>OW121700.1:29592255-30898045 GCA_933228785.1 Lasioglossum pauxillum
ATTCTGAAAATTTCGTCAAAATCGGTCCGATTGAGCTACAGACGTTTAAAGATGGTAAACATTTTCAGCCTATAACTGCAATAAATCTAAGGACTCCCTGTCGTTTTTTCCCGCATCAACCGATTCAGATGAAACCTCGCGGGCTTAGGTGAAAAAAACTGTGTATAGAATAGTATAGATATTCAGTGTAGTAATTTTTTGATTAATAAATAGAAATAAAATGGTCATCATTTTGCCGGTTAGAATTTCTTCAGAAAGGCTCTCGAAAATTTCAATTTTTGCCCATTTTTGCGAAAACGGGCCTCACAAATTTTTATCTCAGAAACTGTTTGTCCAATTGAGCTACATTTTTTTGTATTATTTAAGGATTGGGCTATTACAAAATAATTTTTTCGACCTGGACAATCACCTTATAATGTTTAAAAATTTAAACAAAGTCACTTTTTACGTTTTTTTCGATGAGGGGCCAATTGTTTGTAATCATTACAATTATTATTTATATATTGTAATTATTATTTTTGCGTGCAAACAATATTTGAAAAATACAGCGTATTGCACGGTCAGTCAGGGTACCGTGGTCGAGGCAAGTACCTCAGACAAAGTACTTTCATTTGTTAGTGTTAATGATTCTCCGAGAGTCGATGAAGATAACTTGGAATACGCAGGACAAACTGTCAGAGAGATGCTAGAAGTAGCAGATTTCAATTTAGACGAAGACCAGCTGACAAACATCATCGAGGAGATAGATGAAGACTTTGGAAACCACGTAAATGAAGAAGAAGATATTACAGATGAAGAAAACGTGGAATACGTAGAAGGACAAACTGTCAGAGAGCCGCTAGAAGAATCCGATGCAAACGAAGACCAGCTGACTTTGAAAACCTGGTAAATGAAGAAGAAGATATTACAGATGAAGAAAACGTGGGATACGTAGAAGGACAAACTGTCAGAGAGCCACTAGAAGAATCCGATGTAGACGAAGACCAGCTGACTGACAGCATCGAGGAGATAGATGAAGACTTTGAAAACCTGGTAAATGAAGAAGAAGATATTACAGATGAAGAAAACGTGGAATACGTAGGAGGACAAACTGTCAGAGAGCCGCTAGAAGAATCCGATGCAGACGAAGACCAGCTGACTGACAGCATCGAGGAGATAGATGAAGACTTTGAAAACCTGGTAAATGAAGAAGAAGATAGTACAGATGAAGAAAACGTGGGATACGTAGAAGGACAAACTGTCGGAGAGCCGCTAGAAGAATCCGATGTAGACGAAGACCAGCTGACTGACAGCATCGAGGAGATAGATGAAGACTTTGAAAACCTGGTAAATGAAGAAGAAGATAGTACAGATGAAGAAAACGTGGGATACGTAGAAGGACAAACTGTCGGAGAGCTGCTAGAAGAATCCGATGCAGACGAAGTCCAGTCGACAGACATCATCAAACCACAACCGGGGAATGAAACAATTTGTGAAGGAATAGACTTCGTCGATTTTAATTATATTTTCAACCAGATGAAGAAACTTGAAGTACATAATAAAATGAATTGTGGTATTCTACCTTTCGAAATAGTTGGATGTTATCGGAGAGGTTTCGAGAATACCTATCACGTACAATGCCAGGTGTGCATGTACAAAACAAGAATACGATGTCTTCCAAAAAATGACAAAGGTATGAACATCAACCACAGCGCAGTTGTCGCAACATTACTCACAGGAGGCGGATATAATCAATTACAAGACATTATGTGTACCTTGAACGTGTCGTGCATGTCTTACAAATTCTACATGAAATGTGAAGGCGAAATAACCGATGCCTTCGGAAAGGCTGCGCAACGAGAGATGGAAGCTGCTGAAAAAGAAGAAAGAGAATTAGCCATTGCAAGAGGCGACATTCATCCGGAATGTAATCTACCGATGATTCCAGTAGTCGCAGATGGCAGCTGGATAAAAAGATCGTACCGTGGCGGAGACTATAACTCCCTTTCTGGAACAGCAGCCATCGTTGGACAAAACACAAAGAAGGTCCTGTACGTCGGTGTGAAGAACAAGTTTTGCATTATTTGCAAAACAGCGGCTAAGAAGAACGAAGAGCCACGCGCCCATTGTTGTTTCAAGAACTGGAGTCGTCAACAGAGTTCGACAGCAATGGAAGGCACTATTATCCTGGAAGGATTTCAATGCAACGTACAAATGCACGGCCTAATATATTCGACATTAGTTGCCGATGGCGATAGCAGTGTGTACAAAAAAATACTGGATAATGATCCGTATAAAGAGTATATGGTGTATGTGCGAAAAATTGAATGCACGAGATTCGTAATGATGCTACGCAATTTTAGCAAGAGAATCAACAAAATAGCTGAAAAAGGCCGGTTCAAGGAACTTAGAGCTATCGTGAAGATCAATGCCCACCGTCTGCGCACCGGAATACTGGTAGCCGCACAACGCAGATTCAAAGAAGAGCTGAGCAGACCGGATCAAGTTAGAAACTTGAAAGTCGACTTGAAGAACGTGCCAAGTCACGTGTTCGGGGAACACAAAAAGTGTAGGCAGTTGGCATACTTTTGCAAAAAACATGATGACCCCAAACAGATTAACTATGTCCAGCAATTGAAAGAAGCGGGCATATATCAAAGAATCGAAGATTCAATACAGCTGCTAATTGGTCATGCCGGAAGTCTGCTCCATAGGTACACCAACAACATCGTAGAATGTTTCAACAGCATAATAGCCAAATTTAACGGAGATAAACGGGTAAACAATGGACGAAAAGGCTCGTATCAAGGAAGAGTCAATGCTGCCGTCGTCCAATTCAATTCAAAGGAAGTGCTTAGTCGATTGTGTGCTGCAATGGATAAAGAACCGACAGCCATCGTGAAAAATCTTGAACAGAAACGAAAATATAAAGCGGAAATGACGAAGAAGAATAAAAAAAAGCAAAAGCAGCATCCTACCGACGAGAAGCGCAGCGATGATAAGGACTATGGCCCGAATGCGGAGAAACCGGACATGGACGAAGCAGAGTATAATTCAAATTTAGCGAAACACGTGGCAATACTCTACGAGCGGGAAACGATACGAGAAAAGATCGAAGCTGAAACTCATCATCAAGCGAGCAGCGAGAAATGGCTAGGCTACTGAAAGAAATTATTAACGGCTTCTAAATTCGGCAAAGCATGCAAATTGCGAAGGAATACACGACGGGCAGGAGTTGTAGAAAGGATTATGTATCCAAAAATACCGCGTCTATCATCGCTGGAATACGGAAAGGTCAACGAGAACAACGCCCTGACGCAATTAGGAAAAGAATTAAAAGTCTCTATTAAACCGTGTGGGCTCTTTATTGATTCCGTCATACCTTACTTAGGTGGGACACCAGATGGAGTGATACATGACGATACCATTGTCGAAGTCAAATGTCCATTCTCGGCGAAGAATATGACTCCCGACGAAGCAATAGAGAAACTTCCTAAGATACGAAGCATTTTCCGGGATGATGAACTGAATAAAAACCATGAGTTTTATTATCAAGTGCAAGGACAGTTGCACGTCATAAACAGGCAGTTAGCATATTTCTGTATGTGGACACCCAAAGGAATGAAGTTTGTCAAAGTCCCAAGAGACGACACATTCTGGAAAACAGAAATGGAAGATAAATTGATAAAGTTCTATGAGGATTGTATGCTACCAGAAATAGTAGATAGTAGATACAATAGAAAAATGCCGATCAGAGAGCCATATTAAATAACAAGAGGTTGTGCTAGAGAGCAAGGTACATCCAATGATCGATAAAAGGCCCATAGCGACTGTACCGGCGCGGCGAGTGCAACACAGCGCATATGAAGAGCTGCTGAACGCACATGAAGAGCTGTTTTTTTTGCCTATCACGATTGCGCCGGCGAGCGCAGCACAGCGCACACGAAGAGCTGTTTTTTCTTGGCCTATCATGATTGCGCCGGCGAGCGCAGCACAGCGCACATGAAGAGCTGTTTTTTCTTGGCCTATCATGATTGCACCGGCGAGCGCAGCACAGCGCACATGAAGAGCTGTTTTTTCTTGGCCTATCATGATTGCGCCGGCGAGCGCAGCACAGCGCACATGAAGAGCTGTTTTTTTGCCTATCACGATTGCGCCGGCGAGCGCAGCACAGCGCACATGAAGAGCTGTTTTTTCTTGGCCTATCATGATTGCGCCGGCGAGCGCAGCACAGCGCACATGAAGAGCTGTTTTTTTGCCTATCACGATTGCGCCGGCGAGCGCAGCACAGCGCACATGAAGAGCTGTTTTTTCTTGGCCTATCATGATTGCGCCGGCGAGCGCAGCACAGCGCACATGAAGAGCTGTTTTTTGCCTATCACGATTGCGCCGGCGAGCGCAGCACAGCGCACATGAAGAGCTGTTTTTTCTTGGCCTATCACGATTGCACCGGCGTGCGCGGCACAGCGCACATGAAGAGCTGCTGAGATGAAGAAGAACGTACTCTTTACACTCTCCTAATAATATTTTTAATTGTAGCTATAATCGTTCATGGATTCTTCAGGAAATGTAGGTATTAGTTTCGACATCCAAGTGGTATAAACTCAAAAAGTAATTTTTACTAAACTCGTCCATTATTTTCTTTTAGATCAAACCAGGGTGTACAGGATGACTGAAGTATAGTCTATCGACAGTTCCGGTCAGCCCCCTATCAACGTGGAGTGGACAGTAAGTGTAGGGTGAGTTTTAGTGAGGTATACCCCGTGAAATCCTGTGTATTGCACTTTCCGCACAGATCTCACCTTTGGGCCTTGCACGAGCTCCTCGATGTTTTCGGGGTCTCAGCCGGGGAGAGTCCCACACACCCCGGGGTTGCGATGATCCCGGGGCACATCATAAAGATTCAACACCCTATACTCAAAACAATAAAAAAAAAAGGGTGTACAGGATGAGCAACAAGTCTTCGCCATTCGTACGATCGTACGATGTCGTGCTTGAAAAACCTACATCAATCCGTTTGTATACTTCAGTGACTCGAAGAGATGGAAATTGTATCTCTGTTTGTAACTACAGATTCATGAAATGCTTATATGTAAATTACATATAATGTTTCTTTAGTCGGTTTAATTGTACATATATGAATCGTGCTTTCAGTGCCACAAGAGTTTCAATTCGATCCTGTAACGAATACGTATGGTGATCCATCGAGACGGCTAGAAATGAAAACGAGCACAATCGAATTTATTGCACCTAGCGAGTACATGGTAGGACATACTTAACTTCCCGATTTTATAGGGAAGTTATTGTAATTACCCCGAAAATCGAAAATCGATTTTTTAGCAGATCTTCACGTTTCATGGTCATTGGAGTCATTTTAGACTATTTTCAGCAAAATGTTCGTGTGTGTGTGTGCGTATGGACGTTTCTATGTAATCAAATTTTTCGTTAACGTTTTCTGAAAAAGTAACAACGCGATCAGAATAATGAATGATGCAATCGATGTGCCCCGCTGTAACTTAGAGCTGATTAGATTTTGGTCCATTTTGGTCAAGTAGTTTTTTAGTTTTTTTCGAAAGGAGTTGATTAAACATTGCAATTTATACGAAAGGCGTATCCACCGAAGAAGTAAACGTAACTATATATATATATTTACATGTTAGGATTAAATGAGTTTACGCAGTGATTAATGCGATGATTGCTTATATTGTTTCTTAACAAACGATACGAATGAACATGTTAAGTGCATTGCACACGCGGAGAATACAAAGTTTGATACGATCAACGGACGAAAACCGATCGGCACGGAGACGCAACTACCGCACCGACGCATGCGCACATCACAGATACATGACGCTCGAATGGTACCGTTACAACATTACACATATTTAAAAAAAAATTTTTTTATATAATTAAAAAGAAATTTTGTTATAAAATTAAAGAAAAAATTTTTCTTGTTTTTTTTAATTAAAAAAAATTTCTTTTTCCAATTATGCAACTAATGCTAATGTAACCGCTTACAATAATCGAAAATTATTCCAATGCAAGAGTGAGTTAATCATCGCCGAGAATACATTTTCAAAGAATATCGATGAAAGTACAAAAACATTTATATTACAATCTTTAAATAAACAATCAGTTCAAAACGAATTGTGAACTGAGATTAAATTGAAAATTAATATAAAATATATGATAATTAATAACATTGATGTTGACGACGGATTGGTTAATGGAGCATGCGGAATATTAAAATTTATTACTTTTCAAGAAAATACTAAAATTCCGTCTATATTGTGGTTAGATTTTCAATTGGCCATAGTAGGAGTGAAAGTAAGAACTCGTTATCGTGATTATATGAAAAATGCAAATATAAATCAAAATTTAACACCAATAATAAAAAAATATCGAATCAAGTAAATATTTCGAGTGAAGAAAAATAAGAAATCACACGTAGTCAATTTCCAGTGGTTCCTGCTGAAGCGATTACGATTCATAAAAGTCAGGGATAAAAAACATACGAGAAAGTATGTATGGATTTTAAAACATCAGAAATACGAACTTTACAAATGTTTATGTAGCACTGAGCACAGTTTCAAAATTGAGCGGTTTATATATTTTAAGAAAATTTAAATTAATAGTATCGAAGAAAACCAAGATCAATACTGCAAACCCGGATAATGATGAGTTGTATCGTTTGCGAAAAACTAATTAAGACAATTTATTTTGTAACATTAGTATGTTATAACAAGGAACCAAGCGAGCAACGAGCATACGATATTGGTTTAATGCGACGCCATATAGCAAACATTTTGATAAGTAGAAAACTATTGAATCGGGAAGTTATTTGTGTGGCTCGTGGAGAGTCACACACCAAATAAAAAACATTAAAAGCAGTAGGCCCTACTAGCCATACGTATCACTAACCCTCTCGCAAGAGCAGTCCTACCCGCGAGCTCGCGAAGCGAGCGAGCAACAATAGCCCTCTAGTTTTAATTTGTGTGAATTAAGCAGTTGTTCTGTAGGTTCACCTATAATGGTTGCTGCCAAGGGGACGGAATAATTAGAATAATAAATATGTTACAGTTCCGCCCACCTCAGCCAGTTGTATATCTGTTTGTTTTAGACGTGTCGAGGTTGACAGTGGAAAGTGGTTACTTGAATATAGTGTACAACGCGATATCGCAGGTCTTGTCAAGGCTGCCAGGAGATAGTAGAACACAGATCGGATTTTTGGCAGTGGACTCCGCAATTCACTTCTTCAGCATACCTGACAACGTGTGTCAGCTTCAGGAAATGATTATACTTGGTATAGATGGTAAAAAGACAAAACATACGCAATGCATTTAGTCGTGTCCTCATTTTCAATTTAACAATAAGGAATCTTTTTTGTAGATGTTTTCCTGCCGTGTCCAGATAAAATCTAATAGTCAATTTAAAGGAACGCGAGGAATTAGTCAGGGACTTGTTGACTCAGTTACCCACCAAATTCCAAGGAACGCACGATACTAACAGTGCTTTGAGTGCTGCACTGCAAGCTGCGTATAAACTTATGGTAATTTCTATTTCTTGAAAAATTATTTTTTAATATCTTCGTAAATTTCACGAATTTTGAAATAAATTTGTAGGAGAGTGCAGTCTAAAACATTTATGTTTCACAATCGAATAAAAAAATTTTGGAAAATATCGTTTTTCGTTTTAGTCATCGACCGGTGGACGAGTGACCGTCTTCCAAACCTGTTTACCAAACATATAGGTCCTGGACTGTTACAAGCCATAGAGGACCCTAATAGCAGAGCGAGCAAGGACGTACCACATTTGAACCCAGCTACGGACTTCTACATGAGATTAGCACTGGACTGCAGAGGGCAGATTGCAGTCGATCTATTCCCATTAAATGGCCAATATGTATTGTGATTTAGCCGCACTTTGTATGCAATATAAACATTGTATTCACACGTTACTCTTAATTAAACTCCGGATTTTTATGTGTTAGATATTAAACACAAATATATTTGTTCTATTTAGTTTTATCATAAATGTATGAAGATCCGCAGTCGGGTACGTGTATGAATAATTTTTATGTAAAGAGATCTTCTATTTGCATAACAATTTTCTTATTCTTTCCGGTATCTTTTTTCTGTTCCAGTTGGTATGTGTAAATCCTCTGATGGTTGCATATAGTAAGTTCGAGAATCGAAACTACAGAACGCAGAAACTCTCGACAGAATACTTGGACGTTGTCTCACTAGAAAGATCGGTTTCGAAGCGGTGATGAGAATACGATGCACGCAGGGCTTGAGTATTCACACTTTTCGCGGATCTCAATTTGCTTAATGTCAATCCGAACGCTGGTTTTGGAATGCAGATCTCCATCGAGGAGAATCTCTCGGACGAACAGAACGTGTTTTTCCAATGTTTACATGCAGCTTTGCTTTACACGTCGAATACAGGTATTTACAAATTCTAGAATTTATGTGTTTGACCACGGTATGAATAATGATTCGAATCTGTTCCAGGCGAAAGAAAAATCGGGGTACAAACGCTGAGTTCGCCAGTCGGTAATAGAATGGAAATGGAAGAATGTAGAGAAAAAAAATCTGTAGAGATGTAGGAAAGTATTTACAGAAAAAAAGAGACAGAAATCTTCATAATATTCATTTTACCTTATTTAACAAACCTTAATCGTTATAATAATTATTGTGATAGAAAAATAATAATATTACATTCAATTAAATTTAAATGCTTCTCAACACCTTTATTAAAACAATAAATAACATTCATATTCCTACATACGCGTTATACGTATCAAGAATTATTCTAAACAAATGGTTTTATTTACATATCTGATTACTTTCCAAATGTAAAAAACTTGAGAAAAATAAATATGTTTTTCCATACAATTACAAATATATTTTATTCAAGACAATATGAAAATGTCAGGATAATGCATTGTATTATACAAAATTTATTATAATATAATATAATATAAAACTTATTATAATATAATAAGTATTATATTACTGCTCATTTTTATCTTATTACTTATCTTTATAATATAACATAATACAATATCCCAGTAAACAAAATGCTCGATTTTGGACGGACATCTCTCTATGTCGCGCGCATTAGTATCGCTTTCTAGGCACTAATTTATTTAGCGCGGCCTGCCCTGTAGAACGGCATTCGGAACATTAGTGGGACCGTGCTGCCTTCTTACGAAGGCAGAATTCATGACCGAGCTGAATATAATATGGAAATAGCAAGCAACTCCATCTCGTGTTCGTGAGGCAGTGCGTGTTATCAGTGTTACCAAACTTTTTTTCTGCACAGAGGTTGGTAACATTGATAAATACCCAGAAACTGAGGGTACAGTTCCACCTCTTACGTCAGGCATGGGCAAAAATAGCACGCGAGCTAGGGAATTCAAGGAATACCCGTGGAATACCCCCACTTCTCCCGGCCGCGCGTCTCGCTCCCCGTGGCGGCAATAGTGCTCGATGCAACTATGGCTGCCAAGGGGATTGAGACGCGCGGCCGGGAAAAGTGGGGGTATTCCTTGAAATCCCTAGCTCGCGTGCTATTTTTGCCCATGCCTGTCTTACGTCATGGATTCAACATTGACAGTCGTCCTGTTGGGCAGATAGAGCTCCGGCTCTGCAATGCCATCTCTATGTACTTATAGAGTAAAAAAACAGTCCTCCTGACTAGGCGCCACCTCGTCTAAACTAGCTGAACTAAAATTGGCTCTAGATTGGCTCTGCATCAGAGATAACCTCTGTCTTCATGGGGAAATCTATGCTAATGTGAATGAAATCACGCGCGGCGATTTTTTGTCCTTATACGAGCATATTTTAAGCTGTACAAAGGCTCATTTGATAGAGGAAGGTTCATCACGACACGCTCTGCTCATCATATCAGTCAGAAAAATCTCTTTGAGACAGTAAAATACATTGAAATCTGCGGTTATTTTTCTAGATTTTTTCTCTACTTTGGGCACTCATATTATTAGATATAAACATAATCTCGTTAAATCAATAGCAGAGCACGCTGCATTTGACCTTCCTCTACAGAATGAGTCCTCACCCAGGCCAAAATCTGCTCAAATAAGGACAAAAGACCGAGGCGCGCAAACCCATGTTTAGACCAAAAATATAGTAAGATTCTAGTTCCATTCTAGTTACTTCAGTAGCGTACAGTTCGCGCATTAGTAGGCACTAATTTAGTGCGGCCTGCCTTGTAGAACGGCATTCGGCACATTAGTGGGACCGTGCTGCCCTCTTACGAAGGCAGAATTCATGACCGAGCTGAATAGAATATGGAAATAGCAAGCAACTCCATCTCGTGTTCGTGAGGCAGTTGCGTGTTATCAGTGTTACCAAACTTTTTTCCTGCACAGGGGTTGGCAACACTGATAAATACCCCAAAATCCGAGGGTATAGATCCCCCCATGAAGTAAGAGTAAGGAGACCTATCTCGATAGCGTATAGAAGAAAAAAGTGGCGACAAAACTTGTCCCCGGTTTGGGGAGGTACGCCAAATGGAATGGATTGGACAGAGAATGTCAGTGTCAAACACGTGTTAAACGATGAAACGGAAAGGTTAGAAATATATGGTTATGTTATGACAGAACGTGCAAATACGCAAAATTTGAAGAAAAATGTTATAAATTTTTTAAAAAAGATTTTCAGAATCTTATTATTTTTATAAAATGAAGAGGTGTTATATATTTAATAATTAATAAGGATGACACAAATAAATGTTATATATTTTTTCTTATAATATAATTAAAAGTAGTTGTAATAAAGTAGGTTTCTTATAATGTAATTAAAAGTACAATAAGTTTTTACACATAATAGGATTATATACTTTTCTCGCGACATCTTCTCTCTCCACATCATGTTTAGCCTGGAACAGCTCCTACATCATCTTTAGCATGGAACAGAACCTACACTTACAAATCGAGCCGGTGTGCTGTCTGGGATGTTATTATTATCACTGTGTATTTTCTATTAACCGAATACTACCATTAATATTGTACTTTATATCTTTATTTTTATACTGTTAACCTAATTCGTAAGGATAGAATGTATTTAATAAGTTTTATATCATAATTACCAGTTTATGGACCTAACCTGGTCTAAAGCCTTAGTTCTTCACCGGTCATAACATAACCATGTATTTCTAACCTTTCCGTTTCATCGTTTAACACGTGTTTGACATTGACATTCTCTGTCCAATCCATTCCATTTGGCGTACCTCCCCAAACGGGAACAAGTTTTGTCGCCACTTCCAAACTGTACAGATAGATCTCCTTACTCTTACTTCATGGATCCCCCTTAAGGGGGTAGTCTACCCCATGGTTACAATTAGAAAATCAGTGTGAACAACCTGTATGCAAAAAAAGAGTTTGGTGACACTGAGAAACACGCACTGCCTGATGAACACGAGATGGCGTTGCTTGCTATTCCCATATTATACTAAATGATTTCGAGTTATATTTGTTTGTTATTAAAAAAATAAATGTATAAAATTTAACATTAGCCAATTATTCTTCCCCTTTTACATTCCACACCCTTGCAATTAAGGAAACGCGAAGTTATAATTAAACTGCGGATCTTTACGCATTGGTCTTCCTGACTAGGCGCCATCTCGTCAAAACTGGCTGAACTAAATTTGGCTCTAGCTTGCTCTGCACTCTATCATCATGAGTGTAATATGGGGGAAATTCTGCTAATGTGAATGAAATCACGCGCTTCGGTTGTTTGACCTCATTTCAGCAAATTTTGGGCTGGGTGAGGGCTCATTGTAAAGAGGAAGGTTTGACGTAGGTCGCTCTGGTCATGAGGCTAACGAGATTATGTTTATATCTAATAATATGAAGGCCCAAAGTAGAGAAAAAATCTAGGAAAAAAACCCGCAGGTTTCAATGCATTTTTCTGTCTCTGAAAGAGTTTTTGACTGCCCTAATGACCAGAGCGCCCATCGTCAAACCTTCCTCTTTACAATGATCCCTCACCCAGCCTACAATTTGCTGAAATAAGGACAGCATTTGTTTTCCCGCAAACCCATATTTTCGACCAAAATCTAGTAGGATTCTAGTGAATTAGCAAATAACTAGTCAAATAAGAAATCCTACTAGATTTTGGGTCGAAAATATGGGTTTGCGGGAAAACAAATGCTGTCCTTATTTCAGGAAATTGTAGGGTGGGTGAGGGCTCATTGTAAAGAGGAAGGTTTGACGATATTCGCTCAGGTCATTAGGGCAGTCAAAAAGTCTTTCAGAGACAGAAAAATGCATTGAAACCTGCGGGTTTTTTTCCAAGATTTTTTCTCTACTTTGGGCCTTCATATTATTAGATATAAACATAATCTCGTTAGCCTAATGACCTGAGCGAATATCGTCAAACCTTCCTCTTTAGAATGAGCCCTCAACCAGCCCACAATTTGCTGAAATAAGGACAGCATTTGTTTTCCCGCAAACCCATATTTTCTAGTAAGATTCTAGTGAGATTCTAGTTGCAACCGACATGTAACTACCCCCTTAAGGCGGTAGTCCCACCGCTGGTGACAACTAGAATCTTACTAGAAAATATGGGTCTGCGACTGAACGTTGTTTGACCTTATACGAGCATATTGTGAGCTGGGTGAGGGCTCATTCTAAAGAGGAAGGTTAGATCTAGTGCGCTCCAGTCATTAGGTTAACGAGATTATGTTTATATCTAATAATATGAGGGCCCAAAGTAGAGAAAAAAGCTAGGAAAAAAACCCGCAGATTTCAATGCATATTCTGTCTCTAGAAGACTTTTTTGACTTGTGTGATGACTGGAGCGCACTAGATCTAACCTTCCTCTGTAGAATGAGCCCTCACCCAGCTCACAATATGCTCGTATAAGGCAGGGTAGTGTCACTCAATGTACTTTTCTGTTAGCACGGAAATCCAGCGCCATCTGAATTTTGTGTTACACAACTAACGGGTAAAACGCGGGGATTCAAAATCCATACTACCCATTCCTTGCTAATTTATAATTTTTATTTAAAAATAAAACAAATTAAAACATTTTAATACATTTTAAACATAGTTTATTGAACATTAAAACAATTACAAATAGTATATGTACAACTTTCTACTTATTAATAAATTGAAACCATATTATCAAGCCCGATAACACTGTTTCATTACAAATGTCGCAAGTTACACATTATTTACAAATTTTTTCATAATAACACTACATCAAATGCATATCACAGCAATTAACAATGACCAGGCTCAAAGAAAAGCGCAAAACAATGTATAACACACATCGAGATCGTATAATACACATCCACACACACCGTAGATCTCGTAACACACATCGAGATCTTATAACACACATCCACACAAATCGTACATTTCGTAACACACACCGTAGATCTCGTAACACACATCCACACACATCGTACATTTCGTAACACTTACCGTAGATCTCGTAACACACATCGTATATTTCCTAACACACATCGAGATCGTATAACACACATCGTACATTTGGTAACACACACCGTAGATCTCGTAACACACATCGAGATCGTATAACACACATCGTACATTTGGTAACACACACCGTAGATCTCGTAACACACATTGAGATCGTATAACACACATCGTACATTTCTTTAATAATAAATTCGAAATGTGCGATGTGTGTTATACGATCTCGATGTGTGTTACGAGATCTACGGTGTGTGTTACAAAATGTACGATGTGTGTTACGAGATATACGGTGTGTGTTACGAGATCTACGGTGTGTGTTAAGAGATCTACGGTGTGTCTTACGAGATCTACGGTGTGTGTTACGAAATGTAGGATGTGTGTTACTAGATATACGGTGTGTGTTACGAGATATACGATGTGTGTTGTATGATCTCGATGTGTATAACACACACCGTAGATCTCGTAACACACATCGTACATTTCGTAACACACATTGTATATCTCGTAACACACATCGAGATCGTATAACACACATCGCACATTTCGTAACACACATTGTATATCTCGTAACACACATCGAGATCGTATAACACACATCCACACACACCGTATATATTGTAACACACATCGAGATCGTATAATACACATCCACACACATCGTATATCTCATAACACACATCGAGATCGTACAACACACATCGCATATCACATAACACACATCGTATATCTCATTAGACACATCGAGATCGTATAAGAGACATCGTATATCTCATAACACACATCGTATATCTCGTAACACACATCGAGATCGTACAAGAGACATCGTATATCTCATAATACACATCAAATATCGCAGATCATACATCTACATCGTATAACGCACATCATATATCTCATAACCAGAGTAGGGCAATAATCATCTAATATTTAAAAATTACTAATAGTTTTTTTGAATGTCAGTTATAGCAAAATAGTAATTAGTCAAAACTTTTTGATTAGTTAGTGACAGTTAGTCACAGCTCTAAGTAATCGTTAGCTATAGCTTATTAGTGAATTAGTAGTTGATGATCAGTCATCTTTAGTCATCAGTCACTATTATGCGATTAACATACATTAATATTATTAATTTTTTATCACTAATTAATCAGAAAGTTTTGATGACCATTAGTTATTTTTAAATATTAGTTGATTATTGCCCTACTCTGCTCATAACACACATCAACATCGTATAATATACATCGCATATCGCATAACATACATTGCATATTGCAGAACATACATCAAGATCATACAACACACATTGCATATCGCATAACATATCATATATCATAGAACGTGAGGGTCATCTGCCCTACCTTTGCGCAATCAACGATCGGCTCAAAATACTTACCAAAGCCACAGTTGCACCAAAAGGAGGTCATGGTGATAATTTGGTGGTCTGTGGTCAGTTTGATTTACCACAGCTTCCTGAATCCTGGTGCATCCATTACAGCTGAAAAGTACCGCCACCAAATCGACGAAATGCATGAAAAACTTCAAGGTGTGTGCCCAGCACTGGTCAGCAGAAATGGTCCTATCCTTCTCCACGACAACGCTCAGCCACACTTTGCCCGACCGACCCTTCAAAAGTTGAACAAATTAGGCTACAAAACTCTAAATACCTCATCCACCATACTCACCAGATCTCTCGCCCACCGATTACCACTTTTTTAAGCACCTCGACAACTTCTTGCGTGTGAAATGCTTTAAATCCCAGAGAGATGCAGAAACGGCATTCAACGAGTTTGTTGCCTCCAGGACTCCAGAATTAAATTCAACCGGAATAACATTACTTTCCAACCTATTTCATTGAAATCGTATATTTTTGTTTACAACATGCACCAAAATGTTGTCATCAATTCTATCTGGCGGACACTTTGAGAATTACTCTTGCAAGTAGTGACATCTTTATTTTGTGTTACGGTACTAAACTTTTGCTAACAGTTCTCCTATTAGAGTGACACTACCCTGGTATAAGGTCAAACAACGTTCAGTCGCAGACCCATATTTTCTAGTAAGATTTTAGTTGTCACCAGCGGTGGGACTACCGCCTTAAGGGGGTAGTCTACCCGCTGGTTACAACTAGAATCTTACTAGAATCTTACTAGAAAACATGGGTTTGCTGGAAAACAAATGCTGTCCTTATTTCAGCAAATTGTGGGCTGGTTGAGGGTTCATTCTAAAGAGGAAGGTTTGGCGATATTCGCTCAGGTCATTAGGCTAACGAGATTATGTTTATATCTAATAATATGAAGGCCCAAAGTAGAGAAAAAATCTTGGAAAAAAACCCGCAGGTTTCAATGCATTTTTCTGTCTCTGAAAGACTTTTTGACTGCCCTAATGACCTGAGCGAATATCGTCAAACCTTCCTCTTTACAATGAGCCCTCACCCAGCCTACAATTTGCTGAAATAAGGTCAGCATTTGTTTTCCCGCAAACCCATATTTTCGACCCAAAATCTAGTAGGATTCTAGTAAATTAGCAAATAACTAGTCAAATAAGAAATCCTACCAGATTTTGGGTCGAAAATATGGGTTTGCGGGAAAACAAATGCTGACATTATTTCAGCAAATTGTAGGCTGGGTGAGGGCTCATTGTAAAGAGGAAGGTTTGACGATATTCGCTCAGGTCATTAGGGCAGTCAAAAAGTCTTTCAGAGACAGAAAAATACATTGAAACCTGCGGGTTTTTTTCCAAGATTTTTTCTCTACTTTGGGCCTTCATATTATTAGATATAATATAATCTCGTTAGCCTAATGACCTGAGCGAATATCGTCAAACCTTCCTCTTTAGAATGAGCCCTCAACCAGCCCACAATTTGCTGAAATAAGGACAGCATTTGTTTTCCCGCAAACCCATGTTTTCTAGTAAGATTCTAGTAAGATTCTAGTTGTAACCAGCGGGTAGACTACCCCCTTAAGGGGGTAGTTACACCTCGGTTGCAACTAGAATCTTACTAGAATCTTACTAGAACATATGGGTTTGCGGGAAAGCAAATGTTGTCCTTATTTCAGCAAATTGTGGGCTGGGTGAGGGCTCATTGTAAAGAGGAAGGTTTGACGCAGTGCGCTCTGGTCATGAGGTTAACGAGATTATGTTTAATATGTATAATATGAGGGTCCAAAGTAGAGAAAGAATCTAGGAAAATAACTCGCACATTTCAATGCATTTTTCTGTCTCTGAAAGACTTTTTGACTGCCCTAATGACCAGAGCGCACTGCGTCAAACCTTCCTCTTTACAATGAGCCCTCACCCAGCCTACAATTTGCTGAAATAAGGACAGCATTTGTTTTCCCGCAAACCCATATTTTCGACCCAAAATCTAGTAGGATTTCTTATTTGACTAGTTATTTGCTAATTTACTAGAATCCTACTAGATTTTGGGTCGAAAATATGGGTTTGCGGGAAAACAAATGCTGTCCTTATTTCAGCAAATTGTAGGCTGGGTGAGGGCTCATTGTAAAGAGGAAGGTTTGACGATGGGCGCTCTGGTCATTAGGGCAGTCAAAAAGTCTTTCAGAGACAGAAAAATGCATTGAAATCTGCGAGTTTTTTTCCTAGATTTTTTCCCTACTTTGGACCCTCATATTATACATATTAAACATAATCTCGTTAACCTCATGACCAGAGCGCACTGCGTCAAACCTTCCTCTTTACAATGAGTCATCACCCAGCCCACAATTTGCTGAAATAAGGACAACATTTGCTTTCCCGCAAACCCATATTTTCTAGTAAGATTCTAGTTGCAACCGAGGTGTAACTACCCCCTTAAGTCTGTGGATATTACCTCGTCGGTGATAATAGTATCTGGTCGGTGGTTGAAGCTAGTTCTGATGTATGTCACAGATTTAATAACAGAAAACTGGGTTCTGTTTCCTACTAAAGTTTCAGGCTAAACATGATGCAGAGACAAAAGTGGCACGACTAAATCAGTGTGTTGCTAGATGCAATCCAAACGGATTGCACGTACTATCCTCCTTTTTCCCTTCCATTATCCCATTCCACCACCACGCGCACACGGTGCCCGTGCCGTAGACTGGTCTCGTCATCAGAGAGAGGGTGCCTGTATTCCCCTCGATTTTCTCGATCTGGCCACACTGGGCCAAATCCTGAGTGTGAACATTCTCATATACTCTCTGCTAACAGTAAGAGCACCACTATACCGAGGACTCCGAAACCCCGGGCGCGCGAGCACTCTCTATTCCTCTCTGTTACAAGTATGTTTTTTTTCAGAAATTGAAAAATACTTTAAACACGTAATAAAGTCAAAATTTTGTAGTATTTATAAAACCAATATTAGAAATTTACTGCGTAATTATAAATTTAAATTCACATGTCATATTCACATCAGAGAACAAGCAGCGAAATATTTACAGCATGTTTAGATAGTTACATACAATATATTATTTTTTCTTGTCTTTTCTTTAACTTCAATTCCGTTTTGATTTTAATATGTACTGTGTTTATTAATATATTTATCCAGTGTGTGTTAAATTGTTGTTTAAGTGATGCTTTTTATTATTTTTAGTACGTGTTATCTTATACATATACTTTGCAACAATTATACATAACTTGCCTTTTGCATTAGTAAAATTAAATTTTTGGAGACTGTGAGACATTTAATTATTATATGTATAGTATATGCATATTATATGTATAGTATATCCCAATGAAAAGATAAAATCTGTTCATCTTATCAACGTTATTAACAACCACTACAGTGATGTTTACATGTGAGGCAACGGATTTATAATTGACTGCTTGTATTTCTGTACTTTGTTAATAAATGGAAACAAGATGTTAAGGAGAACCGAACTTATTTATGTTACAACCTCATATTATTGGCCCTTCGGTCAATCAGAGAAAAGAATTTTATAGTTCCCTAAAGCTCGTTAAATTTGAAGTGATGGCACAAAGATGTATTGAAAATCATTCAATCCGCCGCGCTGCGCGCTATACTGATTCGTTTAATTCCTCTTCACGTGGATACAGAAGTGAACACTTCAGATTCCGGTTTACTCTTCACACTAATGGAATTTCCTTGTGCTGGAATTTTCTTTCATTCTATGGTCAGTTTCTCAGTGCATCAATCCTTCCTTCCGAGTTTTGCTGATTTCCTGATATAAAACATGATACGAAATTTAAAGTAGAAATAAAAAATGTACTATCGTACTATTTACCCTGGAAATGTGCTACTTTTGCGAATATCTTTCAATGGATTTCTAAAACTCAATATGCGGTACAAAATCTAATTACTCCAGACAATAGAACCAACCTGTGATTGTATAAAAAATACGAACGAAATAGTTTTGCAAGAACGCGACAAAGTGACAATAATGTGTCAGCGAATTCAGTATCAGTGTTCTGTGATACTTGACGAAGACAATTCCAATAATTGTGCAATGTTCAGAAAACTTTCCTATTTGATATGGCTTACGTCCCAGAACCCCAAATAAGAGTAAACTTTTTCTTGCGTAACCAGAAATTTTTGCCTTTCTCTTATGTTATCCAGTAGATTTAGACGAGAAGATGTCAGAAATCCAAGTTTCGATCTTGGAGGATCAATGGTTCAATAGTTGTAAGAGTTTAAAGTTGAGCGATTTCCAGTGTTTTTGACAGGTTAGCGCCGCCATGTTGTGTGTAGTGACGTAGATTCCCAAATCGGTCTAACCTGCATGGCGGCGCTAACCTGTCAAAAACACTCGAAATCGCTCAACTTTAAACACTTATAACTTTTGAACCATTGGTCTTCCAGGATCGAAACTTGGATTTCTTTCTCGTCCAAATCTACTAGATAACATAGGAAAAAGGCAAAAATTTCTGGTTACGCAAAGAAAAGAGCAGTCTCAAATAACTTTGGAGATGAAGATACATGCCACGGAAATATCACCACTAAAACGTGATCTCCGCTCTTTAGATGTCATCTATCGGGCAAATTACAAAGAAAGGAGGAAATGAAAATACGACTAAAATTATAGAAACACTGGCAAACAAAAAAATTAAATGTTTGTTAAAAATTCAGATCATTTTATTGAAGCTGTTACATAAATAATCCACCAAAGAAAAGCAGTGTTTTTTTTCTGACGTACACGAGAAAGTACATGGACATGTGAGTTTATAGGAAGCGTATAAGATCGTCTAACTAAACCAATTGTAATTTATTGTTATAAGATCCAGCGCATATTTGTTACAATAATACAAATATTAGTTACCTTCCAGTAGTCTATTAGAGTTTATTTTAGATCTTTTGTGAGGAATATTTTATAATAATTATTGTCAGTCTTCTTACATACTTTTATATCCTATTTTTTATATTCATCCCTTCGAAAGAATAAATTCGACGAAAAAGAATATTACGAATACTATGAAACGAATGTGAGAAATGTGAGTAAACTTAGTAAAAAGAGCAAATATTAGTTTGCATTAAAAGCCGTTGTTATATTTTAGAAATAACTGTTATTATATTCAATTTAATGATGCTTTCGGCACTACCGTTTCGATCACTTAGTAAATCTAGTAATTTTGCAATAAACTTTTCTTCTTTCCTAACGTTTCGGTTCAGTTTTGAACCATTTTCAGTACGTTCTAAACCAGCAGCGTGTACAAATCAGTTTATCAATGCTCAATTTACATAACTCAAGTTATTATAGCAAACGCAAATTTTTCCGTAATATTTAATCGTAATATTTACGTTTTTACAAACACATTGCAAGTAGGTAAAACGTGTACCAAATAGAGTATTCCATATTGGGACAGCTCAGACTGCTTTTTAAAAAGTCTTTTGGAACTTTTTTTGAAAATCAGGAGAAATATAGTAGAACAAAGATTGGTGAGTATTGCCTTCTGTCATGGTAGTGCTTAAAGGGGCTTCATTTTCTGAACGGAGCCATTTTACTTCAATATCACGTACTCATACATAATGCATTACATTTGCCGATAGCTTTTGTGCTTGCCAGAGAAGAAACGAATGGCCGAGAATAATTCGCTGCTTCTTTCACGTCAAGCTTCCCCTGTTTTTGACCGTTAATCGCATTAACATGATTTTGTCTCCAGAAAACACTATAAGATCAAGATCTGGATACTTTATGGAAAATCAAGGAACGATATGCTAAAATAATTATTTATTACATGATACAATTGGGTAGCCAGTTATCCTTAAAATTTTCAATCCTATCTATCTTCAATTATATTATACAGTGAACAGTTTGGGTATAGTATATTTCGAGTAGTCTTCAATATTTTCATGACTACTTTAAACACTTTTTTTTTAAGGGGGATCTATACCCTCAGATTTTGGGGTACTTATCAATGTTATCAACCTCTACGCAAAAAAAAGTTTGGTAACATTGATAAACACGCAACTGCATAATGAACACGAAATGGAGTTGCTTGCTATTTCCATATTCTATTCAGCTCGTCGCGAATGCCGTTATACAGGACAGGTCGCACTAATATTAGTGCCACCGATGAGAATATGTACCTCGTCTGTGTCAGTTTTGCTATGATTCCACATTGACAGCAGTGCAGCAGTGAAATGTTGCACAATATCGCAGCACTGATTGACAGTCCTTCTGACTAGGCACCATCTCGTCTGAACTAACTGAAATAAAATTGGCTCTAGATTGGCTCTACATCAGAGATAACCTCTGTCTTCATGAACGTAATATGGGGAAATCTCTGCTATGTGAATGAAATCACGCGCATCGATTTTTTGTCCTTATGCGAGCATATTTTGAGCTACACAATAGTTCATTTGATAGAGGAAGGTTCATCACGGCGCGCTCTGCTCATCACATCAGTCAAAAAAGTCTCTTTGAGACAGAAAAATACATTGAAATCTGAATGAAAGAAAGAATCGTGAGGGCTTGTGCGTCGATTCCCTCAGAAATGAATTACACAGCAGTATGTTCTGTAACTTCACGGCTAAATGAATGTATAGCAGCTCAAGGGAATATTTTTGAACATTTTGCGTAACAAAAATAAAGCAAATGAATCTTACACGTTGAATTTCATTTATTCCATTACTCTGGGTGGAAGGTCATTTGTAGGTCATATTGCGTTACATGGATGAATTCGTTATTTTGTCAGCTACAACATTACGTTAACGGAAATATATCATTCCATTTAAAACAACATCGATGACCTTGAAATCTCGTAAAAAAATGACCTTGAAAATATTTTCCCTTACACCGTTACATGTGGCTCTTCAAACAGTGTAACTTTGTCCTAAGAAGTTTTTTGTACAACGAAAAGTAACGGAGATATTTAGGTGTTCTGTTTCTTCGGACTCACACTGTATACAGGATGTTCGACTACAGGTGGGAAAAAATTTAAGGGGTGATTCTCCATGACATTATGAGACGAAAATGAAAAATAACAAAATTGCGATTTCATCATCGTGTTTTAAATTATTAATAATTAACCTTTAGCACCCGAGTGATGCCTCTGAGGCGTCATTAAAAATTGTTGCACCATCATTCAAAATATTGTTCGCATTATTGAATATGTTCAGATCTAACTAATTACTAAACATTTAAGTATTGTATGAAGTATTATATCAATTTCATGTCCATCATATAGAATGGAATTGTTCTAGGTCAGAAGAAATGTCTCATTGTCGAATTAAAATAGCTCCGAGTGCAAAAGGTTAAAAACCCACCTAAAATGCGGCAACCCGACCAACAGATGTGAACATTGCGAACGTGAATTAGTTGGGGCGCGCAGTGGCTCAGTGGGTAGAGCGCGCGCCTACGGACTTCCGTGGTCGCGGGTTCGATCCCCGACGCCGGCACCTCTGGAAATACTCCATGTGCTCTGTAAACTGTGGTGCTAAGGTGATTCGGAACCCACCTTATAAAAACTGTAGGTTCCGTCGCTAATGACCATAGCAGTTGATGCGACGTTAAATAAATAATGATGATGATGATGTAAATTAGTTGTGCGCTATTCCGGCATGTATACATATTGCATATGTGTATTCTTGTGAAGACTGGCACTTGGGAGGATTTTATTCGATATTAGTGGACATAATGGATACAATGGAAACCATTTTATAGTGATCACGAGTAAATTATTTCTGTGAGCCGATTGTAAAGTGAAAAGGCAGTGACCCCTTCTACTCGATAATTCCATACAGTGGATATTAGACATGCCTTGTGGATTTTAAGTAGTGGGCAGCTTTAATGTCGTTCAATGTTAACTTGTGAGTCTTTAGAGACAGTGTCGTAACGAGGGCATGGCGAAGAAGGCGCCCGCCACGGGCGCAACCGGGTTTGGAGCGCAAAACAAAGGATACCGACCCGGTTGAGGATCGCTTGGACGCTTTTCAAATCTTACAAAAAAATTACGAACTCTCATTACAAAACACGTATCCAAATCTAGACATAGCATTACGGATTTTCATAACAATGCCTGTAAGAAGTTATTAACTTCCCGATTTTATAGGGAAGTTATTGTAATTACCCCGAAAATCGAAAATCGATTTTTTAGCAGATCTTCACGTTTCATGGTCATTGGAGTCATTTTAGACTATTTTTATCAAAATGTTTGTGTGTGTGTGTGTGTGCGCGTATGTCCGTTTCTATGGTAACAAATTTTTCGTTAACGTTTTCTGAAAAAGTAACAACGCGATCAGAATGATGAATGATGCAATCGATGTGCCTCGTCGTAACTTAGAGCTGATTAGATTTTGGTCCATATTGGTCAAGTAGTTTTTTAGATTTTTAGCTTTTTTCGAAAGGAGTTGATTCTACAATGCAATTTATAAGGGTGGACGCAAAGAAACAAACGCAATTACATAAAAAAATTTTTTCTTAATTTTTTTTTAGATTTAAAAAAATTTTTTTTTTAAAACTGATGCTAATGTCACCGCTTGGAATAATCGAAAGTTATTCCAATGCAAGAGTGAATTTATCATCTCTACTCCCAAGAATACATTTTGGGAGAACATCGATGAAAGTACAAAAAAAAACGATGTTAGCGATGTTGGCGAAGGAGTAACGAATCGGGAAGCAAAAACAACCCTACTCGCGAGCGAGCGAAGCGAGCGAGCAACAATAGCCCTCTAGTTTAAATTGAAATATCTCCTGAACTATTTTAACTTTTCGACGTACTTCGAAGTACTTATTTATAACGAATGTCCAGCAGCATCGAATAACGTATTAAAAAATACCTCATTCTATTTAAAAAACTGATGTTGACCTTCATATGTCCTTTACGCGTCCATCTAGAAAAAAGCTACTAACATCTGATTAATGCCCCTCGAAATCCAAGCAAGTTCCATCTGATGCATTTCTTCCTAATACCAATAGCAGCAGAGTTATACAGGTGGCCTGTTTCTGGCGCCTCACCATGTATAAGTATATTTTAGGTCCTATCCCTAGAGAAATGTGTAAATTATGCAGTAAATAATAATTTTTCCAATACTGTATAAAGCAGATCGCATTAAATTTGATTAAATCCCTTAAATCCGGTACTTATCTCCATGTTACTTTAACATGATACTTTTTATTGTACAATTATTTATGTGTATTTTCTAATAACTCTGAGAAATAAGGTAATGTAACAATTTGGACAAGACATGTTAATAACATAAGAATGATCAAAGCATCCAGAAGGGTACAGGCTCCAACGATTCGAAGGCTATGGATTCTTGTAGGATAGAACAGCTGAACAACTTTAGTCAAAGGGAACGCTGGACCGTAGGACACCAGGAAATTGCCCTTCTACACTCAAATCCTTCTGTCTGTTAATGACAGTTTCACTATAGAGGAAAACCCATGTTAAAAAAATTCAGAGCACAATTGAAGATTAAACGATTATTACACTAAATCGATTTCTGTACATGTACGCACATAAAAGATAATAAGCAATAAACACTAATTACTACATTAATTATTATTATTATTAATTAAATTACAAAATCACAATTATATTTTTCTTTTGTCTACAAAATATTTAGAAAATTGGTAAATTTGCAACTTCTTTCTTCATAATATTCTTTCATTTTATAGCATGCTTCTGATAATATTTCGCTATGTGTATAATAGGCCTGGGCAACTGGTGCTCCGGGCGTCGCACAGTGGGACAAACCGATGAATTCTGTGTCAAAATCAAAGAACTTTTGATAGAAATTAAATAGAGTGATGATTTTTAAAAAAATTAAAGCTAAGACATTACAGAATATCGGGATATTGTCTCTCTATTTAGAGAGACTATAGTACGAACTTTTTTAACCTAGAAAATCTGTGATAAACTTGTAGAATTTCAAGAAAATTGTGGTTTATTCTATGCCATGTCCGGATAGATTTTTTTCTTGATATGCTATACATCATTTCCTGTAGATTTCGTCACAACGTCACAACCAATTTCAAATCTGGCCGTAAAATTTGTCTACCACCTCAGGATTTTTCAAAAAATCGTAATAAAAATAAGAATAAGGTATCATCAGAAGTTAAAAAATTCGTTGATAAGAAATAAGTTAAAAAGATTAGATACTTACCTCACTCCCTGTGTAAATGAAAACATAATTATGGAAAACAGATAAATAATTTAAGTTACATTACAGTCACGCACAGTCTACAAGGAAATGCTTAATTTTCTAGTTAAAATGACTCCGAATGCAAAGGGTTAAAAAGGATTCCATTACCAGATTCCGTAACCAGTTTTACGCCTGTGCTACAAAAATAGCCAGCAAGTATGATGACTGAAGCGCGATAATATGTGTTAGGACGTAGTAATATTTCATTGCAATCATCTGAATTTGTTAAAAATGTAGTAACGTGGCAGATCAATCAAGACGCTCTAACGGGGGTCGATTCGGGATGGTGGAACGCTTTCACTGAAATGAGAAATAAAATGGCATGATATAACGGGAGACATGTCCTAAGAGGCAGAAGATTATCCAAGGCAATGGTAACCATGACGACGGCACAGTGTATCGAGGAAAGATGTACATTCGTTTCTTGGCTTTTCAACGTCTGAATAAGGGAGGCGTATTGAAGAGGGTAACGATAGTGCAGTGTGAGAAGCTGAACGGAGTAAAAGTTGAGGGGAAAGAACGAGAAAAGAAGAAATCTTCGCTGTCCTCCCTCGCCGAGAACTCGGCCACTTTATCCTCCTTTCTGTTTTAACCACCTTGGAGACCTCGTTCTTTTATATAGCACCCCGTTTCTTCTGTGCATTTATTCTACCTCTTGTCGGATCACTCGGATTCAGTGTCTTTTATTCCTCAAACGAATTAATATGTCGTCAAGGTAACTGTTCAACTAAATTTTAATCTTCATTGTACAATGATCATGGCTTATTAAAAGACTTTAGAAACGTGGTGTTCTGTGATTTTCTGTCCTTCAGCCCTTCTTCAGGCCTGTTTGACCCATTTAAATTTTGAAATCTTTACCACTGATAAGATTGTACGTGTAACATTCTCTGACAAAAAACAACTTTTATGTTATTTTGTATGTGTAACAGCAATGTTAACAAAAAAAGTGTTTCCTTTTCATTTCGAGTCTGCTTTTTTCTATTGCGGCCCTCGAATTAATTTGTAATTCTTAATGAGGCCCTTAACATGCCCGCCTTACAATTAGATAGTACATAGAAAAGTGTATAATTCTAATTTAAAAAACGGAATTGAACTTCGTAGGTATGCTCTTCGTACGTTCAAAAACTCTTTATCACACATTTTTGCAAATGAAAGTATCACTTCAAACAGCTTTAGGAAGCGCCCCTCTCAAGGACACTTACAATTTATTTCATTTTCGCTAATCACATACCTTGTAAGTAGACATCAGAGGTTTAAAATTGTACACAATAGTCATTGTGAACAATAGTCACATATGAACACATGCATATCACACACAATTAAAATATTCGTGTAACATATGCAATACAATATTTATAATGTTCGACCAAAATTCGTTACTTCTTACCATTGGACGTTAAATTAAAAAGATTAAGGCTGCCAATTTCACTAACAATAAGTCTAACAGAGATCTCACTAACAAGAGAAGTTGTCAAACCCATAAATTTAAAAAATTATTAAACTTTATACGTTATATTAAAAATTTTGTTCGCGCTACTTCTGGCATTAAAGGGGTAAAATCAGATCTTGAAAAAATTTCAATATTTTCTGTTTCGTGAAATATCTTAAGAAGAATGATATTAAAAGAAAGTTCAAACGAAAGTTGTATGGTATTATTGTGTAATAAAATTAAAACAATTTTTTTTAGGGTTTTTACTCCAAGCTCAATTCTCTCTTCAACTGCAAGATAAAAATTTCCCGTTTACGATAAACAAACTCAAGATGACCTTTATATCTCGATAAAAGAAGCGAAACAGAAATAAATAAATTGTTACATTACTTCATATACCAAACAGTTTTCAAGTAATTTAGGTGGCACATATAGCTGAATCACCGTGTGTCGAAGTTTTATTAACTTTAGTACATAAAGGATGATTATTTAGTTTTCATTTAAAATTATGTACCATAACAGAAACATGTCGGTGAAGCAATGTATTATTAATAAGTTGTTACCTCGATGAGGCTGGTTAATGATATACGTGGGCGAGTCTTAATGCAAGGTCTCCGCGTGAAAGTAAATCCGTATCGTTGGTACTAGATGCGCATTATCTGCTGTAGAAACATTCGTTGAGCATGGCAATTATCGAATTACCAGAATGCAAGGAACAAAACTATCGTAAAACTGGTGCACTCAAGTCCGCGTTTTATCGTACATACTGCAGCGTTGTTGTTCTACACAGTAGATTGAAATGAAAATTAGAAGAGGCACCCAACAGTAGAGTATGAAGTTGCGTATGTTTCTATCGCTTATACAGGGTGGCCCACATAACTCTGAACAGCTCAATATCTCCGTTACTTTTCGTTGTACAAAAAAACTTCGTAGGACAAAGTTACACTGTTTGAGGGGCCACATATAACGATGTAAGGGAAAAAAAATTTCAAGGTCATTTTTATGAGATTTCAAGGTTATCGATGTTTTTTTAAATGGAATGAGGTATTTTTTAATACATCAATCGATGCAGCTGGACATTCTTTATAAAAAAGTACTAACCTATGTATGTCGAAAAGTTAGTAGTTCTGGAGATATTTCAATTTAAATAACTCCAAAATACCATTACTGTCGTACTAAGGCGTTACACAAGTAAGTAAACACTAACGATTTTAAACACTAAAAATCTTGAAAAATTGCAATTTTTACCACTTTTGATCGTTTATAATTCGTAAACCAATTTCAATGAAATTTTCAGAGCGTATATAATTTATACCAGTTGACAAAACACATATTTTAAATTTTCGTTATTGAGCCAGCTAAAAAAGTTATAAAAATCAATTTTTAGTATTGTTTTTCACAATTCACAATAGACGTCATTTACTAAACTAATTTTTCTAGCCTTACAGAGAAATTGAAGTCGTTTGGTCCATTCATATAAAAGTTATTCTGATTTAAAGTGTGTGGAATCAGTTATGCTCCTTACTGTATATGAAGTTCTAAAAATAAAACATATATATATATATGTTTTTAACAAGGATCTTTTCAGTGAACCTTCCTCTATGTAATGTGACAAAAATTACTTTAATTTATATATAATAAGATAATAAGATATATATATATATATAAATTAAAGTAATTTTTGTCACATTACATAGAGGAAGGTTCACTGAAAAGATCCTTGTTAAAAAGTGGGCCCTCCTGGGACCTGAAAGATAGCGCATGTCAAAGATATAAATTTTTAACGATTATTTTCATTTTGCTCAGAATTTTTTAAAATATGTTATATATCATAATTGCCAATGAAAAGTATGATTTCTTATCAATGAAGTGTGCATTTTGATGTAGAAAAGAATTCAGGACAAGAAGTTGATCACAGTTATTAGGACACTTTAAGAATGAACTGCCAAATTATGTAGGGAAAATCGATATTCCTAAACTGTCTAACTTCATGCGTGTATCACAACTAGAACTGCTATTGTATTTTATCAATTTTAATCCAAAGAACACCACCAACTAGCTGGTGCTACTTGCATAAAAAAACAAGTTTTGCAATTGAATTAGTAGTGGTTTCACACCGATATACCTGACTGGGCGTCGGATTGCCCGGCCGTGTTTATTGCACCACTTGGCCACGGCTACCGACGCCTTCGTCGACCTGGCAGAAAATTATTGGAAGGATTCATTCGAAGACTTTTCACGAATAAAAACACTTTATTCGAAATTCTGATATATGCCATAGTTCTTTTTTATAACTTAGAAAATTAGCTTTTAAAACCCTGCCAAACATTCAATTTTCGATATTTTTTTTTTATTCTAGTTCAGCCGATAGCCGCAGGTCTACAAATTAAAATGCCATCTGATTTTTTTATTTCAGATGAGCGATACCTCCGGAATCATGGCAGCCGTCAACCAACTTTTTTTACACATGAGTGTCTTCCGAACGGTGTAAAGTCGTTATTTTGGTTTAAAATACACTCCGGGACGAAAAGATAGCACACTTTGAAATTAATGTAATTTCTGTTTATTAAACATTAGAAATTCAATTTTTTCTACACACATATTTTTAGTGTGTCTTTCTAAACATATATGAATGAAATGAAACGAAGCTTCATTAACTTATGTATTTTTGTCGAATGAAGTAGAATTATTAACGAAATATAAAGGTACAAAATGATTGCACACTCAACGAAAAACTTGAAATATAACAGAATTAATCGATAAATCTCAATGCTCAATATTTTGTAGGACCTCTTTTGCAGCTAACGACTTTAATCATTCGGTTTGGTAAATATTTATACAATTTTTTAATACTGTTTTGGCTAACACTCTCCCATTCGTCCAAAATGCTGTACTTTAAATCGTTAATATTTTGGAATTGTCTGCCATTTTGGTATACAGCTCTGGCAAGATGTCCCCAACAATTTTCAATAATGTTGAGGTTGGAGATCTTGCTGGCCAATCCAGAACACAAATAATTTTTGAAGAAAAGTATTCCTTGACCGCTTTCGCCGCGCCGCGTGGACTGCGACATTATCTTGTTGTAAAATGTGTTTATTTGCAGCAATTCTTACAGCATAAGTGTTTAGTTATTCATTTATCATTTCAATATACCGTTCACTATTCATTCGTCCTTTTATAAATTTGATTTCTGTTTTACCCCAATATCAAATATCGGACCAAATTATCACACAGCCGCCTCCCATTTGGCGACGGCTTAAAAATTGCTGTTCTTCATTCAAATTATGATAGTAACAGCCTACGTCGTCTGGAACATGCAAATTAAATCTTTTTTCGTCAGTAAATGTGACTCTTCGCCGCTTTGTCCTCATATTTATATGCTTTTCGGCAAATTGTAAGCGGAACGCTTTATGCTCCTTCTTTAACCAAGGTTTCTTCTGCAATTCTCTTCACGCCAAGTGCTTGAATTTTTGTAAAACACAACGTACATTCCTTCCGTTAGTGTTTACGCCAACACTTTCAGCGATTTGTTTCGCAGCCATCCTTGAACTTGATGCTTTTTTCAATGTTGCACGTTTTTCACGGCCAGTTAAACTTTGTGGACGCCCAGAACTCTTCTTTCTCCCGTAATTTTCAGGATTTTTTAACAAGCTCATAATAACTTTTTGGCATCTATACAATTTTTGATATTTGTGTAATTCAATCTTGTTCTTTCTTTAACTTCAATATCATATGTACTTCACATAGTACACTTAGTTTTTTCCATGATCCATTCTCAACACTTTAGTATGTTGTTTTATTAAATAAGCACAAAAGAAGCTTTGTCAATTACGTTTTGCAATGAATGTTTGCTCTTCAGTAACTTCTGCACAACTGACAAATGTAAAACTGTTATTTGTGCTATCATTTTGTCGCGCTTGTGTGCCCCAATATTTACGTTTTCATTTCACAAATTCTATTGAAGTAAATGTGGTGGATGATATTCAGTACAATGTACTTACAGGCATGTCAGAATATGTCGACATATTGAAATATCCATTTTCTTCAGTTTAATGTATCAAATGAGGAAAAATAGATGATGTACTATCTTTTTGTCCCGGAGTGTAATTTTGAGATACTGTGAAAATGTCAATAAATGTGTGGTAAAAATTCCAAGATTTTGTGTTTTAATGAAACATCAAAAAAATTCGCTAAAAAAGCGAAAAATAGTAGCTGCCACACGGGATGACCCCCTTAATCGAATACTCCGCACATGTAAGATGCATTTGCACAATATGATCAAATTCCTTAAACTTACATCCTCCCTTCATTTTCTAAACCACAGACAGTATACAGTGACTTCCACTAATATTCGGACACTCTTAAAAAGTCGACAGCTTTTTAAATATTGGACGATACGATTTGAAATTTTTTGGGAAGTTGGAACAATTGGTTTGTTGTACAACGTGACCAAAATTTTTTAAGAAAGATGTCGGAAGTGCAGACCAAATACTAAAAGTTGTATTTCGCAACTTTTTTCTCTTGGACTTGTATGGAAAATTTAGGAAACACGTTCCATACCTCTGCAAAACGTATTTTAAAAATTTTCAATACAGGCCCACATTAAAAGGTTGTACAATGCAACTTTCAGTATTTTCTACACAAATCCGACCAATTGCAATTTCTGAAAAAATTTCTTGTCACAACATGTAGTAATCTAATTGTTTCAACTTCTCAAAAAAGTTATCGTTTCTGGAGAGCGTCCTAGATTGCCTTTCGGGGTTAAATCATTGCAATGATAAAAAATAATTTTATAGATAAATATATCTATAGTTAAATTTTTCTATTAAAAATAAGAAATGAAATTTTTGTGCCTTCAACCATTGTTACACCGACCCTTGTCGTGATTGAGAGAGTCCGTGAACTAAAAAATTGTAGGATCGAGTGCGGAAAAGGCAGCGAGGGAATGCTCAGGAATCAGGTGTAAACCACTGTAAATCACCGAACTGAATCTTCAACCGATTTGTTTCAGTTTCACTATTTGTCTTTATTTTATACGCAACGTCGCTGGTCACGTAAGATGACGACCCGAATTATTCTCTCAGGGGAGAAGTTCCTTACAGAATTCCGCGGTTGTCTCGCAGGGGAGACTATGTTACTCTCGCAGAGGAGAGATTGTTTATTAAATCCGCGGTTATCTCGCAGGGGAGACTATGCCGTCCGGTTTAAAAGTTCGGAAAAAAGCGGTAGACAATGAATATATTCGCGTGTGTGCTCGCAGAGGAGTTTACAATGGAATCTGGCTATTTCGGCTGGGGGTCCTATTTACCGGTATCGATAGGAGCCCTCACCACGTTCATACACGGGAGCTCGCTCGAGGTGTCTGATTGTCGCGTCCGCGGCGAGACGTCAAGGGGGGTATTCGCGACATGAAGTATACCGTTGTACGTGTCTAACAACCATAACTATTGAATAGTTAAGTACATGATATACATATAATATAAGTAAATTATTAAACCAGACTATTCTTATTGCATTTATTCCCAAATTAATTGAATTAATACCCAATTAATATTAAGACAAGATCATTTTAATGTTTACGAGAATTTTACTCAGTTTTTCGGTGTGGGTGACGCTACAGTGCGTATTAACATTGTTGAGTGCAAGGGTACGGGATGTGCTTTCTCATTTCTCGATAATACAAAGGTGGTTTTTCAGTAGTCAAAGCGCTAGATAAAAGATCCATCTAGGCCGTGATCGCCCGCAAGAGGGGCGCCTATACGAGGCGTAATATGCATTATTTGTAAGTTTACAGCTGCGCATGTAGCTACATATTGCCATAGAGCTGCGACAGCTATATGCTGCCGAATAATGCAAAATACGTCTCGTAAACGTAAAAATAGGACTTCTGAGAGCAATCACGACCTAGATTGATCTTTTATCTAGCGCTTTTGACTACTGAGAAACTCCATCATTGCATTATCGAAAACTGAGAAGGCGCATCCCGCACCCTTGCAGTCCTCGAAACGAGAGTCTACCCCCTTAAGTTGATGTAACAATAAAGATGGGGGTTTCCAGTAGACAAAAACGCTAAATAAAAGATCAATCTAGGCCGCAGTCTATATTTCCCCAAATTCTCTATTTTTTACGTTTTACGAGGCGTAATTTGCATTATTCGGAAGCATACAGCTGCGCATGTAGCTACATATTGCCATAGAGCTGCGACAGCTACCTGCAGAGCCGTAACGAGAGCGTGGCGAAAGAGGCGCCCGCCACGGGCGCAACTGGGTTTAAGGCGCAAAACAAAGAATACCGACCTGGTTGAGGGTTGCTTGGACGTTTTTCGAATCTTGCAAAAAAATTACGAACTCTCATTACAAAACACGTATCCAAATCTAGACATAGAATTAAAGATTTTCATAACAATGCCTGTAACAACAGCTTCCTGCAAACGTTCGTTTAGCAAATGAAAAATTGCAAATCGTACTTTCGTTCTTCTATTGGACAAGAGCGATTAACAAACATGTCTATAATATCAATTGAAAAAGATGTTGCCCAAACATTAAATTATGACAATATAATAGATGTGTTTGCAACTGAAAAAACGAGATAAATTACTTTATAAAATTTGCTGAACTGTTTTATGTTTTTATTATATTATTTTAACATATACCTATGTTTCGTATGTTTTTTTTATTTTGTCGTCATTGAATATGAATAAAAATTTGTTCTTATTTCGGTTATAGATTATTCATTCATACAAATATCTTGACAAATACATTATTGTATATACAGGCAACTCATTTTGATGAGGTTAATAGTATTTAATATATTGCATTTAGTAAAATTTAACTTGTTACATTAAAATTTTTCATTTTTTTGTCATTATTTGGTTACGGGGAGGTGCAAGTTAAACACTTGCCACAGGCGCTTCATACCCTCGTTACAGCACTGGCTACCTGCTGCCGAATAATGCAAAATACACCTCGTAAACGTAAAAATAGGACTTCTGAGAGCAATCGCGGCCTAGATTGATTTTTTATCTAGTGCTTTTGACTACTGAGAAACTCCATCTTTGCATTATCGAGAACTAAGAAGGTGCATCCAGTACCCTTGCAATCCTGGTAAACGAGTGTGTACCTCCTTAAGTTGATGTAACAATAAAGATGGGGGTTACCAGTAGTCAAAAACGCTAGATAAAAGATCAATCTAGGCCGCTGTCGCCCCCAAACTTTCTATTTCTACATTTTACGAGACGTAATTTGCATTATTTGGAAGCATACAGCTGCACATGTAGCTGTTTTCATAGAGCTGCGACAGCTAATGCTGCCGAATAATGCAAAATACGCCTCGTAAACATAAAAATAGGACATGTGAGAGCAATCGCGGCCTAGATTGATCTTTTATCTAGCGCTTTTGACTACTGAGATAATCCATCTTTGCATTATGGAGAACTGCGAAGGCGCATCCCGTACCCTTGCAATCCTGGTAAACGAGTGTGTACCTCCTTAAGGACTTTTTAAAACCGGGAGTGGCTCATTTTGAATATTCTCCACTGTTGTTTTTTGGTCAATGGTTTCCGGACACCTAGTATACACGTGCATATGGTGCGAGGAGAGCATACATACATATATGTGTCACGATCACAGAATCGTGCACCTTTATCTTGATCTTTCCGTTTTCCCTCTTACAATGAGTCAGCGTATTGGTCCGCTCGAGATTCCTGGTAAGAGAATTCCCCGTGACGCAGAAGGGGGAATACACACGGAAAGTACAGAAGTGAACGAGACCAGATTCCGCTTCGAGTCGTTGACGCAGCTCACGGATTAACCAGCTCGGAACCGCCTACTATGCTTCATTAACGTCCCGACGACGGAACGTTATAAAACGCTGAATCGTATTATAATTAATCCGTCTCGCACAAACAGTCCGCTCGCAAGTTAAAATTCAGCCGAATACTCTGAAGCTACAGGTTTCCTCTTACTAGGGCGACTTGTTGAACGTCAACGTTTCTCGCGTAATATCGACCAATGCCATTCCTCATTTTACTTGATGGACAATTGAGATTCTTCAAGTTTTTTTCCTTTCATTCTCGATGACTCGACGATGTGCGGATGCCGTTTGTTGGCGTCGTGGTTTGTTTCACGTTCCGTTTGTTACACATCCTCGACTAGTTAAGGGGATCTCCGTTTGGATCTTTGTTTGGAAATATTTGTCAAGAAATCAGACAATTTTTTTTATTAAGGTTTTGCATACATATTTTCTAGTATTTGTTAAGGGTGTGCGAGTACTCGAAATTTCGGGTTCGGGTCGGATCGGAAAATTTGTTCAGGATCGAGTCGGGATCCTGAAAGTTTATAAAGTTCGGGTACCCGTGATTTCGGGTCCCGAAAGTTTACAATATTCGGGTACTCGAAGTAGAAGTTGAGGCAAGTCTGTAATCAAGTCAGCGATAAATAACTCTGTGCATATTAAGAGGTCCAATCATCGGTTGTAATAATATTTCGATTTGTAAATAGTAAACTCTGTTTACTAAACAGTGCCCTTATACGAACAGTATGCGGACGAAGAGCCCTTAAATCATAAAACAGCATTATATCATATAAATACAACTTTAACTTCGAGTACCCGAATATTGCAAACTTTCGGGACTCCAACTCGACCCGATCCGATTACTACTTCGGGTACCCGAAATCGCGGGTACACGAAGTTTGCAGACTTTCATGATTTCGACCCTGTTTTTCTCCAGAATCGACCAAAAACGGTCGATTTTCCCACTTTGCCCTCTCCCCTTCCACTATCCTATTCCACCACCACGAGCATAGTCCCACATCCCCCACTAAGACCGTAGACTGGTCACGTGACGTGCCGCGCGCGACTAAATTCCTGTAGCGTCCCCGTCGTGCACGCGTAACATGTCACGTATTAATCTGGTTATCAGAGAGGGGGTAAACTATGTATATTCCCCTCGACTTCTCCGATCTAGCGACACTATTCCGACCCAATCCAACTCGATCATTGTACGACTCGACCCGAGGCTCGCGTACCCGTAGGCCCGTAGATACCCGCACACCCCTAGTACAATGGCCAAAAAAATAATAGGTTCACTTTAATTTGTTGACATACTGTTGTGTTTAATGCAGTATTTTTTATTTTACTTATATTTGTTTATTCATTCTAATATAATTAACAAAATACACCGCTCAATTGAATAACATAATGTTAATTAATGCCAATTACAAATTTTTTATTACAACACTTGAATTTTGGTTACGAAACAAACACAGGTTCATTATGTATTTTTACATAAAAATTTAAAAAAATGAAAATAATTCAGTACTTAGTTGAACCTTCGTTGTGTTTTATAACTTCAAATATTCTGTGTGAAATTGATTAAATTCATTTTTGTGATGTTTCTAATTTAATTTCAGACCACGTTTCTCTAATCCCATTTTTCAATTCTGAAACAGTGCTATCCATTATCGTATACCTTTTGTGCGAATTGTATTCCCCAAAGATTTTCAATCGGATTTAAGTCCGGACTCCGTGATGGCCAGGGTAAAACTTCAACTTTCTCCTCTCAAAGTAGTTTTTAATTGTTTTGCACGATTTATTGCTGCATTATCGTGTTGGAATATTAAATTAGGTCCACCAATCTTGTCGCCATATTCATCTAGTACATATTCCAATAGTTCCTGATATTTTTCAGCATTAGTTTTTGGAGAGAACCAAATTATCGAAGTATTACCGTTCCAGCCGAATGCAGTCCAAACCATTACACATTCTCCCCCATGTACTCTTGTCATTTTTACACTTTTCATCATGCAGATCGTGCCAATAATATTAATACCCATCTGGGCCGTCCAAATTAAATTTTTTTTCATCGGAAAAAATCACCGTCTTCCACTTTTCGGTCCATGACATATGATATTCTGCAAACTTTAATCTCTCCTCCTTCTGGAATTTAGTTAGCGGAGATTTTTCGCTTTTTTAGAATATTCAAATGTCCCACTCGTTCTCACAACTTGCTGTACACGTCGAACACTAACCGGCAAATCTAATTTCATTTTTATTTTAGAGGCATTAAGCATATCTTGCCGTGCTTCTTGAAAAATTTTATCTTTGTCCCTATGTGTTAATTTTTTTGGACGACCTTTTTGTACATTTTTTACTGCCGTATTTCTCTTTTAATTTAAAAAAATTGTTTATGACATTTAATAACCTAATCTTGTTGCAATTTCTCTGTTAGAGAGACACATATTGTGGAAAGCAATAATTTGGCTCTTTCCGTTATCATTTAACGATTTCCCCGTGTAATTGTGCTTTAATAATACCATAATACAAAAACGTTCAAAAAATTGCACTATCAATAGTAATTTTTAAATATTTCTCCGTAAACCTAAGATTATTTCGTATCTTGTAATCAATAATTTTCAAAGTATTTTTGAAACAGGTACATCTTTACAGTAATACTGTTGATAGTCGACTGACTGACTGCTTACACAATGTGTAGAACACATTCTTGTTCGAAAACAAAACGGAAATAAAAGTATGAGCAGTAAACTAGCCGACGCGGCTAGCGAACCTATCATTATTTCGGCCACTGTATCTGTACTATACAATATCATTTTTGGAAGTCCGACCGTTGTGAAGATCGGCATTTTAACCTTGCAAATATGTGTCGCTCTAACGCGCCACGCGCAGTTCATACGGTACGCGCCTGAGCTGGCTTGAGAACTGTGGCCGCCACGGGGAGCGAGACTCTGAAAAAGCTTAATATTTTCCATAATTTCGAGAATGAAAATCCCTTTATGTACCCACCCCGGTCTCGCGAGAATAGTTGAAAAATTTTAACTTTCAACTCTCGCAAAACTACATTTTTCATTCTCGAAGATTGTCAAATACTATATAAACGATTCTATAATTATTATTTTGGTATATTGAACAACTTTCACAGACCTAGGCTAGGATTTACCTAGGCTTGAATATTAAACCGTTTACTTTTCAAATAGACCTGTTTTCACTTTTTGCCACATTAGTCGTCCATACGAAACTCTTTCAGGCATTACTCTTTCTTGATGTTGCGATTTTTATCGACGCTTTGTACATATAGGCTTGCGACATGATAATAATCCGATGATTGCTATTTCCAGGACATATTATGGAATAAAAGTACTTACAATCGAATACGACTCACAGTGATTAACACAGCGATAATAGAAAAAAGAAACATATACAACATCATAAATCTGCAATATTTATATTAGAAAAAGGAATATTGAATATGGCGGTGATTATTTCGACGGTTGAAAGGATTCAATTGAATTTGAAACATGCTGTCGCTATAAATCTACAAAATCATATTAACTTTTTAGACTACAGTAGAACCTCAATTATCCGAACTAATTGGGACCGAGGATAAGTAAACAATTGTAAAATTACTTATTAAATACAAGAGTATTATTGCTGCAATTAGAAATGCGATATACATACATACAATGACTTCCAATAATATTCGGACACTCGTGAAAAGACGATAACTTTTTTAATAATGGACGATACGATTTTAGCTATTTTGAGAAGTTGGAACAATTGGTTTGCTTCACAACATAAACTTGTAGTTCTGCATTTTTTATGTAGGTTTAAGACTTACGTTTTAAATAACTAATCTTTGTAAACATCTTCAAAAAAATATGAAAGAATACATTATACAATTTCAATTGTCACGTCCGGTGGTTCAGCCATCGTTAATAATTGATATAATCAATAATGCATAACATATACCTTTTGAATTTCTATGCTTAATCTAATAATGTTGTACAAGAAACTAAATATTAAATACTATTGTTATAATAATCAATGTCGAACTATTGTATATTACACCACATTGCGTGCGATAGAATTAGGAAAACTCGTTCTTCATTTGAATCTTACTGAACGAAATAACTGCGTAGCGAAATTATTTCATTAAATGATTGAGTCACTTTCAAATATAAATCGTGATCTAATATCCGCTGAAGATTGTCCATCAAGAATCGATGAGCAATAATTGTTCGTCGCCCCACGTGTGACGTAGATGTAATGCGATCTGGCCAGGGGAGTCACAGAGAAAAAGCAGTTAAGAAGAAATTGATCTAGGAGATGCGCAGAGTAATATGATCTAGCTAAGAGGAGGGTGAGGGATGCAAGCGATTGCGGAGAATTGGTGACGAATTAATCACCTGACGAAAATTATAACAAAGGATTGATCGGCCTATAAAAGGGATAACTCCTCATTAGGAACGCAGTCTGCAGTCAACAAGAGTCCAATCAATAGATCAGTCAACAGTCAAACAGGCAACCATTGTCAAATATCAGTTGGCTTTATTATAAAGTTAACGATTCAAAAGGAAGTTTCCGGAAGATTTACTCCAACTACAAGAACCTCCGGAAGATTTACTCTAACTACAAGAACCTCCGGAAGATTTACTTCAACTACAAGAACCTCCGGAAAGATTAACATCAAACACCAAAAAGAAGTCTACTTAGCGGTAATTACTAACAAATTATAATAAGATTTCGATAATATTATGTATCCGAAATTTGAAGCTTAGAATATAGTTTCGTTTATTTTTATTCAAACATATAAAAATATCAAATCATTTATTAAAGAAACTATCCAACTTCGATTTCCACGTTCCATCACATAGAATATTAAGAAATCCTCGATTATCCGAACCGAAGCCGGTGAATGCAGGTAGGTTCAAAACTGCGTTATATCTCAATTCTAATCTTTCCAATCATTTCAATCTATTAAATTAAATTTCAATTTTAACTATTCAAATCTATAATACGTCCACCTTAGGACGTAACACAATCTACATATAATACAATAATCATGTAATTTTAAGATAGGTTGTGCACCTAGTATACAACGAAGATAAAATCATTTTGAAAATAAAAATTCCGCCTTTCGAAACGCACGAATTCCGCTCTGTTTTCAGTGACCTTCGTCGTTCGTTCATTGACTGTTTGTGCAATTACGTTTGCGACGTTGCAATCGTTACAGTGAAAGTCGCGAACAGCCGTTCGTATAAATAAAGTTTACAGAGAACAGATAATGTTGAAGCGTTTCGTGACACATTTTTCAAGGAACGGCGAACGATTGATGGAACAACTGACGACTTTGAAAGTGTTAATTCGATTCCGTCGTCTGAATGGCACCTTGATTTCGAACTTGAAATTGAATTACAATTCACGGGACTGCTCCGCCTTTGATTCTCAAAACGACGTTTCGCTGTTAAACCTTATTAAATTTCACTCGAGCGAACTCCGCTTCGTTTACGTTGAATTGATTTTCTGTGAAATAACACCGATAATCACAGCTAAATGCCCTATCAAGCGCTTCAGCTTCGAATTTCGTTAAACTATAATTAATATTGTCGGAAACAACAAAAACGTTATGTTTGACCAATTCAGTCGAATAGGTATTACACTCCTATTACACTATCCAACAAAATCAAACTTTTTTGTGTTCAACAATCACTGTTAGGTGAATCTTATTGAGCTTTTTGCGCTGATTCCAAATCGGCCATTAATTAACAGTTTTTGATAAATTTTATTTGAAAAAAACGTTATTATAAGAGATTTTGAATTGCTCTTCACAGCGAAAGATTCTGTAGACGTTCTCGAGTACAGCGATATCGCATATTAATGCATTATTTGTTATTATTATGAGTGTTTAAACATGTTTAAACAATCATTAAAGATGGAGAGACACCACTTCTGCATCAATTTTTGAGGATATGTTTCAGTTTAACTTAAAAAATAAAGGTCCAGCGTAAAATCGAACTATATCATAACTACACTCCTCAAAAGAATTAAGGGATCACTTGTGCGAACCCGAACAATTGGTACCACTTTACGTGATCATAATTCCGTCAAAAATTGCCGTATCGATATCGTTAAACAATAGTTTAAAAGCCTGAAATCTCTAGTTTCAGATGCTCTGTTTCAAATTGTTGCTATGTTGGTTTGTTACAAAGTTATAGCGAGATGAAGACAACATTGACGGTTAACAAAAATTTTGTGCAACTTTGGAACATCAAACGGGGAGCAACAAATTTTTTTGACAAAATCGCGTCAATATCATTTGGAAGGGCTATTTTGCCTGTGTAAATTGTGTGGCTGTTAAATATTGTGCGATTTTGTTTATTCGAGTTATTCAACATTGAAGTAAATATGGGTTTTTTAACTTTAACTGACTCCAGAAAGCGAAAAAATTATCGTAGAATCTTGTGCAAAAAAGCAATAGAAAGAGCCTTTCTTTCACTTCAAGGCACTTCTTTTGTTCTTTCAATTTCATTGAAATTTCGATATACCAGGTGTTTCCGAAAATATGCTTAAAAAATATACAATTTACATTTTTCCTTTAACTCACTATATTTCGGCGAGAAATGATCATAATACCATAATCCGAACGTCAGATTGAAGCAGAGATTCTGCCGATTCGATTGAGTGCCCCATGAACTCGCTACGACAATTTTTTACCTATGGCAGCTGTGTTTAAATATAGTGCTTCGCAGAAATTAGCGCGCCACGTACAGCGGTTGCCTGACACCTCTGAATATGTTATATTAATGAATATATTAATATATTAATATTATATTAATGAATATATAAAATATATTAATGAATATATAAAAATTATAATTTCTTCTCAATGATTTTTAACTTAATATATTTCACATTTGTTTTACCGTTTTTATTAATTTAAAACAGTTTTATAAATTATTTATTCTATAATGTATTTAATATTTTCGCTATTTAATGCAAATAGATAAAATGTTTAATTTTTACATTATCGAGAAAAATTTGTTAAGGCCGAAAATCTTGAAAAATTGCAATTTTTACCACTTTTGATCGTTTATAATTCGGAAACCAATTTCAATGAAATTTTTAGAGCGTATATAATTTATACCAGTTGACAAAACACATATTTTAAATTTTCGTTATTGGGCCAGCTAAAAAAGTTATAAAAATCAATTTTTAGTATTGTTTTTCACAATTCACAATAGACGTCATTTACTAAACTAATTTTTCTAGCCTTACAGAGAAATTGAAGTCGTTTGGTCCATTCATATAAAAGTTATTCTGATTTAAAGTGTGTGGAATCAGTTATGCTCCTTACTGTTTTTGAAGTTCTAAAAATAAAACATAATTGATATATATATATATATATATATATATATATATATATATATATTAACTTACTTGATGTATTATATTACATAATATCAACAGAAAACGTAGAAAACCGAAAATTATTTCGGAATCACAGTACTGCACAGGCTGATAGTTCTGCGCTGACTGACAATTATTCTGTTTCAATCCACAATTTGAGTCGACAAAACAAAACATAAAGATTTGAAGATCGATGCGTGTAAACAATTACAATGTAACTTATGCACTGTCGAAAAGAATTCGTCAAACTCAACGCAGTTGAAATATCAGAGATGAAAGACTGACTTATTTACTGTAAAATATAAATTAATATTAAATAAAAATATAATATAAATATTCAATACAGTTCTGTCAGACTTTCAGAGAATAATATCTTGAAAAAGCAGTCGAACAAAGAAATAATTTTTGTCACATTACATAGAGGAAGGTTCACTGAAAAGATCCTTGTTAAAAAGTGGGCCCTCCTGGGACCTGAAAGATAGCGCATGTCAAAGATATAAATTTTTAACGATTATTTTCATTTTGCTCAGAATTTTTTAAAATATGTTATATATCATAATTGCCAATGAAAAGTATGATTTCTTATCAATGAAGTGTGCATTTTGATGTAGAAAAGAATTCAGGACAAGAAGTTGATCACAGTTATTAGGACACTTTAAGAATGAACTGCCAAATTATGTAGGGAAAATCGATATTCCTAAACTGTCTAACTTCATGCGTGTATCACAACTAGAACTGCTATTGTATTTGATTAATTTTATCATTGTCGTGGCCGCTGAACATTTAGAAATCGATATCAATTGAAAAAATATCAAAATTAGAAATTTGATTTTTTCGCAAAATGTCGCGTGCTTCTTTAATCCTGCCCACTGTGCGGCGCGGCGGTTCTGCTCAGTAAGCGGCTCGCGGTCGTCACTAGGTCTTGAACCATTGATCCTACAGGATCAAAACTTCTATCTGAAGCCGCCTGGTACAAATCTACTGGATTACATACGAAATACATTATAATCTATAGGAGAAAGGCACAAATTTTGAATCCGGTAAAGTGTAAAGTTATCCAGAGAAATAGACTTTAAGGGATATTATGTTGTTCACAATGGTGACCTGAACAACATATTTCAAGGTCATTGAAATCGGACAGGAGGCAACACATCGATAAGTTTACCACAAGAATGTATATGAAAAATGTCATGAACATTTAAAAAACCATCTATCTATTGCTAAAGTTATTAGTAGGGGAGACCGGGGCTAGTTGACTATCTTTTAATATATTTAATTTTTACCAATGGACCAATAGTATTTTGCTGACTTGTTGTACATCAAAAGATCGCACATTGACTTGGGTATACAGATTTAATTTTGAAAATCGCTTTGATTGAACCTAGTTGTAGTTTCAATCAACTTTAGATTAGTGAGAGCAATAAGTCAACAAACACCGGTTGCGGCGACATATATGATGGGTTTAGTTGACTTACCTCTCATTTTTAAGTGTTTAAGAAAAAATAATACTATTAACAATACTTAAATTTTTATTTGTTCATACTGTTATGCCGCGAAGAAGGAAAGGATGAGGTTCTCTCGAGAAATAATCCTTTTACTTCTTTATAACTTGAAGTTTATTGAGTAGACCACACCAACAGATTGTTCACAAGAAATCACGCTTTACAGAAAGTATACGTCCTTACAAAATAACTGACGGCTCGGGAGTGAATCCCGCTCAATGAGAGTTCCTTATATAGATCATCACAAGGACCTTTGGTCTACTCTAAAATGTGTCACCGGACATGTAACTCTGCCGTTCCTAGTCCAGCCAAACATTTGAGTCTGCTTTGGGTGAAAGGGCGAAGATAAGGTTGGTTTGGAATATTATCGGGAAGGGTGATGCGACATAACAATACATACATAACCTTTATTATTTACTACATAACCTACAAAAAAGGTTACTACTGAAAACGATTCACAATGATTAAACAACATAGCGTAAATCTTAGGTACGAAACGCCTAACATTCATGATTATTACGCGGCATTACTTCCGGCATTACTTCCAAAGAGATATTTCAATTGAAATATCTCCTGAACTACTAACTTTTCGACATACATAGGTTAGTACTTTTTTATAACGAATGTCCAGCTGCATCGATTGATGTATCTTTACTAAAATTTGATTGATTCCGAGTACATCTAAACGTTCACGAAGAAGTTTGTCTGAATGACTGTTTAAAATTTTGGCAATGGAATTAAGAAGTATTTGTCAAAGTTATCTCTCGCTCTCTCTCTCTCTCATTCACTCCCTCTCTCTTCGGTGTTTATTGTTCAAAGTTAGTTTCAGATATTGTCATGCAACAGAGTGGAATAGGCCTACAGGGAATACCACATAAAAGAAACGCATTGACAATAATACCTCAATGGTAATGTGGAATCCTATTGATACGAGTGTCGTCCTAATACGCCACGCGCAGTTCATACGGTCTGGGATAGGTACGGGCCTGAGCTGCCTCGAGGACTAGGGCCGTTACGGGGAGCGAGACGTGCGGCCGGTGAAAGGAGACGGCGGGAGCCGACAGCGGCGTGAAAAGTATCATCCGTGCCGACCAGACATATAAGACTAAAAAGCAGAAAATAATTATTTAAATAAAAATAAATTTTTAAAAAATACCACGTTTTTAAAACGGACTAAAAAGTATAAAATAAATTTTTAAAAAACACCACGTTTAAAAAACGGAGTAAAAAGTATGAAATAATTTTTTCTAGCCCCATACAGATTCCTAACCCCTGAAAATTTGTGATTGTGAATTTTTAATAGCTATGAAAATACTTGTAAGATGTAAAACGAAAAACGTTGGGCGCAAGATAATACAATGTAAAGAGTGTAGAGAGTAGCTGCCGCTGAGAAAACTCGCACAACAGTTCATATCATTTGCGGTGCAATAAAATTGTTAGTGATTTAGGTGTTCATGTATCAATTATTTATTGAATGCGCCCCATGTTTTTCGTTTTAAATCTTACAAGTATTTTCATAGCTATTAAAAATTTACAATCACAAATTTTCAGGACTATCTGTACGGGGTTAGGAATCTGTATGGGACTAGAAAAAATTATTTTATACTTTTAGTCCGTTTTTTAAACGTTGTGTTAAAAACATGGTATTTTTAAAAAATTAATTTTTATTTAAACAATTATAGTATTACAATTAGAATGGATTAGTCGACTAACCTCATTAGTCAACAAGCCCCGGTCTCTCCTACTCATATACAGAAACTCCAATTATAAACTTCCTCTTGCCTGCTACTGTATATTTAAAAAAAAAACAAACGATCGTGACTTTCTTAAGTTTGATACGACTTTAGATAAACGTGTATGAACCGTAATCAAACCAATCTATATTGTGACGACTTCAAGAAATGGTCAGGATGTAGGAAACTAAAATTGTTTGTCTTTCTATCTGTAAAAAGTGTGAATAACCCAATTAAAAATAATGAATCATAAAAAAGTTAAAATATCAAGTATAAGTTACAAAATTGTTAATATTAAAGATGCTTTCACACGATTTTTAACATTTACATTTAGTAAAGGTACTTAGACCGTATTCGAAATACTATAACAACATTAATGATCTTGAATTTTGTGATACTTAGAATTAGTTACATAGCAAATCTAAATTTGTAAAATGAATTGTTCGGTTTAATAGTTGTACGCAATTCTCTGTGAATTTTGATTTGTATACAAAGAACACCTGCTTGTATAAACTGAAATTAGAACATTTTCAACGAAATTGAATGAAAAATTACGGTTTTCGATAAAGAATAAAATTATAAAGAATCGGTTTATTTTCTTAATAATAAAACTGCCAGATTGTTAATACACATGGGAAACAATCCTACTAAAAATATGAGGGGTTGGTTTATTGTCTTAATAATAAAGCTGCCAGAATGTTAACAAACGTAGTAAGAGTTGCCAATCAAAGTTCGAAAGCATCACCATCGAATTTCCCTCAGTATTCAAGACAATGGAACTCGACAGAAGACGCTTAATTCCATAGTTATCAAACTATGAACGAAGTTTAATCCTCCAGACTCAATTTACCAGTAATATAGTTAACTGAAACACTAACTTTACAGAAGACGGAGTATAAAGAAATTGACTATCAAGAATCTAATATGTAATGAGTTTATACTTTTATACATCCTATTAACTTCAATATGTGGTATACCATTTAAATAAATGTGGGTATTTACTAAATATACGAATTCATTCCATCTAACAATAAGACGTATAAAGTAAATGTATTCATACAGTTTAAAGACGTATTTAAAAAAATTAATTGGATGCCTTGCGTAACCAGAAATGTATGCCCCTTTCCTATGTTATTCAGTAGATTTGGACGAGAAGATGTGAGAAATCCATGTTTAGATCCTGGAGGATCAATGGTTCAAAAGTTATAAATGTTTACAGTTGAGAGATTTTCAAAGTTTTTGACAGGTTAGCGCCGACATGTTGTGTGTAGTGACGGTCGCGCTTACCGAGCGCAGCCGCTAGGTGGCAACACAAGCACGCGCTAATTTTAATCACGTAGATTCCCAAGTTTGTATTCAAATACACATGTACTATTTTAAATGTTACACTTGACTTCTATTTAGTCCCTCGTGTATTAATAAAATTTTCAGGAAATAAAGTGAAATTACTCGTTAATTATTAAGTTTAGGGCTAATGAAGGTCAATACCTTTTTACTCAAAATTCGACATTCTTCCATATTTTGGTATAAAAATATAGCATTCCATTTAAAAATACAAACTCGACCTTAAAATTACCGAAACGCTTCCACCTGTAAAAAGATAAATACACTACATAATGTACCCCTTCAGAACATGCAACTTCTGTATACAAAACTTTTTCGTGCAACGCATACTGTGGAAGTTATGTAGGTGTGCAAGTTGCGTGAACCAGTGCCGTAACGAGGGTATGAAGCGCCTGTGGCAAGTGTCTTGCGCCTCCCCATACCCCAACAATGACAAAAAAATTAAAAATTTTAATGTAACAAGTTAAATTTTGTTAAATGCAATATATTAAATACTATTAACCTCATAAAAATGAGTTGCCTGTATACAGGGTGGTCCACCTAAATACGGCCACCTAAATATCTCCTCCAATTGTGGAGTACAAAAAATATTTCGTGTGCTATTTGAATGGTTTGAAGAAACCATTATATTGCAAACAATATTTTTTCCGAAGGTCATTTTTTTCGGAGTTATCAAGGTCATCGATGTTTTCTGATACAGAACTACATTTTTATTTTATTGCACCGTGTAACTGATCGAAAAATACATTCAGAAATTTATAAAAACATGACCTTGAAATGACCTTGACCTTCGAAAATTGGCGTTTCTTTACGTGGTCCATCTCCTCCGGTTATTGCGATGCAAAAAAGATTTGTTACGTAATGTGCATATCATCAATGGACCAAATATCTGTCAAGAATATCTTTTTGCAAAGGTCATTTTTTCGCAGTTATCAAGGTCATCGATGTTTTTTGACACACAACTACATTTTTATTTTATCGCATCGGGTAATTGATCGAAAAATACATTCAGATATGTATAATAACATGATCTTGACCTTGATCTGAAGGTAAAACTTTAATTTTCGAAGGTCAAGGTCATTTCAAGGTCGTGTTTTTATAAATATCTGAATGTATTTTTCGATCAGTTACACGGTGCAATCAAATAAAAATGTAGTTCTGTATCAAAAAACATCGAAGACCTTGATAACTCCGAAAAAAATGACCTTCGGAAAAAATATTGTTTGCAATATAATGGTTCCTTCAAACAATTTAAATAGTACACAAAATATTTTTGTACCCCCACAATTGGAGGAGATATTTAGGTAGCCACATTTAGGTGGACCACCCTGTATACAATAATGTATTTGTCAAGATATATGTTAGAATAAATGATCTATAACCTAAATAAGAACAAATTTTTATTCATATTCAATGACGACAAAATAAAATAAATACAAGACATAGGTATATGTTAAAATAGTATAATAAAAAAATAAAACAGTTCAGCAAATTTTATGAAGTAATTTTTCTCGTTTCTTTTGCAAACACATCTATTATATCGTCATAATTTAATGTTTTGGCAACATCTTCTTCAATTGATATTATAGACATGTTTGTTAATCGCTTTTGTTTAATAGAAGAACGAAGGTACGGTTTTATAATTTTTAATTTGCTAAACGAACGTTTGCAGGAAGCTATTCTTACAGGCATTGTCTAGATTTGGATACGTGTTTTGTAATGAGAGTTCGTAATTTTTTTTCAAGATTTGAAAAGCGTCCAAGCGACCCTCAACCGGGTGGGTATTCTTTGTTTTGCGCCCCAAATCTAGTTGCGCCCGTGGTGGGCTCCTCTTTGGCCACGCCCTCGTTACGGCACTGGCGTGAACCACCCTGTATATTGATATTAATACACGTATGACTAAATCTATGTGAAATATCAGGTTGTTCGGAAAGTCATTTCGTTTGTCAAGGTAAAATGAAAGACCTATGCTCGTACAATTCCTGATTTTTATTAGCAAACAATTGAGTTACATGACTTACAACGACTTCATTTGAAATGAAATTAACCGTAAAGAACAACTAAAACGTTATTTCGATGGTACATTCTCTCTGTAAACCAGTGGCGGATCTAAGCAGGGAGCCCTGCGGTTTGGTTTTGAGCCCCGTGCTTGTGGCAGAAAATGTTTAGCTTGGAAAATTGTGCAACAGCCCTGGCTACCGTTAACGGGTATCTTTGCTACGAAAAAAAAGGTTGAGTCGCATTCTGTCCTTTCCTGTAACTTTCAAAATGTATCGAATTTCTTCTTCATTTTTACTCATTTTCAAGACGTAATAACTTTTGACTAAATAAACAAATATCACAAGTTTTTGTTTGTAATTATTCTATCACTAGCTCTCGCAACCAAGCCCTCCAGGCGGGTTGCCCTGGCGGGAGGCGCACAATGGGCGCACTAATGACGTCACAACTCTTGACAATATGAAATAATTCGTCGATAATGTAAATTCATCAATTGGAATAGAAATAAATTAACTGGCGGATGTTGATAATGCAAACAGTCACGTCGATAATGTAAATTCCTATTGAAATATTGATTAAAAGCTGCGACATCCGTTTTATTTTGTTGTATTGAAATATGATTCAAGAAGCACTTTTAGTCTTTCCCGAATTTTCTATTTTTCCGGGCTACTTTTCTAATTTTTCTTTCCCTAAAACCTTATTCTGACTATTACGAACGTTTAAAAAAAATTGCCGAATCGGTCCAGCCATTCTCAAGTGATGCGCTTACCAACGAACAGCATTTGATTTTTATTTATATAGATATATCACCTTTCTCAAACATCACTCAAGTAATGCCAGATTCGATTAATATTAACAGAGTTATGACATGGTAAGCCATCTATCCTGTGGATACGAAGAAACTTTTTTCCCAATCCAATAAATATTTCACATTTCCACTACTGTAAATCGAGTTATATGTTAGTAAAAATATCATGTAATATGTATTTTCTATTTATTTATTATTTATATGAAAGCATTGCGCCATCTCTTCACAAAAAACGAAATTATGGTCCGATCGACTGAATAGCACACGCGAAATAATACACCGTGATCTATGGTAGAGAATCGCAATTTTTGTTGAGAAGTTCGATGAAACTCGTAAGCGGCTCTCTCGTATCGATCTCCGACACAGTGTCGAGATAAATCCAAGCTACGATTCAGGGACGAAGGGAACGGATCTCTACCTGCGCAAGTCGTAATCACGATTGGTCGAAAGGGTCCATTCGGAGGAGCCGACAAGTGCCGAGCATCGGGTTCGAGAGTGGGGCGGTACATAAAGCACCGCGACGTAGACAGAGGCCGGCAAATTACACTGACACTCGCGGATCCCGGACCGTACGAGCTCGATCGCGGATTTTCCTTGACGCATCGCATCCCACCAGACCGATCCACGTGGATACCAACTGTCAAGCAGTCACGCCGTTCACACCAGCCATCGAATCACGGTAGGTTTCTTTACGTTCTCAACAAAACTCGAACGGAACTGTTAACTTGTACAAGCAAAATTTGTTCATCGATTGAAATTCGGCACGTTCTAATTCCTCGTTTCCAAACGACGCGTTATCAATGTCTACATGTCTTCAATTCGCAGCGTTGCATATTCAACGTATTGCAAAATCTCGATTAGTGTTATATTGATGCGTTGTGAAATTTGATGCACCGAAATTTCTACGCGTATTAAATTGAAACGTAAATGTGACGTGAAGTAATTATGTAGCGTTACAATTAATTTCTCAGATTCGGCGCGTTGCAAATTCGGCGTGTTCTCAATTTGGCGTATTGCAAACTGGATACGCGTCTCAATTTTAGACATAAATACGACGCGTTATAATTAATTTCTCAAAATCGGCGTATTGCAAACTGGATACTTTATATTTGGACGCGTTGTAAAATTTGATATGCTGAAATTTCTACGCATCTCAAATTCAGACATAAATACGACGCATTACAATTAATTTCTCAAATTCAGCTATGAAATCCAGTTTACAATCTTTCGCCATTGCTTCTTTTTACAATTTGCATTTAGCATCATTCGATGGTAAAGTCTAGTGAGCTTTAACTTGAAACGTATTTATTTCCTATTTTCCGTTAACTTCGTACGCGTTGAAACTCGAACTCTGTTGTAGAAGTTCAGTTCTACCGACTGTTTTATAAGGTTTTGAGGAAAACATAGTTGTAAACTGATATGTTTGGGTAAATATTTGGCCGGAGCATAATACGTACGGTTATCTCTTGTTATTTATTAATGAAATACAGGATTCAATCAATTGTACAATTTCTGACTACAAGTGGATTCTTTTAAATCACAGTTATGTATATTGATAACGTGTCGCAAGTAAAACACGGATCTTTATATAAAACAAACATTTTCTAAGTCGATTTTCAGACATAGAAATTCACAAAAAACATATTTTCCCTTTCAATCATTTTAGTAAGTAGAAAGTAATTTAACAATATTTTTTATTTCTTCTTCTGTATTCACAGTTTTGAAGAAACTTAATTTTCATCATAAATACATGAAATTCGCAGTCTATTCATAAGTAAATCGTTAACATTCAAACACATTTATATTTGCAATCGAACGAACTTTGGTTAAAACCTAAAAGAAAACCATAAAAATTAAGAGTATTGTTTTAATTTGTTGTAATTGGGGGACTGGTAAAAGCAGGATAAATATGAATGAAGAAGCAGATTGTAATTTTCATAGAATTTCATTGAACTGAATGATTCAAAGTTTCAACTTCAAAACTATTTACCCCATAAAATTTCTCGGAAGTCTGCTTGCTACACGTTTAACATTGTCAGAACTGAGATTTCACGGTTCTATTTAATTAGAAATGTTTTATACTGTCAAGATGATGACACTGTCTTCAGTTAGTACACTTCTAGTGAGCGCTAAGACTTGTACATACAGTACTAACTCCTATTATCCTATTTTGTTGTGCTATTTTAACACGAAAATTGAACATTTCTTCCTGGCTAGGATCTTTTCATTCTATGTATATGATTTTTGTTTATTTTATGGATATGAAAAAAATTTGATAGAATACCTTATATAAAAGTTATTTAATAATGTAAACAATATGTTGAATAGTGGTATAGCAATTTTTGTAGTGACTCTGAGTCACCGCTCGAGTGCTAAGGGTTAACATCAAAATATCTTCTAAACTAGTGATTATTTGCCATAAGTGATTTAGTACTTTTATGTAGGTAATAAAGAGTAGCATGGAGTACTGCATTAAAAAAAATACGATTTCATTTAAAAAAGCAAAGTTGACCTCCATATGACGTCTACGAGTCCACATAGAAAAAGGATATATCCGTCGGAAAGTATGCCCCCCCCTATACCTTTTAACTTTTGTTTGAAACATTTTTTGGGTATCACCAACAGTTTCGGGGATATTCGACTGGTTCGATTTAGATAGGACACCCTGTATAAAAAGGTGATGAAGATTTTTTAGTGTACATCTTCCATTGTTATTATTCTGCTAATACGTATTATGATAATATGACTATTGTGTAACTCGTGTGTTTTAATAATATGGAAAGAACTGATATTAAACAATGCAAACTCGTGACACTGTTCAGTGCATTCCACGCAATAATTAATTCTAAAGTACGCTACTTAACATTCCTATACAGGAGAGTGGTATTTACTTGCAATCTCTAGATTAGCCATAACTACTAGACTGCGGATGTTTATGCAATTTTTAATTTTTGTAGGCAAATTTGAAGAAAGTAGTACCAAATAAAATTCTATCTTCATTGGCAATAGCATTTGTAGCTCAAAGATAAATAAAAATCGTACTAATTTCTGTCAAATTGAATACTCCAGAATTTGTTGAACATTTTTATAAGCCATAAACGCATAAAGATCCGCAGTCTAATAATTACGTAACATTCGATTTAATAACACTGAGATTCGATTGCACTATTCACAACTTTTTGGAAACAGCATATGCCTTTAACAACAACTTAAGTACACTCAATTATGTATAACCTGTTGCATTTTTTTCAACCTTTGCGAGATGCAGCCACACTTGTACATATGTATAACTTGTTATGCTACTTCAAAGTAACGTACGGATTTTATACAGGGTGTCCGATTTAAATCAACCCAGTCGAATATTTCCGAAATTGTTGATGATACTAAAAAATGTTTCAGACAGAAGTTAAAGACCTGTACAGTACTAACTCCTGTACTCGTTATTAAAATCAAGATATCTTCTAAACTAATGACTTTTTGCCATAAGTAAAATTTTTATGTAGTACTTTATTAAAAAATGCACTACTCGAGTGTTGTTGTACCATTATTCAAATTATTGTTCACATTATTAAATATAATTGTTTCCTTGATCTCGATCGACAATTTGTTAATAACGTATATTAATGTCTTCAGCGCACTGGTTCGATCTGATGCTACTACCTAAGTAATTTTGCAAATTACCACAAAATTTTCAACGTTTCGGTCAACTATTTAGACCATTTTCAAGAAAAATTTTCATATAATTGCATCTGTAAAAATTATTAAATTAATATAAAGTGTAATTTATGTTGCGGTCCGCACAAAAAGCCAAATGTTCTAAGAAAAACCAAACATACTTACTAAGTGAACAAATTATTTTAAACTCTTTACACCGTTTCCAGATTTTTAATTTCACAATTGTTGAAATAATAGAACTTATTTCATAAGAAATGAGTGTATAGTTAGCTCTAGTAGAGCACGTATTACAATAGGAGCTGTACAAAGTCTAAATACTTTTAACCTGTTCTAGTTACTTTTAAGGCTCGGTAGGTTTAGTGTTAAACATATTAAGACAGTAAATTAATTTCTATTTCATTCCAGTCTGTTGCGATTCAGGTAGAAAATTTTTATTTTATATAAAGATCCGCTGTCTACTAGTCAATTACTAAAAATTTAAGTATGTAGAATGGAATTATTCCAGGTCGGAAGAAATGTTTAGTAAATGTTTAGTTTTCGAGTTAAAGTAGCACCGCGTGCAAAAGGATTAACATTCATATAACCTCTACGTATCCACATAGAAAACAGATATCTATATCGGATGGTACCTCTGATACCGTTTAAGCTTTGTCTGAAACATTTTTTAGTATCATCAATAGGTTCGAAGATATCCGATTAAATATCGAATGATAATGACAATTCTGCATTGTTTTTTAAGTCTGCCAATTGTACGTGATACATTATTATAAATGCGATCTGTTAAAACATGTAGAATTATAAATAAACTTGTTTCAACGTAATAGTATATTAATACCATTAATAAATTATTATTGAGACGTCCAATAACGCGACGATATTTAACGTAAATGCGGTATAATGTTTCAGAGATTTTTGTTGATCTTTAAAAGGTGGTAGAAGCCAAGTAAATCAAGAATAATTAGAAATTGGATGGTGGAATAGTTGAGTAATTCTCAACGGAAAGAGTTGAGTAACTTCTAAAAAGAAACAAGAACTTCATTCTTGTATAAGAACATTACGCCTATGGCTTGTTCCGATTGTGGCAAAAGACAAACGGTCATGGTCGATATAAACAAAATATTACAAAGGTATTATGAAATGGCTGGGAACGGTAGAAAAAAGGTCAATTCACATTCTTCTTGGCCGTGCAAAATATACTCTGGAAGACAATCAAATGCTTTTAATATATCATGATAAAGCAGACTTTTTAAATAAAATGATCTTTGAAATGATACACAGAAGGTATCCGATTTAAAAGGGACCCCCTGTATACCTGTAGGACATGAAAGTTCCTAAAATAACCTTCATATTAAATTATCGTATAATAATTTAAACCTGTATACACATTTTCAATCTAGCAACCACAGATAAGATAAAAGATAGAAATCCCACACCGTATATTGTTTGTATGCTTATTACGTTACCATTTGTAATCAATTATACTCGTTATTTAACCCAATACTATGCAAGAAGTCGAGAATCCAATCGAATAGTTTTTATTAAATTTCCTGTACGGTAGTGTACAAGTGATGTTACATCACGGTTAATCGCTACAAGCCACAACTTTTCGTAAGTACATACGCAAACCAAAATTGTGCGATGATAACCACTGAATTTACTTAGCGACTTGGTAAATGCTATCGAGATACGGCGAATGTTGTTCGTATGGAAAAATTCATAGCTTGCAAACATTAATAGCCCAAGATAAATGGTGTTGCGTGATAAGCAGTCGTATTACTGAAACTCGCATATTGTATTTATGCACATCAGTGTCGGTTTACGATACCGCGATTAACGATATACATAGAGTTTCCTGTAACTAAAAATACGTACATGCTTCTAAGAAAGAGAGTATATTTTCATTTTCTTGATTGATTCACATGAGTAATTGCAGGCAAATGAATGTGATGAATGAAAATGTAAGTAAATAAACAAATAGGTTAGTAAAACGAGTATTGTCATTATTAATACTAAACCTACCACCACCGGTCAAAATAACCGGTTCCAGATCTTTTATTTTACACTTATTGAAATAATAACAATTATTTGATAAGAAATTACTGAATAGATGTCTTTATATAATAGAGCACGTATTACAATAGGAGCCGTACAAAGTCTAAATTAAATTAATCTTGTCATTTTTATAAGGAAGGATTGTTCCACGTTACTTTTGAGGCTCGGTAGGTTTAGTGTTAAAGATTAAGGATGTGTTATATCGTTAACTTACTTTTCGAATTGACTGTAAATAATTTTCTTTGTTAGATCTACAAATGGCTAAATCTTCTAAATTTGCATCATAGACACAGATGAAAAGCTTCAAAATCGTAACGTTTGCTTTCTTCTTCGCAATTACGACCAATAGCAATTTCTTTGACAAAAATTATTTACGAGTGCAATTTTAAAAAAGTTATTTGTTTTCGAGGAATGTACGAATGCTTTTTATAGTGACCGTAACTGTATAGACAGCTTCAAGAGTTTAGAAAATATTAGCTTTTATTAATTTGACAATAAAGATAAAAACAATGAATGATAATGACAATTCTGAATTGTTTTTAAGTATGCAAATTTTACGTATACATTATTATAAATGCTATCCGTTTAAAAAAATTGAGAATTGTGGATAAAATTATTTCAAATTATTATTGAGATTAAACGCGACGATATGTAACGTGAAATATGGTATGATGTTTTAGAGATATTTGTTGACTTTTTAAAAGGTGATATAAGCCAAGTAGATCAAGAATAATTATAAATTGAGTGGTGGAAGAGTTGAGTAACTTCTGGAAAGAAACAAGAACTTCATTCTCGTATAAGAACATTACGCCGAATATTACGAAGGTATTATGAAATGGCTGAGGACGGTAGAAAAAAGGTTAATTCACATTCTTTTTGGCCGTGCAAACTATGTATACTCTGGAAGACATTCAAATCCTTTTAATATCATGATGAAACTTACTTTTTAAATAAAATGATCTTTGAAATCAATGGGAATCTCGAAGAGACAGTCTTCGATAGTTAAAAAGAATTAAAGATTACATTAACGAATGAGTTTTGTTAACGTCAACATATTTATAATTACTATGTGTCATATGTGAAATTTCCAAACTCGACGCTAGGCTTTAAATTGCAAGCTTTCAACGTAATATTGACACATTATTCACCAGCTGCATCAACTAATTTATAGAAAAATTATTGCTACACTAAATATACATATTCCGTTTTGTCGATCGTAACGAATTAATATAAATTAGTTTATGCTATCGGCGCACAGGTTCGATCCAAAATCAAAACAAAGCAATTTTGCAATTTAAAAGATTTTTCTCAACGTTTCGATCCAAGTATGGATCATCTTCAATAGAATTTTGCGTCTGAAAAATACTGAATATTGTACCGAGTGTTTCACAAGATCAATAATAACCACAGAATAATTTTAACCGTACTTGCTATGTGTAAACTGTTTATACTAAGTGTTTAAATTTGTTGCTGCATTCCATGCTGGCAGAAACTAAACTGAACCACGCGAACGTTAGGAGAGAACCAGTGCAAAAACAAAGGAACGACGTATATTGACAATTAGCCAATCGAGCACAGCGATCGAAAAGTTCTTGAATCGATACTTGGCGGTAAATACGAATTGAAAACTGCCTTTCCTAACCCAGACACTTTTGCTTATATACCATTTGTTATGGTAAAAATTGACATTCAAATTATGTGACTCAACAATTCTAAAGCACTGAGTGTTTATTTGATGGATGAGAACAATTGTTAGAACTTGTTATATGAAAGGAAACTTCATCATATATACATTACTGGTTCAGTAATGCTGCGAAATATTCATGAATGTTAGGTGTTTGGTAGCTGAGATTGACGCTTTGTTGTTTAATCATGTGAATAGTTTCTCTGTCTACGATTTTGGCATTTTCAAAATCGAATGCATGGTCAAACTCAAGTTTCGTCAAAGCGGTGTGCTGAGTTGAAGACAAAAAAATATTTCGTTTGTGTTCAGTGATCCGTGTGTCTAAATGTCGTGATGTCTGTCCAATGTATGTCTGGTTACAACCCTTGAAACCAATTTTTTAAATACAGTGGCTGGACAAAGTATTCGTACACTTTTTAAAAACTAATAACATTTTTATAATTGTACCAAACAATCTGATTTTTTATAATCAATTAGATGCATTGGTTTACGAAATGATATACAAAAAAGATTTTCCAAAAATTATAATTTACAAGGTTAAATGCAAAAACAAAAAAGGCATTTCTTAAAACTTTTTTATTTGGGTCCTTAATGAAAATTTAAAATGTATGTTTTGTAGATCTATGTTAGTCATACACATGTTGAAAATTTCATTGAAATCGATTAACATACACACGAGCTACAAGCGGTTAAAAATGGTGAAAACCGTAGTTTTCCGCGACTTTTGATCAGTTTCTGCTTAAAATCCACAGAATCGTACATCTTTCGACACCTGTCGTTTTTTCCTGCGTCAATCGATTTCGATGAAATTTCCAACATGCATATGAAGAACATGGATCTAGAAAACATATGTTTTAAATTTTCATTAAGGGCTCAAATAAAAAAGTTTTAAAAAATGCCTTTTTTATTTTTACCTGCAACCTTGTAAATTGTAATTTTTGAAAAATCTTTTTTGCATATCAGTTTGTAAACTAATGCTTCTAATTGATTATAAAAAGTCAGGCTGTTTGGTACAATTATAAAAAAGTTATTAGTTTTTAAAAGGTGTACGAATACTTTGTACACCCACTGTATAATGGTATTTTGTAAATCGTGTGAATTCGAACCTTTCTGAAAATTCTTTTGATATCATTAAAGATGTTTTCAATATATGGAATAACTACTGTATTTTTCCAGTTAATTGGGCCTGTTCTTTTGAACCTTTCTTCTTTTCGCTTTACAACGAAAAGGAGATGATATATTTCAAATATCCTCTCTTTGATGATATTTGAAATAACGTTGATAGGGATACCCATTGCGTTTCGAAACATTTGTAATGAACAATAGATTGTTTTCTCTGAATTCTGGATTCGCAAGTAGGATGGCAAAATAAATATAAACTAAATATGGCAAACTAAATATACAGCTGCAAAACTAATTCTTACCGCCATATTATAGATACCCCTGACCTGAATAACTTTTGCTAATAAAGTATATCGATATCTCCAAAAATAGCAGACATATTTACGTTAAGCTAATTTTTACTGGACCACCCACTATGTAAGTACATATATATATTTTGAGTCGTACACATATACATATGTCTAATTACAACAGTAGTATATCACATGTCTAATTACAGCAGTAGTATACTCTTGTATTTAGTAAGTAATTTTACAATTGTTCGATTATCCGAACAATTCGATTTTCCGAGCCACATCGGTCCCAGTTAGTTAAAAAGTTGTTGGTACTTGAGTTAATTTTGGTTAATTAAGTAGGCCCTCAAACAGTATTAGCTTAGGGCTACAAAATTAGAGGTCCGTCGTTGAGGTATTCATTAACTCTTAAATACAAATTGAGTATTTCACCTTCCATAATATGATTAAATATTATTTATATGATATATATATATGTATCCAATAGGAGTATTTCGTAATGACCATACATATATGTAGACAGCGGATCATTACGGAAAATAAAAATTGTCTATCTGAATTGCAACAAAGAGCAGTGAATTCTTTCTCAATATCTTCCATAGGCTGAAAATATTATAACTAAATTACGGATTTTTATGCAGTTTGCACTTTCCGTAGACGAATTTTAAGAAACTCGAATCAAATAAAATCTTATTTTCCGTAGTACAGTAAATTCTCTATAAATGCGAACGCCTCGGGGGGGATTTCTTCGCATTTTTCGATCTTGGTCCTACGTTTTTCGAGCTTCAAAGGCCGAGCCGAACGTAGAGAAGGACAGCGCGTGTAAAGCGAGACCACGCGCGGGCCTTTGAATTGTGCCGGCGACTCCGACTCGCCGCGTCTCTTTCTTTTCTATACGCGCTATCCTTCCTGGCGCCCGAAACGTTCATCGTCATTTAAATACCATCGAAGGAAAACTATCGAATTGAAGCGTTTACATCCGTCAGGAAAAGACACACTTTTTGTAGTTTTTGAACTGTTTTAAGTAATATACTTAAGATTTATTTAAGATTTATTTAATTTTGTTTCTTATCAAAAAATTGTAATGGAGCGAGCGACGCGCGTGACTTGACACGGTGTTCGGTTTTGCGTATATACCATCAATTAAACCACTCTATTTAGTTCAAATTAGGTCGTGTTTGGTATCATTTTAATCAGAAAAATGCCAGAAATAAGGTAGTGAAAGTCCCATAACAGTATCATGGAAAATAAAGAAGATAGACTGTTGATGTAACGTTATGATGACTCACGGGCGTTTGAACTGTGCCGACGACTGCGACTCTCCGCTTCGCGTTAGTAGTGGTTCACACCGATATACCGAGCCGAGATCTGTGTGCTAAGTTGGAGGGGATATTTCTTTCGCGTTTATCGTGAAGAGATTTTCGCGTTTATAGAGAATTTACTGTAGTAGCCTTTCCGATCCGAAATAAATTAAAATCGTATTAAATTCTGTCGTATTTTATATCCTAGCATTTTTTGAAAATTTTCAAAAGCCATAATTGCATAAAGATCCGCAGTCTAATTATAACAGTATTTTTAAATTCTTCTGATGTTTGTACTGTTTTAAATTACACCTGCTCATTTTTCCCATAAATGCATAAAATCTGCTGTTTAGTAATGACACAATAATACATTTCGCGTCGGCAAAAAAATAAATTAAGTACAAGTTGATAATTATATTTGTCATTCGAATATTTTTTGAAATGCTTTTTGCCTACCACTGGTTGACAGAAAGAGAAGATAATACAATGAATGTAAGATATAATTGTAGGAAAAATGTTTAGAACATATCATTTTAGAGTTTCTAACTGTCTGTAAGATGCGGGAATACCTTCTTCCCATTGACGCAATCTGATATTTCCCCGAAGACGTCACATGCTACAACAACAAATAAATTATACACCTGTGAAAGTTGCACCCATTCACGGCTGCATTCAGAGATCATTGAACTGTGCTGGTTAATGTATTCGGCCAGGTGATTCTGACGTATTCCAGCTTCCGAGAACCTGTTGACGTCGAACTCGTACTCATGGGAATCCCAACAGTTTTCATGCTTTCTTTGACGTTTCAGGATAAATCCGTTTTTCCCTTTTGCGTAATATACATTGGGATCATTTTCGCATGGTATGAATTTGTTTACACTAGACTGCGCATCATTATGCATTTATACCAAATTGAGAAGATGAAATTCAAAATTGTTCAAAAATTTAAAAAATTGAAGATGTCAGTACATGGTTTCTCCTCTATTAAAATCATTAACCATTTGCACTCCTTTGTCGAGTCACACTCGACATCAGAGAAAAATGTCAATGGAACGGTTTTTATAAGTACTTGGCTCTTCCTTTATTTACAAGATGTCCCACGCAACTGGTACAGGCTGTACCTCCTAAACGGTCGGGAATAGAGGAAAATGTTATAAGAAAAAGTTAAATGGTATCAGACGGTGCATACTAGACAACTAATTTTATGCACTTTTGTGCATCGATGCATCAGAAAAATGCAACTGCACTTTTTTTTAAAAATGGAGACCTACACTTTTGACTGCCCCAATTGATACAGTTTGTTGTGCTCTACATAAACGTACTATAATAATATACTTATGCTCTAAACTTATTCGTTAAGAAGTTATCGAAGCTAAAAGTTCACTGAATTATTTCGGTCTCGGCAAGTGTTCCGGACAGGGCTTGAAAACAGTTATGATATCGGTTTCGGTCCTTGAAACAGTTATGAAGGACCGATATTCTGAATAACTGTTACGAAGGCCCGAAATTTTGGTTGATATCGGTTTCGATTACGGTCCTTCGTACATGGATATCGGTCCTAGCATAAAGGTCTAGGACCGTTATTTTTTCGGTCCTATATCGGTCCTCATATCGGTTCTAAATTCTAAGTTTCAAATTATAGCAATCAGGGCTTGAAACGGGTCCGAAAATAATTACTAACATTAGAAACGGTTATATTTTGGTCATAATTGAAAGTTGTTTTATTATAACAATAAATGTATTCATTATTAACTATTTTTGAAGTGAAACTTCTTTTGGCAGGGTGTAGGCCTAATTCGCGTCACGGAATTCGCGACACGAATATGCGTAACGGAAGTGGTGGGGATGGTTAGCCGAGCTAGTCGTAAATAAGAAATAGCTGTATCTCGGGAACAGCGGTCCATCCTACCGCAAAAATAACGAAATTTTCAAAAGGCTCAACCAAAAAGCATATAGGGTATGCCCAACCACATGATGTATGTAGTCTTTTGAATTTAAAAAAAAACATACGCGAAACTTCTTGCATATCCTAGTAATGTTTAGAAGTAAATTAAGATTGGAAATGGTAAATAATCCTAATGAAGCGGCAACAAGATCAGGAACAACTCTCGATGCAGTATTTGCAAGATATTTAGACAAAATTGAATCAAGAATATTTATATCATGTTTTAGCTATCACAAGTCAATTGTTTCAATGATAGAATCATAGAAAATCGTAGAAAAAATAATGAACGATCAAAATTTGCGACGCAAAGAAGGAGAGCGTATGGAAAAGAAAGGGACATAGTTCATAGCATTTTTTAGTTTTTACTTTCACTTTTTTTATTGTAATTTCAATTTTCATTATGTAGCTAGGCTCTAGGTTTTCGCTTGCAGAGTAGTGAGTCTTGTGTTCAAGAGGATGTGTTTTGTTTTACCAGAAATCATTCTGATTGGTATCCCCGCAAAAATGTCACCGATGACGTCGAGTCAACAGTCGCGTCGGCAATCGACAATAAGGTGTCGGTCTCTTTGCCACCGATTACAAAGCATCGGCCGACCCTTAGAAGTCGCTGTGCCTAAAGCACCGGTCGAGCAACAAAGTATTGGAGCCGATATGAAGACCGGTATAGGACCGAAAAAATATCGGTCCTAGACCGTTATGCTAGGACCGATATCCATGTACGAAGGACCGTAATCGAAACCGATATCAACCAAAATTTCGGTCCTTCATAACAGTTATTCAGAATATCGGTCCTTCATAACTGTTTCGATCAAGCCCGAAATGAAACAGTTTCAAACAGTTATTTTCGGGCCCGTTTCAAGCCCTGGTTCCGGAGTATGTACCTACGTTATGTTTTCGATAACTTCCTAACGAATAAGTTTAGGGCATAAGTATGTTAGTACTTTTATGTAGAGCACAACAAACTGCATCGATTGGTGCAGTCAAAAATGTAGGTTTCCATTTTTAAAAAAAGTGCAGTTGCATTTTACTGATGCACCGATGCACAAAAGTGCATAAAATTAGTTGCGTAGTATGCATCGTCTGATGCAATTCAACTTTTTCTTATAACATTTTCCTCTATTCCCGACCATTTAGGAGGTACGGCCTGTTCGAGTTGCGTGGGACACCCTGTATATAATTTCTTATTATTTTGTTAAAAAGTTCCACAAATATAAATTACAACAAAGTTTGAGAACTATATTATAATTAGTAAAAACAAAATTGTTTAAAATAAGTAGCAGTCAAGGAACTTTGAAGTAAATTTCATATAAAACACTTAAAATAGTAGGGAGTTGTTGGCATCAAAATTGAAAAATAATTTGGAGTGCTAAGGGTTAAGGGAAGAAATAACATTCAATTCAGTTTCTATTTCTTGCAATCGATGCAAACAATTTTTTAGTTTGCATAAAGCTGCGCAGTCTATTTTTCACATTACAAATGATGTTTTATGTAAATTCCGAATTTTAAATACGAAGACGCGGAAATGTTTCATTAAGCCTAACAGAATTTGGAAACATTAAGAAATTTTAGTAGAATATTTATATCACTTTGCACTTTGTGCAAAATTTATTTTTCCTGTAAATATTTAAAACCTGCAATTATTTTGAATATACAGGATGTTCGCGTCATTACTAGCCAGCGTTTTCTTCGAAAATTATTGTAATTCGACAAAAATTGTCCATCTCTAGGAGTTAAAAATGCTTTCGAACCTTGTTTCAAGTGCTACGGAGCAAGATTAAGAATGATTAACATGCCTGCTATAAAATGCTTTTTATTGCATTAAATATATTGTTTAGTTTTATAGTTACTCATACAGTACATACATACCCCACCGTGATAGTACGGACTTGCCCCGTGTAGTAATATTTACGGGGCAAGATCATTTTAATGTTTTTCTCAATAAATAAAAAAATACAATAAAAACGGTTTATTTAATGTAAACATACATCAATATTTGTTGTACTTACTTAAAATAACAACACACAGAATATATTAATAACTTGTTAACTATTGCACGTCCAGGGTAACCTCAAAGTTGTACGTGTACCTTGCACGTGACTGTTTGGCATTGGTTGATTTAAGCGAGGAAAATACCTTTATTCTTGGGCAACATCTATGTCGAATAGTTTATACTAACTTACACTACATTAATAAATACAAGCTAGAGAAATTTCGTTCATATTATAATAAAAATAACCAATTAACGGACTTGACCCGTAGGCGGATTTACCCCACTCCACCTTATAATTTTTTTACTCCCATCTGTTAGAGGATTTCAAGACGAATTCGATAAGTTAATTGATAGAAAGAACTCTATCATCCAACCTAGATTAGGTTAGGTTAGGTTAAGTCTCCGCAACACAACTTGTGCCTTCTAAGTACCTTTGTGCCTTGCTCGTAAACCCACTGACGAATTCCATAAGTATCATAAAAAAATTTGCTTTAAGGGGGTCTTTTCCAGCAGACAACGCTCGCGCGTGAACACTCACACACCGCTAGGGTACACTCAAACACCGCTAGACCACGTATACGTACACGTGGATTGCAAGGGTCCAGGATTCCACTTCTTATTTCTCCATAATGCAAAGACGGAGTTTTTTAGTAGTCAAAATCGCTAGATGAAAGATCAATCTAGGGCGCTGTTTGCCTCAAAAGGCCTTCTTTTACGTTTCCGAGCAATGGTTTTTCAATATTCGGCTACATGTTGCCCGTCGGAGAGACTAGTACGCCGGCGTGACTGCAGTGCCATCTGACGGGCAACATAAAAGAAGGACTTTTGAGGCAAACAGCGCCCTAGATTGATCTTTCATCTAGCGATTTTGACTACTAAAATACCCCATCTTTGCATTATCGAGAAATCAGAAGTGGAATCCCGGACCCTTGCAAACCTCTTGTACGTATACGTGGTCTAGCGGTGTGTGAGTGTACCACACATTCATGCACGAGTGTCGTCTGCTAGGAAAAGGGGCCCTTAATCAAGTGAAAGCACTCTTGAAACCATGCTATATCTGATAAAAACATTTTCGATCGGACTGCTAATAACAGAGTAATCTCTACTGATCAGGATTCGTGGTTGACCCTGTATATAAAATTTTACAAAATACCAATGTATTATGTAACAATTATAGCAAACGCAAATGGTAGTTTGAGAAACGTCTTACGAATCTAATAAATTTGATAAAAATGCGATATAACTCGCAATTTTGTTTTTATGTCGTTAATATGAAACATGCAGGTTTGTGACTTGCGCGAAAAACAGTTATGTTCTCCGCCGATCAGAAGCGATCACGAAAATCACGAATGACTATGAAAAAGTACCGTGATTAGGAACGAACGTGATCGAATCACGAATGATCCAAAAGTAGCAGTTCATACCATTCCAAGCCGGAACGACTTGAAGAGATTCTTCGGAATGTGGTTTAACAGAGATCTAAACCGGGCAACCAGTTAATGTGATCGAATTCTGTGCGCTTGTCAGTGGACAACCTTGCCTGTGAGAAATCGCCAAGGGGAAAGGAGCGGTACGAAACCAGCTTCACAAAAATGAGTCATGGTCATTATTCCTTCACGAGTCGACTTATCTCCATTCACGATAGAAACCGTAGAATCTACAGTGCAGATCATTGCGTACAGATCAGATCATTCCCTCTCTTTCCGCCGGTCCAACAAAGAGACACATGTCTCCGCCTCCTACCTCGATTCTCAAGACCCACATCGAGAGAACTAAATAGTCTTGCCAATTATTGCAGCATAGATACTACGTGTAGAACGCTGTCAGTCAGATTCGAACGCGACGCGGCGCTCGAGGAAAGATACGCGCCGATTTGAAAAATTAGTGGCTATTTTGTTTGTTTGTGTTTTGTGTAAGTTACTATACACTTACTGTGTTCCGTATAATTTATTATTAGATTACGGACTTTACGGATTTATGACACAAATAAGTAGATGAAGTACAAGACTGTAGGAATATTAGGATAATTTAGAGATGTTACTAGATAACGGATTTTATGCATTTATTTTATTTTATAATTTAAAACAGAGTAAAAGTTAGAAGAATTTACGAAAGAAAATAAATATGAAGAAACTAAATATGAAGGAAGAAAATAAATATGAAGAAAGAAAACAAATATTAAGACAGGAACTAAATATTAAGAAAGAAAACAAATTTCCATGTCACATCAGTTTGTTGCATTTCAGGTAGAAAATTTGTATATTTTGCAGGAAGATCCGCTGTCTAGCTATTATTATATCATTCATTAAAATAATTGAACGAATAAATATATGTTTATCTATCTTCTGTTCTTTACAATTGATTTGAACAATTTTTATTCTGCACAAAAATCCGCAGTCTAGCAGAATACTTTAAAAAATTCGAAGAGTATTCGAATTTCAAAAACGACTACACACGACGCTTATGGACGAAAATGCTGTTTATTAAAAATAATATTTAACAATGTCAGTTTTTTGAGACCGATTGATCGTCAAGTATAGAAAACGATCTTTTTTATCTAAGTTGTTTGAAGCATTAAAGAGTGTTTTAATGATTTGCCACACTAATTAAATTCTTTTGTTATTATATTATCATTCTATATATTTTTTAAATGTGTGTGTACTTTTTAGCTACATTATGTTTTTTTCCAGGTTGAAACAGTATTTTTTTTTAATTTTCTGTCACTTGCTAAAGTAATTTATAAGGAATCTTCATCAATACAATATTTTTACAAATATTATTAGTACGAACATATATAAAAACCAAGATAATTAACAATCGTCGAATGTGATTCCCGCGTTCGTTGAAGCAGGCGTCAAGTTATGATCTTGTTCAAGTGGTTAAGTCCTTCACAACGATTTAACCTGGATGAATGAATTCATAGTCATTCCGAGCTACACTGAAGCGATATGATAGTAAATCAGAATGCTTGGTTTACTATTGAAAAACGATTTATTTTGTATGTTTAATAGTTTGCTACTTTTGCGATACGAAATATTATTACAATTTTTGAAGAATGAAAAAAATGTTTATTCTTATGTCATTTTATGTTAGCGAAAACAGTGTTTCACTTCGTCCGCGGCAGTCTTATCTACCGATAATTGCGCAATAATTTCCTAGATTGAAGATAAGCGACTACATTTTCATTTTAAATGCATACTTGCATAAACGATTATATTGCGTAACTGGGCAAGGGTGTTGAATGATAATTAATAGAATGTTCGATCATTGTAGGGAAGCCAAATGGATCCAGAGAGTTTCAAGGATTTTGCCAAGGAAATGGCGGAATACATCACTAACTATCTGGAGAATATCAGGGACAGGTATATTTTTTTGTTCTTTTTATCTTTATGTATCCTGTTTTATCGACCTTCACGGTTTCTGATACATATACATATATGTACATCTGTGTATTGAAGTGTTCAATAATATTGACTATAATACATTTCCTTAATTCACTATAACGATGCCAAAGAGTAGGGATACAACAAGAGGCGACGACACTCCGGGCGGAACCTTTGATGTCGATCGTTCGACTGTCCCTTTAAATTGATTTGTTAGCCACGCGGGAAATTTAAATCAACTCGATTTAATATTCTTATGTCGTGTGAATGTCTAATAATTACAAATCTATTTATTTTAATCTAAAACGTAGTATTTATTAGCGTTGACTTTCGAAGTATTTACATTAATTCTACAAGATTGAAAAGCTAAAAAAAAGAAGTGCAATAAAATGATAACTGTAGAAAATATATTTTAAGAATGTCCGTTACTGATGTCCATTACGAATGTGCAAACAAATATGTTACAATGTTTATATCTATAATTTTAACCTTACAAACCTATTACACTATCATTTTTACACACCATTATTTTATCATACAAAAATTTCCTACTATTATTGCTTAAAATTAAATCTATTTATAACTAATAACGTAAATATAAATATAAATACAGTGACTCAAACAATTGATCAAATGTTTAATTTTGTTTCAATTTTTATTTAATTGAACACATGTTAATAAGATATGTAACAAAATATTTTATTATAATACATACATAGTTTTCGTAGTTCATATAATACAGAATTAACTTAAATATGTTACACTTTTTAAACAAAATTAAATGATATTAACAAATTATGTAATGATCAAATTTTTGAGTTTGAAAAAATGAAATATTAGTACTTCGTATGCCCTCCTTTCGCTTTCAGTACGGCTTCTATGCGTCTTGGCATACTATCTACTAAATTTTTACACTGTTCAGCCTTAATATTTTCCCAAGCGGTTTTAACTTCTGACCACAATTCAATAATACTTCTCGAATTGTGATCGAAGTTGGCAACTGTTCTTTTTAGTAAACTCTATATGTGTTCTATTGGGTTCAGATCGGGAGACTGTGGGGCCAGTCTAAAACAGTAAAACCATAGCTGTTAACCATACTTTGGTGATTTTTGCCTTGTGTTTAGGTTCGTTATCGTGCTGAAAAGTGACTTCTTCTGCGTCCTTATTCCATTTTACCAAACTTCCAATTAAACTTTTCTGCAGGATGGATGTGTATGACGTTGCAGTCATTCGACCTGTAATTTTTTCAACGCCCCCGACGCCCTCAGTGGTCATACAACTCCAAACCATGATATGGCCTCCTCCAAATTTCAGTGTTGGATGAACTTGATGCGACCGTACTTGTTCTATATTTCCTCGCCATGTCGATTCGCGTCCATCGCACCCAAAACAATTAATTTTCGTCTCATCTGATCATATTACCCGGACCCAATCGAGATCTGTATAATTTTTACATTTTTCGGCAAACTGTAGTCGAAGCTTCTTGTGCCGCTTTGTAAGAAGAGGGTTCTTTATTTTTGCACGTCCTCTTAAATTCACTTCTCGCAGTGCATTACGCACTGTCTCAGCGCTTACGTTAATTTTTTTGCATTTGTACGGCATTATTAACGCTACCATTACGGATTGATCGTATGATTCATCGCTTTGTGATAGTGGATAACTTTGATTTTCGTCCTGATTTATTTTATAGTATGTTTTCTTTTAAAGTTTTACGTACTGAAGACACAGTACCAACAGAGCACAGTATCTTCTTAGAAATCTCGCGATGAGAAAGCCCAGATATTAATAGTTTTTTCATTTCTGATATTTTACTTGCTTTTATTGGTCTAATTATGAAATATGACTACAAATATCTTTTTTATTCATTATTTTATTACAAACGTATTCTCGAATGTTTAAAAATAACGTTATGACTTACCAGTAATTATATTTGTGCTAAGAAATGCCAAAAATATAAGAATTTTTCACAATTGAGCTAAACAAATAATTGATCAAGTATACACAGAATATACAAATTCGTAATACACGTCCGCTTTATACGATTACAGGGCTTAAACTGTCGTGAAGTACCGACGCAATGTTAACATTTTTCGTATATGTCTCAACAGTCTTAAGCAAGATTCTGAGAAAGGTATACTGTGACTTGTTTCCTTTTTGTTCGAACATTTGATCAATTTTTTGAATTTTTTGATCACTTGTGCGAACCCGAAAAATTGGTACCACTTTACGTGATCATAACTCCGTCAAAAATTGCCGTATCGAAATCCTTAAACAACGGTTTGAAAGCCTGAAACCTTTAGTTTTAGATGCTCCGTTTCAAATTGTTGCTATGTTGGTTTTTTACAAAGTTATAGCGACATGAGGACAACATTGACGGTTAACAAAAATTTTGTGCAACTTCGGAACATCACACGGGGAGCAACAAATTTTGTTGATAAATCGCGTCAATATCATTTGGAAGGGCTATCTTTCCTGTGTAAATTGTGTGGTTGTTGAATATTGTGCGATTCTTTTTATTCGAGTTATTCAACATTGAAGTAAATATGAGTTTTTTTAACTTTAACTGACTCCAGAAAGCGAAAAAATTATCGTAGAATCTTGTGCAGAAAAGTAATAGAAAGAGCGTTTCTTTCCCTTCAAGGCACTTCTTTTTTTTCAATTTCATTGACATTTCGATATACCAGGTGTTTCCGAAAATATGCTTAAAAAATACATAATTTCCATTTTTCCTTTAACTCGCTATATCTCGGTCAGATTAAAGCAGAGATTCTGCCGATTCGATTGAGTGCCCCATGAACTCGCTGCGACAATTTTTTACCTATGGCAGCTGTGTTTGAAGTAAGTGCTTCGCAAAAATTAGCGCGCCACCTACAGCGGCTGCCCGACATTTCTGAATATGCTACCGCCGCGCCGCAACGCGCCGCGCCGGCACACAGTGGAAAATTTGGACCAAACTCGATTCAAAATCAAAGAACTTTTTTTTTAACATGCTATATATCATTTCCCGTAGATTTTTTCACGCTGATTTCAAATTTTGAGACCAGATTGGAAATAAACGATTTGAAGATAAAGAAACACTCTTTCTACTGCTTTTTTTCACAGGATTCTATGATAATTGTTTCGCTTTCTGGAGTTAGTTAAAGTTAAAAAGCACATATTTACTTCAATGTTGAATAACTCGAATAAAAAAAAATCGAACAATATTCAACAACCACACAATTTACACAGGAAAGATAGCCCTTCCAAATGATATTGACGCGATTTATCAACAAAATTTGTTGCTCCCCGTGTGATGTTCCAAAGTTGCACAAAATTTTTGTTAACCGTCAATGTTGTCTTCATCTCGCTATAACGTTGTAACAAACCAACATAGCAACAATTTGAAACAGAGCATCTGAAACTAGAGATTTCAGGCTTTCAAACCATTGTTTAACGATATCGATACGGCAATTTTTGACGGAGTTATGATCATGTAAAGTGGTACCAATTTTTCGGGTTCGCACAAGTGATCCCTTAATTCTTTTGAGGAGTGTACATAATGTAATTTTAATTATAATAATTTAAATGTATTACAATATGTATTATAAAATATATACGAGCATTACCGAAGTTTTCCGATCCTTACCGATTGGACCTGTAAATTGGTTGTATGGATTGTCTCTCTCTAAAAAGTCGTTTTATTTCTTATTGTATTCCTACTCTTTGACGCGATACTGTATAACTATTCTGAAAGGTAAAAATTTTACAGTACTGTAGCATTAAGCAACAGTTATAAAAACATATGAAGTTTGTCAACATACATTCACAATTTAGTACAAGAATTACGCACTAAATATTCAGGTTCAAGCACGGGAACAGTATAAAAGAAAAGAAATTAGTTATATTTTCAGTTCACACATTCATGAGGAATATAATTTAAAGTGGATCCGAAAACTATTTAAACACTAATAATAATCAAATTCGACACACTTTGAAGCGCATAGCCTCTATTTTTACAGATTTTTTTCTGGGATATTTGTACATGATGTGACAGTTTGATGTAATCGTCTAAAAAAATTTTTCTTTCCAATAAAATTTTATGACTGTTTTATATAGAACAAACTGAAACCTTCACGGTGTACCTTGCATGGCTCACATTATTGTAAAAATGACAGTAATATAAATCGACTAGCGAGAATCGAAAATCGAATTTTATAACCTACCACTAAACAATTATTTAAATTATACAGATGCTTTCGTGGTAAATGATTAAATAAATATATTTAATTCCGCAGATATTATAATACGAGTCGCACAAAGTTCAAATAAATTCAATCTTATTATTTTTACAAGGCAACATGTACTTGTAAAGCTCAGTAAGTTTAGTGTTAAATATTGTGAATGAATATCGTAAATGAATATTAAATATAAAACCAGTTATAAAAAGATGAAAAATTTCATTGCTATATAAGTATAAACGTTAATTACGAAGTGTAATCCATAGGAGAGTGTTGCCAACAGTAGAACCTGGATACATGAAGCCTCTCTTGCCATCAGAGGCTCCGCAAACTCCAGAAAGTTGGAAAGATATTATGGCGGACATCGAAAGAATAATAATGCCAGGTGTAAGTACGCATATCCGATTTAAAGCTAATTCACAAATACATAATACTGGAATGTACGATTAAAGGTCGTCGCTCACTAGAACGCACCGGCGCCCACCCGGCATCGCGCGGCCTCAGCTGTTTTGGATTTCTTCTATGTATTTTAAATGAATGTGCGCACATCAATTAAAATACATAGAAGAAATCCAAAACAGCTGAGGCCGCGCGGTGCCGGGTGGGCGCCGGTGCGTTCTAGTGAGCGACGACCTTAATAGGAAAATTATTTCCGAATGTGTGAAGTTGATTTTATTGCTACATTACACAAAAATTGTACTCAAACTAATCAATTTATCATAGAACTTCGGAACATGATAAATTAAGCGAATTAGTTATTATTAGACTGGGGATTTTATGCGTTTGTGTCAAAAGAGTAGGTGAAACATAAAACAATATATAGAAAGATAAAAGGAATTTAGAAGTATCAATATGTCATCACGTTATTGAAATTGTTAAAATGAGAAACCAAATTTTTATTTGTCTTCACTTCTAATTGATGCAGAAAACTTTTACTTTGCATACAAATCCGCAGTCTGATTATTATATGCAGAGTCGCCAGATGAGAGGCATTTGTTCAGGCAGTGGATGGAATTATAAAAGTTAAATAAACAACCATGCATTTAACATAATATAATACATTGTATAATGTATTATAAAACAAACGATCAATCAATGATAGACATATTTCCAGGATGCTCCGTCATGCACACTCATTTCTTTATTTCACACAACCAAATTCACTTCAAACATTTCCGTCTCTCACTCATTATAGTCCAGTCAATGAATGCTCATAAGGGGGGTGTGGAGGGAAATGGAAGGAACACAATTTTTAACATTGGGACTTTGTTTGGACTGAGGAGGTGAGCGGAGTGCAGGGAGGTACGTAAAAGGTTCCCTTTTTCGGTTTTCCGCTTATATCTAGCAAACTGTGTCCTAGCGAGAGATCATTCTATACAAAATTAAAGCTGACAAAATGTGCCACGAAATTGATTCGATTCAGTTTTTCGCTATCTCGCATAGTTTCCAAGATATCCGTGTTCAAAGTTCACTAAGTGTGAAAAAGAAGAGCCTTATTTGACTAGCTAACTCTTCAGCACAATTAGTGAACTTTGAGCGCGGATATCTCGGAAACTATGCGAGATAGCGAAAAACTGAATAAAATTAATCTTATGGCACACTTTATCAGCTTTAATTTTGTATAGAATGGTCTTATCGCTAGGACACATAGTTTCCGAGATATAAGCGGAAAACCGAAAAAAGGAACCTTCTACGTGCCCCTCTGCATCTCGCTCACCTCCTAGGAGTAGGGACTTTTAGTACGTTTACCTCCTAACTAGTCTAAACAAAGATCCAAAGTTAAAAATTGTGTTCCTTCCATTTCCGTCTACAACTTTCCGTTGACTGGACTATTATGTTTCTTTCTCATTCTCACCACACATATCCCACGGTGTATTATACAGGTGTGCCGACTTCCCTCAGAAATTGAAAAAGATGGGTAGTAATTCCCCGGCCGCCGCCAGGCGGCTCAAGGACATGGGTCCCGTACGTGTGCGAATGAGATTGTGTGTATTCGGACGCGCTGCTGACGTAATTGTCATACACACAATCACACTCATTCGCACACGTACGGAACCTATGACCATGCGCCGTCTGGCGGGTAGTAATTCTCTGGCCGCCGCCAGACGGCGCATGGTCATAGGTTCCGTACGTGTGCGAATGAGTGTGATTGTGTGTATGACAATTACGTCAGCAGCGCGTCCGAATACACACAATCTCATTCGCACACGTACGGGACCCATGTCCTTGCGCCGCCTGGCGGCGGCCGGGGAATTACTACCCATCTATAACAAAACGTCAACGTTACAGAGATGCTAAGTCGGCACACCTGTATAATGCACCGTGACATATCCACACATTCACCCCCCTTGTTTTTATTGAACACATATATCTCATTTACAACAGAAACAATAATTCTGATACATAGTTCACTCCACCCTTGCAATAAGAAAAATTTGCATGCATACTAGGCGGAAAAACAATAATATTCATGCATTACATACTTAGCTAATAGAACAATAATTGATTTTCATGCCTTACGTGTACACATTGCCTACTCCCCGCCTTGTTTTTATTGCTAATCAGTAACATTTTCTTTACAATTATTTTATTAAACTCACTGCACTCAGAATTGACTCGAATTGAGGGGAAAAGGTTACCCTCTCTGCCAATACCGGATTAGTTACGTGACATTGTGACACATGCACGACAAAGACGAAACGCGTCACGTGACCGGGCCGTGGCGGAAGCATGGGGAATAGCGTCGTAGAAGGGGAAGGTAGAGTGGGGGCACAAGTCTTAATCTGGCGACTTTGATTGTATGTATGTATAATAGAATGAATGCTTACAATATCGCGATGACAAAGAAAAGGAACATGGGCGTATATTAAAATAAAACTATTTCATTTTAGGTCACTCATTGGCACAGTCCGAAATTTCACGCATACTTTCCCACAGCTCAATCGTATCCAGCAATTGTTGCTGACATGCTGAGCGGCGCTATTGCTTGTATTGGATTCACGTGGGTAAGAATCAGTAACACGAATTAATGAAGTACATTTCTATTTTAAGACGTACTATTCACCGACACTCCACGTGCCGTACGTTGAATTGCTTTTGTTCCGATAACCTCTCAATTATTCCACGAGACTTATGTTGTTATAATTCGTATAAAATTATATTTTCATCTTTAATTGCAAATTAAATTATTAACCATACCGTGACTGGTCAAACGACCATTTCGCAGTTTTTATGTTATAATTAGACTGCGGATTTTTATTCAGGCTACAGAAGCTAAATATAAATTAATTTTCCTCATTAATGACTCTAGCATATTAACACTAGAACTACCACACAAGTCGAAATGTAACTGGTTTTACAATTTCATTTTAAAATTCTGACTTCATGTTACATTTTTTTTATGACTTTTGCAGCGATAACTAAAGGTGTAATATAATGAATTTTATTTTTGTTTAATTTATTCAGAATTGAAATGTTTCGTTATGAAATTTTATCGCACGCAACGTCTTATTCTGACACCACAACATAGACATAAACATGTTGTTTCACGCGGACATTTTGCATACGGTAGTCGTTGGATAGGACCTATGTAATTCTTTTTTATATAACGATATTTTACAAGCCCTAAAATGGCAAAACGATTGCAAATCTCTGAATTGCTGCAAGAAGTGAATAATATACAGGATGTCGAATTGTATGAGCATGAAGAAAGTGAATCAGATGGAAATTAAATTGAACTTCATAGGAATATAATACTGATAACGAGATTATAGTCAAAGAAAATGTTCGAGAGTCCTCGGGAAGTAAATTAGAAAATATTTCGAATTTATGTAAAAGAAGCCGTGCTTGTGTGCCTTCAAGTTCTGAAGATGAAAATGAAAGTATACAAAATCATCAAAATGAAATTGCCGCAGATGGAACCAGTTGGGAAACCAGTCATTTTGACTGGTTTTGGTAGAAATAGCTTCCTCTTAACTGTTGGTAGTTCTAGTGTTAAAAGTATATCGACATTTACTGTTTCAAATTGCACCTACTCATTTTCGTCATAAATGAATAAAATCCGAGGTCTAGTCATACTTATCGACATTACATAGACGATCTTCTATTAGAAATTATTAATTAAATTTCTTCATTCTAGCTCATGTTGTTGTAAACATTGCAAGAAATCTAAATAATTTCAGTCTTGTAACTTTTATAAAATTACGAGTACCAGTTACTGTTCGTCCATCAGGAGATGGCAATGAGAAACTCGTAGGAACCACGTGATATACCTACTCCGCGCTACACGTATTTCGCTATTGGCCGAATCGCTTGACGAATACAGTACAGTCCCAACAGTAAAGCCTATTATCGGTTCTGTGCTGTGACATAGATCGGAACCGGATACTATTTTTTTGTGGCCACATCGAACGTAGAAAAAGACAGCGAAGCCCGAGAGGGCCTCGGTCGCCGAGAAGTGTAAACATAACTAATCCAGTAACAAAACTTCTCTTTAATTTTCACTATTTTGGCATTTTTCTAATGAAAATTATACCAAATATGATATAGTTTCAATTACATTTACAGAAAAATTAAGTAGATAAAATTCAAAATTGTAGGAAAATTGTGAAAATTTAAGATATCAATACAGGGTGAATCCGAAGAAACAGAACACCTAAATATCTCCGTTACTTTTCGTTGTACAAAAAAACTTCTTAGGACAAAGTTACACTGTTTGAAGGGCCACATGTAACGGTGTAAGGGAAACAATTTTCAAGCTCATTTTTTACAAGATTTCAAGGTCATCGATATTTTTTTAAATGGAATGAGTTATTTATTAATACATCAATCGATGCAGCTTGGACATTCGTTATAAAAAAATACTAACCTATGTATGTCGAAAATTAGTAGTTCACGAGATATTTCGATATAAATAACTCTAAAACACCATCACTGTCGTACTAAAACGCTACACAATTAAGTAAACGCTAACGTCTTAAGGATATTCTGGAGGTATTGTATAAAAACGCAACAAAATTTTTGAAAATTTGACAAGATATAATTCTTACTAAATTAATGCAATTACCAAAGTTTGGGTTCGATTCACTGCACCGTTTAAGAAATATAGCAACTTAAAGTTTGCACATTTTAACACGTCTTTTTATGGAGAATTCATAAAATTCCACTTCAAACCCTATTTAAACCTTGAAAAAACGCAACTAGAAACTCCGGTTTTTTATATGTAGTAAAAATTATGTAATTAATTATGTTCAAAATTTATTAGGATTCACTAAACAGTCACAGAGCAAAAAAATTATAAATTGTTACAAAACGTCTTTATCGTGTTGTCTCTCACTAGCATGGAAACGCGACAAGTGTAGACCACTGAATATAGCTACAGAGGGTACAGTATTCGCAAAAGTTTAATGCAAAATATACTCATGAATGGCTTTCATTGCCAATATATTGATGGATTTCGAATTTCTTCTTCTTTTGTCTCCCATTGTACCTCCAGAACATCCTTAATATGACAGTAATGGTGTTTTAGAGTTATTTAAATTGAAATATCTCCTGAACTACTAACTTTTTGACATACATAGATTAGTACTTTTTTATAAGGAATATCCAGCTGCATCGATTGATGTATTAAAAAATACCTCATTCCATTAAGAAAAATATCGATGACCTTGAAGTCTTGAAAAAAATCACCTTGAAAATTATTTCCCTTACACCGTTTCATGTGGCCCTTCAAACAGTGTAACTTTGTCCTAAGAAGTTTTTGGTACAACGAAAAATAATGGAGATATTTAGGTGTTCTGTTTCTTCGGACTCATCCTGTATATGATTTCTCATCTATTAAAATGATTAAGAAAGGAAATAGCATTCTATTTGGTTCCTATTTCTTGCAATCGACGCAGACAATTTTTATTCTGCATAAAGAACCGCAGTCTAGTAATGAACGATGAAAGTTTCGGACGCAGATAAGGACAGCATATGGCAAAGAAAGAGACAGTTCAAAGAATTTACCATACGCTGTTCGTTCTTGCGTTCACAACTTTCATCGTTCATTACACAAGTAAATATTATCGGAATTATATCATATTTGGTATCATTTTTATTAGAATAATGCCACGTTGATCAAAGTCCCATTAAAAAAATAATGAAAAATAAAGAAGTTTTGTAATTGGATTAGCAGTGGTTCACAGCGATATACTCGACCCGGTATCGGATTACGCGGCGTGTCTACATCAGTGTTCCGATATGGTCCAAGATTTCTCGCGCGATGGTGGCGCTTTCAGCCTCAGTAAAGTAAGATTCTCGATAAAATGGGGTACCCTGAGCACCCCATTGAGAATTTTAAAAGATTTGTATGATTTAATTTTGAAAAATGAATGTATAACATGTGTATTTGTGTATATTTTGTAACTTGTAGGACACGTCCTGTTTAGATACTTTCGTGCCAATATAACTGTCTCAGGGCGCAGGGCACCGGGCTTCACTACCTCGTCATCATAGATATGTTACTGTTTTGCCCGCGCATGCACGAGAAATCTTAGACCATATCGGAACTAAGGTCGCCAGAAAATGACCAAACCAGCACTCGAGGGGAATACAAGGTACCCCCTCTCTACTCTGGTCATTAGAGAGGGCGTACATCATCTCACCGTAACTCCCTCATCTCATCAGCGACCGAGGCAGCTCGAGCTTCTCGGCCCCTCGCGCGGTTGCCCTCCCCAGTGGAAGGGGTAGGCGAACTGACTTGGAACGATCACCTCCGTCGCGCTTAGATTGGGACTTTACTGTACAGCAAATGCGCGTATTAGTGTGATTGGAACAGAGTGATTGGATGACGCTGACGTTCTATGTCAACCTTTCTCCAGAACCTAAACGTATGAGTGGGGTCTCGCAGATCTCTTGCGTCCTACTGTCGAAATCAATGCCATCTCCTAATAGACGACCAGTACATTTTATGCTCGGTATAGTTAGTGTTGTGAGACTCTAATTTATTATGCGGTTACTTAATATTTACTTACAGATGGCAAGCCCTGCGTGCACCGAACTAGAAGTACTTATGTTGGACTGGTTGGGAAAAATGTTAGATCTGCCTAAAGAATTTTTGGCTTGCAGTGGCGGTAAAGGAGGCGGTGTTATTCAGGTACTACTGTTTTAAACATCCATGAAAATCGATAATTTCAATTTGTATGCAAAATAAAAAATATTTCTCAAATTGTCTCTAAGAATCTTAATGAATTCGAAATAATACAACAGTATTTTTAAATTGTTTAAAATAATTTTTACAGTTTTGCACTGTGCAATCTGCAATTGAATCATTACTTTTCCACTCAGGTCTTGATAAACTCATAGAAATATTTATGACGTTATTTCTAATTAAAACATGAATATAAATTACGTACTTTCATATTAAAAGTGTTCAGACGCCGTTTATAATTCGGACTTTGATTACTATGTAAAAATTATAGAAAAGAGAAAATTTTTCACTAAAGCGTACTGGCATGTTAGTGCATTGTAAATAGAACGGACGCGATAAATGCTTTGTTTGTGCGCATTGTTCGATAACAATGCCGCATGAAAACGTTCTGATGACGTCGATGGGCGTTTTCGACCCTTAACAAATCAAAAACGGAGGAAATCGATTCTCATTTTTGATATCCTGTGTTGTTAAAATAAGAGCAGAAAGTTTGAGAAGTTCATTTAGACTTCAGTTTGGTGCACTTTATACTTTATACGCTCTGAACTATTTGGGTTGGTAAGAAAGTAATTTCGGTATTTTACGGTGAAGTAAAACCTTAAATAAAATTTTTTTATTCAAGCGATGAACTTTTAGTCAATAAAATATTTTCTTATTTATTCTTTTTGGCAAAAGATCAGCGAACAAAACGGAAAATATCTTATTCAGTAAAGTTCATGACTTGAATAAAAAATTGGGCTCTATTTCACCTTAAAATACCGAAATTACTTTCTTGCCAACCCATTATTATGCAAGAGTAAAATGAATCGTTTAGGTAAAGCACAAACGATAAGCAGGGTCGCAATAAGGATGGTGCGAAGAGGGCGCTGATAGCTCCGATGTTTATTACTTTCTTTTTAATTTCCATTTGCTGTTTTAAGTTTTTTATGATGAATATCTGATAAAAAATTTGTATTTTTTGGTATGGGGGCGCAATCTTTCCTTACTGCAACCCTGACGATAAACTTGGTAATGTATTGTTACACGCAAATTTGATTTGCGAATTAATTTCTGTTCACAGGGAACTGCGAGCGAAGCCACTCTGGTTGCGCTTCTCGGTGCCAAGGCTAGGAAAATCAGGCAGATCAAGGAACATCATCCCGATTGGACTGACAATGAAATTGTGGGAAAACTAGTCGCTTATGGTTCCTGTAAGTAAAATTCTATTGGTGTACACACTATAAATCTGTGCGTCTATAAATTGAACCAAGATACAGTAGATTCCCGTATCAGATAATATTAGAAATATCATTTCAAATTATTTATTTTCTTATATATATTATTTCAAATAACATGTTATCTTAGTTTATCATTATTTGAGATAATTGTGACATTGTTCTTATAAATTATACTTGGTATTCTGATTATCAGTTTTGGGTGACGGTTTATATAGATATCCTTTGTTCAATATTATTTTAAAGATTATTTCTTTTAACAAATTTGAAACAAAAAAGATAACGAAATAATACAATGTTTAAAATTCCCATTATTTCAAATGAGTCAATATTATTTTTATTTACAAATAACAGTATTTAAAGTAATTCTGCGAAATAAATTATTTCTAATAGTTATTTCTTATTTTCGTTTCCAATAAAATTCTTTATTACTTTAATTTTAATAACGCGATCAAAAAGCTGTTTAAATAGACTGTATATAAATGGTAGTAAAAATACAGTAAATGGATAGAGAATGGTTTTATTACACAGTCTCTTATTTCTCAATTTTTAATTATTCGTTGAAGTCACGTAAAATGAATTCGAAACGGTATCTTTGCATGGCATAATACTTGCGCTGATCACAAACAAAATGTTAATAACGCGTATTACCATATTGAGGCAGAGCTATCTGATCGTTTCCACACCTGAATAACTGTGGAAGAAACTCGAGAGCAATCTTTATTCAATACATACTACGAACTGCCTTTTCTCTATTCGGAGACCAACCAACAGTATACAGAGGAGTGCATTATTCAAAGTTACACTTCTAGATTTTGATTATACTTTAACTCACCCGTAAAATAAATATTTGTTTCTATCTTCAACAATTTTAATAAGTTGATGATGATACAGTAAAGCCTTGATTTAAAAAAAACTCTCGGGTCCGAGATGTTTCTTAGATCCTGTGGTTCTCCTATTTCTTTGTGACCTCGCCCACCGCGCCGAACGTATAAACCACTTAATACAGTTGAAGTTATTGTTATTTTCATTTTAAAAAATGCCACAAATAAGTTGGTGAAAGGCCCGCAGAAGAGATAATGAAAAATAAAGAAATTTTGCAATTGGATTAGTAGTGGTTTGGGTTATTACTTGCGTACAGCCTTGTACGTCGTGGTTGACATCTATTGTTATAGTGACAAATAATACTTCTGTTATGATGCATTTAAAATTGATACGTATAGCATACATTAAAACTTTTACACATTCGCACATAAGCGTTATCTAACTAAGTCAACTGTTACTTAGACCTTTCAGAATGACAAGAGATTAATATTGAATACTAAATACTTGTATTTCATTTGTAAGTAAACTTTTCATAAATAATTTTAAATAACAATACAAACGAAACATATTTAATTAAACTTTATGGATTTCAACTGTTCGTCATTAAAAAATACTTGAATAAAAATACGAATGTCGAAACTGTGAAATTTTTAGCATATTGCAATTTTCGTAAATCATTTTTTGGATTAGTTAGAAACTTAATTATAGTAAAGGTAAATGGGAAATGTGTTATACACAGATTAACTTCCGCGTCAATTTGGTTTATTGTGACCTCGTACTACGTCGCCATAATCGAATTTTCATAATTTAATAATACAATGTTAAAATATCAAATAATATGACTAAATATAGTCGTATTCTCATGATTTCTTTGTATTTCAAAATTTGACAATTGCAGGAAAAGTTCATGGGACTGAACAGTCCAATTTATTAATATTAATATTAAACAAAAATGAGTAGCTGTAATTTGAAACAGTACAAAGATTAAAAGAATTAAAGAACAAACGGAAACAAACATTCTAGTTCTTTTCTTTTTTGCTGCAACAGATGCAACAAATTGTTATTTTGTATACAGACTGTAAATTACTAAAACGAAGTATCTCTATTGTTTCCATAATTTTGAATATACCCTTAACTATATTCCACTACATTTAGTGTAGTTTATTTTCAACGATGAGTCGAATTTGAAATAAATGTTTTTGTCGTTGGAAAAACTATCGATGACGAAATGATTAGCTTGACGAAAAACTCGAGCACGTGCCCAGCCGTGATTCGCCATAAACAAGATTAACGATGACGTTGTCCGGTGCTCTTTAACATTTGACAAAGGTACGCGAACCGGGGGTGGAGTGACAGGGCGAGTACGAGGTTGCAGCACTTCATCAGCCAGCACTTTGTCACCATGGCAACGCGTAATAACCACTCGAGTTATTCCAACCCGACCACCCTCGCGCCATCCAAACTCCACTCTCTTCGATAGTCCGTGCTCTCCATTACCATTTCTCTCGAACGGCTACGTGGAATTGTAGAAAGTTACCGATGCTCAAAAGGGTTTCACCATTTCCCTCGATAACTTCCCATCTCGTCCACTGCGCCGCTGGAATCGTAAAAACCCGGACTAAATTCATAAATTTCTTAAGACACATCTTTATCTTATTGTTAGACCATACACAGTGCTGTTCACTTGAATAGCCTCGAATAATCCAAATTTGTTTTTCTTCCAAAATTTTTGAGTAATGTGACAAAAAGATGTCTTGTTTTTTATTTTAATAATATTTATTATATGTATAACTCAAGTTCGGAATGTGTCTATAAAATTAAATTATAAACAAAAACAACAAAATTCGCTTAACCTTCACAAGAATAGCCTCATCTCGAAAAGTAATTAATTTATACCTCGATATTTTTTTTATTAATATTTAGTATATTTGCCGTACTTAGTTATTATTTTAAAAATTCGACGTGGAAGTGAATTTTAAAGAGAATGTAATTACGATTGTTGATTTGTGGACCATACTGTCGTTATGCTGTTGATAAGGTCCGCACGATTTTCATACTGCTTACCATCTGCGTAAACTTGTCTGGAAAGCCATCCCCATACATTCTCTATGATATTTATGTCAGGAGACAATGCTAGCCAAGTGAGAACTTCGATGTTATTGCTGTGGAGCCAATCTTTTATAAGACGTGCGGCACGAGCGTTACACATGTTGGAAAGTCCAATTTTGTTGTCCCATAATAGCTTCCACTTTTTCCAACATGTTTTTGAGTATATCTAAATACATTTTTGAATCTTGTTTTCCTTCCAGTATGATTAAATCAACAACTCCATAGTATGAAATTGCACCCAATATCATAACGGAACCAAGTGATGAATGACGTCGAGAATTCGATTCTCTTTCCGTAAATCATAATAGTAGTAGAAAAATCCGTCTGCTACGTACAGATTGAATTTTTTCTCATCTGAGAAAACTGTATTGTGCCATTGTTGAGTCCAATTCATATGCGTTCCAGCAAATTGGAGTCGGGCTTCAATTTTCTTACGATTTATGTATCGGACACTATTATTTAAAAAATAATATATAAATGATCTTGAAATGATGAACCACTTACAATAATGCAGTTTTATCCAAAGCAATTTTTCCATAAAACGAAAAACAACGAAGATATTTTATTGGCGCACGCCAGTTATTTTCCTTACTCGTTCCACTGCTCGACGTCAGAATAAAGAGCCGGACGAAATCTGTCGTCCCATGCGACCGAGATTTTTCTTTATCGAAAATTCACATTAACGGATAATCATCCTTCGGAGAGCGATTGCAGTCCTCCATTATTCTTTAGGAATTGAAAGTTGAATGGAACTATTATCGAGACATGCGGGCTCTGCTATTTCCCATGGGGGATTTAGAATAATGAATCAATACGGGCATAAGACCTCCGAACAATGCAAAAATTAGAACAGTCGATGGAGAAATAGTCTTCAGATCTTCGGAAATGGAGCACAGACTTTTGCAATCATCCAATAATAATAATGTGATCGCGTTAATCCCTTGCCGTATTTTAACGAGTCACTCGTCGTGAAGATTTTAAACAAAGTGTAACAAATATAAATGTTACGCCTTTCTTTCTAAATTGAAATAAAATTTGATTCGTTTCTAATCAGTATCTAAGCATTAAAATAAATGTAGCCATACAAAAAATATAAATTTTCTTGTCTCTTCTACGATATTTTTGAGGACAAAGACGTTTTAATTGATACGGCAAAGGGCTAAATAAAAATCTCGGATATTCCTCTTGTGAAAAGCTTCATAGAATGTATTTTCTTCATATGTACATTATGATACCCCTAAACTGAAGATTATATACAGAGTGTACTCTACAACTATCACGATATTAGTCACTTCTGGTAATCTGACAAAAGAATGTGTTGAACCAATGTTAATCCGTTTTCAGTAGTCACATATTTTTTTTATAATGAACCAAACTTTGCTTTGACTTTCTTAAATGGCATATTTTTTACTTCGTAGTGTTGTAGCTGGTGTCAATGCAAATTCAATGACGTAATATACTACGACCTTGAATGAGGAAATGTCGAGAACGTTGTTGTTGCAGTTTAGAGCCGACTGAAAACTGGTTAATTTTTGTTAAAAATGTTCTTCGATCAATTTTTTAACTTATATAAATTTGATAAATGATTGAAAATTACTTTTGGATATTAATATACATACACTACCGACCAAACGTTTGGAATAACTTGCTGATTTAAATATAATAATGGCTGTTTTTTTAAATGAAAGTGCAATTTGAAGAAATATACAAAATGTAAATCATCCTATTTGACAAGTATGTATATCTTCCTTAGTTATTCTAAAGTCTAAAGGCTGAAGTTTTTCTTATAAATATCCTGTTTGTCTGAATTCACGCAGTAATTCCAAACTTCCGTGTTAGTTTTCAAACAACCAATTCTACGGTTATCTTCATACTGAGTTTCTTAATACTTTCCTCACTTCACTCTTATAATCAGATCGCGAATGTTTATGCAATTTGCAATTTTTGTAGACGAATTTTAAGAAAGTCGAATAAAATAGAATCTTATCTCCGGTGGTAGTAGCTTTTGCAGATCTGAAACAATTACAAATTGTCCGTCGCTAATGACCATAGCAGTTGAAGCGACGTTAAATAAATAATGATGATGATGAATTACAAATTGTACTGAATTCTGTCGAATTTTATATTCCACGATTTCTTGAAAATTTTCAGAAGCTACAAATGCATACAGATTTGCAGTCTACTTATAATAAACATAGTCACTGGTGTCCGATATGAAGTTACAAACAACAAAAATATACGTAACATTTTCATATTTTGGCTAAAAATTCTTCCCTGCATTGCCATATATGAATACTTTTAGTAGTAATCGAATTTTAGTAGTATCGGAATAATAAATCGGAATTTAATAGTAATTTAGTAGTAATTTTTCAAAGTGTTCTAAACATATGATAAAGAAAATCAATCGAAGATTCATCAGAGGGTACGCTTTGTTAACTTCTGATACGCACTGTATGTTCGGCACGGTTGACAAGGTCACAAAGAAATAGTAGAACCACAGGATCTAATAAACAGCACGGCTCCGAAGGTTTTTCTTAGATCAAGGTTGTACTGTACTCATAAATAGTTAAAAAATTTTGTAAATTGTCCTGCATTTAGGTGGATTCATTCACGATTTCTTTAATATTCAGGTCAAGCTCATAGTTCCGTAGAACGAGCCGGACTTCTTGGAGGAGTGAAGTTCCGACTGCTAGATGTAGACTCAAAATACAAACTTCGCGGCGACACGCTCGCAGAAGCCATCCGAAAGGACAAAGAGCAGGGACTAATCCCATTTTACGTAAGTTCGTCGTTCAATTTTAGTTAACCTAAATAATATCGTTAAACTGAAAAATCAACAATAGTTTCTTGTATAAAATACTAAAAAATTATGAATTGTCATACGGTATTGTTACATTACATTATTATAATTTAGGAAGTGGTATACACAAACTAACTAAAATGTACTACGTCGTATATGAAGAATGATTAGGATCTATTAACTGGAATACAATACAAAAAGCGGTATAAATGTGTCGTTTAATGTAAAAGTGGTCTTAGTCAGGCCTGGCCAACCCAAATGGTCTCACGGTCCACTTTGATGACGCGTAACGTTACAGCGGGCCGCACTTTAGGTAAACATGATTTCAAAAAATTGAATTCAAATACAAAATGAATCAAACTTTATTGTTCAATATAATTAATTCTCGAGTCTTAATTAATGACATATTTGTTTATCCTTCCTTTCACTTAATTTTTGTAAATCTATATTTATGTTCGACGTTGCACATCTTTTGTTAGCTGGTTTTCTAAATTGGTCTCAGTTAATGAAGCACGTGATGAACTCTTTGTAAATTTCATCTTCGGAAAAAATGTTATACAAGCATATGTGGTTCCAAAAGCACTTACAACTCATTGTACAAAATAACTTGAGGTGGAATATCTCTGGGATGTAAGTCGTAAAAATGAATTTTTGATGTGGACGCAAAAATTTGTTTCATTTCATTGTTGCACTGTATCTGAATTATATCAAAGATATCAAATATGGAACTGGAGTTCGTAGTCGCACTTGCGCATTATAACAATGACACTTCATTTATTTAATATTTTTTGTATGCATACAACGAGAAACAAAAGTTTCAATAGAAATATAAAAATGCGGGCCGCATAATTTAACACTGCGGGCCGCCTGTTGGCCAGGCCTGCATGTATACTATTTCATTCCATTCGTTGAGTTTTCTGCTTTCTCCATTATTTGTTCGATTTAATTAAATATTTCGATTTTACAGGCTGTCGCGACTCTAGGAACAACTTGCTCGTGCGCGTTCGATCGTCTCGATGAAATGGGCGTCGTTGCGAATCGCGAGAACGTCTGGTTACACGTCGACGCGGCTTATGCTGGTGAAGTAATCGAGTTTCACTAATTTTTTTTACAAATTCTCTTTAACTACACGTTCATACTTAAATCTTTCTTTTCTTCAGGCTCCGCTTTCATTTGTCCTGAATTTCGATACTTAATGAACGGTATCGAGTTAGCCGACTCCTTCAACTTCAATCCGCACAAGTGGATGCTGGTTAACTTTGATTGCTCAACGATGTGGTTGAAAGATCCGACTTACGTAATCAACGCCTTCAACGTTGACCCGCTGTACCTGAAACATGATATGCAAGGATCTGCTCCTGATTACAGGGTAATTTTGCTTGCTGTTTTCGATATAACTAATTACGTTTTTCAAAACGGCAGTGTAATATTTACTATACAGAGTGTTTCGCTCAAAACAGGTCACTGAAATGATTTTCTTTAGCTGTAATTGCACTAAGAAATGTATAATTTAAACCAGGGGTGGCCAACCTGTGGCGCATTGGATGACTGCAAATGACGCATTGCATTTTTGCACCTACTTATTCGTTTCAAGTTTTCATCATTCCTGTTTCCTTCATGTTTTCAACACCTAAGTGCTCTCAGTTCAATTCTCGCAATTTTTCGACAGTTTACAATTACAGTAATTCTTCTATAGTCGCAAAAACGTTGTAACGTTGAATACAAACAAAATATCGGTGTTAACCACTACTAATCCCATTACAAAACTTCTTTATTTTTCATTATTTTTTTATAGGAGTTTCAACAACTCGTTTGCGGCATTTTACTCATTAAAATGATACCAAACACGATATAACTTCAACTGTATTTAGTGGATTAATTGACGATGAAAGTTTCGGGCGCATGAAAGGACAGCGTATGAGAAAGAAGTACTGTTCAAAGACCCGCGCGTCCTCATAATGTAATACCAACAAAAAACTTTTTTATTATTACTTATTTTTTTATGAAACTTTCACCAATATATTTGTAGCATTTTTCTGATTAACATGATACCAAACGCGATACAATTTCAACTGTATTTAATGGTTAAATTGACGGTATGAACATACATTATGCTTCACATGTGAGTACAGTAAATATGAGCCAAATTATGTCTTGTTTAGCATCATTTCAATCAGGAAAAAGTCGCAAATGTGTTGTAAATGTCAAAAATAAGTAAAAACGCGGTCTCTTGGTCTCGGTTCTTGAGCTCAAAAAAACAGTGTTTGTCCACGAACTGTGCAAACGAACCCCCCCAAAGCTCTTGCGAGTATACAGGGTGTTCCACGCAACTGGAACAGGATGTACCTCTTAAACGGTCGGGAATATAGGAAAACGTTATAAAAAAAAGTTGAATAGCATCAGACGGTGCATACTACGCAACTAATTGTATGCACTTTTGTGAATCGGTGCATCAGAAAAATGCAACTGCACTTTTTTTAAAAATGGAAACCTACATTTTTGACTGCATCAATCGATGCAGTTTGTTGTGCTCTACATAAAAGTATTGGGTTGGCAAATACATTTAGTTTTACATTGGAATAAATCACAAAAACCGAACGAATTTATTTGCCAACCCAATACTAACATACTTGTGCCCTGAACTTATTCGTTAAGAAGTTATCGAAGCTAAAAGTTCACTGAATTATTTCGGTCTCGGCATCGATTGTTGCAGTCAAAAATGTAGGTTTCCATTTTAAAAAAAGTGCAGTTGCATTTTTCTGATGCACCGATGCACAAAAATGCATAAAATTAGTTGCGTAGTATGCACCGTCTGATGCCATTCAACTTTTTCTTATAACATTTTCCTCTATTCCCGACTGTTTAGGAGGTACATCCTGTTCCAGTTGCGTGGGACACCCTGTATAAGATTTACTGTATAGGATGTGAATTGCGGGGTTGACAACAGCGATTGCCCTCTCGTCTAAGAGTTCATTTCTCACTATTGTGGATTGGTGCTTCAGTAAACATGTATCTTTTTTGAACTGGCGTAAATTAATTTAGTTGCGCGATTGAGTTATCCCTTTACGTCACCTACGCGAAGCAGATCCTACCCCTGGCTCTAGTTTCAAACCCCAACAATGAACGTAAGAAGGTAGAAAAAGTGCTCGAGTTGCATGGCACATCTGAACTCGTATGCGAAAGAAATTGACGCATGGTGTATAAAAGGTTGGCCACCCCTGATTTAAACTGTTTGAGGAAGCAAATGAAAAGGACACGTCATTTTATTTTTTATAAATGTCACTTTTTGATTTCGTTTTCAAACCCATCGTGATTTTTTACATATAAAGGATGTCCCAAAATTGTATCTCCTTGGAGGGGGTATTTCCGGAGGTCATTTGAAGTGACTTTTTCCGTTGCAGAAATGTTTTCCGCGACTCCATTAAGGAATTATTAACGAAAAACATGGACCAATCAGAGCGCGGTTACAGCGGTCGGATTGGTCCGTGTTTCCTGTTGATAACTTCTTAATACAGCTGCGGAAAACATTTTTGCAAAGGAAATAGTTACTTCATATGACCTCCAGACCTTCATATCACCCTCTTCAAAGAAGTACAATTTTAGGACTCCCTGTATAAACATAAATTTTTGTGTCGCCTGTAGTAGCTAGCATTATTGTGACTTCATTCCTTGTATAATAAGGTGACCTTGAAATGACATAAAATATGAAATAGATTGAATGTTATTTCTTCCCTTGCATAAGCAAATGCATAAAAATCCGGGCTGCGTTTCCATTTACGTCCATCGTCAGAATTGGATGGACTTTTGGGAATAGGCTCTTTTTTTTACTAAAGTGATGATTATCAGAAGAATTTTTGGCGACCCGAAAAAAAAATTTTTATCATTTCAATGTCAGTCCCTACCCTACCGACAAATTTTTTTTACTATTTTAACGTCAATCTAGAGTCTAAGTTGAGGTGGCATTAAGGATAATTGAATCATAGATCACATGTGTGAATTTTTATGGCGCTATGAGGTCAACAAAGCTGGTGATGATCTATTTTTGCAATTAAGGCTGCCGGCGCGGCCGTGCAAGAGTGTGCGGGTACACGCACACATCGTTAAATCCGTATATACGTATATGCAATTACAAGGTTTACGAAAATACAAAATGGCGCTTCAACATTGCAATGAGGAGTTCAGAAGCGGTTAATTGTGATTCCTAAAAGTCAAATCTAGATGCGTCCGGTGCCCAAAATGCATATTTTTACGTTATTGAGGTATAATTTGTAATATTCGGCAGACACCGCCTGTCACAAATAATAATACAGCACCTCGAGGTTTCGAAATTTTGCACTAGTAGCACCGCTGTCTCTTTCCTAAACTGCGCCTTACAAATGTTCCAATAGAATGGGGCTGATAATGCAGGTCGTACCTTATACCGTTATACCGTTATTAGAGTAATTTATAATATTCGGCATATATTGCCTGTCCAACACCACTGGTATTGCCCTGTCACGAGGCAACCGAAGTAAGTAAGACGTCAGAAGATAGCCGCTTCGCGTACCAGTGTTTTTGTCTAATAATTTTAGTGTTTGCATGGACGATGGACACTGTATTATCTATGGACAACATCATATCGACCTGTATTATCAGCCGTAGTCTATTATAACATTTGTAACGTGCAGTTTAGGAAAGAGACAGTGGTGCTACTAGTGCATAATTTCGAAACCTCGAAGTGCTGTATTATTTTCCGAAACATTTTCCGTGTTTAAATAATTAATTAATCAACTAAAAATACGAACCACCGCCTTTGTACATGTCCTTTGTCCTGGCTATGTCGATGTAGAGTGATTTTTTCGATTCGAACGATAAATCTCTCAATATTTCCGAAAATCTGTCAGTGCCGGCCATCTTCTGATATCATGCTTGCTTCGGATGCCTCGTGACAGGCGGTATCTGCCGAATATTACAAATTATTCCTCGATAACGTAAAAATATGCATTTTGGGCACCGAACGCATCTAGATTTGACTTTTAGGAATCACAATTGACCGCATCTGAACTCCTCATTGCAATGTTGAAGTGTCATATTGTATTCTCGTAAACCTTGTAATTGCATATACGTGTATATGCGGATTTAGCGATTGTGCGTGTGCCCGCACACTCTTGCACGATCTTGCATAATCTTAAATATGTATATTCTGGAAATTAATATTTATATAATATTTATATAGAAGTTATTAATTAATATAAATAAAATGTTTTCAAAATTCCAATTGTTAAACCAATTATTTCAATATCTACAATGGGAAGATTATGCGATCAGAATTAGTTAGGATTAGGTGGTAGGAGGGGGGAGGGGCGGATACGCATGCGAAAATACAGGAGTTGTGTCGGTAAGGTAGGGAGTGACATTGAAATGGTAAAAAATTTTTTTCAAGTCGCCAAAAATCCTTCTGACAATCATCATTTTAGTCAAAAAAGAACCTATTTCCAAAATTTCATCCATTTCTGACGATGGACGTAAACGGAAACTTCGTCAAAATCCGCTGTCGAGTAATAGGATTTCAAGTTGCAATAACATTTCTCGTACAATCGCAGCTACAGAAGACAGTTAGATGTATTATTGTATATTTCATATGTTTGGTAACAACAGTAGAATTAGTAGAAGAATAAGTAGAAAAGTTATTAATTATATATTTTGTAATTTATTGTAGCATTGGCAAATTCCACTAGGACGCCGGTTTAGAGCGCTGAAACTGTGGTTCGTTTTGAGGATATATGGCGTGGAGAATCTCCAACAATATATCAGAAATCATGTCGCACAAGCTCATGAATTCGAAGGTCTGGTCCTTTCAGATTCTCGTTTCGAAATTATAGCCGATGTAGTACTGGGTCTAGTTTGCTTCAGATTAAAGGTAAATTACGCCAATAATTATGAAAATCATAACTATTATTTTCTTAAACGCTGAAATACAGTCATTCAGAATGTTGAATCGTAATTTTAACCCTCTGCTCTCGGAGCTATCTTAACTCGAAAATTAAACATATCTTCCGACCTAGAATATTTCCATTCCCAATGATTTTTCAAATTTTATGGATACGAAATTGACATAATACCTCGTACAATACCTAAATGTTTAGTAATTGATTAGATACCGAAACATTTAATAATGTAAACAATATTTTGAATAATGGAATAGCAATTTTTAGTGGCGCCTCTCTCTCAGAGTCACCATTCGAGTGCTAAGGGTTAATCATAAATATAACGATTGTACAACATTTGAAAAGTGACTGAAGTATTTTTTATTAAAAGTTATGTTTAAAAATTGTGTCACTTAAAATATTTAAAAATAATTGAAATAAAACATAAAAATACTTTTATTACCACTGGTAGAAAATATTTGATCAAGAGTAACGTGAATGTGGTTTTGCACGAATTATTTGAACGTTTATTATAGACAAATATGGTATAAGAATTAATGGAATTCACATTCTTTTATCTTGTTAAATAAACTATCTATCTTTATGTAAAAATTATAAAGAAATTTTAGTAGCATGACAAAGAATAAGAAACCGTCTATAATATTTCTAACGATAAAGATAACGAATATAGTCATTGCCAAAGAAATGTTCTGAATATGTGGGTACGATTAAATCCTTCCTTAAATCAGTGTCTAATTTCTGAAATTAGATGGTTATTATGAAGATGCAAACATATCCATTTTTAAATTAATATTTTCTTTATACTTATTCACATATTTTGCATTATATCGATTGATTTTAATATATTACAAAAGAATTTTTTCAGAATGTTCATAAATAGTGTTGCAGTTGAAGTTTATCATTATCTGATTGAACCAATTTAAAATTATTAACGAGCAGAGCTATTATAATGGCAAAGTATTTTTTAATCAATTTAGACACAAAAGTCTAAATATCTCGAAACAAAGAATTTATGACTTTACGAAGTGTACTGAAGTAAAGTATAAAACTGAAGTATACTTCGAGTAAAGTCATACTATACGTATACAAAATATCTTTTACATTGTATACATACAGGGTGTCCTAAAAATGTTGTACATTTTTGAAAAAGGTGATTTCTCAGGTCATTTCAACTAACTTTTTCCTTTGCGAAAATATTCCCCGCGGCTTTGTTAAGGAGCTACATATGAACGAAACACATGGAGCAATCAACGCACAGCGTTGGCCAGAGTTGGGCAAAATGTAATTTCAAAAAATTGTATTTTAAATAGTAAATAATCCTATTTATTTTAAAGTATTTGTACAACTTTGAAAATAAAATATTTTATTTGATGCAGTAATTTTTTTGAAAATAGTATGTCATTTGAAGAATATTGAAAAAAATTTGTATTTTGTCTTTATTTTCAATTTCAATTTTAAATATTATTGCTGAAAATAGCGGTTCGAATTCAGTACATTTATGAGTGTAGCTGTATGTTTATGAAGTTTCTCAGAGTATTATAACAATGCAAAAAGTAAAATATTGTATTTTGCGTTTCAGATTGTTAAAATATACTTAAATATTTTATTTTCTGGATCAAATTGTTGAAATAGAAATATATTTTATTTTCAGGTTCAGATTGTTCAAATAGAAATATTCTATTTTCGAAATTGTATATCTTATTTAAAATACTATTTTCTTTAAACAAAATAAAATCGAAAATAGTATTTGTGTCGCCAAAAATGCCCACCTCTGGTTACAATACTGGTAAAAAATTTTTATTTTGCATAAAGATCCGCTGTCTAATGATTAAACTTGATTAGTTTGATCGAATAATCTTTGTCAGGAATGGTATTGAAATTTCTCTTGAATGTTAACGATCCATTAAATTGTCTACAGGGCTCGAATGACGTAAACGAGACTTTGCTGAAGAAAATCAACGGAGCAGGAAACATCCATCTAGTGCCATCCAAGATAAACGACACGTACTTCCTGCGGTTCGCAATTTGCTCGCGATATAGCGAAAGTAAGGACATTCAAAGTTCCTGGCAGGAAATAAAGCGCAGAGCCGACGAAGTCCTCGAAGATCAATCAGTTTCTAAGTGATGGCGGGCTCAGATAGCTCGAGGTTGCAGATCTTTAGCTCCAGTAGCCTGCAATCAATCCTAGCTTATAGTTGTTCCGTATTTTAGTGATCTCGAAAGAACGAGTGGATGATTGAGAAGCGAGGACCTGTCTGATGCATTTCATAAGTAGACTGCGGAAGTTTATGCAATTTGTAATTTTTCGAGAGTATTTTTAAGAATGGGGAATCAAAGAAAATATGATTTTCAGTGGTAGTAGTCTGTGCAGATCTGAAATACATCAAAATTTGACCAAATCCTGTCGAAGAATATATTCTGGCATTTTTTGAAAATTTTCAGAAGCCATAAAAATGCATAAAGATTCGCAGTCTGTTTATAAATTATACATGAATGAACAGTGCGAATATTAATTATTTATGACCCGAGAAAAGAAGCGTTATTGAATAGAATATAGTTGCCTAAACTTATGCTTTAAGTGTAATGAGAATATTATTTGTTAACATTAACCTTCATGGAGCAATTCTCCTCTACCTATTTATCAATCCATTTCTTCGAGAATAAGGTTGGAAACTGCTGGAAAAATTGAAGTTATAACTCTGGGTCAAAAAGGACCCAACTCTCGCCAACAGAGGGTTAAACACGAATAATTATGTTAATTTTATAGTTGCTACTCGTTTTGATAATACGAATATTCTTTAAAGAATCATGACAATCTAAATGGATTAATGAAAATTGAAAAATTGTTATGCGCGACAATCGATATAGAAAATTATTATTCGAGATTGTTTATTTATTTGCGGATAACGCTCAGAAAGGAAACATGTGCGGAAATGTGTGGAGGTACAGTAAATCTTCAATCGGAGTCCTGGGTCGCCTATCTAACCGTAGTCCAGTGCCTACTCACTCCACTGCCGGCCAACGCTGCGCCGCGCCGTAGGGCGGCGATGTTTGATCTCGGCTCGGGTATATCGGTGTGAACACCACACATTGACTCGACTGAATCGAAATCTCAAACTTCTTAATTTTAATGATCGGTTTATGGGACTTTAACTAGCTTATTCCTGGCGTTTCGCTGATTAAGATGATACCAAGAACGATATAATTGGGCCAATATTTAGTGGTTTAATCGACGATGAAAGTTTCGAACGCAACGAAGAAGAGCGTATTGGAAAGAAAGAGACGCGAACAGTAGCTGCCGCCGGCACAGTTCAAAGGCCCGCGTTGTCGCTGTTCTTCGTTGCGTTCGAAACTTTCATCGTCGATTAAACTACGAAATATTGGCCCAATTGTATCGTATTTGGTATCATTTTGCATTAGAAAAATGCCACGAATATGTTGGTGAAAGTTCCATAATGATATCATAGAAAATAAAGAAGTTAAGATTTTGGTGTTTCATTGTGATGACGCACGGGCCTTTAAACTGTGCCGGCGACAGCGACACGCTTCGGCCACGCGATCCTATTTCATTCTGTCCTTCTCTATGTTCGGCTCGTCGTTTGAAGTCTCGGCGCGGTCGACGGAGTCATAAAAAAATAGCCTCTACGCTACCCAAGTCCGGTCAACACACGGGTGTTGGGACTCCGATCGAAAAATTACTGTAAATTGAATACTTCATTGTTTACATAAGTTGCATTAGCCTATCCTTCCTCCATAAAACTTCATGGAGGAAGTTGATAAAAAAGTGTCCGTTTAATTTAATTTTTGAAATATGTGAGACAGGTCACGTGAACGTAACAAGCCAAAGATCGTTCTTCGAATCCCGTTTCAAATTGATGAACATGTAGCTCATGTCAACGTGTCGCCTTGTGCCACTTTTCCCTACATTCTAATTTTCTTGTCTACCGTCGCTTTCTTAGATCACCTTGAGTGGCATAACAGGCAGCGTGCATCTTTTGCAACTATATTCAGCGGTGGCTCTAGGCATGGGCTTTGTGGGGCTGCAGCCGACGGCCCCCCTCGCGATCAAAAAATTAAAAATAAAACTTCTTGCAGTCTAGTGATGTTTAGAAGTAAATTTAAATTGGAACTGGTAAATAATCCTAATGAAGCGACAACAAGATCAGGAACAACTCTCGATGCAGTATTTGTAAGACATTTAGACAAAATTGAATCAAGGATATTTATATCATATTTTAGCTATCACAAGCCAATTGTTTCAATGATAGAATCATAGAATATCATAGAACATAGAAAAAAATAATGAACGATTGAAATTTGCGATGCAAAAAAGGAGAGTTTATGGGAAATGCTATGAACTATGTCTCTTTCTTTCGCATACGCTCTCCTTCTTTGCGTCGCAAATTTTGATCGTTCATTATTTTTTTCTATGATTTTCTATGATTCTATCATTGAAACAATTGGCTTGTGATAGCTAAAATATGATATAAATATTCTTGATTCAATTTTGCCTAAATTTCTTGCAAATACTGCATTGAAAGTTGTTCCCGATCTTGTTGTCGCTTCATTAGGATTATTTACCATTTCCAGTCTTAATTTACTTCTAAACATTACTAGACTGCAAGAAGTTTCACTTCTGCCTTGCGTGGTTTTCCACGCGTATGTTTTTTTACTTAACTGACACCTGTCAAAATTTTCAGGTTAGTTTAGAACAAGGGTTTGGATAAGTGTTTATAAATCTTTCAGTCGGAATAAAATCCGATGGGAAACTGAATGTGAAAGTAGCTGGAGGTTGATTCTATGTTATCCAATTGCAAATGTTTACAAATTAACTCTGGTTAATTAGTTATTAACAATTGTTGCGCGGGCTGATTGTTTCGGAAGTTTCCATAATGCGTTAGACAAGGAGGGTCGTACTGTGCGACAAGGACAGACATACATAACATACCACTCCTCCAAAATTTGTTAATAACTAACAATTTAAGCATCAAACCTGCATAAAACTGAAATGAGAATGTAGCCAAGGCTCCATTTTACATTCTATAATCTTAAAAGTTCATCAATGAAGTCTTTAAAGTTAGTAAATTCATTATGAAAATGTTACTTGTCAAACAATTCGAGGTTATTCGTGAAATTTCGTCACTTCCGTAACGCTAGAAAATTGTAGCCCCCTCAGCAAAGAAGTTTCACTTCAAAAACAATTTGAATGAAAAAATTAAGAAAAAATAAATTATACAAAAATTTATGGTACTTGCGTTAATTTCGGTTAATTTAATAAGCTCCCAAACAGTGTTAGCCCATGACCCTAAAATTAACCCTTTGCACTCGGAGCTATATTAACTCTAAAATTAAACATGTCTTTCGATCTAAAATAATTCCATTCTATATTTTTTGTTGTATGAATATGAAATTGATATAATACCTCATACAATACTTAAATGTTTAGTAATTGATTAAATACCAACATATTTAATAATGTAAATAATATTTTGAATAATGGTACAGCAATTTTCTCTTTCGAGTGCTAAGGGTTAACAGGCCGCCGCGCCGCTGACTATACATGTTGAACAATATTGTTTGCCAAAAGGTAGCTGCGAAAATTCTTTCGATTCTGGACAATGAAACATTGTTATGTTCCGGCGACTTTAACGATTGAACGTAAATTGTGTAAACTCATAATTAGGCGAGAGCGGGTATGGTTGTCACACTTCTCTATGCACTTTGATTTTTCCACAAGCTATACATAGTTCTCGCGAAGGTAATTTTGACAAGTCTAATCACACCAAACTATCTATGTTTGTCGTTATAAAAAAAAGAGTTGTCTAAATGTTATCAATGAGATTGACAGTTAATTTAATTTATCTTGAGGAGTGATTTTGTGACAATGTACCTCAAGCTTGGGTTGGTTGTCACAATATCTGGTGTTGATTGTTACAGATTTTAAATAACCAGGTTTATCGATAGAACGATTTAATTACATCATCGTATCTTTATTGCTGACGGTGTTATACAGGGTGTCCCAAAATTCGTGAACTTCCCGAAAGGGGGTGGTTCCCGAGACCATTTTAAGCGACATTTTCCTTTGCAAAAATGTTATCCGCGGCTTATCAGAGCGCGACCTAGACGCGAGTTGGCACAGTCGGCTCGGCGCGCCAACTGTCTATTGGTCGACTGTGCCAACTCGCGTTTAGGTCGCGCTCTGATTGGTCCGTGTTTTTCGTTAATAACTCCTAAACAAAGCCGCGGATAACATTTTTGCAAAGGAAAATGTCGCTTGAAATGGTCTCAGGAACCACCCCCTTTCGGGAAGTTCACGAATTTTGGGACACCCTGTATGAATACGTGGTTATTATAAATGTTACACGGACTTAGAAACATACCAAACTTACGAACATTTATAAGAAAACCTGTTAGGAACCTCATTTTGTTGATATGATTATCTATCTGAAACACTGTAAAACGTTTACAATTAAATTTTGAAATGCTTATTGTAACAAAAATGGGAATTTTAAAAATTCTTTGGCTATAAATAATTTTAAAGAATCATTAAAATCGAATAAAAATGGTTTACTTAGAATCATTAAATTAAATGAAATTATTAAAATCATTAGGTTGTTATGTGTGTCAAATAACCCCGATTCTACTGTGACAACTTGCAACACATGTATTAATTTATTAAAAGGCACAAAAAATGCAAAAATCTCTTCAAAGCAATTTAGAAAATACTTTAAAGTAGAAGATCAAGTGAAAAATCTAGTAATCATCCCCCTAGTAGGGACGATAAAAAAGTCATACTAGGCGAGGGAAGACTGTATACAGTGTTCCCGCGATTGATGTGAGAACCTCGGGGGTATCGAGTCTCAGGAAACGAAATGTTACTACGTTTTTTGAGGTGTACCGAACATAGAGAAAGATAGCGCGTTAACAACAAAGAAGGACTGAACGTCGAGGCAGCCGGCACAGTTCAAAAAGCTGGGTAGCGATTACAATGTCAATGCAAATTGGAAAGTTCTTATTTTTCATTCTTTTTTTACAAAACTTTTATCAACGTATTTCTGAGATTTTTCTAATTAAAATAAGTCTAAATAAGGCATAATTCGGACCATATTTACCGATTTAAAGCGTGATAATAACTCGCTGCGATATCAATAAATATGATTGAAACTCTGTCGAGTTTGGTCTTTTTTAAACAGGAAAATCTCATAAATCTATTGATGAAAGTTTCGTACAAGTGGAACTAAAAACGAAGAAATTATGAATGAAACTAACAACGTCTTGTTCAGTGATCGGTTCTTCAAACTGCTCACATAATGCGATACCTCGAAGCGAATTCGGGTCTTTAAATCTGAAAATGCGAAATCTGGAAGCGAATGCGGCACTGGGCCTTTGAAAAATTATGTTTACATAGCTCAACCTCCGAGCACCAAGAAGCGAATTTGGGTCTTTAAATCTCAACATGCAAGTCTTGGAAGCGAATTGTGATCGCTGAACACGGTGTAGGTTATGTAAATATAATCGCAATTTTATCGTGTTTGGTCTTGTGTTAATCAGAAAAATGTCACAAATATGTTGGTAGAAGTTCTGTAAGAAAAGCATGAAGACTCAAAGTTTTTATATTTGCGCTACCATTGCAATTGATAAGTAGGCCTTTGATCTACACCGAACGCTGCGACTCTGGGAGCTCGGATCGTGTTTTTTTGTAGCGCGATCGACCACCCAAGGAGGACCTCCTAGTAGTGGGGATAAAAAAAGTCACATCATCCGCATACCCGAAAATCACATCAATCGCGGGAACACTGTATCTGTGTTCAGGAAGAACGCCGCATGTCACATATTTTCACTTTCGAGATATTGCCGTTCAAAGTTCATCACTAAGCTTTGATATAGGACGTCGCTCAAATTGCATTATTTTTCGGAGCCTTCCAAATTTGTTTTCATGACTTTTTTTCTGGAAAATTCGTAAATCCTATACCATAAAGTTTAATTAATGCGTAAACTCGAATTTTCTGAAATTGACATGCGGCGTTTTTCCTTACAACCACACATATATGGTCTAGGGCAGGAGTGGGTATTTTTGTCTTGATTGAGACACGACCGTGCCCACCATAGCACTCAGTGTCCCCCACCAGCATCCGTCGTTACTATGGAGAAAGACGCGTTTCGTCCGTCGCAAGCAGTCAGTGTTACCAGACAGGGTAATCGAAAAGGAATCGAGGGGAATGCAAGTACCCCATCTCTGATGACCAGAGTAATATGTGACACGTTGCGCGACTGCGCGATTAGAATAGAGTGAGGCGAATGGGAGACACGTTGCGCGTGCGCGATAGGGACTGAACGGTGGAATAGGATAGTGGAAGGGGATACAGGGGGAGGGATGAGGCGAATGGAAGACACGTTGCGCGTGTGCGATAAGGACTGAACGGTGGAATAGGATAGTGGAAGGGGATAAAGGTGGAGAGCCTGGAGAGGGAATGAGGTTCGTTTCAACCTCAATCTGACATCACTGCAAGCAGCGCTCAGGCCTCGCGAAAGGGAGGTTGGTGGGGGAAACAGGAGTTTGAGGGGCCCCTAGCGTACCCATCCCTGGTCTAGGGTGAGGATGCTCGCTGCCGGGGAATGACATCGTAGAAGGGGTAAGGTAAAGTGGATGAAAAGTCGTAATCTGGCGACACTGGCGAACTATGACTGTTGAGGAGAGACAGCAGCTCGTATTATACTGAACTATTAACAAATGTTCGCCGTCTACTGTTTCTGTGTTATACTGTTTGTAACAACCTACTCATGTGACAACCATGCTTGGTCTCTTCTGCAAAGGAACGAACGAATTTTGGAATTCACTTAAACAAATGTAGATGTATTAAATACGTGGTACAACACCATCGTATTGTATTCATGTAAAACATATGTAATATTGACGTAGATATCGAGATGTTAGAACTCAATTCAGAAAGCAAATTGTTCTAAATGTTGTTGTTGATTCTGATCGTATGTTAGTCTTCGTGATCCATGCAATTTGAGCATCATCGGTGTTTCATTGAGAGTAACGTTAAATACGAACAATACATGTAGAAGATTCTTTGTTCGATTTCCAGGTCAAACAAATTATAACATTCGATCAAATGAGATATAATGTGAAACGGTTTGCCACCGATAATTATTATTAGACAGCGGATTTTATGCATTTATGACAGAAATGGATAAGTGTAATTTAAAATAATAGTAATTTAGAACGGTAAAAATATTAGATGAATTTAAACATGCTGTTACATTGTTTGTAAGATCCGCGGTCTAATTATTATGGTAAAAGTGGACTTGTTTGATGGAGTCATCCCGTGTGACAGCTACTTTTTTCGCTATTTTTGGGAATTCTTTTTGATGAACCATTAACACACACAATCTTGGAATTTTTACCACACATTTATTGACACTTTCACAGTAGCTCAGAATTTTTTCAAACAAAAATATCGAGTTGAATCGACTTTACACCGTTCGGAAGACACTCATGTGTAAAAAATGTTGGTTGATGGCTATCATGATTCCGGAGGTATCGCTCATCTGAAATAAAAAAATCAAACGGCATTTTAGTTTGTAGACCTGAGGCTATCGGCTGAACTAGAATGAAAGAGAAATATCGAAAAGTGAATGTTTGGCACGGTTTTAAAAGCTAAGTTCCAAGTTTCGTAGTATTTTATTAACTTTTTCAGCTTATAAAAAAACACTATGGCATATATTAGAATTATTATAGTTCAGCCGGGAACTATAGATGCGCTGACTATGCCATACAAATGTCTGCGAAATTCGTTGAATGGTTTTTGAGATATCATGGCAGCCAATTTGAAAAATACAGTTTTGAGAAAGACGCGTTTAAAAGTTCAAGTACGATTTACACAAAAAAAATTGTTGACTTACCCAATAGTCTGCTATGCGGCGTCCATATAACACACCTTCGTCGCCTTCCTGTGTCTCGTAGAAGTCACGCAAAGCCGCTTCTTCTATCCTGGCTGCGATCCTGGCTCCTCTAACAAAATCATTGGAGCCTCGCTCGGAGTGATCGATACGAGCTTGATCGCGATGATGAACATAAGCTTGAGCTCCACGACCAATTTTACATCCCATTGTGCTCATTGTTCGTTCGCGACATTCCAATTGTCCAAACAGAGATTTATCCAACCTCGTCCACGAAAACTATATTATCCTAGCGGCTACCCAATTTCGCATTGGGTTCGTCTGCGTACCTTAACTAACAAATTGATATCATATTGCTAGGGTAAGAACCCTTCGCCGGCCACTCGTGCTGCTCGCGGCCCTGGCTCGTAACAAAGCAATTTATGCAAAAAAAATTTTCTATTTTTTGGACCTGTCAGACGGGATGACCCCCTTAAAGTAGAGAAGTGTGCTGATGTATTAGGTAATAGTATTATTATTGAATATATTGTGGTAATGGATAAATTATAAAAGAAAGTACACTTCGGTAAAAATTTTTCTTTTATAGAAGATATTCGAAACTAAAGATTTATTATATGAAAATAATGAATCTCTAACAACAAAATGCTGGAAATTGCATTACAATAAAGAAGTGTTGTGATACTCTTGTACGCGATTGTATATGTGTGTTTTATACTTTCTTCAGAACGCTTTCTCTTAAGATACATCACATTTGTTTAATAATTACTTTAATCTGACGACAATCTATTCAATTTTGTTAATTTATTAAAGATGTATTTTCTACTAAATGTATACAGTGTGTTCTAGTGAAAGATATTCGGTGAACATTCTGAATAAGTATAATAGTTATCAATATGTCCTGTGGTTCATAACATAAACAATGATCCCAGATATACATACGTAAATCAGAATATCATATAAAATACTAATGGATTTGTAATTGAAGCTGGAAACTGAGTGGTATATGTACAATATGTATAAAATACTGATTGATTGGTTAATATTTACTTTTATTATTACTTAATATTTACATTATTATTATTATTTTCATTATACGGAAAGTGATGTGCAAACTTGTAGTTTATTACTTGTGTTAATTTTCAAAGTAAATTAAATTAATCATTCCATGGTATTGCAATTTATGAGGAAAAACAGTAGAAAGGAGTCACTCAAACTCATAAGTTAACATAAAATTACTAATAAGCAGACTGCGGATTTTTATGCTATTGTGAAGAAATTAACTGGGTGAAATATAAAACAGTGAAAAATATAAAACATCTAAGAATATTGTCAAGAATATTGTCATATTGTTTACAACATAAAAAGACAATTAAGGGATGAAATGAATTTTTATTTAACTACTACTTACTCCAGTTGATGCAGAATATTTTTATTTCGCATAAAGATCGTAGTCTACTCATAATTAAGTATATGTTCCAATTTTAAGTATACATATTTAAGTTACATTCATTTCTAACAGAGTCAAAATTATGTTCGACATTTTCCGTTCATTGCATTGCATATTATTGCACGTATTATTGCACGTATTATCGTGTTTCATTTGAAAGATTTGAATTTGGAAGATTTGAATTTGAATAATTAAACTGCCTGAATTCAGTATCTCATAATGTTATTTAATTGTTATTGTAAATGTTCTTTTTTCTAAAAATAATAATGATAATAGCTTATTATTGATTGGCTGAATAACTTTGCGATTCTACTACATACAGCCATAAAGCGAGTACACACGGGAAGACAGTGATTATAGTACAAAAATTAATTGTATGAACAGGGTAACGATTCTTTGTTTGAAGCTTCAAAGGAACTTATACAAAAATTTTTATTGAAAATTTACTTAATATACAGAGTGCGGCAACATAACTTCCTTATTTGAAATGAGCGCTCTGAAGCTGATGGGAGTCCCAGGCGGATGTGCGTGGTCTCGTTCGAGAAAGGAGATCCTTATGTTTTGTTAACTTGTGTTTCAGTCGTCATCATGCATTGGAGTAGAGGCCTATTTTTCGGTACTTCGATGTTCTCAGGTGTTCTGATGGGACGTGCGTCTCCAGTTCTTCTTTTCTGCACAGAACCAGTTTCCATGAACGTTGTAACCCACAAAAGAATTGATTTCCGCTCCGGGACAGGACCCAATGGCGCAATATTGAAGCGATTTCGGAAGGAGCGCTGGGTTGAAACCAACGAACGGCAGCCCGTTGGAAAAATAGGCCTCTAGGTAAACGCACGCTACTCGTTACTCCAACGCATGATGACGACTGAAACACAAGTTAACAAAGCTTTAGTATCCCCTCTCTCGAACGAGACTACGCACACCCGCCTGGGACTACCATCAGCTTCAGAGCGCTCATTTCAAATAAGGAAGTTATGTTGCCGCACCCTGTACATGCATTCGCGCGGTTGTAATAAGTAGAAATGGTAAATAGTAACAAGATATTGTGACTCTACAATCTAGAGTCGTAAAGTCCCAATCTAAGCGCGATGGAGGTGACCATTCTAAGTCAGTTCGTCTGTCCCACGGTGTATTATAGAGGTGTTCCGACTAAACACCTCTGTAAGGCTGAAGTTTTGTGGTAGATAGCGGTTAGTTCTCTGGTCGCCGCCAGATGGAATACTAGTCATCGCATCAACATAGACACGTACATGAAAACTATGAGAATGCCCGATATGCCATCTAGCGACGAACTAACCTGTATCTATCACACCTTTCCGAGAGAAGTCCGGACACCTCTATAATACATCGTGGTCTGTCCCTTCCACTGGGGGGCAACCCCATGAGGGGCCGAGAAGTCTCGAGCTGCCTCAATCGACGAGCAGTGCAAAAATGCCGCGTAATCCGATACCGGGTCCGTGTATATCGGTGTGAACCGCTACTAATAAAATTACAAAACTTTCTTTATTTTTCATTATTTTTTTGTGGGACCTTTCACCAATTTATTTGTGGCACTTTTTTAATTAAAATGACGCTAAACACGATATAATTTCAACTGTATTTAGTGGTTTAATTGACGGTATCGAGTAACTGTAGGACATAGAAGAGGATAGCGAGTGAAAAAGAAAGAGACACAGCGACCGCGACGGTCGGCAAAACTTTAAAATTTACTGCATTGTGTAAAATACCAATGCGATACTAACTTTATTTTCAGTTTTCTTCGTATATGTATATGATAAATTAAAATTATGCTTTACATGTCCAGTAAATACGGGACAAATTGTATCTTGTTTGTTGCCGTTTGAATCAGAAAAAATGTCGCAAATACAGTCTCAGTCAATACAGTCAATCAGTATAGATTATTTAGTAAATAATTGAAGTTGATATTTACATCTTTGTGTAAACACGCCGTACCACATCGAAAATGTCAGCTATTTATCAGAAGTTAAAAATTAATGGAAATGTGAAAATGAAACACATAACAAAATTAATACTTGGTATTTCCGCCTTTTGCCGAGGAATACTTTATATTAATTAATTGTATTGTAACTTTTGAAACAATCGACCTTATTATTTCGCCGGTTCAATGGAAATTTTGCGTCCAGTAAATCCCATAAGTTCTCGATAGGATTCAAGTCAAGGCTCTGGGCCGACGATTCAGCAATTTAATATTGGAATCCTTGAAAAATTGAAGCCAGTAAAAAATTTATAAGAAATATCTACTATGTAATACCGTGAAAAATTTAAGAGGTCGTGGACGCAAACGCTGTACCGCAATACAAGAGGACGTCGAATTTTTCGTACAAGTCGAAAAGACCCAACGAGTGTAGCAAGAAGTATTGCAGAAATAGTGGAACTAAATGTTTCAACAAAATCAGTAAAACAAAGACTGCACAAAATAAAAAAGTTTGATTACACACTATTTTTTGCTGCGCCTTCGGCCGCGCGGTCCGTATTTACATCTATCCGGTCCCGATCTATGTCACAGCACAGAACTGAGAATCGGCTTAGATTGGGACTTTACTATACAGTAAAGTCGCGTTATTTTGCAAACGGCTGTGTTCTGCACGGAGATATATCGTGTAGGGACATTTTTTGTTTTATGACTGAGTCTACCGTGCCGACCGCGCCGTAAGTACAAATGGAAGTCGAACGTAGAAAAGGCAGCATGTAAACACGGATCACGCTGTCCTTGCTTGCGCCAGAAAATTTCATCGTCGATTAAACCACTAAATACAGTTGAAATTATATCGTGTTTAGTATCATTGTAATGGGAAAAGTGCCACAAATAAGTAGGTGAAAGTCCCACAAAAAAATAATGAAAAATAAATTAGTTCTGTAATTTGATTAGTAGTGGTTCACACCGATATACCTGAGCCGAGATCAGATTACGCGGCATGCTTACATTGCTCGAAGACCGAGGCAAGCCGAGCTTCGCGACCACTGTTTCTTGACAAATTCTGGATAGTCGGTCGCTGAGAAATAACGCGACTTTACTGTACCTTCCCCTATTGTCAGTTGCCACGAGCGCCCCTCACCATTCGACTATATATAAATTATTAAATTTATTGTGATTTAGTATAAAATTTAAAATTGAGGGAAAATTTCAAATTAAAATATAAATTAGTAAATTGTGCTTCAGTATAAAATTTAAAACTGATGGAAAATTTCAAATTAAAATATAAATACAAATATTTCCTATGAAAGAAATAGTCTGCAGCCCGCGGGCTAGTTCCCCGGCTCTGGAAATAAAGTCAAGCTAGTAGTAGTAGTAGTAGTAGTAGTAGTAGTAGTAGTAGTAGTAGTAGTCGTGTTTATTGCCGGGGAGGGGCGGTTCGGCCGCCCCTCGCTTCCTTAGGGCACACCGGTTTTTAAACACCAGTTTCACAATTGGCGCTGCCGGCACTCGGCCCTTTAGCGGGTTGCAATTGTCCTCGTTTTTTCAGCCGTCCCCTCTGTTTTATTCGGCCCGGGCCATTTTCAGAGTCGTCGACTTACTAGACGGGTCGGTCGTCATTGATGAGCGGGCCATGCTACCTAATTTTTTGAGTTTTTGAGTTGTTTTACGGCTCGGTGTGAACGTCGGGCCCCCTCACCTTCAGACCTGCAGGGTGTCTCGCCTGCCCTTTTCCGACTCCCCCCACTTCACCATATTTCCATGTCGAATGTGTCAAGTGTTTGAAGCCCGTCCCTAATCTGTTTCCAGATAGTCCAGAAACTTACCCACACCCTCCCCTAGGGCAATTCCACACCCTCCCCTAGGGCTAATCCCTCCCCGCCTATGCTGTGAGTCTATTGGGAGTACAAATGCAAGGGACCGCGTATTGTTTTTGACCATTGGGAAGAAGTTACTGCTACTTCGGATCCAATCCGACTTCATCGAAATCTCGGCTGGGCCGAGATATCAATTCCATTCGGTCTTCACCTGCCGACCTACTTCGCGATGGGGTTGAGAAGGAAGGGTTCACCAACTTCACCGAAATCTGTCTCCTCAGAGATTTGATATCAGGTTCATCGGGATCTTCCTTCTTGGGTGGGCTTGACACATCCTAGAAAATATGGCTGATTGTTCGGATGGGACCACCATCCTCGGTTCTGGTCGGTGTTCAGCAATTAGCTCCGTCCACCCGGCCTTTCCCTTAAAGGTTTTTAAGTGATGTTCCGTTTGCGTTTTTTGATTCCGTTTTTTTTTTTTTTTGGTAGGGTCCATGCCCAGTTTCCAGTTTCCTCAGTAGTACCATTTGTTCGCTGACCACCCCCTTCCTTACTCTTGTCCCCCAAACAGAGGAGATAGAGCCGGCGGGTACCTTTATGAGGCGGGATGGCCAACTTGGGCTCCCAATAGTTTACCGATTCCCTGGATAAAGGGGAAATTCGTTGCCATTGGTTGCCCCATGACCCCGACAGTAGGCACTGAGTCCGTAACAGGAGAAAAAACCACACCTTGGAAATTCATACCACCCCGGGAATCGAACCCTGGCCTTCCTGCTACGAATCAGACACTCTACCACCTGAGCCACTGACCCGCCTTAAAGTCAAGCTAAGAAAGAAGTTCCCCGGCATTGCTGCAGGTCCAAAAGTTCTTTTCGAAACTAAATTAATAACATAAAGGTTCTCAAGTTTTAATTTATTTTTATATAAAAGGTGTCACTTTCCTTCCAATCGTACAATCATTACAGACACATTCTGCATTTGGAAGTTGGATTCATTTAACCCTTTGCACTCGGAGCAATTTTAACACGAAAACTAAACATTTCTTCCGACTTAGAATAATTACATTCTATATAAATTTTTTCTATGTGTGAATATAAAATTAAATATAATATCTCATACAATGATTAAATGTTTAGTAATTGATCAGATACCAACATATTTAATAATGTAAATTTTGAGTGGCGACTCTGAGTCGAGTGCTAAGGGTTAAACAATTAAATATTATATGATAGTGTGAAATTTCTTACGAATGTGTTTATTACCAATAGTTAAATTGTACCTAGCGTCTTGTATAAATAGTTACATAGATAGTTATTTTTATGTAATATATCTTCATTTGCTCTCTATTATTCTAATTAGTTTTATTAAAGCGTTGCTATACTTGAGTTCAAATAAGAATGGACTTACAAGCCGACGAATTTAAGACTCTACTGCGCATATGACTCTAACGGAACTCGTTCATTGGCGAATCTCCGTACTCGTACTCCGCCGACCATGCGATCATTGGCTGACGCGCAACAATATGCGCAGAACAAGTACATTCTTATTTGGACTCAAGCATATACAGGGTGGTCCACACAACTTGCACACCTATAATAACTTCCAAAGTATGCGTTGCACGAAAAAGTTTTGTATAAACAAGTTGCATGGTCTGAACGGGTACATTATGTAGTGTATTTATTTTTTTACAAGTGGACGCGTAAAGGACATGTGAAGGTAAACTTCATTTTTAAGATGAAATGCGGTATTTTTTAATACATCAATCGATGCAGCTGGACATTCGTTATAAAAAAGTACTAACCTATGTATGTCGAAAAGTTAGTAGTTCAGGAGATATTTCAATTTAAATAACTCTAAAATACCTTACTAATAAACTCTTACTAAATAACTCTAAAATACATTACTGTCGTGCTAAAATGTTACACAAGTAAGTAAACACTAACGTCTTACATTACATACGACAGTAATGGTATTTTAGAGTTATTTAAATTGAAATATCTCCTGAACTACTAACTTTTCGACATATATAGGTTAGTACTTTTTTTATAACCAATGTCCAGCTGCATCGATTAATGTATTAAAAAATACCTCATTCCATTTAAAAAAACAGAGTTGACCTTCATATCTCCTTGACGTCTCCACCTATAAAAAAATTAATGACATCAGATTACGAGCCCCTCGATATCAAGTAAGTTTGGTCTGATCCTTTTTTTTCTATCTTCAAAAGCAAGCGAGTTATTCAGGTGACCTGTTTTAGGTGCCGCACCCTGTATAAATTTCTACTTACACATTCAAAGAAAAGAAATTAAATAAAATTTTGCATCGCTAATTAAAAGGCTGTTAAATTGACAAAAAACAAATTTTGTTGATCAGTATTAAACACTTTTACTTTTCTGTATTTCCGACAAAAATTACAGAAAATTCGCAGTCTAATTGCACTTTGCACGTTCCATAATTTTGGATTATGCAAATGTTTAAACTTATTATAGATTTGATTATAAATGTATCAATCTTGTAAGGATCGTAACTTCGTCTTACTAATAATGATATTTTTAATATCGACATTTTTAATTTGTTACTTTTATAATTCACATTTTTGTAAAGCCCAGATAGCACACGACGTCTTTAAGACGTACCGTTTTCTAACACCAGACGTTCAGGAGACGTTCGGAAGACGTTCGTAGGACAGTCGGGTCATCTTTAAGACGTCTCTGTGCTATCTGGGAGTCTATGTGTACATAAACGTATATTTAGAAGGTATATTCGAACGGAATTATTTTCGTGATGAAGATTGAATTTTTAAATAGCATCAATTATAAAATATGGAAGATTGATAAAATGTTATAATTGAGAAGAGAAAGTATTAACTGTGTAAAAATTATGATTCTATCCATTCGAGAGAGACGATTTAAATTTTGAATTCTCTAAACATCTATGCAAATTTTGATAAGCTGATTCGTAAAAACAGGAATGAAAAGAAACTTGGCTGTTTTGATGAGAGATGTCTGATTGTACGCGTTCACTTTTGCTATAAATACTTAAGACACGCAGGCTGCATTTTAGATACGGACAAGTGCATCATGGCAATAAAAAATGTTAAATATAAACGATGTGAAAGAACGTACTATTTTTTGCTCGTTCAAATGAATCGTACTGCTTCGATTACATTTACGGAATATTTGATGTAAAGTAGTGCTGCAACTGGGACAATAAATAGATCTAGAATTACTTTGCGCGGTTTGGTCTATCGAACGAGTAAACGTTCTTAAAAATGCTTTTATAATAAACACTTGTAAATCGCTTCGTATGCACTGGTTATGATCATGCACTGTTGTATTTGTACAAGTACGTTACATGATCGGGGCAAATACTGAATAACTGTATTTTTGAACAGAAAATGTTGTATTCGTAGATATTGTGGTTCGAAATAAATTATGCAAGAAAAACAGTTACTTTTAACAGTGTAGAATAAGAACGTTTCCTCGATGAAGTAACACGAATTGCTGTTAAACGGGACCAACGGAAAGTAATAAATGAAAATGTAACCCGTATGTACGTGCCTGTTATATCGATGTGCGGAAGTTTATTTGAACATTCTCATTTGATTTCTTGCCAAAACTTGCAGATTACAGCGAATATACATATATATATATATATATATATATATATATATATATATATATATATATATGTGAATTGTATGCTACATACCTAACTGTTGAAAATGTTTCTGAAAATATCTGCGTCGTTATATTGTCAACGTGGATCATATCAAATAAATTATCTATTAAATTTACTTTGATACTTGCCCATAAACTTCATTTCCTACTGCGCATGACAGATGTTTTCATTTTTATCTATATAAAATATGCCATATTATTAAAATCCAGTGCAAACGTATATGTCTAAATTAATAGTTGTTTATACAACTATTCGAACTAATCGAGAAAATATTCTCAGCCAGTTCTCTCCGAAACCGATTTTAAAACTAGGGTTGAATCGAAGAAAGGATCAATCAAACATCACATACCGGTTCAGGATAAATTTTGTACAATACTTTAACGAGTTTAACGAATATTTAGTATTAATTACATTTATTATTCTTGAAAGAATATATTATTTATCCATACAATCATTATACAAGTTAACTTTGTGTAAATCGTTAAGAATGTATTTTTAGCACTTAATCCTGTGGGATTTCCGGGATAACATATTCGCGCACCCCTTTGGGCTAACGGTTACCTGTGTACTAAATTTCAGCTTTCTATGTCTCCTGTGTTTCAAGGTTTTTTTACCGTTACGGAGGACAGACTGTACCCTCAGATTTTGAGGTATTTATCAATGTTATCAACCTCTGTGCAGAAAAAAAGTTTGGTAATATTGATAAACACGCAACTGCCTAATGAACACGCGATGGAGTTGCTTGCTATTTCCATATTCTATTCAGCTCGTCGCGAATGCTGTTATACAGGACAGGACGCACTAATATTAGTGCCATCGATGAGAATACGTCGTCTGTGTCAGTTTTGCTATGATTTCACGTTGACAGCAGTGCAGCAGTGAAATGTTGCACCATATCGCAGCACTGGTTGACAGTCCTCCTGACTAGGCGCCATCTCGTCTAAACTAACTGAACTAAAATTAGCTCTATACGTGCTCTATACTAGCTCTGCATCAGGGAGGACCTGTGTCTTCATGAACGTAATACATATGTGGAAATCTCTGCTATGTGAATGCAATCACGCACCTCGGTTTTTTGTCCTTATACGAGCATATTTTGAGGTGCACAAAGGTTTATTTGATAGAGGATGGTTCATGGCGGCGCGCTCTGCTCATCAGATCACTCAAAAAAGACTTTTAGAGATAGAAAAATGCATTGAAATCTGCGGTTGTAGTTCTCAATTTTTCTCTACTTTGGGCACTCATAATATTAGATATAAACATAATCTTGTTAAATCAATAACAGAGCGCGCTGCATCTAACCTTCCTCCTTAGAAAGAGCCCTCACCCAGCCAAAAATCTGCTCAAATAAGGACCAAAAGCCGAGGTGCGCAAACCCATGTTTCGACCCAAAATCTAGTAAGATTCTAGTTCCTTTCCAGTTACTTTAGTAGGGTTACTTCCCCCTTAAACGGGCAAATTTTGGGCTGAATGAGGAAGAGGAAGGTTTACCGCAGGGGGCTCTGGTAATAATGTAACAAGATTATGTTTATATCTAATAATATGAGTGTCCAAAGTAGGGAAAAAATCGAGAAAAAGTCCAGCAGATTTCAATGTATTTTTCTGTCTCACAAAGTCTTTTTTGACTGATGCGATGACCAGAGCCCCTGCGGTGAACCTTGCTCTTTCGAATGAGCCCTGACCCAGCCCAAAATCTGTTCGAATAAGGACATTAAGTGAAAAATCGCAAACCCATGTTTCGACCCAAAATCTAGTAAGATTCTAGTTATTTGCTAGTTTTGTCATGTGAGTATCCCAACCATTAACCTGAAGGATTTCCGGTATTATAACATAATCGTGCACCCTCTTGGGCAAATGTGGCTACCTATGTACCAAATTTCAATTTTTTATGTCTTCTGTGTTTCGAGTTCTTTTTATCGTTACAGAGGACAGAGGAACGGGCAATTATTGCATAGTGTATACAGGGTTAGATGAGGCACCTAACTTGATCACCTCGAATAATGACTAACACATCTTCGTACAGACTAGAACATTTCGACGAACTGCGCCGCGAACCGCGCATTTCGACGAACATTTCGACGAACATTTCGACGAACGGCGATCGGAACGGATTTGTGCTATTTCCAGATTTCCTTGCGGAACAACTATGGGAGCTGCAGCGGTGTATACTACACAAAGAAATACAGAAAATGTTGGCAGTTTATTGAGTTGTAATGTTCAGGTCTGTACGAAGCATCAGATTCGAGATTAAATGACTTGAATTTTTGGAGATGTTATAACATTTCGGCGCGCATTTCGGCGCGGATTTCGACGAACGGTGCCACTGTAACCATGCGATAATCCGAAACATAATCAATAGCTCAACCGATACCTCAACCGACACCTCAATCAATATCTGAATCGATATCCCCATGAGACGCTGATAAGAAAACCATTCGATAGACAATTCACCTGAGACCCAATCGATACCCCCACGATGCGCCGATAAGACCCAGTATATATGCTCGATGAGCTACTGTAACAATGGTAATAAAAAGATTGTCTTTTCCCACGAACACTTCCCATTTCGCTTCACCTCACCTCTTAAGAGTCATAAGATATATCTCTTCGCGAGTTAATCTTTCTTTTATTTCATTCGCGGCAAAGTACGAGTGTCAGTTCGATGACTATACGTTAGTTTTCTCATTCCTCAATTGTGCCGCGTGACACCACGAACGTCGCCACGCGCATTTTGGCGTGCATTTCGGCGCGCATTCGTGCGAACGGTCGATCCATCAGCTCTGGGAACGCCGCCGCGCGCATTTCGACGAACATTTCGGCGCACATTTCGACGAACATTTCGACGAACATTTCGACGAACGGTGCCACGAACACCGCCGCGCGCATTTCGGCGCGCACGAACACAAACGGGTGGCACTTACAAATCTGTTTGCAGGATAAATGTCAAGAAATAGACAGAAATTTATAAATAAAGACATCGGTGATTTAAATTATCTCAAAAAATTACATTTCTACTTCAAAATTTCTCTCAAATTATTAAAGAGACCCTTGCTATGAAAACATTGCATTTTTTCCCGGATATTTTACGGGAATTCTGAACATTTTCGGGAATCTTGCACACCCCTTCCGAAATCCCGAAAAAATTCACGGGAAACCCGAACGCCACCGGGAATCCCGAATATTCTCGGGAAAAACTCAGGATTTTTGGGATCCAGTCCCGACATGATACGAGGCTTCCCATCCCGTTCCCGGCATCGGGATTCGGGAATTCTCGGGTTTTTAGCGGAGTCGCCTCCAACTTTTTGTATAAGAACCCTATATCTCTCGATATTTAAGAAAATGTATGTCTCTTGACAGTAGCAGCATCGTCGTGTAGCCCAATGCTTCTCGCGGCTCCGCTAGATGCTGCTGAATAATGCAAATAGGGATATACCCCCGCTAGATTGATCTTTTATTTAGCGATTTTTTAACTTTTATTGTATTTATTTAAAACAATTGTAATGACGGAACGCGCTCTCGGAACTTAACCCTTTATATGATTCTACGATACGTATTCTGAATAAAAACGGAAGGGTTAAGTTCCGAGAGCGTAAACAACAAGGTTGGTCACACATCGAGCCCTTTTCGGTTTGGCTGAGCGTTCTAAGTTGTGAAAATAGCACACGTCTTGTCATGTAAATACTAAGAGGTGTGCGGAACGGGATGGGAATTCCCGAATCCCGATGCCGGGAACGGGATGGGAAGCTTCGTATCATGTCGGGACGGGATCCCAAAAATCCTGAGTTTTTCCCGAGAATATTCGGGATTCCCGGCGGTGTTCGGGTTTCCCGTGAATTTTTTCGGGATTTCTGCAGGGGTGTGCGAGATTCCCGAAAGTTTCGAGATTCCCGAAGACATCGGGTTCTCGAAAATTTCGAGAATATGACATAAGACACTCTTGAAAAGAATTCATGATGGACAACATTCTTTCAATCTCGAAAACATCTAGAATAAAAAATCCGAAACTATGAATGTATTCATTAAAACGAATATAAATGATTACTGGGTTCTCGAAATTTTCGGGAATCCCGATAAATTTGAGAATCTCGAAATTTTCGGGTACCCGTCCCGATCCCGAAAAAATTTCGTGTTCCCGACCCGACCCGATATTTCGGGTTTCCGCACACCCCTAGATATGCTATCTATCCTGCAAACAGATTTGTAAGTACCACCCGATCGCGTTCGTGCGCGCCGAAATGCGCGCGGTAGCGTTCGTCGAAATGTTCGTCGAAATGAGCGGTTCGCGGCGCAGTTCGTCGACATGTTCTAGTCTGTACGAGGCCTTATAGTTAATCTGTATTAAAATATTAATACAACTTAAATGATTAAAATGTAGCGAATTCTTATGTGTACAGACACGAAAAAAATGCAAGCACAATCAAATTTATTTTATTGAACTTGCAAGTGATTATTTTAAAAGAAAGGAAAGGCAAGAATAGTAAATATGTGCACACATTCAATAATTGCGAAGAAAGAAGAGCATTGGTTTAAAGCATGTGAAACTATTCCTATATGTTTTCTTTAATGACACGAGTAATAAATCAGAATTGATTATACTGTATTGCGTATTTTTGTAATACATTACAAAAATATATATAATACATATTACATAAATATATGTATGTAATAATGTATGTATAAATATATGTATGTAATACATTACAAAAATATATGTAGAAATACATATACATGTGTAGCCACCAAATAATTTCAGCATACACAGTAAAAATGAAGTACGTAGGATAACGAAAATCGTAGGATCTACGAAAAACGAATATTTCCACCACTATGGGGCATACCCCGCGAGGGGCCCAGAAGCTCGAGCTACCTCGATCGCCGAGCAGTGTGAAGTGTAAACATGCCGCGTAATCCGATATGAGGTCGGGTATATCGGTGTGAATCATGACTAATCCAATTTCAAAACGTCTTTATTTTTCATTATATTTTTAATGTATTTTTGTATACTCGTTTCATTAGTCTTCTTTTTCTAATTCTAAAGCGTCTTCATTTTTTATTATATTTTTATGAGACTTTTGTCAACTTATTTGTAGCATTTTTCTAATTAAAATGACGCTAAACTCGATATAATTTGAACTAAATATATTTAGTGGTTTAATTGAATGTAGGTACAGTAAAGTCGCGATTTATATCCCTGAGAGTCTCCACGATTACTCTCCCTTGCGTACCCACTGAGGGATAACACTGCAGGGGCCAAGAAGCTTGAGTTGCCTCGGTCACCGAGCAATGTAAAAATGTAAACATACCGGGTCGGGTATATCTGTGTAAACCACTACTAATCAAATTACAAAACTTCTTTATTTTTCATTACATTTTTATGGGACGTTGACCAACTTATTTCTGGCATTCTTCTTATTAAAGTGGCACTAGACACGATATAATTTCAACTGTATTTATTGGTTTAATTGACGATGAAAGTTTCGAGACCAAGGAAGGACATCGTAATCCGTGTTTACACACTGTTCTTTTCTACGTTCGGTTTCCTGTGTTCTATCGGCGCGGTCGGCGCGATAGACGCAGCCATAAAAAGAAATAGTGTCCTTACACGATTTCGCCTTTCACATTATGTTTAGTTAGACGCGCGATCTAAGAAAATCCCTCGGGTTCGTGCTGTTCCTTAGATCGTGTGATGCTACAACTCCAAGTCCCAATCTAAGTCGATTCTCGATTCTGTGCTGTGACATAGATCGGGATCGGACACTATTTTTGTGGCCGCGTCGACCGCACCGAACGTAGAAAAGGACAGCGAAGCTCGAGAGGCCTCGGTCACCGAGAAGTATTCCATAAAAAATAAGAACTAACAATTACAAAACTTCTTTATTTTTCTGAGACTTTCACCAACATTTGTGGCATTTTTCTGATCGAAATGTCGCTGTTTTCGTAGATCGTACGACTTATGCTCCCTTAGATCAATGTTTTACTGTAATTTCTCAGTACGGGAATAAATACACCGGTAAATCCTCAGAATATAATAAAAGTCACTCTTTTTTTTATTAAAACTGATAACTTGCAACAATGAAAAGTTTGTAGAGTTTCTAAATCGAAAAAAATAAGTACATATTCAAAAATTTATTCTCGGTTCAATATGCTGTAATAACGAAAAATTTCATTGCCATATGATACACAGTGTGTGCAAACATTGTGACATTCGTGGACAATTAACGTACACTCTTAAACGAATGACTTTGTGGACATGTTCATATATACAGTTCTAGTCTTGTCGTTGCTTAAACACTTCTACTGAATTGTTCACTGATTCAGCTTTTATCCGGATACTTTCTTCGGCGGACCGCCAAATCGTTTCGTTAATTGAATTATCCTCTCGGCTTCGCGTATGCCACTTAAACGTGCACCGTGAACTGTGCTATAGTGTCCCGGTATCGTGGCTTCACCGGCAAATAAAAGAATCGGTGGTATTGGCTCGCATGTACCTGAAGAAGAGAACATTTTCAGGACGGGGATTAGTTGAGAAAGATGCAAATTTTGAAAAAATAGTTCGTTTTACGTTAATGTACATTACTTTGCAAAAGTGTTCGGCCGCCACGTAAAATTTCTTTCATACTAAAATCTCTACCTAAAAAGTATAAAATAATTTTTTCTAGCCCCATACAGATTCCTAACCCCTGAAAATTTGTGATTGTGAATTTTTAATAGCTAAGAAAATACTTGTAAGATTTAAAACGAAAAACGCGGGGCGCATGCAATAGATAACACTGTCCAACAAATTTCAACTTTTTTTATGTTCCCTAATTACTATTGGGTCCTTCTTATAGAGTTTTTTGCGCTGATTCCGAATCTGTTTTTAATTTTTTTCCTATACGCACAGTTTTTGAGGAACATGGCTTTGAAAGAAAACATATTTTTCAACTTTAAACAAATATTGTGATGTTATTATAAAAGATATTGAATTGTTCTTTGCAGCAAACGATACTGTAGACTTTCCCGAATACAGTGATATCCAATATTAATACATTATGAGTGTTTAAACATGTTTAAACAATCACTAAAGGCGGAGAGACACCACTTTTGCACCAATTTTTCAGGATATTTTTCAATTTATCTCAAAAAATAAGGGTCCAGCGGAAAATCGAACTATACCACTCGATAGAGCAGACTTTTATCTTGAGAAGCCACCCTGTCAAGTTTGGATCGTCGACGTTTTTTTCGAACCAGAAAGCAAAATATCTTCGCCCGACATGAGTTGCCGCCAGTGGCGCTCGGAAGGAGATACGGCGCAGCGACGGGATACGGAGCGGCGAACGACTGTTGTAGTGGTGAGAGCCACTGGCGGCAACTCATGTCGGGCGAAGACATTTTGCTTTCTGGTTCGAAAAAAGCGTCGACGTTTCAAACTTCAAAGCGTGGTTTCTCAAGATAAAAGTCTGCTCTATCGCATGGTATAGTTCGATTTTCCGCTGGACCCTTATTTTTTGAGATAAATTGAAAAATATCCTGAAAAATTGGTGCAAAAGTGGTGTCTCTCCGCCTTTAGTGATTATTTAAACATGTTTAAACAATAATAATGTATTAATATTTGATATCTCTGTATTCGGGAAAGCCTACAGAATCTTTTTCTATAAAGAACAATTCAATATCTTTTATAATAACACCACAATATTTGTTTAAAGTTGAAAAATATGTTTTTTTTTCAAAGTCATGTTTCTCAAAAACTGTGCGTGTAGGGAAAAAATTAAAAACAGATTCAGATTCAGCGCAAAAAACTCTATACGAAAGACCGAACAGTAATTAGGGAACAAATTTGATGTTGGATAGTGTAATTGATGCATGAACACTAAATCACTAACAACTTTATTGCACTGCAAATGATATGAACTGTTTTGCGAGTTTCCTCAGCGGTAGCTCTCTCTACACTTCTTACTATGTATTATCTTGCGCCCCACGTTTTTCGTTTTAAATCTTACAAGTATTTTCTTAGCTATTAAAAATTCACAATCACAAATTTTCAGGACTATCTGTACGGGGCTAGGAATCTGTATGGGGCTAGAAAAAATTATTTTATACTTTTTAGTCCGTTTTTTTAAACGTGGTGTTTTTTAAAAATTTATTTCATACTTTTTAGTCCGTTTTAAAAACGTGGTATTTTTAAAATTTATTTTTGTTTAAATAATTATTTTCTGCTTTTTAGTCTTGTATGTGTGAAATTTTACAATCGATTTTGAACATTTTGATGAGATTATAACAGAGACATGTAGTAAATTTTAGACGGTATTGCGACGTGTCATATCGAAAACAAACGCCTTGGTAAAATGTCAAAGATAAAGGTTCGACGGAAAATCTCGGTGTAACGGTTCTTTCGCTTGGTAAACAAACATTGTTATAGTATAAATAATACGTAGTAACTTTGTAAACACCGCACGCAGCTCAAACGCATACTGACGCACACTGAGCTCCATCGGTGCGAAGCGGGTCAGTGGAGTGGGGATGAGTCAGAGAGGGAACGGGTAGTGGAGTAGGGAGCGCTATCGCGCGGCGTGGCGATCGCTGAACGCGATGACGTAGGTTTCGCGGGGGGTGAACAGGTAAATATTTAATTGTTATTTCTCCGAAACGGATAGACTTTTTAAAAAAAATTTTTTTGAATAATGCATTGTCATCCAGTTCTGAGCCATGTAACCGATTTCAAGTTTCTAGCTCATCAGGAAGTTAGTTTAAAATCAATTGCAAAATTTTGCCACCGAACAAACAGACAAACAAACAAACAAGAAAGCGAGCTAATAAAAACGTGGTAAAAAACATCGCCTCCACTATAAATTAGAAGTGATTATCGATCGTAATTTTGCTAATCAAAATTCGATCACAAATTGATCCCCTCCACTGTAGTAATCTGATCTCCGCTCGGGTATATTGGTGTGAACCACTACTAATCCAATGAAAAAACTTCATTTTTTTCTCATTATTTTTTTGTGGGACTTTCGCCAATATATTTGTGACATTTTACCACGTTTTTATTAGCTCGCTTTCTTATCTGTTTGTCTGTCTGTTTGTTCAGTACAAATTTTGCAATTGATTTTAAACTAACTTCCCGATGAACTAGAAACTTGAAATTTTAAACATAGCCCAAAACTGGATGACAATGCAATATTTTTAAAAAATTTTAAGAAAGCCCAAGCGTTTAGGGGATATAAACTACTAAATTATATCGTTACACCTCCCCGCGCGGCGCTCGGTAGTACTTACGTGTCGCGTTCAACGATCCCCATTCCGCGCAACAGAGCTCCCTACTCTACTACGCGTGTGTGTTCGAGCTCTGTGCGGTGTTTACAAAGTTACTACGTATTATTATACTATAATGTTTGTTTACCAAGCGAAAGAACAGTTACACCGAGATTCTCCATCGAACCTTTATCTTTAACATTTTACCACGGCGTTTGTTTTCGATATGACACGTCGCAATACCGTCTAAAATTTACTACATGTCTCTGTTATAATCTCATCAAAATGTTCAAAATCGATTGTAAAATTTCACACATACAAGACTAAAAAGCAGAAAATAATTATTTAAACAAAAATAAATTTTAAAAATACCACGTTTTTAAAACGGACTAAAAAGTATAAAATAATTTTTCCTAACCCCATACAGATTCCTAACCCCGTACAGATAGTCCTGAAAATTTGTGATTGTGAATTTTGAATAGCTATAAAAATACTTGTAAGATTTAAAATGAAAAACGTGGGGCGAATGCAATACATAATTGATGTATGAACACCTAAATCACTCACAATTTTATTGCACTGCAAATGATATGAACTGTTTTGCGAGTTTCCTCAGCGGTAGCTACTCTCTACACTCCTTACTATGTATGTATTATCTTGCGCCCCACGTTTTTCGTTTTAAATCTTACAAGTATTTTCATAGCTATTAAAAATTCACAATCACAAATTTTCAGGACTATCTGTACGGGGTTAGGAATCTGTATGGGGCTAGAAAAAATTATTTATACTTTTTAGTCCGCTTTTAAACGTGGCGTTATTAAAATTTTATTTTATACTTTTTAGTCCGGTTTAAAAACGTGGTATTTTTTAAAAATTTATTTTTATTTTTTACGTCCGGCTCAGTCTTTGAAGCTCAAAATCTGTCTCTTGCGACTATTGAGGATTTACTGTATTTTGTAAAACTTTATACATAGCATGTACATACATAAACATAAAAGAAATTGTCTGCACATTTATACTATTTAAAGTCAAGAGCACGAATTCATTTTTTCTTTGTTAAATACCGAAATTGGATACGGAAAAGAAAATTGAATATATTTTATTTTTATCATTAAATGAAGTAAGTTTACGTTAGAGAGAACGTAACGTAATTTTAAATTTATATTATATGTAAATATTTTTATGCAAGCTAATTGATGTATTTAAAAAAAGAACTAATTCAATCGAGATGAAGAGTCAGTATGACAGTGAGCAAATTCACTCTAGATTGAAATATCAGGGTCACGGCGTGAATAAAGTTCAAATCACGACTGATTCTGCGATCACTGCGATCACATAAGTTGTTATTTGCTTGCAAAGTTTGGTACCAAATTCATACCAAAGCAATACCAAATTGCTTACTGGGTTTGGATTAACTTCATCTAGATTTAATCCAGTCCTTCATGCTACCATGAATTACTAGCTAAGACCTATTTAAGATCTAACTATATACAGTGACTGTTATTAATATTCGGATACTTAAAAAGATAACTATTTTAATATTGGACCATACGATTTGGATTTTTGTAAGAAGTTAGATCAATTAGTTTACTGCAATGTAAGCGATATCGATGGAAATGAATATCAAATCTAAATTTTGGAAGTCAGAGGTCACTTACAAGGTCACGTTATTAATATCTCTGAATGCGTTTTAATGCCAACTAGAATATGCAAGAAAAAAATGTCGAAGAAAAACATAACATTTGCAAAACATTCACCTCCTGATACTATTTACATTGCACTGGAAACATTTGTTATTTCATCACAGATAAAGAAGATATTCGTGTGGTTACATTTAGTAGGGCCACCCTGTTAGCAATAGTACCTGGTAAAGGACTAGCTAGATCACACTGATGACCGACAGTACTTTCCAGACCCATGTAACTGTATGCACCGGCAAAGTATTGATCCATGCACCATTTGCTTCTGAGAAGATTAGCTGGATATGGCAACGTAGGATCACCGGTGAATTGTCGAAGAACTCTTGTTATTGACTCCACGACCTCTTCGTCGGAGCACAATTCCATATCGGCAGCCTCACGGCCGCAAATCCATGCGCACAGTACGTGCTGAGAAGTCGTCATCTCTTCGATATTCGAAACTCCTGAAATATATTAGATCAGTGATGAGTAGCCAGCGAAACTTTATGCAGATATAACATGTACAGTAAATCCTTATTTACTGTCCAACAGCCGTGTTCTGCACGGAGGATGATCGTATAGGGACACTATTTTTTTATGACTGTGTCTACCGCGCCGAACTTCAATAGAGAGCCGAACATAGAGAAGAACAGAATGAAATACGGATCGCGCGGCCGAAGCATGTCGCCGACGCCGGCACAGTTTAAAGGCCCGCGTGTTCTCACGATGTAATGCCAATTAAAAATGCTTTATTTTTCATTACATATTTTTTTATAGGACTTTCAGTAACTTATTTCTGGCATTTTTCTGATTAAAATAAAACCAAACACGATATAATTGTAACTGTATTTAGTGGTTTAATCGACGATGGAAGTTTCGAGCGCAAGGAAGGTCAGCGTATGGGAACGAAAGAAACGCGGAGAGCCGGCCACAGTTCAAAGAATGTCCCATACGCTGTCCTTCCTTGCGACCGAAATTTTCACCGTCGATTAAACCACTATATACAATTGAAATTATATCGTGTTTTGTCTTGTTTCAATCAGAAAAATGCCAGAAATAAATTACTGATAGTCCCATACAAAAATAATGAAAATTAAGAAGTTTGAACATTCGATTCATGGTGTCAATGGAGTTCACACCGATATACCCAAGCCGAAATCAATCATTGCTGTCCTGCGGCGCGGCGCCACAGTAGGCCAGATCGACACGCTAGCTGTTCATGAGCTAAAAAATGAAAGTCCTCATATTGATTTTTAACTAATGCACAGTAATTCTTAAATGTCCATTACATTCGAAAACGATAATATTAATTAATGCTATTAAAAACTCTCGTCACAATAAGCGTTCAAAGATCAAATTTTCTCAGATACGATTTATCACCGAAAAAATTCCGTTTCTTCATAACGATGTCCTGGAAAATCTACTGAAGATTAAGTGCCCAAATTTTTTTATGAGTAATGTATATCTATGTTGAAAACGCCCCAGGAACTAAACGTTAATGTTCATAATTTATTATTTAAAAAAATGCTTAGTCAACTAACTTTCCTTAGTTAACTAAGGAAAATCGTCGAAGTTTTTCACCTTTGACAAGGGATAAGTTAAAATGCAGGGAAATGCAGAGGCTCTAACAAAGTGGAACATTTTCAGCAACGTCTTCTCTAAAAGTTACTCTAAAGTTCTCGTCCCACCTCGTCCCAGTTTGGAAATTATGATGGTTTAAAGCAGGCATGCACAGATCTTAGCTCTCAGAGCGGCTCTTGTGCTCCCAAACGACTCCCGTGCGCTCTCAGAGCCGTGACCTAGCTCGGACGTATGGAAGGGGAACCCACTAAGCGTCTTCTCTCGCGCTGTGTTTATAAGTCATGCTTACAATTAGTGTGTTCCCCTTCCATACATCCGAGCTAGGTCACGGCTCCGACCCGGCTCATGAGTCGGGTCGAGGGCTCCGGCTCCCAAATCGTACATTTGTGCATGCCTGGTTTAAAGCGTCGGCTCAGCGGCTCTTAAGAGTGTACAGACCTAACCCAGACCTATCTTATGAATTTTTTAAATTATACGACCATTGATAAACATTCGAACTTCTTGCCAACTTAGTTGAATTATTTGTATTTGAGAGACTATAGTAAAAGCATTGTAGTATAGCATCACAGCAGTTTTTCCATATTGAAGACCTGTATTTTACCTTTGTTTGAGGAATTATAGTATGGATTTTTGTTTATTCATAGATAAATAGAGTTATAAACAGAAAATCCGTATGATCAATTGAATATAGTCAGTAACTTTAAAATATAATACTTAATTTTGTTTGAATTTTTGTAATTCTTTAAATAAGACAGTAATAACACATTTTTGTTATTTCATTAAATGTAATAAACTTCATTCATTCAACAATTATGGATTACTCTTATTCGAATGCCTGAATAGCCAGTTTTCAATTATTATTTATTATTCACACGATTTTTCAGACATTTCCGGTGGTGTGACAAACAAATGTTTCCTACAAAAAGTAATTAGTACACAGTCTTTTACCAGTACAAAAAATTTCAAAAAAAAATTTTTTTAATAAAACATTGTGTTCACCTTCATTATTTATTTATAACTATATAGTACTGCTTGAGAGAGAATATTCCATTTTGACTCTTCGAAAAAACCTTATTACAACAATTTAGTTTTTATGCAGCATATTGGGCGGGAATCGAACTCGGGACCTACCGTCTAACTTCATGATGGTTTCCTCGCTGAGCCATGCGAACCTTTATTTATAACTATATATCTTTTATTCAATAATATTATAGCTGACACCAAGACGAATCCAACGATATATTTAATTTGGTCTTTATGTCTTCAAATAATGGTGAACAGCTAGTTTTCAAATATTATTCATTATACACACGAGTTTTCAGACATTTCCGGTGGTAAGACAAAAAAATGTTTCCTACAAAAAGTAATCAGTACTCAGTCTTCTACAAATCTCAATACAAAAAATTTCAATAATTTCTTTTTTTTTATAAAAAATTGTGGTCACCTTCATTATTCATTTATAACCATATATTTTTTATTCAATAATGTTATAGCTGACGCCAAGACGACTCCAACGACCTATTTAATGTGGTCTTTATGTTTTGAAATAATGGTGAAACAGGCGTGAACAGCTAGCGGGACGATCTGGCCCACTGTGCGGCGCGGCGCACTATGAGCCAAACCGACGAAATCTGTGTCAAAATCAAAGAACTTTCGATAGAAATGACATAGAGCGATGAAATTTTTTAAAAATCAAAGCTGAAACTTTGCAGAATAAGGGAAAATTATGGAGATTGTGGTACGAACGTTTTTTAACCTTGAAAGAATTCGTTAAACTTGCACAATTTCAAGAAAATTGTAGTTTTTCCAATACCACGCGCGGAAAAAATTTGTTTTTAACATGCGACACATCATTTCCCGTAGATTTTTTGCACGCTGATTTCAAATCTGGTTTCAAAATTTGTCTACGACCTCAAGATTTTGCAAGAAATCGTTTTTTGTGAACACAACTTATGAAATCATTTTTGGGTTGAAATGATTTGGTAACCTATTAGTGTGAAGGAATATTGTATTCCGATATATAAAACACTGGGGATAAAAGTAAAAAAATAAGGTATCACCAGTAGTTAAAAAATTCGTTGTTGAGAATTAAGTTAAAATGATGAAATACTTACCTTACTTTCTGTGTAAATGAAAATATAATTATGGAAAATAGACATCTAATTTAAATTACATTACAGTCACACATAGCCTACAAGGAGAGCCACCGGCAATCGCATCGATACATCAAGTGATCGTTCGTCAACTGATATACGTTAAGTAAACGTTCAAATACTTCATTATGATTATTTTTAATGTGTTTTATATATGAGAATACAATATTCCTTCAAACTAGTGTGTTACCAAATCATTTCAACCAAATAATGATTTCATAAGTTGTGTTCACAAAAATCGATTTCTTGCAAAATCCTGAGGTCGTAGACAAATTTTGAAACCAGATTTAAAATCAGCGTGCAAAAAGTCTACGGGAAATGATGTGTGGCATGTTAAAAACAAATTTTTTCCGCGCGTGGTATTGGAAAAACCACAATTTTCTTGAAATTGTGCAAGTTTAACGAATTCTTTCTAGGTTAAAAAAAACAATCTCCATAATTATCCCATATTGTACAAAGTTTCAGGTTTCATTTTAAAAAAATTTCATCGCTCTATCTCATTTTTATCGCAAGTTCTTTGATTTTGACACAGATTTCGTCGGTTTGGCCCATAGTGCGGCGTGGTTTCTATTCCACGTCCTCCTTCATAATACGTAACGCTATTTTATTAACAATTACGAATTACATTGTAATTCAATTATAAAGTATTTTATAATTGTCCTCCAATTGCATTTACGAATTACACTGTAATTTAATTGGATGAAGATCTGAAATATAAATTACAATATGACTGAATTACAATGTAATTCAATTACTTTGTAATTATAATACCTGGAGTAATTCAATTGTAATTCTGCACAACTCTGCTTTTTAATCGTATTTTCTAACACATTTGAATTTATTTCTTTCAGCATGTATTTTTAAAAAATTGCTACAAATTTGTATAGACACATTTTTGTTATTTTCATGGCATAATAAGCTGGTGTTAAATGAATTACTCCGATTTTGAAATATGTGTATGTATACTAGTTAGCATTCGAATACTTTAGTGAGCTACTGCGAGTGGAAATTTACTGACTATGAGTGTTTTACACTTCGTCACGTGATTGTTGCGGTAAAAAAGAAAGTGGTCGAACCTTTCACCCAGTCACATCTATCAGCGAGTTCGTCAGCTGACCAAGCCAGTTTGATGCCACCTTCTTTCCAGACCCAGAACGGCCTGGCATACTCCAAGAATATTTTGTTTACGTAGCCGTATCCCAATTTACATATGGCGTCGACTTTCTCCGCTGGTAAGGCCGGACAGAACAGTTTGTCATGTTGATTTTTCAAAACGCCGAGGGACACGGTGACAATAATATAATCGGCAGGAAATTCTTCTCCGTCGCAACACTTCACCACTGCACGGGGACAAGAATCACTTATGGCACCCCACCGTATGCAACTCACCGGCTTGCAATACCTGTTGCAAGAAATAACGAGTTAATTTCACAATTCACGTGATTATACCTTGTCCAACGAGACAAGGCAGCAAACGTAAACATAGCCGCGTGAGTGCGACAGAGTTGACGTTACCCTTCTCAGGTAGGCAGCAAAGGATGCACGCTGAATTTAGTGATCAGACCGATACCAAATCAATACTATCGATACCAATCCGCAAGTTATGATGCCGTATCGAATAGGTATCAAAAGTAAAGTATCAAAAACATTGATACCCATTTGATACTTCTACGTAAGTACCGATACCCGTTTAATACTTCTGCGAAAGTATCGATACCAGTTTGATACTTTACGAAAGTTTCGATACCAGTTTGATACTTCACGAATGTTTCGATACCAGTTTGATACTTCACGAATGTTTCGATACTTTACGAATGTTTTGATACCTGTTTGATACTTTACGAAAGTATCGATACCTGTTTGATACTTTACGAAAGTATCGATTACCAGTTCGATACCTATTTAATATTTCTACATAAAATAACCGTTTCAAATCTTCTAAAATTTTTGATATTTATTTACCGAACAATCAGTCGACATTGAGTGGGAAACAATAGGACACATTTTACCAATTTTAAAACCCTTTCTTTTTGCAACGGAAGAAATACAGTCCGCGACAAAACGATAAGACACCTCTAGATTTCTAATGTTTCTCAATACCAAGATGTGTACAAAGATTTTGTATATAGATCTGTATAGAGTATCCTCTGTTTAGTAACATATGAAGTAACTGCTATTATTTACGTTGTGTCTTAAGTGTTATATCAGTTTACATGAAAAACCGGTGCGTCAAAACGATAAGACATGGTGAAGAAGAATAGTGTTTTAATTATACTGTCCAAGACCAAATTTGTTCCACAATTACTGTTGGGTGGTTCTTATAGAGTTTTTTGCGCTGATTCCGAAAATGCCCTTCATTTTTCTCCTAGATGCACAGTTTTTAAGAAACATGACTTTAAAAAAAAACGAATTTTTCAACTTTAACGAATATTGTGATGTTATTATAAAAGATATTGAATTGTTCTTTGCAGCAAAAGATTCTGTAGACTTTCCCGAATATAGTGATATCCAATATTAATACATTATGAATGTTTAAACAAGTTTAAACAATCATTAAAGACGGAGAGACACCACTTTGCACCAATTTTTGAGGATATTTTTGTTAGCTGTTAGAGTTCGAGTTAGGCTGGGTTAGGTCTGGGTTAAGGCGGGTCAGTGGCTCAGGTGGTAGAGTGTCTGATTCGTAGCAGGAAGGCCAGGGTTCGATTCCCGGGGTGGCATAAAATTTCCAAGGTGGTTTTTTCTCCTGCTACGGGCTCAGTGCCTACTGTCGGGGTCATGTGGCAACCAATAATAGCAACGATATCCCCCTTATCCAGGGAATCGGTGAATTGTTGGGAGCCCAAGTTGGCCATCCCGCCTCATAAGGGTATGGTGGTCACATTCCGAACAATCAGCCATATTTTCTAGGATGTGTCAAGCCCACCCAAGAAGGAAGATCCCGATGAACCTGATATCAAATCTCCGAGGAGACAGATTTCGGTGAAGTTGGTGAACCCTTCCTTCTCAACCCCATCGCGAAGTAGGTCGGCAGGTGAAGACCGAATGGAATTGATATCTCGGCCCAGCCGAGATTTCGATGAAGTCGGATTGGATCCGAAGTAGCAGTAACTTCTTCCCAATGGTCAAAAACAATACGTGGTCCCTTGCATTTGTACTCCCATAGACTCACAGCATAGGCGGGGAGGGATTAGCCCTAGGGGAGGGTGTGGAATTGCCCTAGGGGAGGGTGTGGGTAAGTTTCTGGACTATCCGGAAACAGTGTAGGGACGGGCTCAAAACTTGACACATTCGACATGAAAATATGGTGAAGGGGGGGGAGTCTAAAAAAGGGCAGGCGAGACACCCTGCAGGTCTGAAGGTGAGGGGACCCGACGTTCACACCGAGCCGTAAAACAGCTCAAAAACTCAAAAAATTAGGTAGCATGGCCCGCTCATCAATGACGACCGACCCGTCTAGTAAGTCGACGACTCTGAAAATGGCCCGGGCCGAATAAAACAGAGGGGACGGCTGAAAAAACGAGGACAATTGCAACCCGCTAAAGGGCCGAGTGCCGGCAGCGCCAATTGTGAAACTGGTGTTTAAAAACCGGTGTGCCCTAAGGAAGCGAGGGGCGGCCGAACCGCCCCACAGTGGGAACATTCGATCGACCATTCTCTATTCAAAATCAAAGAACTTGCGATAGAAATGAGGTAGAGCGATGAAATTTTTTTTAAATTAAAGCTGAAACTTTGCAGAATATGGGAAAAATAGGGAGATTACGGTACGAACGATTTTTAACCTTGAGAAAGTTCGTTAAACTTTCACAATTTCCAGAAAATGTGGTTTCTGCGTTACCACGGTCAGAAAAAATTTTTTTAATTTTTACTATATATCATTTCCCGTAGATTTTTTCACGCTGATTTCAAATCTGGTCTCAAAATTTGTCTACGACTTCAGAATTTTACAAGAAATCGATTTTCGTGAACGAATTGTTTAACGAATTTTCTCAAGGTTAAAAATCGTTCGTACCGTAATCTCCCTATTTTTGCCATATTCTGCCAAGTTTCAGCTTTAATTTAAAAAAAATTTCATCGCTCTACCTCATTTCTATCGAAAGTTCTTTGATTTTTTGTCTCCGATTTGGACGAAAGGTCCCACACTGTGAGGCGTTCCTTGGGATACAGCGCACAGTGGAACTTACGCCTCACAGTGTGGGACCTTTCGTCCAAATCGGAGACAAAAAATCAAAGAACTTTCGATAGAAATGAGGTAGAGCGATGAAATTTTTTTTAAATTAAAGCTGAAACTTGGCAGAATATGGGAAAATAGGAAGATTATGGTACGAACGTTTTATAACCTTGAAAAAATTCGTTAAACAATTCGTTCACGAAAATCGATTTCTTGTAAAATTCTGAAGTCGTAGACAAATTTTGAGACCAGATTTGAAATCAGCGTGAAAAAATCTACGGGAAATGATATATAGTAAAAATTTAAAAAATTTTTTCTGCCCGTGGTAACGCAGAAACCACATTTTCTGGAAATTGTGAAAGTTTAACGAATTTTCTCAAGGTTAAAAATCGTTCGTACCGTAATCTCCCTATTTTTCCCATATTCTGCAAAGTTTCAGCTTTAATTTAAAAAAAATTTCATCGCTCTACCTCATTTCTATCGCAAGTTCTTTGATTTTGAATAGAGAATGGTCGAATGTTCCCACTGTGCGCCCCTCCCCGGTAATAAACACGACTACTACTACTACTAGGTCTGGGTTAGGTTTAGGCGAATAGGCGGGTCAGTGGCTCAGGTGGTAGGGTGTGTGATTCGTAGCAGGAAGGCCAGGGTTCGATTCCCGGGGTGGCATAAAATTTCCAAGGTGGTTTTTTCTCCTGCTACGGGCTCAGTGCCTACTGTCGGGGTCATGGGGCAACCAATAATAGCAACGATATCCCCCTTATCCAGGGAATCGGTGAATTGTTGGGAGCCCAAGTTGGCCATCCCGCCTCATAAGGGTACCCGCCGGCTCTATCTCCTCTGTTTGGGGGATATAGTAAGGAAGGGGGTGGTCAGCGAACAAATGGTACTACTGAGGAAACTGGGCACGGACCCTACCAAAAAAAAAACGGAATCAAAAACAAACGGCACATCAATTAGAAACCTTTAAGAGAAAGGCCAAGTGGACGGAGCTAATAGCTGAACACCGGCCAGAACCGAGGATGGTGGTCATATCCGAACAATCAGCCATATTTTCTAGGATGTGTCAAGCCCACCCAAGAAAGAAGATCCCGATGAACCTGATATCAAATCTCTCAGGAGACAGATTTCGGTGAAGTTGGTGAACCCTTCCTTCTCAACCCCATCGCGAAGTATGTAGGTCGGCAGGTGAAGACCGAATGGAATTGATATCTCGGACCAGCCGAGATTTCGATGAAGTCGGATTGGATCCGAAGTAGCAGTAACATCTTCCCAATGGTCAAATAATACGCGGTCCTTTGCATTTGTACTCCCAATAGACTCATAGCACAGGCGATGGGACTAGCCCTAGGGGAGGGTGTGGGGCAGGTTTCTGGACTATCCGGAAACAGAGTAGGGACGGGCTTCAAAAAACTTGACACATTCGACATGAAAATATGGTGAAGAGGCGAGACACCCTGTAAGTCTGAAGGTGAGGGGCCCGACGTTCATACCGAACCGTAAAACAGCTCAAAAACTGACAAACTAGAGGGCTATTGTTGCTCGCTCGCTTCGCTCGCTCGCGAGTAGGGTTGTTGTTGCTCGCTCGCTTCGCGAGCTCGTGGGCAGGACTGCTCTTACGAGAATGTTAGTGGTATGCATGGCTAGTAGGGCCCACAGCTATTAATGTCTTTCATTTTGTGTGTGACTCTCCACGAGCCACACAAAGAACTTCCCGATTCGTTAGTTGCTGTATATTATTATTATTATTTATTAAGTGTACGTTTTAAGAAGATTATACGTTTTCAGGGAAATTCAATAGTTTTCTACTTATCAAAATGTTTGCTATATGGCGTCGCATTAAACCAATATCGTATGCTCGTTGCTCGCTTGGTTCCTTGTTATAGCATACTAATGTTGCAAAATAAATTGTCTTAATTAGTTTTTCGCAAACGATACAACTCATCATTATCCGGGTTTGCAGTATTGATCTTGGTTTTCTTCGATACTATTAATTTAAATTTTCTCAAAATATATAAACCGCTCAATTTTTAAACTCTGCTCAGTGCTACATACAACATTTGTAAAGTTCGTATTTCTAATGTTTTAAAATCCATACATACTTTCTCGTATGTTTGTCCCTGACTTTTATGAATCGCAATCGCTTCAGCAGGAACCACTGGAAATTGACTACGTGTAATTTGTTATTTTACTTCACTCGAAATATTTACTTGATTCGATATTTTGTAATTATTGGTGTTAAATTTTGATTTATATTTGCATTTTTCATATAATCACGATAACGAGTTCTTACTTTCACTCCTACTCTGGCCAATTGAAAATCTAACCACAATATAGACGGAATTTTAGTATTTTCTTGAAAAGTAATAAATTTTAATATTCCGCATGCTCCATTAACCAATTCGTCTTCAACGTCAATGTTATTAATTATCATATATTTTATATTAATTTTCAATTTAATCTCAGTTAACAATTCGTTTTGAACTCATTGTTTATTTAAAGATTGTAATATAAATGTTTTTGTACTTTCATCGATATTCTTTGAAAATGTATTCTCGGCGATGATTAACTCACTCTTGCATTGGAATAATTTTCGATTATTGTAAGCGGTTACATTAGCATTAGTTGCATAATTGGAAAAAACATTTTTTTTAATTAAAAAAAAACAAGAAAAATTTTTTTTTTAATTTTATAAAAAAAATTTTTTTTTTAAATATATATATATATAGTTACGTTTACTTCTTCGGTGGATACGCCTTTCGTATAAATTGCAATGTTTAATCAACTCCTTTCGAAAAAAACTAAAAAACTACTTGACCAAAATGGACCAAAATCTAATCAGCTCTAAGTTACAGCGGGGCACATCGATTGCATCATTCATCATTCCGATCGCGTTGTTACTTTTTCTGAAAACGTTAACGAAAAATTTGATACCATAGAAACGGAAATACGCACACACACACACACACACACACACACACACACATACCGACATTTTGATAAAAATAGTCTAAAATGACTCCAATGACCGTGAAACGTGAAGATCTGCTAAAAATTCGATTTTCGATTTTCGGGGTAATTACAATAACTTCCCTATAAAATCGGGAAGTTAATTAGGTAGCATGGTCCGTCTCATCAATGATGACCGACCCGTCTAGTAAGTCGACGACGCTGAAAATGGCCCGGGCCGAATAAAACAGAGGGGACGGCTGAAAAACGTAGATAACTGCAACCCGCTAAAGGGCCGAGTGCCGGCAGCGCCAATTGGGATACTAGTGATGAAAGATCCGGTGTGCCTTAAGGGTGTGGGTCGGATTTTGACCTTGGTCGAGTGCGAGTGTGGTGGTACCTTAACACACCGATAGATACTGTATACGTACACGAGATTGCAAGGGTTCCGTAGATTTCGTTTGCTGTCTCTCTAACGCACATTTGGGGCCTCTACGTAGTCACAATCGCTAGATAAAAGACCCACCATTACGGGATGCTTCCTTATATGGCCTACTTTTGCGTTTTCGAGGCGTAATTTGCATTATTCGGCAGTATGTAGCGCAGTTTCACAAATATTGGACGAAGCGACAGTGCTGCCATTGTCGAGACACATACATTTTCTTAAATATCGAGAGATTTAGGGTTCTTATAGAAAAAAATGTAGGCATCCCGGAATTCAGGGTCACATACAATGTCAATGAAACCTTTATTATGTTAAACTATACGTGTTTAAACACAGCAAACGAAATCTACGAAGTAGATCCCTATACGGGAGGTTTTGGTGCAAGTATTAGTTCTATGGCATTTTTAGCTAGGAGCGCTAGCGTTTTTAGTCACTGTTTTACCGATATTTTACCAATACAGTGACTGAATCGGTAAAACAGTGCCTAAAAACACTAGCGCTCCTAGCTACAAATGCGGAGGGCACCGATACTACGACCAAGGTCAAAATCCGACCCACACCCTTAAGGAAGCGAGGGGCGGCCGAGCCGCCTCTCCCCGGTAGTAACATTAATACTACTACTACTACTACTACTACTACTACTACTATTACTACTAGGTCTGGCTAGGAATTTGTGCTCGAAACAAATTAATTGAATTAGTTATAGAGGTATGAAACCATGTGAGCCGCCTAAGACTTTGTCGGTAAGGTAGAGAGTGACATTAATATGATAAAAATTTACCATATTAATAATGTATTTTCATATTTTTACATAATGTATTTTCCCCCACATCCGTAAAAAAAAGTGCGGAAACCGGTACACTGGTATTGTGTGGAGACGACAAGGGCCCTGGCACGAATGTGGTGACGTAGGCAAGAATGCACGGCCGATTGGTTGGTTTGGACCAGTCTACGGCACGGGCTTAGTGGGGGACATTGGAGTGTGCGCACGGTGCTGGAATTGGATAGTGAAAGGGGAAAAGGAGGAGAGTACATGGTATCCGTTTGGATATCATCTGGCATCACTGTTCTGCAAAAAATGTAGCATTTCCGCTAGAAGTGATGCTCGGCAGACCTGACGACGAGACAGTTACGGAGATACTACTGTAATCAGTATTTGTCATGGGCATTAACTAACTTGAGGGAACAACTTGGTAAATCCCGTAGTAGAGGAGCTAAGACCCCAACGTATCCAAGGGGCACTCTGACATTACCACCAGGGATCTCGATGTAACTGCCAAATTGATCAGCCGAAACGAGAGACAGATCATCACCACAACGGCATCTCATACAGTTCGTCATCCCATACATCACTCTGGCTGCATCATATCTAGAGATACGGAAACATCAACGGTATCGCAGAAAGACAGCGATATCGTTTCATTAAAAGCGCAGTGATGTAACGTGTCAGCTAGAGTAGCGAAAATTATTACGACCATAAACCTAATTGCAATATCACTTTTTTATTCTTCATTTCTAAGCTCATTTAACTTCTTCAGTATATGCTACTTTAAGAGAGGAACTGGAGAGAGTACAAACGAAATACATTAAATGGTGCCTGAAACTAGATAGGACCACGTCAAACTACATGGTACTGGGGGAAACCATGACAGAGAAGGTGCGAATTAGAACATGGGAGAAAGCGTTAAGATTTGAGAAAAGAGTAGAGAGAACGGAGGGAGGAGTTTGGTAAAGGAATGCCTGAGGGAAAGAGAAAAGGTGTGGGAGATAACAAGAAATTGCAAAGAGAAGACGGAGTACTGTCCGTCCAGCAAGAGATGGCAGAGATTTTGACAGTGGGGCGCCGGGAGATCTGCGAGATCCCACTCCTGACGCTCGGCTGCGAATCCCACCCCTGCGCTTAGGTTCTGGCGGGAACGGTCGTCATAGGGACTCAGCGTCACCACATCGCTGAATTGCAGTCGTACTGAAACAAGATGCAGTCTTTGCCAAGCGATTCGGCCAATCGCGGAGGACATATAGCGCGAAGAAGGGATACCACGTGGTACCTCTGTTTCACTGTGCCATCTCTTGTTGGACGCATAGTACCTGAACAGTAAGGGATACAGTCAAGCGGGGATAGAAAAAGAAAGAAGGGAAGGAAAAGAAACTATAGAAATCATCGAGACTCTGAAGAAGAGGGATAGACAAATTCAGGGACAGTGGCAATACGGTAAAATAATGGCATCTAGGTTCTGTGATAGATATGTTATGAAAAGAACAGGTGTGGAGACGGGCCTAAAGCTAGCTTCTCTAGGAATTAATGCAGATGGTAAGTCCCTGGAGCAGCCATATTTAGCGTCAAGTAGATAGTAGAGGGGCAGTCCATTGGCTGTCCCGGGTGAGGTTGAGGTTTTTAGTGGGTATGGGTACGCCGACCAACCGTGGCCCAAGCCCCACACTACCCCCTTCTAGGGTGTGAGTAAGTAATGACATTTCCCCCTAATCCTTAACAACAACAACAAAATTTTCTATAATAGATATCAATATACAGGGTGTTTCGTTTATCTAATAACAAAAATATCTCGTGATGCACTGAAGTTACGAAAAATTTGTTCACAAAAATTATTCGGTATGAAGGTGGGGAGGGGGGATTTCAAAGTCAAAATAAGTTTTTTAAATGGAACTATATATTTTTTTGTCATACCACGATAGCATTTTCTGAGACGAATTCAACGGTATATGTATCACGTTATGTTATTTACTGTTACAAAACATTAGAAACTATATTATAAACTTGTAACTTCTTAAGTAGGCAATGATAGTATGTATCTGGTTGCTGCGGCTATTAGCTGCACACTGAAAACAAAGATCGACTTTCTTATATCTCCTTAAGCTTCTTAAGTTATCGAAATAAATGAACACAACATCTATAATTCATGTCCTTAGCAATTTTATTCAGTATACTTAAATAAAATTGCTCTGTTTATTAGTTAATTAAATAATTTCATTCTTTTTTGTGCTTATCAATATTTAATTTAAGAAAAAGAGTTATCATTCTACGTGACCACCATTGTTTATAATGCATTTTTCTACCCGTTTTAAAAATTCCTTCTCGGCATTTCTTCTGTTACTGTTTCACAAGCGACTATAATTCTTCTTCGAATTTCACGGATATCTTCAACTGGAGTTCTAAAAACTACCTCCTTCAAATAACCCCAGACAAAAAAATCGCACAAAGATAGATCTGGCGATCTTGGGGGCCATGCAATTGGTCCACCACTCCCGACCTATTTATTATTAAAATTGGTATTCAACCAATTTCTAACTGCGACAGGATAATGTGGGGGAACACCAACATGCTGAAACCAACTATTTTGTCTCGTCATTAGTGGCATATCTTGCAAAATGTCTGTCGTGTAAGTTTGTAAAAATGTTAAACATTTTTCTCCATTAACTCCTTGTTCAAAAAAATAAGGACCTATTATTTTTCTATTGTGGATGCCACACCAGACCATTAATGAGGAACGATATTGGACTTTGTTTTCTTGTATCCAATGCAGATTTCTTGATGCCCACATTCTCGAATTTTGGTGGCTAACCATACCGTTTGTATGAAAAATTCTTTCATCTGTAATCATTAAATGTCGAATAAAATTGGCACCTTCAGCAATTTTATTTCGTACGCATAAACAAAACTCAATTCGCGGTCCCTTTTTCTCACCAATTTTTGATGAAAGACCATAGGTAGTTAGCCACTTTCACTGTCGCCAGATTGGCACCCAAACGGATATCATGTACTCTCCTCCTTTCCCCTTCCACTATCTTATTCCAGCACCATACGCTACTCCAATGTCCCCCACTAACAAGGGGAGTCCACGGTAGACGGGAAACGGATTTTCCTGAAACTTGCAGTATTTGAAGATGACGTATCCAAATGTAATTTAGCAAAGCAGTAGCGCGTACTGCTCAAGATTTCCCGAGAAAATTGCGTTTGAAAAATCGGTTTACCCGTTCATAAGGAGTTCGCGTTAACCTGTGAACATGAAGCGCAGTGGTCGAGGGCGCTACGGGAAAGACTGGTAATCAGTAGGTCGCTGGTTCGAGTCTTGCTGTCGACATTTTTGTTTTAATCTTTTTTTTCAGTTTTATTCCTAAAATTTATGAAATGTACCATTAAACAATTATTTTTTAAATAAAAAATGCATGTTTTTTATTTGTGGGTATTGAAAAAAATCGAACATAAAAATAATACAGTGTTATATTTACTTTATTATTACTCATTCTTTATTAATAAAAAAAAAATTACGTGTTAGTATGACACGACCCAGAATGATACCCATCGTAAAAGCATGGGAAACAATAATTTTTTCGGCATCTAGCACACACTATAAACGGAGCGTTTGTACAAGAGCACGCCGTTTTCAGAAGTTCTATCGGAAAACACACTTCATTCACATTCATAAAAATTTCTCTGATTGTGAATAGTTATTTTTATTTTTGAAAAAGATATTATTTTCTATTTATACCTCTCGACATTGTTGGGTTTTCCGGTTGTCCTTTACCTGGATGAACCGAGTCTGCCTGGATAAAACTTCTTTAAAAAATAATTGTTTAATGGTACATTTCATAAATTTTAGGAATAAAACTGAAAAAAAAGATTAAAACAAAAATGTCGACAGCAAAACTCGAACCAGCGACCTACTGATTACCAGTCTTTCCCGTAGCGCCCTCGACCACTGCGCTTCATGTTCATAGGTTAACGCGAACTCCTTATGAACGGGTAAACCGATTTTTCAAACGCAATTTTCTCGGGAAATCTTGAGCAGTGCGCGCTACTGCTTTGCTAAATTACATTTGGATACGTCATCTTCAAATACTGCAAGTTTCAGGAAAATCCGTTTCCCGTCTACCGTGGACTCCCCTTGTAAGACCGTAGACTGGTCATCAGAGAGGGGGTACATCATCTCACCGTGATTCCCCTCATCTGGCATCATTGGCTACTTTACAGATAGACGTTCTGGGATACGCAAAGAACGCAGCTAATACATTTATTTCGTCGTCTTCTACCCACGAACAGGGTCGGCATTTTTGTGCTGTAACACTTCCCGTTTGTTTGAATAAATTAAAAATGTTTTGTATTATTGGCACTGTTGGCATTTGTTGAGAAGGATGCTGTCTATGAAATTCCCGAGCCACTTCATTGTAGGATAAATATCTATCACCACCCAGACAAACTAATTCGGCTTTTTCCTGAACTGTTAAGGGTTTATTCTGGAATTAAATAACTGCGAATGCACCAAAGTATTGCACTTCCTCAAATAAAATAAATGAGACTCGAGACAAATAATGCAACTCTTCAAAATAAATGATAAGAAGGTCGATCCTTTTTTACATTGTGCAGCTAATAGCCGCGGCAACCAGATACATCCTACCATTGCCTACTTAAGAAGTTACAAGTTTATAATATAATTTCTAATGTTTTGTAACAGTAAATAACATAATGTGATATATCGTTGAATTCGTCTTGGAAAATGCTATCTTGGTATGACAAAAAAATATTTGGTTCCATTTAAAAAACTTATCTTGGCTTTGAAATCCCCCTCCCCACCATTCTAGCCCCGAAAAAAATACACCGTATGATTCTCTCCTTCATACCGCACAATTTTTGTAAACAAATTTTTTTCGTAACTTCAGTACGTCACGAGATATTTCCGTTATTAGATAAACGAAGGTATACGAAGTAAGGGTACCAAGGTACCCTACAGGAAAAAGGAGAAGGAGACAGTCAGAGCGTGATGGCTAGAGTGAGATATATGGAGAAATATGGAAGAGTGGAAATATGGAAGAAGGGAATAAATATTGGAGAAAAGAGGAAGAGAGAATTGCATGTGATATATGTGTTACGAGCCAGGGCCGCGAGCAGCACGAGTGGCCGGCGAAGGGTTGTTACCCTAGGAATACGATATCAATTTGTTAGTTAAGGTACGCGGACGAACTCAATGCGAAATTGGGGAGTCACTAGGAACGACGCGCAGACAAACCCGATGCGAAACCGCGGAGCTGCTAGGAGGTTGTATAACAACGCGGATGAACCCAATGCGAAATAAGGAAGCTGCTGGGAGGTTGGATAAGAGCACAGCCGCTAGAATAGTATAGTTTTCGTGGACGAACCCAATGCGAAATTGGGGAGTCACTAGGTTGGATAAATCTCTGTTTGGACAATTGGAATGTCGCGAACGAACCTGATGCGAAATCGGGGAGTCACTAGGATAATTAGTAATCCTCGTAACTAGTATAATTTAATTGATACAATCCGAGCGGTAAGATTGTATTGTGTGGGGACGTTCAATTACTTGATTAGTATATTGGACAATAATTATGGGTTTAATGAATTTGGGTTAATTATCAAAGAACACAAATATATTCTTACTATAAGAATTCGTATTACAATTGTGACATTGTCGCGAATGGGTTGAATTTAGAATAGAAAGAATTGAAAGAAGATGTTACCTAAACTAGGATGCACGGTATTGACGCACTGGCAATGCGGGGGTCTCGGAGCAACCTTATCACTGCCTAATAGATTTTACACCGAACTCGCGGAATCTATTCCGAGATGCAGCACGACGCCGCGACACGATTCGTGATTACGACAGTACTAGTCCACGACAGTAGAAATGTAAGGGCTTATATAGCCCTGCAATGACAGATGGTACTTGTCAGTACCCTTCAAGTGAACATTCGTATTTTGTCAATGGTCGTGCGTATGTTTGGGCCCTAAACTAAACAGGTATATTGAACACCTGTTCGTCATCCGTAACATATGCGAGAGACACCTGGGGAAGCTAAAGCATCTGGCAGAGGATTGTTAAAGTAGGGAGCTGAAGTAATGAGTTAAAATAGCTTCTGGTGCAAAGGGTTAGATATTTACAAGTCTTAAAATAATGAAGGCAAGATTAGATTCGCTCCCAGTGTGACCGACCTGGCCTCTATAACGAGGCGAAGGTTTGATCTGGATTTGATCTCCATTTGTAATAGAATATTGGCACCAAACTTTGTTGCCAAGTACCGAGCCTAATGCGGAAACAGGCGGGTCGGTATTTGCTTGCAAAGTTAGCTGTCAAATTCATACCAAATCGAGACCAAATTGCTTACTGGCTGTATTAGGTTGACTTGCCGAAATCCTGAGAATAAGAAAGAATGAATATGAAGATATTGCAATCGAGTCGCGTTAGACATTAGAAACTCAAGCTGAGCTTCAGAGCTACGTTGACATCACTGCTGATAAAGTTTGCAGTTGACCTGGGCAACTGTACCGTTGCTCCTCCGGGAAATTGTGGAGCTCCTGTTGTATTCTGACGCCCATGAAGTTCAGCAACGTACCGTGGGTGCGGCCACAGCCTAGCGAGAAAAGGGTTGCCGCCTGTTGCTCGATTTGCCGAAAGGTGTGATAAGCCGTGATGCTGACAGGGAGATCGATAGCCCGGCCATCGCTCGTGCAAAAAAGACCACGACTCGGATCAGGCCTGAAGATAGGCGGCTTCAGAAGACCTTCTTGAGCAGCCAGAGTGAACACGGGATTCGCTACGCATCCACCCTCGATCCAGGTGGCTCCCATTTCAGCCACCACGTCGCCTAACCAACACGAATGAATTCGTCCTCCTGGTCTGCAAAAAAGATTCATTGTCGATATTCTCGAATTCATTCAAAAATCTACGAAGCCAGTTTGCAAGAGAAAATGCAATTAGCCGGCAGATCCTACGAGTTACAGAATATGCACACAAATACACATTTATACATTCCTTTTACATAATCAAATCGTAACAATTTTTTAAAATTTTGCAGGGTAATCGAGTTACATCAAGTTATATGTCAACTTTCACCTTGAGCGGTGGGAACTTGGACGAATTTTCGTCGAAGCAACACAACGCAATACTTTGAAAATTTCCCGTGAAACTGCGTCGGACCAACACATCAATCATTCACTCGCTAATAACTTGGTAAATACGCTTCCTAGTGGTATGTCGCTCCGATATATGTATGCAGTTTAATGCCCTTGAGCAGAGTTGGGCAAAATATGTAATTAGATACAAATTTAATTAGATACTTTTGTATCCGAAGCAGAAGGATCCAAAGCTACGGATACATTTGTAACTAGTATCTGTATTTATTTGAAAGATCTTTTCGGATCCTTCAAGATCCTTTTGACCAGCTCGAGGCTTGAATGTACACCAGGCATGCACAGCTCTTAGCTCTCAGAGCGGCTCTTGTGCTCCCAAACGGCTTCCGTGCGCTCTCTGAGCCAAGACCTAGCTCGGACGTATGGAAGGGGAACACGTACGATGTTGCAGTTCTCCCCACCCTACGTGTGCCAGCCAGCTCCGACCCGGCTCATGAGCCGGGTCGAGGGCTCCGGCTCCCAAATCGTCCATCTGTGCATGCCTGATGTACACGTTCCGAGGCTGAGGGTCGGGCCCCGATGCCTGAGCCCAGAACACAATAGTAGTACAATAAACACGGCCGGGCAACTCCACAGCAAGCCAGGTATCTCGGCATGAAACCGCTAACAAGTGAATTGATAAACTTGTTTATTTTCCATAATTTCCTCACGAAAGTGACACGAGTCAGTTCGTGGCATTCTTCCGATTAAGAAAAAACTAAACTCGATAGAATTCGGGCTGTGCTTACTGGTTTTACTCGTGAAAATATCTTGGAAATTTGTATATAAATACAATTTTTGCCCATCTCTAAGGTTGTCAAAAATGCCCTTGAACCGAATTGTATCGACGATGGCTCATTCGATAGAACACCAAGAAAAAACATACTGTGCAAAGTTTCAATCCTGTATCTCAATTCGGAGGGTAGTTATGGGGTAATATAGAAAAATCAGTTTTTGGCCTATTTTCCCTAGTTAATGATGTTTAGAAATTCTGAAAAAAATCTGACACATGTCAAGAATCCAAATACATACTTTGCAATTGGTTTCAGATTTTTAAAATGAAAATCTTGCTTGTGAAAAATCAAAAACCTCAAAAAAATCGAAAAATGCAGATTTAACATGGAAGTTCTAGAGTGCGCGCATTTATATTTTTACAGAAGCGATATATTGTTATAGGTATTGTTCATGAATTTTTTCAGATTTTTTGGCTTGATGCGTCGTTGTTGGTAAGACTTTAGAAAACCCCCCCTTCCTTTCGACATGTGACATACGTCATTCTATTCGTTTTGACATGCTGAACACAAAATGTACGTGTCATTTTTGGCTGAAATGAATAGTTTTCGAGATATTCGCAAAAAACTATCGCTAGTACTGTATTGAATTTTTCGTATTCCTCCACGCTCTGCGGCAACGTAAACCAGTCCCGGCGCGGCGTTTGTTTACATTTTGCTTCTAAACATTAGAGAGAAACCAGGGTCTTTCAATTTTGATAGACTACTCCTGAATTTCCGTATGCGTGGTCGGGCCGGCCTGACGGCCGGCCCTCTCCGCCCCCCCCACCTAACCTAACCTAACACGCACAGCATGGACGTGCACGTATACACAAAATTCAATGTGTAGTAACTGCAGTTTTTCACGAATATCTCGAAAACTATTCATTTCAGCCAAAAATGACACTTACATTTTGTGTTCAGCATGTCAAAACGAATAGAATGATGTATGTCAAATGTCGAAAGGAAGGGGGGGGGGTTTTCTAAAGTTCAGCCCCGTTGTTAAAAAAAATAACCGATTTTTCGGCGTTTTTTAGTCTTTTAATCGAAAGAACGTCACGAACTGACTCGTGTCACTTCCGTGAGGAAATTATGAAAAATAAACAAGTTTAGCAATTCACTTGTTAGCGGTTTCATGCTGAGATACCTGGCTGACCGTGGAGTTGCCCGGCCGTGTTTATTGTACTACTATTGTGTTCTGGGCTCAGGCCTCGGAGCCCGACCCTCAGCCTCGGAACGTGTTCATTCAAGCCTCGAGCTGGTCAAGAGGATCTTGAAGGATCCAAAAGGATCTTTTTGCCCAACTCTGCCCTTGAGTAATGACCCCTGTAGGCTCAGATCGCCTACCGGCTATAGATCGGAAACTAACTACAGTAATTCTTCAATCGGAGTCCTGGGTCGCCTATCTGACCGTAGTCCAGTGCCTACTCACTCCACTGCCGGCCAACGCTGCGCCGCGCCGTAGGGCGGTGATGTTTGAATCGAAGTCTCAAACTTCTTAATTTTAATGATCGGTTTATGGGACTTTAACCAGCTTATTCCTGGCGTTTCTCTGATTAAAATGGTACCAAGAACGATATAATTGGGCCAATATTTAGTGGTTTAATCGACGATGAAAGTTTCGAACGCAACGAAGCAGAGCGTATTGAAGAGAAAGAGACGCGAACAGTAGCCGCCGTCGGCACAGTTCAAAGGCCCGCGTTGTTGCTGATCTTATTTGCGTTCGAAACTTTCATCGTCGATTAAACCACTAAATATTGGCCCAATTATATCGTTTTTGGTACCATTTTAATCAGAAAAACGTCAGGAATACGCTAGTTAAAGTCCCATCATGATATCATAGAAAATAAAGAAGTTAAGATTTTGATGTTTCATTGTGATGACGCACGGGCCTTTAAACTGTGCCGGCGACAGCGACACGCTTCGGCCACGCGATCCTATTTCATTCTGTCCTCTATGTTCGGCTCGTCGTTTGAAGTCTCGGCGCGGTCGACGGAGTCATAAAAAATAGCCTCTCTACGCTACCCAAGTCCGTTCAAAACATGGGTGTTGGGACTCCGATCGAAGAATTACTGTACAACGTATATGTGTGTGGTGATCACACAAATGTGTACTCACCATAGTTAACCTCGCATGTACGTGTAATCGTATTCTTTGCTAGCTATTGAAAGTTATGAATCTGTTTTCGTAGAAAATTAATTTTCTACGTATAATTGTTATAAAAATTATGATATTATAAAAATAATCATATAAATTCTAAGAATTAAATACAGAGTGCGCCAATAACTCCCACATTTCAAAGGAGGATTGAAAATAGTGGCACGAGGTATTACCAGAAACTTTATTTCCCAAATAAAACAAGGATTTTTCTAAATGTGGGAGTTATTTCTGCCAAACCCTGTAGGCAGAATCCGCAAGAATAGTCGGAAATCGCAAATATTGCGTCCAGCATTGTCGATAGATGTCGATGAGCACGTGGAAAATGGTTGAATATTTAGCTGGACAGCTGGACGCCGTCAAAGATTGAGGATACAGCTTGTATCCCTATTCGTCGACGCCAGGGCACTACTGTGCTGCCACCAAACGTAACGATCGAAAAAGGACTAAATTCGTTCCCACTTTTTAACGAAGGAGTCGACACTCGAAGCACTCGGACAACATATTAAAAAAAAGTTTTGGGAGTTCCATTGAATGATTATAAAAATTAATAGAACATAAAACGTATCTTCAAGCTTTGCATTATTTAGATCGATATTCATTGGACCTTGACTTGGGGGAGGGGTATGGCGACGTCAAGGTCAACATAATTTTTAACTTCCCGATTTTATAGAGAAGTTATTGTAATGACCCCGAAAATCGAAAATCGATTTTTTAGCAGATCTTCACGTTTCATGGTCATTGGAGTCATTTTAGACTATTTTTATCAAAATGTTTGTATGTGTGTGTGTGTGTGTGCGTATGTCTGTTTCTATGGTATCAAATTTTTCGTTAACGCTGTCTGAAAAAGTAACAACGCGATCAGAATGATAAATGATGCAATCGATGTGCCCCGTCGTAACTTAGAGCTGATTAGATTTTAGTCCATATTGGCCAAGTAGTTTTTTAGATTTTTAGTTTTTTTCGAAAGGAGTTGATGCTACAATGCAATTTATAAGGGAGGACAGAAATTTTCCACCAAAGAAACAAACGCAATTACATAAAAAATTTTGTTCTTAATTTTTTTTAGATTTAAAAAAAATTTTTTTTTTAAAGTGATGCTAATGTTACCGCTTGGAATAATCGAAAGTTATTCCAATGCAAGAGTGAATTTATCATCTCTACTCCCAAGAATACATTTTGGGAGAATATCGATGAAAGTACAAAAAAAAAAGATGTGGGCGATGTTGGCGAAGGAGTAACGAATCGGAAAGTTCTTTGCGTGACTCTTGGAGAATCACCAAATAAAAAACACCAAATAAAAAACATTAATAGCAGAAGCGAGCGAGCAACAATAAGCCTCTACTTTAAAAATATGTATATTACACCCCATTTTTTATCAGGTTGTGTTAGAGCTGATGACGAGATATTTGGAAAACACTAGTTGTTGACCGTCTTTTGTCCAAAATTTTAATGATTCAGTTTTATTGAAAGCGGAATATAATACACTTTTGAAAATCAAAGATCTTGTACATATCTCGTGCTGTAAAATATTTGCCATAAAAAAGTCATAAATATATTCTTATGTTTCGATCATATATTTTAGTATTAACAATTGGTCCATTTGACTAAGATCATTGAAATGTTAAGGTTATATTAAGGACAGCGGACTTTGTGTAATTTAAAACAGTGAACAAATTAGAAGAATTTAAATATACTGTTATATTATTTTCAACATATGAAACATATTAATAGACCTATGAAAAAAATAAATTTCTATTTCACTCCAGATTGTTGCAATTTGGGTAGAAAATGTTTATTTTACATGACGATATGCTATCTAGTAATGTGAGTAGACAGCGGACCATTAAGCATTTATAGCAAAATTGAATAAATGAAATTCAAAATTGTTGAAAAATTCTACAAATTGAAGATGTCAATATATGATTTCTCCTTTATTCAAATTATATTATTAACCCTAGCACTCCTATGTGAGTGGCTCCTCGAGCCCACAGGTTGGAAAAATTGAAATTAGCACTACTTTTCTTGGGTGAAAAATTCTGAAAAAATTATTTATTGTCGTTTATACATTATAGTTTAATATCCAGAAGGTTCTGCTGTTATAGAAAAAAATTACAGTGCATAAAAAAGAAAAACACTGACGTGAGCGGACCCGAAGGCTCGGGAAAAATAACAAATAATCCCAGAACTAATGATCAAATATAATAATATATCGAAACCCAAACAAAAATACTATAAATGTAAAAATCATGAATGCAAAAAGCATTCTATAAATGTTGTATCCTGTCATTCATGTTTGTCATCTGAAGAATCGAGTTCGGAGTAGTATTGATGTATAGGGTAACTGCACCAGCGAATAAACTGGCATCAGTAAATGAACGCTTTTGTATGTTTCAACAAATTCTAAGCCACACGGCATACTAGCGATAATTACTCTTAGGCCAATGGAATATATGACTCTTTTTCGTAGCTGTATTCCTATTGGTTTATATTGGTCACGTGACCATTAGTTTCTAAGATGACTTATTTTCACCAAGTGCGTTGAGTGTGTGTAACAGAACTGAAACTAGTAAGGTATGTATACACGACCTTTTCTTTTACACATGAGTTTTTATACTTTTCTTTTACACATGAGATAAAAGTTACTAACAATATAGATGTGCGAGGGTTAAATATTGAATATAAATCACAAAAATAGCTATAAAATGAATATTTCGTTAAAAATTCGTTGTGTCTATTCACTGGTCCACGATATTACTCATAGCCCAGTAAATGAACAGAGTGTTCCTTTCGCTTTCGTTTCTAGAGAATGGAAAGAATATCATAACGAAAAAGAGAAAAAAAGACTGAGCAGATTATATTAAAAGAGGAAAGAAAACAATGCAGAAAAAGAAAAGCGGAAGAGAAAAAGAAAGCACGGGTGACATTACCGAAAAAGAAATAGAGAAATATTCCTAATTCCAGTTCTAAAGAAAGTGATTCTGACAGCGAACATCACGAAACTCAGGAAGACAAAAAAATTCAGAATCCGGAAAATCAAACCCAATACGAAGTAAATGATTTCGTTATTGTGAGATACAACAAGAAATACTTTCCTGGCAAAATAATCGATGAAGAAGACGAAGAGTATGAAATGACAACAATGGTAGAATGTGAAAAAGGAAAGGTATGGAAATGGCCAGAGATTCCAGATACGGTTTGGTACAAGAGACAGGATGTTTTAACAAAGATAACGGAGCCAAAGAAAATTAATTCTAGGGGATTTTTTGTGATTAAAGAGTTAAATAAATAGGAGAATATTGTTTAATAATTTTGTTCATTCATTGGACCATCATTGTTCAATTACTAGAATGTAGTGTTCATTGACTGGTATTTTCTATATTTTTTATTTAACGTTTAATAAAGACAAATAATAATAATTTCATTTTATTTGTGTTCATTTATTTTTTAACAAATGAAGTATAGGGGGCCATTTGGCATATATGAGATTCCTTTAATTCACACATTTTTTTTTAAATACAATATTTTCCTGAACAATTTCTTAAATGTTCATTCACTGGTGCAGTTACCCTACATTGTCTTATATTATTCTATTATATACATATGTATACAGTGGATTTACAATTGTACAAAGTATTCGTACACCATTTAAAAATTAATAACTTATTTATAATCGTACTAAACGACCTGATTTTTTATAATCAATTAGAAGAATTGGTTTACGAAATGATATGTAAAAACGATTTTCCAAAAATTATAATTTACAAAGTTACATGCAAAAATAAAAAAGGCATTTCTTAAAACTTTTTTATTTGGATCCTTAATGAAAATTTAAAATATATGTTTTGTAGATCTATGTTATTTATACGCATGCTGAAAATTTCATTGAAATTAATTAACATATGTAACACACGAGCTACAAGCGGTTAAAAATGGTGAAAGTCGTAGTTTTATACGACTTTTGCTCAGTTTCTGCTTAAAATCTACAGAATCGTACATTTTTCGATGCATGTCGTTTTTTCCTGCATCAATCAATTTCGATTAAATTTTCAACATGTGTATAAATAACATAGATCTACAAAATATATATTTTAAATTTTCCTTAAGGACCCAAATAAAAAAGTTTTAAAAAATGCCTTTTTTGTTCTTGCATGTAAGCTTGTAAATTATAATTTTTGGAAAATCTTTTTTGCATATCATTTCGTAAACCAATGCTTCTACTTGATTATATAAAATAAGGTCGTGTTTGGTACAACTATAAAAAAATTATCAGTTTTTACAAGGTGTATAAATACCTTGTACACTCACTGTCCATCTAAATACAATATAGAATGTTCATAAAGTATCGCACGTATAAATATTACCAACCTTTCGTGTTAAGTAATTTTTTCTTAGGGGAAATAAGTAAAGAAGAGTCCGCGTGAAGGATCGAATCTTGGAAGTGCTAGGGTTAAGGGAAAAAATAACATTCAATCTAATTTCTATTGGGTTAGCAAATAAGTTCGTTTGGTTTTTGTGATTTATTCCACTCTAAAAAACCGAACGAACTTATTTGCCAACCCAATATTTCTTACAATCGATGCAAATAATTTTTATTTTGCATAAAGATCCGCTGTCTAGTAATGAGGAACAAAGGTTTGTACAATACTATTTGTGGAATATGCGCTAAGCATAAAGCATACCTATCCGTTGCTTCTAATATCGTAAAATTTTGAAGACCACATTGCACCAATCTATGCGCTGCGGAAAGACCAGCCATCCCTGCACCAATAATCACGACCGTAGGTTCCGGCTTACATGGATCTAACATGCAAGGATCTAGCTGACAGGACTCGAACCTAGCCAACTTTGTGCACGCTGGTATTTCTTGTTCTTTTCCTCCGCCTCCACATTTTTTTGATGAGAGAAATCTATTTTTGATAGAAATAACACAATGTTTCATTCAAATTTTCTTCACAAATTTAATATCACAATGTTCAGTCAACTAACGTCTACAAATACTCTAACGCAAAGGCAGGGCACTACATCCCCGCCATCGCACAGTGTGCCGTCCAATGGAAAAAAAGTATGAAAATCAAAGTGTAAAATCTGCAACTTTATGTATCCTAAAATGTTCGTAACAAAACGTAGTTTCACAAACCACCTTAAATTTTAACTCAATAAATCAATTTGTTATTACTAGACTGCGGATCTTCATGCAAAATAAAAAATGTTCGCATTTATTGCAGGACACAGGAGCCAAATAAAAATTGTATTCTTGTTTTAATTATCCTATTAAGCTAAAACTAACACATTGATGTACTTAAATATTTTTTGCATATCCACTGCTTTAAATTGTACGTACCCATTTTTGTCATAAATGTATAAAATCCGCAGTCTAGTTATTACAATTGCCGCTGAAAATTTACTATCAATTTACGTGCATTTTTTTAAACATGTGTCCCTCGCAAGCTATTTGGTTTCTTTAATTTGATTTTTACAGATTGTGTTTAATATTATAAGACCTTCCATCTGCCAAACATTTTTTTTTAAATCATCGCAATTTGTCTTAATTTTTTAAGTTTAACATGTATCAATTTTGATTCCAGTTTTAAAAAAAGAGTACCGAAAAGAACCCCCGTGAATTTTTTTACATTAATTGGTGGCATATTAAACTTTAATTTCGCGTTGGTTTTAATTTGTACATGTTTGCACAAAATGGAGAAAATAATAAAAATCTATATTAAGATGCTTGCGCACGGTAGCTTACTGCGTAGTCTTTCGAAGAAAATGGTTGCAATTATTTTTCAACGCATGTCATTTGATAAGTACTTATGTGTTCATATTTTATTTCATATTTTAATTCTAATTTGTTAGGAAATCTCGACTTTCTGGTCAATATTATGAATTCTATGTGATAATGTAGTCGAGATTTCCTAACAGATTAGAATTAAAATATCTCCAAAACTAATGATTTTTTTTACACAAATAGATTAATACTTTTTTGTAAAGAATATGAAGGAGCACCAGCTGATGCAATAAAAAATATATGATTCCATTTAAAAGAACATTAATGACCTTCATATGTCCTTTACATGTCCACCTACAAAAAAAATGTACCATCAGAATGTGCCCCTCTCAAAACCATTCAACTTCATCTGAAACATTGTTTGCTATGCGTAATAATAATGACGTAAATCTAGATGGCAAAATGTGGTGACCCACCCTGTATATATAACATGATATATATTTATGTTATATATATATATACCCAGTCAACCAGGCGTGTCGTGCCACATTTCGAGCCCAGCGGGCGGAGGACACAAACGTGGTCGAACGTCGCTCGAAGCTAAGCTAAGCACACGATGACTAGATTGTGTCCAGGGCACAAAAGATCGTGTGAGCTCGTAGTTTTACCTCGACACCATCCCGGTACAAGTCGTTCTCGCCACGATCCCGGCCGATCGGGCCAAAACAGCGCAGTCGCACTAATGTCTCTCTTCGAAGAGAGTGCTCTGTATAACGGCATTCGTCACATTAGTGCGACTGCGCTGTCCTGGCCCGATCGGCCGGGATTGTGGAGAGAACGACTTGGGCCGGGATGGTGTCGAGGTAAAACTACGAGCCCACACGATCTTTTGTGCCCTCGACACAATCGAGAATTTTTGCTGACTGGGTAGTGGTATATAAGCGTATAAAATATTCACACTATGATCAGTTGTGCGAAAAGCACCGACGACATGCTAGTAATTTAAATTAAATGTTCAGTTATCAAAATATTAAGAAGCTCTAAAATCATAAACGAAATTGTATACGTGAATACTTCTCTCGCACTTTGAGTTTTTGTGAAAAATAGCGGTCTGCACATTACACTTATCAATACGATAAGTATTTATTTATGTATAAAGTTTTGACAGGAAAACTCGATAGAGATTTGGCGCAACTGAAAATTAAGAAATGAGAGAATTGCGAGGGTTCACTTTTGTTATCTGGGAGAATATTCTTTTCTTAATGGAAGAAATAAAGTATCGTTCTCTAATCGCAACATATGACAGAGACAGTAGTAGAGGGAGTTGCCAAACGTCAAAAACGTAACCTCCCATATTTCAACTCGAGGGAGAGTACACTCGTGCATTATATTGGAAATAGGACAGACGTTTGTTACGTGACTCGATTACGATTTATGTACATTGCTAAGAAAGTTGCAAGTAAGGTTACCTGCTGGGAACCTAAATGTTACAACACAATGTGAATTCTCGTGATCTACCTTACTAGAATACTTTGGAACCCCTGAAGCGTTAGCTTCTGCCTCGACAGTAGCATTTCATTGGGCATAAACTGGTGAATTTGTTCATCAAGATGACGATGCCTAATCTTGGTATTATTACGAATGTTCCTTGTCGGCAAACGTTGCTACGAGGTGAGCATTTTACACGCGCAAACAAACGACCATTGCCATAATGACGTTCGATTGTTGTTCCGATGACGTGTCATAGCCGACTACGGCAATTTCTTTAATCATGTCATTGAAATACGATTTAGGTCGTCCACACACGGGTCGATCGTCGATTCAGTCGACACGATTCCAGTCGCATGCGACTCTCCCCTCCACTTGATTTCCAATGCAAATGAATGGAGAGCCGGAGAGCCACACACGGGTCGATTCGTGGTCGACTGAAATCGGCGCGACTGATATCGTCTCGATTCTAATCGCGCGCGTTCGGAAGCGAAGCAGAACAATCGCGTGGATCGTACGATTCGTTATTACCTTTTTTTATCGAGAAAAGCGTTTATCGGGAAGTATCGGGGCGCGAGATATCTCGTCCGTGGTAGCGAAAGGGTTAAAAATCGAAATATTCTTAAACGTGAGGGGTATAGTCAATATGATAAGTTAAATAAAAATAAAGGGATGTGTTCGGCGTCGACCGACGCACAGTGTGTCGAGTATATGGGAGTTCGGGAAAAAAGTCGTAACTCTTAAACTATGCAATTTTCGAGTAAAGTACCTTAATACTTTTTGAAATAAAATGCAAAGACGAATAATAATAATAATAATAATAATAATAATAATAATAATAATAGGTCTTTATTTGAATTTTCTCTTGACGTCTTGCGGGTATTATGTTTCCGATAATACTGTAGGAAATGAATTTACTAATTATTAATAACTTGGACGCGTTTGCGATTTACAATGTTCGGCTTCAGTTTCACGTCTGATACTTCTGACCACGACAGATATCGTATAAACAATTGAAAATAAGGTACTGCATATATTTAGAATAGCATAATGAGTAGACATAGTGTCTTATCGTTTCGCGTGGACTCAAGTGGGAACTCGATAGACTACGTTAAAGGCGTGAATGGCGAACGCACGCGTCTCAACGACAACATTTTCTACTATTTTTAATATTTGTGTATATTTATGCACTTAAGATCGACCGTCATATCAAGTCTAATGTACTTTAAATTAATATAATACAAAATCTCAAAGGAACCTTTTGGTACTTTCTTTAATACTGAATTGAAAGATTGTAAATATTTAAACAATTTTGAAAGTAAATATATAATTTATAAGAATAAAATTGATCACATATGTAAGTACTTATCAAATGGCATGCGTCTAAAAATAATTGCAACAAATTTCTTCGAAAGACTACGCAGAAAGCCGCCGAGCGCGAGCGTCTTAATATGGTTTTTTATTATTTTCTCCCCTTGCGCAAACGGGAGCAGATTTAAACCAACGCGAAATTGAAGTTTAATATGCCACCAATTACTGTAAAAAAATTTACGGGGTTACCTCGGGATACTTTTTTTAAAACTCTAATCAAAGTTGATAAATGTTAAACATAAAAAATTAATACAAATTGCGATTATTTAAAAAAAAATTTTTTGGGAGATTGAATGACTAATAATGCTAAACACACCCTGCAAAAATCAAATTAAAAAACCAAATAGCTTGCGAGGAACGCATGTTTTAAAAAATGCACGGAATTTGACAGTGAAGTTTCAGCCTCAATTCTAACAGCAAATTGATTTATTTAGTTAAAATTTAAGGCAGTTTTAGAAACTATGTTTTGTTACGAACATTTTAGGATACATAAATTTGCCGATTTTACACTTTGATTTATGGACTTTTTTCCATTGGACTGTGCGTTCGGTGGAAATCTTGACGCGTGGCAGACGTACGAATCGCGATTAGCAAAGTGAATGATCCACGCCGACTAACTAATATCGAAAATAATTCGATTGAAATAAAGCGCAATGCTTGTCGCAAACAAAGAATAATGGAGAAAAATAAAACTTGCTAAATGAATGATCGTCGTCGAAGAACTGAGCGAAAGAGAGTCGCTCCGCCAAGGGAGGGCTTTTAGATATTCTCCGAAACGGCAGGCGGGGTCGTACGCTATTGGTTCCCGATCGATCGCATGATCCGGGAAGACGTACCGTTCGAGATTCAAACCATGGAGATTTGCCGGTGATGAGCGCTTACAAACACCTCGCGGCCTTGCGCAAACAGGGCTGAAAAAAGAATAGCAACTGTCTCTCGACGGTTGGCGTAACGACCGACAAATCCCATAATTCGAATCCCGAACAGGATGAATATTGCTAATCAATTTAAAAATAGGAAATTATTATTAGAATGGCCAAAAATTGAGAATAAATTTAATATCATTTAGATTTTAACTAATTCTTTAATTTATTTGATTAATTCAATGGATAAAATTTGTATAATTAGTTCTTTCAATTACAATTGGTATAAAACTATGCCGGTACCACAGAAACATAACGAAGTCCTCACTAGAACTGCTCATTTTTAACCGACTTCGAAAAAGGAGGAGGTTACTCAATTTGATCTATATGTGCCTTTTTTTCGCTTTTTTTTCTATGTAGGTCCACCGATTACGCCCAGATGGATGGACCAATCGGAACGAAACCTTTTGAATCTTGTAGAGTCGTGTCTCCGGGGTGGTACCATGAAAAAAACTTTGCATTTCTTTATTCCTTACGATTTTATTTGCGAAAACTATGTTATTTCATGTATTGTTCACCGATTACGCCGAGATGGATGGACCAATTAGGACGAAACCTGCATTTTGTAGGGTATGTCTCTCGATTGGTTCCTTGAAAACAAATTTTTCAAATCTTGCTTGTTCCACTAAAAAGTGTGAAATAAAAACATTTTATAAATAAAAATTAAATCGACTTCGAAAAAACACACTATAAAAAGGCACTAAAAAGTATGAAATAATTATTAATACTTAATAAAGTATGAATAATTATTAAAAGTATGAAAAAATTCCTTAAATTCTTCTACATGCTTTCACATATTAATGTATCTTCTCTTCCCACCTACTGATTTCCAAGTTCACCATATTGTAATGAAATCATAATCAGCAACATCAGCCATTTGGAAAATTTTCAATTTTGCTCCGCCTCACAGTGTGTCGATCAATGGAAAAATGTCCGAAAATCAAAGTTTAAGATCGGCAAATTTATGTATCCTAAAATGTTCGTAACAAAACATAGCTTCTCAAACTGCCTTCAATTTTAACTGAATAAATCAATTTGTTGTTAAAAACTGAGGCTGAAACTTCACTGTCAAATTCCGTGCATTTTTTAAAACATGCGTCCCTCGCAAGCTATTTGTTCTTTTAATTTGATTTTTACAGGGTGTGTTTAACATTATTAGACATTCAATCTCCCAAAAAAATTTTTTTTAAATAATCGCAATTTGTATTAATTTTTTATGTTTAACATTTATCAACTTTGATTAGAGTTTTAAAAAAAGTATCCCGAGGTAACCCCGTAAATTTTTTTACAGTAATTGGTGGCATATTAAACTTCAATTTCGCGTTGGTTTAAATCTGCTCCCGTTTGCGCAAGGGGAGAAAATAATAAAAAACCATATTAAGACGCTCGCGCTCGGCGGCTTTCTGCGTCGTCTTTCGAAGAAATTTGTTGCAATTATTTTTAGACGCATGCCATTTGATAAGTACTACATATGTGATCAATTTTATTCTTATAAATTATATATTTACTTTCAAAATTGTTTAAATATTTACAATCTTTCAATTCAGTATTAAAGAAAGTACCAAAAGGTTCCTTTGAGATTTTGTATTATATTAATTTAAAGTACATTAGACTTGATATGACGGTCGATCTTAAGTGCATAAATATACACAAATATTAAAAATAGTAGAAAATGTTGTCGTTGAGACGCGTGCGTTCGCCATTCACGCCTTTAACGTAGTCTAGCGAGTTCCCACTTGAGTCCACGCGAAACGATAAGACACTATGTCTACTCATTATGCTATTCTAAATATATGCAGTACCTTATTTTCAATTGTTTATACGATATCTGTCGTGGTCAGAAGTATCAGACGTGAAACTGAAGCCGAACATTGTAAATCGCAAACGCGTCCGAGTTATTAATAATTAGTAAATTCATTTCCTACAGTATTATCGGAAACATAATACCCGCAAGACATCAAGAGAAAATTCAAATAAAGACCTATTATTATTATTATTATTATTATTATTATTCGTCTTTGCATTTTATTTCAAAAAGTATTAAGGTACTTTACTCGAAAATTGCATAGTTTAAGAGTTATGACTTTTTTCCCGAATTCCCATATACTCGACACACTGTGCGCCTCCGAAAAGATTGTATTGTATTTAAGTTCGTGTGTACTCACATAATTATTTCATACTTTTTAGTGCATTTTTTTAGTACGTTTTTTCGAAGTCGGTTTAATTTTCTTTTGAAAATGAAAACGTGAAAACTCATTTCTTGATGTTTGAGAAACACAAAAATCGACTGCGGAACAATCGACTCGTGTGCAGATGGCAATCTCCGTCCGTCGCATGAATCGTACATGATGATGAAGACATATTTAGTCCAGTCAATGAATGCTCATAAGGGGGTGTAGAGGGAAATGGAAGGAACACAATTTTTAACTTTGGGACTTTATTTGGACTAGTTAGGAGGTAAACATACTAAAAGTCCCTACTCCTAGGAGGTGAGCGAGATGCAGAGGGGCACGTAGAAGGTTCCTTTTTTCGGTTTTCCGCTTATATCTCGGAAACTATGTGTCCTAGCGATAAGACCATTCTATACAAAATTAAAGCTGATAAAGTGTGCCATAAGATTAATTTCATCCAGTTTTTCACTATCTCGCATAGTTTCCGAGATATCCGCGCTCAAAGTTCACTAATTGTGAAAAAGAAGAGCCTTATTTGACCAGCTAACTTTTCAGCACAATTAGTGAACTTTGAGCGCGGTTATCTCGGAAACTATGCGTAATAGCGAAAAATTGATACAATCAATCCTATGGCACATTTTGTCAGCTTTAATTTTGTATAGAATGGTCTTATTGCTATGACGCATAGTTTCCGAGATATAAACGGAAAACCGAAAAAGGGGACCTTCTACGTGCCCCCTGCACCTCGCTCACTTCCTAGAAGTGAGGACTTTTAGTATATTTACCTCCTAACTAATCCAAACAAAGATCCAAAGTTAAAAATTGTGTTCTTTCCATTTCCCTCTACAACTTTTCGTTGATTGGACTAATTATACGAACTTCACGTCACGATTGCAATCGACCCGTGTGTGGACGGCCTTACAAGACGACCTTTTTATTATCTTTATACACGCCTAAATCGTCCTCAATGATTCTGCTCAAAAAAGTTGATATTATCTACCAAACTCACGTTTTTCATTATTCTTATACGCTGTAAATTGAAGTGTAATCGTACTAGGACAGCTCCTATTTACTCTCGAAGAAAATTTCTGGTAATTATTTGCAGAGGCGATTCTCCGATTTTGATGAAATGTTTTCTTTTCATATACTAGAGGCTCTCTTTTAGTTTTCAAGATATTCGAAACAACTATTGCTACCAGTGTTCTTTGTAAATAATTACCATTGGTAATAATTAGACTGCAGATCTTTATGCAAAATGAAAATTATCTGCGTCGATTGCAAAACAGAAACCAAACATTGAAATCATGTATCGACGTCTTTAGTTTTCAAAATTTTCGTCCAATTTTGAATTTCATCTACTCAATTTTCCTATAAATGCATAAAAATCCGCAGTCTAAGAATTATTTACAAACAGGAACTCCTCTTCTATTTTGATGTAATTTAAATATGTTATACAGCTACATATTTTCAACAACTTTTTCCTGTTCATATACTAGGGACCCTCTTTTAGTTTTTGTTATGAATATGTGAGACTGTAGGGTGGCGCCACCCTACAGCGGGGACGCACAGACTGGTACACAGCTAGCACAGACCAAAGTAACATGTATACGAACACACTGTTAGTTTATACTATTTTATACTATTATATTTAATAAACATAATTATAAAACATAACATGGTGGCAGCGGTGAAGTTCCCCCTAATGGTTTAAGAGTGAACCTTAAGGTTCAAACGCGAGAGTGGCCTCTGAAGGCCTCTGCGTTACAAGGGCTTATCGAAGCGTTCAACGAATATGTAAGACCAAGGACAAACATTGTTGTCGAGCGTCATAAATTCTTTACAAGATTTCAACAGCAGAATGAACTCTTCGACACGTTCTTAAACAGTCTCAAGAAGCTGGTGAAAAGCTGCGATTTTGGGGATCAAGAAGAATCCTTGCTGAGGGATCGAATAATAATTGCCATTAATGACGAGGCGCTTCAACAGCGGTTGCTACGAGACCCGGATCTAACGTTAAGGAAGGCGGAGGAGTCGTGCAGAGTGACGGAGTTGTCCAAACAGCAGCAGCGGGTGCTACAATTTGGAAGGAGGACGTCCGAATCAATGGGGGTGGACGAGATCAAGAAGATGGGCCACATGGGGAGATCATCGACGGGTCAGAGCAATCAGCAGCAGAGCAACGAGCAGGTGCCGTATGAGTGCAGAAAGTGCGGGTACAACCACAAAAGAGGAAGGTGTCCCGCGTTCGGAAAGACGTGTAATAAGTGCGGTAAAGTGAATCACTTTGCGGTTGGGTGTCGAGCGGATAAAAGTGCGGGGAACATAAATGTAATTCGAGAGTCGGAAGCGAGTAACTTCTATGTAAATGCGGTTCAGGATCGGACAATGTCAAATTGTTGGACAGAGACGTTGAGAATAGGTAATGATAAGGTGGAATTCAAACTTGATTCTGGGGCGGATTGCAATGTTTTGCCAGTTAAAATTTACAAGCGGTTAAAAATGTTAGATAAATCGAAGAGAGAGGGTAGGAAGATTACTCTTGAAAGTTACTTTGGAAACAAAAGGGAGGCCTATGGGTATGTAGTACTCGATTGTAAGCTGCGGAACGTAACGTGGCACGAGAAATTTATATTGCTTGATACAGACAACACACCGATCTTGGGTCGCAATGCGTGCGAGAAAATGCAGTTGTTGACGCGAAATAAGAAAGTGGATCAAGTCAGGTGTGAGTTTCCTGGGAGGGAGATAGCTAATGGGAATGTCAATAAGGTGAAATTTGTTGAGAATAATCGAGATTTGTTTGAGGGAATTGGAACATATCCGGATAAATATAAAATAAGTTTGAAACAAGAAGCGAGTCCGATTGTAAATGGCTGTCGTAAAATTCCGTTAGCATTGAAAGATAGATTAAAGGAGTCTCTGGATAAGTTAGAAAAACAAGGAATAATTGAGAAAGTTGATCACGCGACAGATTGGGTAAATAAAAACGTGGTAATATTATAATAGTGGAAAAGAGTAATGGTTCGTTACGGATTTGTTTGGATCCGGGAGCGCTAAACAAAACTCTGAAAACTGAAAAATTTCCTATTCCGACTATTGAAGAGCTAAGTTCAATGAAGACTGGAAAAAAAATATTCTCGGTTCTTGACATGAAGGATGGGTTCCATCAAGTTGAACTTGACAAAGGGAGCGCTGAAATTTGCACCTTCATAACACCATTTGGAAAGTACAAGTATGGGAGACTCCCATTTGGTTTGTCCACAGCGCACAGTGGGAAAAAGTGACTTACCTCGCTTCAAAAAGGAATAACTTTCGATAGAAATGAGGTAGAGGGATGAATTTTTTTTTTAATTAAAGCTGAAACTTTGCAGAATATGGGAAAAATAGGAAGATTACGGTACGAACGGTTTTTAACCTTGAGAAAGTTCGTTAAACTTTCACAATTTTCAGAAAATGTGGTTTCTGCGTTACCACGGGCAGAAAAAATTTTTTAAATTTTTGCTATATATCATTTCCCGTAGATTTTTTCACGCTGATTTCAAATCTGGTCTCAAAATTGGTCTACGACTTCAGGATTTTACAAGAAATCGATTTTCGTGAACGAATTGTTTAACGAATTTTCTCAAGGTTATAAAACGTTCGTACCATAATCTTCCTATTTCCCCATATTCTGCCAAGTTTCAGCTTTAATTTAAAAAAAATTTCATCGCTCTACCTCATTTCTATCGAAAGTTCTTTGATTTTGTCTCCGATTTGGACGAAAGGTCCCACACTGTGAGGCGTAAGTTCCACTGTGCGCTGTATCCCATGGAACGCCTCATAGTGTGGGACCTTTCGTCCAAATCGGAGACAAAATCAAAGAACTTTCGATAGAAATGAGGTAGAGCGATGAAATTTTTTTTAAATTAAAGCTGAAACTTGGCAGAATATGGGGAAATAGGAAGATTATGGTACGAACGTTTTATAACCTTGAGAAAATTCGTTAAACAATTCGTTCACGAAAATCGATTTCTTGTAAAATCCTGAAGTCGTAGACCAATTTTGAGACCAGATTTGAAATCAGCATGAAAAAATCTACGGGAAATGATATATAGCAAAAATTTAAAAAAATTTTTCTGCCCGTGGTAACGCAGAAACCACATTTTCTGAAAATTGTGAAAGTTTAACGAACTTTCTCAAGGTTAAAAACCGTTCGTACCGTAATCTTTCTATTTTTCCCATATTCTGCAAAGTTTCAGCTTTAATTTAAAAAAAAATTCATCGCTCCACCTCATTTCTATCGAAAGTTATTCCTTTTTGAAGCGAGGTAAGTCACTTTTTCCCACTGTGCAGCGCCGGAAGTTTTTCAAAGATATAATGTAAAGGTTTTTGGGGATATTGAGGGCGTTTGTATTTACTTTGATGATATGATTGTAGCGGCGTCGAGTGAGAGAGAGAGCATGACACAATACTCGAGAAGGTTGTGAAGAGAGCGAGAGAATATAACGTGCGTTTTAATCCGACTAAACTGCAATACAAGGTCCCTGAGGTCAATTATTTGGGTCTAATCTTTGACAGGGCTGGTGTACGACCGGATCCAGATGTGGTAAAGACAATTGTAAAATTAATAGAACCAGAAAACAAAAAAGAGTTGTTAAGTATACTGGGGATGTTTAATTTTCTTGCGAAATTTGTTAGAAATGCGTCGAAATTGTGTGCGCCCTTAAGGGATCTAATAAAAGGAAATGTAGAGTGGAGATGGACCCCGGATCATGCGATGTGTCTCACGGAGATGAAAAAAGCACTGTGTAAAGCACCGACATTGAGATTGTTTGATCCAAGGGTTCCGATCATTATTCAGTCGGATGCGTCTTAAATGGTTTGGGAGCATGTCTAATGCAAGGGGGCCAACCGGTCTCCTTTGCGTCGAGGAGCTTAAATGAATCGGAAAAAAGATACGCACAAATTGAGAAGGAAATGTTGGTCATTTGTTTCGGGCTGGAAAAATTTCATCAGTTTGTGTATGGGCACGAAGTGAAAGTGTACACGGACCATAAGCCACTGGGCTCGATTATTGAAAAGGATATGCATAAAGTAACGACGCGATTACAAAGGTTAAAACTGAAGCTCTTAAGATATAAAATCATCGTGGAGTACTTGCCGGGGAAACAAATGGTCGTTGCGGATCTTCTCTCGAGGTCGTATTTAAAAATTACGGGTGGGGAGGATGAAACGCACAGTGAGATGGTGCATAGTCTTGACACTGAGGTAGCCATGGGTCAGGCCAGAAGGATTCAGTTTCGGGAAGAGACAATGAGTGATCGAACGTTAGTTAAACTTAGCAATTATTCTGTACAGGGGTGACCTAAAGAGAGACATAAAGTCCGTGGTGATGTCAAACATTATTGGGCAATGAAAGATGAAATCACGTGTCATGAAGGGATGCTCTTTATGAATGATAAGATCATAGTTCCTGAGAAGTTGAGATTGGAAATGCTCAGCCTGGCTCATGCACCTAATTTTGGGATCGAAAAAACAAAAAAGAGACTGCGTTAGATATTTTACTGGCCAGGCCTAGGTTCAGATGTTGAACAGTATGTGAGTCGTTGTAGAACATGTGAGAAATTCAGTAGAGGCAATGTGAAGGATCCATTAATACCACACAAGGTTCCGGAACTTCCATTTGAAAAAATCGGCGTTGACATTTTTGAGTTCCAAGCTAAAGATTACATGGTGATGATGGATTACTATTCGAAATGGTTAGAAGTAAGCATGGTAAAGAACAAAACAGCTAGAGAGGTTCAGAGGAACCTGGTCTCGATTTTTGCTGCGCATGGAATTCCTGAGATACTTGTTAGTGACAACATGCCGTTCGCAAGTTATAAGTTCGGACAATTCGCGGAGGAGTGGACATTCAAGGTCGTCACATCCAGTTCTCATTCTCCTAGGTCAAACGGTTTGGCAGAAAAGGCAGTAGGAATTGCCAAGTCAATTCTAAATAAATGTGAGGAGGAAGGAACTAACGTCAGTATGGCATTGCTAGAATATAGAAACCTACCCATAGCAGGGTTAAATGTTGCGCCGGCTCAAATGCTCATGTCGATAATATTCAGAACAAAATTACCGATTGTAAAGTCTCAATGTTATGACAGAGTGGTCATACGCAAAGGTGGGGAGTGGAGACTAGGGCGTATTCAAAGAGTAGAGGATGTTCCGAGGTCCTACGTGGTTGTAAATAATCAGGGGGAAGTAGTGAGACGAAATGCGATGCATTTAAGGGGGATCTATACCCTCGGATTTTGGGCTATTTATCAATGTTATCAACCTCTGTGCAGAAAAAAAGTTTGGTAACATTGATAAACACGCAACTGCATAATGAACACGAGATGGAGTTGCTTGCTATTTCCATATTCTATTCAGCTCGTCGCGAATGCCGTTATACAGGACAGGTCGCACTAATATTAGTGCCACCGATGAGAATATGTACCTCGTCTGTGTCAGTTTTGCTATGATTCCACATTGACAGCAGTGAAATGTTGCACAATATCGCAGCACTGATTGACACTCCTTCTGACTAGGCACCATCTCGTGTAAACTAACTGAAATGAAATTGGCTCTAGATTGGCTCTACATCAGAGATAACCTCTGTCTTCATGAACGTAATATGGGGAAATCTCTGCTAATGTGAATGAAATCACGCGCGGCGATTTTTTGTCCTTATACGAGCATATTTTGAGCTACACAAAGGCTCATTTGATAGAGGAAGGTTCATCACGGCGCGCTCTGCTCATCATATCAGTCAGAAAAATCTCTTTGAGACAGGAAAATACATTGAAACCTGCGGTTATTTTTCTAGATTTTTTCTCTACTTTGGGCATTCATATTATTAGATATAAACATAATCTCGTTAAATCAATAGCAGAGCGCGCCGGATTTAACCTTCCTCTATAGAATGAGTCCTCACCCAGTCCAAAATCCGCTCAAATAAGGACAAAAAATCGCCGCGCGTAAACCCATGTTTCGACCCAAAATCTAGTAAGATTCTAGTTCCTTTCTAGTTACTTCATTGGGTATAGATCCCCCTTAAGGGGATAGTTACACCTTGGTTACAACTAGAATCTTACTAGAATCTTACTAGAAAATATGGGTTTGCGGGAAAACAAATGCTGTTCTTATTTCAGCAAATTGTGGGCTGGTTGAGGGCTCATTGTAAAGAGGAAGGTTTAACGTAGGTCGCTCTGGTCATGAGGCTAACGAGATTATGTTTATATCTAATAATATGAAGGCCCAAAGTAGAGAAAAAATCTAGGAAAAAAAACCGCAGGTTTCAATGCATTTTTCTGTCTCTGAAAGACTTTTTGACTGCCCTAATGACCAGAGCGCACTGCGTCAAACCTTCCTCTTTACAATGAGCCCTCACCCAGCCTACAATTTGCTGAAATAAGGACAGCATTTGCTTTCCCGCAAACCCATATTTTCGACCCAAAATCTAGTAGGATTCTAGTAAATTAGCAAATAACCCAAAGTAGAGACTTTGGGCCTTCATATTATTAGATATAAACATAATATCGTTAGCCTCATGACCAGAGCGACCTACGTCAAACCTTCCTCTTTACAATGAGCCCTCAACCAGCCCACAATTTGCTGAAATAAGGACAGCATTTGTTTTCCCGCAAACCCATATTTCCTAGTAAGATTCTAGTAAGATTCTAGTTGTAACCAAGGTGTAACTACCCCCTTAAGGGGGTAGTCTACCCGATGGTTACAACTAGAATCTTACTAGAATCTTACTAGAAAACATGGGTTTGCGGAAAAACAAATGCTGTCCTTATTTCAGCAAATTGTGGGCTGGTTGAGGGCTCATTCTAAAGAGGAAGGTTTGACGATAGTCGCTCTGGTCATTAGGCTAACGAGATTATGTTTATATCTAATAATATGAAGGCCCAAAGTAGAGAAAAAATCTTGGAAAAAAACCCGCAGGTTTCAATGCATTTTTCTGTCTCTGAAAGACTTTTTGACTGCCCTAATGACCAGAGCGACTATCGTCAAACCTTCCTCTTTAGAATGAGCCCTCACCCAGCCTACAATTTGCTGAAATAAGGTCAGCATTTGTTTTTCCGTAATTGCATTCACATTAGCAGAATTTCCCCCATATTACACTCATGATGATAGAGTGCAGAGCAAGCTAGAGCCAAATTTAGTTCAGCCAGTTTTGACGAGATGGCGCCTAGTCAGGAGGACCAATGCGTAAAGATCCGCTGTTTAATTATAACTTCGCGTTTCCTTAATTGCAAGGGTGTGGAATGTAAAAGGGGAAGAATAATTGGCTAATGTTAAATTTTATACATTTATTTTTTTAATGACAAACAAATATAACTCGAAATCATTTAATATGATATGGGAATAGCAAGCAACGCCATCTCGTGTTCATCAGGCAGTGCGTGTTTCTCAGTGTCACCAAACTCTTTTTTTGCATACAGGTTGTTCACACTGATTTTCTAATTGTAACCATGGGGTAGACTACCCCCTTAAAAAAGTCGGTAACCGTTTCAGAAGACGCTCAGTGGGAGGGTCATAGTGCAGAGATGGAATTTGAGGCGTCTCAACCAAATATGGATGCACACTGGTCTCGGCTCCCTCAGAGCAGTCGTGTGTCGATTTGGGACGCGAATGCGGAGGATGGCTTGTCCCCGGGTGAGCGACTTGGTATAAGTGAGGGTCGCCAGAATGTGGTCACACGAAGTGGACGCGTCTCGCGTCCACCAGAGCGAATGGATTTGTAAGAGTGGTAGTGACTAAAGGGGGGAGATGTTATGAATATGTGAGACTGTAGGGTGGCGCCACCCTACAGTGGGGACGCACAGACTGGTACACAGCTAGCACAGACCAAAGTAACATATATACGAACACACTATTAGTTTATACTATTTTATACTATTATATTTAATAAACATAATTATAAAACATAACAGTTTTCGAGATATTCGGAAAAACTATTGCTACAAATGCTTCTTTGTAAATAATTACCATCGGTAATTACGATTGGAATAGTTTCGTGTGGGACGTTGTTTGACTAGCATTTTTGTATGGGGTGCGTATAAAACATAGGTCAAGTTCGTTTTTCTTAATGAAATCATATATTTTTTATTAGGTTAGTCGATCCAGTCCATGATTCTGTTTTTAAGAAGTGTTAACACGTTAATATCAAGAAATCATTAGTTTAGTACATATTTGAACTGTTCTATTTCATAATTTTTTAAACAGAATTATGGGCTGGATAGACCAACCTAACAAAAAATATGTACACGATTACATTTTAGAAAATTAAGTTGACCTTCATATGTCCTCTACGCTTCACTATAACTAATCATGTCAAATAACGTCTCCCACAAAACCATTCACTTTTACAAAAAACATTTTCCACTATTTATGCAGTAATTGAAATGCTCCGCAGTGAAGTGCTCCGCCCTTTATAAATCACGAATTGCAAAATAAGAAATTTGTTTCAATAAAAACATGTTACAATAGATCAAGTCTTCTTGATCGGAATGGTAAAGAATTAGTTAACCTCCCGTCGGGCGCAACCGATCTGAGAGTCACAGCGCGATCATTTAGGTACCTCTCTCCCTCACCAGGCGACCTTGGCACTTGGCGCTCCCAGTAGCTGCCTGTTTTGACGTGCTCTAACGACCCTTCCCACTTAGTTTATCTTTGACCGTCAATACGGGAAGTTATTTAATTTTTGTTCAGATAAGCTATATATTTCTTTGTATCGACCCATTTCTTTAATCGACCGGTCTGCAGCCAACATGTGGCACATTTTAGCACAATTAGAAGGTTTCTCAACCATTGCATGCAACTTAGCTTCCCAGGTCCAACGGACCGTATCGTAAAGTCGCAATGCCGAAATTTCAGGTAACAAGTATCTGGAAAACACAAGCGACCCAGTCATCCCTACCCTTCAGGTGGACCCACTGTGTATTATAGAGGTGTTCCGACTAAGCACCTCTGTAAGGCTGAAGTTTTGTGGTAGATAGAGGTTAGTTCTCTGGTCGCCGCCAGATGGAATACTACCCAGACAGCACACCGGCTCGATTTGGGCCTGGTTTTTATGCGCGCATTGGCGCGGATATTGCCTGTAGGGGGCTCGAGCCCAGGGCCTGACGGCCGGGCTGGGATTCAGCCCATTTACAAGATTGCAAGGGTGCGGGATTTGCGTTCTCATTTCGTGATAATACAAAAACGGGTTTTTTCAGTAGTCAAAAACGCCAGATAAAAGATCAATCTAGGTAGCAATCGCCCTCAAAAGTCTTATTTAAGACAGATTTAATAACAGTAAAGTGGATTCTGCTTCCTCCTAAAGATGGTGTAGGTTCTGTTCCATGCTAAAGATGATGTAGGAGCTGTTCCAGGCTAAACATGATGTGGAGAGAGATGTCGCGAGAAAAGTTGGGCTCAATCGAAGCACTGATTGGCCACATTAGTGTGACCGTGCTGCCCTCTCAAAAACAGGCTGAATACCGGCACGGCCGTCAGGCCCTGGGCTCGAGCCCCATGCAGGTGATATCCGCGCCTATGCGCGCATAAAAGCCCTGCATGAATCAACCGGCCTGGGCCTCGAGCCGATCCAAGCGTTGTATTGGCCCGTAACCTGTAGGTCAGGGGCCCTGCAGGCTGTGCTATCTGGATAGTCATCCTCACAGTTTTCATGTACGTGTGTGAATGAAATTGTGTGCAGCAGCATGTACATGTAGCCTGTGCTAAGGTATGTACCGTACATATACCTTATATGTACATATAGTACAGGCTGCATGGACACGCTGCTACACACAATCTCATTCACACACGCACATGAAAACTGTGAGGATGCCCGATATGCCATCTAACTAACCTCTAGCTATCACACCTTTCCGAGAGAAGTCCGAACACCTCTATAATACACCGTGGGTGGGCCCAAAAGGGCGGCCCTACGAGTATATACGGTACCAAGAGCACTATTTCCCTAAGAGCAGTTGTATAAATGAACTTAATTAGATGTTTGTCAGGTTTTTTGAATGTGTGCCCGTCAAGCACATTGCGCCCGAACTCGGCGATCCAGATATTGCGCCCGACGGAAGGTTAAGTTTGACCAATAGTTCTTCAGATGAATATAATCTGTTTTTATGAAAATTGGATAAAATTGTAAAATTTATAGATTTTCATTTCGTAAACCTATTGAAAAAAATAGTTTTTTAATCTCCACATATTTTTATTCTAATTATATTTTACACATTCTCTTATGTACAAGAAACATATATAAACATTCGCTTAAAACTGCAATAATGAAAGTATAATATTTTGAAAGTATAAAGTTAGAATTAATTTTAAATATTATACTCTGTAAGATTATTTCCTTATTATACTACAGTGTGCATATTGAAGTTACATTACACAAAATTTTGTTCTTTTCTGTACGAAATCTACGTATCTTCATCGTGAAAATAAACATGTTGCAGAAAATTACAAACTGCAATGACAATTATTATATTTCGTATCGATTGTTGCAAAATAGTAATTAGAAATAGACATTTTCATAAACATCCATAGTTGTTAAGTGTGAAATGAATCCTACGATATTTTTTGTGTCTTCGTTTCCAAATTCATGCGTTCTATCGTTGTTGCAATTTCAGTCGTAGATTTCGTGAACGAAATTAACGGTTCCTCTTGCAAGGGCGGAATTTGTGACCGCAAAATGTCCGTCGCATGTTTCGTGATCTCGTTCCACGCAAAAGTCAGGTCGTCTTCTTGACTCCACCTGCTGCACACTACGAAACGAACGATTAACTTTTGGTGAAATGTTGCCGGTATCACATAAATTTTCTTCTCCGCTGTCAAACGACTGAGCAAATCCTTGGTCAATTTGTCATCACCCTAAAATTAAAAGGACGATTGGAATTAAAAGCATCATTGGCAGGCTTTCAAAAAATATCAGGTAAGTACTTGAATTTTTTGCCGTTCATTAATAGATATCAGAACTAATAGTACAATAAAGCTTTGATCTAAGAAAAGCCCTCGGGTCCGTGCTGTGTTCCTTACATCCTGTGGTGCTACTATTTCTTTGTGACCTCGTCGACCGCGCCGAGCGTAGAAAAGGACAGCGCGTCTAAAGACACTGTGAAAGGCGCACTACAGTAAAGACCCAATCTAACAATAAGCCGATTCTCGGTTCTGTCCTGTGACATAGATCGCGACCGGATACTATTTTTTTGCGGCCGCGTCGACCGCGCCGAACGTAGAAAAGGACAGCAAGGCCGAAGGCACAACAAAAATAGCGTACCGGTGAAAGAATACTAGTTTAATAACGAATTTGCAGTCTTCGTTTTATTGTTTTTGTTGAAACATTTAGTTCCACTATTTCTGTAATATTTCTTGTTGCATTCGTTGGGTCTTTTCAACTTGTACGAAAAACTCGACGGTCTTCTGGTATTGTGGTACAGCGTCTGCGTCCACGACCTCTTAAATTTTTCACGATCTTACGTTGTAGATATTTTTAAAAAAATTTTTTACTGGCTCCAATTTTTAAGGATTCCAATATTAAATTGTTTGAATGGCCAGCCCAGAGCCCTAACTTGGATCCTATCGAGAACTTGTGGAGTTTACTAGACGCAAAAGTTCCATTGGACCGGCGAAATAATAACGTCGATTTTTTCAAAAGGTTACAATACAATTAATTAATACAAAGTATTCCTCGGAAAAAGGCGACGATACCAAGTATTAATTTTGTTATGTGTTTTATTTATTACGCTTGTCATTAATTGTCCAGTTATTTTTGTCTCCTGATAAATAGCTGACATTAAATATGAACTTCAATTATTCTTTAAATAATCTATACTGATTGACTGTATTAATTGACTGTATTTGCGACATTTTTCTGATTAAAATGACATCAAACAAGATACTATTTGGCCCGTATTTACTGGACATGTAAAGCATAATTTATAATTTATCATATACATATAAGAAGAAAATTGAAAATAAAGTTAGCATCGCACCGTTGCGGTCGCTATTTCTCTTTCTTTTTCACTCGCTATCCTTTTCTATGTCCTAAAATTACTCCATGCCGCCAATTAAACCGCTAAATATAGTTGAAATTATATCGGGTGATTTTAATCAGAAAAATGCCACAAATAAGTTTCTGAAAGTCCCATAAAAAAATAATGAAAAATGAAGACGTTTTGTAATTGGATTAATATGTTTACAATTTACACTGCTCGATGACCGAGGCAGCTCGATCTTCTTGGCCCCTCGCGGGGTATGTCCCACAATAGAGGGGCTAATCGTTTTCGTACATCCTACGGTTCCCGTTTTCTTAGATCAAAGCTTTACTGTAGAATAGATTTTCTCTCTGTGTGTGTGTGTGTGTGTGTGTGTTTGCTTATATTTACCTTAAGTCTGAAACAAATTAAACCCAGAGACCTCTCGACTACAATTTCAAATCGATCGTCGGATTTGACATATTGTTCGAACATTTGAGCCAATTTTAGCGCATGTCTAATGTGTTCCTGTAGACCTTCAACACCGTAAAGTCGCAGGACGAACCACAGTTTTAAGGCGCGGAAACGACGACCCAAAGGAACTTGCCAATTCTAAGAAATTGTATTTTAAAATGTTGACATTTATAAAACGTAATCAATCATATTAAATACGGATAAAACTTGTCACATAATTTTATTGTCTACAGTGAATCAAAATAATATTGACACACTTTTTAAAGGACCATTGCTTTTTAATATTGGACCATAAGACTTAGTTAGATTGGTTTTTGAGAAGTTAGAACAATTAGTTTTTTACATGACGTGCACAAAATACTTTGAAAAAATTGAAATTGCAATTTGATGAAATTTTCAGGATATGTACAATTGGTACAGATGTACAAAATTTATTTTTTAAATTTTCAATGTAGACATAAAATCATAAAGAACACATAAAAAAGTTGTAAACAACAACTTTTAGTATTTTCTCTGTAATTCAAACAAAATTTTTTCACGTCATGTAGTGAACTAAATGTTCTTCTCGAGAAGACAATCCAAGTTTTATGGTTGAATATTAAAAAGCTATGATCCTTCAAAAAGAGTGTCAATATTATTTTGAGATTAGCAGTACCTAGATCAAATAAATAACTTACTCTATAATCTGGAGCTAGTCCTTGTTTATCGTGCTCTAAATAAATTCTATCCACACTAAATGCTTCGATTAACCGTCTAGAGTCCTTCACCCTTGAAAAGAAATTAAAAATTATAGATCACATAAAATCATAAAATCATAAAAACATAAAATCAAATTGTTTAGAAATAAATACAACCTTCATTAAATAAATTGCGGTTCTCTGTAGCTCTATTTGGATATCAAATTGTTTGGAGTAAACGTACTTCCATTTATAGGAGTAATAAAAAAGAATAAAAAAGAATAAAAAAAGGAAATTACATAATTTACAGCATTAAAAAAATTTAAATAAACCCTAACTAAAATTTTTTGGAGAAAGTTAAACGATTTTTAAGAGTGAAAAATGCAGAATACATGTTTGTTGATTATGTGCAATGTATAAAAAATGAAGTCGATACATTTATTTCTCGCTCAATTTATATAACATAGGCGTTATCGTATTTTTGCGTGAAAATTAATGCATACGTACCAAAGCGTAGAACAATCGAAATTTACAAGCAGCCACTTATGAGGATTCATATTGAAAGAGTCTACGTATTCAACGCCGGACATTAAATGTCGATATTCAGGACAAACAAATGCGGCGCCTGTGAAAACATTACGCAAATCAGGAAATTACATAGTTGTGATAAATTGAATTAGTTTAACAATAATTTGAACAAATTCCCTGCCAGTTTCATATGTGAAAATTAAGTTAATGTCACATGCAAATTAATCGTACGTCTCTACAATTATATAGCGCATATCATCAGATTTAAATAGTTAATCTTTATATTTTTGTACTTTTTCCTCTAGAGGATTTTGTCTTGTATTGATTCGTAGATTGAGGCAAAACCATCCCCACCATAGCGCCCACTCTCCCCTTCCCACAAAATGAAATGCGTTCATTCATTCGTACAGACATAAACAACAAATTAAGAATTTGTACTTTATAGAAAACAAAAACCTATAACTTTTTTAATATTGCGCTATATGATTTGAACTTTTTTGAGAAATTAGAGCAATTAGTTTACTAGATGATTTGAAACGAAATTTTTTTCCAAAATTGCAATTGGTCGGAATTGTAGAGAAAACACTAAACGTTGCATTTCGCAACTTTTTAATGTGGACCTATAATGAAAATTTTTGAATTTCGACTATTTTATTGTTTTACTTAAAAAGAATCGATTGACACATCATTAGTGTTTACCCAGATAGTACAGCCTGGCATAGCTACCAGCTGACCCAGCCTGCAGAGCCTCTGACCTGCAGGTTACGGGCAAACACAACGCTTGGTGCTGCTCGAGGCCCAGGCAGGTCGATTTTGTTCGGGCTGCTGTGCCCTGCAAAAGCTCGAGCCCAGGGCCTGCAGGCCGGGCCGAGATTCAGCCTGTTTTTGAGAGGGCAGCACGGCCACACTAATATGGCCAATCAGGCCGATGCCAGTATCAGAGTTGGGTGTTATTCGAATGAAATTTCATTCGAATTCCCAGCGAATAAAAATTACGAATAAAATTTTATTCGAAGGGAAGTTCGAATTTTTATTCGAATAAATCTTTATAACCCAGCGAATAAAAATTTATTCGAATAAGCCATCGAGTGAATAAAGGTATCGAATGACTTCGCGCCGACGACTCAGAGCCCGAGTGTCGAGTGTCGAGTGTCGACGTCGGGTTCCTACTTCAAAAGCGGCCCGCCCTCGGCTGCGCTTATTCTCGGCCTTTATTCTTATTCGCTGCCGTCATTTAGAATAACGAATAACGAATAAAAGTCTCGGGATTTATTCGTGACTAACGAATAACGAATAAAGCGTTATTCGTACGCTACGAATAATTTCTCAGCGAATAAAATCGTTATTCCTTATTCTCGAATAAATCCTAGGATTTATTCGTTATTCTTTATTTGTTATTCGAAATAAAATTTGCCCAACTCAGGCCAGTATACAGAACACAAGGCGGGTTGCATGAATGTGGCAGAAATCGTTAAAGAAAAAAAATAAGACTTGGGAGGGCAATTTGCCTAGATTGATCTTTTATCTGGCGTTTTTGACTACTGAAAAACCCCGTGTTTGTATTATCACGAAATGAGAACGCGAATCCCGCACCCTTGCAATTTTGAAAATGGACCGAATACCGGCCCGGCCCACAGGCCCTTGGCTCGAGCCCCTGCAGGTGGCATGCGCGCATTGGCGCGCACAGGGACCCGGCCAAAATCGAGCCGGTGTGCTATCTGGGTACTTATAATCTATAAAAAAATCGTGAATCAAACTGGAAATGGAATTTATTCGTTTCCTAAAGTATTCTAAAACCAGACATTTTTTAAATATTTCCAACTTCATCGGAATCATCAGAACCAGAATACATATATGTATTGATACTTGTGAAAAGATTTGATTTTAACATGAAATCCTACTTTATGAATTTCGAATATTTGATTGTTTTACTCTAAAAGAATTGATTGACACTTTATTAGTGTTTATTCATTATCTACAAAGAAATCATGAACCAAACTGGACATGCAATTTATTAGTTTCCTACAATATTCTAAAACCATACATATTTTAAATATTTCCTACTTCATCAGAATCTGAGTATTGATGATTGTGAAAAAATTTGATTTTGAAATGAAATATCATATAAATACTTGGACATTAAATGAAAAATATGCAAAAAAATTAATAACCTGCATAAGCAGCATCCACGTGAAGCCAAATGTTGTGTTCGTTGCATATGGGACCCAATTCTTCAAGATTATCGAAAGCACACGTGCCAGTGGTGCCCAGAGTGGCTACCACGTAAAACGGTATCAGGCCTTTCTCCAAGTCCTCTTTAATGGCTTTCGATAATGTTTCGCCTCGGAAAGAACATTTTTCATCGGTCGGTAAAAGTCGCATAGTCACCGACGCTAATAGTCCTGCCTTCTCCACTGACGAATTCGACTGATCTATGGAGTACAAATGAAGAACGATTACGCTGCTATATTGTTTAACAAGCAACTTGTTTTTGTGTTGCAATAACCAATCGGAATCCAAACACCGTTTTCCTGTATCACCATTCATTTTGTGAAATGATATTTTGAAAGAAATTCAATGTTCAACTTCAAGAATTTTCTATATGTATGCAGGGTGTCCCACGCAACTGGAACAGGCTGTACCTCCTAAACGGTCGGGTATAGAGGAAAATGTTATAAGAAAAAGTTGAATGGCATCAGACGATGCCTACTACGCAACTAATTTTATGCACTTTTGTGCATCGGTGCATCAGAAAAATGCAACTGCACTTTTTTTCTAAATGGAAACCTACATTTTTGACTGCACCAATCGGTTCAGTTTGTTGTGCTCTACATAAAAGCACTAACATACTTATGCCCTAAACTTATTCGTTAAGAAGTTATCGAAGCTGAAATTTCACTGAATTTTTTCGGTCTCGACAAGTGTTCCAGAGTACCTACGTTATGTTCCATTATAAATCGCCATCTCGTTCTACCTATTCAAATTTAGTTAATAAGTTCTGTGAATTAGGCAGTGTAGGACGGAATACGTGTTATGAGACCTAATGGTTGAAGAAATTAAATTTCCGTTGATCAAACAGAGTAGTCAAACTATATCTATTAATGAGTCCAAGGTCATTTGAAGGTCATAGTGACCACATCTACACAGCTACAACAGCTACAACACCGTGAAGTTAAAAATATATGGAGCTATTTACAAATTATCGATGACCTTCAAAAGACCTTGAAAACGACTACAAACAGAACATTTTTTTATATCACCATATTTGCCCCCTTTAACAGTACAACTTTTCTCTCTAACATTCTCTTCTATCTCTAATCCTAACGGAGCTATTTAGGTGGCCTGTTTGTCGTGAACCACCCGGTATACACTTCAGCTATAAAGACTGTACAAATATTTATTTATATTATATATTTATTTATTATTATTATTATATATTTATATAAATTCTTACAAACAAAATTATATATTTACTCCAAAACATGATATACAAGGTGTCTCACTTAAGTGACGCACAGAATATCTGATTTAATCCTTAGCACTCGAGTGGTGACTTAGATTATTCAAAATATTGTAAACATTATTAAATATTTTGGCATCTAATCAATTACTAAACATTTAAGTATTGTATGAAGTATCATATCAATTTCATATCCATAAAATGAAAAAAATCATATGGAATGAAATTATTCTAGGTCGGGAAAAATATTTTAATTTTCGTGTTAAAATAACTCCGAGTGTAAAGGGTTAATTTTGACAAAGTAAACAATTTGTTATGTGTGATTTGAATGGTAACAAGTGGTCAGTATCCCGCAGGGGTTATTTTTTAAATGTTTGCTTTTTCTCGTAGTTTCGAAGGTCATTGATGTTTTTTTCGTGTCGCATCGTGTAGTTCGTAAAAAATACATTCAAATATACATATACTGTGACATGATCTTCAAATAACCTTGTCCTCCGGCGATGAAGATCAAACAATGAAGATTGTGAGGAGAATGCGGGCTCTGAGAGAAATGCCAACGCCTCTGAATCTGTAGAAAGTGTCTTTCGTAGCACAAAGAATATCGTTATGGAGTGATCATGTACAATGACTTACATTTGTTCGTCGTATTTTTGTGCTACGAAAGACACTTTCTAAAGATTTACAATTGTTAGCATTTCTCTCGAAGCCTGCATTCTCCTTACAAACGAAATTTAAGTTTGACCTCCATCTTTGGAATTCAAGGTCATTTGAAGATCATGTCACAGTACATATTTGAATGTATTTTACTACGAGCTACACGATACAACACAATGATGAATTGAAATGAACCTTATTTATAGCAGCATATGCATTATGACCATACTGCGGATCTTTATGCAAAATAAAAATGTTCAGCAGCGATTGTAGGCAGCAGAAGTGAAATCAAAATTCATTTCATCCCCTAACCATTTTTTACTACTGAAAACAACATAACGCTATTTTTAAATTTTCCTAATTTTTAACTGTTTCATATATTATTGTACCTAGCCAATTTCTTCAGAAATGCATAAAAACCGCAGTCTAATTATGACTAACTTTAATATCCTTTAGAAAAAGAAAAATGGATTAATATCTCGTGTATACATATTATTGCGAATATGTATATAATCTTAATACGCGTACATATGTATGTTCAACAAATCGTTTATAGAATGAGAACAAGTTAACAATTGTTATACAATGAAAAATTATCTGCAAGCGATTAATATGAAAAAAGTAATAAAGCAACTAAATTGAATCATCGTGAATTAATGATTATAGACGTGTGGTAATGTAAAATCAATGTATTAATGAACGTGAAATAATTACCAGACGTGTATGAAATTAATTTAGATGTGATAAAGTTTTCGTCCCATTCTGGATGAAGCTGTTTCGTGCGACGTATCGTTTCTTCCTTCGCTGCTAACAGACATAAAAAGGTAACCTCACTTGCTGAACCCTAAATAAATAAAAGAAAAATAATTATTACAATTGTACGCTTACAAATGATTGTCAAAACAAATTATTTAGTATTTATCACTAGATCTACCGAGCACTAAACGCAATTGGCATACATTGCCTTATATTAATGACAAAATTGCATTTATGTAGATCTCGTTCGAGTTTTGTTTAAATATGTGCTTCAATAAAGAAGTTCACTAAAAAAATTTCTCAGAAAAATATATTTATACCCAGATAGTACAGCCTGGCACAGCCTACCACCTGACGCCAGTCAGCAGAGCCCCTGACCTACAGGTTACTGGCAAACACAACGCTTGGAACTGCTTGAGGCACAGGCAGGTCGATTCAGGTCGGGTTCTCGTGCGCGCATTGGCGCGGATATCACCTGCAGGGGTTCGAGCCCAGGGTCTGCAAGCCGGGCCGGGATTCAGCCTGTTTTTGAGAGGCAGCACGGTCACACTAATGTGGCCAATTAGTGCTTCGATTGAGCCCAACTTTTCTCGCGCATGCGCGACACAGGGCGGGTCGCATGGAAATGAGGATTGTAAGAGTGCGGGATTCGCGTTATCATTTCTCAATACAAAAAATTTGATTTCTCAGTAGTGAATAACGCTAGATAAAAGATCAATCTAGGCCGTGATCGCCCTTGAAAGTCCTATTTTTACATTTACAAGTCGTCATTTGCATCATACGGAAGCATACAATTGCGCATGTAGCATTTTCATAACATATATGATGCCGAATAATGCAAATTACGCCTCGTCTATACGATAGGAAAAAAATAAGACTTATGAGGGCGATTGCTGCCTAGATTGATCTTTTATCTGGCGTTTTTGACTACTGAAAAAAACCCGTGTTTGTATTATCACGAAATGAGAACGCAAATCCCGCACCCTTGCAGTCTTGTAAATGGTCCGAATACCGACCCGGCCAGCAAACCCCGGGCTCGAGCCCCTGCAAGTGATATCCGCGCCAATGCGCGCACGAGAACCCGGCCAAAATCGAGCCGGCGCGGCGTGCTATCTGGGTAATATCAATATTTCTAAAAGAAAAAATCTGGAACGAGTCAATGACTGGTCTGGTAAATCTAGTGTTATTTATAGAGATGAGGAATTTAGTTAATATATTATTAGTACAAATGTTTATAATTATATATACATATATGCGTGATTATTATATTATGATATAAAAATGAAACTTATTTTACCTTTAGTGAAAATATTATTGCATTGTTCATGTGACAGTACAGAAAGTTTATTTCAGATAACATTTATATGAAGCACGATGATTTAACAAAAGAAATGTCATACTTTAATACAAATATGTTACAAACCAACTTCCCGTGATATTGTAAAGTATCCTTGTTTGAATGTGAAAGGCTAATAAGAAGCGGCTCGTTGGTCTAGGGGTATGATTCTCGCTTAGGGTGCGAGAGGTCCCGGGTTCAAATCCCGGACGAGCCCAAATTTTTTTTCTTTTTTTAAAATTAATTTTTTGTTACATAGTAAATGTGTTAATAAAATATAATAATTATGATAATAACTTTTGCAAGATTAGTAAATTTACACCAAAAATTATGGTCATACAACGTGTCACCAATGTCATCAATTGCTCTTAATACGTAAAAAATGCAGTTGCAATCTGAAAACTATGCTCTCAAAATATATCAATTTATGTATTATTTCACAATACTTACATACAATATTTACATTATATTGCATATATATAATATTGACAATGTATGTAAATACCTGCTTGCATTGATTCAAACCTTTCTTATTAATAGTATTGGATTTTGGAAAGAAAGTTCATAGCGTTTGTAAATTAAAAAAGTTAGTTGAAAACCTGACACATAGTAAACTTATTTGTCTGTGTTACAAGCACGATTGAACAAGCGTTAAATGTATTTTACTAACTATGGAATACAGGGTGTCTCACTAAAGAGTGATCTCCAGCATATCTTCTTTAATTTTGACAAAGTAAACATTTTTTATGTGTAATTTGAATGGTATCAAGTGGTCAGTATTAGGGCTGTTACTTTCCTTCGAAGCTCGAAGAATTTCGGAGCTTCGATTTCAGAAACTTCGAAGGTGATGCGAATCGAATTTTCGAAGTTTCGAAATTTGAACCTCCGTAGTAAATTATTACAGGATTAACATAAACGGAGTTTCGAAGCTTTGAATTTCGAAATTTCGCTGCTAATGAATAAGTTACAACTTGATACGATTTGAAGACTTCGAAACTTCGGACATTTCGAAGGCTTCGCAGCTTCAATACTTCGAAACTTCGTACACTTCGAAGTTCACTTCGTTCCTCCAAATCCTTCGAATCGTCGAAGAGTCGAAGCTTCGGAAAAGTAACAGCCCTAGTCAGTATCCTGCTTTAGTTATCGCTGTAAAAGTCAGCACATCATTGCGGAAAAAAATGTAACATGAAGTAAGAATTTTAAAATGAAATTTGAAAAACCAGTCCTTTTCACTGGTGTGGTACTTCTAGTTTTAATAAATCACCTCTAAAGTATTGCAATCTGCATCAAACGTCTGTCGTTTTAGAATAGAGATTGTGTATACCTGTATAACGCCTCCGCCGTGACCTTCGTCGCTGTTCAGGAACTCCTTCGGTAATCCTATTAATTTTCCGAGCCAGTTCAACGTAATGACTTCAAGCTCGGTGCATGCGGGCGAAGCGAGCCATGAAAATCCGATACAACTGATTCCAGCGGACACAATTTCACCGACAATCGCCGGATAAGAGTTTCCAGTTGGATAAAACGCATGAAAGTTCGGCGAATTCCAATGAGTTACCTAAAGATACAACAACCAGGTCAAACAAAAATTATATTTAGACTGCGGATCTTCATGAAAAATAAAGATTGTCTAACAAGGAAAAGTAATAGAACGTAGTTGTACAAGTAGAGTAAGTTATGCCTAATGCAACCCTATCTTTTTAACATTAAAGGTTTGGGTGAAATCCGCCCTTGAAAAAATTTCAATATTTTTTTCGTGAGTCATCTCAAGAACAACAAATTGTGTTACAAAAAAAATGGCAACGAAAGCTACATGGTATTATTGTTTCTACCAAACTGTGTAAGAAAATTTTTTAAAATGCATTTCTTCAAATTTTGATTCAGAAATGCATTTAACCCTTATGTAGCCAACCAAAATGTATAGATTATTTAAAAACTTTTGTATTTAACATATTTGCAGAAATTCTCATTTTAAGACCATGAATTGATATTCATATTAGCGAGTTAAAAATACACTCCTCAAAAGAATTAAGGGATACCACTTTACGTCATCCTGCTCCCACTTTACGTCATCATAACTCCGTCAAAAATTGCCGTATCGATTTCGTTAAACAATCACCCCCTTTTGGGAATTTCACGAATTTTGGGACACCCTGTATACATAATAACTATATATCATTTCCCGTAGATGTGAAATCAGTGTGAAAAAATGGGGTACTCAATCGAATCGGCAGAATCTCTGCTTCAATCTGACGTTCGGATCATGCTATTACGACCATTTCTCGCCGAGATACAGCGAGTTAAAGGAAAAATGGAAATTGTGCATTTTTTAAGCATATTTTTAGAAACACCTGGTATATCGAAATGTTAATGAAATTGAAAAAACAAAAGGGGTGCCTTGAAGAGAAAGAAACGCTCTGTGTATTGCTTTTTTGCACAAGATTCTACGATCATTTTTTCGCTATCTGGACCAGTTAAAGTTAAAAAGCCAATATTTACTTCAACATTGAATAACTCGAATAAAAAAAATCGCACAATATTCAACAACCACACAATTTACACAGCAAAGATAGACCTTCCAAATAATATTAACGCGATTTATCAAAAAAATTTGTTGCTCCCCGTGTGATGTTCCAAAGTTGCACAAAATTTTTGTTAACCGTCAATGTTGTCTTCATCTCGCTATAACTTTGTAAAAAATCAACATAGCAACAATTTGAAACATAGCATCTGAAACTAGAGGTTTCAGGCTTTCAAACCATTCTTTAAGGATATTGATACGGCAATTTTTGACGGATTTATGATCACGTAAAGTGGGAGCAATTTTTCGGGTTCGCAGAAGTGATCCCTTAATTCTTTTGACGAGTGTAGGATATTCAGAGAAATTTTTAAATATTTTTATAGAAGAACATTAACAAGTTGCTGAGAGAAATGCAGTAAATGGGTACCCGGTTGGCTACACAAGGGTTAAACCAATTTTTTTTACACTAGTCACTTTGACTGCTCGATATTTCCAGTATCAAGCTTTATTTAATAGGATAACTCACCCCCGGCATAATATATCTCTCTACATCTTCCAACACTTGCTGCCACGTTTCTGCTTTTTGAGGTGCTTCCTCTGGTAACAATTCACTGAGATAACCAGGCTCGACATCCGGGAGAACATTCCTATCTCTTATGGTCTCGTTATAGTTTGCTACGAACTCGATGGCAGCTTTGCCGAAATCAATGAAATCCTTCGTGTCCATAGTTACTTTGATATAAAAGTGCCTTTTCTCCAGAAGAAATCTTTCAACTAACTAGCCCTATTCAGTGTGGAAAAGAAATTATTACAATGGAAAAATGGTTCGATTTAAAATATTTTATCTTGTGTTTCTGATTGTTAAAATAGAAATATTTTATTTTCAAAATTGTATATATTATTTAAAATACTATTTTCTTTAAGCAAAATAAAATCTGAAATATTGATTAGTATTTCAAATATTTGTTTCGCCCAATAATGGCCACCTCTGTTTATAAATGAGCTGACAAGAGATTATTCCGATTAAAATTAATCCTTAGTGTAGTAGTAGTTCTTAGAGGAACTGCTAAATATTGCTATATCAGTAATGTAAAATAATCGTTAATAGTTAACAAAAATAATTGTAAAACATTTGAGTATTGCATGAATAAACTGTATCAGTTTAATATGCATAAAATGAAAAAAGAATGGAAATATTCTAGATCATTTAGTTTTCGTGTTAAAAATAGTTCTGAGTGCAACGGGTTAAAGCACTTCCGGAAAACAATAACAAACTACGATCCCTTCTAAATGGTAACAGGTTTAAAAAGTTACAACTACCGCTCAATGTGAAGACGTTAATTGCATCAGTTTAATCTGTATAAAATGAAAGAATAATATAGAGTGGAAATATCCTAAATAGGTCAGTAGAAACGTTTAGTTTTTGTGTTAAAATAGTTCCGAGTGCAACGGGTTGAAGCACTTCCGGAAAACAATAACAAACTACGACCCCTTCTAGATGGTAAAAGGTTTAAAAAGTTATACAACTACCGCTTGATATGAAGACATTAATCGCGAAATAGTGTAGCTTGTCTGTATGCCTTCACTTTCCAATTAGAGATATACATATAATTATTACACATAAAATTCTGGAATTTATAATAACGTTAATAATATACACTCACACACAATTGACACAATACACATGTACGCAGATGTATGGAGAAATAGACCTCTACAAAGTTTCAACACTGTACATCAACGACACATTTGATTAAAACATGGTTCCGTTTCAATTAAATCAACGCGCAGGCAGATCAAACGCGATCGCGCGAATTGAAGCTCTTCCTGATACACGATCAGGATGGTTCGAAAATTATGGCGCACGTGTCGAGTCGAGGACGGTCTTTGAAGAAGTGGGCTCGCTTGATTCGCGCCGGGTAAAGTTGAATGTCGAGATACATAGAAAACTTTCTCTCGCTTTCTCCATAATTATACAAAAAATTGATCTTGCGACGAGGAGGAAACAGAAATGGTCCTATTTCGAGAATCGTTCCCTACGAACTGCCTAGTTGGTCCATACTAAATGTTCGATTTTAGAATGCAAATGTAATGATGTCTTCTGATCTAGAAATACTATTACAGTTTATTTCGAGATTTTATTATTATTTATTTAAACAGCTATTATTTAGATATTCAATCTTAATTTTAAATGGTATTTATTTCAATGCTAATCAATGTGATTATTATGTATTCTTTTATATTGACCAGCAGCGAATCTAGTCATGGGCCTTACGGGCTGCAGCCCAGGGCCCCAAAAAACAAGAATAATTTAAATTAACAACTTAAGCAAACATGAATCATACAAACATTTTTGGTATTTGAGTTAATTTGGGTTAATCTAGTCATAACTTACTGGCTGCAGCCCAGGGCCCGTTTAATCAAAGGGCCCTAAAAGATAAGAACAATTTAAATTAACAATTTAAGCAAAAATAAATCATACAAACATATTTGGTACTTCAGTTTATTTGGGTTAATTGGGTTGACCCCCAAACAATGTTAGCCCAGAGCCTCAAAATTAACGGTCCGCCACTTAACACTAACAATAAGCATATTGACGATAGCATTTGATGATGCTTGGTCAAAATAATTTAGTACAGGAACATACTACATATTTCCCTATGCCAGAGGAAACCCTTATGTTGGTTTAACATTATCTACTATTAAAAATCGGACATTTCATATGTAACAAGCTGATATTAATACTTTCAGAATTTGACCACCGCTAACACTGAAATATACTCAAACCTACTACAGTTATAACTGTTCAATCATTTAGTGATAGATAGACTGCGGATCTTCATGCATTTATGGCTTCTGAGAATTTTCAAAAAACGGTAGAATATAAAAGTCGACAGAATTTAGTACAATTTTTATTTATGTCATATCTGCAAAGGCTACTACCACCGGAAATAAGATTCTATTTTATTCCACTTTCTTGTTATTTGTCTACAAAAATTGTGAATTGCATAAACATCCGCAGTCTAATAATTACTCTCAACGAATTGTCCCATCAAAGTCTGCTTTTGGTGTTCGAAATAATGCAAATATTTTGGGAAAAGTTCATGAAAATTGTACATTACCTAACACATAATATTAAGCAATATTATAAACATGAGGTGTAAATAAGTCAATATCATTATTTAATCAAAGATAAAAATTAAGGTAAAAGCACCAATACTGTACTAGTTACGAAAAATTCTTTGCATGAATAATAGTGAATGCCTGTTATTCTTTATTAAATACATAGAGAGACTGTATAGGGTGTCTCAAAATTCCTTCAACATCCGGAAATGGGAGGTTCCTGCGGTCATTCATAGCAACATTTTCCTTTGCAAAAACGGCGTCCGCGGCTTTGTTAAGGAGTTATTAACGAAAAACACGGCCCTATCAGAACGCGACCTAGTCGATTTAAAACTATGTTTATACTATGTCAAAATGTCCAAATAAATAATTTCTTGAAAAAAAATTCAAAAAATTCAGTAAGAAATTAATTACAAGCGAATCTGTAAGCGAATTTTAGGAAGATCAAATAGTACATCAGTTCATAGTGTAACTTGTTTACATGTGCTATGAACAAAAGACGTTTGTACGAAATAATTTTTTAGAAAATGATGGGTAAGGGGATTGGCTAATTGTAATTCATCTTCAAAAATTTTATAATACTTATATGCAATATAATAATTAACCTGAAATGAAACCATTCAGTTTTATTGGTTTCCCTAATATTTAGAAGAGGATAAAAAACACGTCAAAACACCCTGGGCTTTTGATTACGTCGTATCAGTAAGATATAACAGTATATTTTGATAGAAAAGTTCTAATTGCTACTATGTACTTGCAATGATCAGAGTTATTTAACAAAATATGTAGCAAGAACCGGTCAGCAAGGAAGTACGCGGATATCCACTTGTAGAAATATGACATTTGACTGTGGTTATTGAATAAATAAAAGAATTTTGATATTACATAAATTACAGATACGATACGAATATTAATGTCCTAATAATCAATGATAATTATTGACAAGAAGGTAACACCCTCCGATGTCGCTGATTTTTTAATATATTGTCCAGGTCATCACTCCAAATAATGTTGTAAATGTTCTACTCGGCGGTAGTCGTTTATAAAAAAAGTTAATCTACTTTTTATACATTTTAAAAACACATTCACATTTTCTCCTAGACAGTTAACGTGTGTAAATTTACCCGCAGTAAAATGAGTATATTTACGTATTCTAGTATCAGGTATAGGTTGCCAGGTTTAACGGACCGTGCACGAATACGGAAAATCCAATTCAGTACTAGCAACAGTTTTTTGCAATTATCTTGGAAACTAAGTCCGGGCGCCAGATAATGTATAGAGAAAAGTTGTTCAGAATGTTGTCCTTGACAACATATGTCAAGGTCAAGGTCATCGGCGATGCCTCCCCTGAAGTAAACATTTACCGAAGTTGACTATCCTTGAAAATAGTTAGTAAATATAGTACAACCAGAAACATTAAAGGTAATTACTCTAATATCGTTCACTTGCAACGATTAGTACTAGACTGCGGACCTTTATGCATTTATGAAGAAATTGGCTGGGTGAAATATAAAACAATAAAAGATCAGAAAAATTTAAGAACGTTGTAACGTTGTTTTTACTGAAACAAATTTATTAAGGGGCGAAATCAATTTCTATTTTACTCCTGCTGCCCACAATCAATGCAGAGTATTTCAATTTTGCATAAAGATCCGCAGTCTAATTAGTACGAATTGCAAGTAAAAGGACAAATATGAATGAAAAGAATTTACTACCATATAAAATCTAATTTAGGAACAGAGTAGGTAAATGTTTCGCGATTTGCTTGTTCTTAATTAAGAGATGAGAAAGCATATTTATCTATCGCGCCTTTTTCGGAAGATTGTTACGTCCAGAAACATTATTTTGCGAGTTTTCTGAAAACTGGTCAACTGCTGCTCCGAAGTCAATTACTGGTGCCTTTATCTCATTGTCAGAGTTGTGCTAATTTAAATACATTGTTACGAGTCAGGGCCGCGAGCACTACGAGTGGCCGGTGAAAGGTTGTTACCCTGGGAATATGGTCTCAATCTGTTAGTTAAAGTACGCGGATGAACCCAATGCGAGATTGGGCCAGTGTTCCGATATTGCCTAAGATTTTTCGTACGATGGATGGCCGCTAGAGGCGCTACCAGCGTCAGTAATGTAAGATTCTCGATAAAATGGGGTACCTTGAGCACCCCGCAGAATTTGAAAAAATTTGTATGATTTGATTCTGAAAAATGAATGTATAACACGTGTATTTGTGTATATTTTGTAACTTGTAGGACACGTCCCGAAGTTCTTTTGTCCGTAACAGACTGTTTCGGTACTTTCGCGCCAATATAACTGTCTCAAGGAGCAAGGCGCAGGGCTCCACTACTTCGTCATCATAGATATGTTACTGTTTTTTACACGTAGAGCCTCTAGCGGCCATCCATCGTACGAAAAATCTTAGGCAATATCGGAACACTGGATTGGGGAGCCGCTAGGATTATAGACAGAGCGAGGACGAACCTGACGCAGGGAACCAGAGTCAGGGAGCCTCTAGGAATGGAGTCAAACGCAGACGAATCTGATGCGTAATCGGGGAGCTGCTAGGAAGGTGAAACTTCGTGAACGAACCCAATGCGAAATTGCGGAGTCAGTAGGAACGACGCGCAGACGAACCCGATGCGAAACCGGGGAGCTGCTAGGAGGTTGTATAACGACGCGGACGAACCCAATGCGAAATTGGGGAGCCGCTGGGAGGTTGGATAAGAGCACAGACGAACCTGATGCAAAATCAGGGATTTGTTAGGATGCGGATGAACCTGATGCGTAATCAGAGAGCCGTTAGGACGGTATAGTTTTCATGGACGAGCCCAATGCGAAATTGGGGGGCCACTAGGTTGGATAAATCTCTGTTTGGACGATTCGAATGTCGCGAACGAACCTGATGCTTAATCAGGGAGTCGCTAGGATTGTTAGTGGGCCGCTAGTATAAAACTAAACAATGTATTTAGTGCAATAAGAAGCATTTTATAGCCGGCTTGTTAATCATTCTTTTCTTGCCCCGTAGCACTTGAAACAAGGTTCGAAAGCATTTTTATCTCTCAGAGACGGACTTGCCCCATTTTCGGGGCATGTGAGTCGTAGTTTACACTTTGTACAATATCCTATCAAAATGATAATTTTCAACCAAAATTAGAATCCTACATAATACTAATTCATCAGTAATAACTGTGGCAAGAGTTTGATACCAAGAGCGTCAAGTTTTCACACACCAGACTGAAAATATATCAATTTAAAGTCCAACATTGCAAAAACTAGTGCGCACTTACCCCACTCCACCTTACAATGTAATTGAAATAAAATATAATGCAAATTACTCAATGTGTACATAACTTGCTTATTGTGAAAAATATCTTTCATTTTTATCTGTGTTTCTTCCGTTTCGCGTTCACAGACAACTCAATTTGATGTTTATGTTTATGAGGATGCTTTCTAATGCGACGATGACCAACCTTCGAAAATGTAGCAATCTTAGTGACAAGATGTTTAAACAATGAGTGTTCACTAAAACTAATTTAAAACTTGCTGATAATTGCCATCAGTGAATATGACCGCATAAGTGATTAGTGCCACACGAAGAATGTTGTTTTTCTAGGTCTATCTCTATTTAATAAAATAGTGTTACTTTTTTTCTATAATAATTTTGTCCTATGTCTTTCTACAATTTATATTTCTTTTCTGAAACGAAGTTAGTAAACAAGTTTAATTTTGATCACACAATATGCATGTACGAATAATACCATATACATAATTGCTACTAATCTTTTCCTTTCTCCACCTCCTATTCTTTTTATACACAGGGTGGGGCATTTATCCTGGCCACCTGGAATATCTCGGAAACTATTGGGTTGGCAAATAAGTTCGTTCGGTTTTTTACATTGGAATAAATCACAAAAACCGAACGAACTTATTTGCCAACCCAATGAATTCCAGAGAAAAATATATTTCAAATAAAAAGTATAAATTTTAAATTTTCATGATGTTTTCAAGGTCATTCCAAGGTCAACATCATTTTTTTAAATGGAATGAGGTATTTCTTAATACATCAATCGATGCAGCTGGACATTCGTTATAAAAAAGTACTAACCCATGTATGTCGAAAAGTTAGTAGTTCAGAAGATATTTCAATTTAAATAATTCTACAACCATTACTGTCGTACTAAGACGGTTATACTAATAAGTAAACGCTAACGTCTTAGTACGACAGTAATGGTGTTTTAGAGTTATTTAAATTGCAATATCTCCTGAATTACTAACTTTTCGACATACATGGGTTAGTACTTTTTAATAACGAATGTCCAGCTGCATCGATTGATGTATTAAAAAATACCTCATTCCATTAAAAAAAAAATGAAGTTGACCTTGGAATAACCTTGAAAACATGATGAAAATTTAAAATGGATATGACTGCTGCATCAGCCCCTGCTTGACTTAAACTTTTTATTTGAAATATTTTTTTCTCTGGAATTTAGTTTCCGAATATTCCAGGTGGCCAGGATACATGCCCCACCTGTATGTATAATTCATAATTACACTGTACTTTGTAATTGTGTTTCAATTGTAAAATCGAATTGCATTGTAACTTAATTAAATAAGAATGAAGCGACTGAATTTCGAATTACGAAATAATTGAATACAATGTAATTGAATTACTTTGTAATTACAATTCGTGAAGTAATTCAATTGCAATTCAACACAACTCTCCTTAAAAGTATAAAAAAGCAAAACTATAAAATTTGCATACTTAGTTTTTGAATTAAATAAAATATTAAATAATATTATTCAATTGATATTTGAATAAAATATTGCATAATATTTAATATCGATTTATTTATGAACTAACCATAAAGTTTATATTCATATTTCACTTGAACTCCTTTAGTTAACGAATGGCTAGCAACTATTTATGTGAAAAGCAAAAACGATATAAACCAGAAACGTGTAACAGTAGAAATAACATCCTTGAACGAAACTAAATACCCGGAAGAGAATAAAAATCAGATCACTCGTGCGCATCGGCCTTCACTTCTTCGAAGAAAATTGTAATCGAATGAGAAAAGGTATAAAAGACACCAATAAAACGTATTTGCAAGTTCCTCTATCATCACCTCGAATCAAACAACACGGAAGAGATTAGCAATCATCATTTATTGTAACAGTTACGAAGATATGAAGTTATGAATCTGACAGTTACGGTTACGGTTCATGAGAACCGATATTATACCGGTATGTTGTAGAAATCAACATTTCGAGCAAATAATTATATAAATTAATTGAAATGATTCTTTATCATTATCTATAATTTAAATAATTATTCAAATCAGTACATTTCTGTAATACACATTTATGTAATGCAATTTGTATATATAATGTATGCATACTTATTTATACATTTATTATTTAAATTATTTGTTATATAATCGATTATCTATTTTTCTTTACTTTTTAAATTAGCTATTATATAAACAATTATTACTGTTTATTAATATTTAAACTTACTATTATGCATACATATTGTTTTATAAAATAATATAATAAAGAGCAATAAATAATTGTTTTTAAATAATAAAGAAAAATTAACTGTTGTTTACATAATAAATAGTAATTATTATTTAAATAATAGATATATCAGTAAATATGTATACATTATAAAAATTTACATTACATAAATATGTAGTACAAAAATTTCGATTCTTCATAACTAGACACGGGTTTTATGCATTCGTCATAAAAATGAGTAGGTGTAATTCAAAACAGTGCAAACATTAGACGAATTCCGAAAGACTTTTATGTTATTTTCTATCTATCGAACATATTAAGAGAGAAAATGAATGTCTACATATGTCACACCGGTTTGTTGCAATTGTCACGTCCGGTGGTCCAGCCATTTAGTCATAATTGATATAAATAATCATGAATACAAATATTTCTTAATTTTGTTTAATACTTTCTCTAATAATGTTACGCGGGAAATAAAAAATCAAATACGCATGCCCCCGCAACCAAGCCCTCCGGGCGGGTTGCCCTAGCGGGCAACGCACAATGGGCGCACTTATGACATCACAACTTTTGAACGAATGGACTTTTCCAATCTTTCTTTCCCTAAAAACCTTATTCGGACTATTACGAACACTTTTTAAAAAAAATTAGCCAAATCGGTCCAGCCGTTCTCAAGTGATGCGTTTACCAACGAACAGCATTTAATTTTTATTTATATAGATAGATAATTAATCATCGTATACAATGTCATATTTGCGAGCAACAAGAGATAATCTGAAATATAATACGCGAACAAATTACGGAACAAAACATCCGTAGACTATATTCACCACAAACATAGTAAAAACATTGTTAGATGCAACCAAACACCGACGGAGCTAAGAACGCAGTAAAGACGAAATATACATAGATTGGTGAGAACTATCCGGGAGAACGCACAGAGCAGAGGATCCAGCTAGGAGAGAGAAGGATGCAAGATTTAACCACCCGACTAAAGATGCAGACGATAAATTTGATAAGATAACGATTACGAAAGAAAAAACAAGCCACTCCCACGAAGATCTGGCTTAGAACAAAGGACAGACAAAACTATAAAAGGGACGAACCCTCATCAGGAGCAGGTCAGTTTACATAAGAAAGCTGTCAAAAGTTCAGTGGAGTCCTAATTTCTAATTCTAAGTGCAGTTCAGTAGAGTATGTAAGTTGAAAAAACGAGTTAACCCGCTGGGATTAACAATCATCAACAACATCATCGATCATCACCTCACAACACCTGAACCAGCAGTAGAAGCGACAGTGTCAACCACAAGGGAAAGAAAACCACAAACCTTACAGTAAATACTAACAATTATAATACAAATGTCCCAATAACTCCGGAATTGTTGCTTAAAATATAATCTTGAGAATTTGTTATCAAATCAACTCTCAAATCATTTATAAATAGCTGACTTTGATCTCTAAGATACCAATCCACCACCAAAGCCAATTAAACCTCGAATAATCCTCGATTACCCGAACCGAAACCGGTGAATGCAGCCAGTTTCGAAACTGCCATGTCAGGTATTTATAAATGATTTGAGAGTTGATTCGAAAACAAATGAATAAGATTATATTTTAAGCAACAATTCCGGAGTTATTGGGATTTTTGTATTATAATACAAAGTATTTACCGTTAGAGTGGTTTGCATTCGTTTGTGTTGACACTGTCGCTTCTACTGCTGGTTCGGGTGTTGCGAGGTGATGATCGATGATGTTGTTGATGATTGTTAATCCCAGCGGGTTAACTCGTTTTTCAACTTACACACTCCACTGAACAGAACTTAGAATTAGAACTTAGAACTCCCTTTCGTCTCTTTTATAGTTTTGTCTATCCTTTGTTCTAAGCAAGATCTTCGTGGGACTGGCTTGTTTTTTCCTTCGTAATCGTTTTCTTATCTTCGTCGTCTGCATCTTTAGTTGGATCCTCTCTCCTAGCTGTAATTCAAATATGTAATTCAAATATTCTCGGTCAAAAGAAATGTCTGAATTCTGGAGTTAAAATACTTTCGAGTGAAGAGGGTTAAACAATGTTTGAAACCAACAAAGACGCCATTAACACGTCAAATTTCTCGGATATTTTTCAGTTTATTTTCAATATTATAACTAAACGATTCTCTAATCCATAAATTATTTACCATTGTAAAATATGAAGCAATCATTTCAACGCAAATCAGCATGAACAGAATTTTTGCATTTGTCCCGACCAATAAAAAGTTGTAATGTAATTGTAATTGGGAAAAAAATACATATAAATATCAATCAAATATGACTTCTCGCAGTTTATTAAATTGTTATTTATTTATTATTTTGTAATTATTCAAGCCCTTATAGTTGACGGTATAAACGTCTATTTTATAATCAGTCACGAATCGCGTAGTTTTTCAAAATTGTTGCAGTAAACAAAATAATAAAACAAAGAATTATTACTTTCATAGTATTCATAATTAGACAGCGGATCTTTATGCAAAATAAAAATTTTCCACCAGAATTGCAACAAACAGGAGTGACATAAAAATTTATTTTCCCTTGTTATATGTTTAATAGTTTGAGAATGATATAAATATATGTTGAAATTCGTATAATGTTTTCAATGTTTGAAATTACATCTATTCATTTTTGTCATAAAATCCGCTGTCTAAAAAAAAGTTAAAAATTATTTTTAAAGAAATTTCAATATAAATTTAAAATTGATTAACTTTTTGACACTCCAAGAATTTTAAGCTATTACATATTATTATGTACATTCCAGAATCATAAATTAGAGAAATGGTTTCATAATGTTAATATCAATATTTAAGAATAATCCACATTAACTAAGTTGATCAGTCAACAATTGTTGATCAGCGAATTCGAAATAAATAATCATACTAATGCTGCCGACTCAGATTGGTGCACAATATTAAGAAAACGTAAGATAAATTAGATGATTTACCTGGAAGTATAGTCCTTTCAAACAACAGAGCAGAGAGACTTGAACGAGTAGCTCCTCTCGCTGAAGAGAACGTGTTCTACTGTAAATGGTAGCACAACCATCCCCTTTATATATCCTCAGCAGTCAGAAGCTGTTTTTCAATTGCCGAATTTAAAATGGCGGGCGCTCTTCTGTAATGAACTGAAACGATGAATTGAAAGGGGGCGTGCACCGAGTCACACGTATTTTCGGCTCTAGAGAAACATTGGCTAAAGCGATCACTCACACAATGCGACAGCAATGCCCAAACATTGGGACTACAGGAGCGACAGTGGTGGGGATAGTTACGCCGAGCGTCAGACCATCTAGGACCTAGGTACAGTGATGGGATATTCGTGGGCCGTTCCCCTGACGCGCTGGTTTCCCCTTCCCTGACGTACCGTCGTATCCGTGTCGACCGCGCATACCCGTGTTGGTGCCTGCTCGATTGCACGCGCGCTACACAACAAGCGTACATCTACTCTGTCCGTGTGAACTACCTGCTCGACTGATCGACGCCGACGCGTTCCTCCGGTTTTCACGTTACCGAAGTTTCGAAAGCATGAGGCGGAAAGCCGGAATTTGGAGGCGGCGCGCATTTGAATCCCGGCACAGCGCGTCGCGGCGCACGATTTTCTATAACATTTAATCTCAAAGAGATGTCGAAGAAAAATTTGGACTACATTTTTTTCAAAAAAACGGGTTTAATGATGTAATCAGAAATATATTTTGTATTTTTTAAATAATGTTTTCGTTGAATCTTAAGGTATAGCCGGATAAGATGGTCAAAAGTGTCCATCGAAATTGATTTTTCCTCACGTCATGTTCAACAGAAAATTATGAAAAAATTCATGAATATTCTACCTAATAGCATACACGACTGAGATTTTTTTCAAAATTTTTGGTTGCAAAATCGATTTTTAAACGAAACGAAAAACATTAAACTGCCGATTTTATATCAAAGTCTTCAGTTGACCACAATTATATTATTACGTTAGTTGTGTCTCATTATTAATGTGTATTTTAAGATTGAAAATCTTGTAGGTTTCGTTCGGCTAAAAGCGTGACGTAGGATGTCACACAAATGTGTAACGGAAGTTGTATCTTGGGGTAGGGGTAGAAAGTGGGGTGGGGGCAGCTCTTAGGTGTGTCCTTATCTTTATTCATCGATGCGATTAATTCTTGAGCAAAATAAATATTATATAAAAAACTATAAAAACGCTATGGAGAAAAGTTATAGAGAATAGCTATACATCTGTGGTTGTTTAACGATATATCGTACCCGCCAAAATAAGAAATGAAGACTAAACGCGTGCAAAGTCAATTGCTTGAAATTTTGCTATCATCGATATACATGGTGCGACTCGACTAGAATTTAATAGGTTGATACCTATTTTATTCCTTTTTTAACTTCCCGATTTTATAGGGAAGTTATTGTAATTACCCCGAAAATCGAAAATCGATTTTTTAGCAGATCTTCACGTTTCATGGTCATTGGAGTCATTTTAGACTATTTTTATCAAAATGTTCGTATGTGTGTGTGTGTGTGTGTGTGTGCGTATGGCCGTTTCTATGTAATCAAATTTTTTGTTAACGTTTTCAGAAAAGGTAACAACGCGATCAAGATGATGAATGATGCAATCGATGTGCCCCGTCGTAACTTAGAGCTGATTAGATTTTTGTCCATATTGGTCAAGTAGTTTTTTAGATTTTTACTTTTTTTTCGAGAAGAGTTGATTCTACAATGCAATTTATAAGGGAGGACGAAAATTTTCCACCAAAGAACCAAACGCAATTACATAAAAAATTTTTTTCTTAATTTTTTTTTTGGATTTAAAAAAAATTTTTTTTTTTAACTGATGCTAATGTTACCGCTTGGAATAATCGAAAGTTATTCCAATGCAAGAGTGAATTTATCATCTCTATTCCCAAGAATACATTTTGAGAGAATATCGATGAAAGTACAAAAAAAAAAACGATGTTAGCGATGTTGGCGAAGGAGTAACGAATCGGGAAGTTCTTTGTGTGACTCTTGGAGAGTCACACACCAAATAAAAAACATTAATAGCAGTAGGCCCTACTAGCCATGCGTATCACTAACCCTCTCGCAAGAGCAGTCCTACCCGCGAGCTCGCGAAGCGAGCGAGCAAAAACAACCCTACTCGCGAGCGAACGAAGCGAGCGAGCAACAATAGCCCTCTAGTTTCGTCGTTAAACTTTTCATTAAAACCCGAAGCAATAATTCGATTCGGAGCCAGAAGATTACCAGCCGTATAGTTGTTTTGTTAACGGCTACGCAATCTCTACAAAATTATTAAAAAATTAAGAACAGTTGCTTCAATAATATCTAAGTACTGAATTTTTATTGAACTGGTGTCTCTAAAACTTCAATACCAAATATGCATTTTCTTCGAATGTTCGGAGGTTTTCCATTTTTCTAAACATGTATGCTTAATCCGAAAAATCTGAAAAAATACACGTTAATAATTAGGATTAGACACAACTAACGTAATAATATAAATGTGGTCAACTGAATACTTTGATACAAAATCGGTAATTTTATGTTTTCCAATTTGTTTAAAAATCGGTTTTGAATCCAAAAATTTTGAAAAAAATCTCAGTCGTGTATGCTACTAGGTAGAAATTGGTGAAAGTGTGGTGACTATCCTAGTAGCACAAAAATATTGGATAAATATATTTTAAGCCACACTTTTTAATATGAGAAAAATATTTCTTCCTATCGTATAAGTTAGGATAAAAAAGAATATTTGGTACTTAATGTAAAATAAATATTGTATGTATATTTGAATATTAAAAACAGTTTGAATCTCTTTTTGATATTATATGAATGTGTATATAATATCTTGTGCTGCTAGGGTAATCACTATTGATTAGCAATCTATACTGCGGATTTCATGCGTTTATGGCAAAAATTTTATGGCTAAAGCAGTAAAAAGATTACAATGATTTAAGAGTGCTAATCTAAAATTATTGAAGTAAAAGTAAACTATTTACGTGGCTCTAGTCATTTACAGTTGGTGCAACCAAATTTTTATTTTGCATAAAGATCCGCAGTCTACTAATCAACGCACTATTTGTTCATAGTAAAAAGAGATGACGGGTGACAATCTTGTAAATGAAGCATGTGAGTGACCAAAAAATTCAATGCTATGTAAAAACGTGTTTGAACCGTAAAGACGGATATTTGCAAAGGACGACGGAGCCTTGGTTAATGCTTCTTGTATCTTTGTTTGATTGTGAACGCAGATAAGCAACGTTCCATGAATATTGGAACAAGCAAACCATCGCGATTAGTTCGACTGTTACGAACGGATTGGTTTGTGCGTTTTATGCTAGAAAGGGCAGGTTACAGAGGGGTGGTAGAGCAAATGACCTTCATTTCGGGCCGGGAGGAGTCCTTGATTACCTAAACTCGTCCCGTAATGTCGCGGCAAGTTCCTTTCATTTCGTGCTAATCCCTCGACCGTCATTTCGACGACACATAAATACTTCGCGTACATTCAAGGAGCAGCCATAAACAAAATAGCTTATAAAATGGCCGAACTTTATACTTTATATCCTATTGAAGACTCGGAATTCCCAATCCTATGGATATTGTATACCTCGTTTCCTTTCTTCCTCCTTCCCTTACCTTAGTACAGTTCTATCGTTTTCCTTTCTCTTTGTCATTAAGCGTCCGTATAGATTTATGCATATTACCTGACTGATTAACCCTCGGACTCCTGCGAGGTCTGTAGCTATGCCGGATTCATTTCCGACCTACACCGATTACTTCACTAATAAATATCGACGCCGGCTCGAACTTATCCCCACCGTTACCACCACGGGTAAAATTGTATTATGCCAAGGGGCTGTACTAAAGCGTTTATGGTTCGTCGGAATGACGATCGAGGGATTAGCACGAAAAGAAAGGAACTTGCCGCGACATTACGGGACGGGGTTCAGGTAATCAAGGACTCCACCCGGCCCGAAATGAAGGTCATTTGCTCTACCACCCCTCTGTAAGCTGCCCTTTCTAACATAAAACGCACAAACCAATCCGTTCGTCACAGTCGAACTAATCGCGATGGTTTGCTTGTTCCAATATTCATGGAACGTTGCTTATCTGCGTTCACAATCAAACAAAGATACAAGGAGCATTAACCGAGGCTCTGTCGTCCTTGGCATATAGCTGTCTTTACGGTTCACACACGTTTTTACATAGCATTGAATTTTTTGGTCACCCACACGCTTCATTTACAAAATTGTCATTCCGTCATCTCTTTTTACAATGAACAAATAGTGCGTTGATTAGTAGACTGCGGATCTTTATGCAAAATAAAAATTTGGTTGCACCAACTGCAAATGACTAGAGCCACATAAATAGTTTAGTTATACTTTACTAATTTTAGATTAGCACTCCGAAATCATTGTATCCGTTCTACCGTTTAAATTTCGCCCACTCATTTTTGCCATAAACGCATGAAATCCGCAGTATAGACTGCGACAGTATAGATTGCTAATTAATAGTGATTAGTCACCACATTTTCACCAATTTCTACCTAATAGCATACACGACTGAGATTTTTTTCAAAATTTTTGGAACCTAACCTAACCTTTTCGTTTCATCGTCTGACACTGACATTTGAAATTTCAAGATGGCGACGTGTAAAACCTTAGACCATATATACCTATAGACCCGGCGCAGATAATTTTCCCCTCGGCAAAGATGAAAACAGTGTGGCGTCACATTCTCGAAAGATGTATAATAGGGTGGACCTTAGCTATACTTGATGAAAATTATTTTGCAAAATTTTTTCCCGGGCACCCCCCAGAATTGTGACAACTGTTGAGAAAATGATCTGGAAAAAATTTGGGGCCGATTGGATCATGGGAAACCGGCGCTCAACGAATTTGAAAATTTTTTTTTTTTAAATCTTAACATAAATATACGTTGTAATATATCGTTGAATTTGTCTTTTTTTTCTCTGTAAGAATCCATATATAGCATAATCAGTTGTTAATAGAAAAAACATCCGTGACCTTGAAAAATTGAAAAAATTTTTGTTCTCTGATGCTATATTCACCTCCTTATATACTACAACTTTTGTTGGAAAAGTTTTTTCATATATACATAACTGACAGAGATATTAAATAAATTCATTAATACGCTCCAATCTACAATTCACAATTTTTGAACGCTACGCGATAGTTCTCTGCAAGTTTTTCTCGAATCCTCGTGCGTTGACGTCGAATAGATGTTCAATTGATAATTAAGTCGTCTAGATCATGATTAAGAGCTTGTGCTGTTGCTGTTATTATACGAACAGCATCACGATCGCTTACTTTGCACTTGTCAAGTGTTGCAACAAGTTTATCCGTAATGAACTCTTTTTGACCACGTCTCTTTTTAGGGTTGCTTGGACCAGGTTCATCCACAGGAATATCAATTTCAATATTGTCATCCTGACTTGACACGTTCTCTTCTTCGCTGAACGATGATATTTCCATTGTTTCACCTACATTTAAAAGATATCAACATATAAATAAAGATTAAAGAATATTTATATCTAAGATAATGATCAATATTTCGGCTTTTAAAAATAAACTGCAAAAGAATATTTACCTGGCACAGAGTCTGCCTTATACTTTGCTAGTCTAGATTCTTCTTGCTCCTGTCGCAACGCTTTTCTCAGTTCTTTTCGATATAATGCACGATCCGCTCCAATCATAGAACCAGGACGTCCCCGTTGCCGTTGACTTAACAGAAACAGTTTGTCTTCCTCTACTTATTTGAATCGTTTCTAATACATCCGCATGTGCAATATCAAAAAGATCTTCCAGTTTGTCGACAAATTCCTTTTCACGATCTTCTTGAATTTTAGTACGGCGTTTGCAATTTTTATGCAAGCTCACCCATTCTTTATACAATGATTCCAATTTTTCGATGCAATTCTTAAATACTTTCATGGGAATTTTGGCTTTCTGCCAAAACACTTGAACTTCCTGGATAACTAAGTGAGCACTACCGCGAACACTCAATTTCACATTGCGCAAATTGTGAAATAGCACTCTTAAAACTTGCCCGTTGGATGGCAATTTTGCACCTATAATTTGGGTTTCTGCGTGCCCGAGTAAAAATAATTTTTTTCTCGTACCGTCCATTTGAAATTTACTTTCACCACGTATTTGAATGTCACCACGCCGAAGACTCAGAACCAGAACGTACTGTTCTCTTAACTGTTTGCTCGCGGACGCGTCGGTTCACGAATTTGTTCGAGTGCTTGGACTGAACTGAACGTGAACTTGACTTTCGAGGCTCCTCTATGGATCGAGAGGGCGGCTTTTTACCGATTGTCATAAGCAAGAAGATACCCTAATTGGTTTGCTGGATTTTGGATTTTCCAATCAGGACACCTTTAGTTGTTCAAGTCTTCTATCGATGATTCTAAGGGAGGTGTTAAAATTCTAAAAAATATACGAATTAACTATTTAAGAAACTGTAGTATTATCAGAAATACAACTATTACATATTTTAGGTAAAATTTAAAATGTATCTTAAACACCTGGGTACTTTGGTTCATCTTTCTTCTACAAGAGTATTTACGAACGTTTAAAATAAACTCTATTATATCTCTGTCAGTTATGTATATATGAAAAAACTTTTCAAACAAAAGTTGTAGTATATAAGGAGGTGAATATAGCATCAGAGAAAAAAAAATTTTTCAAGGTCATTTTTTCAAGTTTTCAAGGTCACGGATGTTTTTTCTATTAACAACTGATTATGCTATATATAGATTCTTACAGAGAAAAAAAAGACAAATTCAACGATATATTACAACGTATATTTATGTTAAGATTTAAAAAAATTTTTCCCAGATCATTTTCTCAACAGTTGTCACAATTCTGGGGGGTGCCCAGGAAAAAAATCTTTGATCAAAAAATAAGGTCCACCCTAATGTATAAGCTATGCTCATCGATAGTGCCTACGCTTGGCTTATATGGGGGGCGAGGGGGATCGGCGGGTGCGCCATGTACATGTACCAGTACGCGGGAAGAATGGACAGGATAATTTCAAAGAATTTGTCATTGTATCATGAAATTATCTATTATAAACTGTATTTGAGATGCATACGTTTATTCTGTATGGTGTAATAAGATATTACAATGAAGTATAATAAAGTAATAATAGTATTATATATTAACTATTTTAGGAATTGCGCGATATTTGATTCTGAAGATTAACAACTTACGCATATTATGCAGGTTACAAAATGGTTTTTTACATATAAATTGATTACATTTACAAAATTTTAAGGTAGTACTGCTAGTTTTACACAATTTACATTTATCTCGCTTGTGATTAGTTATTGATAGACTACGGATCTTTATGCATTTACAAAAAAATTGAGTAGATGAAATTCAAAATCGTTGAAAAATTTTAAAAATTGAAAATGTCAATACATGATTTCTGCTCTATTATAATCATTCAGGGAAGAAATAACATTCAATTTAATTTCTATTTCTGGATTTCTGGAACAATTTGGAATCACTACAGAAAATTCACACGGAGCAAGTGGGGTATTTGGCGAGTTTAGCGCGCCAAAAGTCAATATTTTTAATTTGTTCAAAATGACCAAACTTTGTTCTCATAAACCTGAATATATATGCGAGTAATCTCCAATAATATTTTTCCATAGAGATTACTATTTAGTAACATTCAGATACTTGAAAGTAACACTTCTCGTGACCAAGAGAAGTGTCGAAAAACTTGCGTTAAAGAAATGATTTGTTTCACAAGTTTAGTGTATAAAATCGAGATAGGACCAAATCTAGGTTGTAAAGGAAGGTGTATAGATTAATTTCATGGCTTTTTTTTTATATTATCTTCGGTGGTTTCGATAGAATAAACAATCGAAAGTGATATATTTTTTTTCAGAAAATTAATATATATCATGTAATAACTTTTTTTCTCCGAATAACACCTCTTTAATTTTTTGCGAGGTTAATCAGTAGACATTACATTATATAATCCATAAAAATTTGGCCGCCAACTAGTGCCTATTCAAAAGATTTAGCTTTTTGTGCGATACATATCAGTATGGCATGAATCGACCGTATATAATGACTGAAAATGATGAAATAATTGAGCTGTAGGTGATAGATACTTGGAAGTAAATGAAAGAGAATGAATGTCACTACTGCTAGAATATTTAGTTTATACAATTATCGGAAGAATGTAATCGTGGTTTAACAATCGAGTGTTAGTGTTCCTTCGAATACTGTTCTGAGCATGAGCAAGTATGCTTGCTACATAGTAAAGTAATCATAACTCGGATTTCTACATCAGTGCCTTATTTTTCTACATAGACTACGGAGGACATGTAGCGTGCTAAATAAATATACAGGGTGTTTCGTTTACAACAGGACAGCTAAACATCTCCTCTAGCTCTGAAAATACAAAACATGTTTCTGACGTAATCAAAATGGTTTCAAAAGACGAATTAGATGGAAGAATCATTTTTTATAAATTGCAATTTTTTAATAGTTTTTCCAAGGTCACACGCGTTTTTTACGTATATACACACATTTTTTGTTGTTGTATGTTATAACAAACATTATTGTGTATTCATCCATGTTTAGTAGCATGACCTTGAAATGACCGTGAACTCTAAAATTTTTCGTTGAGAACACGTGTTGCAATACGGGAAAAGTTTCGACATTTAGTAACGTTGCAATAGCAATTTCTCTTAATCTGACGAAAAAATGTTTGAAATAAAAGTTTAACAGTATTAACATAGGTATAAACTTTAATATATAAAACTTCGAAAAAATTTTGTTTAAAACAAAAAAACAAGGTCGCTACGATCTTTTAAACATTAAGTTGTATTTTTGATTTGATAGTGTTGTAGCTGGTGTTGAGGTGACTTCAACGATATATAATAGTATGACCTTCACACTATTAATAACGTTGTTAACAACGTTGGAATAGTTTCGACACTATTAGTAACGTCGCAATAGCAATTTCTCTTAATCTGACGAAAAAATGTTTGAAATAAAAGTTTAACAGTATTAACATAGGTATAAACTTCAATATATAAAACTTCGAAAAAAATTTGTTTAAAACAAAAAAACAAGGTCGCTTCGATTTTTTAAACATGAAGTTGTATTTTTGATTTGATAGTGTTGTAGCTGGTGTTAAGACGAATTCAACGATATATAATAGTATGACCTTTACACTATTAATAACGTCACAATACTTTTGGCGCGCTAAACTCGACAAATACCCCACTGTGCGGCGCGGCGCACAGTGGGTAAAACCGATGAATTCTGTGTCAAAATCAAAGAACTTTCGATAGAAATGAGATAGAGCGATGCAACTTTTTTAAATGACAGCTGAAACTTTGTAGAATATGAAATAATTATGGAGATTGTGGTACGAACATTTTTTAACCTTGAGAAAATTCGTTAGACTTGCACAATTTCAAGAAAATTGTGGTTTTTCTAATACCACGCGCGGAAGAAATTTTTTTAACATGCGACACATTATTTCCGGTAGGTTTTTTCACGCTGATTTCAAATCTGGTCTCAAAATTTGTCTACGTCGAATAAACGTTCAAATACTTCATTATGTTTAATATTATTATATTTTATATATGAGAAAACAATATTCCTTCAAACTAGTGGGTTACCAAGTCATTTCAACGAAAAAATGATTTCATAAGTTGCATTCACAAAAATCGATTTCTTGCAAAATCCTGATGTCGCCGGTCGTAGACTTTTGAGACTAGATTTGAAATCAGCGTGAAAAAATCTACGGGAAAGGATGTGTCGCATGTAAAAAAAAAATTTCTTCCGCGCGTGGTATTGGAGAAACCACAATTTTCTTGAAATTGTGCAAGTTTAACGAATGTTTTCAAGGTTAAAAAACGTACGTACCACAATCTCCATAATTATTTCATATTCTACAAAGTTTCAGCTTTCATTTAACAAACATTTTATCGCTCTATCTCATTTTTATCGCAAGTTCTTTGATTTTGACACAGAATTCGTCAGTTTTACCCACCGTGCGGCGGCGCGGCGCACAATGGGGCAAAACGATGAATTTTGTGTCAAAATTGAAGAACTTTCAATAGAAATCAGATAGAGCGATGATTTTTTCGGAAATAATTTGAAATATTGGAGAATAAGGGAAAAATAGAGTGATTATGGTACGAACGTTTTTTCACCTTGAAAATCTGTATTGAACTTGCAGAAGTTCATGAAAATTATGGTTTATTTAATGCCATGTACGTATAGATTTTTTTTCTAAACATGCTATATATACCATTGCTCGTAGATTTTTTCACGCTCATTTGAAATCCGTTCGCAAAATTGTCTACTACCTCAGGATTTTGGAAAAAAATAAATTCGCGTGAAAAAAGCTAACGAGATTTTAACATGTTTAACATGTTTTAACATGTTTTCGTTGAAACGATTATAATCTCTCTATTTTCCATTATTCTCCAATATTTTGTCATAAAATCACAGTACTTCCGATAGAAATGGATACAGCGATGATTTCTTCAGATATAAGTTGAAATACCCAGATAGCATCTGACTTCTTAACGACGTCCATTTTACGTCCATTTTAGGTCTGAATGCTTTACGTCCTAAAAAGACGTCTTTAAGACGATAAACAGTGTGGTTTTTATGTACCCATAATCTAGCAGTATTAGCATTGGTATTATTTGTTCAAGCTATAGTATTTCTGCTTCAATTTCAATTCCAATTTCAATTCCAATTTTAGTTTAAATTTCAATGCCAATTCCAATTTCAATTCCAATTACAGTTTCAGTTTCAATTCCAATTCCAAGTTGAATTTCGATTTCAATTCCAATTTCAATTCTTATTGTGATTTCTTTTTGTGTCAATTCCACATTCGTTCTTCTAATAAAACTATTTATCGGATTAACTTTAAACTCGTTTTTGTCAAATTCTATTTTTACTCTTCCCCTCTTTTATTTTAATTAACATTTATGCACCTTTAAGACTTCTTAGGGACGTCTTAAAGACCTCCCGAATGTCCTATGAACGTCTCCTGAACGTCTTTTAGACGTCAAACAGACGTCTTTCAGACGTACTGTTTTCTAACACAAGACGTTCAGAAGACGTTTGTAGGACATTCAAATAGAGAGATTATGGTACGAATGTTTTATAACGTTCAAAATCTATGTTGAACTTGCAGAAGTTCATGAAAATTGTGGTTTATTTAATACCATGTACGTATAGATTTTTTTCTTGACATGCCATACATCATTTCTGGTCGTAAAATTTGTCTGCTACCTCAGAATTTTTATTAATTTTATAGGATTTCACGAATATATCATGTGTCATGAGTTGTAACTACGTCATGTACATATGATGTACAATAAAAAATCTTACAAGGAGAAGGCACGGTCATGGGGTTTCAAATTTTCTCGAAACTTTACATACTGGCACTTGACAATATCTTCAACCGAAACTGTACTTAACTATACGAAACTGTAATGAAATTTCAATTGTAAATATCTCAAAAGTTATTGAGTATCTGACCCTATAATACTATATTTTCATAAACAGGAGAACGAAATCTACCAGTATGTAAAGTTTCGAGAAAATCTGAGACCCCATGCCTTCCGCGCCTTCTCCTTGTTAGTATGGCAAATTATAGTGTTTAATGTTGAACTATACATACTGAAATAGAGTTATTATCACCAAAAGTATGATATTTTATTGTAATATTAAGCAATGTCGGTCCATCAGTAGTTAAAATCTGCATTTTACCGATTGGTGCCATTTCAGAAAAAGTGCTGGAAGCATCACACTTCGAGTCATATTTCTTATGTTCTACTCAACAAAAATTGCGAAAAAATGCATGAACATTCTACCCAATAGCACACATGACAGCGAATTATTTCAGAATTTCTTGTTGCAAGATCGATTTTTAAAATAATCCAGAAACATAAAGTTGCCGATTTCACATAGAAGTTTTCAGAGTACCACGTTTATATTATTATATTATGTTAGTTGTGTCTCATCGTGATTATTCATGTATACAGGGTGGGTAGCCACATTTTGCCACCTCAAATATCTTTGTTGTTTTTAAAGATACGTCAAATGTCTGAAGGACAAAGTTGAATGGTGAAATGGGGCTTATACGATACGAAAAAATTTTTGGTTTTATGTAATTTTTTTAGAGATATGAAGGTGACCTTTATTTTTTTAAATCTAATGAGGTATTTTTTAATACATCAATCGATGCAGCTGGACATTCGTTATAAAAAAGTACTAGACCATGTATGTCGAAAAGTTAGTACTTCAGGAGATATTTCAATTTAAATAACTCTAAAATACCATTACTGTCGTACTAAGACGTTAGTGTTTACTTACTTGTGTAACATCTTAGCACGACAGTAATGGTATTTTATAGTTTAGTACTTTTTTATAACGAATGTCCAGCTGCATCGCTTGATGTATTAAAAAATACCTCATTCCATTTAAAAAAATAAAGGTCTTTCACATCCTTCCCTTTCACGTCCTTCATATCTCTAAAAAAAATTACATAAAAACAAAAATTTTTTTTGGTATCGTATAAGCCCCATTTTACTATTCAACTTTGTCCTTCGGACATTTGACGTATCTTTAAAAACAACAAAGATATTTGAGGTGGCAAAATGTGGCGATCCACCCTGTATATTTTTCAGATTTTTCGGATTATGCGAACATGTATAAAAAAAAAGGAAATCTCCAAAAATTAAAACAGAAATGCATATTTCGTATTGAAGTTTTGGAGATACCAGTTATATAAAAATTTAGTAATGAGATATTGTTGCAAGCATTGTTCTAACTTTTTCCGAATTTTTGTATAGTGCATCGTAGTTGAAAGAAAATAGAAATCAATTTTTTCGATGTTTCTTTACTTTTTTGTAGGTATATTGTATACCAACGTGATTTCATTGTACATATACAGTGACTCGGATTAATATTCGGACGCTCTAAAAAAGACGACAACTTTTCTTATATTGTACTATACGATTTAGACTTTTTTGAGAAGCTGGAGCAAATTAGTTTGCTACAGGATGTGGAAAAAATTTTTTTCACAAATTGCAATTGATCGGAATTGTAGAAAAAATACAACAAGTTGCATTTTACAACTTTTTTAGGTGTAAAGTATGTTTTGTAGATCTGTGTCAATTATATGCACTGTGAAAGTTTCATCGAAATCGGTTGATGCGGAAAAAAACGACAGGCATTGACAGATGTAAGAATCCTTATAGATTTATTGCAGTTGAGGCCGAAAATCGTGAAAAGTATTAAAATTTTTTAAATATTAAAAAAAATTTGAAAAGTATTGAAAAAGTTGCCGTCTTTTTTAGAGCGTCCGAATATTAATCCGAGTCACTGAAGGTACCCGACTTTCTGTTTTCCACTCAAAATGGTATACAAACTCATGATTAGACAGCGGATCTTTATGCAAACTAAAAATGTTCTGCCTGATTTGCAATAAACTATATATAGAGTGAAATAAAAATTTCTTTTCTTTCTTAATATGTTTAATAGATTGAAAATAATATAGCAGTATTTTAAATTTCTTCTCATATTTTTACTATTATTTTAAATTACACCTAGTCATTTTTGTCATAAATGCATAAAATCCACTGTCTACTCATGATTTCATCCTTGACTCATCCGTAAACTCTGTCTCATCCTCGACCTCTGTCCTTGCCGCATCATATTCGAACCTTTACCTGGCCACGTCATCTTCAAAATTCTGATCTTACCATCCTAGCCCTTACAATTCCTACACCCCCAACATTCCAGTTAGAACCTATACTATACAGTACCCTAGTAGCATTTATGGTTGGCGTTTTGTTGGGCTTCCGTTGGCGGTATACGTTGGGCAACCTTTGGAAATGTCGCTCTTTTTTGCAGTTGGGTCAACAGCCAGGGCCAACGTTGGGCCAACGATCACACCCAACCTAGAGCCAACGTTGCTACAAGACGAACCCACAGAGCCCACATTCTGATTTTCTCTTTTTATGGTATATCGTAAATAATATACATATTAAAAATGTATTTTCACGGTAAAATTTTGGGGAAAAAAGGAAAAAACTAAAATAATAATCTATAGTCCAGTCAACGAAAAGTTGTAGAGGGAAAGGGAAGGAACACAATTTTTAACTTTGGGTCTTTGTTTGGACTAGTGAGGAGGTAAACATACTAAAAGTCCCCACTCCTAGAAGGTGAGCGGGGTGAAGGGGAGCCACGTAGAAGGTCCCCTTTTTCGGTTTTCGCGTATATCTCGGAAACTATGCGTCCTAGCGATAAGACCATTACATACAAAATTAAAGCTGACAAAATTTGTCACAAGATTGATTGAATACAGTTTTCCGCTATCTCGCATATTTTCCGAGATATCCGCGCTCAAAGTTCACTAATTGTGCTGAAAAGTTAGCTAGTCAAGTAAGCCAAAAAACGTGAGGTAAAAATTTATTTTTCACAATTAGTGAACTTTGAGCTCGGATATCTCGGAAACTATGCGAGATAGCGAAAAACTGAATAGAATCAATCTTATAGCACATTTTGTCAGCTTTAATATTGTATGGAATGGTATCATCGTTAGGACACATAGTTTCCGAGATACAAGCGGAAAACCAAAAAAGGTGACTTCTACGTGCCCCCCTGTAGCCCGCTCACCTCCTAGGAGTAGGGACTTTTAGTATGTTTACCTCCTCACTAGTCCAAACAAAGTCCCAAAGTTAAAAATTGTGTTCCTTCCATTTCCCTCTACGCCCCCTTATGAGCATTCATTGACTGGCTACTACCCACGTCGGACTTGAACCCGGACCTACTTGCGTAGTAAGTACATGCCCTATCGCTGAACCTACAGATGTAGGTTCCTACTTGTTCGTAGATGCTATGATTAGGGCTACTAGACTACGTCAACAAATTAAAATTAAAGTATCTAAAAAAAGAAGACCCATATTGAAAAATCCAAAAGGGTTTTCTTATATTACATGAATACCCCCCTTGCCTTTCTCTTGGAAAATGGAAAAATTAAAGAAATGAAAAAATTCGAAGGCTGCTCACAATAAAACTTTAGTGGATCAACCATCGCGCAAAAATTACAAATTTTAAGTATATTTAGAAATACGAAAAAAATCAATTTGGAATATAACTTATTTTTAGTTGCAGCAACACTACTGGCGTCTGTTAGACGATATATTTAAATGTTGGCAAATGTTTACTTAACCGACTATAATATCTGTAGGCCTGTAGGCCCAACGTTGGGTATTCGTCGGCAAATTGACATAATTTTTGTCGTTATTTTTCGTCATTCCCCAAAAAACTCCCAACCGTTGGCCACCGTTGACCAACCGTAAATGCTACTAGGGTATACGCCGTTTCTATGCCCCGTCAACAGGGCAGACTCTCTGTTTTCCGAAGTACAGTGAACCACGGAAGTATTTCAACGCACTTTAATTTAAAACAGTATAACTTTTTTATGATCGGACCAAACGACCTGACCTGTTTTGTGCAATTTAAAGAATTGATTTACCAAATGGCATGCAAAAAACATTTTGAGAATTGCAATTGCTAAGAATTACATAAAAAGTAAAAGAGGTACCATTTATAACTTTTTTATTAGAGCCCGTAATGAAAATTTAAAATATGCGTTGCGAATGTAATAAGGAAAAACAAAAAATCGACTGAAATACACCATCAAAAAGTATTCGTACAGTTTTTAACTTTTTACAATTCGAGAAAAAAAACGTAATGTAAATTAATGTGACATTAAAAAATTATTAATTAATATTTGGTTGGATAGCCTTTGGCGTTTCTAACCGCTGCAATTCTTCTAGGCATTGAATTTACTGTTGTGGGATCTTGTCCCACTCTTCCTTCAGTGCATATTTTAAGCTCTCTTTTGAAGAAATTTCATGTTTTCTGATCTGTCATTCTAAATAATCCCACAGGTGTTCTATGACATTGATATTGGGAGACTGTGGCGGAGTTTTCAGATACGCCGGTGTGTTATGTAGTATCCACATTCTGGTATTATACGCAGTATGCTTCGGATCATTATCGTGCATGAAAACAAAATCATCTTTAATATTCATTTTCTCTGCACCAGGATCAAGATTGCGTTTCAAAATGTCAATATAGACCTTGTGGTTCATTATTCCATCAATAAATTCTAATGAGCCAACAACCACTGCACTCATGCAGCCCCAAACAAGTACTGAACCTCCACCGTGTTTGACTGTAGGTTTTAAGTTTTGTGATTTTGTCTTTTTCGTAGCCCATACCTGTCAATTAAACTTTGTATAGTAGATCGAGAGCTACTTACAATACGCGAAATTTCTGCTAAACTTTTACACTGATTGTGCAAGTTAATAATAATTTTTCTTTCTTCTATCGTTGTTTCCGCACGTTTCCGTCCCATTTTTCAACGATAACTTTGAATATTTCGGAATTTTGAAATGCTATTGATGTCAACAACATTTCTAAATATACTGAGGAGATCAATCATACTTACACCGCAATTTGTTTATGTTTACATGGTATGTTTATGTTTACATGGTATGTTTACGTTAAGAACTGTTCCCTACGCAGCTCGAATTAAGGAGTGTATGAATACTATTTGCTGGTGTATTTCAGTCGATTTTTTGTTTTTCCTTATTACATTCGCAAGTTAATCAAGAAATTAATTTCTTTTTGCATTGTATCTATTCTATAGACTTCTCGGAATATGTACGTATTCATTGTTTACAGAAAAAATAGTTAATAAACAACAATTTCACAGTTTTATTTGAAATTTATCAGTTTACGAATACTTTCGACACTCACTGTACATCGAAATCGGTTGACGCGGAAAATAACGACACGTATCGTAAGACGTAAGAATCTGTGGATTTGAAGCAGAAAGTTTGGCGAAAAAAATATTTAAAATACTATTTTATATTGTAGATTTCATTTTGCTTAAAGAAAATAGTATGTTATTTGAACAATCTGAACCTCGAAATAAAATACTTTTATGTATTTGAACAATTTCATCCACAAAATAAAATATTTCTATTTTAATAATCTGAAACACAAAGTAAAATATTTCTATTTTAATAATCTGAAATACAAAATAGAATATTTTATTTTTTGCATCGTTATACCTAATACTTTCAGAAATCGCATTACTTATTTAATATTTCTTGTTGTAGCAATAATTTAACGAAGAAATTGTACTCAATATAAGAAACTATATCATTTACCACATTTTCGTTTTATTTTTTTGTTTGATTACTGCTACTACTGCGTATATCCACTTCAGTTCCCAGCATGTGCCTACTGAGGTTTGTTGATAAACGTACAGTGAGTCTTATTACCAAAAAACTATTTATACTCAGAAATCTATTGAATGCGAATCATTATTTTGAGCAATAATATTTAAAATTGAAATTGAAAATAAAAACGAGGTCCAAATATTTTCAATATTCTTAAAGTAAAATACTATTTTCAAATACTATTTTCAAAACTTACTGCAGCAAATAAAATATTTTATTTTCAAATTTGTACAGACACTGTAAAATAAATGGGATTATTTACTATTTGCTATTTAAAATACTATTTTCCCCAGCTCTGGCAGAAACTGACCAAAAGTCGCGAAAAACTATGATTTTCACCACATTTAACCACTTGTAACTCTTGAATATGTTCATCGATTTTGATGATAAAAAGGAATTAAACCGACTTCGAAAAGAGGTACTAACAAAATGCACTAAAAAGTATGAAATAATTTATGTGAATACACACGGACTTAAATACAATACAATCTTTTCGGAGGCGACGCAAAAATTAAAAATTTTCCAAATCACATATGTTGCTGATTATGATTTCATTGGAATATGATGGACTTGGAAATCTCTAGGTGGGAAGAGTAAATACATTAATATGTGAAAGCATGTAGAAGAATTTAAGGATTTTCGTAATTTCCAGTGTCGAAAATTTTCAATTTTGCGCCGCCTCCGAAAAGATTGGATTATTGTATTTAAGTTCGTGTGTATTCACATAAATTAAATGGAAATAATATCATACTTTTTAGTGCATTTTGTTAGTGCCTTTTTTCGAAATCGGTTTAATATTTTTAAAAAAAATTTTTTTATTTCACGCTTTTTAGTGGAACGAGCAGAATTTGTAGAACTCTGTAGGATGGTTTTTCGGTCTTATTGGTTATTTGCAATAAAAACCGCAAAGAACGTAAAAATGCAAAATTTGTTTTCAAGGGACCTATCGGAAGACATACCCTACAAAATGCAGAGGGTTTCGTCCTGATTGGTCCATCCATCTCGGAGTAATCGGTGAACATACATGAAATAATTCATTTTTCGCAAATAAAATCGTAAGGAATAAAAATAATGCAAAATTTTTGTTTCACGGGACCACCCCGGGGGCATACTCTACAAGATGCAAAAGGTTACGTTCCGATTGGTCCATCCATCTCGGCGTAATCGGTGAACATACATAGAAAAGAAAGCGAAATAAAGGCACATACGGATCGAATTGAATAACCTCCTTCTTTTTCGAAGTCGGTTAAATTTTTGCATGCAAACATATGTAAATTGTAATTTTTGGAAAATCGTTTTCGGAGATCATTTAGTAAACCAATGGTTCTAATTGCTTACAAAACACCAGGTCGTTTGGTACAATTACAAAAAAGTTATACTGTTTTAAAGTGCGTTTAACTACTTTCGTGGTTCACTGTATGTACAGGAGGGTGGCTCTAATTTACTCTTATCAAACATTTATGTCAAAATTTCTTTTACGGCACGTCCCAGAGTTGTTCCAAATAATTAAAAAAAAATCTGTGCAGTTTGAGCTCGATCGAATTACGGGGAAACGTGCCCCAAATGAATTAAACATTGAAATGATTAATTGAATGCGCATAAAATCGTTTTTCTCGAATATCTTCTAAACTCTTTACCGTGCCGAAAAATATGTTAACCATAACCTGTAGATCTGGACAGGCGTTTTTTGTGTCGTATTACTTTTTTTCGTAAAACAAACGATTTCGAAAAAAATTGGGAAAAATGTCGTTCCAAAATCCAAAAATTGTTTCTGAAATTTGAAAATTGGAGTGCAGTGGGAAATTGAAGTTTCGCAAGTTCAAAAAATACACAATTTTCGCTAATGTTTATTAATAAAAGATAATGAAATGACACTTCAATTTTCAAATTTTTGAAAAAATGTTTGGACATCTACACTGATGCAATGGAATACAACCATATTATGTAATATTAAACATTATTATATTCAGAAAAATCATTTACAAACGTAAACATGTGGTATAAAATATTTTCGGCACATTACAAATAATAATATTGTTTCTGTATACCTACACTGACGTAATGGAATACAAGATAACAAAGAAGATTGAAGTATTCGTTAAAGAGGATGTTGGTGTAAATGCACGCAAAGATATTAAATTTTAAAGGCTATGTTCCGGAGATAATTGACAATTAGAAAACAATTAGCTACAGCGCGTTATAACAGCGTGTCGTATAACAGACACGATTAGCTACAGCGCGTTTTAGGCATGATACTTTCTCTTTGCTTTAAAACATACACCTTATGAGAAACGATACTTTAATGACTGTAATACACAGCAAATTTCCAGACGGTCCGCTGACGGAGATAACGTAACGTACCTGGAAAGGTTGTTCTATAGCCGGATAAGATGGCCAAAAGTGCCTTTGAGCCGAATTATATGGCCGATGGGTCATTCGATAGGGCAGTGGTCGGCAAACTGCGACTCGCGAGCCATTTTTGGCTCCTTGGCTTCCTGAGTTCGGCTCTCCCTCGAATGACACTTATTTTATTTTAATTTAATAGCATTTTCAGTGGCGTACCCAGGGGGGCGTGGCAGGGGGCCAGGTCCTCCCACCCCTCCATGGAAAGGAAATAGAACACTGGAAAATTGGTCAAACTGTAGAACAGATGCTTCCTCTCCGATTTCGATGATTTTTGAATATGTTACTATATGTAAAACTCAACGTAATGTAAATACATATGTACATTGGCAGTGGCGCGTTACTCTAGGCAAATGCCAGAGGCCTTTCCTCGGAGGCCAGGGCTGAATTAAACGTAATAGCAGAAGTAGCAAATGCGGGGAGAGCCCCGCGCATGGAGTAGAAAATGTTTAGCTTATAAAATCTAGGGACAGTCTTGGGTACCGTTAACAGACACTTCGGTTAAAAAAAAGAATGTCATTCACTGTGTTTCATTGTATTATCATACAAAACCTTAGGGCCTCCCGGTATCATTTGCTACAGGCCGTACATTGGCAATTTTTGCACCAGGCCACAAAATTTTATCCGTTCAACTCGCCCTCCCCCCCCCCAAGATTAAATCCTGGATGCGCCACTGAGTATTTTAATACAATTTTTTCGATCAATCAGTGTGTTATATTTAAATTCAAGTAAAGAGCACTTTCTACTCTATTTTATTCAATAAATAAGGTTCTTATAAAGTATGATACAGTCGAACCCCGTGATAACTCGAATCTCATGGGAAGAACTAAAATCTTCGAGTTATAGAGGTTTCGACTAATCGAAGTCTTCAAGTAAGAGAGGTTTACCCTACGAAAATTTGCCGTAATAGTTTTAAAGAAAGAAAAGTTCAATTTATGAAGATGAGTTATTTATTATACAGAGTCCGAAGAAACAGAACTCCTAAATATCTCCGTTACCTTTTGTTGTACAAAAAAACTTCCGCGGACAAAGTTACACTGTTTGAAGAGCCATATGTAACGGTATAAAGGAAAAAATTTTCAAGGTCATTTTTTTTACAAGATTTCAAGGTCATCGATATTTTTTCAAATGGAATGAGGTGTTTTTTAATACAACAAGCGATGCAGCTGGACATTCGTTATAAAAAAGTACTAACCTATGTATGTCGAAAAGTTAGTAATTCACGAGATATTTCGATTTAAATAACTCTAAAACACCATTACTGTCATACTACAACGTTACACAAGTAAGTAAACGCTAACGTCTTAGTATGACAGTAATGGTGTTCTAGAGTTATTTACATCGAAATATCTCGTGAACTACTAACTTTTCGGCATACATAGATTAGTACTTTTTTATAACGAATGTCCAGCTGCATCGCTTGATGTATTAAAAAATACCTCATTCCATTTAAAAAAATATCAATGACCTTGAAATCTTGTAAAAAAATGACCTTGAAAATTTTTTCCCTTACACCGTTACATATGGCCCTCCAAACAGTGTAACTTTGTCCTAAGAAGTTTTTTTGTACAACGAAAAGTAACGGAGATATTTAGGTGTTCTGTTTCTTCGTACTCACCCTGTATACATATGTATAGTAAATATTGGGTTGAGGAAAAAGTTTCTTTGTATCCTTCTGATACATGGTCTTACCATGTCATAACTCGGTTAATATTAATCGGATCGGGTATTACTTGAGTGCGTCTGAAAGGTGATATATCATAGAAAAATGACAAACAAGAAATTGTGATATTTCTTCATTTACTCAAAAGTTATTACGTCTTCAAAATGAGTGAAAACAAAGAAGATATTCGATACATTTTATTATTATTATATACTATTTTTTTTATTGCATCGGGTAACTGATCGAAAAATTCAGATATGTATAATTAATATGTAAAATAACATTCAGATATGTATAATAACATGACCTTGACCTTGATCTGAAGGTAAAACTTTAATTTTCGAAGATCAAGATTATTTCAAGGTCATGCTATTATAAATATCTGAATGTATTTTTCGATCAGTTACACGATGCAATAAAAAAAAATGTAGTTATGTATCAAAAAACATCGATGACCTTGATAACTCCGAAAAAAATGACCTTCGGAACAAAATATTCGTGCCAAATATTTGGTCCATTGACACCATGTATATTACGTAACAAATATTTTTTGCATCACAATAACTTGAAGAGATATTTAGGTGTTCTTATTTAAACGGACCTCCCTGTATACAGTGTGTCCCAAAATTCGTGAACTTCTTGAAAGGGGGTGGTTCCTGAGACCATTCCAGGCGATATTTTCCTTAGCAAAAATTTTATCCGCGGCTTTGTTTAGGAGTTATTAACGAAAAACACGGACCAATCAGAGCGCGACCTAGACGCGAGTTGCCACAGTCGGCCAATAGATAGTTGGCGCGCCGCGCCGGGCTGACTGTGGCAACTCGCGTCTAGGTCGTACTCTGATTGGTCCGTGTTTTTCGTTAATAACTCCTAAACAAAGCCGCGGATAACATTTTTGCAAAGGAAAATATCGCCTGAAATGGTCTCAGGAGCCACCCCCTTTCAAGAAGTTCACGAATTTTGGGACACCCTGTATTGTCCATAGTCGAACGCCTAACGCACTGAGCCAACGCCAACCAAACTGTTAGAAACGTGATTGATATTTCTAGATGTAACGTTTATACCGTAGAAATATTAATTAAGTTGATTTAATTTTTCAATTACTTCTGTACAATGTTCAAGGTGTATCAGTGCCTGATGGACTTACAGAATAAATAGAACGTAACACTTTTAAGGTTAGTTTAGTTCTTCGCGGAAAACACGTCGAAAAAATCGGTTTTTATATTTTTTTAACCCGCCAGTAGGCGCGCGCGGTCTCACAGACCGCACCGTCATTTATTGTAGCATAGTTCAATTGTTATTGTGCCAACACTGCGCATTCTTGGTCTAGCTGAGTATTATAACCTCACAAGTGTAACTTCTAATCAACTGATTAATTACTCCCATTTTTGTAAGCTGTAGGCATTTTCGGTCTGTCACACCGCGCGCGCTCGCTGGTGTTATACGCGTTTGTTATCGCGGTTACTGATATAAACATGTGGAAGTACACATTCGAGAAGGAGCAGGAGCGTCTCCAACGCCTTTCGGAAGAGACTGAAGAAATTCTAGAAGAGGAATTAGATGATGATTGTTCGGAAGACGAAGTTGATCGTGTCGAAGAGAGAGAAGAAGACAGTGAAACAGAACAAGAAATCTCAAACCATGAAGAAGAAAATATTTCAGATAGTGGACTTTTTTCTTAGGAAAAGATCAAACTACAAAGTGGATGAAACACGTTCCACGCCAAAACGTGCGAGTAAGGGCTCAAAACAAATTTTGTCCTGTACCAGAGACGCGATTACCCACTTATTCTCTCAAGACACCTATTGAAATATTCAAGTTTTTTATAAATGATGAGATGATAAAAATCGTTGTACAAAACACAAATCTGTACATAACATCGGTTTCAAATAATTTCGTGAGAGAAAGGGATGCAAAACATACTACATCCTCTGAAATCTATGCCCTCCTGGGGTTGTTGTTTTATTCAGGAATGCTGAAAGCGAACCATTTTAATGTGGACGAACTATGGAAATCCGACGGATCCGGGATAGAAATTTTTAGATTGACAATGTCAATAAAACGATTCCGGTTAATAAAAATATATCATTATTTTTATGTAAAAGACTTATATTCTTGCATGTGAAGATATTCGCAATTGCAAACGGAAAAAGCTTAAATATTACGATTAATATTCGGTGCGGTCCCACAGACCGCGCGCGCCCTCTCATGTAACATAATATGGCGCGCCTACTGGCGGGTTAACAACGGCGCACCAAACCAAAAATGAAAAAATTCATGAACAATACCTATAACAATATATCGCTTCTGTAAAAATATAAATGCGCGCACTCTAGAACTTCCATGTTAAATCTGCATTTTTCGATTTTTTTGAGGTTTTTGATTTTTCACAAGCAAGATTTTCATTTTAAAAATCTGAAACCAATTGCAAAGTATGTATTTGGATTCTTGACATGTGTCAGATTTTTTTCAGAATTTCTAAACATCATTAACTAGAAAAAATAGGCCAAAAACTGATTTTTCGATTTTACCCCATAACTACCCTCGGGATCGAGATACAGGGTTGAAACTTTGCACAGTATGTTTTTTCTTGGTGTTCTATCGAATGACCCATCTATAAATCGGTTCAAGGGCATTTTTAACTACCATATCCGGCTATACCAGACAGGGTCTACAAGAACAACAACTACAAGTAAGTAGAACAAAGTGTATTACAAAAAAGGAAAGAATGCGACTCAAGCTGCTAAAAAAATTTGTGATGTTTATGGACGTGATACAGTATCAGTACGTGTAGCACAAAGTTGGTTCAAGCTTTTTGAATCTGGAAATTTTGATGTCAAAGATACCCCTCGTTCTGGTCGACCAGTCACTGAAAAAGTCGATGAAATCATGGAAACAGGTGAGTAAGACCGGCACATTAGCAGTTGTGATATCGGTAATTAAATAAACATCGACCACAAAACAGTTCCAAACCATTTAAAGAAGCCTGGATACAAAAAACAGCTCGATGTTTGAGTGCCTCATGACTGTCATGAGTCATGAGTTAACATTGAAAAATTTAACGGATCGACATCTTTGGCGACCCGTCAAAAATCAAGAGAGCTTGGCTGGGAAGATTTGATGCATCCACCGTACAGTCCTGATATTGCAGGCTACCATATGTTTCGGTCTCTACAGAAGTTGACTTCAAAAGAGGCATGTAAAAATCACGTGACGCAGTTTTCCGCCCAGAAATCACAAAAGTTCTACAGTGACAGGATTATGGTTTTACTTAAAAAATGGCAAAAGGTGGTCGATCAAAACGGCACATACTCGATTTAATAAACTTCATTTAAAATATGGAAAAAACTTGATTCATTTCTGCATTAAAATACGAAGAAACTTTGTCCCCAACCCAATATAATCTACTAGGCTCTCACATGTTACCATTACGAATTAAAGAAATCTGTGATTTTACTCTGCTTAATAAATTAACAGGTTGTTGATCAATGGTATTTTCAACGTTAACCAAAGCAGAGAATACATTTTCTTCAATATCATCGCATCTTTCTACGCGAAACTTCGTAAAACATTTACTGCTGTTTTGGCTTGTTTAGTTTCCACACTTGTGGAAAATAATTCGAGTTAAAGGAAGTTTTCTTTCGATTTATAGACAGAGGTTTTTAAAATGCAGCGGCAGGGAATGAACAAAATTTTCGTTCGGGTTATCGAGGTTTAACTGTTTTATTCGGTGTACCTAGTTTTAAACGCCTTCTAAAAACAGGGTTGATGAAATTCAATTTTAAGGTTTAATTATGAATTAAAATAATTTCGTAAAAAAAAATATGTAATCCTTCATTCAATCTAGTTGACATTGTTAGCTTACTTTAAAAACTCGGTATTAACGTGCAAAATTATTTTGACGGTCCTATCTTTGTAAAAACTTTGTTTCAAGATCTAAAATAATAATTAAATTCATTACGTATAAAGATAAAGTGAAATCTTTTCAGCTCACAATAACATATATATTTCTTTCTTCTTCGATTTTCATTGTTGCCTGAAGCAACCTTGATCGACCGTGGCGACGTGATAGAAATGGTTTTACTTGCAGTTCGTATTCCGTTAGCTCGAACACTTCCGGTTGCTTCGATTTGATAAAAACGAGCAATGTCCACTTAGAACGGAACGACAGCGTGACTAATTGATTTGGGAAGAGGTTAGAGAGTTGTCAGTATTCTAAACGAAACAGTAATACCACAGTGAATGGTGAAATTTCTGGCTTCGACAATTTGGAATACTTATACAGAGTGGTTCACCAGATATGACCACCTCGATTTTCGTCATTATTATTATTCGTAGCGAAGAATGTTTATATGTGTATAAGGTTGAATGATTTCGAGAGATGCATACTTTGGTGTTGTGAGTTTTCTGTAGGTGGACGCATAGAAGAGTCATGAAGGTTATCAGTATTTTTTAAAACGGGATCGTATGTTTTTTCCTACACTAATCGATGAAGCGCTTCATATTCCCTACAAAAAAAGTATTAACCTATTAATTTTAATTTTAATGATTTTAACGAGTTTCAGCTCACTGTTTGATTGGCTGACATAACGATTTAAATTTTTTCAGAAATGAAAGATATCCAACAGTTAAGAAATACAATTAATGGTGATTGATGAAAAATTGCATAAACTTTAAAATTCCGACATTTCATGTTACACAGCTAATAGATCCACTGGATCTATTATAATCATTCTATTTATTTTAAAGTACGCGTAGGTAGGTGTTCAATGGCATACGACGACGATTTTATATTATTTAGTAAACGGCAGTTATAGTATAATAAATAAATTATATTATAATAAATAATATATTACAATAAAGTACTGTCCCAAACACGCTATGAATTTATACCTTTTTCACTACTCCAATTAATACAAGTTAAACATTTGGAGCTCCTAGAAACTATTTTTGTACCAAATTAGACAATAATAGTATATAATTACTCATTTATAAAGATTTAAAAAGAGTATATAGTTTTCTAATTACTTCTACAGGATGTCTCAAAATTCCTTCAACATCCGGAAATGGAAGGATCCTGAGATCATTCGAAGTAACATTTTCCGTTGCAAAGATGGCGTCCGCGGCTTTGTTAAGGAGTTATTAACGAAAAACGCGGACCAATCAGATCGCGACCTAGACGCGTGTTGGCACAGTTGGCCCAGCGCACAGCGGGGCATTTTGACCAAAAAGCTGACGAAAATTCAATTTTGTACAATTTACCATCAGTCGATAATAGAAGTTGCCTTCTGTACCTAAATGGTTTGCGAATTAAAATACAACCGTATTTTTGCCACTGACTTTCGCGTCACCGTGCAGCGTGAATCGAAAGCAGAGAGGAAATGAGAGTGCTCACGCCCGTGTTTGGCCGTGCCGCTTTTGTCTCCACATCATGTTTAGCCTGGAACAGCTCCTACATCATCTTTAGCATGGAACAGAACCTACATCATCTTTAGCAGGAAACAAAACCCACTTTACTGTTATTAAATCTGTGTAATGGATCAGAACTAGCTTCAATCACCGACCAGATACTATTAAATGATATTAACTATTAAATAATAGTATCTGATCGGTGGTTGAAGCCAGTTCTGATCCATTACACAGATTTAATATCAGTAAAGTGAGTTCTGTTTCCTGCTAAAGATGGTGTAGGTTCTGTTCCATGCTAAAGATGATGTAGGAGCTGTTCCAGGCTAAACATGATGTGGAGACAAAAGCGGCACGGCCAAACCCCGGGCGTGAGCACTCTCATTTCCTCTCTGTCGAAAGGTATCGTTTACTTACAGTGGTCGTGTTTTCTGTCGTTGCGATTGTAAATTGCTCTCAGAAATACTGTCGTAGTTTTTGTTTCAGTGAAAATATACGAAGATTGTGCTATGGATTCTTCAGAACCAGGTATGTTGATGACTCCTACACGTTTAATTACAATAATTATATTCAATTTAGGTAGCTATAGCTCATAGAAGTGCTGGAGATATACATATGTTGCTAGTTTGACTATTGTATATGCATATAGTAAGCATTTTGTTATACTTCTAAGCTTTTCTAAGTACTCAAATACAATTCAAACTGAAGTATATTTATTGTAGAAGATAATACTTAGAAGAGTAGCCGCGGAATACCGCAGCTGTATTTTTTATCATTTTTTTTTTTGTAGCAAGTGGTATTTTTCGAAATATATGTATAAAAATGCAATTATTGTTGGGTATCTCTTCCAGGACCTTCAGGTGTCACGGTTATATCTCAAAAGCATATATACAATTTAATTGTCGAGTCTGTGAGTCAAATTTTGACAAAAAACTTGAATATATGGAACAATATCTTCTTGATAAGTACGAAAAGATATATATTTGCTATACAGGTTGAAAATTACTTTAGAAACATTATCAAGTGGGCACAAAATTAACATTGAAAAATTTGAACAGTATACGAGAGAGACCGAGGTTCTTTATTTCAAAATTTTAATATATGGTCCAGAAGTAATTTCAAATGCCCTGCTTCCTATTGGGCAGTTGTCAGAAGAAGCTGCAGAAGCTCGAAATAAGCATTTCCGGACAAATCGATTAAATTATGCTAGGAAATGTGCTTGAGAAACCTGTAATTTAGACGTCCAAAATAAGTTACTCCTCACATCTGATCCCTTCCTTACTGGCATGAGACGAAAGCCGAAGAAAAAGATAGAACCTGTCTCAAAGGAAACTATACAATTACTATTGCCTCCTGAACCGAGAGGAACTACTGACCCCGAACCTGCCGAAGAAAGTAGTGTCGAGAAGTTTTAAATAAAGTAAATTTATTATATGTAAACACTGTTTTAATTTAGCAATACACCTGAAATGTTCAAACAAAAGGAAAATTGTAATTTTGTAACAAAACAACACCAGTGGACTTGTTTTCCTAAAATGCCCCACTGTGCGGCGCACAGTGGTTCCAACGGGGAAAAAAATCAATTTTTCGAATGTTAGGTACATAGATTTTTCATTGCAATTTCGTTTACTAGATAGTTCGAGTATTTAAACCAATAAACATTTTTTATAAATATCACTTATTTCTAGGAATGATATGACATGAAAGTTTGGTAACAGGAAACCTGCGATTTTGGCTTATAAATGCGTCTACATATAAACGCAGCCACAAGAATATAAAACATTAAAACACTTGAACAATATTATAAGTTTTTATTATTATTAAAGTTTGGTAACAGGAAACCTGCGATTTTGGCTTATAAATGCGTCTACATATAAACGCAGCCACAAGAATATAAAACATTAAAACACTTGAACAATATTATAATTTGATTATGTTTATAATAGATGATTTATTTAACGTAGGTTCAATTAATGTAAGTGTCATTTATTTATCTAAAATACAAATTGAAAAAGAAGTATTTTGAATAGTAGAATTAAAGTTTAATTTGACATAACTTGTTAGCGCCAAAAGGCGCCAAGATAAAACTTGTTGCAAATTATGCAACACACTTTAAAGTACATATCAACCAAGTTTCAGCTGCGAACTCCTGCGAACTTGGCACTGAAACTATTTTCATATAACTATAGTCAGTCACATGACTACCTTTAAAACAAAAAAAAACGTGGTAAAACCTTTTTAAACTTTCACCAAACGACCTGATTTTTTGTGATCAATTAGAAGCTTTTGTTTACCAAATAACGTGCAAAAATTTTTTGAAAAAAATAGCAATAACATAAAAAAAGGAATTTTTAACATTTTTTTTATTTGTCGCCGTAAAGAAAATTTAAAATATATGTTTAGTAGATCAATGTTAGTTACATATATACTGAAAATTTCATCGAAATCGATTAACATACACGGGGGGTATAAGCGGTTAGAAGTGGTGAAAATCTTGGTATTTACAGCTCCTGGTCAGTTCCTGCTCAAAATCCACAGATTCGTACATCTTTCGATGCGTGTCGTTCTTTCCACCGTCAACCGATTTCGATGAAATATTCAGCACATGTTTAACTAACATAGATCTACAGAAGGCATATTTTGAACTTTCACACACACACACACACACACACACACACACACACACACACACACACACACACACACACACACGCACACGCACACGCACACGCACACGCACACGCACACGCACACGCACACGCACACGCACACGCACACGCACACGCACACGCACACGCACACAGGCACGCTCACATTACGGATCAAAATAAAAAAACTTTTAAAAAGCATTTACATTAGACGTGTATTTTAATAAATTTTAAATGTGTGTGGGTCACAGTTGAGAATTTATTATTACTCAATTTTTTATTACGCAATGCAAATTTTTCTATTACTCAAATTTTTATTATTCGAGAATGCGCAGTGTCGGCACAATAACAGTTAAAATATGCTAAAATAAATGATAAATTAAATAAATCGGACGTACGTATTTGATTGATTACGAATATGATAGTGAAAATTGGCGCAAATAAAAATTATAGTTTTTTTATTTACTTCCGTAAATAATGGGAATTTTGAAAAATACTTTAGATAAAAGTTGTAGACCTCATCAAAATACACATTTTATGTCCTATTGATTTTTGTCATAAAGATAATACTTCCTGAGAAAAATGATAGGTCCGGGTTAGGTCTGGGTTATTTACGGAAGTAAATAAAAAAACGCCAATTGCGCCAATTGTACCGGCTTGTATGTATAGCCAATTCGACGGCGAATTTCTCCGGTCGTTGGGTGTTTCCTTGTTATTATTGCTGTGATATGTCTCCATCAAAATCCAAACCAAAACACTTCGTGTAAAGGTTGACCAAGTTCCCCGGCCCATCCACTTTAGTGATATGAAGGATGGACCAAGTTCCTCTTGCCTATAAGGGCTGTGATATCGGGAAAGACCAATTCTCAGAGGCCAATGATTGTTGCACTTACCTAATTCAAACTTTACAACCTAGGGAACTTGGCGTCGGCTCTGGCACTAGTATTTTGACGTGCATGAGGAAAATTTATATCCGGATTCCCAAGTGCTCAAGCGAAAATCTTATGAATTTTTTTAAATTAAGTAAGACAAGTAAAACTAAATAAAATGTGTTGAGACAGTAGATAGTATTACTAAAATAACAAATAATTTTCAACCAAATAAATGCAGTAGCACTTATAAAATTAAAGAAATGATGTACGCATTACATAGTAAAGTTAAAAATATACAGAATTATCAAAATAGTTTGAAATTAAATAAACAAATTTGTAATGAGAAAACAGACTGTTCACATACTTCTAGTGACTTTTAGTCTCACCTACTAGTGCCAGCGCCGACGCCAAGTTCCCTAGGTTGTAAAGTTTGAATTAGGTAAGTGCAACAATCATTGGCCTCTGGGAATTGGTCTTTCCCGATATCACAGCCCTTATAGGCAAGAGGAACTTGGTCCATCCTTCATATCACTGAAGTGGATGGGCCGGGGAACTTGGTCAACCTTTACAGGAAGTGTTTTGGTTTGGATATCATGTTATTTTTGTACGAAATGGCCAGATATTCGGAGGATTCATAGCCGGACGCTAATTTGCAGAACATATCATGATGCATCTCACTTAAAACACGCACAGTATACTGCAATAATGTTACACACAAGTGACTAATTTATTTGTGTGGTGTCCGTTGATTAGCGTAATCCGGACAGCCTTGAAATGAAATGTCGAGTTTACATCGTCGTGCCCTTTCAAACGATACCCCACACGTGGGGGTTCTAAATTTTCAACCCTTTATTTGTTAATAACTTTTTTAAAACAATTAATTTTCCAAACGATCTACGGGGGGCAACTCCTGGGATCGCCCTGAAGAGTTTAAGTCAGAGATAGGAATCCTAACCCTAACCGGGTTCGGTTCTCCGTAACCGTAGAATAACCCGAATAACCGGGTTAGACAAAGAAACTATAACCCAACTAACCCGGTTAACCCGGTTCATACGGGTTTCCAAGCGCGCAGTGGCTTAGTGGATAGAGCGCACGACTGCGAACTCCGTGGTCCCGGGTTCGAATCCCGCCGCCGCGCCGGCACCTCTGAAAATATTCCATGTGCCATTTAAAACTATGATGCCGAAGGTGGTTCGGAACCCACCTTAATAAACCGTAGGTCCCGTCGCTAATAACCTAGCAAAAACCAAAAAAAGAAAAAAATATGGGTTTCTGTGAATAAACCCCGTGTATCATGTTTCCAAATAATACATGAATTATCAGGTCGTTATGTATGAAACTTGACAAATGTGTTCGAAATTTGTGTTTTATTTGTTAAGTTTCATACTTAATGACCTGATATAATAAATAAATGAACATGACTGTATTGTTTTAATATTGTCTATCGACACTCGTATCGATCGTCAGCCCGATCTTCTTTTTGTGTGTAGCGTCATTAATCGTCGATCGTCACTTGTTTCACAAATGTAATGTTTGTGAAGATGTGATTCTGACTTATTTCTCGATCGAATTTAGAGGAATACGGATTGAATACGGCACGAAGTTTTTTCTTACACCAGTGAATATATCATATTTATACTCTACGTAAATATTTATTTGTGACTTCTGTATCTGTTTCTTTTCTACTTTATACAAAGTGCATTGTATAATGGATCATCCTGTGCGACAATACTTTTGTTTCGATGAGATTGAAAATAAATCTCAGTGTGTTGTTAGTGAATGTGGAATAAAATTACGAGTAAGTTATATCGATTAATAATAACTTCTAATGATAAAATATTTTAAAATATTTTAAAAGCAAGGCTTATTACATTAGGGAAAACATGCTGCTAATTTAACGCGGCATTTACAATACCATCATCCTGACGAATTTACGATCGTTACCATGTGGAAGGAAAGACGGAAAAGTAGGAGAATTGAAGATTCCTCAACAATTTCAATTTCACCGTCGACGTCGGCTTCAACTTCAACCTTAACGGCGTTTCCAATAACAATAGAATCTATTGTTGACTCCTGCGTAGAATTGGTAACAATAAATGGTCGACCTTTGAGTATCGTGGAGGACTTAGGTTTTCGAAAAATACTTGACCCAATCCTCCAGGTACTAAAGCCATGCACCGCGATTAATAAAACTAATATTCGTGAAGCCATTATTAATAAAGGTAATAATGTGAGACGTCAAATAAAAACGGAAATGAGTAATAAACTCATTTCATTAAAAATGCCCAATATCAATGCCCAATATGTATTAAATAAAAAAATAGTTATAAGGACGCTAGGATTAAAAGAAATATTTGTCAGACATACTAGCGAAAATTTAAAAACTTTAATACTCGAGGTATTAAAAGAGTATAATCTTACCGCTCAAAATATATATTCTATAACGACGGATAATGGTGCCAATATGGTGAAGATGATTCGTCTCCTTGGAGATGAACAAGGATAATATGATGATGATAGTAGCGGAAATAATGAGATAGATGAAGATTTTCTTAGCGAATATCACGAAGAGTATTATTTAGAAGGTGAAGAGTTATTTTCTTCGGGTGCAAATAATTTTGAATTAATAGGAGTGAGGTGCGTTGCACACACTCTTCAACTCGCTGTTCAGGATGCAATGAAAATATTCAGTATAGATGATTTGTTACAAAAAATACGCCAACTAGTGAGGAAACTCCGCAGCCCTACATTAGGAATTGTGTTAAAAAATATGAAACTCCGTAGGCCCATCTTAGATTGCGTAACTAGATGGAATTCTACACTAAGTATGTTGGAAAGGTTATATGAGCTGAAAGATTTTTGTTCTGAAATGAATGATACAATATTACTTGAAAATGAATGGGATACTATTAAGGAATTGATAACTAGTCTTGGACCACCAAAAATAGCTACGAAACAAATGCAGTATGAAAAGTTATTAATGGGCGATTTTTACGTAGTATGGTTACAGTGTAGATTAAATTTAGAAAAAATAGATAACAATTTTGCCAAAGTCTTATTAAATACAATAAAGAATTGAGAAAATGAAATTTTGGGTAATAAATGTTTATTAGCTTCGATATTTTTAGACCCGAGATATAAAAATTTATTATCTGAAAACGAACAGAATACTGCTACTGCTCATTTATTAAATACTTGGAAGCATTGCGAGTCTTTGAATTGTAAAAAAATAACCGAAAATTCCAGCGACAACATTTTCATCTCATCATTTGATGATATCGAACAGTTATTACTAAAAAAAGATGCGGAACGGCAAAACTCGTCACACTCAATATGCAATATCGTTACGGCGTTAAATGCATTTTCTTAAAGTCCGAGAATTAATAAACAACAAAATATTTTGGAGTTTTGGGATAACAATTTTTCAGAATTACGAATACTTGCGAATACGGTTCACGCATGTCCTGCAACGCAAGTATCCGTCGAGAGAATATTTTCTGGTTTAAAATTCATTCTCAATGATCAGAGATCAAGATTGCATCATTCAATTATAGACCATATAATGGTTATCCGGACAAATGCATTTATACAATAGCTACGTTTATATAGTTTATATGGATATGTTTTTTTCCCAAATGAAAACCAAGGTATGCATGCGTTTGCCACTTGATACGAGACTGTCGCGCCCCTGTGTGACGTACGCAACGTGCACCGCTGTTAGAAAGTTGCCGCTTTTTGGGCAGATTTTTAATTGTTAATAACTTAATAACGAGGCCGAAATCGCAATTTTTTTATTCTTCATTTTCGTCTTATATTATCGTCGAGAACCACCCTTTAAATTTTCTCCCACCTGTAGGTAAACACCCTGTATATAATTTTTTTCCACAAAAAAAGAAATTTTTTTCGGGATTTTCGATTTTTCCTGTTGGTTTGGATATAAAAGACACCTGATTAAAAAATTTCAAGTTTGTAGCTTGTCTGGAAGTGGGTTAGAATTAACATGATTATCATCATCCTATATACAGGGTGGCCCACATAACTCTGAACAGCTCAATATCTCCGTTACTTTTCGTTGTACAAAAAAACTTCGTAGGACAAAGTTACACTGTTTGAAGGGCCACATATAACGGTGTAAGGGAAAAAAATTTCAAGGTCATTTTTATGAGATTTCAAGGTTATCGATGTTTTTTTAAATGGAATGAGGTATTTTTTAATACATCAATCGATGCAGCTGGATATTCTTTATAAAAAAGTACTAACCTATGTATGTCGAAAAGTTAGTAGTTCAGGAGATATTTCAATTTAAATAACTCCAAAATACCATTACTGTCGTACTAAGGCGTTAGTGTTTATTTACTTGTGTAAGAGACTAACTACTCGGCAGCTTAGAGGTGGCGGGCGGGGAACTTGGTGCGCGCGCTGCCGCGCGCGTTGATTTCTACGGATCTCACGGAACGTGTCGCAGATAATGAAGTAGAATCGCGACCATCTCAACGGCTACGAAGGGGACGACCAAAGAAAGGCTTCAATGAGTGCTGCAATCGAGCAAAACTATACACAGTGCAACAATTACGTGAAAATTATTCCGAGGAATTGATTATGAGAGCTGCCCGTACACCGACTGCTCCAGCAGCTATATTCAGTGCAGAAAAGGCATTGATCTTAGTTTTGGATTTGTCATTATCGAAGTATCAGTATGATATGCTTCGGAAGGCGGCTCAGGAAATTGGCTGCGATATTTTTCCGCCCTATTGGCAATTACTAAATGTGAAGAATGAGTGTTATCCTTCGGATGTAAAGGTGACGAAAAGCTCTGGCAGTGTCAGCCTTCAAGGATTGCTAGATCACACCACGACAAGGATTTTGAAAAGTATAGCGAATTATCTGGAAGAAATTGGATGTGATTTGACCCTTGTGTCCAAATGGGGATGTGATGGTTCGTCTGGGCACAGCGAATACAAACAAGCGTTCAATGAAGAAAACGTTACCGATTCGCATATGTTTTTAACATCTATTGTGCCGATTTATTTGGAAGAAAAAGAAAAAGCCACAGCTGTTTGGAAGAATACAAGGCCTTCGTCAACTCGATTTTGCAGGCCCATTCAATTTAAATTTACCGCGGAAACGCCGGAAGTAATTAACAATGAAGTAGAAAGAATAGAGACAGAGATAAAAAATCTGAATGATGCTGTCCTAGAAATGAATGGAAAAATCTTCAGGATAAAGCATAGGCTTTTATTTACGATGATTGATGGGAAAATTGCGAATACTGTCACAAATACGTCGTCAATGGCAGTGTGCTATATATGCAAAGCAAAACCATCAGAAATGAACAAATTGAATATTGTGCGAAATAAACCACATTCTGAAGATGCCCTTACCATGGGCTTATCACCTCTGCACGCAAGGATTATATATTGCTTACAATAGTTCCTTCAAAAGTTGGAGAGCGAATGCACAAACAAAACCGAGCAAAGTGAAAGAAAAAAAAGCATTCAACAAGAGTTCGTCCGGAGAATGGAACTTAAAGTGGATTTTGTAAAACAAGGCATGGGCACTAGCAATGATGGCAACACGTCAAGAAAATTTTTTAGTAATCCAACATTGACAGCGGAAATAACAGGAGTAGACGAACAGTTGATTCATCGCTTCTCCATCATTTTGCAAGTACTGAACTGTGGACAAGCAATAGACCCAGGAAAGTTTAGTACATATTGCAAAGAGACTGCCGACTTGTATGTGACACTGTATGAGTGGTACAATATGCCAAATACTTTTACATGGCACAAAGTGCTTTTACATGGCAGCGACATAATAACAGCGGTTATGTTGCCTATTGGAATGTTAACTGAGGAAGCCCAAGAAGCCAGGAACAAAGATTATAGGAAATATCGGCTAAGACATTCGCGAAAATGTTCTCGCATACTTACGAACGAGGATACAATGAATATGTTTCTTGCATCCTCGGATCCGTACATTAATAGCTTACGAATAGAGCCGAAGAAAAAAGTTATGGAATTACACGACGATGTAATAGCATTACTTGTTGAAAATAATGAATCGTTATAACAAAAATATTGCATCGATAACTCAAATAAAAAATATAATTCCAGGTATAATATTTTTTTTCATGTTTTGTTTAAATTTGCAATACGTTTTCTATGTCACAAAAATTATTATTTATTATATTTATTTCTATATTTGGCCAGTTCAGACTCCAGACCACTATAACGGATGCATATAAGGAAAGTTATTGCTCCAATTGCAGCGAAGATTAACCGAAGGTGGTCAAGATTTTATAAACACTAATAAAGAAATAAAATAAAGAATTAGTAATTAAGAATTTGTTGTATGCTTCAAGAAATAAAGGGGTGTACTTCCAAAAAGCTCACACCTCCGATTTTTTTTATACTGTGGATTCTTACGTATTTGGACGTGCTGATTACGAATATGATAGTGAAAATTGGCGCAAATAAAAATTATAGTTTTTTTATTTACTTCCGTAAATAATGGGTATTTTGAAAAATACTTCAGATAAAAGTTGTAGACCTCATCAAAATACACATTTTATGTCCTATTGATTTTTGTCATAAAGATAATACTTCCTGAGAAAAATGATAGGTCTGGGTTAGGTCTGGGTTATTTACGGAAGTAAATAAAAAAACGCCAATTGCGCCAAATTTCACTATCATATTCGTAATCAGCACGTCAAAATACGTAAGAATGCAGAGTATATAAATAATCGGAGGTATGGGCTTTTCGGAAGTTTATCCAATAAAGAATGTGCGTAATGCAAAGATTTTCAATTAGCCCATTTTAGTTAATAATTAATACAATTTTTTATTTTTAATTGTTGCCACATAACCGTTGTACCTGTGACATGCTTTCTACAAATTTTCAAGCAGATTTGTTGGATAGTTTGGTTTTTAAAGATTTTTTTCCGCTTTTTGGCCATTTCTCACCACTGTGCGGCGCGCCAACTGTCAATTGGCCGACTGTGTTTTTCGTTAATAACTGCTTAACAAAGCAGGAACATTCAAGGAATTTTGAGACACCCTGTATAAAGCGTAATATATTTAGAAATACATTATAACATTTGATACTATTACAATAAAATAATATTCATGAAGGTAGGAGTTATCTGTATTTAATTTTGCAATCTGTTCATAATTTTACCACCCACTGTATATAAACAGTTTTGTTGTGTAATTTTTTTTCATCGGCACGTCGTTTTCTCATCTCAGAGAATGCTACGTCTATATAAAGTAAATCACAAAAAATTGAAAGAAAAAATATAAAAAATAATGAGGAAAAAAAATAAACCACTTGGGCTCGTCCGGGATTTGAACCCGGGACCTCTCGCACCCGAAGCGAGAATCATACCCCTAGACCAACGAGCCAACTGACAAACTTTTTTCACTTTCACCATTACCATGCACCTGTTAAAGAGAATGTAATCAATTGTTAATACAGAATTCAGAACATATGCTAATGATATTTCCAGTATATTCTTTAGTATAACATAGATTTACATAAATCGAATAAGTTATACAACCAAAAGGCTACGAGAAATATCAGCTGTACTATTGTGCAAAATTTATATTTTTTTAGAGAAACATTGTACTGCCAGTTTGTTTATTGATTAGGCTAATGATATGGTAAGAATACATTTGTGATAAACACATTTGATCGTTTTCATGAAAACAACTTTTGGAGTGTCCTCTTTCAGTAATCTACTGATGATATATGCAGAAGTTAAAATACATGAACTATGTCACCGACAGATACTATCACTGCTACAAGCGTGAGATAGAAAAATACATTGGGTCACCGACGAGGTACTATTAAAGACTGCCAGCCCCTGTGTTAATCAGCGAGACGGGTAAGTGGGCGCGATGGGCGCGGAGATAACGTAGAGCTTACAGTGAGCTGATATACCACATAGTCAAAAGTTCCACCACCGACGAAATATTCGTCAAGTTGAAGAAGAATGATATAGTATAATAGAATGCTGACATTACCCATTCTGTAATTGCCTTATAATACTATATATAATTCTCTTATTGCATTCTTATTTCCTTATTATTACCATTGTAATAATAGTTTTACAATATAATCGATAGTTTATAGATGTAGGAAAAATGATAGTAATTACTACGTAATATTCTACAAATTTATCGAAATTCAAAAGTAATTTGAACGTTATTGCGTTATATATAAAATAATGATTCTTAAAAAATATTCTGTTATGTTTATGTAATGACAAAATTCAATCGTTCTTATTAAGATCCTTAGTAGGAAACAGAAAATTAATTTTTTTACTTATTTATCCAATACTTGTAATGCTCGACAGAATTGACTGCAATTATTATATAGTAGAGGTAGTAACAATAAGATAAAAATATTAACTAATTAAACTAATTTTCGACGGCTCCTATCCATACAATGTTATTTAGAGGCAGTATTTTGTACGAAGATATCTAACAAAATAATTCTATTTCACTCTATACGAAAATTTCTTGCAACATGACGCTATTTAAAAAGTGCGTATAACATGATTTTATTTCATTCTGAACTGAACCACTTCCTGAAACATGAATCGCTTATACATTGTATACATTGTGCGACGAGGCGAAGAGCTAGCAGTTGAAGTCGGAAGTCGAAATCTTAAAAGAAGGACCAAAGGAATTCACCAAACATGTTAAGAAAAATCCTATAAAAAAATGATGATAAATAATTAAGTTTTGTTATTTGATTAGAAGTCTCACACTGTTATACCCGACCCAACCCGTATCATGTTACAATGTTTCGCTCCATTCCACGGCGACCGAAGCCCTCAAGCTTCGCTTGCCTTTTCTCCTTTCGTCATCACAGAATAGTGTTTCCTGAAAATTGATGTCTCTGGCCAGACTCAAGGTTTCGACATTTATAGGAAGCTTGCTATAATCGTATTTTATTTGTCAAAATTTAGTTTTCTATTTAAAATATTTTGTTGTTAAAACTCATTAATATATTATTATCATTAATATATTTGAAATATTGGCATATTACAATTTGGAATAAAGGGCCTAGCCGGATGAGGTAGTCCTTCGAATTATTCAAACAGCCGTTGCGCCATTCAATTTTTGGTCAATTTTTCCCATTTACTTGCATTAATTTAATCATTTAATTGCATATAATTGAAATGATATTTGAGATTTCTTCCGTATTTTTTGGTTTAAAATGTTATTTACACAAAGTGAAAATACGCAAAAATTCGACAAATGCAGGTTTTTTAGAGAAATTAAAAAATAGCATTGATCATATTTTTAGACTAGCAACATACCAGAACTTTTTTTACGACAGCGCGTAAACGACAAAGAGGGACTGAGGTACGAGGCAGCCGGCACAGTTCAAAAGGCTGAGTACCGATTACGTCAATACACATAGGAAAGTATTTTATTTTTCATTGTTTTTTTATGAAATTACCAACGTATTTGTGAGATTCTTCTAATTAAAATGAGACTAAATACGTCATAATTTGAGCCACATTTATTTATTTAAAGCGTGATCATAACTCGCAATGATATAGGTTATTTAATATAATATAATTTTTAATTATAAACGTAAGGGAGATTGCGGGCCGCTCGATGTTCGGGTTCGGGTCGGGTCGCAGAAAGTTACGCGGCCCGTCGCGTCGATTCGACTTCGAATTCGTCGGGCGGGTTCGAAAAGAATCGAACAAGTTCGGGCGAACGAGTTATTGCGATATCCGAGATTCAAATACTCTGCGTTCTTATGACATAGATAATGGTAATAATGGTTTTCTTTCTTAAGTTATAACGTGATTTCTAATATACCTGGTTTTTTTATAACTACATTAGGTATAATCGGCAAACGTGTGCCTGCTCTTTATTTATATTAAAGCTTGAAATAATGCACGTTTCATGTGAAAAACTTAAAAGACAATATTTCTGGCTTTTTAACGAATTTTCTCCCAGTGAACTTAGATATGTATCGATAATATATCATTACAATATCCTTGCGGAGTTATATACACCTAGAAGGTTACAATATGGTAAAATATAGCAATAATTAAAAACGAAATATAAAAATAAACATTATACATATTATATTTCGTGTTTATATTTTATTCTGTATTATCTATAGGCTCTATATGTATAATTTTTTATTTTATATGATTTTATTTTAAGTTAATTTCTATTTTATTTTATATTGTATATTATATATTATCTTTTAAGAATTTGTGTAAGGTTAATGATAGTTAAGTAAGTAGGTTACTTAACAGTTAATAAAAACATCACCTACTAAAAAAGGTATCATAACTTATTACCACGTTGTCAATATTTTCTTATAATTTTTTCACGTGAAACGTGCATTATTTCAAATTTTAATACAAATGGAGATCATGCACATGTGTGCCAAATATACCTAATATAGTTATAAAAAAATCCAAGTACATATATTAAAAATCACATTATAAGTTATGAAAGAAATACGTACCATTATTATCATTATCTATTTCATAAGAACCCAGAGTTGATTTTCGGGTATCGTGATAACACGCTCGCGCGGTCTTGTTCTATTCTTTTAGAAGCCGCCCGACAAAGGTGAGTCATGGGCCGCCGGATGTGTCTGATGTATCGCGTACCCGACTCGAGTCCGCTTGAGCTCGCTCGACGCCTCGACTGTCTGTCCTGTCAGTGCCCCGACTTGACGATTCGTACGCCTGAAACATGACTATTTCGCCTGATATTTTCTAGTGCACCCTGGCTGTATTATTATTATTATCCGATTTATGCCGTGTTTGAGCTTATTTTGATTGGGAAAACATTTTCAATCGATAGGTGATGATATCATTATGGTAACGTTCATAATAAGTAATACATATTGGTTTTAGTTAGTAAATGCCAATACGCTGTGCGTTACAATGTTGCCTCTGATGCTGAATCACGACCGTATCGAACGTCGCGTCGCGTTGTGTGCCTCCTAGAGACAACAATGTAAGCGTTTCACCATCATTTATTAATAGCAATTAAATGTTTGTTACGATTCAGAATTCTGCCATGGAAATGTTATCAATCGATTAGTAAATGGTTTGCTGATGAAAACAAGTCTAAACACGCAACAAATCAAACAAGTTGGAGTACAGGCATGCCCAACGCCCAACTCGGCGGCTGAGAAAGTTAAAGAGAGTAATAAAAAATTCAATGACTCTGAGAAAACTAAAAAATTCAATGACTCCAAGAAAAATGAAAAACTTAATGACTCCGAGAAAAATAAAGAACTTAATGACACTGAGGAAAATGAAAAATTGAATAACTCGAAGACAAATGGAAAACTTAATGACTCCGAAAAAAATAAAGAACTTACTGACTCTGAGGAAAATTAAAAATGTAATAACTCTTAGTTAATAAGCAGTCTTCAATGCCTCTTAAAAATGCAATTAATCATGCAGGGATTGCTCAGGTGTTTCTCTCTATATTAAAAAATACTTAAAAATCCTTTGACAAATTCTATTTTGTGGCGTCAGGATGTACTGCTTTCGATATTCCATCACAGTTTGTATAGTATATATTATTTCTCCTCTTTGTTTCTAGATAAAATTTAATTATGATCCTCCATTAGTTTAACGCCCCGTTCAGCGGTATCATTGACCACATTCAGTCCATGTTTCAGTCAGACTGCTTATTATTCATAATAACTTCTTTTTCCGATATTAGAACTGTTTTTTTGTAGATTGGAGCGTATTAATGAATTTATTTAAGGGAGTAGAGAGACTTCCAGGATTGCAAGGGTGCTGGATTCACCTTCTCAAACACGGGGTTTTCCACTAGTCAAAAACGCTAGATAAAAGATCGATCTAGGGCACTATCTGCCTCAAAAGTCCCATTTTTTCGTTTACGAGGCGTAATTTGCATTATTCGGCAGCATGTAGCTATAAAAATAGCTACATGCGCAGTTGTATGCTTCCGAATAATGCAAATTCCGCCCCTTAATATCTCGGTCAGTTATGTATATATGAAAAAACTCTTCAAACAAAAGTTGTAGTATATAAGGAGGTGGATATAGTTTCAAAGAAAAAACAATTTTTCAAAGTTATTATTTAAAGTTTTTAAGGTCACGGATGTTTTTTCTGTCAACAACTGTTTATACTATATATGGACTCTTAAAGAGAAAAAAGACAAATTCAACGATATATCATAACGTCTATTTATGACAAGATTTAAAAAATTCAAAATTTTCAAATTTGCTGCGCCTCATTTTCCCATGATCCAAACGGCCCCAAAATTTTTCCAGAACATTTTCTCAACATTTGTTGCAATTCTGGTTTACGGGACCAAAAAAATGTCATGGTCGAAAAATAAGGTCAACCCTAATGTTACATATACGTAAATTATGAGAAGCAGTAAAGAATGCTTAACGTCGAAGACGAAAATCCGGGTAACTAACACTTAATATGTACTACATTCCACGTTATTAGAATAATTGTAGTTTAATTATGATGAATATCAACATTTGTTATTTACACCTATAAACGCCACTGTCTCGGAAGGAAATGGACATTTGAGAGAAGCAATGAAATTAGAACATCATTGCGAAAAAAGATTAGTTTGCAATAACCTCAATATTCTATGAAATTCTATTATAATTATAATTATGACTGTATTTTTTTATTATAGGAAGACAGAAGATCAAATAAACTTGTGTATGCTAGTAAAATCAATTTATATATATTATACAATTTATTCTATTATTTGTTTAACAACTAATAAATCTATAAATTGTTTCATAAACTAAAAAATACTTGCATCTGCATTTTCGTATTCTCCAATCAGTCTAAATAAATACCATCAACCGGTTCTCATATAACAATTTTTATTAATGCAATTATGACAGTAACAAAACGTTTCTATTTAAAATGAATACATATTTTGAACATAGTTTTTACATTTTTAATTTTTTGCAAGGTTAAAAATGTAATTAAAAAAGTAATGAGAAATAAAAATAAAAATCGCTGCACAGGGATTCGAAGGCTAGCTCGAGATTGCGATTCATACGTTCGACGGCTCGACAGCCGAATTTCAGTTTCGTTTCTGTAGAGCAATACAACACGGCAAGTGCTAAAAATAGATTGTGGCTGGCGCAAGCGCACAAGCAGCGCACACGGATATAGTAGAGGTACGCTCGTGTGTGTAGCGCGCGGGCGCGTCGGGAAAGGAACGTTCTGGTTCTCACTCCAGGCAGAATATATCCTAGAGGGCGTAAGAGAACACCGAAAAATTCGAGAGACACCAACTCCCATAAGGCTGGCAGTCTTTAATAGTATCTCGTCGGTGATTGGGTGATTGATCTACTCCTATACCTCGTCTGTGCTATCAGACTGCCAGCCTCTGTGCTATTCAGCGGGACCAGTAACCGGCCGCGACCGGGCGCGGGGATAACGTGGAACTTACAGTGATCTGATATACCACATCGCTAAAAGTTCCACCATCGACGAAATATTCGTCAAGTTGAAGAAGAATGATATAGTAGAATGCTGACATTACCTATTCTGTAATTGCCTTATAATACTATATATAATTCTCTTATTGCATTCTTATTTCCTTATTATTACCATTGTAATAATAGTTTTACAATATAATCGATAGTTTATAGATGTAGGAAAAATGAAAGTAATTACTACGTAATATTCTACAAATGTATCGGAATTTAATAGTAATTTGAACATTATTGCGTTATATATATATAAAATAGTGATTCTTAAAAAATATTCTGTTATGTTATGTAATGACGAAATTCAATCGTTCTTATTGAGATCCTTAGTAGGAAACAGAAAATTAATTTTTTTACTTATTTATCCCATACTTGTAATGCTCGACAGCATTGACAGCAATTATTAAAGTAGAGGTAGGTTAACTAATTAAACTAATTTTCGACGGCTCCTATTCATATAATGTTATTTAGAGGCAGTATTTCGTACAAAGCTATCTAAAGAAATAATTCTATTTGACTCTATATGAAAATTTCTTGCATCATGACGCTATTTAAAAAGTGCGTATAACATGATTTTATTTCATTCTGAACTGAACCACTTCCTGAAATATGATTCGCTTATCAGTATACATTGTGCGACAAGACGAACAGTTAGCAGTCGAAGTCGGAAGTCAAAATCTTAAAAGAAGGACTCTCCGCGTCTCTTTTTTCTCGATTCTGTCCTTCTTTGTGTCCGAAACTTGCGTCGTTCATTACACAAGAAAATATCATCGGAATTATATCATAGCTGGTATCATTTTCATAAAAAAAAACAAAATTTTCCAGATATGTTAAGGAAAATCCTACACAAAAACTAGAGGGCTATTGTTGCTCGCTCGCTTCGCTCGCTCGCGAGTAGAGTTGTTTTTGCTCGCTCGCTTCGCGAGCTCGCGGGTAGGACTGCTCTTGCGAGAATGTTAGTGGTACGCATGGCTAGTAGGGCCCACAGCTATTAATGTCTTCCTTTTTGTGTGTGACTCTCCACGAGCCACACAAAGAACTTCCCGATTCGTTAGTTGCTGTATATTATTATTATTATTTATTAAGTGTACGTTTTAAGAAGATTATACGTTTTCAGGGAAATTCAATAGTTTTCTACTTATCAAAATGTTTGCTATTTGGCGTCGCATTAAACCAACATCGTATGCTCGTTGCTCGCTTGGTTCCTTGTTATAGCATACTAATGTTGCAAAATAAATTGTCTTAATTAGTTTTTCGCAAACGATAGAACTCATCATTACCCGGGTTTGCAGTATTGATCTTGGTTTTCTTCGATACTATTAATTTAAATTTTCTCAAAATATATAAACCGCTCAATTTTGAAACTCTGCTCAGTGCTACATAAACATTTGTAAAGTTCGTATTTCTGATGTTTTAAAATCCATACATACTTTCTCGTATGTTTGTCCCTGACTTTTATGAATCGTAATCGCTTCAGCAGGAACCACTGGAAATTGACTACGTGTGATTTCTTATTTTTCTTCACTCGAAATATTTACTTGATTCGATATTTTTTTATTATTGGTGTTAAATTTTGATTTATATTTGCATTTTTCATATAATCACGATAACGAGTTCTTACTTTCACTCCTACTCTGGCCAATTGAAAATCTAACCACAATATAGACGGAATTTTAGTATTTTCTTGAAAAGTAATAAATTTTAATATGCCGCATGCTGCATTAACCAATCCGTCTTCAACATCAATGTTATTAATTATCATATATTTTATATTAATTTTCAATTTAATCTCAGTTCACAATTCGTTTTGAACTAATTGTTTATTTAAAGATTGTAATATAAATGTTTTTATACTTTCATCGATATTCTTTGAAAATATATTCTCGGCGATGATTAACTCACTCTTGCATTGGAATAATTTTCGATTATTGTAAGCGGTTACATTAGCATTAGTTGCATAATTGGAAAAAAAATTTTTTTAATTAAAAAAAACAAGAAAAATTTTTTTTTTTATTTTATAAAAAAATTTTTTTTTAAATGTCTAAATGTATATATATATATATATATATATATATATATATATAGTTACGTTTACTTATTCGGTGTATACGCCTTTCGTATAAATTGCAATGTTTAATCAACTCCTTTCGAAAAAAACTAAAAAACTACTTGACCAAAATGGACCAAAATCTAATCAGCTCTAAGTTACAGCGGGGCACATCGATTGCATCATTCATCATTCTGATCGCGTTGTTACTTTTTCAGAAAACGTTAACGAAAAATTTGATTACATAGAAACGGCCATACGCACACACACACACACACACACACATACGAACATTTTGCTGAAAATAGTCTAAAATGACTGCAATGACCATGAAACGTGAAGATCTGCTAAAAAATCGATTTTCGATTTTCGGGGTAATTACAATAACTTCCCTATAAAATCGGGAAGTTAATAATGGTAAATAATTAAGTTTTGTTGTTTGATTAATAGTCTCACACTAATTACCCGACCCGGCCCGTATCATGTTACAATGTTTCACTCCACTCCACGGCGCACAGAGCGGTATTTCGGCTGAATACCTGGCCAAAAATCAAAATTGTAAATATTTACATAGAATGTTGTAATTGCGCCCCAATATAGATAAATAAACATGCCATCATGTGGTGCACTCCTTTTTTTTGTTTATCCAAACAGTCACCCGTGTCTCCACTTAAAACAGCACTTGTTCGATACACACGCCCTTGATCGCAGCATTCCATTCATATGCATCTTTTCCTTGTTATAATTTTTATGTTGAAAGTGATCTTTGTGACAAAATTTGAAATATATGTTGTTACAGAAGGCATGTACATTATATGAAGCATATTTTTGTCCATAATAAAAATTTTTTATACGTATTTATACCGATCTCCAAGCCTGGTTAAGAGCTTTTAGATTTTCATGACTTCCTTGCATAAATTAGTGGTTTTAAACATATGCAACTCATCGCAACGGCATAAAAGTTACGTGGTGTTAAACGTTAAACTACAGGATATCTAGAATTGGTATACCGCAAAAAAGTTTTCACAAGTTTTCACATTAAAAAAAAATAAAGCTCCAAATATAGCCCCTTTTTATTACCATGGTTCTAGTAGCTCGCTTTCTTGTCTGTCTGTTCGGTACAAATTTTGCTATATATTTTTATTCAGGGTGTCAAAATAACCTGTAAAATCCTGTAAACATTTGAAATGGAAGGTTCCTTGGGTTATTTCAAGCGACACTTTTAACTTCCCGATTCATAGGGAAGTTACTGTAATTATCCCGAAAATCGAAAATCGAGTTTTTAGCAGATCTTCACGTTTCATGGTCATTGGAGTCATTTTAGACTATTTTTATCAAAATGTTTGTGTGTGTGTGCGCGTATGTCCGTTTGTATGGTATCAAATTAAAATAATGATAATAATATACTGCAACTAACGAAGCGGTAAGTTCTTTGTGTGACTCTTGGAGAGTAACATACCAACTAGCATCCGTACCACTAACCTTCTCGCGAAGCGAGCGAGCAACAATAACCCCCTAGTTCTTTATAAAAATGGCCTCCCACAGCTTTGTTTATGAGATATTAACGAAAAACACTAACCAATCAGTTGGCGCGTTCGTCAATTTTTCGCGATCGTCACTTTCGTGCTCGTCAATTTTACGCTCGTCACACGCTGCAATCAATCGCGTCGATTCCAGTTATATTATTACCATAGCTGTGCTAATAGTTTAATTGTATTATTTTAATACCGAACACCTACACTATGGCTACAACAAGACAATTTTCTCGGAAGCAACTGCACGAGCTAGTAAAAGAAAGCACAAAACGGTTGTTTGATGAAAAAATGGAAGATTTAGAAGAAAAGTTAGTTTTCATTACAAAGTGCCCCCCTGAGAAAATTGATGTACTCCAACATACCGTGAAGATTTTAAAAATAATTAATAAGCGTAAATGGCTCGCGTGTAATAGTACAGAAAGTCGTTTCCTGGAAAAGCATCAAGAATGGCTAAATCAAGAAATTTCCATTCCTTGCAGTTCCAAAGGTCGCGGTCGACCAAGCAAAGAATTTAAAGAATTAAGTGACCGATCAAAGCGACGAAAGACAATGGTGCTTCGAATGAATGTCCCTCTCGATAAATTAACATACGCGACACAGATAGTTGACTCATAGCTGACTCATCAGCGAGCTGCAGGTAATATTGACACCGCAAAAGTAATTAAAGATATTACGAAATCTCCAAGCAGTGCAGCGAAATTTCGTAAAGCAACCCTTATTGATAGTCAAAAAACTACTACGAAGAAACACTCGCCAGAAGAGGCTCTGGCAATATTCGTCCAAACTAATTTGACTATGACTCAATACGAGGTGATCCATCAGGCCAACAGATATGTATATCCATGCTATACGTATCTGCAAAAAGCTAAGCAAGATTGTTATCCACAAAAAAGTGTTGGTGAAACTTTTGCCGAGGTGAAATTGTAAGATTTGGTTGATCATACAAGTTGTATGCTTATATTTAAGTGGGGTTGCGATGGATCCCAGCAAAAATAATATAAGCAAAAATTTGAAAATTGTAACGACAATGATGCTAATATTTTTCTGAGTTCCCTTGTGCCAGTGAGACCAATGTGTGGGAAACAAATTATATGGCAGAACCCTTGCCCATCGTCACCAAGATTTTGCAGGCCTATCAGAATGCGATTTGTGCAAGAAAATAAGGACATCACTAACGAGGAGATTGAATATGTGGAAAGCCAGACCAGAAATTTGCAATCAACAAGCGTTAAGGAAAACATTAAAATAAATCACGTATTACTGTCAACAATGGTGGATGGAAAAGTGTGTAATGCGGCTACTAACACTTCTTCGACAATGCGCTGCTACATATGCAAGAAAACGTCAAAAAACTTCAATGACTTAACGATGATGGGAAGCACAGAAAATCCTGATACATTTAAATTTGGACTGTCAATACTGCACGCCAGAATTAGGTTTTTTGAATTTCTGCTACACCTGTCGTACAAAGTAAAGGCAAAAGTACATACAAGTCGCGTTACATTAAAAAGTGACCAAGCAAAAATTCGTATTGCCAAACAAAACGTGCAAAAAGAATTTCGCGAAAAAATGGGATTGCTGGTGGATATACCGAAAGCTGGATACGGTAATACCAATGATGATAATACGTCACGTAGATTTTTTAACAATTCAGAAGAAGTAGCTGCTATCACAGGGATAGACTTGGAACTAATAAAGAGATTCAAAATAATATTAGAAGTGTTATCTTCTGGCTTCGAAATAGACGTGGAAAAATTCTCTACGTACACTATGAATACGGCGAAGTATTATGTAAATTTATATTCTTGGCAACCCATGTCACCAACAGTGCATAAAATTTTAACACACTCAGCAAGTGTTATAACACATGCTTTGTTACCAATCGGCCAGTTGTCGGAAGAAGCTGCGGAAGCCAGGAACAAACATATTCGCCAGTACAGGGACAGGTTCTCACGAAAATTTTCCAGAACAGAATGTAACGAAGATATTCTGAATAGGTTATTGTTGACCTCGGACCCCTACTTAAGTAGCATAAATTATAAAAATAATAGAAAGAAGCAGTCCTTTACAAAAGAAGCACTGGAATTTTTGAAACCAAATTGTAATTTAAATGATTCTAATGAATATGTAGATAGAATTTAATTTTATACAAATTGTATATTTTCTTAATAAACATTACATTTTCTTCGTGTTTTTATGGTGTTTTAATATCAAATACAATTTTCTATTATATTGGGAAAGTTTTTTTTTAAATTGTGGCGGCTATAAGTATAAATTATGACGCTACTTACGTCATAGTATTACATATGAACACCCATAAATATACTTATTATCACTAGTATGTAGTTAGATATGACTTTTTCACTGATAAACTAACTGTATAACGTAGGAAAAACAAGAAAATATTTTTGGCAAGGTTTTCAGCCGAAATACCGCTCTGTGCGGCGGCCGAAGCCCTCGAGCTTCGCGTCCCTTTTCTCCGTTCATCATCACAGAATAGTGTTTCCTGAAAATTGAATGTCTCTGGCCAGACTCGAGTTTTCGACATTTATAGCAAGCTTGCTATAATCGAATTTTATTTGTCAAAATTTAGTTTTCTATTTAAAATATGTTGTTGTTGAAACTCATTAATAGTTTTAAATAGTACTTGAAATATTTAAAATGATATTGAAATATTGGAAGATTACAATTTGGAATTATTGATATATGACGTCATTTATACTGTTCCGAGAACTATTCGAGGAACCATATCTTCGGATGTCGATATATGACGTCATGATACAGAAATGAAATGAATACTGTTCCGAGAACTATTGTTTTAAACACTCCAGGGACCATCTCTGCCGGTCCTGTTACATTAATCTCTGCGATATCTTAGGTTTGTAAACAAAGATAGAGCGGCGGCCCTTTGAGTCCGCATGCCGACATGACTCACCTTTTTGGTATAAAATGTATCGGCGAACTCCGGACCATTGTCAGTCTAAGCCTAGCTTGTGAAGAGAGAGCATCTACATAAATATCGTTTAAAAGATATCTGCCAGTTTCTTTGTTACAAAATTACCTTGCTTCCCAAAAACCAACAGGAATGAAGGGCCTAGCCAGACGAGGTAGTCAAAAATGCCCTTCGAAATATTTAAACAGCCGTTGCGCCGTTCGATTTTCAGTCAATTTTCCCCATTTACTTGCATTAATTTAATCATATAATTTCATTCAATTGAAATTGATATTTGAGATTTTTCCGATTTTTTGGTTCAAAATGTTATTTACACAAAGTGAAAACACGCATAAATTCGACAAATGCAGGTTTTTTGGAGAAATTGAAAAATAGTATTGATCATAGTTTTAGACAAGCAACATACCAGAACCTTTTTTACGACAACGCGTAAACGACAAAAAGAGACTGAGGTACGAGGCAGCCGGCACAGTTCAAAAGGTTGAGTACCGATTACGTCATGTACATAGGAAAGTATTTTATTTTTCATTCTTTTTTTACGAAATTTAGCAATGTATTTGTGAGATTCTTCTAATTAAAATGAGTCTAAATACGTCATAATTTGAGCCATATTTACTTATTTAAAGCGTGATCATAACTCTGATTTAATATAATATATTTATAATTATAAATATTAGGGATATGCGAGCCGCCCGATGTTCGGCGGTTAGGCGCAAAGTTAGGCGGCCCGTCGATTCGACTTCGAATTCGTCGGACGGGTTCGAAAAGAATCGAACAAGTTCGGACGAACACGTTATTGCGATATCCGAGATTCAAATACTCTGCGTTCTTATGACACAGATAATGCTAATAATGGTTTTCTTTCTTAACTTATAACGTGATTTTTAATATACTTGGTTTTTTTATAACTACATTAGGTATAATCGGCAAACGTGTGCCTGCTCTTTATTTGTATTGAAGCTTGAAATAATGCACGTTTCATGTGAAAAACTTAAATTTCCGGGCTTTTTAACGAATTTTCTCGGAATGAACTTAGATATGTATCGATAATATCATTACAATATCCTTACGGAGTTATATACAGTCCCTGCTCACTTTATTAGACTCACCTGTATAATTATGATATTTCTATACGATATTGTACTATACGATTTGAACTTTTTTGGGAAGCTAGAGCAATTAGTTTACTAAAGAATGTGAAAAGAAATTTTTTCAAAAATTGCAATTGATCGGAATTGTTGAAAAAATAGTAAAAGTTGAATTTTTAACTTTTTTATGTGGGCCTATATTGAAAATTTAAAAAATAAGTTTTGTAGATCTGTGTCAATTAAACATATTCTGAAAATTTCGTCAAAATCGGTCGACGTTGCAACGAGCTACAAACACTTAATGATGGTAAAAATTGCAAATTTTCAAGATTTTCGGCAATAAGTCGTGAAAATCTGCAATTTTTACCATCATTAAATGTTTGTAGCTCATTGCAACGTCGACCGATTTTGACGAAATTTTCAGAATATGTTTAATTGACACAGATCTACAAAACTTATTTTTTAAATTTTCAATATAGGCCCACATAAAAAAGTTAAAAATTCAACTTTTACTATTTTTTCAACAATTCCGATCAATTGCAATTTTTGAAAAAATTTCTTTTCACATTCTTTAGTAAACTAATTGCTCTAGCTTCCCAAAAAATTTCAAATCGTATAGTACAATATCGTATAAAAATATCATAATTATACAGGTGAGTCTAATAAAGTGAGCAGGGACTGTACACCTAGAAGGTTACAATGTGGTAAAATATGACAATAATCAAAAACGAAATATAAAAAGAAACATTATATATGTAGGATTTCCCTATTTTCACGATGTTGCGATCGAATTAAGTAATCGATCTACGCGGGCAGGGATCAATTAATGAGTCGGCTCGTAACGAATATATACAGGGTGAGTCCGAAGAAACAGAACACCAAAATATCTTCGTTACTGTTCGTTGTACAAAAAAACTTCTTAGGACAAAATTGCACTGTTTGAAGGGTCACATGTAACAAAAAACTAGAGGGCTATTGTTGCTCGCTCGCTTCGCTCGCTCGCGAGTAGGGTTGTTTTTGCTCGCTCGCTTCGCGAGCTCGCGGGTAGGACTGCTCTTGCGAGAGAGTTAGTGACACGCATGGCTAGTAGGGCCTACTGATATTAATGTTTTTTATTTGGTGTGTGACTCTCCAAGAGTCACGCAAAGAACTTCCCGATTCGTTACTCCTTCGCCAACATCGCTAACATCGTTTTTTTTTTGTACTTTCATCGATATTCTCCCAAAATGTATTCTTGGGAGTAGAGATGATAAATTCACTGTTGCATTGGAATAACTTTCGATTATTCCAAGCGGTAACATTAGCATCAGTTAAAAAAAAAATTTTTTTTAAATCTAAAAAAAAAATTTTTTTTTATGTAATTGCGTTTAGTTCTTTGGTGGAAAATTTTCGTCCTCCCTTATAAATTGCATTGTAGAATCAACTCTTTTCGAAAAAAAAGTAAAAATCTAAAAAACTACTTGACCAATATGGACCAAAATCTAATCAGCTCTAAGTTACGACGGGGCACATCGATTGCATCATTCATCATCCTGATCGCGTTGTTACTTTTTCTGAAAACGTTAACGAAAAATTTGATTACATAGAAACGGCCATACGCACGCGCACACACACACACACACACACACACACACACACACACGCACGCACGCACGCACACACGCACGCACGCACGCACGCACGCACGCACGCACGCACGCACGCACGCACGCACGCACGCACGCACGCACGCACGCACGCACGCACGCACACACACACACACATACGAACATTTTTCTGAAAATAGTCTAAAATGACTGCAATGACCATGAAACGTGAAGATCTGCTAAAAAATCGATTTTCGATTTTCGGGGTAATTACAGTAACTTCCCTATAAAATCGGGAAGTTAAAAATTGTCAAGGTCATTTTTTCCAAGATTTCAAGGTCATCGATATTTTTTTAAATGGAATGAGGTATTTTTTAATACATCAATCGATGCAGCTGGACATTCGTTATAAAAAAGTACTAACCTATGTATGTCGAAAAGTTAGTAGTTCACGAGATATTTCGATTTAAATAACTGTAAAACACCATTACTATCGTAGTAAAACTTTACACAAGTAAGTAAACGCTGACGTCTTATTACGACAGTAATGGTGTTTTACAGTTATTTAAATCGAAATATCTCGTGAACTACTAACTTTTCGACGTACATAGGTTAGTATTTTTTTAAAAAATACCTTATTCCATTAAAAAAAATATCGATGACATTGAAATCTTGTAAAAAAAAGACCTTGAAAATTTTTTTCCTCACACCGTTACATTTTCACACATTACACACCGTGGCCCTTCAAACAGTGTAACTTTGTCCTAAGAATTTATTTCGTACAACGAAAAGTAACGGAGATATTTAGGTGTTCTGTTTCTGCGGACTCACCCTGTAATTATGGTTTAATGAAAAATAAAATGAATGAACAAAGATATGGATACAAAGATACAACCGTACACGGCGACGACCGACGCGAGACTCCTCGAGATCGTCTCTTTCTCGCCTTTTCTATCGACGTTGTTTGACCTGTTTTCGCTGGAATTTCTATCGACTTGTCTATCACCTGTTTTCGCTGGAATTTAGACATCCCACATATATATTATATTTCGCGTTTATATTTTATTCTGTATTATCTATAGGCTCTATATATTTTTTAATTTTATATGATTTTATTTTAAGTTAATTTCTATTTTATTTTATATTGTATATTATATATTATCTTCTAAGAGTTTCTGTAAGATTATTGACAGTTAAGTAGGTTACTTAACAGTTAATAGAAACATCACCCACTAAAAAGTTATCATAACTTATTACATACCACGTTGTAAATATTTTCTTATAATTGTTTTACGTGAAACGTGCATTATTTCAAATTTTTAATACAAATAAAGATCATGCACATGTGTGCCGAATATACCTAATGTAGTTATAAAAAATCCAAGTACATATATTAAAAATCACATTATAAGTTATGAAAGAAATACGTGCCATTATTATCATTATCTATTTCATAAAAACGCAGAATTGATTCTCGGGTATCGCGATAACTCGCTTGCGCGATCTTGTTCTATTGTTTTAGAAGCCGCTCAACAAAGGTGAGTCATGGGCCGCCCGATGTGTCTGATGTATCGCGCACCCGACTCGAGTCCGCTTCAGCCCACTCGACGCACTATGGTCTGGAAACCCGTTTTTCTTGGCCAAAAGTCAATTTTTCAAGATAAAGATTTTCAAATAATTTTTTTTGTAACAGAGTAAGAACCATCCAAAGCTTCCAAATCCAAATTATTATTCATTTCCGATTATTCATTGCTGAGATATAACGTTGTGAAGACAAAATTCAGATTAAACAAAACGTTTAAAATAGTCATCATAGGCTATCAAAATACAAGTTTAAATGATAATTTCGTATGTGTCAGCAGGTATATTTTAGGTGTGTAATACTGCTGTTAGCATCTTTTTATCCATAAACAAATAGTCACAAGTTTAAACAATATAAACTTTGAGAAAGGTTTTAAAAAAACGGCACAAATCGGCATAAATGGAACCTTTTGAATATGAAATCGTAGACATTTCTGAATATAGTGTATAAAGTTTCATTTGCCGTTTCTACCCGTTTTAGTTGTACGTTTTTAATAAATAGTAACCGGGATTTTCAGGCGCTCCGAACGCGTTCGCTTGCAGCTTCTTGACAAACTTTAAGAACGGTTTTACAAAAACGGCACAATTGTGAGGGGTGTGAGGGAAACAATTTTTTGGTCAAAAAATAAGGTCAACCCTAAATGTATATGGATGTATATTTATTGTTTATCTCATTCGTATTTATATTTTATATATTTTTATAGTTATGTACATTTATAAATAATGCATATATATGATATACATTAATACATTAGTGATTTTATTTATGTATTTATCTTATTTGTGCTAGTATTATTACCTATGTTATTCCTGCGGCAGAATAGTATTGTTAACACGATTTTTAAGACATTTCCTACGATCTGCCAAAAAAATGTTTCCAACAAAAGTTGATCAGTATTTATATATCTATAGATTTCAATATACAAAATTTAAAAAAAAATCTTTTGTTTTTAAAATGTTTTAAAATTTTTTAAATGTTACTATATATTTCTGACTTTATAATATTATTGCTGGTGTCGAAACGAATTCAACGACCTAGCATACTATAACCTTCAACTTTAAATAACGCTAAAATACTTTTGGCTACGAAAAACGGGTTTCCAGACCATAGTGCGACGGCTCGACTGTCTGTTAGTGCCCCGACTTGACGATTCGTACGCCTGAAACATGACTGTTTCGCCTCATACATATTTTCTAATGCAACGTAGCTGTATTATTATCCGATTTATGCCGTGTTTGAGCTTATTTTGCTTGGGAAAACATTTTTAATCGATAGATGATGATATCATTATGATAACGTTCATAATAAGTAATATTGGTTTTAGTTAGTAAATGCCAATACGCTGTGTGTTACAATGTTGCCTCTGATGCTGAATCACGACCGTATCGAACGTCGCATCGTGTGCCTCTTAGAGACAATAATGTAAGTGTTTCACCATCACTTATTAATAGCAATTAAATGTTTGTTACGATTCAGAATTCTGCCATGGTAATGTTATCAATCGATTGTAAATGGTTTGCTGATGAAAACAAGTCTAAACACGCCACAAATCAGATAAGTTGGAGTAGACGCATGCCCAACGCCCAACTTGACGGCTGAGAAAGATAAAGAGAGTAATAAAAAATTCAATGACTCCAAGAAAAATTAAAAACTTAATGACACCGAGAAAAATAAAGAACTTAATGACACACTGAGAAAAATGAAAAATTTAATAACTCTCAGTTAATAAGCAGTCTTCAATGCCTCTTAAAAATGCAATTAATCACGTAGGGATTGATCAGGTGTTTCTCTCTATATTAAAAAATATTTTAAAATCCTTTGACAAATTCTGTTTTGTGGCGTCAGGATACTGCTTTCGATGTTCCATCACAGTTTGTACAGTATATATTACTTCTCCTCTTTGTTTCTAGATAAAATTTTATTATGACACTCCATTAGTTTAACGCCCCGTTCAGCGGTATCATTGACCACCTTCAGGCCATGTTTCAGTCAGACTACTTATTATTCATAATAACTTCTTTTTCCGATATTAGAACTGTTTTTTGTTTTGTAGATTCGAGCGTATTAATGAATTTATTTAAGGGAGTACAGAGACTTCCAGGATTGCAAGGATGCTGGATTCGCTTTCTCATTTCTCGATAATACAAACACGGGGGTTTTCACTAGTCAAAAACGCTAGATAAAAGATCAATCTTGGGCACTGTCTGCCTCAAAAGTACTATTTTTTCGTTTACGAGGCGTAATTTGCAGTATTTGGCAGCATGTAGCTATGAAAATAGCTACGAAAAAACTCTTCAAACAAAAGTTGTAGTATACATATAATTTATTTCGAGATAACGGTTTCAAAGTGACACGAGGGACGGACGAGGGTTAAATATGTTTAAACAGTCATAATGTATTAATATTGGATATCACTGTATTTGGGAAAGTCTACAGAATCTTTCGCTGCAAAGAACAATTCAATATCTTTTATAATAACATCACAATATTTGTTTACAGTTGAAAAATATGTCTTTTTTACGGACGTGACTTCCTTGCAATTTTTAAGAAAAAGCCTCTCATTTAGTTCTTTATTACTTTATTGTCAGAGCCACGAAGAAAGACTCTGAAATCTTCCTATGCCTCAATAGCAATTATGTGTTATAAACCTTGCAGACCTCCACGGTCAGTTGTAGGCTGCAGCTATTCATTTTTGGGGTTTCCCGTCAACCCGCACACCGTGTACAGTGACTCTTTTATCTGTCTTCCACCTCCATGGTGGCCAAGTTGGGATGGGACACCTTTCACGTAGTGAAAAAACATTTTCAATTTGTTTATGTCCAACAAGTAGTCCAATACATTTCCCCGTACTAGCGATAGCGGAACAGCAGTGGGTTAAGATATTAAACCGTTACCGCCCATTACAGTAAATTCTTTATAAACGCGAAAATCTCTTCACGATAAACGCGAAAGAAATATCCCCTCCAACTTAGCACACAGATCTCGGCTCGGTATATCGGTGTGAACCACTACTAACGCGATGCGGAGAGTCGCAGTCGTCGGCACAGTTCAAACGCCCGTGAGTCATCATAATGTTACACCAACAGTCTATCTTCTTTATTTTCCATGATACTGTTATGGGACATTCACTACCTTATTTCTGGCATTTTTCTGATTAAAATGATACCAAACACGACCTAATTTGAACTGAATTTAGTGGTTTAATTGATGGTATATACGCAAAACCGAACACCGTGTCAAGTCACGCGCGTCGCTCGCTCCATTACAATTTTTTGATAAGAAACAAAATTAAATAAATCTTAAATAAATCTTAAGTATATTACTTAAAACAGTTCAAAAACTACAAAAAGTGTGTCTTTTCCTGACGGATGTAAACGCTTCAATTCGATAGTTTTCCTTCGATGGTATTTAAACTGTAGTAGTTTAAATGACGATGAACGTTTCGGGCGCAAGGAAAGATAGCGCGTATAGAAAAGAAAGAGACGCGGAGAGTCGGAGTCGCCGGCACAATTCAAAGGCCCGCGCGTGGTCTCGCTTTACACGCGCTGTCCTTCTCTACGTTCGGCTCGGCCTTTGAAGCTCGAAAAACGTAGGACCAAGATCGAAAAATGCGAAGAAATCCCCCCGAGACGTTCGCATTTATAGAGAATTTACTGTACTATGCGATTGTAGAGGGTGGCAAGGTACCATCTCGTATGGGTTCGAATCAGTGTCGTCAGATGATGACCGCACGGTCATCATTTACTCTCCTCCTTTTCCCCTTCCACTATCCCATTCCAGCACCATGATCAATGCGCACACTCCAACTCCAACGTCCCCCACTAAGACCGTACGGTACATCACGTGCCGCGTGGGGACCGCGTGGTGCCGCGCGCGACTGAGGCGACGCTTGGCGGTGGTGGTGGCGTCTAGAATTTCAATTTGAATTTGGTAGCCGTTAGAAATCGTTAGCCGTTAGAAGCCGTTAGCCGTACCTTCAAGACGTGCATAGTGAAAAGTGCTTCGTAAGTGAAAGAAAATATTCTACAACTGCAATAATTAGTGAGAATGCAGGTAAGTCAAATATTTAATATTCATATAATTAAAGAATATTCCCCGAAACATACGCGTAGTAAATTTTAAGGCGGTAGACTTTTTCCGCTCCTTCCGATTTTTATAGCATCCTTCCGCAATTACTTTTTTTCGTATGTCCTCACCTGACCTTTCTCTCCTTACTTCCACCCCTTATTTTCCTATCCTTACTTTCCACCCCTTATTTTCCTCTCTTTACTTTCCACCCCTTATTTCCCTCTCCTTACTTTCCACGGCTCATTTCCCTCACCTTATTTTCCACCCCTTATTTTCCTCTCCGTAGTTATTTAATAATAAATAAAAGAATAGTTACTTAGGATATATAATAATAATGAATATTTCAAGTACATAGATATTGATCAGCAAGATATGGGCGACAACGAAAACAGCAACAGCAGCAGCAGCAGCGTGATTTCTCCATTCAAAAAGTCACATCCCGTACGACATTTTATAGAAAAATGGCAACAAGACCCAAAATTATTTACGTCGTTGCGGAAACACGAAGACGGACGTCCATTTGGGTGGTCCTTATTTTTCGACTTTCGAATTTTTTTCGGGACACCCCCTAGAATTGTGACATTTGACGCAAAAATAATGTGTGCAAAATTTGAAATCGATCGGATAACGGGAAGTGCTGCCGCATCGACTTTGAAAATTTTTTAATATTGTAACTCGATTTCCTCCACTGTAGTATATCATTAGTATATATTTTTATATATCGTTGAATTTGTCTTTTTACGCACTATAATAATGTAGAAACAAAATGTAGCATTAATTTAAAAAAAAATTCGTGACCTTGAAATCTCAAAAATTGACTTTCCAAAAAAATTTCTTTTTTTGCATTATATTTAATTTAATAAACAATACAACGTTTGTCTAAGAAATTTTTTTATATTTTTATAAATAGCGAAAATATTTAGACATTCCCATTTATACGTCCTTCTATCGTATAGAATTGAATCGATCCTCAATTCGCATCCAACGAACTAAATTGCGCGCAGAAATTGTAAAAAAATTGCGTGAGTCATTTAATGACTGCGAGCTCGATGCAGTTACAGTGCACTGGGACGGAAAACTATTACCATCTTTACAAGACACAGGCAAAATAGAGAGATTAGCAGTATTAATTACTTTCAGAGGTGTTGAGAGGTTATTGGGAATTCCAATAATTTCATCTAACAGTGGAGCCGATCAAGCTTCTGCGGTTTACGATTTATTAGAAGAATGGGGATTATCCGAGACAGTACAAGCACTTTGCTTGTAATTAAAATAAGTATTTATTTGCAAAATATTTATTGTAAATCTGGAAATATCGCATTTTCATTCCCATAATCATTCCAAATTCAAATTCACACGTTACTTCCATCCTTCATACCTCACATCCAGCGATCCAGTCTCGCATTTCCATTCATCTCAGAATTTCCGCAATTCTCTTTCTGGTCAACCAAGACCGCTTCCATTACATTTCTGGTCCTTCGAGCCGGATATTACAATAATACCAGTGGTGAAACAGTGTTCTGTCGACAAGAAGTCCATCCATCGTCCCAGTTTCGAATCAACATGGAGCTCTCCGTCGAAGAACTGCTCGCCAAGCAGAGCGAACTGGGAAGGAAAATCAGCAGAATCACACAGAACTTTAAGAAGTCCATCGCGCAAGCCAAGATGACAGGAGGCGATGTTCAGTCCAGAATGCAACGCCTCGAAGAGTATTGGTCGCAGTTCCAGAGAAACCATGACGTCCTATCCTTCCGGCACAAGGAAGCGATAAAGGGCAGCGACTACGTAAAGGTAGAGTTTGCCGACATTATTGAAGAGGCCTACATGGAGCAAAGGGGTCGACTGCTCGACATAGCGAAACAATTCAGCGAGGGCAGCTCCAGTGCGACGAAAATGTGTGCGATAGCCTCTCCCAAGGAGGAACCAGAATCTGGATCGGCGCCGCTGCCCAGGATGCAGTTGCCTGAGTTCGATGGGGCCTATGTGGAGTGGCCATCGTTTAAAGACCTGTTCAAATCCATCGTTGAACGGAAGAAGAATCTGGGCGCTGTAGACAGGCTGCAATACCTAAAGAGCAGCCTCCACGGAGAAGCAGCCGATCTGGTCAAGGATCTCGCAACTACCAATGAGAACTACGAGCGAGCATGGGCCATCCTACAAGAACAGTACGAAAATAAAAGAATACTGGTGCGTTCATGCCTAGATAAGCTCGCCTCTCTACTCATGATGAGGGAAAGTTCGGCGCAGGAGATCATAAACGTTCAGAAGGGGGTTCTATCAGTGGTGAACACTTTGGATGGCTTGGGACGACCAATCACCCAAACAGAAGATTGGTTCGTCTATTCGGTTGTCAAGCTCCTCGATCCTGTGACGCACGACACGTGGGAGGAGAGGATTGCAGGCAGCACCGATCCACCATCCTTTGCAGCACTAAAGGACTTCCTGATAAAGCGACGGCAGCAGTTGGAGGCGTCAAACAAAGCCTCGTCTCCACCTCCAGTTCACAGCAGCACACGCAATCAGCTCGGTATCCACGAGGCCCGCTCAAGCCAGAGCCAGTCCAAACCTAAGGGATCAACAAGGACAGTCAGAAGCAATCACGCAAACCAGAGTCAGAAGCCAGCCTGCGTTATGTGCAACGAGAGGCATTACCTGATGCAGTGTCCAAATTATAAGGCACTCCCGCCAGCAGAGCGAAAGGAGCAAGTGGAGAAAATTCGCCTCTGCTGTAACTGCCTCGGCAAACACCAGGTCGCAGTTTGCCCATCCACCAGGAGCTGCTTGTCATGTGGTGAGAGACATCACTCCTCGCTTCATGACGCCTTCAGAGTTGGCTCCCGGCAGACAACAACGGCTCACCATACCCAGGACTGTCGCAATGTAGAGGGTAAGATATTGCTCGCAACGGCTATTATTCAAGTTGCAGATCGCCACGACAGAAGGCAGGAGGTGCGTGCCCTCATTGACCAGGGCTCCGAAATATCAATGATGACGAAGGGGCTGGCGCAGCGACTGCAGCTCTCTCGAACGGCGTCAACGGTGGACATCTTCGGTGTCGGGGGACAGCGGCTCGCCAAGGCTCGAGGACGAGTCAGCTTGGACGTTTCGGCAGTCACGGGCGATGAAACGATCAAGGTCTCGGCTATCGTACTCCCGAAACTCACGAGCTACTCTCTCGGCCGTTCCACACTTATTCGACCCTGGAACCATTTGAAAGGGTTGAAACTAGCCGATCCCGCACCTGTAACAGCAACTCCCATTGAAGTCCTGTTGGGAGCTGATGTTTATACAGCAATAATTTGAGAGGGAATAAGAAAGGGTGCGCCAAACGAACCCGTCGGCCAACAAACCATTTTTGGCTGGATCGTCACTGGAAGGGCTGGAACCACCACCACATCCTCGCACGCCCGAGTGCATCAAGCGATCATTGGCGACTCTCGAAGCTCACTGGTACGGAGGCTTTGGGAGCAAGAAGAACTCCGGGACCCGCACTCGACACGAACAGCACGCACTCCTGAGGGTCGCTATCAAGTGAGGCTCCCCTTCCGATCACTTGGTCCCATCACGATACGGTCGAGAACAGCATCCTGGCACGCTCTAAAAAGGATGGAACAGAGATTTGAGAGAGATGGAACGTTTAAGAGTCTGTACAGTGACTTCATCTCTCAATACGAGGAACTGGGACACATGACCTTAGTAACTCAGCCGACGAATGAGCAACCCGCTCACTATCTGCCGCACCATGGAGTCTTGAAACCCAGCAGCACCACCACGAAATTGAGAGTGGTGTTCAATGGCTCCTGGTCCGAGCCGTCTCAGCAATCTCTCAACGACTGCCTTCACGTGGGACAAAATCTACTGCCACTCCTTGCTGACGTCCTGCTGCGATGGCGCAAGCACAAATACGTGGTGACAGCTGACATCACAAAAATGTACCGACAAATCCTGGTACACCCGGAGGACCGCAACTTCGAAAGGATCCTGTGGAGAAACAACAAGTCAGAGCAAGTAAAAGAATATTGTCTAAACACTGTCACTTACGGTTTGTCTTGTGCTCCATTCCTAGCAGTCAGGACGTTACACCAGGTGGCAGAAGATGAAGGCAGCCGGTTTCCCATCGCAGCACGGGCAATCCGACATGACTCCTACGTCGATGACATCCTGACAGGAGCCGACACCATCCACGCCTTGCAAGAAACAGCATCTCAGTTGCAACAGCTGTGCAAGGCGGGCGGCTTCCCATTGCAGAAGTGGGCGTCCAACAGTGCAGAGCTTCACGATGTCGCAGCACAATTATGTCAGAATGCAACAACACAACCTACAGCAGCATTAGTTGGCCAAGCAGAGTCAAAAACTTGGACTGACTCGACGCATTCAACACTCGGTCTCCTGTGGTCACCTCACGATGACAGTTTCAGATTCACGATCACTGACACCGACATCCAACCGTCAACAAAGGGAAGTGTGGTATCCAAGGCAGCCCAACTGTTCGATCCTCTGGGATGGTTAACCCCAGTCATCGTGCGAGCAAAAATTACCATCCAGTCGACGTGGCTGCTAGGTCTAGGTTGGGACGACCCACTTCCTCCGGCATTGGACGACAATTGGAGAGCATTTTGTGTTGAGTTAAAACAGTTGGAGAATGTAAGGTTGCCTCGATCTCTGTTTCAGCACTTCCACAATGAGCAGAGGGAGTTCCACGGGTTCGCTGATGCCTCGGAACGAGCATATGGGGCAGTCGTGTACGTGAGGACGAAAACCGAGGACAACCAATGGTCACTGACACTCGTCGCTGCTAAGAGCAAAGTTGCACCACTGCAACAGGTTTCACTGCCTCGCCTAGAGCTCTGCGCAGCGCACCTCCTCGCTCGATTGATGCAACACGCCACGACAACACTGCACATGGACGACACCAAAATACATCTGTGGTCCGACTCCACAGTGGCATTGGGATGGATCCAAGGCCATCCATCCCGATGGAGGACCTATGTAGCCAACAGGGTGGCAGACATCCAACGAAGGGTCCCCGAAGCACAATGGCATCACATAGCTGGAGTCCAATATCCAGCGGACTGTGCCTCGAGGGGACTTTCACCTTCACACCTACTCACTTGGACCTTATGGTGGAAGGGGCCCGAGTTCCTGCGTCGTTATGCCAATCTTGCTTCGTCGGTGCCCGTCGATCATGAAAATCTGCCGGAACAACGAGAGCCAGTCGTTGCTGTCGTCACTGGGGCTGAGAAGGATGAGGAAGAGAATGAGATATTGCAGCGCTTCTCCTCCTATACCAGGCTGCTACGCGTCACTGCGTGGTGCCGGAGATGGCGTAATCGACTCCGAAACCAACCATCACACTCACCGACCAGTACTGATTCGCTCCGGAGTACACAAACAACAGTTCTGACGACAGCAGAACTCATCGACGCCGAGAGAAGCTGGATTCGCTTGGTTCAGAGGACAGACTATGGCGAGGAAGTCACAATGCTGTCGCAGAACCGGAGCATACCACAGCGAAGCAGCCTCGTACCGCTAGTTCCGTTCCTGGACAAGCACAATTTGGTGAGAGTCGGAGGTCGACTGGGCAAGGCACAGCTCAACCCCGATGAAACTCACCCCATAATCCTTCCTCCACGATCTCATCTCACCCAATTAATCGTAACTTTCACTCACAGGAGTACTATGCACGGGGGAGTCCAGGCGACGTTAGGAGCTACTAGACAGCGCTTTTGGATTCCAACGGGGCGATCCATCGTCAAGAGATCCATCCGCAAGTGCGTCACCTGAATGCGATGGCGGGCGGAGCCAGCACAACAGATGATGGGAGAGCTACCCACGCATCGCGTCACTCCAGCACGCCCTTTTCATTCCACTGGGGTGGACTACGCAGGTCCAATCTGGTTGAGGACGACATCGGGTCGAGGTCACAAGGCGTACAAAGGCTTCCTCGCTGTGTTCGTTTGCATGGTGACCAAAGCAGTACATTTGGAAGTCGTATCCGACTACACCTCAGACGCCTTCCTGGCTGCATTCCGCAGGTTCGTCTCACGTCGTGGTATCTGCGCTCACTTGTACAGCGACTGTGGGGCGAACTTCCTGGGAGCCGACCGGGAACTGCGTCGCCTGTTCACTGCAAACAGCCAGGAAAACCGCAGCCTCAGGAACCAGATGAGTACCCTGCGGACCGAGTGGCACTTTAATCCTCCAGCTGCACCGCATTTTGGCGGCCTATGGGAAGCGGCAGTTAAATCCCCAAAATACCACCTACGGCGAACCATAGGAGAAGCCAGACTTACGTTCGAGGAGATGACTACGTTGCTAGCACAAGTGGAGGCCTGCCTAAACTCAAGGCCACTAGCTGCATTATCCGATGACCCTGCAGATTTGACAGCACTAACGCCAGGTCATTTCCTTGTAGGTTCGGCTTTGCAGGCGATCCCGGAACCGTCGCTGCTTGATGAGGGAACCAACCGCCTCACCCGATGGCAGCTGATTTCAAAAATGCGAGATCAGTTCTGGACCAGATGGAAGCGCGAGTATCTCCACACGCTCACCTCTCGATCAAAATGGCGACACGCAAAGGAGGACCTCGCTCCAGGCCGTAATAATGTTATTTCTATTTACGTATGTGTTATCATAAAGGATATATAAATGTTTTGAAAAATTATCAGTGATTTTATAAGAAATATGTAAAGGATCAATAACAACACGATGTACTTAATGGCCAGAAAACAATATTAATTTATTGAAATAATTTCTTTTGCTATTAGCAACATTGTTTTTTTGCTTACAGATATAATTGTACCTGACTTTAACGTAATTATTAATGGCACACTTGATCAGGTGTATCCAAGTGTGATATCACACTGTCCGTTTATCTTTTCCGAGCTGCACTCTCGGTTTTCCTATACACATACTATACCTATGCCGGGTCTATAGGTATATATGGTCTAAGCGTGTATTGTACAAACCACGTGCTACAGACGCTACACTAGTATTTAAAATCGCCTATAGAGCGCACCACATATGGTTCGAATGTGGGCTCGGCGCTGCGCTCGTCCAATGACGAGGCTCCGCGCCTGCGCACTGAAAGCTTCTGGCGAAAACGCTCTCGTGAGCAATTACGCTCAGCCTGTTCATCACGAGATCTCATAGAAACAAGACGTGTCTTTACCTAGCTCTAGCGCATTGCGCTCCATTTTGTAAAATTGTGTCGACCACGTTGTGGTTATCAGTAACCGAATTAAGTTACTAATACAGCACCTTTGTGCTATCCGCTGACTTCACAGCTAATAAAGTTAGCTGCTTGGTGTAAATTGTGAACTATTATTTCTCTCCCAAGAAGTTCCTTCTGAAAGAGTCATACAACGTGAGTGTGTAGGCTCACGACAATTCTCCTACACTGGTGATCCCGAGTCCAATACTTTGTATTGCAACGTTGGGTAAGATCGTGTGATCCACATTGAAGACACCGACTTCCCACACGAAGCAAGATGGCCGACATGGTTGATACCCCTTCCGTTTTTTCTTACGCCCCCGCAGGCTTATGCTCAGTCCTGTAGGTCCATGGGCGTGACAATGAATCGCAACGAAGATAGTGTGTCAGTATGACAAGAGCGCAGACAGTAGTTGAATCGAATGTACGATACTATGCCAATAGCGGTAATAATAACGAGAGGCAATCGTAGCTCTCTTTTATACGGTGGTGGGCCATCGGTTTCGGAAGGAAAAAGGAGAGGGGACTTTGAAATTAAAAGTTTAGGATCGTAGCAACGTTCGTGAGAGCAATGGCCTGATAACCGGAGCTGCGAGGGAAACAAAGGAATTAGGTAACAGGAGCATTATAAGGAACATACAGGAGACGATGGCCCACGAGACAACATGACGAGTGCGATGAACTCCCGGTTTCGCGAAGTTTACATTGGTGGTCGATCACCTCGTCGATTGTTGTCAAACGCGTACAGCTGATCGTTGGTGAGGCATAAGAAACGGCCGGTGCTAGATGGTTTTTGCCTCACCGGTGTCGCGGCTTACATTTGTATATACAATATTAAAATTCTCGACTCATGAAACGATGCTATTCAAAAATGGACGGGAGGTTTTTGAACACTAAATGACATTCAAAAATTAATGCAGCTAGAAGAGCGAAAGGTTTTGCGTCCATCTGAAACCAGGTGGCTAGTACAAGTAAATTGTATTGCGAAAATTCTAGACCAATGGCATCCATTGCATAATCTATTTGCCCTAGAACAGGTAGATGATTTAAATAGAGATAGTATATATTGTCAATTTACACATAATTTTATTAAGCCATACTTAGAGTTTTTGTATTATATTTTAAAACACTTTAATGATTTTAATATCAATTTGCAGTCATCCAAAATTAAGATACACACAATTGCCAAAGAGTGTAAAATGTTCATAAGAATATTAGCAAATCATTTTATAAAATCAGAGTTTTTAAAACATGATAATTTTAGAATGTTAGATGTCTGTGATTCTGAAGTATTGTTGCCAATAGAAAGCATTTTTATTGGAGGAGAGACAACTCTACTAATAAATAATTTAAAAAGTCAGCCAAAACTAGACATTCAAATTGTAGAATTTTATAAAGTTGTTCAAAAATTGTATCAAATTTCATTTGCAGAGTGTGTAAAAAGATTTCCATTTGATGATCCCTTTGTAGTAGCTTTAAATTTTTTAGACCCAAAAGTAGCTTTAAATTCAAATAAACCTGTAGGTCAAATAGAAATTATTATACAACAATTTCCGTCCAAAGTGATAGGTAGAAAAGTGACTGAACAATGGTTTTTATTAGCCACAAAACCTTCCGCAGATGAAAAAGAAAAATTAGAAACATTAGATGTTATCCAATTTTGGAACACCGTTAGTAATTTGAAAGATGTATTAGGTACAGTAATTCTTCAATCGGAGTCCTGGGTCGCCTATCTAACCGTAGTCCAGTGCCTACTCACTCCACTGCCGGCCAACGCTGCGCCGCGCCGTAGGGCGGCGATGATTGATCTCGGCTCGGGTATATCGGTGTGAACACCACACATTGACTCGACTGAACCGAAGTCTCAAACTTCTTAATTTTAATGATCGGTTTATGGGACTCTAACCAGCTTATTCCTGGCGTTTCTCTGATTAAAATGGTACCAAAAACGATATAATTGGGCCAATATTTAGTGGTTTAATCGACGATGAAAGTTTCGAACGCAACGAAGAAGAGCGTATTGGAAAGAAAGAGACGCGAACAGTAGCTGCCGCCGGCACAGTTCAAAGGCCCGCGTTGTCGCTGTTCTTCGTTGCGTTCGAAACTTTCATCGTCGATTAAACCACTAAATATTGGCCCAATTATATCGTTTTTGGTACCATTTTAATCAGAAAAACGTCAGGAATAAGCTAGTTAAAGTCCCATCATGATATCATAGAAAATAAAGAAGTTAAGATTTTGGTGTTTCATTGTGATGACGCACGGGCCTTTAAACTGTGCCGGCGACAGCGACACGCTTCGGCCACGCGATCCTATTTCATTCTGTCCTTCTCTATGTTCGGCTCGTCGTTTGAAGTCTCGGCGCGGTCGACGGAGTCATAAAAAAATAGCCTCTCTACGCTACCCAAGTCCGTTCAAAACACGGGTGTTGGGACTCCGATCGAAGAATTACTGTAATTTATTATATGACGAAGTTGGAAAACTCGCATTTATGTGCCTGTCACTGCCGCACTCAACTGCAGATGTGGAAAGATATTTTTCAACGATAACTGATATAAAAAATAAAAATAGGAACAAATTAGATACAACCATGGTTTGCGCTCTTACGCGTACCAAATTATATTTGAAATCAAAGCACGTTGATGCTCATAGCATCAAAATATCGGACCAAATGTTAGAATATTTTAATTCGAACATGTACAGTAGAGATTTATCGTCGTCAGATTTAAATGGAAACTTGCTCGCAGATGATACTGAGGCTAACAGCAGTGACAATGATATATGTTGAGTATTTGTTTACTTATTTAGGTATGTGTATTTGTTTATTACATATTGTATATTATTATGTTATTGTATTATATTATATATTATTATATTTTGTTGTATCATTCTGTATTGTTTTTAGAACTAGAATTTACCTGAGTGATCACTTTTCTAGTGACACTCGGAGTATTCAGTCCATAGAGTTTATTAATAAATCGCACTCTTGGCGGACGGCTTCACCGTTAATACTTGTTGTTATTTGAACTTTGAACACCCACACCAATCATCCTTTCTCATAGCATATGTATATATTTATTATAGTCAGTATTCAGTTCTACAATTTGTTTCATCTTCCCAATATCTCAATACCAAACTTTTTAATACACGCATTGAAAACAGTAGTTTTACAACTTGCTATATCTATTACTTAAAAGTGTTGAAATATATTATGATTTATTTTCATTACATTTATGATTTTACTGGAATGTAACTCAATACTTAGTACAGGCGGGGGCAGAAATAGCACGCGTGCTAGTGATTCTCAAGGAATACCCCCACTTTTCCGGCCGCGCATCTCAATCCCCTTGGCAGCCGTAGTTGCACCGAGCACTAGGGCCGCCACGGGGAGCGAGACGCGCGGCCGGGAGAAGTGGGGGTATTCCACGGGTATTCCTTGAATTCCCTAGCACGCGTGCTATTTTTGCCCATGCCTGACTTAGTACTACAGATTTCAACATTTTTTTCAATATACATAATAAGCATTAATACTTCCCTTCACAACTGGAATTCCCACATGTACTTCATTTTATTTATAATAAAAAATGTTTATAACATTATAATAAAGAACGATTCATTTCATTAGGTAGGTTCTTACCTAAAATTTGCGACATGTCATGTCGTTGCTGTGTCCCCATCACGCATGCGCGACGCGCAACGCGTCACCCATCCCCACCCAATCGCCCTCCGCCCCACTCAATCCCCCTCCCGCACGCGCAACGTGTCACATTACGACTCTGATCATCAGAGAGGGGGTACTTGTATTCCCCTCGATTTCTTCAGTCTGGCGACATTGGTTCGAATTGGGGACATTGTATTGATGCGAGCGTGAGAAGAAGGTTCCCAGGCAGGACTACGGTGACGTGTCTCTAGGTACGATGCGCGTCCAATTGGATCAGTGTGGAGGAGGCAGGCCTCGTTTCACACGCATTTTCGGCTGTTGTCGAAATATTGGCTACGGCGACCACACATAACATGTAGCGTGCAGCGTCGAAGTCAAAACATTGGGACTACGGGCGCGGCTGTGGTGGGGATAGACAGACCTAGCGATGATAGACTCGATTTGTTTATGTGCCGTTCCCGGGGCTGTCATCTGTGGAGAGGTTTATGACAGGTCATTACTATTCAGCTGGAAATCGGCTCTTTCTCGGACAACACGTATTGACTCGTGTTAACTTAAAAATTACTTTACAGTAAAAAATTATGAATAGGACCCGCTAAAAACAGCTTTCTGAGAAATACCTTCGCTGTCGATCGCCAAATAATGACTCGACCATTTGCATCCCCAATGTTTTATTGCACGTGCCGATAGCCGCTACGCTATCGTACGTTGCACAGTGGTGCAAAATCGCCAAGACATGGCAATAAGTCGTTTATTATGTCATTTTAAAAAATCTGTGTGTACTGAAATACATTACAGTAGTCATAACATTACATCGATCATAGATTATAATAGAACCTAAGTGCAAACACTGACATTGGAAACAACTGCGACATAAATTATTGAAGGAAAAAATTTTGTCTCATTTCTTTGTTGTTTTTGTGTATATGCACTCCATGAAGTAAGAGTAAGGAGACCTATCTCGATAGCGTATAGAAGAAAAAAGTGGCGACAAAACTTGTCCCCGGTTTGGGGAGGTACGCCAAATGGAATGGCATGGACAGAGAATGTCAGTGTCAAACGATGAAACGGAAAGGTTAGAAATACATGGTTATGTTATGACCGGTGAAGAACTTAAGGCTTTAGACCAGGTTAGGTCCATTAGCTGGTACTTATGATACAAAACTTATTAAATTCATTCTATCCTTACGAACTAGGTTAACAGTACAAAAATAAAGATATAAAGTACAATATTAATGGTAGTATTGGGTTAATAGAAAATACACAATGATAATAATAACATCATATAGAATAGTATTAATAGAGGTTAAAATCTTACAGCTAAAGTTTCTTTGGCAAAGTTATTGCACGTAAATTAATGCGTCGTCTGGTACTAATGAGTAATACGTTAAAATCATGTGCTTCTATGTTTCGGATTCTAATGCAAACACTGACTTAAAAAGTGACATTTATTTGGTTAGGAAGTGGCTAATTAATTTAAGTGCACTTGTGTCTAGATCTTTCAGAAATGAATCAATGTGATAGGGATCTCTCCATCCTTGTATTTCCAATTTCCTGTGAAAGGATTATCTTTCTTCTGTGTACTTTGGGCAGTCCTATAGGATATGGTTGAGATCTTGCTCTTCATGTCCGCACCAACATTTTTTTCTAAACTCTGTCTCACCCAAGAGTAGACTTCGCAAATGACCAGTTTACGTCGTTCGCTGCGCAGGTTCGCCCTGATTGGTAGAACTCCCAATGCACAACGCATGCGCGAAGTGGCAGTGCAACGACGTCACGCAATGCAGCGCTGCACTCGCGTTATACCAGGTGTCTTTTGTTACACGCATTACCACGCTCGCTATTTACCACGTTCGTTTCGCTAGTTTTTCCGCGTTTTTCTTTAAAGTGTTTATTGTTTAATTGTTTATTGTTTAATTGTTTATTGGGAAGAAAATGGAACAAGGAGAGCCATCAGGTTTATCTCCACAGAAGCGGAATCCGAGAGGAAAGGTACGTACGCATTGTATTTACATATTAATAATGCATTTCGATTACCCAGATAGCACAGCCTGACCGAGCCTACCACCTGACCAAACCTGCAAGGTCCCCTGACCTACAGGTTACAAGCTAACACAATGCGTCGATCGGCTCGAGGCCCAAACCGGTTGATTCGTGCCTGGATTCTGTGCGCGCATTGGCCCGGATATAGCCAGGCATATGCTCGAGCACAGGGCCTGCCGACCGTGCAGAATTCAGCCTGTTTTTGAGAGGGCAGCACGGTCGCAAGGGTGCGGGATTTGCGTTCTCATTTCGTGATAATCTTTATTCTTTTTTTTCTTTTTCGAATCTTCGATATCGCTAATTTTGTAAAATGCATGACAATGTAAATAAGACGTTTCTTTAGCTGTTCTTTAATGAATTAAAAATCTTTATTTCAATTTTTTGTTCTGTTTTTAGTACGTTTTATCTGGGCAGAAGGAGCTAATCATCAACCTGTATAAAGAACTGAAACAGGAAAACGCCAGGATCACCTACGTGGCGATGGTTGAATCCCTGTCGAAGAAGACGGGGATTGGAAAATGTACTATAAAAAAGGCGATAGCGGAATACAGAACTACAGGCAATGTTACGTCGCCGAATATGAAGAGGCGTTGTTTCAACATTTTGAAGAAAACCTCGGATGCGGACATTTTGGCGATAAGGAAGAAAGTCCACGACTTTTGGATACGGCGCGAAGTGCCGAATCTCGATAAGATATTGCATGCGGTGAATGAAGACGAAGAACTGCCGTCGTTCAGCCGAGCGACTTTACACCGCCTGCTGAAGAGGATGGAGTTCCGCTTCATTAGAAGGAAGCGAAACAGCGCTCTAATAGACAAAGAGCACATTGTAAACTGGCGGCAAAATTATATAAAGAAAATCAGAGAACTGCGCGAGGAAGGGTGTCCAATTTATTACCTGGACGAAACGTGGTACAACTCCGGGGATTTCGTCAACAAATTATGGGTGGATACCACGGTTACCTCTCCGAGGAACGTCGAAGAAAGGCAGTTGTCAACCGGCATACCTGCTCCCGCCAACAAAGGCAAGAGACTCATAATCGCGCATATCGGGTCAGAGGACGGATTTTTACCCGGGGCCCTGCTCTGCTTCGAATCGAAGAAAAATACGGCCGACTACCACCAGGAGATGAACGGGGACACGTTCTTCGAGTGGTTCAAGAAAATTTTGCCCACGCTGCGAGATCGGGCAGTGATTGTGATGGATAACGCTCCTTATCCAAAAATCACGTGGAAGAAAGCCCGAATTGTGGAGTGGCTGCAGGGTAAGGGGGAAGTATTTGACGCGGAAAATTTGGTAAAGACGCAATTGCTAGAAATTGCAGAGAAGTACAAGCAGCCGGGCAAAACGTATGTCGTAGATGAGTATGCAAAAGAGCATGACAAAATAGTATTGCGCCTTCCCCCTTACCACTGCGAGTTAAATCCGATTGAGCTCGCGTGGGCACAAATAAAACAATATATAAAGTCGCGAAACACGACATTTAAATTAGCGGATGTCCGTGAACTTGTGGACCAAGCCCTCAAGAACGTGTCCCCCACAAATTGGAAAAACTACATTGCACATGTAGTAAAAGAAGAAGAGAGATTCCGTAAACTAGATAGAACGATTGATTCCGTGTTTGACGAAAACGAAGATTGGGTCTCCGAGTCTGAGCAGTCAGATGTAAACTCTGACATAGATGAACCACATTATTATACATAAATTATAAAATAGTTTGTAAATAGCTTATAAATAGTTTTAAGTAGCTTGTAAATAGTTTGTAAATAGCTTTAAATAACTTGTAAATAGTTTGTAAATAGTATAAAACCAGATTTTTTATATTTTTTACTAGTAGGAGAGTAAATCAAAATGTTTCAAGGATGGATCAGTTCAAAATCCAAATTCACTTTGTTGTAGAACGTCTTAAAGTCGGCCATGCTAAGCATATCTATATATTAAACAATAAATGCAAGGTTCAACTGCGGTAACCTGCGGCTTTGGGTTTTATCCGTTTTATCTCACGAAATGTCGGTGAAAAACGCGTCAAAGAATGCTCCGCTTTCTAGAACATTTGATGTCTGTCGTGTAGGAGTGTGCGGGTTCCCGAAATTTACGGGTTCCCGACAGTCGAGTCGAGCCGGAGAAAGTCCGGCGGGTTCGAGCGAGTACTCGAAACATCTGAATATTCGAGTAGCTTGATCGCATCGGGTAGCTTGATTGCATCGGGTAGCTTGATCGCATCGGGTAGCTTGATCGCATCGGGTAGCTTGATCGCATCGGATGCTTGATCGTTCAGGGTTAATAATATAAATAACTATATAACAATAATATAATAATAATTATAATAATAATTATAATAATATTATATAACTATAATATTTCCTTATTAATTTTATCAATCGTATAATTCATCTGTATATATTATAAATTCTTGATTAGGTAAAAGAAAATCAAAATTATTAAATTTCCTAAACAATACATTAGGAAACACAGAAAGACATGAGGAAACATTTCATAGCAGGAAAGATAGGGAAATAGCGATGTATTTGTCCGAAAGCGTTGTTTCCAGGGATATTAATATTATGCACTGGTGGAAATCGAATCATTCAAGATTTCCACTACTATCCACAGTGGTGAGACGTTTTCTAGCCATACCTGCGACACAAGTAACCAGTGAACGGTTATTTAGTACATCCGGAAATATAGTTACAAATACGAGAGCAAGATTATTACCGAAAAATGTGGAGCAACTATGTTTCCTTCATAATAATTTAAAATATATGGATTAAGAGAACATAAATATGCTTGTATATTTTGTTACTATTTACTACCCAATTAATTCTCTATATGTGTAATACGGCTTATATCGGTTACGCTTACGTTTCTTAATAACTGTTATTTTTCAGTTGTATGTATTATAGATTTCGCTTCCGGTTTCGGTTATGATTCAGTTCTGTCATTCCGTATTTTGCCGGGCTGAAAAACATGTAATATTGTACAAGACGTGTATATATATTATGTTTTTTGGTCGTTACAAATATTTATTTATTTAAATAATCGTTTTCACAATAAATTCTTATTGAAGCAATAATTCAAATTTATGTAAAATAAAGAAGTTTCTATACATTATAAAAATTTATTTATTTATAAATTGTTTAAATAAATAATAATAAATAGCTATATAAATAATAAGTATATAAACGAATTTGTATACATTATATTTTGCAGCATAAAAATTTATTTAAATAATTGTTTAAATAATAAATACGTATTTAAATAATGAGTATATAAATAATATTGTAAGCATTACAAAAGATTACTTATTTAAAATATTGTTCAAATAAAGAATAATAATAGATAATAGTTTAATAATACATAATAGTACAAATTTTTGTAATTATTTGTTCAATATGTTGATTTGTATAACATTATAAAAAATCATCAAAATCATCAGAATCATAGCCGAAACCGAAATCCACAACCGAAAAATAACAGTTATATATATATATATATATATATATATATATATATATATATATATATATATATATATATATATATAATTCGCACTAATGCGGTCCTGAATTATGTTAGGTTATGAATTATACAAATAGTTTGGCTAATCTATGTAATCCGAATGTCTCCGGCTATCCGTTACGATTGACGATCGACGATCAAGCATCCGACGTGATCAAGTACTCGACGCGATCAAGCTACCCGATGCGATCAAGCTACTCGATGCGATCAAGCTACCCGATGCAATCAAGCTACCCGATGCGATCAAGCTACTCGAATATTCAGATGTTTCGAGTACTCGCTCGAGCCCGCTCGATTTTTTCCGGCTCGACCCGAACCCGTATATACGGGAACCCGCCCACTCCTACTGTCGTGCGTTATATTTATGTTGAATTATATTTCATTTTAAATCTATTTTTTTATGTTTAATTTATGTGTAAAATGTATTATTTATTATTAGTTTATTATTTATTTTTTAATTTATTTATTATTTTTCGTGCCTGTAAATAAACGTTATGTACCTATATGTAATAAATTTCCATTAAATCTTGTACATAAGTGTGTACTGTTTATTTCATTTTATTTTATTGAAAATTACATTAAGAATTACACTTCAATACACCAGCATATCTAATTTTAAAGGAAACTAAAATGGACAAAGTTAGGATAAGAGCGGAGAAAAGAGCAATAAAATATGAAGAAAGAACGAAACGGTTAAACAGGAATAAAATAATCCAAGAATGCTGGAGGGAAATAAACGCGAAGCAAGAAGAGAAAAAGTCGAAATGGGAGGAAATGAGACCCGGACTACGTAGTACTCCCACCGCCGCCATGGGGGTTAGCCATGGGTGGGATGGGGGATTTTACCCCCCCCCCCTGTATCACAATTCGCGGCCTGCCGATCGAACCCCCATTCGTTTTTAATAAATCCCCCCCTTTATCATTGTTTTTACCCCCTCTTTCCTTATTTATTTATTTAGTTTTTATTATTATTTATTCATTTATTTTATTATTTTTACGGGGTCGACCAGAGGATGGGACAGGAGGAGGGGACTGACGCGAGCCGGAACTCGCCTCGGTCCCCTCCTTGTCGCGTACGGAAACCTCCCTCCACGGCTGGACGGCAATCCTTTGGGTTCTCTTCCCCGAGCAAGGAGGGGGGTCTCCAGGGGTCGCGGGTGACACGAGCTGGGAACTCAACAGGTCATCTCCTAGCTCTACATGCATCCCGGGGGAGGGGTTTGCTCCCCCTTCCTTTTTTTTTAACGTAGGAAAAATGCTTTACGCATACCCCGCCCTCCTGGGGGAGAGACGAAGCTATGTGGGGCTCGTCTGACCTACCCACGTAACCCCGCCACTCCAGAAGAGCTCCACGTAACCCCGCCACTCCCCCAGGACGGCTGGGGACTAGTATGAGGGCTGGTATGCGTACTGCATTTCTCCACAAAAAAAGGGATCTGTTCGTCCGAATGAGCTACATTTTTTTTGTTTTATCCAATTTGTTTGTTTTATTCAATTTTTTTGTTTGCTTTAAAAAAAGTGATACTTATCAGTTCTTAACAGAGCAGTTCTTTCCTTGCATCAATCAAGACAAGGCGAAGTGACGGAAAAAGAATCAAACGAGTCTGTGAGAAACGCGATTCCTTCAAGTCAGACAATCATTGAACTGACTGCCCAAAATTAATTTGACGTGCAACTATCCGATTACATTAGCGAGCCGACGCGTCCGCGAGCAAATACGTTATTAACATTTTTATTTTTTTTAGAAGTCCATTTTGAGTTTCCTGTTTAAAATGTCCTGTAGCATCAAGGGATGCAAGTCAAGGAGAAACCAAAATGAATCTCCTAAGAAAACCTTTTTTGCTGTTTGCGCAGTAAATATTTATGTTCCAAAGAATAATATTTTCATATTGCTTCCGAAGCTAAATATTGGGTTGGCAAGAAAGTAATTTCGGTTTTCACTAACTGATGGCGTTATGTTTTGTTTGATTGGCTTCTGTTAACGTTGCGTTCGTTTTCTTTCTGACATTTCATAACTGCATCTTTTAGGTTACTTTTGAAGCAAATTACACGTAATTTTGATTAAAATTGTTAGTTCTGTGTCAATTTGAACATGGAGTGCAGAAACGAACATTATAGGCATATATTGCTTTTTTATTTCCGTAGAGGTAAAAAAGCTGCCGAGGCTCACAAAGATATATGCGAAGTTTATGGTGTAGATTGCTTAACAGAACGCACGTGCCAGAATTGGTTTAAAAAATTCCGTTCTGGAAATTTCTCACTTAAAGACGACCAACGTTCTGGTCGATCATCTGGAGTTGATGATGACCAAATGAAAGCCATTATTGAATCGGATAGTCATATAACTGTCCGAGAGATTGCAGACAGGTTAAATGTCTCGCATACAACCATAGAATATCGTTTAAAAAGTCTCGGAATCGTTAAAAAGCTCGATATTTGGGTTCCACACGAGTTGAAAGAAATTCACTTAATGCAACGCATCAACATATGCGATATGCATCTCAAACGAAATGAAATCGACCCTTTTCTCAAGCGAATCATCACCGGTGATGAGAAATGGGTTGTTTACAATAACACAACTCGAAAACGATCATGGTCCAAGCGTGATGAACCAGCCCAAACCACACCGAAAGCTGAATTGCACCAAAAGAAGATCATGTTGTCAATTTGGTGGGATTACAAAGGTATTGTGTATTTTGAGCTGCTCCCAAGGAACCAAACCATCAATTCAGGTGTTTATTGTCGACAACTAACAAAACTGGACATAGCAATCAAAGAAAAACGGCCAGAATTGGCAAATCGCAAAGGAATCGTGTTCCACCATGATAACGCTAGGCCACACACATCTTTGGTAACACGTGAAAAGTTATTGGAGCTTGGTTGGGAAGTGATGTCACATCCACCATATAGCCCTGACATTGCACCATCAGATTATCATTTATTCCGAAGTTTACACAACTCTTTGAATGGTAAAACATTCACTAATGATGATGATCTGAAATCGCACTTGGATCAGTTTTTCACCGAAAAGGATCAGAAGTTTTATGAGCGCGGAATTATGAAGCTACCAGAAAGATGGCAAAAGATCATACAACAAAATGGAAAATATTTTATTGATTAAAGTTCATTGCTTTGATAAAAAAATTGGATTTTATTTCATCTAAAAATACCGAAATTACTTTCTTGCCAACCCAATATATCCTATGGGTATATACATATATATACAGGGTGGTCCACGCAACTTGCACACCAATAATAACTTCCAAAGTATGCGTTGCACGAAAAAATGTTGTATATAGATGTTGCATGGTCTGAAGGTATACAATATTTCAGTGTATTTATGTTTTTACAGGTGGCCGCGTAAAGGACATATGAAGGTCAATTTCATTTTTTTAAATGGAATGAGGTATTTTTTAGTACATCAATCGATGCAGCTGGACGTTCGTTATAAAAAAGTACTAACCTATGTATGTCGAAAATTTAGTAGTTCAGGAGATATTTGAATGTAAATAACTATAAAATACCTTTACTGTCGCGCTAAGACGTTAGTGTTTACTTACTTGTGTAACATCTTAGCACGACAGTAATGGTATTTTACAGTTATTTAAATTGAAATATCTCTTGAACTACTAACTTTTCGACATACATAGGTTAGTACTTTTTTATAACGAATGTCCAGCTGCATCGATTGATGTATTAAAAAATACCTCATTCCGTTTAGAAAAATGCAGGTCACCTTCATATGTCCTTTAGGGTGCTTTTACGCTGAGCTCGCCGCGGCCGGCCACGGCTTGCCGCGGCCAAACACACTGGAGTGTTTCACATCTCATGCCTGCCGCACAGTGGCCAATTTGGACGAAATCTGTGCCACAATCAAAGAACTTTCTATTAGAAATGAGATATAGAGCGATGAAATTTTTTTTCAAATTAAAACTGAAACTTTGCAGAATATAGGAAAAATGGGGAGTAAGTTCTTTCATTTTGACACAGATTTCGTTCAAATTGCTCACTGTGTACCGTATGAAATTTTTACATGGTGTGTTTGCTCGTATAAGGACATAAAGCGAAAATTCGCAAACCCAATTTTTCTAATAAGATTCTAGTTATTTGCTACTTAGAATCTGAAGGTATCCTACCCCGCCTTAAAGAGAAGCTATCGGTAGTTTACCTAAACGAACCGTGAAACCGTGGATCCCATAGAGACCTTTTTTTTTGTGCCACGCACAGCGGGGCACAGCGAGCGGGCCGTCGGCCCGCTCGAATTTTATGACTTTTTCCCGTGGCCGGCCGCGGCTTGCCTACATCTACAAAAATCTACAAAAAAAAATAAATACACTACATAATGTACCCCTTCAGAGCATGCAACTTCTGTATACAAAACTTTTTCGTGCAACGCATACTTTGGAAGTTATTATAGGTGTGCAAGTTACGTGGACCACCCTGTATACTATATGTATAGTATACTATAATATGTAACGTCCGTTCAGAATTCCCGACTCGGCTCGTAACATATACATCATATTTAACAACTGAAATTTATAATTTTATTGTCATTGTTTCAGTCTTGACACGATTTTTTGAGTAGTCACACTACAAAAATAACAAAGAACAGTTCAGTTTGTGAACTGCACTTCAAGCCAGAAGACATCATCAAAGAACATGCAATTGTACAAACTGATGGAACAGTTAACCGTATACATAGAAAAAGAGCACTATTAAAACAGGGAGCAGTCTCTTCAATTTTTCCCTCAATCCCTACACCATACTGTGTGCGGATAGAAGATAACATGACTAATAACTATGAGTCAGTGCTAGACCAAAATCCATCTACATCGCATGCGATAAAGAGGACAACACAAATAAAAGAAAGATGTTTTATACTAGAAGAAGAAAACACCACATTTTCTATAGAACAAATGAATATTGCAAGAAATATCAAGGTTCCGACAACTTATTGGCTTGCAAACATTAGTGATAGTCGTATGTTGTGGACGTGTTGGACTAATGACTTCTCATATGCTTTAAGACATGTCAGTGTTACAATAAATATGAAAGTGCAGGTAAATATAACCAGTCAGCATAGCCTGCCACCTGGCCAAGCCTGCAGAGCCCCTGACCTGCAGATTACGGGCAACACAACGCTTGGAGCTGCTCGATTTTGGACGGACCATTTGGCGCGCCAATGCGCGCATATCACCCGTGTTTGTATTATCACGCAATGAGAACGCGATCCCGCTCCCTTGCAATCGAGTTTCTGCAGGTGGTATGCGCGCAGCGGCGCGCACAGGGGCCCGGCCAAAATCAAGCCGGCGCGACGTCTGAAATAATTGAAAAGAATTCGTGATGGACAACATTCTTTCAATTTCGAAAACATTTAGAATAAAAAATCCGAAACTATGAATGTATTCATTAAAATGAATATAAATGATTACTGAGTTCTCAAAATTTTCAGGAATCCCGATAGATTCGAGAATCTCGAAATTTTCGGGTACCCGTCCCGATCCCGAAAAAATTTCGTGTTCCCGACCCGACCCGATATTTCGGGTTCTCGCACACCCCTATTTACATCTATAATGTTCATTACAATGTTATTGAAATATAAAACAGGTATTTGTTGGAGAAAAGGAGATTCCTTTTTATCCGAAGATGATTATAAATATGGAAGACATCAAACAAATTTTGTTGACGTTACAAGATTATTTTCCTTGTGCGGGAGTTAATGATGAAAACAGGTTAGTGTATCAAATTATATTTTATGATTTATGGAAGTAACAAGAAAAATTTGAGTTTAGTTTTTTATATTTATAAAAATATCTATTTTTACTTTTTAGGGAGTTTTCTTTCATATAATTAGTTATATATGCAGCAGTTATACATCTAATAATATGCACTTTAAATAAAATGTACTTATTCCTTTTACAGAATTACAAATTGTTGTCGCGGTTTTGTAATTAAAAGTAGATTTGGGTCAACAGGGAAAATGAGGTGTTTGCCTTGTGCAAAAAGTTGGAAGATGTCATTAAGAAAAGGGCATTATATAAAATCAATTCAAAAATTACAAAACAAACACAGAAAATTACAGTTATTGAATTCTAACTATAAACGTCGAGAAGAGAAACTTCGAAGTAAAGTATGAACATTAAATACATTCTTTTACAAAGTTAAATGACTGTTTTAATTGCAATTATAATTTCAATGAATTGTAGATTTCAAAATTGTACAACAAAATTGCACATTTAAAAGAAGAATGCAGTAGATGCAACGAGAACGTGATCAGAGAAATGATTAAAGAATTGCCGCAAAACCAGCAATTAGCTGTTGAAGCTTGCTTTGCAGCAGCGAAATGCAAAAATAAAAAGGGCATGAGATATGCAACTGAATGGATATATGAGTGTATTTTGCTGCGAATCAAAAGTACAAAAACTTATAATCACCTAAGATCGCGCAATATCTTAACATTGCCGTCCATTCAAACACTAAATCGTTATATGAGGAACGTAAAAGGTTGTTACGGGTTTCAAATGAGTACATTCGAAATTCTAGCAAAGAAAACGGCAGACATGAAATCTGAAGATGTACGAGGTACAGATACATTTAAGTTGCATAAATTAATTTTGTTATCACAGATTTGAGGCTTTCACGGCCCGGCATCGTATAGTTATTCTGTTGAGGCTTTCGGGTGCAAGCCGTGTTCTAAAGGAAGAAATTTCTTCCTTTAGGACATGGCTTACAATTTGTTACGTATCAATTTTGTTAATTTATAAAAATGGTTATTGTTTAAAATCCCACGAGGGGATTATTTAGTTTTATTTATTACTTTTGCAGTTTTTGTTTACAAGTCGTCGGTGAGGCACAAGAACTGTCGCGCTTCGGTAGTTCTTGCCTCGCCGACGATATCAGCTGTGCGCGTTTCATGACAATCGGCGAGGTAATCAACCGAACATGTAAACCTCGCCGTGTCGGTACTTCATCGAACTCGTTTATCTTTATCCGTCCGTTTGTACTTTCTGTCTTTACCACTGTATACATTTTTTTTATTATATTAAATATAATGTTGTTATAATTTAACTCTCAATTTCATTTCTACATTTCTCTTTCCTCCTTTATCCTTGCATCTCTCCTTCTCCTTGTATATTTTAATAGCCAAAATAATGTTTTTTAGGTGTTTTGTTGGTAGATGAAATGAAGTTATCGCAAACTTTATATTTTAATCGCATGAATCTAAAAGTTGAGGGATTTGTCGATTTAGGCCGATATACTAGGGAAGATCAAAGAACAAAAAAAGGGGACCATGCATTGGTACTTATGTTTCAGCCTTTTAAAGGTACATGGGTCCAATCTCTGGCTTGCTTCTTAAGTATTGGCAGCGCAAGTTCATCAATTTTACACAAAATTATTATGGAGTGCATTATTTTAACGGAACAATCTGGATTAAAATCGATGCTGTAGTGTCAGATGGAGCCTCATGGAATCGATCCATGTGGAACATATTTGGAGTAACGGAAGACTGTGTTAGTATACAGCACATTGTAGATACAGAAAGACGTTTGTGGTTTATTTCCGATTTTCCACATTTGATCAAGTGCCTTAGAAATTATTTTTCTCAGCTTGATCGATATGCAGGAATTTGGGTGAGTCAAGTTTTGAATCAGAAGTAACAAACAGTCCGAAAATTTATACTACATACAATTCATTAAGAGTGTTTCGTACTTTTCCGGCAATATGTACTTTTTTTAATGTACATATTGGACAGGAATAAACATTTAGTTAATGTTTTTTGCGCTTTCGATAAATATTGTGAACAATATTCCAAATATCATAAGATTTCCAATATTTTTTTGTTTTCTTAAATTCTAGAGAATTCTCGAGAAATATATTCTTATTTCTTATTTCTCGAGAAATGAAAAATGTTGAGAAATCAGGAACACTAGTAGTAGCATATTCGAAGCTAGACAATACTTTTACAAATGAAATTTTAATTTTAATTTTAATTGTAATTTTATTGGATCGATAAAGATATGATTATTTTCACGTTGAAATGCACTTACGCGATTTTTAATAGTTTTTCAGTGTGGCACCTACCATGCAAATATTCAAGGAAACAAATATTCATCATGATTTAAACGATGCTGATGGATCGATAAAATTTTGCCAAAAAGTGCATGCATTTATTATTGCAATGAACAGTCGTACTCCGAAGAATTCGTTACGACCGGACAACCAAATGTACAAGGTAATTATATAAGTATAAACATTGCAAGTAACTTTACAGTGCAATGACACTGAATTTTAATTATTATAAAATTTGATTAATTACATTCTTTTTGTGATCATATATATTATGTGTGTTCGAATTTTGCAGGATATTGAAAACTTTTCAAATTTTATAATTCAGTGGGAACAGAAAGCTAAGGAAATGGGGTATAGTTTTATAACTGAGTAAACTTACTATGGACTCAAGATTTCTTTAAAAGCCACTCTTCAAATTTGTACGTTTTTAACTGATAAGTGTGGATTCGAGTACTTGATGACATCTAGATTAAAGCAAGACAATTTGGAGGTACATATAATTATCTTTTTAAGACTGTTTTTTAATAAAAATATTAATAAAACTTGTTGTATATAATTTATAATTATTGTTGTAGAGATTTTTTGGAATGATGCGAAACTCTTGTGGATCGAATGATCATCCGGATTCCCAATTATTTATACAAATGTATAGATTAATATCTATGTACTCTCTGATAAAACCTCCAAAAGGTTGTAATGTATCCACTGAAGAAATAATGGATGTCCTTATTAATATTAGATATATAGAAAATATTAAAGAAAGAGAAGAACAGTGGGTAGACCAAATAGATACTATCCTCGACAGAGGAAGAAATACTGAAGTATTGGCGTATGCCCCGTCAATTCTTATAGACCACGATTCTCATGTACATAGTACGTCAGGTTACATACTGACGTACGTTGCTGGGTATGTAGCAAGAAAAGGAAAAAGATTTTTTAACAATAAAAGTCATCATAAAAAGATTATTTGTGAAGAGTGTCTGAAGATGTTGGCTTTACAGCCAACTGATAAAATCCCAGAAACTCACAAATTGATTCAAATAAAAACAAAAGGATCTTTAATAAATCCTTCAGTGGCACTATTCGATTTGCTATCCACTTTAGAAAAGGGAATCAGGGGGGCAACAAATTGTGGAGAAATTAATGTCAACACATTATTTGACATAATGGGATTAATCAATAATGAAAGAAATCCTATTAATCTCATTGGCTGCGAAGAACATAATCATGATTTCACAAAGAACATTATTCGTTTTTATTTAGTCACGCGTATGTTCTTTCTGGTTAAGCAGGCAAACAAAAATAACAACTTAGAAAAAGAAAAAATAAAAGAAACCAGAAAAAAGGTAAAATTAGTTAAAGCAAGTAGAGATATTCCCCCCAGAAAAGGGCCAAATAAAAATAAAAATACAAAAATAATAGAAACGAATGCAGTTGAAACAAGTATACAAAGGAAATAAGCTAGAAAAAGACGAAAATAAAAATCATCGTATAAGGTAATCATATAAGTATGCGAGAAAGTGGAATAGGCCTACAGGGGATACCACTGACAAAAAAAACGCGCCAACAATAGTACCTCATAGGTGGTGTGGAAATCTATTGATACAAGTTCACTTAATTCCGAAGCATGGTATAAGCCCATTATGTTGTAAAACCGAGTCCATTTCTTGACCAAAACGTTGAAATAAAGATATACATATATATAATCCTATTATGTATAAAAACTTATTGTACTTTTAATTACATTATAAGAAAACTACTTTATTACAACTACTTTTAATTATATTATAAGAAAAAATATATAACATTTACTTGTGTCATCCTTATTAATTATTAAATATATAACACCTATTCATTTTATAAAAATAATAAGATTTTGAAAATCTTTTTTAAAAAATTTATAACATTATTTTTCTTCAAATTTTGCGTATTTGCACGTCCTGTCATAACATAACCATATATTTCTAACCTTTCCGTTTCATCGTTTAACACGTGTTTGACACTGACATTCTCTGTCCATGCCATTCCATTTGGCGTACCTCCCCAAACGGGAACAAGTTTTGTCGCCACTTCCAAACTGTACAGATAGATCTCCTTACTCTTACTTCATGATGCACTCCTTGATTTTCGAAAGTTTCATAGTGTAGATATTATTCAGTGCGGTGTGTACATTACTTCGAATTATAAAAAATGCAAAGCTAATTATTAATTTTTTTGTATATTATTGCGACTCTGAGTCCCACCAATTTTTATTTGGTTATAATCCAAAAGTTTGCGACGTTTTGTGACTTTCGGACAAATAAGGTCACAATGGTTCTGAAAAGAGCGAGATAAACGATTTTTTCGAATCCATATTTATTAAGATTAAGATTTTTACAATTAAGAAAATGAAAACACTATCCGAATAATGTCTTTCAGTTTTTTCAAGAATCAGATGATCAATGAAATAAGAATTAAAATAAACGACAATTAAAAATAATGTTATCTTGTTTATCCCTTCGCCATTAATTAGTATTTTCATGTATATATTCAATTTTACGTTACAAAGAACAAAATATCATAATTTCTACTATACATAGAATTTTCGTCCGGCACGTAGGACGAAAAACAAAATCATTTGATTTTCCTCCTACACCGTCCGATGTCGAGGCCCCATGGGGTTTGTCCATTGAAACCCTTCTCGAAGCGGCCGAAAAGGTTCGGCGACCCGTGGACCGTGACCGATTCGTCTGACGTCGGGCCCAATGTAAGCACACTTTCCAGCAAAATCGGCCGTACCGGCACCAACACATGCCTCTCGAGGCGCTCGAAACGCTCGTCTGTGTGGGCCGTTGTCGGATGCCGGACGAAAATGGGTCCACTGTACGCGTACCCTAACACATCTCGAGCCACTGCTACTGCTCTTTTGGTCCAATTTGTTCACGTACTCGTTCACTTTCTCTTGTAAGTCTGTGATTTCTCTTCTAAGCGAGTTCACAACTTTTTCATTATGCAATTTCACATCATCCATCTGCCTTGTGTCGATTTGCGGATCTTCTGAAGTTGTTCATTCTCCTCCCTCAGGTTGCACAACTTTTCTTCCAACTTCCTGATTAGTTTGTTTTCTATTCGATGAAGATACAATTTATCTTTCAACTTCGAGATCTCCTTCTCACTTTCATGTATGAATCCAGCATGATCTCTCAATAGTTCATCCAGTGCTTCATTTTTAACAGATAGCTCTTTCACGCGGCTCGAATTTTCTTTAATTTCTATGTCTTTCTAATTCAACAATAATTTCTTGCTTTCCAGTTCCAAGGCAGTTTTATTTTTCTCATGTAGCAGAGTATCGTATTTACCACCACCCAGTAAGAAGCACGGTGAAGATTGCCTGGACTTGTAGGACGACAAGCTTATCGTGATCTCAGCATTCTCTTGGGACAACAATTCATACTGGCCCGTCAAGTCCGCTAACTCTTTCAAAATTTTATTTTTCGAATCCTGCAGCTCTGTTATAAGATTGCTGGCTCCGTCCAAATTATTATGCAATCTTTTATTTAAATTCTTCAAATTTTCCATCTCTACTTCCGCCTTGATTTTGCTCGTGCTATTCATAATTTTCGTCTCCAGCTTCGTGTTTGCACTTTGTAGCTCCTCAAATTTCCCTTTGAGTGCATCCAGCTCCTACACCAAGGCTATATTTTTGTTGTTCAATTTGTGCAACTGCTTGTTCTGCTTCTCCTTCTCCATTTTCAGCTCTCCCATTTGTTCTTTATACCGTTCTATACACGCTTTACGCTCCTTCACATGATCCTTCAATAGTTCATAATCCGGCAAAGTGGCTTCGAGCTTCGCCTTATATTCGGATATAAGGTCGCATTTATTTTTTAACAAAGCCGATATCTCTTCGATTCGGAACGTCTTCTGCTGTACCTCACAATTCACTTCTTTGTGGGCTTCATTGACAGCAGTTTCATCCTCAGGCACACACAAAAGTCTTGGTAAGTCCTTATAGCTGTCTGTTACCTTTGTCTAATATTTTGTCCTTTAAACGTTCTGCCATGCAACCTGATGCAACAATAAACGTATTATAACTTGTTACAAAACATAGAAAATATTCAAACATGTCGGTCCGCGACCGTTGACGGTGTCGGACGTATTTGTTGTGCTCCGTGTCTATGTAAACAGCTCTGTCTACGAGTGCCGAGCCGTACAAGAAATCTATTTCGTGATACGTGGTGCAGTGTGGTTTAGTGAAGTATTGAAAAATACTAGTTGCACTTGGTGCAACGAGCAAACAGAATGACCTCTGACTACAGGAGTCATTCACAACGTGTCGTAACTCAAGAAATAAATAATTCAAGTACCCACAGAGCTAGTTATGCCGCAGCTACCAAAAACAATCTGTTTCCCACAAAGGAACAAGCCATTATTATGGAAGCCCGGGAAGGCATAGTACTAAAAAAATACGTTCACGCTATCGGAAACCTAACCAATCCAGCAAACGTACGATTTGCCTCTAGGATATCAAATGGCAGAATTTGCATATTTTTGGCCACCAAAGAAATTGCCAATGACTTAACTGACAAGCACACTGCTGTTATTGTTGCAAACTCCACGGTACAAATTCGCCCCTTGCTGGTCAAACATAAACGAATTATTTTTTCAAATGTTTACCCAACGATTCCGCACACACGACTGGAAGAAATAATTGATAAACTGGAAATTCGAAGGGAATCATCAGTTTCATTCTTAAGGGCTGGGTTTCAGGATCAAGGATATGCACATGTACTCAGTTTTAGGAGACAGGTGTATATTCATCCTGTCGACGTACATAAAATCCCTGAAACCATTCAAATAAATCACGATGATACCAATTACTGGATTTATTCCTCGTCTGACAGCCAAAAATGTTTTATCTGTAAAAAAGTTGGACATGTAGCCAAAAATTGCACAGTGGATGTCGACAAGAAAACTTCAAGTTCGGATACTGTTAATTATTCTGCTGTAGAGCAAGAAGACAATGAAGTGGAAAGTGAGGAAAAAATCTGTACTTCGTCGGTAGTGAATCAAGAAATACACCAAATGAATGTACCCATAACCTCTCATCAACAAGATATCAACAACATAGGCATTAAACGACCTAGATCCGAAACCAGTACAGTGAACTCACAGACACCGACTGATGATAACCTTGAAATTTTAAACAAAATAACTAATGTTAAAGAGGTAATCAAACAAGTCAAAAAACAAAAGAAAAACAGTAGCATTGCAGCCGAAGGGAAAACCACAAGTGAAATGCTGGCTCCTCTTTGTAATGCACTCAACGAACCAAATTCCCATCTGAATTTTTTACAATTTACAAGTTTCTTGACAAAGGCATATGGATCGGCTGATGCAAGAGAAATGGCGCAGGAATTTACAACGAATATGCCCGAATTAATAGCTCAAATGGAAAAACTGTATCCTCTCCTAACTGACAGATGTATGAAAAGTAGATTCACGAGAATTATGAAAAGGTTAAAGAAATCGGAATCAACTGTTCTCTCATCTCCATACCCGACATCATCCGAAGAGGAAGAAACTCTTTGTCACGGCATTAAACAATGAACAATACAAATCACTGCAAGAATATACCCTCGCTCAAGATCATTTACTGGAACTCAAGAAGTATTATCCAACACAGAGAAGAACTCCAACAAATTCTACAAAGTGTGGACATTTTTGTTTGTGTAGAATCTTGGCTTAAACCGGACATACGATTAGCTTTCAAAGGCTTTAATATCATCCGTAGAGACAGAATTAATAAGAAGGGTGGTGGTGTCGCTATTTTCATTAAAAGGGATATCAATTACTACGTCTTACCAGACATTCGGTCTTATAATGGCCGGATTGAGTCGTGTGTGATTAAATTAACTAACACTACACCTGCAATAAATATAGTAGCAATCTATAGACCGCAAGGTCCCTCCTTAAGTCAGAATAATTGGGATGCAATTTTGAATAAAATCTCGAATCTTTCCCCATGTCTCCTGGTGGGTGATTTCAACACCCATAACAGGGCATGGAATTGTTTAAATAGCGATACGAACGGTGAAAGACTGTTCAATAGTATACTAAATCATGATATCTTTTTACATAACTCCGACACCATCACACACTTTGATTTTTACAGAAACGGTAAATCTAATATCGATTTAGTTCTCACGACTCCGAATTTAGTCGACCAGACATCGGTTCATGTCCTAGATGATACCAGGGGATCTGATCACTGTATAATTAATATTGACATTGCCATAAAAAAATCTAAATATATCTTTAATAAAATTACGAATAAATTATCTACAGTAGGAACTGACTGGGATAAGTACCAAGAAATGTTGTCTCAAAAGTTTCCTTCTTTTTTATCATTTGACTTTAACAGCTTGGATTGTGTAGAGCAGTATGAATTTTTTGTTCGTCAAATTAAGGAATGTATTGTTAATTGCACACCCCAAAAAAGAACTGTCAGTACTAACAAATGGCGCAATCCAGTTCCATGGTGGGATAAAGAATGTAATAAGGTTAAGAGGTTGAGAAAAGCAGCTTACAAAAAGTGGAGACACACTTATGATTTAGTTGACATCATTAACTTCAAAAAGTGTGTAGCTATCGCTAAGAAAACTTTCAAATTAAAAAAAAGGAATATTTTCTCAAGTTTGTTACGGAACTCGACCCTAAAAGAGACAGCACCCATTTCTGGAATGTTTGTAAGAAACTAAAAAATAAATGGACCAACACGCATAGTAAATCTTTTAGTAATGAAGAAAGACAACAAAAAATACAAGAGTATCTGAGTAGAATCGCGCCTCCCTGGGTTGCTACCGATCCTGCGTGGCTTCCATGTTGTGAACCTAGCCAATTCTTCGATGATCCATTTGATTTTGTAGAGTTTAACTTTGCTCTAGATAAGAAAAAGGACAAATCTGCACCAGGGAAAGATGGGATAGACTACCTTGCAATCAAACTCCTTCCAGTTAATATTAAACTTATTCTCTTAGATATTTTCAACGAAATGTATTCTAAAGGTCAGTACCCTGAAGAATGGTACAATGTGCAAATGTTTTTTATAGATAAACCTAACAAATCAGCAGTTAGACCTATTTCCTTGTCATCCTGCATCTGTAAACTTTTTGAAACCTTGATTAAAAATAGACTAGAATGGTGGCTGGAAGAACACAATGCCTTACCAATATCTCAATCGGGTTTTCGTAAAGGGAGATCATGCTCGGATAACCTTGTTACATTACTGGGTAATATAGAAGTGGCAGCGAATCTAGGTATGGATACTCTGAGCGCATTTTTGAATGTACAGGCCGCGTTTGATAATGTTGATTGCAAGCTGCTACTTCAGAAATTAGCAGATGCAGGATGTTCCCTTAATGTTATAAAGTTTATTAAACACCTGTCTTACCAAAGAATTATCACTGCAATCACGGGATCCTTGGAGGGTGTTGTGGGGTCAACAGGGAAGGGTTTACCGCAAGGTGGGGTACTTAGCCCATTACTGTATGATTTGTATGTAGCTAGTATTATAGAAAATATTCCCGGAAATGTGCAAGTCTCGCAATTTGCCGATGATACTGCCATCTACTGTAGTTCTCATTCTGTTGCTGAGAGTAAAAGATTGCTGGAAGAGTCGATTATAATTATTCAGAATAATCTTAAAAGTATTGGCCTCGAATTAGCCCCCCATAAAACAGTATTTGTCCATTTTAACAACAGACACATTCTACCAGGAAAAACTAAAATTTTGATTGATAGCCTAACTATCAAGTCCAGCAGCTCTGTCAAATTTTTAGGGATTAACTTCGATTTCGACATGAGTTTTAAGACTCATGTTGATACTATAAGAAAAAAATGTTTCAAACTATTAAACATTATGAAATTTCTCTCTGGCGTTTCTTGGGGGCATCGCCGGAAACCCTAATGACGATCTTTGGTAGTCTTATCAAGCCGGTCATGGAATATAACTGTTTTGTATATTTTCCGAGAAACAAAAACTTGCAACTCAAACTAGATCGTATTCAATACGCCGCGATCAGAATCGCATTAGGTTATAGAATAAGTACGCCCACCAATATTTTATTAGGTGAAGCTAAGGCTACCAATTTTCTGTACAGAAGCAGTTTTCTTGCAAAAAAATACCTTCTAGGTCTTTAAGTGCTTTTCACTTAAAGACCTAGTATCAAATAAAATTCTTTTTGGTAGCAATACTAATCTCATAATGTTATTTTCTAACAGTAGAGTAAAGCACTCACTTTTATTCGAAAGTTTCATTAATATCTCTGAACTTCTTGAAGGTATCTCGACAAATGAAAGGCACCCCATATACTCCAGCAACTACAGATCTTTAGTTAACATCCCACTCTGTGACGTTGAATTGGGTAAATCTATAAAGAACTCAGCCAACCCTAATGCTGTCTTGAAGCACTTTATTGAGTCGGCCCCTCCGCAAACGATTGAGATTTACACAGATGGCAGTAAAACAGAAAATGCACAGTCAGTGGGGGCAGCTTATTACTGCCCACAATTAAATATGAGCCAAAAAATTAGCCTACATAGACAAGCATCTATATTTACAGCAGAATGTTTCGCAATTAATCAAGCTTTAGATGTGGTTAGCTCCCACACTGATTCAAATTTTCTCATTCTCACAGATTCACAAAGTGTTGTCAAAGCTTTACAAAAACCTTTGTTCAATTCGCGATGTAACAAACTGCTCTTAGAAATTAAGAACAAATATTGCAATTTTATATCCTGCACTAGTAATACTAAATTTGTAAAATTTATCTGGATCCCAGCGCACATTGGCTTAGTAGGTAATGAAAAGGCTGACTCGTTAGCCAAGGAAGCTACAGAATCGGGAACCGTATCGAACGTCAAAATACCGTTTACTGATTTCGTTAGTGATTTTAAATATCAAATGAGAATGTCATCGAATGATAAAATTAAAACTGAAGCCTTACACAAAGGTATATATAACATTTTTTTAGTGACTCAAGAATACCTTGGTATTCGAGTCTCAATTTACCGAGAGATTTTGTTACATTTGTCAACAGAAGCCGCTCAAATCACTATAATTTAAATGCCTCCCTGGCGAGAGTACGCTTCATTTCGGATGGTTCTTGCGAGTGCGGAGCGGAGGCTCAGGATCTCAATCATATCATCTGGCAATGTCCAGAATATGATTCAGAATGAGAACACCTGTTTGAACTGCTTCTCAATCGTAAACACTATCCTCCCTACAATATTAATTTTTTTCTAAGTGTACTAGATATTACAGCGCTAATGTTTATTTTTAACTTTATCAAAAAATGTAAGATTAGGATTTAACGCCTACTGTTTATACTACATAATTCCACTTTATATGATACATATTATGTTATATATTTCTCTATTTTTTTGTAAAGTGTTATAGTAATGTATGCTATATAAACCAAACTAGGTTTATGGCATTAATAACCTATTAATAAGTAAACCAATTATACTAATATATACTAATAAACTTATTAACTAATAATAAGTAAACATTAGTAAACCAATTTTCATTTTATGCTTCGCTTTTCTTCTGATACCATTCAAAACAGCTAGTTTGTTCCATATTTTCTGTTCTGCGCTATCTCTGATGGAACATGTAACAAATAGAACTATATTGGCTTTATTGATAGCATCTACTTTTTGGTAACCGTGTGACTTTAGAACGGACCAAATGATTTCTGTGTCGTTAACATTCATTTGACAACCGTAAACTTCAAAATACACTGCAACAAAAACGCAGTTATGTAACAAATAAAGAAGATATTAATACAGAAATATTTTACCTTTCTGATTATTGCCGTGAATGTCTTTTATATATGGGATATTCGGTGCACTGATGGGATTTAAATGTATGGCATCATGCGCTATAAAATCTTTCAACGAAGGCCCAGTTTCAAAATGGTTCCAGATCGATAACAGTTTCTTGACCGATCTCTTTGGGAGCATACGATTGATTTGCAGTCACATGCAATGTTCGATGTTGTGTATTATGAGAACATACATTTTTTAATCGAATAGAACATGTTTCATTAAACCATCTTTTTGTTAAATTATTATACGTCATAAATGGTTTAATTTGTTTTAGTGAATATAGCACAAAACCTTTACTATATATTCATAGTTAATATTTATTTAGTAGTTCCACAATATGACGTCCTATGGTATAATAAGAATACGAAAATAAAAATTGTCAAACAATGTATTGACATGAAATATTGTATTTTATACCATTTTTTTTAAACTACAGTAAAAATACTATAAAGATTTATATTGTTTTCTCTTGTGTTTAGTTTTAAAACACTTTATTTATATACACAAATATTTAGGTTATCTGTCGTGAAATTATCATAATACATACTTTACACTGATTAGATTTTAATAAATATAATACTGTAATAATATAATATTATTATTACAATACCGTTGCTCCAGCCATTCATTACAAGGATACAAATATATGAGGAAATGTGTCAGTGCGGAAGAACGCATACTAATAACATGAAGGTAAGCTTTTTATTTACATAGTTGAATATAATCATGTAGGTATTATGAAAAACAAAAACAAGAGGTGAAGTAGAAAACAAATTTAAGTCACAGGGATTGATGAACTGTTGTACAATTTTCTGTGGAGTGGGAGTGTTCTTGGGGAGTTGTTTTCTCAGGTCGATTTAATCCGGAAAAATTACCACCCATTGGAACATTGAGCGAAGATTGAGGGAAATCTGTTGAACTTCCACCAACCTCATCTATGAGGAGCAAAGCTCTCCTTTTATAACTCCTCAGTTGAACATCATTCAACTGCATAAGGTCTGGGATGAGGCTCATTAGGAAATTTTTTATTCCTTCCTCTCTCTTGTCCCCTATATCTTTTGGCGGAAGGGGGTTTGACAATTTAGCCTGTTTTTCCGAAAAATACGCTGTGAAGGCTTTATCTGATGCGTCACTATCTACGACTTTTCTTCTTCTTATAGGCTGCCCATGTGGACCTCTTGTTCCAATTGTCGCTTCCGATGGAGGAGTCGCAACTCTGTCCCCCTGATTTGCGGATGGTGGCATTGAAATCAGGACAGGGAATGGCGCAAATGGTGAACAAACTTCCGGCTTACATAACATTTCCTCTGTGATATCCTGATTTTCTTCTTCCGGATTGTCTGTTTCGTCGACATCTGCCGTTGATGTGGTGAAGGAAAGCGTTGCTTGAGACGCTTCCGGTAAATTACCGGTAGGGTTGCCCAGAACTTTTACGAATGGAGCCGCAAACTGCATTGCGTCCATCAGGTAGTAAGGCCTTTTCTTCGTTGCGCCACTACCACTCGGTTTGAGTTTGAGATGTCTCACGAAAGTACTCCTCAGGTTCCTCCATTTTTCCTTGCATTCATTCACTGTAATACGAAAAAAAGTAGGTAAGTGGCTCGTTAAGTAAGTACCAACATGTCTTCATCTGGATGCTTATTTTCAGGTACTTGGCTACAGGTTGTACATTCGTTTCGTTGGGACTCTACTCTTGCCGAGGAGAGTCTACAGTTGGGCAAATAGTATCCAAGACGACAACGATTATATGGAATGAGCTGAAGATGTCTACATGCCCTGCCCTACCTGCGACCAATGGAAAAGTATTGCTCATCGTTTTCAGACCCTATGGAAGCTTCCAAATTGTATAGGGGCCTTGGATGGCAAGCACATCCTCATAGAGAAACTACCTAATACTGGGTCCACTAATTTTATTTATAAATTGTATTACTCAATTGTATTACTAGGATGCTGTGATGGTGATGGTAATTTCACTATGATTGAAACTGGATACGCTGGTAGAAACAGTGATGGAGGCATTTTCAGAGCCTCTGCAATTAAATACAGGGTGCATAAAAAGTAATGGTCAATCGTCCTAGAGGTGAATCTACACCTCTGGATCGGTGGAAATTTGTAAGAGAAACTTGCTGCAAAATTGTTTATAACAAAGAAAATTGTTTTTAAAGTTTTTTTTACATCAACGCCTTCTACTCATCGAAAAGAGAAAATGTTTAAAAGGAGCCATATGTGGCAAACAAATAGTTATTGATATACAGGGTGAGTCCGAGGAAATAGAACATTTAAATACTTACGTTACTTTTCGTTGTACAAAAAAACTTCTTAGAACAAAGTTACACTGTTTGAAGGGCCACATATAACGGTGTAAGGGAAAAAATTTTCGAGGTAATTTTTTATGAGATTTCAAGGTCATCGATATTTTTTTAAATGGAATGAGGTATTTTTTAATACATCGATCGATGCAACGGGACATTCGTTATAAAAAGGTACTAACCTATGTATGTCGAAAAGTTAGTAGTTAACGAGATATTTCAATTTAAATAACTCTAAAACACCATTACTGTCGTACTAAGACGTTACACAAGTAAGTAAACGCTAACATCAATTGGTAATTGTGCATAAAGGGTCCCACCTCACCGATTTTGATAAAATTTAAATATGTTGTAAAACTCAACATTCTGAACAACTTTTTCCTATAGATGTAACCGCTGCTCAGCCTTAGCTTTTAAGATATTTGCGAAAAACTGCAGATACTTCTACATTGAATTTTGCCTATACGTGCACGCCCGTGCTGTGCGTATGCGTTAGCATGATGCGACCACTCGTCAACTGTTTCTACAGATATATCACTACGATCGTCGAACGATCTATATACCGCGTAAACTTTTTAAATCAGATGATGATAAAGAATGAGTATATATTATATTACGACGACACCACACACACCCACACAGTGTTTCTGAGCGGATAACCCGAAAAATATATTTTCTGTTTATTTTTTTCTGTAAACACGTTGTGGATTCTATGTACGGTGATACATATTATAAGGTGAGCTTTCACTCACTGACCCTGGTTGGGCCGGCCCCCTCTCCGCCCCCCCGCCACCTAATCCTAACTAATTCTGATCGCATAATTTTTGTATTTTATATAGCCGTTATACAGAATTTGAACTAGTAATCAAAATCATGCGATCTGAATTAGTTAGGATTAGGAGGCGGGGGGCGGAAAAGGCCGGCCGTTAGGCCGGCCCAACCACGCATACAAAAATCCAGGAGTAGTCTTTCAAAAATGCTCACCTTACATATGTATCACCGTATACATATACAGTCCTTGCTCACTTTATTAGACTCACCTCTATAATCATGATATTTTTAGTTTTACCATGAATAATAGGTATAGTAGCCTTATTGCAAATATCACTTAATGATGACCAATGAATTTTCCATATATTTATTTTACAAAAACAATGGATACAAACACAAATAGATCAATATAATTCCTAAAACACTAATATTTTGTTAATCCGCCCTTAGCTGCTCTTAAAGCCGCAACTCTACATGCTATCTATGCAAGTTTGTGCAATTTCTTTTAATGCAACGTTATGGTGCCAGTGATAGATTCTTCTCTCTATCAACTTGGTCTTCGTCGTTATATTTTCTTTGGCCAGTTCTCTTTTCAGGCACTCCCAGACATTTTCAATCGGATTCATGTCCGGTGAGTTGCCGGGCCATGGTAAGATTTTTTGCTCTTGCAAGAAAATTTTACACTTGGATAGGCAACCCATAAGGCAACCTTGTAGTATAAAATCATTACCCCATAGGTTGAAAACAGCGTTGAATTCCTTATAGGATTTCAAAAAGCACCAATTCTCCAGATGAGTCTAATAAAGTGAACAGGGACTGTAGAATATGGTTCGACGAAAAAGGATATCCTAAGGTTAGGATATCCTAACCGTCGATCGCGTTAAACAGTTTTGCATCCCTACACAACTCTTCAACTTCAATTTCAACTCTTCCATTTCAACTTCAATTTCTACTTCAATTTCCATATCAACCATTCAACTTCAATTTCAACTCGTCAATTTCAATTTTTCAATTTCAATTCGTTAATTTCAACATCAATTTTTCCATTTCAACTTCAATTTTTCAATTTCAATTCGTTAATTTCAACTCTTCAATTTCAATTTCAATATCAACTCTTCGACTTCATTTTAAATTTCAATTTTTCCATTTCAACTTTAATTTCTACTCTTCCATTTCAACTTCAATTTTTACTCTTCCATTTCTACTTCAATTTTTCAATTTCTCTTCGTTAATTTCAACTCTTCAATTTCAACGTCAATTTTTCAATTTCAACGTCAATTTTTCAATTTCAACTTCAATTTTTCAATTTCAATTCGTTATGATCAAATCTTCATTTTCATTTTCAACGTCAATTATTCAATTTCAATTTCAACTCTTCAATTTACACTAGCAAGTAAACGCTAACGTCTTAGTACGACAGTAATGATGTTTTAGAGTTACCACAGACTTAAGGGTGACGGTCCGAATTTGTTTATGTGCTGTTCCCGGGACTGTTTTCTATTAAGAGGTTTATGACAGATCATTACTATTGAGCTGGAAGTTGGCACTTTCTCGGACAACACGAGTTGTATTTTACTTAACTCAGTTGTAAAGTAATTTAAAAATTTCTTTACAGTAAAGAATTATGAATTGGACGCGCCAAATGTTTTATTGCACGTGCCGATAGCCGCTACGCTATCGTACGTCGTACATTAGTGCAAAATCTCCGAGACGTGGCAATAATTCGTTTACTATGGTAACATCATTTTAAAAAATTTATGTATACTGAAATACATTACAATATTAATACATTACAGTATTAATACATCGATCATAGATTATAAGAGATAGAACCTAAGCACAAACGCTGACATCGAAAACAACGGCGACATTCATTTGAAGGAAAACATTTTTTCTCATTCCTTTGTTGTTTTAATGTATATGCACTCCTTGATTTTCTAAACATTTATAATGTAGATATTATCAGTGCGGTGAGTACGATACTTCAAATTATAAAAAATACAAAACTAATTATTAATTTTTTTCGTTTAGAACTGGACGTTAATATGAACGTTATAATCCAAAAAAGTTTGCGACTTGTTTAACTTTCCGATAAATAAGATCACAATTGTTTTGAAAACAGCGAGATATACGATTTTTTCGAATCCATATTTATTAAGCTTAACATTTTTAAAACTAAGAAAATGAAAACACTATCCGGATGGTGACTTTCAGTTTTTTTTCAAAAATCAGACGATCAATGAAATGATAATTAAAATAAACGACAATTAAAGATAATAATTCTGCTTACTATTAATCTAAATCGCAGTATCTTATAATTGTTTTAGTTTTTAATTATTCTCGAGTATTCATACTTCCGTGAACGTTGATCTACATACAATTAATGCACATGTAACATTCCATACAAGATAGGACTACTGTTGCGAAATTTGTTCAAATTTGGATATGTTGCAGTCTTTAGTAAAATATGAACATATCTCTTAGAGAATTCTTTGAAATCTTGAAAATTAATGGTTCTACGGACGTGGAATATGAGGTGTCACTTTTTCATTATATTATAACGGCCAAACTAACAAAACAATGACAATTTTAGTTTTGGGTGCACATAGTGGAACCATAAGAGTATTTAATAAAAATTATTGTAGTTGAAAAAATATTCGTTTTCATAGTTTATTTTGCAATTGTTTTTTAAACAGGCACATTGCTATCATACCGCTAGGAAATTGGAAAAATAAAAATAATGATAATATAGCGCCAAGTGTCCTCTTTGCGGACCCGTTCTTAAAAATACGGATACTTCAAAATTGGCGACATGAAAATTATTTAAAGTGAACGCTGCACCGAAATACAAGCGCGTGGCGGGGGTCCTGTCGGTCGACGTCGGTCGAAGCTAGAGGGGCCTCACAGACGAGCCTACCCACACATTTTTTCAAATGTGAAAAAATTTCGGTCGGGCCTATGCCCCTGACGTCACGCCTTCCGACCGATGTTGGCTCCACTGTGAGCATTCCCTAAGCCGGGCAAGGAAAGTAATTGAATGCACATTTGGTATGATGACAGAAAAATTCCAAGTACTCGGTACCGCGATACGTTGCCGCGATGAGAATACGGTCAATAACATCATAAAAAGTATTTGCGTGCTTCATAACTACGTTAGAAAAAGAGAAGGGTGTAATTATTTACCGCAACACGTGGAACAAAATGTCAACGTCACTGGTTCTGCCAACCCCATTGATCTAACACAGGGGTGGCCAATCTTTTGCATACCATGCGCAAAATTTGTTCACATACGAGTTCAGGTGCGCCATACAACTCAAGCGCTTTTTCTACCTTCTTACGTTCGTTAAGGGATAACTCAATCGCGCAACTAAATTAATTAACTTACGCCAATTAAAAAGACATACGTTCATTGGAGCACTAATCTACAATAGTGAGAAATTATCTTTTGGACGATAGGGCGATCACTGTCTAGAACACCGCAATTCCTATCGTATAATTGTAAACTGTCAAAAAATTGCGACGAATTGATGGTCGACGAGAAGGTGTTGAAAATCCTCAACTCAAGGATCCAATGCGCCACGTATGGCGCATGCGCCACAGGTTGGCCACCCCTGAATCTATCAGATTGAGCCAATATAAGCATTTATTCAGCCGCTTATGCTATTAGAGATTATTTAGTAAATTATTTTCTGATTGTAAAAGAGATGAAAAGTAGTGTATTACACTGTCCAACAAATTTCAACTTTTTTTATGTTCTCTAATTATTGTTGGGTCCTTCTTATAGAGATTTTTGCGCTGATTCCGAATCTGTTTTTAATTTTTTTCCTATACGCACAGTTTTTGAGGAACATGGCTTTGAAAAAAAACATATTTTTCAACTTTAAACAAATATTGTGATGTTATTATAAAAGATATTGAATTGTACTTTGCAGTAAAAGATTCTGTAGACTTTCCCGAATACAGTGATATCCAATACTAATACATTATGAGAGTTTAAACATGTTTAAACAATCATTAAAGACGGAGAGACACCACTTTGCACCAATTTTTGAGGATATTTTTCAATTTATCTCAAAAAATATGGGTCCAGCGGAAAATCGAACTGTACCACTCGATAGAGCAGACTTTTATCTTGAAAAGCCACCCTGTCAAGTTTGGATCGTCGACGTTTTTTTCGAATCAGAAAGCAAAATATCTTCGCCCGACATGAGTTGCCGACAGTGGCGCTCGGGACGAGATACGGCGCGGCGCAGCGACGGGATACGGACATGGACCTACAGGACTGAGCATAAGGTAGGTTTTTAGGCGAGAGGGGGCTCCAAGCAAGCGGGGAGGGATGGTCGCGGTGCGGCCATGTTTCGTAGAACCACAAGTGTTGACATCTATATAAAGTAGCGGGAACATTTAAAATGTACAAATGAATCACGTATATTCACCGCATATTTTAAGGTGATTCTAAGGGTAGAGTTATAGTGGAGCGGTGAGCATCGATAGCGGCGCACAGTGGACCCAAAGCCCGAAAACGTGGCCAAACCCTAAAAAACTAGAGGGCTATTGTTGCTCGCTCGCTTCGCTCGCTCGCGAGTAGGGTTGTTTTTGCTCACTCGCTTTGCGAGCTCGCGGGTGGAACTGCTCTTGCGAGAGGGTTAGTGATACGCATGGCTAGTAGGGCCTACTGATATTAATGTTTTTTATTTGATGTGTGACTCTCCAAGAGTCGCACAAAGAACTTCCCGATTCGTTACTCCTTCGCCAACATCGCTAATATCGTTTTTTTTTGTACTTTCATCGATATTCTCCCAAAATGTATTCTTGGGAGTAGAGATGGTAAATTCACTCTTGCATTGGAATAACTTTCGATTATTCAAAGCGGTAACATTAGCATCAGTTAAAAAAAAAATTTTTTTTAAATCTAAAAAAAAATTAAGAAAACATTTTTTTATGTAATTGCGTTTGGTTCTTTGGTGGAAAATTTTCGTCCTCCCTTATAAATTGCATTGTAGAATCAACCCTTTTCGAAAAAAAGTAAAAATCTAAAAAACTACTTCACCAATATGGACCAAAATCTAATCAGCTCTAAGTTACGACGGGGCACATCGATTGCATCATTCATCATCCTGATCGCGTTGTTACTTTTTATGAAAACGTTAACGAAAAATTTGATTACATAGAAACGGCCATACGCACACGCACACACACACACACACGAACATTTTGATAAAAATAGTCTAAAATGACTCCAATGACCATGAAACGTGAAGATCTGCTAAAAAATCGATTTTCGATTTTCGGGGTAATTACAATAACTTCCCTATAAAATCGGGAAGTTAATTAACTTTCAGCTAGGTAAGTTTTAATTATGGGGTTGGTTATTCTAAGAGTGTTTCTACTTGAGGGTAAACGGCAAGAAGGTCGCATTTTATTACCTGACCAACAATCGCAGTCCGAACTTCGGTTTTATTAGACAGTGCTTTCATACTCTTCCAAGCCTCAGTGCGAATTTTAAGTGTACAGTATACAAATTGTATTGTATCGTATTGATTTTAATTGTGCATTATGAATGCTGTTTTTGAAGATAAGTTGCATAGTTTTTAGTGTCAAATGTTTATTATTAACTGGTAACTATGTATGCAAAAGAGAACGTAAACGTGAAGGCGTAAATTTTAAAAATGTAGAGTAGAAGTTACAACTCACGGCAAATCGCGCCCTAAAACTTGTTCGAGCATCTACTTTATACTATTATCTTGCAACTTAAACAAAAATCACCTACACATTTTTGCAGATTTGTTCGCAATACTATTTTTTGTAATGCAGAGTAGGTATTCTCTGAGGTTTGAAAGGGTAATTGAAAACATTCACGTTCCTGGATTACATTGAAAATTTTGTGATGTAATGTTTTCAAGGTCGCTGATTACGAATCTGAACTTAGAATTTCGATAAACAAAATGGCCGATCCAATATGGCGGGCGGGTATTTGAAAAAATGATTCGATTTCTATAAAAATTGGTAATATGATGTTTTCTGGATCTCTGATTACGATTCTGAACTTAAAATTTCGAAAAACAAAATGACCGATTCCATATGGCGGACGGGTATTTGAAAGTATGACTCGATTTTTACAAAAATTGGTAATACAGTAAAGTCGCGTTATTTTTCCAATCGCTAGTATCGAGCTGGGAGAATACCCTACTTTATACAGTGCAAACATAGAGTTTACGACCACCAGGGTCGGAACTTGGACCCGAGACCCTAGACTCGCGTACGGTACTCTTTAGAAATTGTAGATTTCTAAAATATCTAATGACCAACACGGCTTTTTAGTCCGATCGGATGGCTTGAAGGGGTGTGAATACGTGCCTCAGACCCTCACAAGCCTTGAGGATGACAATGGCGTGAGGGCCAGGCGTTGCAGTGGTCATAAAATAATTAAGAGCCCGTTCAGACACGGCGGAAACCGCGCGTTTTCGACCGCGCGATTTTTGTTTTTGATTGTTCGACCGCGCGGATGCGTGTGAACGAATCCATATACGCTACTGTAAATAAGGTCCGCGCGGTTCAAATCGCGCGGTCGAAAACGCGCGGATTCCGCCGTGTCTGAACGGGGTCTTAACGATTGACTTTTCGAGACCAAACAAACAAACAAACGCACAAGCGTCTCGCGTAAAACGCACAGGCGTCGGACAAAAAACAAAAAACGATTGAACAAGCGACGAGAGAAACGCGTGAAGAATTTTGTTTTAATAAAGAAGTCTTGCATTAGTATCGGAACATGAAAAGTGAAAACTGCATTCGTAAACGGTTTATTTAATTTCAATTGTGTAAAATGGATGCTGTTCCTGGAGGTAAGTAGAATGTCTCTGACTACTAGTATATCTAAAATAGGTAATGGTTACGTTATATAATAATAGACCTTATTAGAAGACAAAAGAAGAAGTGTTAATGTTTTGACCACGATTTCACCGTTTGGACACACTATGCACTGTGTAGTATGTTTTAAACATAATTATAAATTATTTTCATTTACTTTCAGGATCCTGTGATAGTGATATACATTTTACAAGAAAACAAGTTTTTGTTATTATCAAAAAAAATTTAAATATGGAGTGCAATGTTATACTCGAACATTTCAAAAAACAAGTTTTAGAACAGAATGGGTGTTCTATTGAAATAAATTATGAAATGAAGGAGGCAATGCAAAAACTATTTTACGCAATACGAATGAAGTGGCGGAGTGTACACCGAAAAGAGAGCGTTTTTTTTGCAAAATTTGCCAATTGGCTCAATACTAGTATAGCCTTTCGGATACCTGCAGCCACTCAATCTAGAAATAAAGAGGGCCGTCCTTCTACGGAATTCATAATTTCTAGTGAAAGGACAAAACGAAGGAGAACGGAAAAGATACGTTCTAAATTTCCCGTAGAAGAACTGTCCTATGCTACACAGATGAGTTTTCGAACAGCAGGAAATTTGGATGCATCAAAACTTCTTCAAGATGTATCTCAAAATTCATCGAAAGCTGCGGAATATATTAAATCTGTGGAATCGAAGAAGGAAAGAACGCTACCCGGCGATGTAGCACTGGCATATATTATACGAAAACACTTATCTAAAAGTGATTATATGGGATTAAGGCAACTAGCCAAAGAAAATAATTGTTGTTTGTTTCCTTCATACAAGATTATCATAGATTGCAAAAAGAAATGTAATCCTCCCGCAACGGATATCACTGTTAGGTGAAGATACTGCGGAAGTGAAATTGCAAGGCCTGTTAGACCATTCTGTCAAAAGAATATTATTATTACAAAGTAGCGTAATTAACAGTTTGGCAGAGGAAAATTTGCGTATGACTCTCATATGCAAATGGGGATGTGATGGAAGCTCCGGACAAGGCATATACAAGCAAGCTTTTGCAGATGAAGATAAATCAGATTCGGATATTTTGAGGAAGGAACGTCTTGAGGTTTTGGCCACGTTTTCGGGTTTTGGGACCACTGTGCGGCGTGGTGAAAACAAACCAACATTCGTGACAACATTTCGACACATACTAAAGAAAAAGTACATATGTATTTTCTTTGTTTTTCTTTTTTTTCACCGCACAGCTCACCTCGCTGCTCCACTATAACTCTACCCTAATTGTAAGTCAATTGTGACATGCGTAATAATGTTATTTCTATTTACGTATGTGTTATCATAAAGGATATATAAATGTTTTGAAAAATTATCAGTGATTTTATAAGAAATATGTAAAGGATCAATAACAACACGATGTACTTAATGGCCAGAAAACAATATTAACTTATTAAAATAATTTCTTTTGCTATTAGCAACATTGTTTTTTTGCTTACAGATATAATTGTACCTGACTTTAACGTAATTATTAATGACACACTTGATCAGGTGTATCCAAGTGTGATATCACACTGTCCGTTTATCTTTTCCGAGCTGCACTCTCGGTTTTCCTATACACATACTATACCTATGCCGGGTCTATAGGTATATATGGTCTAAGCCAGAGATGGGCATTTTTGCCTCCATTGAGGCAAGACGTCCACACCACAGCTCCCACTGCCTCCCACCAGCTCCACCGTTACCATGGAGAAAGAACGCACTTCGCCCGTAGCGAGCAGTGCGCATGTCTCGCGAAGGCTTCGCGCATTGCGGCCACGAGGATGCTAGGGGAGCGCCCTGTGCGGCGAAGGCGCGCGTTGCATGGAAGAGAGGTTGGTGGGAGAAGCAGGCGTTTGAGGGGCCCCACCCGTGCCCAGCCCTGGTCTAAGCGTGTATTGTACAGACCACGTGCTACAGACGCTACACTAGTATTTAAAATCGCCTATAGAGCGCACCACATATGGTTCGAAGCAAGATGGCCGACATGGTTGATACCACTTCCGTCTTTTCTTACGCCCCCGCAGGCTTATGCTCAGTCCTGTAAGTCCATGGGTACGGAGAGGCGAACGACCGTTGTAGTGGTGAGCGTCACTGGCGGCAACTCATGTCGCGCGAAGATATTTTGCTTTCTGGTTCGAAAAAAACGTCTACGTTTCAAACTTCAAAGCGGGGTTCCTCAAGATAAAAGTCTGCTCTATCGCATGGTATAGTTCGACTTTCCGCTGGACCCTTATTTTTTGAGATAAATTGAAAAATATCCTCAAAAATTGGTGCAAAAGTGATGTTTCTCCGTCTTTAGTGATTATTTAAACATGTTTAAACAATCATAATGTATTAATATTTGATATCGCTGTATTCGGGAAAGTCTACAGAATCTTTTGCTATAAAGAACAATTCAATCTCTTTTATAATAACACTACAATATTTGTTTAAAGTTGAAAAATATGTTTTTGTTCAAAGTCATGTTTCTCAAAAACTGTGCGTATAGGAAAAAAATTAAAAACAGATTCGGAATCAGCGCAAAAAAATCTATACGAAGGACCCAACAGTAATTTAGGAAACAAATTTGGTGTTGGACAGTGTTATTAATAGTACCGTACTCGAGTACAATACCTACAGCTGTAAGATATTGAATTTACTAATAAATTAAAAGCCTTACCTGACAAGTTCACTCCCTTAGCAACATTTTTCCATGCTTTTTGAATGGCATCCCTCTTCGAATATGCCTGGAGGGTGTAGTTGTACAACTCTGGATACTTTTCCACTTCCCCAACGAATTTTAAATTGAAAGCCTAAGGCCGAATTAACCAAATATATCTTATTTCTTTACGCCTTGGTTTATATTTCGGTCAGTGCTCAGAAATTTGTGGGGCATGTCATAGTTTTATACCAATTGTAATTGAAAGAACTAATTATAACAATTTTATCCATTGAATTAATCAAATAAATTAAAGGATTAGTTAAAATCTAAATGATATTAAATTTATTCTCAATTTAATTTTTTCCCCTTTATTTTTATTTAACTTATCATATTGACTATACCAGTGGTCGGCAACGGCAGTGACTTTTCAGTCCGATCTCGGCTCGCTACGCTTCCTTTCGTCTCGTCTCCGTGACGGCCCTACTTCTCGAGACAGATCAGGCGCGTACCTAACTGGGAACCTATTGATACGGGTTTCGGCCTGATGGGCCGCGCGCAGTTCATACGGTCTGGGATAGGTACGCGCCTGAGCTACCTCGAGGACTAGGGCCGTCACGGGGAGCGAGACGAAAGGAAGCGTAGCACAGTGGACTGTATGCCCGATTTCAGCGGCCACAGCTAGTTCAAAATTCGCTCAATATTGAAACTCCTGTAACTTTGCTCAAATTTATCCAAATTTGATGAAAAAACCACCATTTTGAAGCTTGAGGTTTCTACTTTTTCTACTGTTTTGAGTGCAAAATCTATCCATAAAGAGGAGCGTATTAGATTGTAAAGTTTGTAGCTATTTTTCAATCGAGTACTGCGGATTAGAATCAATATTTTAACGTTATTCGTCTATTTTATGTACACTATCGAAAAGCGTAATCATTTACATTGAAAATATCTTTTTAACATAGTTATTGCAAAGAATAATCTCCGTTATTTATAATAGTATGTTGTGACACAAACATTTTCTGCGTGGGTGGAGGCATAGAGGAGATTTCAAGGTCACCTTGATTTTTTTTAAACAGATTGTCCTTTTTTACACCATAGATCGATAGAGTATCAAATTCTGAGTATAAAAGTGTCTTTGTATGTCCTAAACCTAATAGTTAACGAGATATTATCAAAAGAAGAAAGAAAATTATTCCGATAATATCTCGTTAAGTATTAGATTTAAGACATATGGAGGTCAATACATTTTTACTCAGAATTCGATAGTCTATCGATTCATGATACAAAAAGTAGGTCTTTCGATTTAAAAAAATCAAGGTGACCTTGAAATCTCCTCTATGCCTCCACCCACGCAGAAAATGTTTATGTCATAACATGTCCCCCTCTATACCACGCAAATTTTGTCGATAACATTTTTTCATATTATTACAAATGAAGGCAATATTCAAAGTGAACATAAGTATTTATTTAAGTTAATACGAAGATATAGCGAATGTGAACATGCAGGATGTGAGAAATGCTGCGATTTTCGCGCGCGCGCGCGATGTCCATTTTTTCGTAAATCAACTATAAACCACGGAGTAGCGCGTAGTAGCAACTTTTTTTCTTGCATCTTAATCAGAAAACTTCAAAGAACACAATGGCACAGAAATGAACACCCGGTCGCACCCGGAGGTATAACAAAATCATTACCAAAGTCTTAGAATCATAAAGAAAGTGACTGAATCGTTGGTTATCTTTAAATATTAATAACTAAAAAAATGTATATAGTACAAAAGTGAATTTCTCGTAAAAGTATACCTTATACTTAGCTATGTGGTGTCCGGAAGTTGCGAAAAAGCATTTCGTCAAGGCAACAACCTTCGGAAGGTTGCCTCAGCGAATTGCTACGGCGAGGCAATCGACCTGCTAATTCTTCGTCAGCAAGACGCACAACATAAAAACTCCGAACACCGCCCTGCGACAGTCAGAAAGAAACGAGTATTCGGTTCACGTTATTGTTATACTTTGTAATTGTGGTTTAATTGTAATAAAGATATAGAGAAAAGTTCTCAGTACCCGTCCGAGGCACAACAATTTGGTGGCAGCGGTGGGATTGAGCTAAACATTTGATAGTCCGAGGACTAATCCAAAGAAGGATCCAGCTACAGTCAGTAGTCTGAGGCTAATCTGAAGGAGGATCCAGCAACGTTCGACAGTCTGAGGACCAATCTAAAGGAGGATCCAGCAACGGTTGGCAATCTGAAGACCAATCTTAGGAGGCCAACCACTCCAAACTTTCCTTCCGGCGACACAAGACAGGAGCTAACAGGAGTTAGAAGGGCTACAGATGCAGCAATACGCAGTCCGAGGACCAACGACCGAGCAGAGCCAAGCGAAATGCGACATCTAATATTGAAAGTGTAGAAATTATATGTAAACTAGAAAAACAGCAACCAGAATCTTTTATGTCGGAGAAAGGCGAAGATATAAAGCGCTTGCGTTTACCTTACCGTAAACGTATCTCGAGATCATTTGAATCAATATTCGATAAATCCCACGCATTCACCGGGAAAAGAGCAACGCATACGCCTTACTACAATCCAGCGACATCGCGTCGCGACGAACACGTATACCTGCACCGTACATAAACCTGGACAGCGATCCGTCGAGCGATAGCGAAGCTTACGATAATATAACTATACAGAGGGAATTCAGTATTAAAAATATCGACTTCAGTCTACTAGAAAATCAAAACATGGCAACCAACGGTAGTGACCGAGCAACGGACAACGTAACCGTACTAAAAGCGCTCTCATTAGTAAAAGACTTCGGCGGAGAATCAGCTAGCGAATTAACTACTTTCTTGAAATCATGGGAGATTGCATCAGAATTAGTTTCCGTAGGTGAACGACCCCTACTGTTGCGAGCAATTTTAGGGACAAAACTTAAGAAACGGGCGGCAATAGAACTAGAATATCGGAACATAGACAGTTTTGATTCATTAAAAATGATGGTATGTGTCGCGTTGTAAATTTAGAATGTAAATGTTAGCATTATGTGGTGCATAGGGACTTTTTACTAGCATAGGTTAGAGATAAGATGCGCGCGCAGTCGTTGTACGTTCAACGGTTTTGGAAAGAAAGATCGTCCAGGTTCGTCCTAACGGATTCCGCAGTAGTAACAAGTTGCAGTGAGCTATTATAGATTTTGTATGCGTGTACCACACGTGTGGTTCATTAAATATAATATTTTTGTTCCAATAAACAGTGGGTTTATTATACGCGTAAACACGCGGAGAAAAGATTCTCGGCATTACTTATCGTAATCCCCAACAAAAAACACTACTACTAGCACTATTTAAGGAAAAACGTTCGCTATGCGCAGTACAATCGGAATTTAATGCATGTCGCCAGAGAGATAACGAAAATGTCAGGTCATTCGCAGCAAGATTAGAAAAACTAACAATAGAACTTTCACAATTAATATCAAAACCCGGAAACAGTAACATGGTAAATAAGGCGTTAATAGAATCCGTAAACGAGCAAGCAATAAACGTTTTCAGCATAGGGTTGAAGGAAAAACTGAGAGTGATAATTAGATCGCGAGCGTTTGATACTCTTAGATCAGCTATAACTGCAGCTATCGAAGAAGAACAGGCACTTGGGCTGAACAACAGTCGCAGCTATGGAAATTTTGGAAGCGCCGGATTTAATAAAGACAGAGTAGGACAAAGATATAATGAACCGAAATGTGAAAGATGTCACAGACAGGGGTACCTTGCGAAGAATTGTTACGCGTGTCTAAGCATGCCGCGACCGGAAATGTCATCTAATCGCCCCGCGTTTAATCGCCAAAGCGTCGGTTCCAGACGGGAGATGTATCACGCAACAGTAGTTTGCAACTTTTGAAAAAAACCCGGGCATGTTTAGCTCGATTGTAGAACATTAATGAGAATCAACAACGCACAGTGGGGTATTTGCCCGAAAAACGGGAATAAAATATTGTAGCGTTATTTATGAGCTCAGGGTCATAAAAAGGTAGGTCGTTGGATTCATCTTGACGCCAGCTATGAGATTATGAAATAAAAAATGTACTTTAACATTTAAAAAATAAAAATAATTTTTATTTTTTGTCCAAAAAAAAATTCTTTTGGAATTTTAAATATATAATTTTGTACAGTGTGTAAAAAAAGTAATGGTCATCCGTCCTAGGGGTGAATCTACACCTCTGGATCGGTGGACATTTGTAAGAGAAACTTGCCGCAAAATTGTTTATAACACAGAAAATTAGTGTTAAAGTTTTTTTTTGCATCAACGCATTCTACTCATCGAGAAGAGGAAAAGTTTGAAAGGAGCCATATGTCACAAACAAATAGTTATTGAGATATAAGCTGTTAAAGTTTTTGCAAAATTTGATTGTGTGGAATTATACGAATAGACAAAAGCCTACTACTACAGTCCACACGTCAGTGTCGATGAGACAGAAGATGATCGTGTGCGTGCCGCGAGACAGACGAAATTTAAAGGCGCATTCGTCGTTAGGCTCCTTCAAATTTCGTCTGTCTCGCGGCACGCACACGATCATCTTCTGTCTCATCGACACGGACATGTGGACTGTAGTAGTAGGCTTTTGTCTATACGTATAATTCCACACAATCAAATTTTGCAAAAACTTTAACAGCTTATATCTCAATAACTATTTGTTTGTGACATATGGCTCCTTTCAAACTTTTCCTCTTCTCGATGAGTAGAATGCGTTGATGCAAAAAAAAACTTTAACACTAATTTTCTGTGTTATAGACAATTTTGCGGCAAGTTTCTCTTACAAATGTCCACCGATCCAGAGGTGTAGATTCACCCCTAGGTCGGATGACCATTACTTTTTTTACACCCTGTACATGTTTCAATACTGTTCAACTTTTATTCAAAACATTTTGTCGTCAGATTATCCAAACTCTTGAAAAGTAATGATAATGATTACGATGATGTACAGAGTTGAGATAGGTGTACAAATTCTTCAGAGATTTCATTCTGTTATCATCTAAATTAGTATTGTTATTAATATTTCAACATTGCCAATCATTCTGTAAGTTTTTTTTTATTTCAAAACTTTATTGACGATTTTGGTATACTATTGAACTGAATTGAGCACTCCTTCTTGTATCATTACATTCTACAGGGTGTCCCAAAATTCCTGAACATTCCGGAAATGCGAGGTTCCTGAGACCATTTGAAGCGACATTTTCCTTTGCAAAAATGTTATCCGCGGCTTTGTTTAGGAGTTATTAACGAAAAACACGGACCAATCAGAGCGCGACCTAGACGCGAGTTGGCACAGTCGCACAGTGTGTCGAGTATATGGGAATTCGGGAAAAAAGTCATATATCTTAAACTATGCAATTTTCGAGTAAAGTGCCTTAATACTTTTTGAAATAAAATGCAAAGACGAATCGAGTGGTATAAAAAAAATTTTTTTTTAATTATTAAAAAAAATTTTTCTTTAATCGTGATGACCTTGTTTCTTATGTTTTTTATTGCATAAAAAGTAGTTTACAATTTTAACGAAAATTTAAAAAAAAAGTACTATACTGTATACAATACTTATTTAAATCTTCACAAGGAGAAATTAAAACTTAGGAATCCTTAAGAGAATTCCTTTATTTTAACTTGGACGCGTTTGCGATTGACTATGTTCGGCTTCAGTTTCACGTCTGATACTTCTGACCACGACCGATATCGTATAAACAATTGAAAATAAGGGACTGTATATTTAGAATAGCATATAAATAAAATATGTACTACGTTAAAGGCGTGGACGGCGAACGCACGCGTCTCAACGTCAACATTTTCTACTATTTTTAACATTTGTGTATATTTATGCACTTATGATCGACCGTCATATCAAGTCTAATGTGCTTTAAATTAATATAATACAAAATTTCAAAGGAACCTTTTGGTACTTTCTTTAATACTGAATTGAAAGATTGTAAATATTTAAACAATTTTGAAACTAAATATATAATTTATAAGAATAAAATTGATCACATATGTAAGTACTTATCAAATGGCATGCGTCTAAAAATAATTGCAACAAATTTCTTCGAAAGACTACGCAGAAAGCCGCCGAGCGCGAGCGTCTTAATATGGTTTTTTATTATTTTCTCCGTTTGAGCAAATGTGAGCAGATTTAAACCAACGCGAAATTAAAGTTTAATATGCCACCAATTACTGTATAAAAATTCACGGGGTTACCTCGGGATACTTTTTTGAAAACTCTAATCAAAGTTGATAAATGTTAAACATAAAAAATTAGGACAAATTGCGATTATTTAAAAAAAAATTTTTGGGAGATTGAATGTCTAATAATGCTAAACATACCCTGTAAAAATCAAATTAAAAAACCAAATAGCTTGTGAGGGACGCATGTTTTAAAAAATGCACGGAATTTGACAGTGAAGTTTCAGCCTCAATTTTAACAACAAATTGATTTATTCAGTTAAAATTTAAGGCAGTTTTAGAAACTACGTTTTGTTACGAACATTTTAGGATACATAAATTTGCCGATCTTACACTTTGATTTTCGGACTTTTTTCCATTGGACAACACACTGTGAGTCGGCCCGGCGCACACTGGTCGGAAGCAGGAAAAAACCCTAAATTATGAAAGTCGTTATTTCAAAAATCGACCACTATTTCCTGATAGGCCATAAACCAATGTATCTTGCTATGAAAATGGATCTATGTTTTTCTCTTTAATAACGGAGAAAAATAGATCTAAAGTAGACCTCTCAGATTCTAGTTGGATTCTTACAGATTTCTAACCACACGTTCGACGTCATTCTTTCATTTTTGGGGACATTTATAACCATATATGATATATATTATAAATGTATATAGTCTTAGCTTATGGCTGATGTAAATAATTTTCGAAAACTCACAACCAAAATAACAATATTACGCCCGAAAGTAGGATACGTATAATTTCATATTACAGCTGCTTTCTGTAGCTCTACAACGAAAGCTACACGTTCCTACATTCTCTGAGTGGCATCTTTTGAAAGAAGACACCATCACGCAATAGTCCTGCAAAAATCAGCACCACGTTTTTCCACGTTTAGCTGATATTAACGTTTAAAGTTTGAGAGCGCATGAAATTTCAGCAACGAAGCAGGATTCCTGAATAAATGCGCGGCACTTCGCTGCCGCTGGACAGTTCGAAGGATTATGAGCCCCGTACCGAATTGTTATTCTCATAGGAATAAATTCCAACAAAGTGATCAATCGCCATGACTATTTCACGTGTGTGTAAATACACGTGTACTACTTCACGTATACTTACATACGCGTGTATTAACATTAACGTATCCACTTTTTAATTCGAATTAATGTTTAGGATACAGTTACTAATTTTCGAAAGCAAAGTATGGGTATATGAAATAGATACAAAATTTAATTTGAAAACCACACCCATTATAAAATATGTAATCATCTAGTGTATTAGAGAAGAATCTAATGTTTTAATGTTCTAACAATAAACGACTTTTTTGGGATACCAATATTCTTAGCTGTTTGAAAACCATACAAATGTCATTGGAAGTATTTTTTTCTAAGTACGATGGATAGAGATATCCCGTGTAACAGAAATTTTGGGACACCCTGTATACATATATAATATAATAAATGAACGCGCTTGCAAAATTACGTGCATAATAACAAATGACATCGGCCTTGTGTCCGGGTGTTCGTCGTCTTCATTTGTCATAACAAATGTTGCACAAACAAAATAACGTACAAAACCACGATTTCTAGTATCCACTCATTTCTGTTCTGATTTCTGTTACCATCATGAACAATTTCGCAGTTTCGTACAAAGTTCTTTGTGATTTTCTCTTCGAAAAAAACAAATCATTAGAACAATTCTTGCGCGAGAGTTACCCAGTTTTGCACGATGAGAAAATTCATAAAATAGTGGGTGAAATTAATAAAAGATTCGTGCCACAATTTAATAAAAGATTTCGTGCTGTACATCACATGAAACCAAGGTTTAATGAAAAATATCGTGATTGGCTAGAACATGTGTTCTTGGTAAATCTAGAATGCACTGATGTAGAACCTGTGGTGTCATCGCAAAGTAGTGGAGGCAGGCAAAAGAAAAATTTTGAAGATTGCTGTGACTGAGCGAAGAAATATAAAGTACGTGAACACCAGGAGTCGTTTTCCCAGGACCTTATTAATGCTGCTGCTTCATCTGTTCCGGTTAACAATACGGCCTTTGATGCTGATTCTAGTCTGGCATTAATAACGCAAGCCAAACTGTCAAAGGATCAATACAATATTATCAGGACAGCTGCTGCAGATATTGGAGATGATATATATCCAAGCTATGAGAAAATAATAGAAACGAAGAAAAAATGTTATCCCTGTAATATGGTTATTACGGAAAAATCGGCACAAACCAGTCTGCAAGACTTGCTTGATCACACTGCCAAAAGGATCTTTCAAGCTAAAAGTCAAGCAGAAATCGAAGAATTGGAAGAAGAAGATCTCGTACTGCACACGAAATGGGGCTGTGATGGTGCATCGAATCAAAATGAGTTTATGCAGAAATTTTCGGATCCAGAAGAAGATACTTCTGACAGCTATTTGTTCATGACATCAGTTGTACCTTTGAAGATGACACTGCAGGAGAACAACACCAAAGACGTCTGGAAAAACTGTCGACCATCTTCAACGAGGTATTGCAGACCTTTAAGGTTTGAATTTATCCAGGAGACTCCAGGCGTAATACGAGAGAAGAAATCTCGCGTCGATAAGGAAATAGAAAAGTTGCAGGAAACACAGATACACTTGCATGGGCGCATTTTTAAAATTAAACATGCGCTTTATTTTACCATGATAGATGGCAAAGTTGCTCAAGTTGTGACTAATACGACATCGGCAAGTAATTGTGTCATTTGCAGAGCCAAACCATCGCAAATGAACGACATTTCAAGTATTATAAATGGGCAGCGATCATTAAATGAAGAAGCGCTACAACTTGGAATGTCTCCATTACATGCGCGTATAAGGTTCATGGACTACATTTTACATGTAGCTTATAATTTAACTTTTAAGACCTGGAAAACCACGGAAGCAACCCGAGCCATCAAGGAAGAAACAAAGAAGCGGATACAAATGGAATTTCAGGACAAAATAGGAATAGTGGTCGATAGGGTCAAGCAAGGGATGGGCACAACAAATACTGGCAACACTTCCAGAAGGTTTTTTGAAAATCCAGCTGTAACAGCTCAAATAAAAAAGATTGACGAAACGTTAATAAAAAGGTTAGCTGTTATTTTAGAAGTTATTTGTAGCAACTTTACCATTGATGCAAATAAATTTGAGATTTATGCTCGCGAAACAGCTAATTTAGCGATATCATTGTATCCTTGGTATTACATGCCAGCAACTGTGCATAAAATTTTAATGCATGGCAAGGAAATAATCGAATACGCTGTTTTGCCTATGGGTTCGCTGTCGGAAGAGGCCCAGGAGGATAGGAATAAAGATTACAGATACTATAGAATACACCACACCAGAAAGTGCTCTCGTTTAGCAACAAATGAGGACATGTTACACATGCTTTTAATAACTTCGGATCCATACATTAATTTTTTAAGACCAGAACCGAAGACCAAATCACTGCCACTTAGTGCACAAGCGCAGTCTCTATTGAAATAGTGTTCATGTATATTATGTAAATATTATTATACTAATATAATAATGTATGATTTAAGTTGTTAAGGTATTCGTTAATAATATTATTGGTAATATTATGTATACAAAATGATATTAAGCTTTTTGTTTAATACTATTTCAAATTTGTTTGTCTAATACTATTTCAAGTTTGTTTGTTTAATACTATTTGAAGTTTGTTTGTTTAATTCTATTTCTAGTCTGCTTAATAGTTTCTAGTTTGCTTAATACTATTTCAAGTATTCAATTTTAGTATGCTGAAATAAGAGTTCGTGATGTAATAAACAATATTATGTATAAACAATTATATTATGTTCATTGTTTAATATTTCGTTTAATGATATGAGAAGTTTGAAAATTGAGAAGTAATAAAAAAAAGAATTATTCAAAAATATTGAGAATTGCCGAAGTTATGAAGTTTTTTCCATTTTCCTATACGTTCCGACCACTGTGCGGCGCGCCAACTGTCGATTAGCCGACTGTGCTAACTCGCATCTATGTCGCGCTCTGATTGGTCCGTGTTTTTCATTAATAACTCCTAAACAAGGCTGCGGATAACATTTTGGAAAGGAAAATGTCGCTTCAAATGGTCTCAGGAACCTCCCATTTCCGGGATGTTCAGGAATTTTGGGACACCCTGTATAAAACTTTGCGATCGTAGTCCAACAAAAATTTCTTCCGGATTTTTCCGGATTGGAAAGTTGTAACTAATTTAAGTAGAAATGAGCGTCGAAAGTGGCGACTTTCGTTTCGAAATCGAGAAAAAACTTACAGAATGATTGGTAATGTTCCAATATTAATAACAATATTAATTTAGATGATAACTGAATAAAATCTGTGAGTGCCCTGTATACCTACCTCAACTCTGTACATCGTACTCAAAGCATTTCATCATCACTACTTTTCAAGAGTTTCGGATAATCTGACGACAAAATGTTTTGAATAAAAGTTGAACAGTACTTAAACATGTACAAAATTCTATATTTAAAATTCTGAATTTTTAATGTTAAAATACATTTTTTATTTCATAATCTCATAGCTGGCGTCAAGACGAATCCAACGACCTACTTATTTATGACCCTGAGCCCATAAATAACGCTACAATATTTTATTCCCGTTTTTCAGCGAAATACCCCACTGTACAACGGAGAGATACGAACTAGAAATACTGAACAAATACCTAGTTACCGACGCGACGCGTACAGGAATACGGAAGATAGGTCATATGGTAACGCAATGGGAAACAGACCTGGGCGAGCAAGATCACATGAAAGGCCAACTCTCGAATCTTATCAAATAAATTGCACCAATGGAGGTAGCAAATCAAAAAATATAGTAGAAATAACAGCGAAGGATATAAAGTATCCAAAAATTCGCATGTTGGTCGACACGGGAGCACACATTACGTTACTCAAGTATAGTAAAATTATAGGGAACGTGCGTACTACACGAGAAGTAGTAACCCTGAGGGCTACAGGAAGCACTGATATCCCTACCATCTGTAAAATTGAACTTAATGTGAAACTAGGTACATAATAGGTTCGTTATGCATCCTTGTCACGTACTTAAAGATGATTTTCCTTTACAAGTTGATGGAATACTAGGATACGATTTCATAACTAAATACAAGGCAATAATTAGACCAGGAGTACGCGTAGAAATTTTAGACACACACTGGCCATTAGTTCAGGATGAAGAAATTATTATTCAACCACGAACCGAGACGATTATACGAGCACTAACATATGAGCAGGGGCACGGGTTAGTAGAAAAACAAACGATAGGACCGGGCGTATATATAGGAAATTGTTTGACAAGTTCTGATAATGGCACGTGCCCGATACCTATAATAAACATGACGACTCGCGCGATACAATTGCGGCCTCCGACGGTGCAACTGGAGACGTTCTCGACAACGCCAGATACTGACCTATGTGATAACAGCAGTAGCAGTGATTGTGTCACCAATCCAACATATGACATTCGAGTATTGACCGGGAAAGATAGGATGAAGGCTCTGCGCGACAATGTTAAAACAGAGTATTTAAACAAAGAAGAGAAAGCAGGTTTGATTGAGCTATGCGAAAAATATAACGACATTTTCTACTTAGAAGGAGACAAACTAGGATTCGCGGACAAAGTAAAGCACAAAATACGTTTGATACCGGGCGCGAAACCAGTAAACATAAAACCGTATAGGCTACCACAAGTACACAAGGAAAAAGTAGATAAACAGGTCAAAGAAATGATGGAGCAAGGAATAATAGGGCCTAGTACAAGCGAATGGAATGCTCCATTGTTAGTAGTACCTAAAAAGGCCGACGAATCCGGCAAAAGAAGATACAGAGTAGTAGTCGATTTCCGAAAATTAAACGAGATAACAGTGGGAGACTCATTCCCCATACCGAATATAGCAGAAATACTCGACCAATTAGGAGGAGCGAAATACTTTTCCACATTAGATTTAGCATCACGTTTCCATCAAATTGTTATGGAGTCCGAGGATCGCGAGAAGACAGCGTTTTCAACTCCTTATGGACACTTTGAATTAAAACTTATGCCATTTGGTCTTAAGGGCGCTCCTCCTACTTTTCAAAGAACCATGGAAGCCTTATTAGAAGGGCTACGTGGAATAAAATGCTTCGTGTATATAGACGATATAGTCATTCACAGAGCTCACTCAAAGAACATCAGGAAAGATTGATGCAAATTTTCGAGAGAATAAGAGAAAGCGGTTTGAAATTACAACCAAACAAATACCAATTCTTACGTAAAGAAACAATTTATCTGGGCCATATCATCACCGAAGACGGCATTAAACCAGACCAGTGAACATTAGAAGTAGTAAAGAATTTCCCAGTACCTAAGAAGGCGAAAGACCTACAAACCTTCCTAGGATTAGCAGGTTATTATAGGAAATTCATAGAAAATTTTTCTAGTATAGCAAAACCACTCACACAATTGTTAAAAAAAGATGTAGAGTTCAGATGGACTGATCAGGAACAAGAAGCCTTCCAGATATTGAGAGAAAAACCGGTATATGAAAATACCGGTATGGTTGCATTCTCGGATTCATACCGGTACGTAAAATACCGGTACGATGCCGGTATAATACCGGTATTTTTCGGTTATTTGGGAAGGGGAAACGGGACAAGAGGGATATTCCGCACGCTTCGCCCGATCCCCACTTTTCGACTCACGCGTAGCTTCTGCCGTTCATAGGAGTAGGAACAGATGTCGCTACTACATACAATGTATTTCTACGCCGACTACGCCAATGGATTCCCGTTCACCGTATCGCTCGCTCTGTCTCGCTTGTTTTTATATAATAATAAAATATATTTATCAAATGTAAGTTTTTATATGAATTTTATAATATGAATTTGGTAAAATTTTAGGTAATGTTAAAGAGATTTCCCGCTTATAGTCGCGAAACAATTAAGATTTATAGCTGATACTGGAAAACTACACATAAACCAATAAAACTAGTAATATATTAATTATACATTTACCGGTAATTTTTTTCGGTTCCGTATTTCATTATTTACAACTTTTTAGTATCTAATTTATATTTCTAATTGTAAGATATTCTTATTTGCATTATCCAGTGCCGTAACGAGGGAATGGCGAAAGAGGCGCCCGCCACGGGGCCAACTAGGTTTGGGGCGCAAAACAAAGAATACCGACCCGGTTGAGGGTCGCTTGGATGCTTTTCAAATCTTGCAAAAAAATTACGGAAGAGCAGACTTTTATCTTGAGGAACCATCCTTTCAAGTTTGCGTGGTCGACGTTTTTTTGCTTTCTGGTTCGAAAAAAACGTCGATCACGCAAACTTGAAAGGGTGGTTCCTCAAGATAAAAGCCTGCTCTTTCGCGTGGTACAGTTCGATTTTTCGCTGGACCTTTATTTTTATATATATAAATTGAAAAATATCCGCAAATATTGGTGCAAAAGTGGTGTCTCTCCGTCTTCAATGATTTTTTAAACATGTTTAAACAATTATTATGTATTAATATTGGATAGCACTATATTCGGGAAAGTTTACAGAATCTTTTGCTGTAAAGAACAATTCAATATCTTTTATAATAACATCACAATACTTGTTCAAAGTTGAAAAATATGTCTTTTATTAAGACTCAATTTTCTCAAAAACTGTACGTCTAGGAGAAAAATTAAGGACAGATTCGGAATCAGTACGAAAAACTCTATAAGAATTGCATAGTGGGAATCGAAATAATCTTTAGCTATTGGACAGTGTAATTGACAGGTCTTTAATATCTGGGCATCTTTCATAGGTATCAATGTTCAACATGTGGAAGAAGGAAAATTAGTTCTGTATACGCTAGCAGTGAAGGAAGTGTATGGTAGACACACTGCTGTACATATTACAGAACTGTTAAAAGACATCCTTTTAACATACGGAATATCCGTGAGGAACATTTATTCGATCACGACCGATAACGGATCGAACATGGTTAAATTTGTTGATCTTGTAGGAAAAGATCAGCTAGAATATACACAACATCCGACAAACAATGAAGACGATAGTGATACAGACGATGAATGTGCAACAAATATTAACGACTGTAACGAAGAAATTGAATTTTCGTTATTAGGTAATGAAGTCGCTGTAAACGATGCAAATGGGAACGCTGACAAGCATTACCAAATTAGATCTGTGCATTGCGCAGCTCATACAATGCAGTTAGAATGATGCAACTGCAAACATAATAAATAAAGCTAGGGGAGTTTGCAAAAAGTTAAGATCCCCAGGGGTGAGAAGTATTCTCAAAGCAATGCGAAAAAGAAAACCCATAATTGATTGCACAACAAGGTGGCATTCAACACTGGACATGCTGGAACGGCTGCTAGACTTAAAAGACTGCTGTGATAGCAACAATAAAGATTTATATTTACCACAGCAGACGTGGATTGAAATAACAAATTTAGTGCGTTGCCTAACGCCAGCACGCATTGCCACAAAGCAATTGCAGAATGAGCAACTGGTAATTGGCGACTTTTATCGTGTATAGACACAATGCAAATTGGACACGGCTAAAATGAAAATACCATTGGCAGCAAAAATTGTGGAAGCAATGACAGCTCGCGAGAAGAGTTTATTTGACAACGATGTGTTCCTAGCAGCGATGTTTCTCGATGTAAGATTTAATATTATATTATCAGATGAACAAATTTTAAAAGCCAATAATCATCTATTGCGTACTTGGCGATTCATGCAAGAATTGCAGGAGGATGTTCAAAAGTCGCGTAATACACCTAGTAATGCAATTGATTGTGTTCCAAGCACATCATACAGCTCATTGTCAGGTACATCATGTGAAAGTCAGAACACATATGAAAATGAAACAGACGACATCGAAAACATGTTAAGACAATTAGAAAATAACAAAGACAATCGTAATCGTAATACCCCTATAGGTAGTTTCGTCGACATGGTCACATTATTAAGGAAATATCTAAATTACCCTCGGTTAGATTCCAAAGAAAATATTTTACAATTTTGGATTAAAAAAAATCATACATCCGAGCACTGTTGCTTGGTGGAAGTAGCGCTTGCTGTGCCTCCCACCCAAGTAAGCGTTGAGAAATTATTCTCCTCCTTAAAATATGTATTATCGCCGTTACGATATAATTTGTCAGACAGTATAATTGACGATATTTTAGTTCTAAGAGCAAACGACGAAGATATAAATATACAATTGTAAGGTAATAAAGAACACAATCATTACCACCTGCTGTGTATTTTCATGTGTCTTATACCTTTTCTAAACTCCTGTAAGAATTCCTGGATAATGCCAGTGCCGTAACGAGGGTATGAAGCGTCTATGGCAAGTGTCTAACTTGTGCCCCCCGTAACCCAATAATGACAAAAAATTAAAAATTTTAATGTAACAAGTTCAATTTTACTAAATGCAATATATTAAATACTATTAACCTCATCAAAATGAGTTGCCCTGTATATACAATAATGTATTTGTCAAGGTATTTGTATGAATAAATAATCTATAACCTGAATAAGAACAAATTTTTGTTCATATTCAATGACGACAAAATAAAGGAAATACAAAACATAGGTATACGTTCAAATAATATAATAAAAACATTAAACAATTCAGCATATTTTATAAAGTAATTGTTCTCGTTTTTTCATTTGCAAACGCATCTATTATATCGTCATAATTTAATGTTTTGGCAACATCTTTTTCAATTGATATTATAGACATGTTTGTTAATCGCTCTTGTCCAATTGAATAACGTAGATACGAAATTTACAAATTTTAATTTGCTAAACGAACGTTTGCAGGAAGCTGTTGTTACAGGCATGTTATGAAAATCCTTAATTCTACGTCTAGATTTGGATACGTATTTGTAATGAGAGTTCGTAATTTTTTTGCAAGATTTGAAAAGCATCCAAGCGACCCTCAACCGGGTCGATATTCTTTGTTTTGCGCCCCAAACCTAGTTGCGCCCGTGGCGGGCGCCTCTTTCGCCACGCCCTCGTTATGGCACTGGATAATGCAAATAAGAATATCTTACAATTAGAAATATAAATTAGATACTAAAAAGTTGTAAATAATGAAATACGGAACCGAAAAAAATTACCGGTAAATGTATAATTAATATATTACTAGTTTTATTGGTTTATGTGTAGTTTTCCAGTATCAGCTATAAATCTTAATTGTTTCCCGACTGTAAGCGGGAAATCTCGTTAACATTATCTAAAATTTTACCAAATTCATATTATAAAATTCATATAAAAACTTACATTTGATAAATATATTTTATTATTATATAAAAACAAGCGAGACAGAGCGAGCGATACGGTGAACGGGAATCCATTGGCGTAGTCGGCGTAGAAATACATTGTATGTAGTAGCGACATCTGTTCCTACTCCTATGAACGGCAGGAGCTACGCGTGAGTCGAAAAGTGGGGATCGGGCGAAGCGTGCGGAATATCCCTCTTGCCCCGTTTCCCCTTCCCAAATGACCGAAAAATACCGGTATTATACCGGCATCGTACCGGTATTTTACGTACCGGTATTGTACGTACCATTTTGTTTTTTTAAATTTTGACATCAGATTCATATTCGACGACCCTTGAGTTTCATCAATTGATGCGATACCACGGCCAACTTTAATAGCTTTAAACAATAATAATTTGAGCAGGCGGAGGGAGGCGGAATTAATTTTTTCATGATTATTTAGAGGAAGGTGTACTAAAAATATTCCAATTTGTTAGAAAGCTAAACTCGGCTAAACTTTAAAGATATACCATCTTAAATAGAAAGGACTTCACAAATTTTTCTTACGGCATTGAGCATTATTATTTAAATAGAGTATTTACATTAATAGATAATAGAAAGATATGATTTTCATCACAAAAGTCTGCACTTCAATTTAAAAAAAAATCCAGAGAAAATATTAAATAGGAACGTCAGGGCACCGCATTAAAGAGAAGCAATTTTTCTCGTGAAAAATACTCCGCTCAAAATGTCCTACTTTCAATGTTTATTACAACTATTATATTTATTAAATTGTACTATTTTCTTCATTTCCGAGGTCTGTGAACATTTGGGAAGCAATGTTCATATATTAGATATCGATACGAGAAAGTTCGTTTTTGGGCAGAAAGGCACACGATTTTCCAATCCAGACCACTGTGCGGCGCACAGTGCGGACAAACGTGGCATATCTCACTACACGTGTATATCACAATGTACGATAAATTCCTTTGGCAAAACGTTTTATTAGGTGGTAATTGATATTATTAATCATATAACAATAATTTTTATGCATAAATATTGTTAATTTTTTTTTTAATTTATTAATTTTATTGTTACATTTTTTTGTGAATAATTACTATTGCATTTACATTAGTAACCAAATTTAGATTTTTATACAAAATTTTACCATGTGCTGCACTCTCTAGAGTCCCAAAAATCAAATATTACATTAATTGTAAATCAGTGTTGAAATAATAATTCTGTATAATGGAAAATGCTCACCAAGGTATATGCATTCTTTTTACATTTAATAAAGTAGATTTATTTTTTGTATAAATTTTCAACGGTGGTTTTATTTATTACTTGCATATAAAACTTCAAATTAACATATCTCGAGAAGGGCAAAAAATATCCTAAGATTTTGACATATTCGGATATATTACTTGTTGTAGTTTAAGAATTTCATAGTTTTGCCGGCAACTAACTGCTACTCTTAATTTTATAAACTTTTTAATAACTGCCCGTACCTTGCCTTTATGATGTATTGTGGAAAATTCGTTAATTTCTTTTTAAATTTATTAGTTATATTGTTAAATTTCATTTTCTGCGAATAATTACCAATACATATACATTCGTAAACTTTGGATTTTTGATTATGAAAGAAAATGCATTTTTAGTTAGGGAGCAAGAAGCTTTGGTAAATGCGGCTATTGGCATTCTTGTTCCTTATACTTTTAACTTGGGCGATAGAGAGATGAAAGTAAATTTTGAGTAACACTTCACGATGTCAGATGGTAGTATTAGCAATATTTTATCTAATACAAATAGCACAGCAACATGCTATATTTGCGGAGCGAAACCTAAGGAAATGAACGCGATCGAAAAATTGTTCAAAAGTCCCAAAATTCAACATAACCGGTTCGGCTTATCCACATTACACTTGTGGATTCGATTTTTCGAGTGTCTGCTCCACATTTCATATAGACTACCATTTAAAAAATGGCAAGTAAGGGACAATGAACATAAAAAATTATTTATATATACCAAGCGCAGAATTCAAAAACAATTTAAATCTCGATTAGGTCTCACTGTAGACAAGCTGAAACCGGAATATGGTACCAGTAATGACGGGAACACAGCCAGGACATTTTTTAAAAACTGTGATATTGCCTCTCGAATTACAGGAATAGATAAAAATTTAATAAAAAAAATTCACATAATTTTAAGGGTGCTATCAAGCTGTGAACAAATAAATACATACACATTCACAATATTTTTAAAACAGACATTAGATTTATACATTGAAAAATACAATTGGTACTACATGCCTATAACAGTACATAAAGTTTTAATTCACGGTTGTGATATTATTAATCATTTTAATATTCCAATAGGACTTCTGTCTGAGGAGGCTATTGAAGCGAGACATAAAGAAATAAGAAATTATCGTCTATATTCAACTAACTCAATCCACAACAATTTTACAATTTATGTAAAATTTTAAAACTTGAATTTTGACCGCTGAAATCGGGCATACTGTCAGTGATGGTACGTAAGGCGCTTTTTCACGCATACGCGACGATTCTAGCCTTCTAGCCTCAGGCGGCCTCAGTCAAGTACGAAAATCGGGTACCTTGGTCGCCCCGCTAATTTTTGGCTTCTGCCGTAGGGCAGCGCCAAAGCCGCCACAGGCCCCCACAAACTTCGGACGTAGATACGTTCCTGACGAAACTCGCGCATTCGCGAAAAAAGCGCCTTGCGTACCATCACTGCATACAGTCCGCTGTGCGTAGCGAGCCGAAATCAGGCTGGAAAGTCACTGCAGTTACCGACCGCTGGATATACCTCTCACGTTTAAGAATATTTTCATTTTTAACACTTTCGTTACCACGGACGGGATATCTCGCGCCCCGATACTTCCCGATAAACGCTTTTCTCGATAAAAAAAGATAAATAAATAATGTAACCTAAATACAGAGACCGCATGGAAGAGTGCAATGCACTCAAACTACAAAAAATAATGGCCAAATCAAGGTATAAATGACACGAACTGCACAAACTTACCTCCATAAGTCACACGAATCGTACGATCCACACGATTTTTCTGCTTCGCTTTCGATCGCACGCGACTAGAATGGAGGAGATTTCAGTTGAGCAGATTTCAGTCGACCTCGAATCGACCCGTGTGCCTATAGCAAGGCAAGTGGAGGGGAGAGTCGCATGCGACTGGGATCGCGTCGACCAAATCGACGATCGACCCGTCTGTGGATGGCCTAAACCAGAGGTGGTCAACTTGTAACGCATTCGCCAAACGTGGTGCATTGAATGATTACAGGAGGCGCATTGCAACTTTACGGCTACTTATTCTTTTGAAGTAGGCGCCATAACTGAATCAATCTTCACATTTTCAACACCTGAGTGTTCTCAGTTCAACTCATAAGCGGCCCACAGTGGTAAAATGTCTAATTCTAGCTGGACAAAAATAATTTTTCTCAATTATTGAAAAACATATTTCATTGAGAAAATATATTATTAGACATACTGAACTAAATAATTCTAACATTATATCTCATTATTTCCATTTTTTATCTATTAACAACTAGTTGAATGTTCCGAAACTGCGGTGAATTTTTGTGTCGTGCATTGAAAAATGAAAAGTAAGTACATATTAAACTAATTTATATTTTCTCGTTTTGGTTTAAAACTAAAAGGAGGAAGTAAATAAAATAAACTATAATCAAAAGCGTTTCTTTTATGAATGAGTTAATAAAGTTAGATTATACTTTGACTCAAGCATACTCAAGCTGCAATATTTTTGTATATTTTATCTATATGAATTACCTAACAATGTCGAAGAAAAACTAGCTGCTACAACCTGCTACTTATTGAGAAATCCGATCCGATTAGATCGCTTAATTATAGTTTGTAATACAAATATTATATGTAATAAAGTTACTGTAATTATAATTTTTAAAAAGAGTGATTATATTAAAGTGATTTTCTTATATTTACAGACTTTACCTTCTATAAGTCAGAAATATATAAATATAAGAAAAATATCAGTTTGTTATCATTTTTATGTTCAATTCCTTTATAACAAAAAAATAAGTGTCATAATAGTAATTATCAAGTATCAAGAGGATATAAATTATTCAAAAATAATTTTGTCCACCGAAAATCGAAACATTTACCATTGTGCGGCCCCTACACGGTTAATCGGAATGACAGTCACGTCGAAGATTGACATTCGGATTGATGGTGAAAGATTAATACTGACGGACTGATGAAATGGACTGACGAATTTCCAGATATTTGTAAATCCGAGCTTCAATCACGGGGAGTGGAGGGGAAACTAACAGTCTGAATGATGGTGTAGAACAGGCATGACCAAAAGTTTATAATATAACCTTATATTATAGGGGAATGTCTAAATAAATAAATTATATACTCATATAATATTAATTTTTAATAAATTTATTATTTTATTTATGTCCTTTAATATTAAATAAATATAACAATTAAAATTAATTTTGAAAAACGTGTAAATTTTTAATAAATTTATGTTGTTCGATCGGAGGCATCTCCCGAGAAGTGGGGTTATTCCACGGATATTATGCTTGAGCCCAAATAAGAAGGTACTTACTACCCAGATAGCACAAAGACATCTTAAAGTACGTCTAAAAGTTGCCTGACACAAGACGTAACGTACGTCTTTAAGTCGTACGTTACGTCTGTGGCACGTCGTTTTCACGTCTTTTTCACGTACTGTGTACGACTTTAACAGGTCTTTGTTACAAAACTGTGCGACTTAAAGTCGTCTCTCACAGGTCTTTTCGACATCTTTAAGATGTAAAGACGCAAAAAAGTTGCCTTTTTGGACATCTTTTATGCATCTTTTTTCAGACGTACAAAATCTTCAAATTTAAGAAAAAATTATAAAAAAATTGGAATCTCTATATATATATATATATATATATAACTTACTTTCATGTACTACTTGAGAGAATATTCCATTTTGTCTCTTCGAAAAAACCTTAATACAATTTAGAAATTTTTATGCAGCATATTGGGGGGGATTCGAACTCGAGACCTACCGTTTAACTTCATGATGGCTTCCTCGCTGAGCCATGCGAACCTTTGCTGTTAGATTCATTACTTTTTATTCTTATAGGCTCAAATCATATCAAATCATATATATTATTACATAAAAAATATTTTAACAGAAGTTTATCTCTTCTAATAATTATATAACCTAATTATTTAATTATTTACCTAAAATAATTTTTAGGTAAAAATCAAACTACTTTTTTTTAATGAAGCATAGTATTAGTATATTAACGATTAAGAGATATACATATTTTCGTAAGTACTTCAATCGTTTCTGCCGTGAAAACGGCGTTGCGAAAGAGGCAACTTTTACACATCCATAAAGGCATCTCTGCTGGGTCGTCGTTTCCACGTTTGAAGGCAGGTGCCTTTTATGCATCTCATTTCTAACGTGAAAACGGCGCACAGTGGTCCGGATCGAGAAATTCAGTGACATTTTGTCGAAAAATGAACTTTCTCATATTGACATGTACAAAGTTTCTATTGCTTCATAAATATCCATCTACCTTGAAAATAAAGAAATTAATAAAATATAATTAAAATTGTAATCGCGACGAACACTTAAAGTTGGACATTTTGAAAATAGCCTGTTTCGCAGAAAAAAGATACTTATCTTTATCTGGATGCCCTGACACACCTGTTTGATATTTTTCCTCTGTTCTTCTTTTAAAATGAAGAGAATTCCATTACGATAAAAATTTACACTGACAATTAAAAATTAATTTAAATAATGTATTAAAAAAATAATGTACATTGAAGGCACGGAAATTGTCAAAATTCTTCATCTTTGATACGGAATATCTTTTGAGTTCCAATTAGTACCGCATATTTACAAATTGTACAATGTTCAGTACACTTTTCCCTATATAGTTATGCACGATTTACGACCAACATCGTCCAACGACGCAAGTTATTAGTGATTCTAGTGTATCCATCGCTGCGTCGGGCGCCAGGATTGTGCGAGACGCGAAGAACCTCGCGCGCGTGCGAGCGGACTGTTTTGATTGTAGCCTACAGTCAATTGTTTATTATATGCTGCGGATGAGGAATCAATTGTTTTCTCATTTTTATTTTTGGTTTGCATTCAGATGAGACAGAACCATTGGAGAGAACACAGAGTAAAGGATTTATAGTAAAGACTTGTACAGTGTATATTTAGTGTGTATCATGTATATGTATATATTTAATCCGTGTTTAGTTCAGGGTAAGGCTTTAGAAACCCCCGCCCCCTTCCTTTCGACATGTGACATACGTCATTCTATTCGTTTTGACATGCTGAACACAAAATGTATGTGTCATTTTTGGCTGAAATGAATAGTTTTCGAGATATTCGTGAAAAACTATCGCTAATACTGTATTGAATTTTTCGTATTCCTCCACGCTCTGCGGCAACGTAAACCAGTCCCGGCGCGGCGTTTGTTTACATTTTGCTTCTAAACATTAGAGAGAAACCAGGGTCTTTCAATTTTGAGACTACTCCTGAATTTCCGTATGCGTGGTCGGGCCGGCCTAACGGCCGGCCCTCTCCGCCCCCCCCCCCACCTAACCTAACCCTCAATACACAAAATTCAATGTGTAGTAACTGCAGTTTTTCACGAATATCTCGAAAACTATTCATTTCAGCCAAAAATGACACTTACATTTTGTGTTCAGCATGTCAAAACGAATAGAATGACGTATGTCAAATGTCGAAAGGAAGAGGGGGGTTTTCTAAAGTTCAGCCTAGTTCAGTTATTCTTAATGCGTGTTATATATATTCATTTATCGTTTAATTAGAATAAGTTTTGATTTATTTTACATTATATCATCTTTTATTTGGTTTATATTTGGTAAGTACAACAACGACTAAGCACTTATTGCCTCAGTAATTTCGCATGTAACGATTCATATTTGCTATTCAGATATTAATTATCGAGCGTCGAGAATGGAAGCTTTTCGAAAACATCGAAACTTATTTATAAGATTAAAAAATTCGTCAAAGGACATGGGTGATTACTCATTCTTACATAAAGAAATATGTGAACGAATTAATCTTTCTCCGGAACAATCAAAAGGATTAACGAAGAGTTTAAAACTATTCACTAGTAAATTAAAACAGAAGTGGAGACCGTCATGTTATACACAAGTGAGATTCCTTCAACGTAATAAGTCATGGTTGGAAAAAGATTTTTCATATCTAAGTGCCATATTGGCAGAGATTCCGTTTTCAAGTTCGGCAAATACCCATTACATAAAAAATCGTCTACGGTACACATATACAAAGGACGAAAGTTATATTCTCAATGCAGTAGCAGGGAAAGAATACGGAGATCTCGATCTCTCATTAATAATTTTTCTCTCGATGAATTACTGAGTGCACTAAAGATGAAATTGCGAAAACAAGGCATGCATCGGGAGTTGCGCGGACTGCAATATTTATTTGACAGTAAAAACGACAAAAATATTGAAACGTTTTTTTAAAAAAGGACACATGCTTCAACAGAAAACGTTTTCAGCACAAAAAGCTTTAAGCATTTTCATTATGGCTGAACTCTCCAAATTTCAGTATATTACCATTAGAAATTCAGCCATAAAATGCATGAACAATCTGTGGCCCCCTTATTTTAAACTGTCGCAAGAAAAAATACAGTGCTATCCAGCGAAGAGTAGTATGAAAATTACTGAAACATATGCTCAAGTCGAATTACAAGCCTTGTTAGACCATACAATTTCCTGCATATTGAAAAGTTTAGATACATTGCCAAGTAATAATCAACTAATTCTCATATGCAAATGGGGTTGCGATGGTGCTTCAAGCCAGCAAAGATATAAACAAGTATTTCATGCAGACCTTAATACGAATGAAGAATCTGTTTTTATATCTAGTATGGTTCCGTTAAAGTTACATAACAAATTAACTTCACAAATCCTCTGGGAAAATCCGCGACCATCATCTCCTTGGTTTTGCCGGCCAATAAAATTCGAATTTATTAAAGAGTCTCAAATAATTATAGAGCAAGAAACTAATAGAATAAATAATGAAATTCGAAATTTGAAGTCGTTTAAAATAAATAATACATGTATCGAATATACCATGCTATTTACAATGGTAGATAATAAAATTTGCAATGCGATTACGAGTACAAAATCCTCTATGCGTTGTTATATATGCGATGCAAAACCAACGGAGATGAATGATCTAGAATTTGTAAAATCAAAACCAACAAATAATAATAATTATTCTTTTGGAATTTCTTCGCTGCATGCTTGGATAAGATGCTTTGAATGGATGTATCCTATAATATACCTTCTCAAAAATGGAGTGCTAACACACCCAATTTAAAAAACATTCGAAGCGAAAGAAAAAAGAAGATACAGGAACAATTTAAAGAAAAATTGGGACTTGTTGTCGACTATGTAAAACAAGGATGGGGCTCATCAAACGATGGGAATACGGCAAGAAGGTTTTTTTAGAATGCTGAAATTTCTGCGGAAATAACAGAAATTGACGTTGATTTAATTAAAAGGCTGCATGTGATCTTACAAGTAATTTCGTCACCATACAAAATAAATATTACCAAATTCGGAGAATATACGCTACAAACAGCAAAATATTATGTGCAACGTTATGGATGGTATTACATGCCTACCTCCATACACAAAATATTAATCCACGGCAAGGATATCGTACAAAATGCTTTGCTACCGATTGGACAGCTTTCTGAGGAGGCACAGGAAACGAAACACAAAGATTTTAAGAAATTTAGAAGCAGGAACACAAGGAAAAATTCCAGGATCAGCACAAACGAGGATTTACTTAATAGATTGCTCCTAACTTCCGATCCCTATATATCGACAATAAGAGTAAAATCACAAAATAAAAAGAAAAGGCCGCTAGATCAAGAAGCTGCAGAATTGATACTTGCATAGATTTAAGTAAATCAGCCAGTAAAGTAAGTAAAATGTTATTAAAAATAATTCAACAAACACTAAACATATTAAATTATTTATCATTGAAAAGTGATTATTTTTTCATATTTTTCAGTGAAAGTTTCATCAGAATAACTTTTATGATTCAAAAGCTGTGGCAGTGTCACAGAACTTCTCGGTATGGACGAAAAAATTTTAATTATAAATTATTACAAAAAATAGTTAGTGAACTTATATGTAAACAAATTTATTATCAATAACAAAGTATCAATGAAAATTAATTAATAAATATTGTTTAACAAATGCAAAAAATATTTAATTATCTATAATTAAAAATGACTATTTTTTAAATATTTTTAGTGAAAATTTCATTGCAATATCTCTAATGGTTCAAAAGTTATAACAAAATGTCACTGAATTTCTCGATCCGGACCACTGTGCGGCGCACAGTGGGTCAAATCGACGTTCTAGCTGTTCACGGGCTAAAAACTCAAAGTCCTCATATCGATTTTTAACGAATGCACAATGTTTCTTAAATGTCTATTACATTCGAAAACGATAATATTAATTAAAGCTATTAAAAACTCTCGTTACAATAAACGTTCAAAAATCAAACTTTTTCAGATACGATTTATCACCGAAAAAATTCCTTTTCTTCATAATGATGTCCTGGAAAACCTACTGAAGATTAAGTGACCAATTTTTTTTTATATGAAGAATGTATATCTATGTTGAGAACGCACCAGGAACTAAACATCATTGTTCATAATTTATTATAAAAAAAAATATTTAGTCAACTAAGGAAATCGTTAAAGTTTTTCACCTTTGACAAGAAATAAATTGTAATGCCCGGTGATGTCCATGTTCTGACAAAGTGGAATATTTTCGGCAAGATCTCCTCTAAAAGATCGTGCAAAATTTAGATCCATCTTCGTCCATCTTCCGAAGTTATGATAGTTTAAAGCGTCGCGTGTCACGCGCACAATGGTGAGTTCGATCGAAATCATGGCCAAAATAGGAAGGAGTACTACAATTTAGTTTAGTGTGACAAAAAAATGTTTCCTACAAAAAGTAATCAGTACACAGTCTTTTACAAATATCAATACAAAAAATTTCAAAAAAAATTTTTTTTCAATAAAAAATTGTGGTCACCTTCATTATTTATTTATAACTATATATTTTTTATTCAATAATGTTATAGCTGACGGCAAGACGAATCCAACGACATATTTAATGTAGTCTTTATGTATTGAAATAATGGTGAAATAGGCGTGAACACCCAGTTTTCAAATATTATTCATTATTCACACGAGTTTTTAGACATTTCCGGTGGTGTGACAAAAAAATGTTTCCTACAAAAAGTAATCAGTACACAGTCTTTTACAAATATCAATACAAAAAATTTCAAAGAAAAATTTTTTTCAATAAAAAATTGTGGTCACCTTCATTATTTATTTATAACTATATATTTTTTATTCAATAGTGTTATAGCTGACGGCAAGACGAATCCAACGATCTATTTAATGTGGTTTTTATGTATTGAAATAATGGTGAAATAGGCGTGAACAGCTAGAACGTCGATTTGACCCACTGTGCGGCGTCCCGAAAGAGGCAACTTTTACACGTTCATAAAGGCACCTGCTGCTGGGACGACGTTTTCACGTTCGAAAGCAGGTGCCTTTTATGCATCTCATTTCTAACGTGAAAACGGCGTCCCAGAAAAGATGCCTTTATGGACGCCTAAAAAGCGTCTTACTGAGACGTGAGACGTAAAGACGTAGGACGGGCATGAAAACGGCGACTTAAAGTCGTCCTGTGCTATCTGGGTAGCCGACGCGGTAATCTATCCTCTGATTATAACTAGAATCATACTAGATTTTGGGTCGAAAATATGGGTTTGCGCCTGGTTTGCGCCCATCAATTTTATGGCTGACGCGCAACAACATGAGCAGAACAAGTACCTTCTTATTTGGGCCCAAGTTACTTGAGAATGCCTCCGATCGAGCAACTTCTGGACATGAAATAGAGGCAACCATTTTGTGTTGTCTTTACAAGCAAACATGGAGGACGAACGTGATTTTGAATTTGAATTTAATCTGGACGAGTTACCAATTAACGATAGTGACGAATGTTTGAGGCGTTTTATCTCAGAATATGAGAGTTTTCCAGAATTATGGAACAAAATTCATCCAAATTATACGAATAAATACAAAAAACAGATAGCATTGGAAAAATTGCTTCTAATTTATGAAGAAATGAAGCCCACAATTGTGGTGAAGGATGTCACAAAAAAGTTAAATACATTACGTTCCAATTCTAGACTGAATAAAATTAAAAGTTCACAGAGGTCTGGGTCTGGAACTAATGAAATTTACAGGACCACTTCATGGGTCTTTTACGCATTAAAATTTGTACAAGATTCAGAAAGTCCGGCTCCTTTGATCATTGAAAATGACAATACACAGGTAAGTAATGTCAAAACTGTAAGGTTGGTAGCAGCGTGTGGTAAAGAGAGACCATGCTGTTGGCAACGGGTACCGATCGTCGCTTGTCTAAAACGACAGAGCGACGGCGGCGGAGGCGCGATCGGCACTTTTTGTCGGACGTTTGAATCAAATACACGTGTTTCTATTTTACTCCTGGATTATTATTTTATTCCCTTATTCCGAAAGAGCCCCGTAAAAATTCAGAAGTGGGATTAGGATCGTGATTAGGACCGTGATTAGGATCAGTGCGGTGTTAAGGAAAACGTATTTTATTCCAAGCAGAGTTTTATTTTAAATAAAGACAAGTCGCCATGGACCGTGAGCTGAGAGCAGTGGAATTGAAAGCGATTTTACAGCAGAAAGGCCTGCCGACGCACGGGAGGAAGGCCGAGTTAATCGCAAGGTTAAATGCAGCAGATCCCTCGGAAGAGTGGAGAAAAATACCAGTAAATATTCCGGCCACCGATGACGAGGGGGAGGAGGACCGACAGGAACCATTTTTTGATATAGAGGAGAATTCGGATCCGAGAAGTCCGGAAATGGCCCTGATTGAGCTGAACCGTAGGGAAGCGGAGCTCAAGCAACGAGAAATGGCTCTTATGCGGCAAGAGTTGCAGTGGCTACGGCGGGAGAACGAGTCGTTACGTTCGACGCCATCTTATTCGACGCCATCGAGAGAAGCCGTTAAGCCACGTGTTAATATGAATTCGCTCAGAGAGTTATTGAGTGAGTTTAATGGGGAAAATGAGGACTTTGAAGTGTGGGAAAAACATTTACGGCTGTTATGTGAGACGTATGAGCTCGACGACAACCACGCGAAGGTGTTGATCGGGACGCGTGCGAAAGGAAAAGTGCAGGCATGGTTGCAATCGAAACCGGAACTGGTGAGCTTGAGCTTGAACGAGCTTTTGAGGGAGATGGAAAAGATGTATAACCATCGGCCGGATAAATGCGTGCTACGGAAACAATTTGAAGATCGCAAGTGGCAGGGCGATGAAACATTTGGTGATTATTTCCACGATAAAGTGATTAAAGCAAACAGAGGCCAGTTCCGAGTGACGAGTTGATGGATTATGTTATCAGTGGCATTCCAAATCTGCAGCTGAGAAACCAGGCGTACATGCAGAATTTTAGAAGTACGTCGGCTTTATTGGGGGCGTTCAAAAACGTCGTTCTACCGACGAAATCGGAAGGAGTGTCAAAGCAACCAGCGAAGGTCCACACGAGACAAGACGCGGAAAAGAGCGGGACCAAGAAGAAGGAAGAGGGGATCGTACGAGAGGGATACACCCGGAAGGTCGTTCGGTGTTACAACTGTAACCAGATTAGCCACAGCATATCTGAATGTCGGCTACCCAGCCGAGAAAGAGGGTCCTGTTACAGTTGCGGCGAATTTGGGCATTTGAGTAGGAACTGCCCGAAAAAGGAACCAATACGCAGAACGGACGTCGGAAATCTCGAGGAAGCAGCAGAAAGCGACGAGTTCCAGCGGGAACTCACCTACCACATCAACTGCGGGGACGTTAAGTACATTTTATCGCTTATGACTTTATTAGATACGGGTAGCCCGATCAGTTTTATTAAGCAGAAATTTGTGAAAAATATAAAGGTTCGTCCGGTTGAGATTAATCGAAATAAATGTTGCGGAATAAATAGGTTCGAATTAGTCGTTAAGGGTCTCGTAAAAGCGACGGTTTCTTTGTACGGGAAGGCGGAGAAAGAGATCGAGTTGCGCGTGGTGCCGGACGATACAATGTTTGCGTGCGTTGTGCTAGGTCGGGATACGCTACAGTCGTTCCAGTTAGGTTTCGCGGATCGTGCGAGGAGGGACAAAGACGAACCGACTCCCGACATTATGAATATTGAGGTTGAGACGGGGAAGGACAGCATGGTAGATACATTTAAAATTAATAACAAGTTGGCTTTCGATGTTCAAGAAGAAGCTAAGCAATTACTCGTAAGACATTATATACAACCGGAACGGCCCGAAACACCAACGGTCAAAACGGAGTTAAAGTTAATCGTAAATAGCGCACAGCCATTTCATTTCCAACCGCGACGCTTATCGTGTGTTGAAAAGGAAAAGCTTAAGGTAATCTTAGATGATTTGTTGAGTCAAAAAATAATTCAGCGTAGCAAGTCCGAATACGCATCGCCGATCGTATTAACGCACAAAAAGAACGGTGAGATTCGATTGTGTGTAGACTACCGGGCACTAAATAAAGTACTGGCTCGGGATAACTATCCATTACCCGTGATAGAGGACCAGCTAATGATTTTAGACAGGAAAAAATATTTCACTCGATTAGATTTAAAAAACGGTTTTTATCACATTAGAGTGGCACCGAAGTCGGTTAAATTTACTGCCTTTGTGACTCCTTTGGGACAATTCGAGTACCTAAAAATTCCGTTTGGTTTAAAGGTGGGCCCTTCAACTTTCCAACGATTCGTGCAGGAGGTTTTCCACGAACAAGTTTCTTCCGGCGATATCACGGTTTATTTAGACGATATTCTTATTATGTCACACACAATCGAACACCATTTGAAACTTTTAAAAAAAGTTTTCCGCTTACTTGTGCAAAATAGGATGGAACAGAGAATGGACAAGTGCGAATTTATGGCAACTAAATTAGAATATTTAGGATATGTTATTGGAGAGAGCGGAATACGGTCGACGGAAAACGGCATCGCCGCGGTAGAAAAATTCCCCATACCTCAAAACGCAAAGGACATACAAAGTTTTGTGGGATTGAGCTCTTATTTTCGTAAATTTATTGAGAAATTTTCTATAATCGCAAAACCACTTTACGATCTCCTAAAGAATGAAGTTCCTTTCCATTTCGGTTTAAAAGAATTAGAGGCGACTGCGATGCTAGTGCCGTAGGGTTTGGAGCAGTACTTTTACAACGGAAACCGGACATGAAATACCATCCAGTTTTCTATTTTTCGAAGCGCACCACTGAGGTTGAGAGTCGTTACCACAGTTTTGAGCTGGAGACACTTGCAATAATTTATGCGTTACGCCGTTTCAGAGTTTATTTATACGGATTGAAATTTAAGATAGTTACCGATTGCGAATCCTTAAAACTTGCGCTTAAGAAAAAGGATGTTAATCCACGTATCGCAAGATGGGCTTTAGAGTTACAATGTTACGACTATGAAGTGGAGCATCGACCCGGTACGCGGATGCAGCATGTGGACGCGCTTAGTAGAATGACAAATATATTAGTTGTCGAGGATAACGCGTTAGAAGTAAATTTGTCAATATGCCAAAATGGAGATCCCGAAATTAGGGAATTACGGAAAAAATTAGAGGAACGGGAGCACCCATTCTACGAAATGAGGAATGGGTTAGTGTATCGAAAGAAAAATTCGGAAATATTATTCTATGTGCCCGTTTCCATGGAGAACCATGTGTTACATAAAAATCACGACAAAATGGGACATTTGGGGGTAGAAAAGACAGTGAATAATATCACAAAAAATTACTGGTTTCTGCAATTAAAAACGAAGGTAGAAAATCACATAAGAAACTGCTTGAAATGCATCTCATTTTCGCCGAACACAGGGCAAAAAGAGGGTTTATTGCAAAGCATACCGAAGGGGGACGTTCCATTTCATACCATACATATCGACCATTACGGTCCGATAGATAGAAAACTCAATTAATTTCAGATAGGGGTTCCACGTTTACTTCGCAGGAATTTCGCGATTTTACCGAGAACAATAATATTCAGCACATACTGATAGCCACGGGATCACCGCAAGCGAATGGACAAGTGGAGCTGGTAAATCGCGTACTCACTCCAATGTTAGCCAAGTCGGTGGATAATGATAGCGGAAGGTGCTGGTATCGCATCTTACAGGAAATCGAATTTTCTATTAATAACAGTACAAATAAGAGCACCGGCGAAACGCCGAGTAAGTTATTGTTTGGAATCAATCAGCGCGGAAAGGTACAAGATACAGTAGCCGAATATTTGGAAAACGAGAATAGACAACCGATACCGAGCATAGAGGCGGTTCGTGCGAAGGCATCCGAAAAAATTGTTGCGACCCAAAAGTGGAATGAAAAGCAAACAAACCGGAGAAGAACGAAGCCGCATAGTTATAAAGAAGGGGATCTCGCCATGATTCGTAATTTCGATTGTACCCCGGGCGCGCCTAGGAAATTGATACCTCAGTTTAAAGGACCTTCTTATAGCCACATGTTTTCCATCTATTGCTCCAACACAGTTTTTAATTTTGTATATAGCTTCGAACTCATTGCTTACTAATTTCCAATCCTCAGGGGTGGTAAGCATCTGAAACAAAAAAAATGTATCTATTAATAAAATAATGAAGACTGTTTTTTCTTATCTTTTTGTAATTTCCTAAGCCTAATTTCCAATTTCCTTTCCGTGTCTAACTGTCGGAATTTAAGACTGTACTGCGCATCTGACTTTAGCGGAACTCGTTCATTGGCTAATCCCCCTACTCGTACTTCGTCGACCACGCGATCATTGGCTGATCAATTTTATGGCTGACGCGCAACGACTTGCGTTACAGGAATCTCAGGAATTTGTAACACCAGGAACTTCATACTCTCCAATTACATCTTATCCACCGCCGGCAAAGAAGAAAAAAGGTCAAAACTCCATAGCCAAACAAAATGAACTCCTTCAAGTGGCTTGTGATTATTTATCTCAATCGAATACGAATAATTCATCTCAAGATGATAAATATCTGAATATAGCAAAGGTCTGGGCGAACAAATTAAAAACTCTTGAGCCAATGCAAAAAAGATTGGCAGAGAAAGCAATAAATGATATTCTGTTTGAGGCAGAAATTGAAACCCTCCATAGGGATTCTGTCCAAATTAATCAAACACAAATCCCACCACGCTCGTCGGTCTCCACGTCGTGAGCGGCAGCACAATATTTCGCTAATTATACAGAATAATTTTTATTACTGTAAATAAAATAATTAATAATAATAATAATTATTATTAATTTTTGTTTTTGTAAATAAAATAATTAATTTTCTATTTCCTACTAAGTATTTCAAAAAGAACGATTGAATTTTTTCATTACATAACACAAGAGAATATTTTTTAAGAATCACTATTTTATATGTAACGCAATAAGAAGTAATAAGTATTAGTTGGTAATACAGGAAGTGACAAGAAAAACGGGACAAGTGGCCCTGGCTACATGAAAACTACATAAACTAAACAATCTTAAATGTAATAGAAAGATAATCGCTCTATTTTACGTAATAGAAAGATTATTAAAATTGAATTCCAACTTTAAAAATAAAGTACATTTACATTATTATTAAATAACGTAATAACCTTTATGTAATTCTGGAGAACATAAATTAATGTTTTGGCAAGTTACAAAAACAGCTTGTGGTATTGTTGATGTAGACATCATGACGGAAAATTTAAGATCTTCAAAACTTCGCCCAGTTGCTAAATACCTTAACGCGAGTGCCACTCTTTCATGCAAAGGTATACAATCTTGCATGACAGTATTGTTTCTAGTCAAATGTGGTGCGCTACCATGTTCACCAGTTTATTGAATATATTTGGATCCATGCGGAAATAATTTTTGAAATCGTTCGAATTTGTGGTAGAAATCTCACGCAGCAATAAATTTAAATGATTCCAGCGATCTCTTTTTTTAACCATTCTTTTACCCAAATGGTGCGTTTTATTTTTTTCTTTGTAGCCAATGCTAAAATTAGTGCTACACATGCTTTTCCTTTATATGACATTTTGTTTACAAAATTTCGTCATTCAATACTGTCAGTCTGACAGATAGGTCCTTCGTGATTGAAGCAGATTGAAGTCAGGATTGACAGTCTGACTGTTCAATCAGCAGTTCAATCAGACTGTCATTCCGATTGACGGAGATATTTATGTGGCCCCGTTCAACTGAGACACCCTGTATATAAAAAAGAAATATACATACAGGGTGGTCCACGCAACTTGCACATCTATAATAACTTCCAAAGTATGCGTTGCACGAAAAAGTTTTGTATACAGAAGTTGCATGGTCTGAAGGGGTACATTATGTAGTGTATTTATTTTTTTACAGGTGGACACGTAAAGGAAATGTGATGGTCAACTTCATTTTTTTAATGGAATGAGGTATTGTTTAATAGATCAATCGATGCAGATGGACATTCGTTACAAAAAAGTACTAACCTATGTATGTCGAAAAGTTAGTAGTTCAGGAGATATTTCAATTTAAATAACTCTAAAATACCATTATTGTCGTACTAAGACGTAAGTGTTTATACTTACTTGTGTAACATCTTAGCACGACAGTAATGGTATTTTAGAGTTATTTAAATTGAAATATCTCCTGAACTACTAACTTTTCGACATACATAGTCACACGTAATACGACACACATAAGTAGTTTTTTATAACGAATGCCCAGCTGCATCGATTGATGTATTAAAAAATACCTCATTTCATTTAACAAAATGAAGTTGACCTTCACATGTCCTTTTCGCGTCCACTTGTAAAAAAATAAATACACTACATAATGTACCCCTTCAGACCATGCAACTCGTGTATACAAAACTTTTTCGTGCAACGCATACTTTGGAAGTTATTATAGGTGTGCAAGTTGCGTAGACCACCCTGTATATGTATATCACTATTTACTGCGATTTCTTGGTATGTTATCATCGTTAAGATTTAATATTAGAAAGCAGACAATAATGGAACACAAAGCATAGTATTTATGTGATTATAATTATACTCCGTTTTACTACAGTTGATAACAATGGGTAAATACGGAAATTTGAGTAACAACAAAAAAAGTGCCACATTGCAACATTGCACAGGTATGTACAGATAATATAATTTCTTTTCAATTTTCAATAGTACTAATTTTTTTTTGTTTTAATTCCTATATGATAAAACACAGATTTCCACAAAATACAGCACTGCGTAAACAGTGGATCAAATTAATAGGCCGGGAAAATTGGATACCTACAAATAGTAGTTAGTTGTGTTCGGATCACTTTCATAAAGACTGTTTTAATGTGTATTACAACAGGAAAAGTTTAAAACCGGGATCTCTGCCAACTATTGGGTTGGCAAATAAGTTCGTTCCGTTTTTGCAATTTATTCCACTCTAAAAAACCGAACGAACTTATTTGCCAACCCAATATTTCGACACACCAGGAAATGTTTCAAGAACATAGCAATATTTTGATATAAAGTAATCATGGAAGTAAGGAACTGTGTCTTAATTGATTTATAATATACAGGGTGTTTCGTCTAAAACAGGACACCTAAATATCTCTTCAGGATATTGTGATGCAAAAAATATTTGTTACGTAATGTGCATGGTGTAGGAGTGTGCGGGTTCCCGAAATTTACGGGTTCCCGACAGTCGAGTCGAGCCGGAGAAAGTCCGGCGGGTTCGAGCGAGTACTCGAAACATCTGAATATTCGAGTAGCTTGATCGCATCGGGTAGCTTGATCGCATCGGGTAGCTTGATCGCATCGGGTAGCTTGATCGCATCGGGTAGCTTGATCGCATCGGATGCTTGATCGTTCAGGGTTAATAATATAAATAACTATATAACAATAATATAATAATAATTATAATAATAATTATAATAATATTATATAACTATAATATTTCCTTATTAATTTTATCAATCGTATAATTCATCTGTATATATTATAAATTCTTGATTAGGTAAAAGAAAATCAAAATTATTAAATTTCCTAAACAATACATTAGGAAACACAGAAAGACATGAGGAAACATTTCATAGCAGGAAAGATAGGGAAATAGCGATGTATTTGTCCGAAAGCGTTGTTTCCAGGGATATTAATATTATGCACTGGTGGAAATCGAATCATTCAAGATTTCCACTACTATCCACAGTAGTGAGACGTTTTCTAGCCATACGTGCGACACAAGTAACCAGTGAACGGTTATTTAGTACATCCGGAAATATAGTTACAAATACGAGAGCAAGATTATTACCGAAAAATGTGGAGCAACTATGTTTCCTTCATAATAATTTAAAATATATGGATTAAGAGAACATAAATATGCTTGTATATTTTGTTACTATTTACTACCCAATTAATTCTCTATATGTGTAATACGGCTTATATCGGTTACGCTTACGTTTCTTAATAACTGTTATTTTTCAGTTGTATGTATTATAGATTTCGCTTCCGGTTTCGGTTATGATTCAGTTCTGTCATTCCGTATTTTGCCGGGCTGAAAAACATGTAATATTGTACAAGACGTGTATATATATATTATGTTTTTTGGTCGTTACAAATATTTATTTATTTAAATAATCGTTTTCACAATAAATTCTTATTGAAGCAATAATTTAAATTTATGTAAAATAAAGAGGTTTCTATACATTATAAAAATTTATTTATTTATAAATTGTTTAAATAAATAATAATAAATAGCTATATAAATAATAAGTATATAAACGAATTTGTATACATTATATTTTGCAGCATAAAAATTTATTTAAATAATTGTTTAAATAATAAATACGTATTTAAATAATGAGTATATAAATAATATTGTAAGCATTACAAAAGATTACTTATTTAAAATATTGTTCAAATAAAGAATAATAATAGATAATAGTTTAATAATACATAATAGTACAAATTTTTGTAATTATTTGTTCAATATGTTGATTTGTATAACATTATAAAAAATCATCGAAATCATCAGAATCATAGCCGAAACCGAAATCCACAACCGAAAAATAACAGTTATATATATATAATTCGCACTAATGCGGTCCTGAATTATGTTAGGTCATGAATTATACAAATAGTTTGGCTAATCTATGTAATCCGAATGTCTCCGGCTATCCGTTACGATTGACGATCGACGATCAAGCATCCGACGCGATCAAGTACTCGACGCGATCAAGCTACCCGATGCGATCAAGCTACTCGATGCGATCAAGCTACCCGATGCAATCAAGCTACCCGATGCGATCAAGCTACTCGAATATTCAGATGTTTCGAGTACTCGCTCGAGCCCGCTCGATTTTTTCCGGCTCGACCCGAACCCGTATATATGGGAACCCGCCCACTCCTAGCATGGTGTCAATGGACTAAATATCTAGCACGAATATTTTTTTCCGAAGGTCATTTTTTTCGGAGTTATCAAGGTCATCGATGTTTTTTTATACATAACTACATTCTTATTTTATTGCATCGGGTAACTGATCGAAAAATACATTCAGATATGTATAATAACATGACCTTGAGCTTGATCTGAAGGTAAAACTTTAATTTTCGAAGATCCAGGTCATTTCAAGCTCTTTACTTCAATGTATATCAATTCGACACATTCTCTAAGACGAGTATCACATGCCGCGCCGCGACGGTCGTCGCTATCAATTACGAAAGCTCGTGCGCGTCAACGAACGAAAACGGATGTTACGGATAGAGAATACATTCCGTTCGTTTCCTCACAGGAATCTCTTCCAGATCGTCTTTGGCAAAAAGCGTCCTTGATAACCATTCATATCATAGTCGAACCCTTTAATTTAGGACCGAGCTCTGGCTCCGATTTCATTAGAAGTGACAAAAATGAGAGTCTGACCCTAAGCCCTAATTTCTAAACGCGATTAGATTACGAACAGTGCATTCCATTCATTGTAGGGATATACAGGGTGTCCCAAAATTCGTGAAAATCCCGAAAGGGGGTGGTTCCCCAAAGGGGAAAGGTGAGACCATTTCAAGCGACATTTTCCTTTGCACCAACGTCAGCCGCGGCTTTGTTTAGGAGTTATTAACGAAAAACACGGACCAATTAGAGCGCGCCCTGTCCCGCCGCGCCGGCATACGAGTGTCGATGGTATGCCGTGACATCGCAACGAACAAGAGTTTTTCGATTATGTGAATCCTTATCGGAGATTTGAGGCTTTCACGGCCCGGCATCATACAGTTACTTCTGTTGAGGCTTGCGGGTGTAAGCCGTGTCCTAAAGCAGGCCCGGGCGCGGTTGGCTCGCGGAACATATGTTACTGCTTCTCCTCTTCGCTTGGTCGGCAAGTAAGTCCCCACCACGGCCACACCGACTCTTCCCTTAGCCTTAGCCTTAGCCTTAGCACGAGCACCCCCACGATGCTGCACCGGCAGGTTACTCACCACTACTATGTAATGTGACATGACAGGTTTTGCCGACGTCTTTCCGAACCTTCTACCGGAGACCGGGTCACTTTTTCGACCATCGGAACCGAAACGGGCGTTGCGATTGATCTCCCTGGAGACGGCCGAGTCCCAGCGGAATAGTATTATCGCGTTTGAATGTCGTGCCGCTGGGCGCGACACGAGGTTTCAGATCCAACTACGCTCCTTAGGAGATTTCGATGCCCATCTTCCGCTGCTAATTGGCGAGAAATGTCGAGAACAGGCACCCGGAGAACCTATCGCAGATCGGCGAGCACGGAGAAGACAACGGGGATTGGACCGAGCCCGGATCCGTCAACCCGGAGACATCGGCGAGGCCATTACGAAAAAGGGACGACCAACGGCCCAACCTGGCCGATTCTCGCCCGGGCAGGGCCATGAGAGCCCACCCGGAATGGCTCGCGTCCACCCTTACCGCCCTCGCAGCGTTATCGGACGCCGCCTCGAGAAATTTAACAATTTTCGAAGGCGCGGGTCCGAATCCTTTAGATTCGGCCCTGCAGCGAGGAGCCACGCGATAGGCCCCGAGTGTCGCCACAGCGAAGATGGATGAGGAAGTAGAGGGGATGCCTCGCTTCCGCGTTCCGAGCCGACACGAAGTAGGTCACTAGGCCGAAGGACTGCGAACTAGTAGCCACCCGTGTAGCTTTGAAATCTCCGAAATCTGATAGAGTATAATATCGTGCGACAAATCTACGAGAGTAACGAGTCCACGAAGTGGTAAGTACCGGTCAGCTTTCGTTGTTAGAAAATTGTGAATACTCGTGTTGGCTCGGGGCGTATTTTGACGGAATTTCTAACCTCGCGTCGTGTGCCACGTGCTTTCGGCGTGTCCAGCGACCGGGAAGAGCTCTCCCGAGAGGAACGCCGGGCCGTGTATCGTAGCGTCCCCGAGTGCTGCGTGATACGGGGCGTACGATATTTCGTTTTTCGATATTCAATAGGAGATCCTCGAGACGTTCCACGGTGGGACGACGCGACGCGCTCGTTTCGTTCTCGTCGCGTTCTTGCCGTCCTCGCCTAGTCGAATTGTATCAGATCGCGTATTCTATCGGGGCTCGGCAGATTTCGTGTCCTTTGGGGCTTGTATAATTTATGCGGAGGCCTGTAACTGCCGAGCTCGACGCGAACGAATAGAAGTCACGCGCGAACGGCCGAACTACCGCCGAATATTCTCGACGACGCGCCGGCAAATATTTTGACTGCCGCCGGTTCATACCGGTGGCTTGTATTACCATCCCGTTCTTAATAAACGGTAGCATTTTGCCCCGAATTAACTCTATTCATTTCGCCTGTGAGAACCGTTCCCGTCGCGGGGAATGCCCCGTCCTTTCCCACGTGGAATCCTGGCCTGTTCCGTCGCTATCCAAGGCATCTACGCAGTCCTCGCAGATTCGAAAGAAGTTCGTGTAGAAACAAAAGTTTCGCGTGGCACGGTAACGTGCCTGGCGCCCGAGTATCGATCTACGGTCGATTAAGTATTGTCCGATTTCGAGTCTGCGAGTGGCTGTTTGTCCCAGGAGGACCACGTTTCGCGCGACCGAGCGTGGCCCGGTCTTTCGGCCATAATTTCCCGAGTCCGGTTGCCGATTTCGTAGTGAATCGGTAAACGGCGTGACAGTAAACATGTACACGCACATAAGACCCTTGCCCGAAGCTCGTGCTAATTGTATGGCTAAGGGCTAAATGAAGCGTCGGAGTGGCCGTGGTGGGGACTGACTTGCCGACCAAGCGAAGAGGAGAAGCAGTGTAACCGTACCAGTTACATATCGAGTGTGAACGAGAGGGACTATCGCGAAACCCTACCATAGCGAGCCGCGACAAGATCTGCGATCCTTGTCAAAGTAAAGAACCGCAGATCATCCCCGCTAATTAGGATGCGCGCGCACCGATCCCCACTCGATATAGATCGAAGGAGGTCGATGCGCGAAGCAAATTCGTCACTCTACGTCTGGAAGCGGGTCTAATAACACGCGACTCTAATAGATCCGGCGAAAACTGGTACGTGTTCGAGAAGTTAAACCGACTTCGCATTCCTAGTCAAACCGCCTAGATTGCCTTTGTTTCGTACGCGCCTCAAACCGAGGAGTCACTAGTACAAACCGTACTGTGGCACAGCCGACGTTAATATTTATTAACGTGTGTAAAGATCGTGTCGACGTAGAGTCAATAATAAGATTTACGTACGAGAAGACGGCATTCTGATAGGAAGTTTCAGTATAGAGTCGTGTGATTATATTTAAAGGTTATAAGCAAACGACAGAAAGATTTAGTACGGTTCCTATTTGTGAATGTAGAACCGGAGTGGAATCGGGCTCGCTTAATAGCGCAGAAGAAGGCACTCTTTTGGTGTAGCATAGCAAAAGGAGCTTTTGTACATGTGCTTCTCTGAGAAATCAGCAGAGTACATATATGCTACGACGGTCGCCATCTGTCAGGGTTTACGCGTTTAAATGGCAAATGTGATTATGTACAGTGTTAATTCACTATTTTATAACCGGAGTGGAATCTGGCTCGCTTAATCGCGTAGAGGACGACACTCTTTTGGCGTAGCATAGTGAAAGGCGCTATACGTGTTGGCATACAGCATACTTCTCCGAGAAATCGGCAGAGTACAATCTATATGTTTCGACGGTCACTGGATGTCTGAAATTAACCATAAACTGACGAGTCGATTTAGTGTGATACAAGTTGCTAGACACTGATCCGGAGTGCAGCCGACATCACCATATGGTGCAGAAGGGTGTACTCTTTTGGTGAGGAGAAGGTAACTAGTATTGTATGTGTTATCATGGGTGATGCCTCTCCGAGCAATCGGCAGGGTACGCTCGTGTTATAACGGTCGAATACGTCAGTCGTATACGCTTTAACATCTAAATCCAGATCGCATAAGATCGTTGAAACGAATCCAGACGTAGTGTCTCTCAGGGTGCACTGGGCTGCGTGTCACAATAGAAGTATCGCGTTTGGCGACCGTATTTGATAGAGGATTTTTCGGTAAAACATTTAATATCTTGCCTGTGTGCAAGTTTTGTAGAAGTATCGCATTTGGCGTCATCTGGTGTTGCATGCGCAGATGATCCACGCGTCCACGTGCTTTTGGCTTTATATCGTTTAGTAAAATTGTTAAAAGTGAATAAAAAAATAGCTATGGTTGTAAGACGGTGCATGGTTCATAATTGCCCCGGCAATTACACCACTTTACATAAATTTCCTTCGGACAGAAAATTCGGGAACAGATTATTTATTTGGCTCTCTGCGTCTGGGAACAAAGAATTATTACATTTGCCAAAGAAATCACTTTTGCAGCGGGGAATATGTAATATACATTTTGAGGCCAAATATTTTCTTCAACGAGGCCTTTTTGTGTCTGCAGTACCAAGTTTATATTTACCAGGTATTTTATTCATAAATGAATATACAGTAATTTTTCAATCGGAGTCCTGGGTCGCCTATCTAACCGTAGTCCAGTGCCTACTCACTCCACTGCCGGCCAACGCTGCGCCGCGCCGTAGGGCGGCGATGTTTGATCTCGGCTCGGGTCTATCGATGTGAACACCACACATTGACTCGACTGAATCGAAGTCTCAAACTTCTTAATTTTAATGATCGGTTTATGGGACTTTAACTAGCTTATTCCTGGCGTTTCGCTGATTAAACTGGTACCAAAAACGATATAATTGGGCCAATATTTAGTGGTTTAATCGACGATGAAAGTTTCGAACGCAACGAAGAAGAGCGTATTGGAAAGAAAGAGACGCGAACAGTAGCCGCCGTCGGCACAGTTCAAAGGCCCGCGTTGTTGCTGATCTTCGTTGCGTTCGAAACTTTCATCGTCGATTAAACCACTAAATATTGGCCCAATTATATCGTTTTTGGTACCATTTTAATCAGAAAAACGTCAGGAATAAGCTAGTTAAAGTCCCATCATGATATCATAGAAAATAAAGAAGTTAAGATTTTGGTGTTTCATTGTGATGACGCACGGGCCTTTAAACTGTGCCGGCGACAGCGACACGCTTCGGCCACACGATCCTATTTCATTCTGTCCTTCTCTATGTTCGGCTCGTCGTTTGAAGTCTCAGCGCGGTCGACGGAGTCATAAAAAAATAGCCTCTCTACGCTACCCAAGTCCGTTCAACACACGGGTGTTGGGACTCCGATCGAAAAATTACTGTAGTTAAGAAATAGTGCTATAAATATGTGATAATACATCTTGTCTTTATATTCGCAGATCCCATTGAAGTTCCACTGGATCATTACACTCGTGTTGAAAGTGAAGGTGGTAAAAATTGTTGAGATTATAATAATTTACCACTGTCGGTACGTAAGGATGTGTAGCGTGATAGACACTAGGTGGCATAGTGTGATAACAAAAGAGGAAGTCGACGCAACGAGCGTGACGGCGTTAGTTAGTTGGTTGCGAATGAGTATCAATAGAGAGTGGTCACAAAAGTTTATTGTAAGAGATTTTGCTAATGAGCACATGTAAGAATAAAATATGTAAGAATGTGAATATAAATATATCAAGTATATAATTGAAATATAAGCTGCAGTAAATAATAGAAATAACACGCTTCACACCAGGAGATTAATTATAACAGGTTATGGGCCCAGGTGAGCCGATTAAACTGGATTAGAGAACTCTTAGAGGTTAAGTGGACCACGTGCAGAACGGAACAAAAATGTGGAGCGCAACCTCACATCTGAAGAACACATTCAATGTAGAAGCGTTGAATGGTAAGAACTACCACACATGGAAATTCAGAGTACGGACAATTTTGGCAGAGCAAGGTGTGGAGAGTATGATAAAGTTGGAATTTGATCCTGCAGCATATACGGTTCAAAAGGAAAGGGAAGAAGCCCAGAAAAAGGATTGCAAATGTAAATCCACCATCGTACAATGCATAGATGATAATCAAATCGAAATTGTGAGAGGAAAAGAGACCGCATATAAAATGTGGAAGTCGTTAGAAGAAATGTACGAGAAGAAGGGTCTGCCTGGACAACTATACCTAAAAAGGAAATTAATGTCGCTAAAAATGAGCGAAGAAGGAGATTTAGATGAATTCCTGAACAAATTCGATGATTTGGTATGCCAATTGAGAACGAGCGGAGTAGAAGTAAAAAAGGAGGACCTTATATGTAACTTGCTAATGGCATTGCCAAGGTCATTTGACACAGTAATATCAATATTAGAAAACACACCGGCTGAAGATATAAGCCTAGAAGCAGTAAAAGCAAAACTCAGAGGAGAAGTAGAGAAGAGAAAACTAGGAAAAGGAAAAGGCCAGGGAGAAAGTGACAAACCTGCAGCATTTGCGATACAAAGAACGGTGACGTGTTACGGATGTGGAGGAACAGGCCATTATGCCAAAGACTGTAGAAAACCAAAAGACGATAGAAGGCAACGTGGATATAGCAACCAGAAATCATGGGTCAGAACAACTTAACGTGGAGGAAGCAGTACAAGACGAAATGGATACGGATACAGAGACGCACAGAGGTTCAACAATAGTTGGAATCCAAAGAGGCAGCAGGGCTCGCAACTCATACATAGAGGTAACCAATTGAACACGGGCAACTTCGTTGAAAACAGTGATCAAGAAAAGAGTGACAAAAGTGTATGTTTTATGAGCAGTTATGAAAGCAGTAAGAAATGTGAAAGTGAAGCGAACATTATATTTTATATGGACTCAGGCTGTACAGATCACTTAGTTAATAGGAGAGAGTACTTTAAGGACTTAATGATGTTAAGAGAACCGATTAGAATAGCCATTACGAAAAATAATAACTTTTGTAACGCGACGAGGAACGAGACAACCCCAGAGGCGCCAATCCGCCTCGGCACTACTCTGAGATGAAGAAAAGAATCGCGCCGCGATCGAATGTTCTAGAAGGCCGCATGTTCGAGAAACTTCTAAAAATCCCTACAACGCCCTAGCAAGGGTTAGCAACGCTTGGTATAAATACCGGTAGACTATCGTGGAGTATTCACTTTTGCTGCGCCTGTGGGAGAGGACGAGGTAAGACCACGGCCGCCCATAGGTTAGGGAGAGTACGAAGCAATGCTATCGGATGCCCGGCAGCTTAGGAGAGGACAGGGGTTGCACCTGGGAGTTCGATTAGGTTCTTCTGAGAGACAACGTCCGGTTCTGAGAGATACTCCGATAGTCGGCCATCTTGTCGTACTAGGTGAAAGCTCCAAGAATTGACAGTGTCCACGGGAAATAACGATCGAAATTTTCGAAATAGTTGTAGGGAATTTCTGTAAATAGTGTAAATAATAAATAGTGTATATAGGTAAATAGCTTTAGGTTAGGTTAAGTAGTTTATCTACTTATTTAGTGTAAAATAGTTTTAGTTTGTGTAAAATGTGGTGAAAGTGAGCGCGAGCAACCGCCATTTCGTGGCTCGAAACGTACGAGAAGACGGAACAGAGGAATCCGTGAACTTGTGAAACGAGTTTCGTTTCAAAAGTTCCCGGACAGAACGCAGTGCATAAGCATACGGTGAAGTCCGAGGACTTATGAAACACGTCTGTTCCATAAATCCCCGGACTGTTCCATTTTGAGCAAAAAAAAACCCTATTTCAAGGTTAGCCCGTCACCAGTGAAGCTCCCGCAGTGAGAGGAATACTTTTTTCCGTCTTTTCGAGTGTCTTCTTCTTCCGGACTTCTTCCGATTGTGAAATAATTTCGAGGGCCGTGTAGAGAGTGCAAAAATAAACGTTCTTTGTAAGGGGAAATTTTTCGAATTTCCAATTAGTAAATGCAGTACAGGGCGTTAAAGACAAAAGTGAGAACGTTTCACAAGTCCCTGGACAGAGTTGAATTATTGTTTCTCTCCGTAGATTAGGTTACGTAGGTTTAGTTAAGTGCGTTTAGGCTATTTTTAGTGTTTTTAAAATATTGTAAAGCGTGAGAGAGATCCAGCTAGTTCATTAGTACGCGGACTTTTTCCTATTGTTCAATTTTGTCAGTTTTGCGGTTAAACGGAATTGTGAGCGAGCGGATTATAAAAAAAAAGGGGGAAAAAATTTAAAAAAGTGTATTCGTAGTGCGGAATTAGGTATTTACGATATATAGGTTTAGGCATTTTAGTTTTATTAGTTTCATTAATTAGTTACAGAAAAATTTAAAAGCGTGTAAATTTATGTATACCGTAAGATTGTAGAAACATAAGGACTCCGTGAAGGAGGATTAATAAAAAAAGGAAATGTCTTGAAGAGAGGGGTTGCACCTGGACGCCTCTCTGGATAAATGGGAGAGGACGGCCATGAAGACCGGCCGCCCGCCGAGAGAAAAGAACAGGGTAGTTTCTTGGCCGCCTGAAAGTAGGATCACCAGGTTACTCTGTACGTCTTGGAGAGGACAGCCATGAAGCCCGGATGCCGAGCTTACAGAGGACACCGGGTGAATCCGAGTCGTCGTCGTTTTCCCCAGAAGGAGAGTACGGTTGAGATAAACCGGACGCCTGATGGGGAAACCTTATATTAGCAAAATCATTTAAACCTACGTTGCTAACCTTCTTCAAAGGTTTATTGTAAATTATACGAAAACATCCAATGTACGAAACTAATCGAAAATATATTTTCTTTGTCCAGAGAGAAAACTCTATCCCTGTTAATTGTGAAAAAAAAGAGACCCACCCAATCCTATCAATATGTCGGAGCCTACACTTTATAGAAGCGGTAGGCATAGGGAACATGGAAGTGATAAGCTGTGTAAATGGTGAAGAAATAAGTTGCAAAATATGAAATGTATTCTATGTACCCAATCTAAGAAAGAATCTCTTATCGGTAAAGAAACTAGAAATGTCAGGACTTAAGATAGTATTTGAAAATGGAAAAGTAAAACTGTTTAATAATGGGAATATGACCGGAATAGGCAATAGAAATAACTGGTATGAGATCAAATTTGTAATTCAAAAGGGTGAGTGTAGTAGCTAACTTTGGGGCGAAGCAATAAAGACAGCGGCATATGTGATTAACAGGAGTCCAAGTGTAAATTTAAAGGATGCAACTCCGGCAGAGATATGGTATGGCAAAAAACCAAACGTAAAGACACTGAGAGTGTTTGGATCAACAGCATATGCACATATTCCAAAGGACCTAAGGGGAAAATTTGATCCGAAAGTAGACAAGTGCATCATGGTGGGATATGCACCAACAGGCTATAGATTATGGAATACAGAGAAACAAAGAATAGAAATAGCCAGAGACGTGAAGTTTAATGAAAAGTTACCTTGTTGCAGAACCAATAGAATCAACATAGAGGTTGATGACGCCGGAACAGATGAGCAAGATGTCGAAAGGACAGAAGAAATGGAGGAAGATGACAGACAAGGAGATGAAGTAGTAGATAGTCAGCAAAGGGTAAATAACCAAACAATGCATCAAGATACAAGTGGGAGATGCCAACGGAAGAAGAAGACACCATCAAGGTACAAGGATTTTGAATTATATATGGCATTTGATGCAGTATCATTTGTAGAAGGAGCTCCAACAAGAATAGAAGAAATAGATAGAAGTCATGACGAGAAACTATGGAGAAAAGCGACGCACAGGGAATTAGAAGTAATTGATAAGAAAAACACGTGGGAAGAAGTTGAAATAGAAAACTGCAATGAAAAGGAAATACTGGATACCAGATGGACATACTCATTCAAACCACTTGAAAAGGAAACGACAAACCAATATAAAGCAAGATTAGTGGTTAGAGGCTTCGCACAGCAAAAATCGTTTAACTATGATGAAACGTACTCACCAGTAGCAAAAATGTTCACCATTAGAACGTTATTAGCAGTAGGGAACCAATACGAATATTATTTCAAACAATTAGATGTTTCAAGCGCATTTTTAAATAGCAAATTAAACGAAGATGTATAATATATATATCCACCACATGGAGTAAATTGTAGAGATAGACATACAGGGTGTTTACCTATAGGTGGGAGAAAATTTAAGGGGTGGTTCTCGACGATAATCTAAGACGAAAATGAAGAATAAAAAAATTGCGATTTCGGCTTCGTTATTTAGTTATTAACAATTAAAAATCCGCCTAAAATGCTGCAACACTTCTAACAGAAGTGTACGTTGCGTACGTCACACAGGCGCGCGACAGTCTCTTATCAAGTGACAAACGCATGCATACCTTGGTTCTCATTTGGGGCCCCAGCGAGGTGAAAATGTTTAAAAAATCGTTGCACGACATTGAACCTACCTACTCGTTAAAATCCACAAGGGCATTTCTAACATCCGCCCTATGGAATTATCGAGTAGAAGGGGTCAATGCCCTTTCACTTTTACATTCATTTCACACATATCCACAAATCCTTATCCTGCACTATAATTGTTCATAACACCGTACTTAATATACTGGAAGAAACGCTCTAGCACTATTTACGATATCATACACACGCACTACGAGTTTACAGAGAGTACAAGTTTAATGAGGGAAATGTGGAGAATGTAAAGAACTAGTAATCCTTTAATGTTGAAACACTGCACTTTATGGAACTTGATTTACGTCGCGAGACTTGTTCACAGACCGAACGGACATCTTGAGGTCGTGTGTGATTTCTGCGAACGGAAATCTTCGACGCGTGCGAGAAGAATCGTTCGTACAAGCTAGCATCCGTATGCATACTGATTCAAGACAGCTGATGAGGTCGATGCCAGATCGATAAAACAAATGTAGATCTACAGCAAACTACCGCCCAAACGTCGCGCGTTGCTATACCAATACATTGTCTATCCTGTTTTCACGAATTTCGTGATTCCTTCCCATTCTGTCCGTGACCGCGAAATATTTCATGTGTGTGCATTGACCACATCAGCTGTCTTGAATCAGTGTGCATACGGATGCTAGCTTGTACGGATGATTCTTCTCGCACGGGTCGAAGATTTCCGTTCGCAGAAACTCGTAGTGCGTGTATATGATATTGTAAATAGTGATAGAGCGTTTCTTCCAGTATATTAAGTACGGTGTTTTAAACAATTATAGTGTAGGATAAGGATTTGTGGATATGTGTGAAATGAATGTAAAAGTGAAAGGGCATTGACCCCTTCTATTCGATAAGGCGGATATTAGAAATGCACTTGTGGATTTTAACGAGTAGGTAGGTTCAATGTCGTCCAACGATTTTTTAAACATTTTCACCTCGCTGGGGCCCCAAATGAGAACCAAGGTATGCATGCGTTTGTCACTTGATACGAGACTGTCGCGCACCTGTGTGAAGAACGCAACGTGCACCGCTGTTGAAAAGTTGCCGCTTTTTGGGCAGATTTTTAACTGTTAATAACTTAATAACGAGGCCGAAATCGCAATTTTTTTATTCTTCATTTTCGTCTTATATTATCGTCGAGAACCATCCCTTAAATTTTCTCCCACCTGTAGGTAAACACCCTGTATAGACAGACAGGGCAATTTGCAATTTGCGGACCACGCAACAGTGTGGATGTTAAAAGGCGTCTACGGTGCAAGGCCGCGGAAGCAAACTGTTGCATTTACGTATGGAAATAGTAACAACACACATTTTGATATTATAGAAATGTTCCAAAAAATTGTAATAGCAGCTCAAAATATCGGTCTTGAGATCATAGCGTGTGTTTGCGACCAAAATGCAAGTAATGTTAAAGCGATAAATGCGTTAATACAAAATTCGTCGAATCAGACAATTTGTATTAACAATCGGGAAATAATTCCTTTATATGATATCCCTCATTTAATGAAGTGCATTAGGAATAATTTATTAACCAAAAAGGGCCTAGCCGATTAAGATGGTCAAAACTGCCCTTAGAGGTTTTTCCATGGCTCTTGAACCATTCGAAAACTGACCAATAAAAACCCATCTGAGTAAAATTTCAGCCCTCTAGCTTGCCCGTGGGGGTAGTTATAGGTTAACCTAAAATTCCACGTGTCTTGATTTATTTTCCAATACACCCCGTCCTTCCGGAAGCCGACCATTCTCTCTGCCGCATACGAATCCTGGCCGCGGCGAGCTAATCAGCAACAGAGGGACTCCGACGCGAAGAGACCGATACCGGGAACAAGACCCGTTACATGGCGCCCGAACAGGGACCAGTTAGCATATCAATTATGTCGAGACCGTAGCACGTGGAATTTTTTTTTTGAGGTTAAGGACGCGTGAGATGTAATAAACTAGCGCCATCTAATAAAATAGTGCTGGAAAGTAGCGCCTCTATCAGTCTATCGGCGTAGTGCTGAACTACGGATGAAGTAGGACAAGGATAGAGAGATAAGAGCTCGCAGGAGAGACAAAGACAGAGAGTACCCAAGCAGATTGATTTTTCGATGAATTCAATGCAATTTCCTGAAGCGAAGAAGCAATATCTTTGGATGCTCTTTGCGTTGACGTGTTCTCCGTGTTATTTCGGATCAACGTACAGAGCCCTTTTTTGGAAAAAGTGTACTGAAAAAATTTTCTTGGGAGCGAGACGCGCGGGCGGGCAAGTGGGGGTATATCTCGAGAATGCCTCCGATCGAGGATCGAGCTACGAATTGCTCACGCCTGGGCTTCTTCTCTGAGTGAGCTTAACTGACCTACGATTGAAGTAGGAGAAGGATAGAGACATCCTCGTCTCTCCTGCCGGGCTGTGACAGAGAGGAAGATATGTCGCTCGCAAGAGACACGAAGACGGAGAGATATAACCGAGCAGCTTGGTTTTTCGATGAACTTACACCTACTTTCTGAAGCGCAGAAGCAATATTTTGTTATGCTCTTTGTGTTGAAATACGGAGAGTATTATTGCGGTGTTCCGTACAGAGCCCTTTTTTGGAAAAAGTGTACCGAAAAAATTTTCTTCTATAAAAACGTACGCTATTATTGTTTATAAAGTTTCGAGACCCCGAATAATACGGAGAATATTTCAACACCAAAATGATCAAAAAATATTGCTTCCTCGCTTCAGGGACAATAGTTTTCTTCAGCTTTTCGGTGGAAGAACTTCGTTCTCACGATTTGAAGAAAATTCTTTTCAACAAAAGTTGAACAGTATTTAAACATCTACAAACTTCTATGTATATACACGGTGTCCCAAATTTTCTATTACACGAGATATCTCTTTATCCACCACATCGTATTTAGAAAAAAATACTTCCAATAAAATTTGTATGAGTTTCAAAACTGTATAGAAAGGTGTATTTTTTAATATTTTATTTGACGTGTCGTAGGTCATTTTAAGATCAAGTTCACTTTTTTAAATGGAAACATAATTTTTTTATTACATCAACTTATTTTATGAGAAAGAACAAGTTAGTTTTATTCTTTTTTTTTCGTTTTATTTATTATACACTATTAATACACTAGTTATTGTACAGTGTACGTAACCGTCTCCTTGACCCCTCGAAGTTTTACTTTTTCTCAGTTTTATCTTAGAGTCGTGGTATCGTTCCAGTTACGGAACCGACCGTGAATCTAAAACATTGAAGATTACGGCTCGAAGGATATAGAAGAAGTTGATGTAATAAAAAAATTATGTTTCCATTTAAAAAAGTGAACTTGATCTTAAAATGATCTTCGGCACGTCAAATAAAATATTAAAGAATACACCTCTCTATAGAGCTTTGAAACCCATCAAATTGCATTGCAAGTTTTTTTTCTAAATACGATGGATAAAGAGATATCTCGTGTAACAGAAAATTTGGGACACCGTGTATATGCATAGAAGTTTGTAGATGTTTAAATACTGTTCAACTTTTGTTCGAAAGATTTTTCCGTCAGATTATCGGAAACCCTTGAAAAATCTTGAGAACGCAGTTCTTCCACCGAAAAGCTGGAGAAAATTATTTTCCCATGTAAGTTATCTTGAAATAATGTAATTTATTATATTAAATATATAGATCGCGACACTAAGTTGATGCGAACGCATTACCGAATTTTTTTTTTCTTTTTGTTTTTTTAAGGATGAAGGGGAAAAATACATTTAAGTACACCCCAGAAGGGGGTAGTGTGGGACTCAGGAGATCAAAACGGACGGATCTCCCACTACCCACTAAAAAACCTTCTTCACCCGGGACACTGAATGCAGTGTCCCTCTAATCAAAAAGTTTATTGAACGGTATATCTATTTATTTAACCGTTCAATGAAACTTTTCTTCTTTTAGCCGCTTCCTGTGCTTCAATTACGTACTGTGGTTCCCTCAGTGGCTTGCCTCTGGCCTTTCTGCTATCAATTATTTCGGGAACCAAGCAGTCTTCATAAAAGCGTCGGAGCGGTTGTAACATTTTCTCATTCCAAAACTGATCGTCACGCTCGACAGTCGTGTACTTAATTCCAAGAGGCGTCCAGACTGCAAAGATGCAATATTGTCTTTGCGTCACATGCAACTGCCCTTGTACTTGGAAATAGTACGCGTGTTTTGCGTTTAAACGACTGTCGTCGTGTTTGTCGAAAATGTTACTGCAATTTGAAACATTTTTCAGAATTGCTTCATCAGGAGTCACTTGGCGCGCCGCATAAGGGCATTTAATTTCAACGATGGTATCGTCTGAATACATGCCATCAGGCGACGCGCCAAGATATGGGAATTCCTCATCAATAAATAAACCACAATCTTTGATTTCTATTCCCATAACACTCTCTAATTGTTCTCGTGCCAATTTCTCTTTATCTTTACCCCACTGAATAGCAGGACGTTTTGTTAAATCAGGAGGGTAAAGAATATCTTGAATGAGACCTTGGCGCGAAGTTGTATCTCTCACGGAACAAACTTTGGCGAAATGTGAAGCAGTCAGCAGGTTCTTACGTTCAAGATGCCACCGCGGGTTTTCATGCTGACCCCGTGTATTCTTCTCTAATTCGCAATCCTGCTGTTTGCTTCGTAGTTTTCGGTAATGATCGGATTTCAGCTGTTCGTAAACTTCAGGAGTAACATCCGGCACTTCCGCGTTTGGACCATAATCTTTATCAGGTCCACGATTCTTGCCAGAATATCTTGATTTACGAACAGCTAGACCCGATTCTTTTGCTACGCGCAAACGTTCATTCCGTTTTGCCTGTCCGGCAATATATCTTTTTTCCATCACGGTTGCACGTGCTGGGGGCTCTTTACCTAACGCGTGACAAGCACGACTTATCGGTGCAGAACTATTACTTTGCACAACTGATGCTTTTACACGCATTTCGTAAGAGCCTCTTTGCGCTAAATTCGTACGTTTCCCGCCGATGAGCTTGCAAATAATGGCATTACGACTTTCAACACAATTGCTGGTATAATTGTACAGCAAGCTCTTCGCATTTTGTTTTATGCGTTGCATTGCATATTCTAATTTGTCATGTATCCCTGCAGCTTGTAATATGGGGACAAGATTTGCCTCGTTTTCTTTTGGAATTCCGTCACAAAAATACGAGGCGCAATCTCGATGATCCCCAAATACATGGCTGAGTACATTGTCTAAATCTCTAATCAAACCAGCAATTTTGTCTTTCCATTCTACATTACTCTCTCGGCGGAACTTAGCAGCCTTAGTAACAGCGGTTCGAATTTTCATTACGCTGTTACGAACGACTTCTTTTTCTTTTGCGTATTTACGACCACCATAATTACCCGCTTCTCGTATTTTATTTGACAAATTCCGGAGAAGATGATTTATACATTCTATCTTCTCCACAACAATGTCCGGGTATGGTGGGAAATCCGTCGATTTTTTTAAAACATTGCTATCACCATCGCCAATGTATCTACTATATATCAATCCATGCATGTCTATACTACATCGGAAGCCTTCGAGGATGATGTCACTTTCCATACTGGTCGAGCTCTGATCGGCTCCCCAATTCTTATAGCATACATGTTCTTTTGGTGTCGTATTAATATTTGCTGCTCTTGCGCAGATAACACAATATTTATTACGTACACCAACGAACAATGTTTTTCGCGAATGCCACCCTACGATAAGAGCCGATCCGGATGGAGAATCGTAACTACCACTGCGATACGATCTCTTCATCCATGAACCGTCTACTATCACAGGTACATGCGGAATACCGTTAATGACATCACCTCTCTCTATTGCTAATTGTCTTTCCACTTCGCCAGCCGCTCGCATTTCTGCTTCTGCGGCACTTGCGATAGCTTCGGACGCTTTCTTTTCATACTCTGAATACGTTGTATGGCACATGAATTGAACATCCACAGCAGTCATAACTTGATCTAACTGCGTGTGACCGGTCCCTGTCAATATAGCACCAAGAACGGCACCTATATTGACATCCAATATTTTGTCATCTGTCGGTTCGCTCCAGAAACTACCTTGGAAACGACACATGCGACATTCGACAAAAAACTGGGTCTTGATACCGTGACGAATCGTATTCGTTACAACAAGGTCAGCGAACCGGCAGTTATTGGACCAATGCTTGGATAGTCTTTGCAATTCTGCAAAAACATGCATAAAGTTCACGATGCACCGTCCACTGATCTCGGCAGAACGTAAACGATGTGCGTCGATGTTCTCATCTTCGTGCAAAACGATATTTTCAATGTCTTCGTCCATATCATTTTGCATTCCCGATGATGTGCTTTCTACCAAACACGCATTTGTAATAGTTGCAGGCAACGTAGCAGATACTGATTCTAATGGGAACGCAGTATTATGCGGCACATCTTCATCCTCAGAAACATGCGTTGCTGAACTTGCATTTTCTACAATGCTTTCTTCATTCATTGCAACGCATGTATCGGCAGATAAATGAGATGTGCTTGCAAATGATGTAAGCACATCTCCTTCATCCTCAGAAACATGCGTTGCTGAACTTGCATTTTCTACAATGCTTTCTTCATTGATTGCAACGCATGTATCGGCAGATAAATGAGATGTGCTTGCAAATGATGTAAGCACATCACTAGTTGTGCTTACGTGACGCTGCCCTTCATTTAAATAATTCGACGTACCTGTTACGTCGTTTGTGGAATCCTGATGCAGCTTCAAGCGTCGCAAGGCTGTCATCCTTCCCTTCATGGACTTTAATCTGGACTTTGATCCTTTATTCCTGGTCATTCTTGTGTTATCATTTTTTACACAATATCCAAATATTTCGCACAACACACGTCAACACGCGCCGCGATACGATAATTAAAAAAATAAAAATAAAAGTAAAACTAAAACTGAAACTGAAACTGAAACTAAAACTAAAAATAAAAATAAAAATAAAAATAAAAATAAAAATAAAAATAACAATAATTATTATTATTATACACGATTCAACAATTATTGCTGAACGTGCACACGCGGAACCGACTTGTCGAATAGATTGTTCGGTTCCAACTGAACACATTCGTCTCAAGCTGTGAAACATTGAAACATCACAGTATAGTTTTGCTGACGAGGAGCGAAACAGAAGACGGTGAAAGAGGGAGAGGTCAATCGAGAGTGAACGTAGAGAAGGACAGCATGTAAATACGGATCGCGCGGCCGATACGTGCAGATGTAAATAAACATCCTAGTTACACAAAGTATTGCATACATATTCCTATAATATTAAAAAAAGATTTGATCTGTTTTTAATATTCAAATGTACATACAATATTTATTTTACATTTTTTGATATATGCAGAAAATATTTTATATTTATCATGGCAAAATATTTGTTCCTGAATATACTGGAAGATAAACTTACCTTTCATATTACGAATGAAATATTGATTTCAAATGTAAAATAAATCTTTATTCAATATTGGAAGTAAAATGTTTATTTTCAATTTACTTTGAATTCGTGTGTGTCATTTAATCGACATACATTTACATTATAAGAACATTAATAAATTACTTTTCGTATGATGTGGGACGATGTCGTTGCACGAAAAATAATCGTAGCTCTTATGTCTTACACAATGTGATTGAACTGTAAGATTAAAAAGTTCAGCAACCGACTCCCTATAGCATTCCTGGAACCTATTCGAGATCTTTCTTGGCTTTGTCTAAACAGAGTCTGGAAATAGACACATTTGACTGCAGTCAAAACACTTGGAAGAGACCCTGACCCTGTTGCAGCGGACAACATTCATTCGTTAGCTATCTAGAATAAAAACTTAATTTGCAAATAATTATTTAAAACATTATATATACAGAGTGTTTCACGCAATTGTTTCAGGTAATAACTCCGTTATTAATGCATTTATGATAAAATATTATAAGAGAAAGATAAACGGATTAAAATTAGATTAGATTTTTTTTAGGTTCAACTGTGCATGTGCAATAAACAATTGCATCACTTCTTTAACTCGAAATGCATATTTTTTGTTGTACTAATAAAAAAATCATTAGGGTACCATAACAAAAAAATTGTTAGTTCTTGTTTTAGATACTCGACCGATTCCACTCTGGATCGTTATCGAGTCTTTAAGGTAAATGAGATGAAAATGAAAATTACTGATAGTCGACGAAACGATTGCGTAAGCGATTCGGAAAGGCTGATCGATACGTAAACGAGTGTCGTGTTTGTCAAAATCGAACCGAACGATCAGCTGAGCGCGTCGCGTCGCGTCGTGGCGCTCCCGGGGAAGGGTGGGACAGTGGGGGGACGACCGCGCGCCGAACTGATCGATAGATCGATGTCAATCTTTATTTACATATTATACAATTTACCCATGCTTGTACAATAAAGAGTGTACTGCTAATACATGTGATTAAATAAATTCGAAAAAATCTCTAACACTAGAATTAATTGCAGTTAGGGGCCCAAAATCGTGAAAATCTCTCATTTTTACCATCTTTGCAACGTCGACCGATTTTGACGAAATTTTCAACTACAAAACGCGCTTTGTAAAGTACATATTTTTGTAGAATTCTTTTGCCAGTGCTGAGATACAGTAAATTCTCTATAAACGCGAAAATCTTTTCACGATAAACGCGAAAGAAATATCCCCTCCAACTTAGCACACAGATCTCGGCTCGGTATATCGGTGTGAACCACTACTAACGTGACGCGGAGAGTCGCAGTTGTCGGCACAGTTCAAACGCCCGTGAGTCATCATAACGTTACATCAACAGTCTATCTTCTTTATTTTCCATGATACTGTTATAGGACTTTCACTACCTTATTTCTGGCATTTTTCTGATTAAAATGATACCAAACAAGATCTAATTTGAACTGAATTTAGTGGTTTAATTGAAGGTATATACATATGAAGTAACTTTAGAACATAAAAGTACAGTGGTCGTGCGTCGTCCGGTTTCCCGGCAGTAACGTTCAAATAAATACCATCAATCGGTTCTCATATACCAATTTTTACATTAATAAACCGTTTCTATTTAAAATGAATACATATTTTTAACATAGTCTTTACATTTTTTATTTTCTGGAAGGTTAAAAAGTGTAATTAGGAAAGTAATGAAAAATAACAATACAAGCAATACAACCTCGCAACTCATAAAAATAGATTGTGGCTGGCGCAAGCGCACAAGCAGCGCACACGGATATAGTAGAGGTACGTGGTGAGTGTAGCGCTGATTCCCGCCAATATAACTGTCGCCTCGGAGGCATATGTACATAGGTACATATCTTAGTATGGACACGCTGCTACACACAATCTCATTCTCACACGTACATGAAAACTGTGAAAATGTTCCGATATTGTCCAAGATTTTTCGTACGATGAATGGCCGCTAGAGGCGCTACGCGTAAAAAACAGTAACGTATCTATGATGACGAAGCAGTGGAGCCCCGCACCTTGAGACAGTTATATTGGCGCGAAAGTACCGAAACAATCTGTTCCGGACAAAAAAACTTCAGGACGTGTCCTACAAGTTACAAAATATACACAAATATACATGTTATACATTCATTTTTCAGAATCAAATCATACATATCCTTTCAAATTCTGCGGGGTACTCAACGTACCCTATTTTATCGAGAATCTTACATTGCTCAGACTGACAGCGCCTCTAGCGCCCATCCATCGTACGAAAAATCTTGGGCAATATCGGAACACTCAGTCAGTGTTCCGATTGTTGGTTCACTTTTCAGTCTCAGTAACGTAACCTTTTCGATGAAATCGGGTAGCTTGAGCACCACGCAGACTTTTAAAAAATTGGTATGATTTGATTCTGAAAAATGAATGTATAACATGTGTATTTCTGTATATTTTGTATCTCGCAGGACACGTCCTAAAGTCTTTTTGTCCGGAACAGATTGTTTCGGTACATTCCTGCCAATATAACTGCCTCAAGGCGTCAGGGCCCTGGCCGCTCTGCTGCGTCATTGTAGATATGCTACTGTTTTGGTCGCGCATGCGCGAGAAAGTGAACCAACAATCGGAACACTGCACTCAGTGGAAGAGGAAATTATTTAAATAAAAATAAATTTTTTAAAAATACCACGTTTTTAAAACGGACTAAAAAGTATAAAATAAAATTTTTAAACACGCCACGTTTACAAAACGGACTAAAAAGTATAAAATAATTTTTTCTAGCCCCATACAGATTCCTAACCCCTGAAAATTTGTGATTGTGAATTTTTAATAGCTAAGAAAATACTTGTAAGATTTAAAACGAAAAACGTGGGGCGCATGCAATAGATAATTGATGAATGAACACTAAATCACTAACAACTTTATTGCACTGCAAATGATATGAAGTGTTGTACGAGATTTCTCAGCGGCAGCTACTCTCTACACTCCTTACTATGTATTATCTTGCGCCCCACGTTTTTCGTTTTAAATCTTACAAGTATTTTCTTAGCTATTAAAAATTCACAATCACAAATTTTCAGGGGTTAGGAATCTGTATGGGGCTAGAAAAAATTATTTTATACTTTTTAGTCCGTTTTGTAAACGTGGCGTTTTTAAAAATTTTATTTTATACTTTTTAGTCCGTTTTAAAAACGTGGTATTTTTAAAAAATTTATTTTTATTTAAATAATTATTTTCTGCTTTTTAGTCTTGCATGTGTGAAATTTTATAATCGATTTTGAACATTTTGATGAGATTATAAAGCGGCCCCTACACGGTCAATCGGAATGACAGTCTGATTGAAGATTGACATTCGGATTGATGGTGAAAAATTAATACTGACGGACTGATGAAATGGACTGACGGATTTCCAGATATTTGTAAATCCGAGCTTCAATCACGGGAAGTGGAGGGGAGACTAACAGCCTGAATGATGGTGTAGAACAGGCATGACCAGAAGTTTATAATATAACCTTATATTATAGGGGAATGTCTAAATAAATAAATTATATACTCATATAATATTAATTTTTAATAAATTTATTATTTTATTTATGTCCTTTAATATTAAATAAATATAACAATTAAAATTAATTTTGAGAAACGTGTAAATTTTTAATAAATTTATGTTGCTTGATCGGAGGCATCTCCCGAGAAGTGGGGTTATTCCACGGATATTATGCTTGAGCCCAAATAAGAAGGTATTTACTAGCCGACGCGGTAATCTACCCTCTGGTTATAACCAGAATCATACTAGATTTTGGGTCGAAAATATGGGTTTGCGCCTGGTTTTCGCCCATCAATTTTATGGCTGACGCGCAACAACATGAGCAGGACAAGTACCTTCTTATTTAGTTATTTGGGCCCAAGTTACTTGAGAATGCCTCCGATCGAGCAACTTCTAGACATGAAATAGAGGCAACCATTTTGTGTTGTCTTTACAAGCAATCATGGAGGACGAACGTGATTTTGAATTTGAATTTAATGTAGACGAGTTACCAATTAATGATAGTGACGAATGTTTGAGGCGTTTTATCTCGGAATATGAGAGTTTTCCAGAATTATGGAACAAAATTGATCCAAATTATACTAATAAATACAAGAAACAAATAGCTTTGGAAAAATTGCTTCTAATTTATAAAGAAATGAAGCCCACAGCTGTGGTTAAGGATGTTACAAAAAAATTAAACACATTACGTTCCAATTTTAGACGGGAACTGAATAAAATTAAAAGTTCACAGAGGTCTGGGTCTGGAACTAATGAAATTTACAAGCCCACTTCATGGGTCTTTTACGCGTTAAAATTTTTACAAAATTCAGAAAGCCCGGCTCCTTTGATCAATGAAAATGACAATACCCAAGTAAGTAATGTCAAAATTATTATTATTATAACAACATTTTATTTACAACATTTAGAACTTTTCAGAAAAGAAACAAACATTGTAAGGGTGCGCCGTAGCAACATACTATAACTAAAAAAAATTTAATAGAATTAAAATATATAATTTATAATTTCTTTATTAATTTATCTTCCACCTAGCTCATTCACATTTTACATTTGTCTTCGTATCGGATGAAGCTTTTTCGTAGCATACAAATTTAATGAAACCTTACTATAAAAAAGATTTAAATCATGAAAAATCAAGCTGTTTCATATTCTCTATCAGTGTCTTTCCTGCGAGTAGTAGTACTCGGCATAATTGTTCCTAACAGCTTTGGCTTGCGAGGTAATGTTTGTTCTTTGTTGTATTTCTATCAAAGAACATCTGTCCATTGTTACCCTAATCTGATGTAAATAATCGGTCTCATTCTCGTCTATTAGAAAATTATGCAGATAGCAGCACGCTAAAGTAACAATACTCGCTTTATTCGGATCTAGGTTTATAGTAGTTAATAAAACTCTAAATCGTGCTACCAATATGCCGAAGGTATTTTCTACAACTGAACGAGCTGAGGACAATTTTTTGTTGAAAACCACTTGTTTTTCATGATTTAAATCATTTTTTGAGTAAGGTTTCATTACATTTGCATGCAACGAAAAAGCTTCATCCGCTACGAATACAAATGGAAAATTTCCGGTACTGTGTGGTAAAGGTGAAGGAGGTGGAAGATTTAATTCCCCTGTTTGTAGTTTTTCACCAAACTTCGAGTGAAACAACACTCCTCCGTCCGATATTCGGCCATTAGTGCCTACATCTACCATTAGGAATTTTTTTCTAGCGCTGACTACCGCTAATAGGACTATACTGTAAAAATGTTTGTAGTTGTAGTATGTTGACCCGGAATTTGAAGGTTTTCTTATAGCCACATGTTTTCCATCTATTGCTCCAACACAGTTTTTAATTTTGTATATAGCTTCGAACTCATTGCTTACTAATTTCCAATCCTCAGGGGTGGTAGGCATCTGAAACAAAAAAATGTATCTATTAATAAAATAATGAATACTGTTTTTTCTTATCTTTTTGCAATTTCCTAAGCCTAATTTCCAATTTCCTTTCCGTGTCTAACTGGCGGAATTTAAGACTGTACTGCGCATCTGACTTTAATGGAACTCGTTCATTGGCTGATCAATTTTATGGCTGACGCGCAACGACTTGCGTTACAGGAATCTCAGGAATTTGTAACACCAGGAACATCATACTCTACAATCACATCTTATCCACCGCCGGCAAAGAAGAAAAAAGGTCAAAATTCCATAGCAAAACAAAATGAGCTTCTTCAAGTGGCTTGTGATTATTTATCTCAATCAAATACTAATTCATCTCAAGATGATGAATATCTGAGTATAGCAAAGGTCTGGGCGAACAAATTAAAAACTCTTGAGCCAATGCAAAAAATATTGGCAGAGAAAGCAATCAATGATATTCTGTTTGAGGCAGAAATTGAAACCCTCAAAATTAATCAAACACAAATCGCACCACGCTCGTCTGTCTCCACGTCGTCAGCGGCAGCACAATTTTTCGCAAATTATACAGAATAATTTTTGTTACTGTAAATAATTACTGTTACTGTTAATTTTTGTTTTTGTAAATAAAATAATTAATTTTCTATTTCCTACTAAGGATTTCAAAAAGAACGATTAAGAATAACTATTTTATATATAACGAAATAAGACAGACATGGGCAAAAATAACACGCGAGCTAGGGAATTCAAGGAATACCCGTGGAATACCACCACTTCTCCCGGCCGCGCGTCTCGCTCCCCGTGGCGGCCCAAGTACTCGGTGCAACTACGGCTGGCAAGGGGATTGAGACGCGCGGCCGGGAAAAGTGGGGGTATTCCTTGAATTCCCTAGCTCGCGTGCTATTTTTGCCCATGCCTGAAATAAGAAGTAATAAGGATAAGTATTAGTTGGTAATGCAGGAAGTGACAAGAAAAACGGGACAAGTGGCCCTGGATACATGAAAATTACATAAACTAAACAATCTTAAATGTAATAGAAAGATATAATCGCTCTATTTTACGTAATAGAAAGATTATTAAAATTGAATTCCAACTTTAAAAATAAAGTATATCTACATTATTATTAAATAACGTAATAACCTTTATGTAATCCTGGAGAACATGAATGAATGTCCTGCAAGTTTCAATAATTGTTTGAGATATTGTTGACGGGGACATCATTACAGAAAATTTTAAATCCTCGAAATTCCGCCCAGTTGCTAAATATCTCAAGGTGAGCGCCACTCTTTGCTCCAAAGATATGCAATCTCGCATAACTGTATTTCTTCTGGTTAAATGTGGCGCTACCATGTTTACTAATTTATTAAATAAATTTTGATCCATCCGAAAATAATTTTTAAAATCGTTTCTACTGGTGGTTGAAATTTCTCTTAGTAATAAATTTAAGTGATTCCGTCGTTCTCTATTTTTAAACCACTCTTTCACCCAAATGGTGCGTTTTATTTTTCTCTTTGTAGCAAAGGCTAAAATGATTGCTATACATGCCTTTTCCTTGTTCGACATTTTGTTTACTAAATTTCGTCATTCAATACTGACAGTCTGACTGATAGGTCCTTCGTGATTGAAGCAGATTGAAGTCAGGATTGACAGTCCGACTGTTCAATCAGCAGTTCAATCAGACTGTCATTCCGATTGACCGTGTAGGGGCCGCTTAACAGAGACATGTAGTAAATTTCAGACGGTATTGCGACGCGTCATATCGAAAACGAACGCCGTGGTAAAATGTCAAAGATAAAGGTTCGAAGGAGAATTTCGGTGTAACTGTTCTTTCGCTTGGTAAACAAACATTATAGTATACTAATACGTAGTAACTTTGTAAACACCGCACGGAGCTCGAACGCACACTGAGCTGCTTCGGTGCGAAGCAGGTCAGTGGAGTGGGAACCGAGTGGACACTACCGGTCGTCGCGCGGGGACGTGTAACGGTTAAATTTTTAATAGTTTATATCTCCTAAAAGCGTAGGCTGTTGTAAATTTAAAAAAATTTTTTTTAAATACTGCATTGTCATATAGTACTGAGCTATGTTTAAAATTTCAAGTCTCTAGCTCATCGAGAAGTTAGTTTAAAATCAGTTGTAAAATTTGTACCGAACAGACAAACAGACATACAAGAAAGCGACATAATAAAAACGTGGTAAAATATTTAATGGCATACCTGGTGATTTGTCGACTTTTCTGTGAAAATCATCATTAACGAACTGCTCCTTCTTTTGTAGACATTATTTCGAGATTATAACAGAGACATGTAGTAAATTTCAGACGGTATTGGGACCGCATCATAACGAAACGCCGTGGTAAAATGTCAAAGATAAAGGTTCGACCGAAAATCTCGGTGTAACTGTCCCTTCGATTGGTAAACAAACATTATAATATAATAATACGTAGTAACTTTATAAACACCGCACAGAGCTCAAACGCACACTGACGCACACTGAGCTCCTTCGGTGCGAATCGGGTCAGTGGAGTGGGGATGAGTGAGAGAGGGAACGGGTAGTGGAGTAGGGAGCGCTGTCGCGCGGCGTGGCGACCGTTGAACGCGGTGACGTAGTTTCGCGGGGGGGGTGAAAAGGTAAATATTTAATTGTTATATCTCCGAAACGGATAGACTTTTTAACAATTTTTTTTTTGAATAATGCATTGTCATCCAGTTCTGAGCCATGTAACCGATTTCAAGTCTCTAGCTCAATTTGCCACCGAACAAACAGACAAACAAACAAGAAAGCGAGCTAATAAAAACGTGGTAAAAGAAGGAGACTTCACTTGGTCCATTGGTCTTCGACTGCCTTAGACACCAACAGTGATTGTAATCGAGATGGACAATTATTATAACTATCCAGGATGTAAGTTATTTTCTTTATAAATTTTGTAGAGAACAAATATAAGTGTGTAGGGTAAACTGTAATATTGCTGGCACTATAGTAGTTATTGGCACTTTTGATTCAAAACGGCAAATATTGCCTGGTATAGAAAATCATTTTATATTGCTTCTTATTTATGTTTCAAAGCAACGTTGTAAGTTTTTATAAGAGAATTCCACATATGACTGTTAGCAACGCTGGTACATACAGTGTAAATAGTGTTTTATTAAAATTTTCGTTACAAAGTATGTATACTATATCGCTTTGTTTAATTTCGGACTGTACTATGTACAGATGTAATAAGTGCTTATATATTTTGTAATAGAAGATTTATGGCTCGTAAAACTGTTTGATTTTGCTGAAAAATCTGTATTAGCTTATAATAAAAAAAAAATGATAAGAAGAGTTTTACTACGATTTTGGATTAGGATGCCAATAATTCTACAATTTACCCTGTATACTATTTATATACTAATAATCCAACACCAAATTTGTTTCCTAATTGCTGTTCGGTAGTTCTGATAGAGATTTTTGCGCTGATTCCGAATATGTCCTTGATTTTTCTTCTACACACACAATTGTTGAGAAACATGAAAAATATCATATTTTTCAACTTTAAACAAATATTGTGGTGTCATTATAAAAGATATTGAATTGTTCTTTACAGCAAAAGATTCTGTAGACTTTTCCGAAAACAGTGTTACCCAATATTAATACATTATGATTGTTTAAACATGTTTAAAAAATATGATTAGTTTTTAAAGTCATGTTTCTCAAAAACTGTGCGTGTATGAGAAAAATTAAGGACAGCTTCGGAATCAGCGGAAAAAACACTATAAGAACCATCCAACAGTAATTAGGAAACATAAAAAACGTTGAAATTTGTTGGACAGTGTAATCATTGAATTTTATTTGTTTCATTTGCAGTGCCATTATTAATGTGGGAGAGGCGAGTGGCGATTCTGCCGCATCCGCAACCGTATCCGCAACCGCAACCGCATCCGTCGCCGCTGCCGCAGTCGTCGCAAGCGAATCCGCCACCGCTGCCGCAGTCGCCGCCACCGCTGCCGCCGTCGCAGCCGCCGCCGCCGCCGCCGCCGGCTCCGGTAGCTGATTGGCCACCACTGCCGCAGCCACAAAATAGGGTAAGTCAGTTCTGTCTCAAATCATGTTGCTTGCATAGATTGTATGTTTGAACTGTGCCGGTGTTTCGGCCACGCGATCTGTATTTGCGTGCTATCCTTCTCTACGTTCGGCTGTTGTTTGAACTCTCGGTGCGGTCGACACAATCGTAAAAAAATAATGTCGGCCTGTGCAGAACACAGTCGTTTCCCAAGAATCGCGAATTATGTAAAAAAACGTACATCTCCTGTTCGTGCCTGCATTTAAAATTTTATCCTATTATGACATTTCCAGCGAGAAGCACGACGGTTGAGCCAAATGCTCCGTCGCCAGGAGCCGCCAGGAGTTGTGCCGGGTGCAGCAGCAGCAACAACGAGAACAACAGCAGCAGCGACAACGGCAGCGACAACAGCAGCTACAGCCACAGCAGCAGTGGATCGATCGGCGTGGCCGCGGCCGTGGTACTCAACGAGGCGGCCGCGGTCGTGGTAAAATATATAAATACAATATAATACATAACAATTCCTACCATTAAAAATATATTACATATTATACTACATTGTTACATGATTATGCGCATCGCCCATCCCCATCCTTTCAAACGTAACCTCTCTTCACACTTCAACCATCCTAATCTACTCCTCCCCTCCTCCCTCATCATTCAACACTTCCCACATTCTCACTTGCCATCCTCTTTCTTCATCGATCCTCATGCACTCTTCCCATACATCTCCCTCTCTCCGTCGCAGCCGTGCAGGAGAGACGAGGATCTCTCTATCCTTGTCCTACCTCATTCGTCGTAGGTCAGTTACGCTCGGAGAGAAAGCGTGTTTATGCATGGTTTATACCATGGGTTTGTACCGTCGATGCAAAAATAGCAGCAGACACGACGTCAGTGCTGCGGCGGAATGTTGGGAAGCGCGACAGCGAAGCAGCCATGATGGCTTACAAATTGTTCAGTATTATAACGATGAACTCAATGCAATTTCCTGAAGCGAAGAAGCAATATTTTTGGCTGCTCTCGGCGTTGAAATGTTCTCCGTGTTATTTCGAATCGAAGTACATCGCCCTTTTTTGCAATTTGTCTCTTGGAATTTTATAAACAATAATAGCGTACGTTTTTATAGAAGAAAATTTTTTCAGTTCACTTTTTCCAAAAAAGGGAACACGTCAACGCAAAGAGCATCCAAAGATATTGCTTCTTCGCTTCAGGAAATTGCATTGAATTCATCGAAAAATCAAGCTGCTTGGGTGCTCTCTGTCTTTGTCTCTCCTGTGGGCGACATGTATGCTCTCTGTCACATCTCTGCAGGAGAGACAAGGAGTTCTCTATCCTTGTCCAGGAGCTTCTTCATTCTGCCGCAACTGTCGCTGAAGTCAGAACAGTTCCTTCTGTGCATCTCCCGCGTTCTTAACAAGCAATCGCGGTAACGCCGGGCCAGAAAACATCGAAACGGACGCGCAAGTGTGGGGTCGGCTTTACCACTCCGCCGAACTGGTGTAGTGGGAATCGCCGCGCCTGCGTACAACGGTTTGGAGAGAAGAATCGGTGTGTCGCCGATCTTTCTTCTCCCTCGAAAGTTCTAGCAGTGAAGACGTGTCGATACATCGTTCTTCACGTCCGGTCGACTCGAAGTGTAACCACGACTACCGTTGTGACTCTGTATTTTGGCTATACAGCCGCCTATTTACTCCGGGACTATGTTGTCCAAATTGTTATACATTTACTCTGGTTAAATAAAAGTATACAATAGTTATTCGGAGTGATCAATTGGACCACACGTGGAGAGTTATAGGTGCTGCACGTGTTCTATTCTAACCAAGTCATCCAGTACTGGTGCCTTGTAACTATAATTGGTTTCCCATACCTATACAAGCAATATCGCGAGCGCCATCTCTTGGCGCGCCGCGATACTAACCGTTCGAACGCAAAGAGATACCGCGCGCAAACATCTCTCGGGTAGAAACGGTATTTTCCACAGGAACGAAAGAAATTTCAAACACCCCAGGGAATGCTACAAAGCGGTTTACGTCTTACTAAGGATAGGATCATCGCGAAACTTCGCCGGAAGAATTTACCAACGACTGGAACCTTCGAGGAACTTCGACAACGTTGGACAGAATACATCAAACATCAAGACACCAACGCGAAGAAAATGGCGGAAAATACAGCTAACCCGATCGCCGGACCCAGTACATCGCCCAATTCACCTGCCATCAACCCCATCACGGTGATAAGCACCCCGGCCCCGCCTGACCCAAGCAAGAACATCGACCGGATAAGAAAATGGGGTTGTACAACAGATGGAAAAGATCCATTTTCATTTTTGGAGCGAATCTCTGAACTTCAGGAGGCATATCACCTGTCGGACGCTGAATTGCTACGAGGGATTCCCGAAATATTGCGTGGGGAAGCGCAATTATGGTTCCGAAACTCCCGTCACCAGATTTCCTCATGGCTCCAATTTACAGAAAAATTCATTTCTTTCTTCGCGGCAAACCGGACCAGACTACAACAAGAAAGAGAAGCACGCGAACGAACGCAACGACCGGGCGAACCGTTTCACATCTTCGTCAATGCTCTGCTAACTCTAATGCGTCACGCCGGGATCCCCACATCAGAATGCGTGGAAACAGTGTGTGAAAACATGCTGCCAGAATATGCAACACTGATCAATCCGGACAAAATCACTGACCTGGATGAACTCCTACACCAGGTACAGCGAATCGAAAAGGTAAATGAGAAAAAGGCGCGTCTCCAACGAGTCCGTCCGATCGCGGCCACCGAGGGACGAATAGAGAATAATGGAGCAGCAGAACCACTGCAGGTCGGCGCTGTAAAAATGGATGCCAACAGGACCGATCAGTATATCACCGAAACACATTGCTGGCTGTGTAAAGAGAGGGGACATACTCGGTCCGAGTGCCGGAACGCATACCGCCGGTTCTGCTCCAAATGCGGCCGCGACGGAGTACTGACTCGCGAATGTCATCCGCCGGGAAACGGCCCACGGGGCCCGCAACAGACGGGCAATCGCCAGCCCCCGCAATAAAATATACACCGCGCACGTTGTTACCGATTTTAATATGCGGTCGGGAAATCGACGCACTACTTGACACCGACGCTCAATTATCCTGTATTAACGCGGAAGTACAGAAATGGGCTCTCGAGCAGGGCGTCCGGCCATCATCACCAACGCATGCTGTTGGTTTAGCGGACGGATCCGACACGGTACCCGCCGGAGTCATGCGTCTACCATTCTGTACTATGGGATACGAATGGCTACAGGACTTCACCGTACTCCCCGACATGGGACCTCCAGTACTGTTAGGCATACAAGCAATTGCCGCACTTCAGATTGAAGTCAAGCCACCACTAGAGGTCGCCTCGTGGCCAGCAGACTGTCTCGCCGAACCAGGACACCAATTGGGACTCCGCGTACCCCGGGAGGAAGACCGCGACCAACTTGAGACTTTCCTAGGGACTGAATTAAAAAAATTCGAATCCGTTCAGGGACACACTACCCTCATTGAACATCGAATTAAATTACTGAATAGCACGCCCCTCAAACAGTGCTACCAGCCAAGAAACCCTGCGATGCAAACTATCATCAATGAGGAGGTCGATAAAATGCTAAACGACGGAATTATCGAACCATCCAGCAGCCCATGGAGTTCCCCGGTGGTGGTCGTAAAAAAGAAAGACGGCAAACCAAGATTCTGTGTGGACTTCCGTCGACTTAACGAACGTTCAGAAAAGGACGCGTACCCGCTCGCACACATCCAGGCCACCCTCGACAAACTACGTGGCGCAAAATTTTTAACAACATTGGATTTAAAAAACGGGTACTGGCAAATTCCACTCGAAGCTGACAGCAGACCACTCACCGCTTTCACCGTCCCCCGGAAGGGGACTTTTTCAATTTCGAGTGATGCCATTTGGATTGCATGCGGCACCTGCAACATTCCAGAGACTGCTCGACCGAGTAATCGGTCCCGAGCTTGAGCCGCATGCATTCTCTTACCTCGACGATATCATTATCGCAAGCCAGACAATCGAGGAACACCGACAGCACCTACGAATGGTTTTTCAAAGACTCCGAGCAGCCGACCTCCGATTAAATCCGGATAAATGCAAGTTTTGCGTCAGCAGCCTCCGGTACCTGGGGCACATTATAGATCAGCAGGGAATCCGGACCGATCCAGAGAAAACTAGCGCAATTGCCAAAATACTTGCACCAAAAACAATACGCGAAGTTCGACGTTTTCATGGTATGGCATCATGGTATCGCAGTTTCATACCGAACTTCGCGGAAATAATGGAGCCACTCACGCAGCTCACCCGGAAGAATGCAAAATGGCGTTGGACGGAAGTGGAGGAAATTGCCTTCAGCACGATGAAGGAAAAACTAGTCACCGCACCCGTGCTGGCATGCCCGGACTTCGGAAAAACATTCACACTGCAAACGGACGCCAGCGACCACGGTCTGGAGATCGTACTAACACAGGGCCACGATGAAGAAGAAAGGGTCATTGCATATGCCAGCCACACACTGAGCACCACCGAGCGCAACTACAGTGCTATAGAGAAGGAGTGTCTTGCAGTACTGTGGGGTATACGAAAGATGAAGCCGTACCTCGAGGGCTATCATTTCATTGTCATCATGGACCACCAGGCATTGCGATGGTTACAACAAATCGACAATCCCACAGGAAGGCTCGCCAGATGGGCTTTGGAACTCCAGCAGTACGACTTCGAAGTCAAATACCGGCCAGGAAAACTGAATCAAGTTGCAGATGCACTATTACGCAGCGAGACCACACCAGGTGTGCACCTGCTCCGAATAGCGAAACGTTCTGACTCAAGGTACGAAAAAAAAGCAAAGGCAGTCCAGCAAGACCCAGCATCGGTCCCAGAATTCCAGATCCGAGAAGGGAAGTTACACCGACGGATACCTCACCAACTCGATTATAACGAGCCTGAGCCAGGCAACGCCTGGAAAATATGCATCCCAGCCAACGAGCGAGAAGACGCATTGCGGAAATTCCATGACGACCCCACAGCAGGACACCTGGGAATCGCTAAGACAAGCGCGTGCATTGCACAACGATTCTATTGGCCACGAATGTTCCGCGAGATCGCTCGCTACGTCCGCGGGTGCGCCAGCTGTCAACAGTACAAGGTCCCTCCAGAACCACCACCTGGGAGATTGCATGCCAATCCTGGGACGCAACCATGGCACACCGTCTCAATCGACCTGGTAGGACCATTACCTCGATCTAGACGAGGCCACATATGGCTACTCGTCGCCATGGACCGCTTTTCAAAATGGATCGAGCTCACAGCTCTCCGAAAAGCCACAAGCACCGCCGTTGCCAACGCAATCCAGAAGGATGTTATCCTACGACACGGGGCACCAAAAATTATCATCACAGCTAATGGGCGGCAATTTATAGGTGAACCATTCACCGCACTTTTACAGGCGGCGGGAACGCAACACCGAAGGACACCACCCTATGCACGACATTGTAACCCCGTGGAAAGAGCCAACAAAGTCGTAAAGACCATGTTGGCACAATACGCTGGGAAACACCATGATCGCTAGGATGAAAAACTAGACGAAGCCAGATTTTCCGTTAACACGGCATGGCACGAAGCAACCGGATACAGCCCAGCATACCTAAACCAGGGTAGGGAACTCAGGGTACCAGGACAACCTTCACAGGAAGAGGCACACGCCACCCCGCAACACCGATGGAAGAACCTACGCGAAGCGCAGGATCTGGCACGGTTGCACTTGGCACAGGCATTTGGATGACAGAAACGGTACTACAACCTTCGACGCTGCAACTGGAGACCAGCCGTAGGAGACAACGTTTGGAAGAAGGAGCACACGCTCTCCGACAAGGGCGCGGGAATCGCCGCCAAACTCGCTCCGAAATACAGCGGGCCCTACACGGTCGGACGAACCGTGTCACCGGTCATCGTCGACCTTCGAGACGGGAATAAACGTTGGATACGACACATCCACATCCAGGATCTAAAGCCTGAGACGGGATCCATTGGGGACCCAGAATCACATCCGGAGGAGACAGATGACGGTCCACGACCAGATGCCTCCGCGGAAGGTGCAGGGATGTCGGCGCCTGACCAGGCGGCCGCCCCTACAACTAGCCGACGTGGCCGTCCACGGAAAATAATTGGGAGTGTCTATTTTTGTCACAGGCATCAATACAGAGCCAAGCAGGTCAAAATGCAGCAGCCCGACGACTTTTATCTCGAGCTGCACGAACTCTTCGGAGACCTCTCCGAGGATGAGGACGAGGTACGGCCTCGCACCCCGACCACCCCGGAGCACCTGAAGAAGGCCACGGAGGGCACGTCGTCAACCACTCCTGACCCGGCCGCAACCCCAGCAGCAGCGGCCGCAACCCCAGCAGCGGCGGCCCAAACACCTGCAGAGGTGGTACCCGAACGGGCGAAGGAGGAGGAGGTGACCAGGCGAAAGGCAACTAGGCCTAGGCTGGTCTTCAAAGCCACAACCAGATACCGACACACAGCCAAGGCCACGAACGGTGCTCTGTACCGCCAAATCCGGCCAACTCGCCAAAGCCAAGCCATCGGGGAAGAAAGGGAAGGGGACAAAGATGATTCGTCCAGTCACCTGGTGGCCCGAGGTCATGCGCGGGACGATACAGCCCCGAGAGGACTCCGACGCCAGTTCGTTGTCCACCTGCTCGACAATTCCCCCATCGACCATCAACGAACATCGGGTACGGCTCGGTCATGAACCGACAATCGGGCGCCAAGGCCAGGACCCGGAGCCAGCGGCATGGCGGGAGCCGGAAACTCCGACAAGGGAACCAGGTCGGCCGAAAAAGAGGAAGCGGTCAACCCCGGCGTCACGGCAACTCGACCCACGAGTAGTGAGGTCGACAGACGTACCGGCTACGCTGCCCAGGGCACCACCACCACCGGAGGACCTACAACCCACCCGGGAGGACAGGGAAGTGGTCGTCAGGGGGGAGGGACGAGAAGACCTGAGAGCGGGTCCCCTGGAACTGCCGGTCCCTGTATGGCCGGACGTGGAATGGCTGTCCCGAGCACCGAGGACGCTGCCGCTGGGATTTCCTCGACAACCGTATAGGCCCTGGGCTGAGCGATGGCCGGTTGTCGAACAGCGCCGACCCGCCACCCCGTCACCGCCAAGGAGGTCCGGCCAAATTAAGGAGGGAAGGAAGGAGAAGCCTGGTCAACCGCAGGGTAAGCAGCGGGGGGACATACCCGAGGAGGAAAAACCAGGGCACGACGGATACCCGGTGTGCCCGGGAAAACTTACGCCGGGAATAGGGCCACCCGTCCCATACAAGGGCAGTGACACGGCAACGTCCTGGTACACGTTGCCAACGGGCCAGAAGGTGGAGCTGCCCACCCGCTTCGTCGCCACCAAGCAACACAGGATGCTGGTGGGCGGAGTGCGGTGGGTACTCCACTTCGACGAGACGGGACGACTGCGCCGGTGCCAGAGGAAGGAGCCGGTGCGACCGTAATTTAAGGTTAAGAAATCGCGGAGGGTGTTTCTATTGTAAGTGTATGTTTTTAATTTATAAGCGTGAGTTTTTTTATATAATAAGCCTGTTTTAGTCTGTAAATGCATGATCTAGGTATAAGCGTGTTTTTTTTATTTAAAAAAAAAGAAGAAAAAATATAAAATAATTTGTAAGTGTGTGTTTTTATATATAGGTTGTAAGTGTATGGTCATAGTTTGTAAGAGTGTGGTTTTTTTAATCCTGTAAGTCTAGCCTGTAAATGTGTGTCGTTATTTCGCGTTAGTGTTTAAATTAGCATATAAGCACGTGTAGGTACCTGAAAAGATGTCAAAGAAAGACAATTGTAATTTTATATATATATATATATTTTCTCTTTTTTAATAAAAAGTCTCGCTGCCATTTTTTCGCCGCCCCGGAGAAAGAGGGGGGTGTAACAGACCTGTACCGTACAGGCCTGTTACTAACGCAAACCGGATCAAACCGGTGAGAACCGAGATCAACCGGCGAGCATTTCCCGGAACGAACCGCCGTATCCCCGTCGCCGCGCCGAGACGGACCGCGCCGCGCCACTCCCCGCGTCTAGAAACAGTCCGCGAATCACCGCGTCGCGCCACCACCCCCACCACTAATTGAGAGCTATAAAAGCCGTTACGGCCAGAGCTCGAGACGGTATTCAATGCAAGGTTACGAACGGGTAAGGATCACTCCTGACTTCGTTACCAAAGTAAGTATATGCATTGACATACTTAGGTTTCCCACGCTGTCATACGACGAGCTAAAGCACCTCGAAGCCTGCCGTGGGAATCCACCTCCTAGAGCACGGCGTGTCGCCACTCTTCCAGTCATGGTATGTTACCGGACAAATCCTGAATCCTGACTCCTGAGAACACGGCGTGTCGCCACTCTTTTCCGCAGCCACGGTGTGTCACCAGCTGAATCCTGACTCCTGAGAGCACGGCGTGTCGCCACTCTCTTCCGCAGCCACGGTGTGTCACCAGCTGAATCCTGACTCCTGAGAGCACGGCGTGTCGCCACTCTCTTCCGCAGCCACTTTCATAACGATCCACCATTCTCATGATCACCGAAAACGTTCTTGCTTTCGGGCATCCCGTGTACGATCGATTTCGCGACGCGTTCGATTACGACACCGCGTTCCGCCTTTACAAAGGAGAACCGCGAACTCCGTAGATGTACTCCGCGACCCGAACTCCCGCGTCCGCGATATTAGAGAACTCGTGGCAGCGAGCGCATGTTAACCTAAAATTCCACGTCTCTTGATTTATTTTCCAATACACCCCGTCCTTCCGGAAGCCGACCATTCTCTCTGCTGCATACGAATCCTGGCCGCGGCGAGCTAATCAGCAACAGAGGGACTCCGACGCGAAGAGACCGATACCGGGAACAAGACCCGTTACAAAAATATTAAATGAAATTTTTTAGTAAAATACATACAAAAATAATTTTGGAGTATTTAGTATTTCCGGCTGATGTGTCGTGATTTTACTTGGAATTTAATAATATTATGTTGTTGAATTAAATAATGAATAATTATATTATTCAGTTGCATTTTCTAAAATACCTTAATATCATGTGCTGAAAACGGCTTTTTAAAAAATAGCTTCGCTTTCGTTTACCTCATAAACCGCTTGAACTATATGCACGTCATATGTTATATTGTGCGTGCTGTTGGCTGTTGCCACGGTTTACCTGAGATGTGCAAATGTTTGGAGCTATGGGATGATGATCGTCCGAAGGCTTCGATTTCAGTTTTCTGTGTGCTACCATAGAGTGAATTTCAAGAAGACATTTTACTTAGACTGAAGGATTTTAATTTAGAATGTCTAATGTCATTTTGCAAACTATGGGTCGCGATCCAAAATGTGTAAAATGTAAACGATTTATACGTAAAGTGCGAGGCCAAAAAAAAGTGATCACGACAGAAGTTCAAGCTAGAGAATATTCGAATATTTTGAAAAAAGTGGTGCAAGTTGGTAATATTTTATGTAAAAGTTGCCGTGTTTTTGTATTTTTTTCTAAAGAAAGTGTACATCAGAGAGCTTTCCGGTCTCGATCTTCTGCCTCCACGTCCGCGGATATCTCAAATTCGTTTCAACCCCCTTCGATTGAGGCATCTTCAGCCTCCATGCCGGCAGACATCGCCGATTCGTTTCAATTTCCTTCAATTGAGGCACCTTCAGCCTCCACATCCGCGGACGTCGTTAATTCGTTCCAACCTCCCTCGGTTGAGGCACCTTCAGCCTCCACGTCCATGGACTTTTCAGATTTGTTTCATCCCCCTCGACTGAGGCACCATCAACCTCCACATCCATGGACATTTCGCATTCATTTCAACCCCCCTCGGTTCAAGCATTTTCAACTTCCTCGTTTATTAACGAATCGCATTCGTCATTAGTCGAAAGTACCTCTAGTACGCGCTCAACGACAGGTGACCCTACATTTACAACTTTTAACCGTCCCATTAGACTTAGACCAGATCCTGAATATATTGAAATGCCATTTTCCAGAGTAGTTTCTACGCATGCCTATTGCTTTGTGTGTGGTTCGAAAACAAATATTTCCACGATTCCACCTGAAGCTAGAAAACAGGTGTTCATTTTTAGAAGATTATACATTCCCAAAGAAAATCGGTGCTGCCCCGAACATTTAATAAAAAAACCGTTTCATTCAAGACGTAATTCCAACTCTAAGAATTCATTCAAACAGTAGTTTAGTTGACGCAGATGAACTTCGCGATTATTTTGAATATCTTTCAGTTACCAACGATTCCACTATTCATGATAAAATGGGTGAGTTTACATTATCTGAAGACTGACTCAGAATATTCACGGGGTTCACATGGGAGAATCTCATCGAACTCCGTGAAATGATGACATCAATGAGAAGCTCTCAACAGCGTGATGTAACACAAGCAATAGTTGTATTTTTATTTAAATTGCGAACGGGTAATTCTAACAATCTTATAGCGGCAACGCTTGGGTTGGATCATGAACAGAAAGTATCTCAATATTGTAGTTCCGTCATAAATAGTTTTGAAAAAGATATACTTCCGTTTCATTTTGGAGTCGCAGCTTTTACCCGTGAATATCTCATAGAGAATGAAACCTCTAATATTGCAAAACGGTTACATAAAATCGGCAATCACCTAGCGTTGATTTTCGATGGGACGTATATTCGGCATCAGAAAAGTACAAACAACGAGTATCAACGCAAGTCATATTCAGGACAAAAAAAGGTACCGTTGTGTAAACCCTTTACCATCTGTACAACAAATGGTTATATTGTTGACATGGCCGGTCCATTCTATGCTAACCAGAATGATGCCGAGATCATGAGAATTCTTCTTCAAAATCCAAATGGATTTAAATCTCTCATGAAACGGGGAGACTTTTGTATAGTCGATAGAGGTTTTCGAGATGTTGTACCCGATTTAAAAGACCTCGGTTTTACAGTCCTCATGCTTGCTTTAAAAGGCAATCGTTCACAACTTTCGACTAAAGAGGCGAATTATTCTCGAAAAGTAACAAAACTTCGTTGGGTTGTAGAAGCAGATCACGGTATACTAGGTCAAAAGCATCAGCTTCTGCACAAAACTCTTGACAATAAAACCCTCCCAAAAGTTGGCTCTTATTTCCGGATTGCGTGCTTTTTAAACAATATACTTGGAAAACGGCTAAACTCTGATGTTACACTTTCAGATGAAATAATAAGCAGGATATCGAGTCAAGAAAAAGTAAAAAATACGTTAGCGATACAAGTTGAAGAAAATAATTGGAACCGTAAAAAATCTCAATTTTAAATAATATCCTCGGCAGATATTCAAGATTTTCCGGAAATGACGGAAGTAGATTTGAAAATTCTTTTCACGGGATCGTATCAATTTTCTCAAGCTATCTCATATTTAGCAGAGATAATGGATGAACACAATAACATAAATATTTATTATTTTATTCAAGAACATAGTATCATTAAATTCTTAGTAAAATCGCGACATATTAACCGGAAAACATACAGATGTTACATCCATTATACACCCAATTCAATTGGATACTCGGGTATAAAACGCTATTGTTGCGAATGTGCCAACGGTAACCGTACTATTGGGTGTTGTTCACATATAGCAGCTATTATTTATTACTTATCTCATGCTCGATATCTCCATAGTATTGTACGACCAGCAGAAATACTCAGCACCATTTTTAATCAAAACGAAGTTACGCCAATTATTAACGAAAACAGTGATGAAGATTAAAAACCATCACGTACTTTCAGCATACTGCATCAACAAATACAACGATAAGTATTTTTATACCAATCATCATATATGTATACATTTAGAATACAAAATATAATTAATTCTGTAATTACTATTATAGAATACATGAAAACGAAAGCTGGAGGCAACAACAATATACAGAGTGAAGACTGACCATCATTTGTGCAGCATCCTGCCCACAATTAAAAAAGATAAGTCTATTTCTATCAAATTCCATACACGTATTTATTGTTATTAGAAATAAATAATTCTGTATTTATAGGGCATGCCGAAACAAATGCTGCAGACTGACAATGACAACTCTGAAGAACCAGCTTCTACTTCTTCCTATTCCTACTTATCATCATCATTATTATTATTATTTAGAATCGAGGAAATACTAAATACTCCAAAATTATTTTTGTACGTATTTTACTAAAAAATGTTATTTAAATATTTTTAAAATATGAAAAAATATTGTTAAAATCATATATGTAAACCATATAATAAGAAATTGAGAAAACAAAAAATAATGCATGGAAAAAAACTACGTGGTGGGCAGGATTTGAACCCTAGCATATCCACTCGAGCGATTTGAACTGTGACGTGGCAGGGTTTGCCGACGTCTTTCCGAACCTTCTACCAGAGACCGGGTCACTTTTTCGACCATCGGAACCGAAACGGGCGTTGCGATCGATCTCCCTGGAGACGGCCGAGTCCCAGCGGAATGGTATTATCGCGCTTGAATGTCGCGCCGCTGGGCGCGACACGAGGTTTCAGATCCATCTACGCTCCCTAGGAGATTTCGATGCCCATCTTCCGCTGCTAATTGGCGAGAAAGTTCGAGAACAGACACCCGGAGAACCTATCGCAAGCCGGCGAGCACGGAGAAGACAACGGGGATTGGACCGAGCCCGGATCCGTCAACCCGGAGACATCGACGAGGCATTTACGATAAAGGGACGACCAACGGCCCAACCTTGTCGATTCTCGCCCGGGCATTTCCGGGCATTTCCGGACATTTCCCGCCTCGAGAAATTTAACAATTTTCGAAGGCACGGGTCCGAATCCTTTAGATTCGGCCCTGCAGCGAGGAGCCACGCGATAGGCCCCGAGTGTCGCCACAGCGAAGATGTATGAGGAAGTAGAGGGGATGCCTCGCTTCCGCGTTCCGAGCCGACACGAAGTAGGTGACTAGGCCGAAGGACTGCGAGTGAATAAGTATCGTTCTATAATCGCGAATATCACAAAGTATCATATCGTGCGACAATTGTGCGTAAGAAGCGAGTCCACAAATTTGGTAAGTACCGGTCAGCTTTCGTCGTTAGAAAATTGTGAATACTCGTATTGGCTCGGGGCGTATTTTGACGGAATTTCTAACCTCGCGTCGTGTGCCACTAGTTCGGCGTGTCCAGCGACCGGGACGAGCTCTCCCGAGAGGAACGCCGGGCCGTGTATCGTAGCGTCCCCGAGTGCTGCGTGATACGGGGCGTACGATATTTCGTTTTTCGATTTGTATTCGGAGATCCTCGAGACGTTCCACGGTGGGACGACGCGACGCGCCCGTTTCGTTCTCGTCGCGTTCTTTGCCGTCCTCGCCTAGTCAATTTGTATCAGATCGCGTATTCTATCGGGGCTCGGCAGATTTCGTGCCCTTCGGGGCTTGTATAATTTACGCGGAGGCCTGTAACTGCCGAGCTCGACGCGAAAGAATAGAAGTCACGCGCGAACGGCCGAACTACCGCCGAATATTCTCGACGACGCGCCGGCAAATATTTTGACTGCCGCCGGTTCATACCGGTGGCTTGTATTACCATCCCGTTCTTAATAAACGGTAGTATTTTGCCCCGAATTCACTCTATTCATTTCGCCTGTGAGAAACGTTCCCATCGCCGGGAATGCCCCGTCCTTTTTCCCACGTGGAATCCTGGCCTATTCCGTCGCTATTCAAGGCATCTACGCAGTCCTCGCAGATTCGAAAGAAGTTCGTGTAGTGACAAAAGTTTCGCGTGGCACGGTAACGTGCCTGACGCCCGAGTATCGATCTACGGTCGATTAAGTATTGTCCTATTTCGAGTCTGCGAGTGGCTGTTTGTCCCGGGAGGACCACGTTTCGCGCGACCGAGCGTGGCCCGGTCTTTCGGCCATAATTTCCCGAGTCTGGTTGCCGATTTCGTAGTGAATCGGTAAACGGCGTGACAGAACATTTTGGAATATATTCCACAGAAGACGATTTTTTCAGTCTCTCAAATCGCATTTTTGAGGTAAAAAAATTGCTTAATTCAATGTAGTAACACTAATTTGAGCTTAATGTACCCCCACGGTAAAACCTGCAAGTCTAGCTTTCCTTCTAGCAGCAAAAACATCGAAGCAGTTTGGTTTTTATTGTTTTTGACAATGATCTCCCACAACAAAAAATCTGAAAAAAATCGAGGACACTGCTTTTGATGGTAGCTTCTTAGGGCACTAAACAGTAAAATAGCATGTTTTCATATTTTTGAGAAATCTTCATTTTTCCGACGTTTTGAGTGTTTTTCATTTTTCACAACCATAGTTTGGAACCAAAAAATCTGAAAAAATTCTATAAAATGCGTCTTAAGACCCGACACGTGCCACATTTTTTACAGAATTTTAGAAAACATCCGAGAACGGAAAATGAGCGGAAAAGCACGAAATCTAATTTACCCTATAACTACCCTCACGGCAAGCTAGAGGGCTGAAATTTTACTCAGATGGGTTTTTATTGGTCAGCTTTCGAATGGTTCAAGAGCCATTGAAAAACCTCTAAGGGCAGTTTTGACCATTTTAATCGGCTAGGCCCTTTGCAATTCTCCCTCGATAGCAAAAATTCGTGCATCGCAAAGTGGGAGCACATTGAAGGGACGTACGAAATTGATCGTACCAATGGACCGAATCCTCCCCTCACAAAAATCACAGATGAACATGTCAAAAAAGAAAAGATTAAAAAAATGAAAGTGGCATGTTGTACCCAAGTTTTTAGTGCAACCTTTTCGAAAATTATTTACTTTTATGCCAATTATAAACCCATTCAGGGAGACCATAACATTATACTATCGCCAGATCCAATTCACATTGCAGATTTATTAAGATTTTTTAATAACTTGTTCGACAGTTTGAATAATTTTTACACTGAAACCTGTAACAGCACAATATATTCGCGTAATATGAGCATATGGAATGAAGGTATTAAAATCATTTCATCAATGAAATTTATTAAAAACAAGCCAAAAGATAAAAGTTATCCGGTCGTACTAAAAAATTGGGTTTTTACGCTTAAAAATATTATTGCAGGAAGAAATTTAAATCAAGATCCACTAGAAAACTTTTTTAGTTTAGTACGTAGCCATGGAGGGAGAAATGCCAATCCCACATGCAGTTCATTTGCACATTATTATCGAAGCATTTTTATTAATAACTTCGGTAGAAGGACATCATATAAAGAAAATTGTGAAAACGATCATGCAGACTATTTCATACAACTGTGGTGCCCAAGGTGGTTCGGAACCCACCTTATAAAAACTGTAGGTCCCGTCGCTAATGACCATAGCAGTTGAAGCGACGTTAAATAAATAATGATGATGATGATTTCATACAAACAAAGCATCTTATTGATATGAGAAGAAGGGAAGATGCCGAAGTAAATGAGTCCTTCGATAATTTAAATATATGTTTAAACAGCGTAAATGACGCACATGTAACCAATATCTTAGCTGCTGTTACGAAAAAATTAAAAACTGAATGTCAAAGTTGCAGAGATAGAAAAATTATTCGATTGTGGCTTGTTTATAGACATTTGCCATTCCATAATTACTAGCAATACAACATGTGAAAGAAATATAAGCAAGAAAGCTATGGCGTATTTTGAAGAAAATATCATTTTCGAAACATCACATATAGAACATAGCGTACAATTGAAATATAGTCTTTTCAACAAAATTTTCCATTATTCTTTAAATATGCATATAAAACATGTAAACCAGTTATTAACTGAAAACTTATAAAATGTTAAACCGTCACAACACTCTCTGTTTGACGAAGCATATAATTATTATACACGTAAATGTAAACGTAAACGTATACCAAAGTAGTTTACGCATACCAAAGTTTATAATAAACATTTAATTTCATTTGAAGCAGTATAAATTTACTTTTCCCTTTAATTTCCCTGTTTAATTTCCCTTTTCACTTTAAAGATTAATTGTATGTGTGTACATTAAAATACATACAGCTCAATATAGCTACGACATATACAGTTGTGTGAGTCACGCGAGTATCTGTGTATGAGCATGTATGAGTGAGTAGCGTTTATATCTATATATACTGTCATTAGTTCCGTCCCAGACTATAGAGAGCGCTGGAATACTGGTCACATTTTTAACACGGCAGCTTGCACCCCCTGACTGAAGTCGCGGAATGCCAACCATAATACGGCTATTGCTACGGAGAGCGATCGCGCTCTTGTACGAATACAAAAGAAACTAGAGGGCTATTGTTGCTCGCTCGCTTCGCTCGCTCGCGAGTAGGGCTGTTTTTGCTCGCTCGCTTCGCGAGCTCGCGGGTAGGACTGCTCTTGAGAAAGAGTTAGTGATACGCATGGCTAGTAGGGCCTACTGATATTAATGTTTTTTATTTGGTGTGTGACTCTCCAAGAGTCACACAAAGAACTTCCCGATTCGTTACTCCTTCGCCAACATCGCTAACATCGTTTTTTTTTGTACTTTCATCGATATTCTCCCAAAATGTATTCTTGGGAGTAGAGATGATAAATTCACTGTTGCATTGGAATAACTTTCGATTATTCCAAGCGGTAACATTAGCATCAGTTAAAAAAAAAATTTTTTAAATCTAAAAAAAATTTTTTTTTTAAATCTAAAAAAAATTTTTAAAAAAATTAAAAAAAAATTTTTTTTATGTAATTGCGTTTGGTTCTTTGGTGGAAAATTTTCGTCCTCTCTTATAAATTGCATTTTAGAATCAACTCTTTTCGAAAAAAAACTAAAAATCTAAAAAACTACGTGACCAATATGGACCAAAATCTAATCTACTCTAAGTTACGACGGGGCACATCGATTGCATCATTCATCATCCTGATCGCGTTGTTACTTTTTCTGAAAACGTTAACGAAAAATTTGATTACATAGAAACGGACATACGCGCGCGCGCGCACACACACACACACACACGCACGCACGCACGCACGCACACACGCACGCACGCACGCACGCACGCACACATACACATACACACACACGAACATTTTGCTGAAAATAGTCTAAAATGACTGCAATGACCATAAAACGTGATGTTCGATTTACCTTCGTTTTATCGGAACACTCTAAATATTTATTTGTTGCCGGTTCAAGTGAGGAAGGAAGAACACCGGGTTAAATTGATAAACGAAGAACACCGTATTAAATGAAAACTCAACTCGTTAAATAGATTTATTAATTTGCGGAGTGGAGCACGGGCTCCTAGATTCTCCTCGATATCTCGTCTACTTCTCGTTCGCTCGGCGCGACGCTCTACTTTTCGTGTTTTCGATACGTTGTTCCAAACGCTTCTGATTCGAATTCGCTGGTTCACGGGCAACGGTGACTTCGCGACGCTCGCAATGTTTTTCTCCGTTGCTCGATATCGTTCTGAGTGTTTGAATTTAGGTTCTTACACATAGAAAACACGCAGACGAGGTCGAGCGTATCGGCTCAGCCGGAACAGACCGCCCGCCTCGTATCCGCCAGGTACGATCGGTAACGCTTATATTTTCGCGATACAAAACAAAAACAACTTATAATCCATGAGTAACGTTACTCCGCTTCGCTCGCCGCGACCGGTAAAGGGCAAATCTGGCCGATTGGTCTCGTAAAGGTGGAGGTAGCGGTTCGGACCGTCACCACGCGGACCTTGCTATCCTTTCCTGGACGGCAATCGACGACTCGCGCTAAGTCCCACTTGCACGGTGGTAAAAGATTATTTTTTAGTAAAACGATCCTCCCTACGCGGATATTGGGAGTCTCTTTCGTCCATTTGTGCCGTTGCTGCAGCGAATGCAGATAGTCGTGAGACCAAGCGCGCCAGAAATGCTCGTACATATGTCGAACGCGTTGGTAGCGAGCTAGCCGATTTTCATTTGCATTTAGAACCGTTTCCTCGGGGACGGTTGTTAATGGGACGCCAATCAGAAAATGTCCTGGCGTTAACACGGTAAGATCGAGCGGATCGTTCGTCAGGGGGGAAATTGGCCTCGAATTTAAACATGCTTCGACCTGACAGAGTAGCGTTGTGAACTCTTCTAAGGAGAGAGTATGTGCGCCCACGACACGACGCAAGTGGTGCTTCATAGCCTTGACCCCGGCCTCCCAAAGTCCACCGAAGTGAGGAGCCGCGGAAGGTATAAAATGCCACGTGGTTCCGTCGGTGGCGAGTCGAGATGCCAGGTTGGCGTCTTTCGTAATGGTACGGAACGCGCGAGTAAGTTCTCTGTCGGCTCCTTGAAAATTAGTTCCGTTGTCGCTGTACAGATCGCTTGGAATTCCGCGGCGCGATACAAATCGGTTGAACGCGGCGAGAAACGCGCTAGTGGAACAATCACCAACTAGCTCCAAATGGATCGCCCGCGTGGATAGACATACAAACAACGCAACATAATTTTTTCGGGTATGCTGACCTCGGCCCGTGACGGGTAAGACGTTGTACGGCCCGGCATAGTCGACGCCGGTATGAAGAAACGCTCTCGAAGGAGTGACTCTCGCGGAGGGAAGGTCACCCATAAGTTGAGTCGAAGTACTTGCCCGCTGTCGTGTGCAAGCGACGCAACGATGGATTCGGAATCGTATCATATTTCTGGCGCCAATGACCCAGAACATTTGTCGTATGATTCGGAGTGTCAATTGCGGACCTCCGTGTAGGGCTCGAATATGCGCATGGTCGACAATGAGCTCAGCTATTCGACCATTGGGGAGTATGATGGGGTGTTTCTCATCGTACGGCAACGTTGAGTGTCTTAGCCGCCCGCCAAGACGTACGATGTTGTGTTCGTCCAGAAAGGGGTGTAGTTTGAGCAACGGGCTCTTTAACGGGAGAGCGCGTCCTTGGCGGAGCGCTTGGATTTCACTGGGAAAGGCCGAGCACTGGGCTATTCTGCACCAATGCAGTCGAGCCTCGCGGATTTCTACGGCGAAATCTTTTTTCTCCGACGATCGTTTAGTTCTCGCGTTCTTTACAAATCGAAGGAGGTAGGCGGTAATTCGAAGGAGCTTCGGCCACGAAGAGAATTGCTCGGGCAATTCCATGGGTTTTGTCTCCGGTATCACGGTATGAATCACGCCCCCGCGAAGTTCTGAGGTCACGGTAGCATCGTGATTTGGGTCGCTTTCTCGATAATCCGCTCGTCGAGCAGGCCAATGTTGCGGCGATCTACCCAGCCAGGGTGGCCCGTGCCACCAGATAGCGTGATCGCGAAGTTCGCTCGGGAGAATGCCGCGGGACGCGCAATCAGCTGGGTTGGAGGCAGTAGGAACATGTTTCCATGAGGCCGACGGAAGACGTGTCTGAATATCCGCGACGCGGTTGGCTACAAACGTGTTCCACGTGGAAGGATGTTTATTCAACCAATCGAGAACGACTGTAGAGTCAGTCCAGCAGTATATCGTCGCGTTGGCGCACTGCAGAGTGGAAAGAATCGATTCCATGAGTTTTGACAATAGAACTGCGGCGTTCAGCTCGAGACGTGGAATGCTTAGTGTTTTAAGCGGGGCCACCTTAGATTTCGCGGCTATCAAGGTGGTCTTAACGTTTGCGTCTGCTTGAATCACGCGGATATACACGACAGCTGCGAACGCCCGACTCGACGCGTCGGAGAATCCGTGTAATTCATACGCGTCTGTGCTAGACGTTACTCCGGTCCAACGGGGAATTCGGATTTCATTCAGGGTTTGAAGTGACTGGCAATACGATTGCCATTTCTCGAAAAGGTCGGCAGGAAGCTTTTCGTCCCAATCGCGTTCGCGTACCCACAACTCTTGAATCAAGATTTTCGCCGTGATTATGATAGGGGTAGCCCATCCCATTGGGTCGAATAGCTTTGCGATGGATGACAACACGGTTCGTTTCGTTGAGCCAATGTCACCAGGAATATTTGTTCGGAAAAAGAATTTATCGGTCCGCGGGGACCACGCTACGCCAAGAATTTTCAAATTCGAATCGACTTCTAGGGGATGGTCAAGTGGGAGTTCGTGATCTTTCTGCGGACTCTCGTCGAAAAGGACAGGATCGTTAGCTGCCCATTTGTGTAACTGAAATCCACCGGCAAGAAGTAAATCCCGTATTTGACGACGCATCTCACGCGCGGTATCTAAGTCGTCAGCGCCGAATAACACGTCATCTACGTAGATGTTTTGCCGCAAGATAGTCCTAGCAAGAGGAAATTTGTCGCCCTCGTCATCGGCTAATTGGTTCAGGACGCGTATAGCTAAGTAGGGGGCACACGCGGTACCGTAAGTGACGGTCGTTAGTCGACAGGGCCTCACAACGTCACTGCCGGGAGGACGCCAAAGTATGCGCTGATAATCGCAATCAAGCGGGTGCACGCGAATTTGGCGGAACATCTTGGCAATGTCCGCTGTCAGAACGAATTGATGTTGTCTCCAGCGCGTAATAATAGCGGACAGGTCGTTCTGTAATTTGGGACCGACGCGTAAATGCGTGTTAAGTGACGTCCCGTTCGATGTAGCGCACGACGCGTTAAATACGACTCGCAATTTCGTCGTAAGACTATCCTCCTTTATCACGGGGTGGTGGGGAAGGTATAATGCTGGAACGTTAGAGCGTTCGTTTAACGGAACGAACTCCATATGTCCGAGTTCTCGATACTCCGTTAAAAAATCGTGATATGATTGCGCGTGACCTGTGTCTCGCTCTAACCGCCGCTCGAGTCGAGTGTACTGACGCGCCGCAATTGCTAAGGAATCCCCTATCGGCGGGGGGAATGTTTGGAACGGAAGTCGCACCACGTACCGTCCCGTTTCGTCTCGTTGATGTGTCTCGCAAAAATGCTTTTCGCATTGTTTCTCATCTTCGGTAAGATGCGGCCTCGTGAATATTTCTTCGGTTTCCCAAAACCGTTTGAGTAACTCGTCGGCTTCCGAGTTAACCGTATGGATAGACGCGACACTCGAATGCGCGGCAGACCCTACATCGGTGGAGGGCCCGGAAAGTATCCAGCCGAATATCGTTAGTTGTGCAGTCGGGCTGCCGAAAGGCCCTTGACGAAGGTCGTTAACTAGAATCGCACCGTAAAGATCGGCGCCAATAAGCAAATGTATCGGACTGTGGTCGAAAGGCTCAGGATCCGCGAGCTCCAGACCTTGTAAGTGCGGCCAAGACGTGACAGGGCGAGTCTTTGTTGCCGCATACGAAGTTATTCGTTGAAACACGTACGCGTTAATTGGGAGGGACGGTCCCTTCCCATGCACAGGTTCAAGTCCGAGATTGAGGAATGATTTCGATTTGCCGCTATATATATCGCCAAAACAATTGACGGTCAGACTTGTTTTTCGCCTCCGGGTGCGTAACGTCTGGGCAAGTGTTTCGGATATGAAGCTATATGTGGAACCTTGATCTAGTAAGGCCTTTGTTTGTATCGTTCGGCCTTCTACCGTGCGAAGGATGACACGCGCTGTCGCAAGAATAACCGATCGGGCGCGTGTTTGTGTTTGAAGTACCGTATGTACGGATGACGTCTCGGTCGGATAGATTCGGCAATCGTTCGAATTCGATTTAGCGCTCTCGGAAACGCTCGCTGTCGTAGGATTGGTGGGGGCACTTGCAGGAGTGTATGTTTTCGCCTGTTGATCACGGCCCGCGGTTGAGGTGTCTGTATCGCGGTGTAACGACGTATGATGCGCTTGACTGCATTTATAACATCTCGTTTGACTGCGACACTCGCTCGGGCAGTGTCCTTTACGTAGGCAATTCATGCAACACTTCGTTCGTTTTACAAGAGCGTATCGGCGTTGTAGATCGGCGCGGTTGTATTCGTCACAACGATATAGAGGATGGTTCCCGGAACAATGTGGGCATTTATTCGCACTCGCTCTATTGGGGGGCGCGTTCGCTATATGCGTTTTCGCAACCGTACGCGTCGCATTGGATGAGTCGGCGGGGCCCTCGTCTAGACCTCGCACTCGCTTGGCAATAAACGCGATGAATTGATCGAACGACGGAGGGTCGTAGGACTCTCCTAGTTGAAGTTGCCATTCTTGTCGCGTTCGTGGAGCCAGTTTTTTGCCTAGAGTGTGGACAAGCCAATCGTCCCACTTGTCTACGGGACGGCCGAGATTTTTGAGGGCGTCGATTGACGAGTTCACCGTATTACGCAACGCACGGAGTCCGCTTACAGATTCGAATTTCATAACCGGTATGTCCGTAATCGCGTTTAAGTGAGTCGCTATAAGCAATCGCGTGTTCTCGTACTCATCGGTGAGTTTCTTCCACGCGTGGGAGAAATTTGATTCCGTGATTCTAATATTACTCACTAATTCGAGCGCTTCTCCCGTTAAACTGATTTTCAGATAATGAAGACGCTCGACGTTCGTTAACGTCACGTTAGAGATTACAAGCGATTCGAACATATCGCGAAAATCTTCCCACGCAAGACGATTACCTGAGAATATCGGTACATCTATACGGGATAATTTTGTATTACGACCTGGGACGCTAGCAGAGTTGTCCTGAGAGTCGCCCCCTGCCAGGTGGGTGGAGGATGGATTGGTCAGCCTGTGAAGAACCTCAGCCATGTAGTCGGTAGTCGCTAAATACACGTCCTCCGCCCTGGAGAAGGCCTCCTCCTTGAAATAGTCCAGCTCTTTGTAGTTCTCCTCGGTCGCTTCCTGATATAGTTGGGTGTCCAGCTGTTGACACTTGTCCCAAAGTTGGTCCAGCGCTTGCTTTCGGTTCTTGACCTTTGCAGCGGTATAATTTTGAACACCCACTTTCTTCAAATTGGGCAAGGCGCGCTCAATTTGAGCGATTGTCCGCTCTTGCTCTATGATAACACGCTGGAGGTCATCCATGATTCGAACGGTCGCACGGTGCGAGTTAACGGTTTCAGCGTTTTCGAATTTCACGAACTTTTCTTTGTCACTGCTTTCACGCGTGGTTAGTGTTTTTTGGGGCAGTCGGTATGGTCCGATTGCACTTCACTGTTCTCGTCACTGGTTCTTCCTCACTATGGTAACGAATCCGGCTCGAAGGACCATAAAATGTTCGATTTACCTTCGTTTTATCGGAACACTCTAAATATTTATTTGTTGCCGGTTCAAGTGAGGAAGGAAGAACACCGGGTTAAATTGATAAACGAAGAACACCGTATTAAATGAAAACTCAACTCGTTAAATAGATTTATTAATTTGCGGAGTGGAGCACGGGCTCCTAGATTCTCCTCGATATCTCGTCTACTTCTCGTTCGCTCGGCGCGACGCTCTACTTTTCGTGTTTTCGATACGTTGTTCCAAACGCTTCTGATTCGAATTCGCTGGTTCACGGGCAACGGTGACTTCGCGACGCTCGCAATGTTTTTCTCCGTTGCTCGATATCGTTCTGAGTGTTTGAATTTAGGTTCTTACACATAGAAAACACGCAGACGAGGTCGAGCGTATCGGCTCAGCCGGAACACGTGAAGATCTGCTAAAAAATCGATTTTCGATTTTCGGGGTAATTACAATAACTTCCCTATAAAATCGGGAAGTTAATTAGATGCGGACTAAAGGTAACGGTTACAAACGTTTGAAATTTCGACACCGGAAGTGTCGGGATCACTTGAATGAAATATAACAAATTCTACAATTTCGACAATTTTAAACAATACAACATTTTACCAACGCTACTGTTAAACTGGCTCGCCGGAATTTTTCCTCTTTTCGCGAGGAACGCACGGAGAGTACGCAAAACGTAACGTAACGAAACGCGGTTGAGCGTGGTCTCCTTAGGGTATGCTCACAGTGGACCCGTTTTCGACCGACGACCGACTTTTGCCCACACAGACGAGCGTTCGGGAAGCATGTGTTGGTGTTTTTTCGGCCGATTTCGACCGAAAAGGTACTCACAGTGGAGCCGACATCGTACAAAATGGTCAAGGTCAGCGGGGTGCCGAACCTTTTCGAGAGCTTCGAGAAGGGTAACAATGGACAAACTGGACAAACAATGGAGTTCGACGTCGGAGGAGAATCAAATCATTTTGTTTTTCGCCCGCCGTCGGACAGTGCAGCGTTCACTTTAAATAACACTGTCCAACAAATTCAAACTTTTTTTTTACTTTTCGATTCTTACGATGCGACTCTTACAGAGTTTTTCGCGCTGATTCCGAATCTGTTTTTAATTTTTTTCCTAGACGCACAGTTTTTGAGAAATTTGAGTTTGAAAAAATGACCTATTTTTCAACTTTGAACAAGGATTGTGATGTTATTATAAAAGATATTGTATTGTTCTTTACATAAAAAGATTCTCTAGACTTTCCCGAATCCAGTGATATCCAATATTAATGTATTATGATTGTTTAAACATGTTTAAACATTGATTAAAGACGGAGAGACACCACTTTTGCACCAATTTCTGCGGATATTTCTCAATTTATCTCAAAAAATCAGGGTCTAGCGGGAAATCGAACTACACCACGCGCTAGAGCAGACTTTTATCTTGAGAAACCACCCTTTCAACTTTCCAATGTCGACGTTTTTACCGAAACAGAAAGCAAAATATCTTCGCCCGACACGAGCTGCCGCCAGTGGCGCTTACCGCTATAATAGGCGTTCACGGGATACGCTGCGGCGAATGCCCGTTGTAGTGGTGAGCGCCACTGGCGGCAGCTCGTGTCGGGCGAAGATATTTTGCTTTCTGTTTCGGTAAAAACGTCGACTTTGGAAAGTTAAAAGGGTGGTTTCTCAAGATAAAAGTCTGCTCTAGCGTGTGGTGTAGTTCGATTTTCCGCTAGACCCTGATTTTTTGAGATAAATTGAGAAATATCCGCAGAAATTGGTGCAAAAGTGGTGTCTCTCCGTCTTTAATCATTGTTTAAACATGTTTAAACAATCATAATACATTAATATTGAATATCACTGGATTCGGGAAAGTCTAGAGAATCTTTTTATGTAAAGAACAATACAATATCTTTTATAATAACATCACAATCCTTGTTCAAAGTTGAAAAATAGGTCATTTTTTCAAACTCAAATTTCTCAAAAACTATGCGTCTAGGGAAAAAATTAAAAACAGATTCGGAATCAGCGCGAAAAACTCTATAAGAATCGCATAGTGAGAATCGAAAAGATTTTTGGCTGTTGGACAGTGTAATTTTCATGTTGCCAATTTTGAAGTATCCGTATTTTTAAAAACGGGTCCGTAAAGAGGACACTTGGGGCTATATTATCATTATTTTTATTTTTCCAATATCCTGGCGGTATGATAGCAATGCGCCTGTTTAAAAAACAATTGCAAAATAAACTATGAAAATGAATATTTTTTCAACTGAAATAATTTTTATTAAATACTCTTATGGTTTCACTATGTGCACCCAAAACTAAAATTGTCATTGTTTTGTTAGTTTGGCCGTTATAATTTAAAAAACAAGTTGTGACACCTCATATTCCACGTCCGTAAAACCATTCATTTTCAAGATTTCAAAGAATTCTCTATGAGATACGTTCATATTTTACTAAAGACTGCAACATATCCAAATTTGAACAAAATTCGAAACAGTAGTTCTATTTTGCATGGAATGATACATGTGCCTTAATTGTATGTAGACCAACGTTCATGGAAGTATGGATACTTGAGAATAATTAAAAACTAAAACAATTATAAGATACTGCGATGTAGATCAATCGTAAGCAGAATTATTATCTTTAATTGTTGTTTATTTTAATTATCATTTCATTAATCGTCTGATTTGTGACAAAAACTGAAAGACGCCATCCGGATAGTGTTTTCATTTTCTTAGTTTTAAAAATGTTAAGCTTAATAAATATTGTTAAGTTTGTAACAGACCTGTATCGAGCAGGCCTGTTACTACTAGACACGCGCCGAACACCGTCGATCACCACCGAGGATCGCCGAACTCGTCGGTAACTAGCCGCGAAGCGAACCCGCCGCGATCCGTCTACGCGTGTCTACACATCCCACCGCGCTACCCCCGCACCAAGAAACTGCATTTGGCGGGAACCGGATGTCGAGATTCGGCCATTCTGGCCGGATACGGAAACTCGACGTCACACATCCACTTTCCTACACCACTCCCCTCTATCACCAACCTGTGCCTATAAAAGGCGATGCAAATGAGGCACGGGCCTCTTTCTTCGCCTGGGCAGCATCCCACGGGCACCTTTCCCAGCCTGGGCAGCATCCCAGGAGCAACCTCCTCACCGATCTTCCTGTAAGTATCTTCACCTCCTGGTTCGAGTAGTTCCCACGCTCTCGACGTCGAGTTGTCCGCAGCTTCGGCCTCCTCGACATCGTTGGCAATCCAGTTCCCGCCGGTGTGGCAGCATCTACACCAAGCAGAGAGGGCAGCATCCTGGACACCTTTCTCGGGCAGCATCCCGAGAGCTCCGACAGCATCCGGAGCCAGTAAACAAGGGGGCAGCTTCCTCCTCGGATACTGGAGAACCGCCGTGGGATTTTCCCGTTCCATGGCAGGGTTACCCGTCCGTTCCTTGACCCAAGTCACCGCCGTGCACCAGGTCCGCGAAACCGCGTCGCGTCGCGCGAATGATAACCGTGTACCAGTAACCGTCTCCGGATAGCCGCGTATCAGAACGCCGCGTACCAGTGGTCGTCTCCGGGAAATCACGCGACAGCGACCGTGCAAGCTGCGAGGCGCCTAAAATACATACACGTCGTCGTTATTTCACGTCCCGCGCACCTCGTTCACATTTTACCACGTTTTTATTAGCTCGCTTTCTTGTTTGTTTGTTCGGTGGCAAATTCAGCTTCAGCCGGTCTTCTCGCCGCCGTACGAACCTGGCTCGGCGAGCTATTCAGCACGAGAGGACACGACGTCACGATCGAAACACTCTCGGTCGGAAGCAGAACCGTTACAAGCTTTATAAAGTTGGCAACGTTTTCTTTCTCTTATGTGGCAACTCAGCGGAGTTGGTCGCGCCCTTGTTCTGTGGGAATCTCCGAGATGAGCGGACGTATGTTGAAATGCGTTGTACATTTGAATTAACGGTTATATCGTTTGTGATACGAAGTGAAAGAAGTTAAGTTCATTTATTCATTACTATTGTGACGTCCGTCACCGGACTCCCTCCTTATTTTTCACCGCAAGCAGTAACATTATAAACTAATATTAATACTCGAGAAGACTGCTTCCATGGATACGTCATCACTTTGGAATGTAGTCCCATCGGGCTCTAGTGATTTTGAAAAAAACAGTTTCAAGGCCTGCTCATCCAAGCGTGCGATTCTGTTGTTTCCCCCACGGATCCACTGCCTGCTCTCTCAACCATGAAATCCTCCTATTGTTCCCCCCCCCCCACAAATTCACCAGGCAACAGGCCCATAAAAGCCAGGATCACAGAGCAGAGTGGCAGTCTTCAGTCTTTCGTCAGTTGTTCTACAGTATTTTCGCAGTTATCAGAATAGTCAGTCGAGAGTAGTCAGTTGAGAACAGTCAGCAGCAGTCTCAGTCATAGAGTTTCGAATAACTATTAATTCATCGCTGAAAATATTCTAATATCCTATCTTCACCCAACATTTATCCAATCGTTGTCAAACTGCGTTTGCAACGATCCAACCTCCTAACGGAACATAAACAAATAGAGGTCTGCCTATCCCCACCACAGCCGCGCCCGTAGTCCCAATGTTTTGACTTCGACGCTGCACGCTAGATAGTATGTGTGGCCGCCATACCCAATACATATTTCGACAACAGCCGAACATGCGTGTGAAACGAGGCCTGCCTCCTCCACTCTGATCCAATCGGGCGCGTATCGTACCTAGAGACACGTCACCGTAGTCCTGCCTGGGAACCTTCTTCTCACACTCGCATCAATACAATGTGGCCAATTCAGACCCACATGAGATGGCGCCTTGCCACCCCCTACAATTGCGTAGTAGTGGACGGTAACGGTTTAATATCTTAACCCACTCAGAGTTGTGCTAATTCAATTACACAATTGAATTACACTGTATTTCAATGATATAGTGTTAGAACACGAGTAACCAAGCGTATTAATCGCGACATCTCTGATGTTTATTGTGAGTTGTTTATCCCGTGCGTCCTATGTACGATGGCGCTCGGCCCCAATGTGTGTGGGGATATTGGCGCTGCTGCACCATTTTCCCCTAGGTTGTGCCTAGCGAGCGTGCTCGTACGAGGTTGGCGATCCTGATCTCGTAGCGAGATAGGAGAGCGATCCGCATCCGCTCTCTCGCCTTTGAATCTTCGATCGATACAGACGTGCCGTTGCGCGCTGATCGATCCGCCATTTTTCTGTACGATTGTCGAGTTTTAATAAAAGCTGTGGCGAAGCAGCCCGAGTGTTATCCATTCAAGAACTTAGTCTTCAGTGAGTGATCTAGCAGAGTAGGCTGCTTCTCATGCGGTTATCGTACCTGAATAACTCGCTCAAACCTACATGTGTGTGCGTGCCTTTAGCGGTTACGCGTGTCGCCGCTGTGCGCGGTTTCCTTCTTCTCAAAGTGTACCTCGTGTAGTAAAGACGTATTATATTAAAGTCTATATCTTGTCTAACTGTGTACTCTCGCTTTTATATAATAAACGCTTACACCGTAATCATCCCATTCCAACAGGTTATGGGCCCAGTCAAACCCATTGTAAACCAAAATTAAACGGATTAAAGTGATTACGATTTTTGTTAAGCAAATAAACGCGATAGCCGTGAATATTGAAAGTGCAGGACTACAGAGACGTTTTGTAATCACGTGGCGGAATATATTTGGTGAGTTCCTCATATTATACGTATATATTTGTCTTTGAGAAGCGACAAATATCATTATCACTATTTTTCGTTCGTATTGAACGTTGATATACTTGATATAATCTAAAGTCTCGTATAATCATATTTTGCAAGAAATGTCCACGCCAAGTACGAACGCCAATATGGCGGCTGTTCACGTTCACGGTAATATTCCGTTAATTGATCCAAAATTAGAAGGATCTTCCAATTATGCATCTTGGAAATTCGTAATGAAAATGACCTTGATTGGTATGGATTTATGGGATTGTATTCAATATCAAGATACAGTACAAGTAGATAGTAAAAGAGTCCAAAAGGCCCTTGCAGTAATTTGTCTAAACGTAAAATCGCATTGCCATGTTCATTTGAAAGACGCTCAAACGGCCAAAGACGCATGGGTCAAATTAAGTAAAGCCTATGAAGATAATGGTCTTTGTCGTACATTAGTGTTGATGCGAAGTTTATTTAAAATTGATTATAAAAATTTTGAAAACATGGCGCAATATGTAACTGAGGCATTATCAGTATCTCAAAAACTAGCCGATATAGGAAAACCAATAGAGGACAAATTACTAGCAACGATTATTTTGGCCGGACTGCCTCCTGAGTATAAGCCAATGGTCATGACTTTCGATAGTTTAAACATTGAATTGACTACTGAATTAGTAAATAGCAAACTGTCACAGGAGGATGTAAAATCTCAATTAGAAACAAATTCAACTAACGTAGCATTTTCTGCAAAACATGATCGGTATGGAGCTAGCAAATCTAAATTTCACAAAAGAAAAATTAGATGTCATAATTGTGGTGAAAAAGGCCACATCAGGCCACACTGTAAACAAACACGAGAAGACACCTCACCTAAAAGTTCGACAACATGGAAGGAGAACAAGGATAGACAAATGTGTTTATATGCAGTTCTCAATGCCAAGGCCACCGATGATAATTGGTATATTGATTCTGGAGCCACTCACCATATGACTCCACATAAAAATTGGCTGCAAAATTTTAAAAACGATCCAGTACAGTCAATAACAGTTGCAGATAATACAATACTGCAGTCTACAGGAACTGGAGACGTTGAAACAGTGTTCCGATTGTTGGTGCACTTTCACGCGCATGCGCGGCCAGGGCAGTAGCGTATCTACAACGACGCAGCAGAGCGGCCAGGGCCCTGACGCGACGGCCTGTGGCAGTTATATTGGCGGGACGACTGATGGACGAGAGACGTGACGCGGAACTAAGCAAGTATTGTTAATATTTTATTATACAATGGCAGTTAATAGTGGAGAAATAGCTACAAAGAGGATTCGTAAATTTCGATATGCATGGTTAGATGAAGATATTTTTAAAGCATGGTTAGCTTCTTCTCCACTAGAAAATCAAGCACATTGTATTGCATGTAAACAAGCTATCGCATGTCACAAAGCCACAATAGTTAGGCATTCGAAGTCGGCCAAACATATACGGAATATTAGTTTAGTGGATAACAAAGCCCCCTGTAACGATAACAATAATAATACTAGTTTTAATAGCACAACTTTATCTCACGTAGATAAAGTGAAACGTGCAGAAATTAGATTATCTGCCTATTTTGCAGAACATAACGTAACTTTTAAAACCGCGGATCATTTAATTCCTTTAATTAAAGATGTTTGTCAGGAACCTGAAATTGTGCAAGATCTTACACTTGGTCGAGATAAGTGTGCCAATATTGTTAAGCATGTAATTGCCAAACGCGAAGTCGAGCAACTTGTCGAGATTTTAAAAACCCGTAAATTTTCAATTTTAATAGATGAAACAACGGATATAACAAATTTAAAAATACTGTGTGTATTAGTACAATTCACATCACCTGTAAATAATAAAGTATGCACACAGTTATTAGATATTATTCGTTTAAACGGTGATGATTGTTCCGCGAGTAGTTTATTTCAAAGCTTTAAAAATCTTTTAGATAGGAAAGAAATTCCTACAAAAAATATTGTCGGAATTGCATGCGACAATGCATCAGTTATGGTTGGCTGTAGTAATTCATTTATAACTCACTTAAAAGTCGAAGTTCCACATTTAATTTCTTTAAGGTATATTTGTCACACTTCCGCGATTATTTATAGTAAATCTTGCGATGAATTGCCTCCGGAGTGCGAAAATTTAATTAGAGGAGTTGCCACTTATACTTCGGGCAGTGCTAAGAGGAGTGCAATTTTGGTGGAGTTTCAAAATTTTTTCGGCGTACAGCAATGCAAAATTTTAAAATTATCAACCACCAGGTGGCTTTGTTTACACAAATGTATCGTTAGATTGTTGGAAAATTGGGACGTGTTAAAAGATTATTTCATGTTAGCTGTATTCGAAGAGAAATCAAAATCTGCCGGATTATTATTAGAGTCATTGAATGACACGTCCATTAAAGCGTATATATGTTTTTTAAAATATTCTTTAAATTTTTTCAACCGTTTTAATGCCCTATTTCAGTCGCGACAAATTTTATTGCATAAATTATTTGAAACTAGCCTTCAGCTAATTAAACAAATAAGGAAAAATTTTATTAAGCTTCATTTTTTGGAAGATTTGACTACATTAGATTTGAATAATGTAGAAATTTTTTTAGAATTAAAAGACGTACATGTCGGGCCGGAATGCAAAACAATTTTAGAATCATTAGAGTTGGAATGTGCCCAACAAATTCGGTCCAGATGTTTGAACTTTTATATTACTGCAATTCGAGAGATGCTTGCACGTCTGCCTTTGAAAGATTCACTTTTTGCAGATTTGTTGTTTTTGGATGCATCAGTAGCTTTATACGACAAAGGCAGAGACAAAATTCAAGATTTATCTGGCATCGCGAAACGTGTAAATCTTTTATATATTACACAATTAGTTTTTGAATGGGAAATTCTACCATCGTGTTTCGATGAAGAATGTAAAAAGTTAAAATTTAAAAATTTCGATGGGGAAGACATGTTTCCAACTTTGAAATTATTAATTGAAATAGTTCTGTCTTTTCCCCACTCAAATGCTGAGGCCGAACGTATTTTTTCAATTGTAACAGATGTAAAAAGTAATAAACGAAACAAATTAAATAGTCATTAGCTGCCATTTGCATAGTTCGGTCCAGTTTTCAATCAAGAAATGTTAAATGCAACAATTTTGAAGTAGATTCGCATCATCTCAAATTGCATAATTCGCAAAATTTGGACGGAAAAAGCACATGTGATAGCAATGAAACGAATGTGCAATATTTAGTTTAGTTTTACATATTTAATTTATTTTGTTTTTATTGCAGGAACCGAATGTGCAGCTTTTGTTTAGGTTTACATATTTAATTTATTTTGTTTTTATTGCAGGAGCCGAATGTGCAGCTTTTGTTTAGTTTTACATATTTAATTAATTTTGTTTTTATTACAGGAGCTGAATGTGCAATATTTTGTTTAGTTTTATATATTTTATTTATTTTGTTTTTATTGCAGGAGCCGAATGTGCAATATTGTGTTGAGTTTTATATATTTTATTTATTTCGTTTTCAATGTTTCAAAAAAGACTGAGCGAGACAGGAAAGACTGAGCGTAACAGAAAAGACTGTTGCGCAACAATTTGTTTTATTTTATATGTATAATGTTTTATATAATGTAATTTTTATTTGTGAATACTGGTAAGGTTTTGGCAGTTTTCCTTACCCTAGCAACAAATGTTGGTATTTTTTAATTGATTCTGCCAAATAAAGTATTTTCTTGTTATATTATGTATTATTTTGCTTAGTTATTGTAGCGCTCTTTCCCTATCCCATCCTCAAAATAAAGAATAAGTTTCAATTATGTTAAATTTTAATATTTCATATGTATAGACTAGTAAATTATTAAAAGTCTGCGTGATGCTCAAGCTACCCGACTTCATCGAAAAGGTTACGTTACTGAGGCCGCGCATGCGCGAGAAAGTGCACCAACAATCGGAACACTGCGTTGAAATAAATTTAGCAGGGCAGTCAGATATTAAATGTACTAAAAATGTATTACATGTGCCTGAATTAAGCACAAATTTGTTATCTGTTAATAAATTAACAGAGAAAGGTTTCACCCTCGTACTCGATGAAAAAATGTGTAAGATATATAGTAAAGACGACTTCGAAGTCACAGGAGAAGTCTTGGTAACTGCAACAAATAAGAATGGACTATACGAGTTGAACACGGGGCCGGCAAGTGCTTTTAGTGCGACGAGTGTCTCACAATCACAAGAGACGTGGCACAAAAGACTTGGACATCTGAATGAGCGAAGTATGAGTCCTATTACGTAAAGGTATGGCTACCGGTATTAATTATAATGAATTAGATAAAATACCGCGTGTAGCTTGCATCAAAGGTAAGCAAACGAGACTACCTTTTAATAAAGATGGAAGACAACGTGCAAATGACTTTCTTGAATTAATACACGCAGATGTTTGCGGATCGTTTTTTGTAGCGAGTTGGTCAGGTGCTCGCTATATACTTGTCTTGATTGATGATTATTCATGCTTGACATTTTGCTATTTTTTGCAGTATAAAAGCAAAGTTGCAAAAGCATTTAAAGAATTTACAGCCCGGATGCAAACTGAAAAACGATGTAAAATCAAAACACTCAGGACGGACAATGGCAAAGAATTTATAAATGCTGAATTGAAATCCTTCCTGAAGATGAATGGTACAAGGCATCAAACCAGTATTCCGTACACTCCAGAACAAAATGGCGTTGTGGAGAGGGCAAATCGCACTATAATAGAAAAAGCAAGGTGCATGGTCAATGACAGTTGTCTAGATAAGAGATATTGGGAAGAAGCTGTAAGGACAGCAGTCTATTTAAAGAATAGATCTCCGACGAAAGCCATTAGAGGCAAAACCCCTTTTGAAATATGGACAAATAGAAAGGTAGATCTGAGACATCTACGAATTTTTGGATGTAGAGCTTTCATGCACATTCCTCGACATGAAAGGACATAGTTGGATAAAAAAGGGAAAGAATGTATATTCGTCGGATATTGTACAGATTCAAAGGGATACAGACTAATAGATCCCGAAAATCCAGGACGGATTTTCAAAGCACGTGATGTAATTTTTATTGAAAATCAATTTAGAATTGGAAAACAGCAAAACACAAGAGAAAATTCTTAAATTCATACTGTTGAACTGCAACAAACTTGTAATGCTGAAGAAATTGATGCTGCTGATGCAAGTGAAGATGGAGACAGCACAATGTTAGGGGGAGATCCATCCTCCAGTACCTGTTCGACCGCGACCATAAATTTTCGTCGCGACGAAGAGAGTTCTTTCTTTTTTATATACTCGAGTGAAGGGTACGAAGTGAGGACCGAGAACGGTCTACGTCTCGTGACATAGACCAGACAGGATGTTCTTTGTTTACGGTTTTAGTGCGGGTCAGTCCCAATATAAACATGTGCGCGCCATAACGTAAACCGTCGGTCGACTGCGCGGCGCCGGAATTTCCCGGGGTCTTCGAGCGAAAGACAAAAGGGACGGTTGGGTCTCAGTGTATTAGTGATCGAAAAAGAATTAACAAGAACAGTCGTGGAAAGTCGTCCGGAAGAATGATTTCGAGATCCTTCGGACAAGGATCAGTAAAGACATAGTGTGACTTGAACCGCGGTAGTGGCCAGTGCGAGCGATACTGCGTGATATTGCAAATCATGTTTGAACATGATCATAACGAACAGACATAACAACAGAAGGGATCCCTCGGAGTCATACTCCACCAGGTCGTGCCGAGCACACACTACATACTTGAGGGATCCCGCGGAAACACGATTTCCGTCAGGTCGTGCCGAGCACACAACCACACACACACTCGACGGATCCCATGGAGCCAGTCTCCACCAGGTCGTGCATAGCACACATTTATCCATATACATATGGGATCCAGCAGAACTACATGATAATCTACCACTACTCTTATTATCACTACTCTAACGCTCACATCTTCATCGTTTTCTTTGTAATCAATACTTAAATATTTTATTTCTGGGGTTTTTATGCCACAAGGCTTTTCCCCAATGAGCCAATAAACTATACAACTTATTTCGGCTCAATTCTGTTTTGTTTATTTATAATTTATTCCTTCTCTACCTTTATATCCAAATATTATTTTTGAAATACGGGATTTCTCCATGTTGGAGAGATTTCGACGATACATTTTATGGTGCCTTCTGTGAGGTGTGAGCGTTAAAACGATGAAGGTGTGACAAAACATTAGAAAGTTGAACGCAATCGCCGTTAAAACTGGACACGGAAAACGGAGGGAGACATTTTCCTTGTCCGAGGGAGGGCCCTTTGAAGACGGGTCGCATCCCTTGGAGGGGGAAACGGTCCCTCGAAGGAAAGCGCGCGGGTAACGGACGACTTCGGCTCTGACTGCGAACGTGTAGCATCATCTCCCCGAAACAAGTCTGAGCTATATCTACATAGATCTGAGATACCGCGCTTATACAGTATCGATATTCTATTTCGACGTGTACTATCGCGTGTCCGCAATTTCGCCGGAATATTCGGTACGCGTTGTGTGTGACCCGAAGATTTAAAGACAACAGTGCTCAGTGATAACACGTCGAACTCTATAACGAACGAACGTTGATGAACTCTGGACACAAATCTTCAGCATCATACGGTGGACCTCTCGCCCATATCGCCTTCTGCTGCAGACTTTGTCCATCAGCGAAAGATAAGTACCGATTGTCAGCCATAATTATCGACTGTGTATTTTCGTAAATTTAGACTAGATTTATTCACATATACGGTGCGTGCGAGTACGTAGTATAACCATAATGGATAGGATCCGCATAATTGGTCAAAAGCGTACGTCGCTTAAACGACAAATAACGCAGCTCGAGAACTGCATCACGTCAGGTCAATATGACGAAACGAATCTCAAAATACGGTTGAATCGAGTCACTGAATTGTTTCACGCGTATGAGGAGTTGAACGACGAACTCGCAATTATCGATCCTACGAATAATCATTTGGACGAAATACAAGACATTCAGGATCGGTATTACGACATCGCAAGTAAAATTAAATCTATGGAAGTCGCTGCACCTTCATCCGCGCCGATAAACGAGACGTTCGGTAATTCATACTTAAATACGACCTTAGGAGAGGGACGACGGCGTACGTTGAAATTGCCGGTCGCTGAATTACCGAAATTTGACGGAAGCTTGGAAAAGTGGCTGTCATATAAGAACACATTTCTAACTATGATCGACGGGCGTACCGACATAACAGATTTAGAGATGTTTATATATTTGAAAAATTCGCTGATCGGTGACGTGCTGAACAAGATTTTGGTTTTCAATATAAGCGCGGACAATTATCAAAATGCGTGGCGTCTTTTAGTAGACTCATACGAAAAACGGCATATTCTCGTTTCAAAGCACTTAGATGCCATTATCAATTTAGGGACAGCAAATCAAATCTCATCTAGCGGACTCGCGAAGTTGGTTGACGATGTTCGCCAACATTTAAATATGCTGCAATCATTAAATGTTACTCCGGATAGTTCTTTGATTATTCGATTTTTAGAAAGAGCAATGCCTAGCGAGATACGTGAAAAATGGGAAGAGACACTGAACTTGGACAGTCTTCCTACGCTGAAAGAATTTTACAATTTCATAAACGAAGCGAAGTTCCGACGGATCACTCTAGAGAAGGGTGCCGTTCGTGATAACGCCGAAACGGGAGTCAAGCGTCGGTCCGAACGGGAATCTCGTAGAATCAAAACGCGTAAAGGTGAGGCCGGCGCGCGTGTCTTCGTTACAGCTACCGTGCGTACTTGCTCTTATTGCAACAAACACCATTTCCTATATATTTGCCCGGAATTCGGAAAATTGTCCGTGTCCCAACGTTGGGATATTATAAACAGAAAGAATTTGTGCCGAAACTGTTTGCGATCTCATAGCGGAAAATGTCGGTCGTCAAATTGTAAACATTGTGGGCGTCTTCACCATTCGTTGCTGTATAATTTCGGCACGCGACAACCTTCCACCGTACAGACTAATACAATGCTAAAGTCCGCGAATGACGCGGCTGAACCGGGTTCAGCATGACTACCAAAGCTCGCATTGACCGCCGCGTGTCGCGTTCCTCGATCACAGTTAATGATGAGTGCAATAGTTCGCATCCGAAAGTACAACGGGACGTTCATTGAAGCTCGGGCACTTCTCAATACCTGCGCGACGGCTCATTTTATGACTGAGACGCTCTCGCACAACAGCTAAAACTTCCTACCCAACCATGTTCGATTGCGATTAACGGAATCAATGAGATGACCACGATGTCAAAGGATCTGATTCAAGTTACGCTCCGAGCACTCCACAGCGACTTCCAGAAAACATTAACACGTTTAACTGTCTCGCGAATTACGGATTCGGTACCCGATGAGGTATTTCCGCGCGAATCAATAGCAATTCCTGCTAACATACGTCTTGCCGATCCTGAGTTTCATATTCCGCGGCCCGTTGATATTCTGATTGGCGCTGGGGCCACTTTGTCATTGATATCGATAGGACAGATCAACTTATCTCTCGATGACTGCGACCTAATTTTACAAAAAACCCAGCTTGAATGGGTGGTAGTAGGCGGAACAATAGACAGCGCAGAAAATCGAGTTATCTCGTGCAATCTAGCAGAGTTGGAAGAACAAATCGCGAAGTTCTGGCTAATTGAAAACGTGGACGCAGAAACGTCGAAATTATCCGTAGAATCGTTATGCGAGACTCATTATAGCGAGAATACGACGCGTACTGATAGCGGACGATACGTAGTACGATTACCATTTCGTGCCGGCGGTAGAGATTTCGGCGACATGCGACAGATTGCCTTACGTCGGTTTCACGCACTTCAGCGAAAGCTCAATGCAAACTCAATTCTTAAAGAAGAATATCACAAGGTGATGCAAGAGTACATTTCGCTTAAGCATATGTCATTGGTCACCGACGACTCAACTACTGGCTACTATATGCCACATCACGCCGTGGTAAAAGCCACAAGCACGACTACAAAAATCCGCGTCGTGTTCGATGCGTCGGCCAAGTCGCCTAAAAATATTTCATTGAACGATGGACTCATGGTAGGTTCTACAATACAAGACAAACTTTTCGAACATTTGTTATGATTCCGCACACATTCCTATGTCATCACCGCCGACATCGAAAAAATGTACCGACAAGTCTTAGTTCACCCACAAGACCGTAAATATCAGCGTATATTTTGGTATCACGACAATAAAATCGGAACATTTGAACTAAATACCGTTACCTTTGGCGTATCGTATACAACAACTCGCGGACGACGAAAGCGCAGATTTCCCATATGCTTCCGAAATTTGGAAACGCGATTTATACCTACGTTGACGATCTTTTGACAGGTGCAAATTCTTTGGAGGAGGTTTTAATTATTCGCGATGAGGTGATCGAACTCCTGAAACGCGGCGGTTTCAATATTCGGCAATGGGCCTCGAACCACAATCACGCCCTCGACTCCATAAGCGAAAAACTTCTCGGAACGGATTACGCGACCGATAAGAGCCCGGTGATAAGGACCTTAGGTATCGGATGGCACGCGCAGAGGGATAAATTGGTATATACCGTAAATTCATCGGAATCTCCCACGAAATCGACAAAGCGCGAAATTCTATCTGAGATCGCCAAAATTTTCGACCCTCTCGGACTTCTGGGACCGATAATTCTGACTGCAAAGGTTTTCATGCAGGAATGTTCGAAAACGAAGTTCGATTGGGACGAATCGGTTCCGCAAGCGTTGCATACGCAATGGTTAACCTTTTCAAACCAACTTCCGTATATAAATAATTTATCCATAGATCGGAGACTTTTGCTCGATAATCCTACTAGCATCGAAATTCATGGATTTTGCGACGCGAGTAAGGTAGGATATGGCGCGTGTATCTACATTCGTTCCCGCAATCAGGAAGATTGCACCCTCGGTCGTCTGGCATGTGCTAAATCGCGAGTTGCACCTCTTAAAGAGACAACTATACCGCGACTCGAACTATGCGGTGCGTTAACGTTGGCCCGACTTTATCAAGAGACCGGAGTTGCCTTCAAGTTCTCAGTTAATCGTGTTATTTTCTGGACGGATTCCACTATAGTGTTACAATGGCTAAAAAAGTCTCCAACCGTGTTGAAGGTTTTTGAATTGAATCGCGTTGAAGAAATCCAGACCATCAAGGAAGCGGAATGGCGGCACATCAAAACGAAAGACAATCCGGCCGATGCATTATCTCGCGGACAACTTCCTGCGACATTCCGCGAGAACGATTCGTGGTTCGAGGGATCCTATTGGTTACGCGAACACGAGTCTACTTGGGCGGCAAGTTTAAACATTACTGTCAAGGAGCTACCGGGTTGTAAGAAAAATACATGTTTAACATTACAGCACAACAGATGTGAATTTTTTCACAATTTTTCTTCATATAGAAATCTCACACGTGTAATCGCTCGTTGCTTACGTGTGCTGTGATCTAACAAACATACGGGCGAGTTGTGTATAGCAGAAATAAGCAACGCGGAATGCGTCATTATGAAAGCGATACAAAGAGAACAATTCTCCGAGGAAATTGAACGCATTTCGGCATCGGAGGAAGTAAAAGGCAGTCGACTCGAATCGCTGAGTCCGTTTCTGGACGGACTCTGACTTCTTCGCGTCGGCGGTCGGTTACAGAATGCCAAAATTCCCTACACACAGAAACATCCGATTCTTTTACCATCTTATCATCACGTAACTGATCTCATTGTCCGTGAAGTACATGAACGCGCGTACCATGCCGGTATTCAAACAACCCTATACACCACTCGCCATCGTTTCTGGCTCCTTGACGGAAAAAATCAAATGAGGAAAGTCGTACGACGATGCGTTCGTTGCATCCGCTTCCGACCGTCTCCGTTACAAGGAAAAATGGGAAATTTACCCAAATCTCGTGTCGAAGAAACGGCGGCTTTTACTCACACCGGTGTAGATTTCTTCGGGCCGTTCTTTATTAAAGAAAAAAAGCATCGCAATAGAAACAGCGTAAAGGCGTACAGTTGCGTTTTTATTTGCATGTCGGCTAAGGCGGTTCACATCGAAATCGTAAGCGATCTTAGAACCGAGGGTTTTCTCGGCGCCTTCAGACGTTTCATCGGGCGTCGAGCTATACCTGCAAACGTATATTCGGACAATGGTACTAATTTTGTCGGCGCGAATAACCAGCTACGCGAATTGTATGCATTGTTCGAATCCCCAGAATTTAAAGAAACCGTCAGCGAATTTGCCGTAAGCAAGTCCATAACGTGGCATTTTAATCCACCGTTAACACCACATTTCGGAGGCATATGGGAGGCCGCTGTAAAGTCGTTCAAACATCATTTTAAACGGGTTATCGGCGAACGTCTCTTCACGTTCGAAGAGATCACTACATTCGCAGTAGAAATCGAAGCGATATTAAACTCTAGGCCGTTGTGTCCTATTTCGACCGATCCAAATGATCCTATCGCATTAACACCAGCGCATATATTAGTAGGCCGACCGCTTACGATGCTACCGGAAAATAATCATCTTTCCGTTCCAGAGAACCGGCTAACCTCTTGGAATGTAATTTCGAAGGCTCGACAAGACTTTTGGAAACGATGGTGCCAAGAGTACCTCAATGAACTACAAAGGCGCCAAAAATGGTTCGCAACCCGTGGCGAAATCAAGGTCAATTCGGTTGTAATCCTGATGGACAAAAATCAACCTTGCATGCGAAGGAGGCTGGGCAGAATCATGGAGGTCCACCCCGGTAAAGATGGCGAAATCCGAGTCGCCACAATCAAAACCACCAACGGCGTTATCAAGCGGAACATCACGCAATTGTGTCCATTGACTGAGCATACATAACGAGACATGAACACTATACAGGGTGTCTCAAAATTCCTCCAGGACCCGAAAGGGGGTGGTTCCTGAGATCATTTCAAGCGACATTTTCCTTTGAAAAAATGTCGTCCGCGACTTCGTTAACGAGTTATTAACGAAAAACACGGACCAATCAGAGCGCGAGCTAGACGCGTGTTGCTCGGCGCGCCGGCAGCCGAGTGTCGGTGGCACGCCGCGATTTCGCAACGAACAAAAGTTTCTCGATGATGCGAATCCTCGCCAATTTCGATAAGCTTTGGATATGTTGTCAATACCGTGATTCTGAACAATATTTCTCTTTACAGTCTTTGTCGATCGGCTTTAGTTTACGAGATAATTGTAAAAACATGTAATTGAAAATCGATCGATGTATTATTTCTTGGCCAATCGCGATGAGCTTTGGATATGTTGTCAAAACCATGATTCTGAACAACATTTCCCTTTACAGTTTTTGTCGGCCGGCTTTAGTTTACGAGATAATTGTAAGAACTTGTAATTGTAAATCGATCTCTTCGCCGATTTCGATGAGCTTTATTCCATAGGAAAAAGATATTTAAAACATCGAATAAATAACATATTTCAAAGTCATCGAAATCGGTGAGGACCCACATCATCGGCAACTTTACCCGAACGAGAGAAGAAGCAGAAATTTATCGAATTAAAAACTCACTTATTCAGCCGTGAATCCATTTGCTTATTACTCCAGTGAAACACAAAACACGGAACACCACATTTTCACACAATTTCTGAACACTTAGCACACTTTTCTAATTCGTATCGATAGCGAACGAAATTACATACTCCGACGCGGAAAGAGTTCCATGCTCTTCGCGATTCCGCGCGAAACTATGCTCTCCCAGTCTACAATGTATTCGATGAAGGCGTCGTTTAAAACAAATGAAATCGTTCCCAAGGAAATATTGATTTTTCGAGAATCATATGGTATTGATTTTTCGAGAATCATGTGATTCTCGAAAACATCGATTCTTGACGAACGAACGATGCCATGGACAAGATATCTCGTGCATCTTTATTACTGATATAACGTGCTATTATTCATTCACAGCATCGTTGCTTCGACATCACGGAAACGAGATATCTCGTAGATTGTAGTTTCTGTGCCCCTCTGAAAAGGACTAATTAAAAATTTTATAAAAAAAAATTAAACCGACTTCATTTTCAAAGGAAAATGTCGCTTGAAATGATCTCAGGAACCACCCCCTTTCGGGTCCTGGAGGAATTTTGAGACACCCTGTATTGTATTGCCGGCGTTTGAATCCCGCGGAACTATAGTGACCTAGTTTATAAGTTAGATTTATTGCTCGTCTACTCGCAACGGGGGGAGCGTGTTCGACCGCGACCATAAATTTTCGTCGCGACGAAGAGGGTTCTTCCTTTTTTATATACTCGAGTGAAGGGTACGAAGTGAGGACCGAGAACGGTCTACGTCTCGTGATATAGACCAGACAGGATGTTCTTTGTTTACGGTTTTAGTGCGGGTCAGTCCCAATACAAACATGTGCGCGTCATAACGTAAACCGTCGGTCGACTGCGCGGCGCCGGAATTTCCCGGGGTCTTCGAGCGAAAGACAAAAGGGACGGTTGGGTCCCAGTGTATTAGTGATCGAAAAAGAATTAACGAGAACAGTCGTGGAAAGTCGTCCGGAAGAATGATTTCGAGATCCTTCGGACAAGGATCAGTAAAGACATAGTGTGACTTGAACCGCGGTAGTGGCCAGTGCGAGCGATACTGCGTGATATTGCAAATCATGTTTGAACATGATCATAACGAACAGACATAACAACAGAAGGGATCCCTCGGAGTCATACTCCACCAGGTCGTGCCGAGCACACACCCACACACACACTCGACGGATCCCATGGAGCCAGTCTCCACCAGGTCGTGCATAGCACACATTTATCCATATACATATGGGATCCAGCACAACTACATGATAATCTACCACTACTCTTATTATCACTACTCTAACGCTCACATCTTTATCGTTTTCTTTGTAATCAATACTTAAATATTTTATTTCTGGGGTTTTTATGCCACAAGGCTTTTCCCCAATGAGCCAATAAACTATACAACTTATTTCGGCTCAATTCTGTTTTGTTTATTTATAATTTATTCCTTCTCTACCTTTATATCCAAATATTATTTTTGAAATACGGGACTTCTCCATGTTGGAGAGATTTCGACGATACAGTACCCAAAATGATAGTTCTAACTCAAATGATGAAACCTATCATGATGTAGGTGTTCAAGATTCAAGTTCTGAAGAATTATCAAATAATAGAAGATATCCCGTCAGAATCAGGAAGAACAGGGAATTTCCGGATATGATTCGACACCAAGCATTTATGGCGACGAATCAGGATCCTACATCTGTTAATGAAGCATTAAGTTGTCCTAAAAAGGAAAAATGGAAACAGGCCATGGACAAAGAATATAACGCGTTAATAAAAAATAAAGTATGGGATCTTACAGTTCTACCGGAAGGAAAGAAAGCGATAAAATCAAAATGGGTATTTAAAATAAAAAGAAACGATACGAGTAAGGTTGTCGATTATAAAGCTCCACTAGTGGCAAAAGGGTGCTCACAAAAATATGGCACAGACTTTAATGAAACGTTCTCTCCCGTTACTAGGTATTCTACTATTAGGACGCTCTTATGCATGGGATTACAATTAGGAATGGACGTAGATCACCTGGATGTAACCACAGCCTTTCTCAATGGAGAATTAAAAGAGGAAGTCTACTTGGAACAGCCAGAGGGATATATTCAGAGTATGGTATGAGAAAATACACTGAGTACTGTTAAATTTGGATTTCAAGCCGTTTGTATGTACTCCATGTGTCTATTCGAAAACACAAGGAACCACGAAACTAATTGTATGCGTATATGTAGACGATATTCTTTTATTAAGCAATAATTGCCAAGAGAAATTAAAATTAAAGAAACAATTAGCGTCAAAATTTAACATTAGAGATCTAGGCGAAGTTAAGATGATATTAGGCATCAAAGTTACCAGAGATAAAGATCAGATTCATTTAGATCAAAAACATTATATTGAGCAAATATTGCGTAAATTTAACATGTATGATTGTACGCCAATAGGCACTCCGTATGCAGTCGGATCTCAACTAAATTCCGCGATCGCGACTGACGATCACGCTTATCGTGAATTAATAGGTTGTTTAAATTATCTCTCCTCGTGCACTAGGTCCGATATTACACATACGATAAGCTATCTGAGCAAATTTAATAATTCGCACAGTGAAGAACACTGGCTTGCTGCAAAGCGTGTTCTATGTTATTTGAAAGGAACCATGAACCATTGTTTAACTTATAAGAAGTCAAATCTAGAAGTCATAGGTTTCGTCGATGCGGATTTTGCTAGCAATACATCAGATCGCAGATCGTATAGTGGCTACGCGTTCTTATTAGGAAACGGAGCAGTGTCATGGGAAAGCAAAAAACAAGCGACGGTTTCAGTTTCGACTTGTGAGGCTGAATATGTTGCCCTATCAGATGGTTGTGAGGAAGCTAAATTTCTGAGCAATTTGATTTTTGAAATTACAAATATTAGAGAACCTAAAAAAAAATTTTTTCCTTCAAATGAATGTCGCTGTTGTTTCCGATGTCAACGTTTGTGCTTAGGTTCTATCTCTTATAATCGATGATCAATGTATTAATACTGTAATGTATAAATATTGTAATGTATTTCAGTATACATAGATTTTTTAAAATGATGTTACCATAGTAAACGAATTATTGCCACGTCTCGGGGATTTTGCACCAATGTACGACGTACGATAGCGTAGCGGCTATCGGCACGTGCAATAAAACATTTGGCGCATCCAATTCATAATTCTTTACTGTAAAGAAATTTTTAAATTACTTTACAACTGACTTAAGTAAAGTACAACTCGTTGTTTTCCGAAAAAGTGCCGACTTCCAGATCAATAGTAATGATCTGTCATAAACCTCTTCATAGAGAACAGCCCCGGGAATGGCACATAAACAAATCGAGGTCTGCCTATCCCTACTACAGCCGCGCCCGTAGTCCCAATGTTTTGACTTCGACGCTGCACGCTAGATAGTATGTGTGGCCGCCGTACCCAATACATATTTCGACAACAGCCGAACATGCGTGTGAAACGAGGCCTGCCTCCTCCACTCTGATCCAATCGGGCGCGTATCGTACCTAGAGACACGTCACCGTAGTCCTGCCTGGGAACCTTCTTCTCACACTCGCATCAATACAATGTGGCCAATTCAGACCCACATGAGATGGCGCCTTGCCACCCCCTACAATTGCGTAGTAGTGGGCGGTAACGGTTTAATATTTTAACCCACTCAGAGTTGTGCTAATTCAATTACACAATTGAATTACACTGTATTTCAATGATATAGTGTTAGAACACGAGTAACCAAGCGTATTAATCGCGACATCTCTGATGTTTATTGTGAGTTGTTTATCCCGTGCGTCCTATGTACGATGGCGCTCGGCCCCAATGTGTGTGGGGATATTGGCGCTGCTGCACCATTTTCCCCTAGGTTGTGCCTAGCGAGCGTGCTCGTACGAGGTTGGCGATCCTGATCTCGTAGCGAGATAGGAGAGCGATCCGCATCCGCTCTCTCGCCTTTGAATCTTCGATCGATACAGACGTGCCGTTGCGCGCTGATCGATCCGCCATTTTTCTGTACGATTGTCGAGTTTTAATAAAAGCTGTGGCAAAGCACCCCGAGTGTTATCCATTCAAGAATTAGGTTTCAGTGAGTGATCTAGCAGAGTAGGCTGCTTCTCACGCGGTTATCGTACCTGAATAACTCGCTCAAACCTACAATTGGTGACCCCGACGTGATCGGCGATCACGACCCACGAGAACGAATTCGATACGGTGCGCGGGGACTGAAGACCACGGGAGACAGGAAAGAAGAAGTTTCCTGGCGGCAAGCAAACCGCTTCCTGCACGACGAGCCGAGTTCCAGGCGGCGAGCAAACCGCTCGCTGCACGACGTCTTGGCGACCGCAACAGCGTGCCAAACTCGTGAGGTGTTGCAGAAGATGTGCGTGAAGCCAACGGCCACCGGCGCCTTTGAGAAGCAACGCTCGGCTACAGTGGTGTTCTGTGGCGTCAGCGAATCGAAGGGGTATCGTTGATGCATAGCCGGACGTACGTCTCGCGTCTGGACTTTGATAGTCTCAAAAAAAAAATAAAAAAAAAATTTTTAAACGCGAAAAGCGCGACAGTTACGCGGCGCCTTCGCGAAGGCCAGTTCAAACGTTCGACCGAAACGGTAACCTTCGAAACGTTTCCCTTTGTGTCGACCCCCCCGTCGACGTAATACCGGTTACTCAGGGAATTCGAATTGTGACGCGCAAACTTGACAGTTCAAGATGGCTGCGCCCATCGTCTCAGACGAAATCATTCAGGCTCTTTTGCGAGACCGCGTAGACAACTACAGGCAACCCAAGGTGCCTGAATTCTTCAAGGAAGACCCGGCGCTTTGGTTCGCGCAGGTCGAATCGTCCTTGTCCGCAGCAAGAATAACGAACCAAAAGACAAAGGCAGACGTTGTCGTGGCCGCGCAGAAATACGACGTAGTCATTAACGTGAAAGACATTTTGTTGGAGATACCTCTGCCAGAGGACATTGTGACGTTGCAAATCTTGCGACGTCACATTCTCCGTTAATTTCGGTTACAATTGTAACATAAAAGGACTGGACCGCCCTCTCACGAGTCACGACACGGAATCGCAGGATTCGAGAGCGTCCCCCGAGGAAATTCCGTACTTACCGGTTACCGATGACTGACATCTATCGTACGCGCCGAGAACGGCCAGTTTACAGGGCCGTGACAGGGACGCGGAAAAGGTACCCCGACCGTCCGAAGTTTCCCAAAGAAAGCGACAAAGCACCAGAAGGAAGGCAGAGAAAGGAGATGGCCAATATTGCGGAAGCCCCGTGCACGGGCAATGATGACCTGGACCGAGAGCACTCGGGAAATCCACCCGGAGGCGTCGAAGGAACAGGAGCCTCAACCGAACAACCAGTCACCCCGATCTTTCGTGGTCCCGACGCCGCCTCACCACGCTGAGCTCCGGCGTAGGTGGTGCGATCGTGCCCAGAGGGAGGACGAACCTCTCACGGTCAAGAAGTGACCGAGATTCCGTATTGCGTTGGTCTGGGGCCCTAGGACCTTAATAGAGACAGCCCTGGTAGCTAAGTTGTCGCACGCGTGGCACGCGCCAATCGGGAAAATTCGGCAACGAGTCCAAGGGAGGGCCAGGATCGAGCCGTCGCGCGATCGAGAATCGATGAACACTGTCGCGCTGGCTCACGGAGCGAAAACGTTCGAGACCGTTCCAAAAAGATTAACGAGATTTGAGTCCGCGAAACGATATCCGCGATTCCGATCGCCCGTTCGTCAAACATTCTCGTGAGAGTTCCGTTAGGAAGGATAATTATCGAGCGGTGCAGCTGACGAGATCGCTTCCGGAAACATTCCTGCCGAAGCACCCCTTGTTACGCGGCACAAGCGAGGAAAGACGAAACGGTAAGTCAGCCAGTGATTCGTTCGATATCTCTTTGCGAGGTGGCTCGACTCTAATCACGCGAGGACGAACGCTTCTCGTTCCGTCCTCGAATATTCGCGTGTACCGAGGCGCAGAACGCCTCGTGCCACGTCTCACGCCCGTTCCGGGGGCGTTTTGAGGTTAGGTACGGAGTGATTTCCCCAGTCGTTGTGAAAACGAAAGTTTCCTCGGAGGAGTCGCGTCGCGTGAGAATAGTCTCTGTTCGTCTCGAATCCCGTGTCGCGCCTACGAACGTCCTTCCGCTCGTCGAAAAGAGATCAACGTGACAACATATATGATAGAATCAAAGCTCGTATCATCGCGAATTACGCCGTATCAGCTGAATCGAAGCTGCGTAGATTACTGAAGGGAGAAATGCTAAGCGACGGAAAACCGTCGCAAATATTAACTCGATTGCGTAATTTGAATGACGGATCCTGTAGTGACGAAGTCATACGTTCGTTATTCTTGGAACACTTGCCACCGCACGTCCAATCCGTGCTCGTCATGTCAAACGTCACCGATCTAGACAAACTCGCACAATTAGCCGATAAGGTAACAGAAGCCTCCGGTCCAGGCACGCCGATTATAGGACTCGTTATACTTTTTCGCCACGGACGGACGGACATGGTGGACCATTTATATTATGTCTGTGACGACCGGCAATAATTCGTGAGGCTCGCACAAAGGCCAAGTGCCCGGGATCGTGTCTAACCCCAGGGGGCGTCGGCTAACCCCAGGGGCGCCGGAATCTTTTACTCCCCTCTACACCCCAGGAGATGCCTATGCTAGTGTCCGCCAGGCCGGCGGAAAAATTTCGGAGAGCTCGAAATTTTTCCGCCGGCCTGGCGGACATAGGCTGGCATAGGCAGAATATAACATAATTGTATTTATTTATAAAGCTATTAACTAGAACTTGTCAGAGTTTGTCGTGTCAATAGGTGGCGAATACGTTGTTAAGGAACTTAAACGTTCTAACAAAGAGTTTTACTTTTTTGAAAAGTTAGTACAATTATTGACTACATGACGTGGAAAGAGATTTGTGGAAAATTGCAATTGGTCGGAATTGCAGAGGAAATACTAACAGTTGTATTTCGCTATTTTTTTGGGGTGGCCCATTATTGAAAATTTGAAGAGCACGTTGTGTGGATCTACGGGGTGTTCACACTATTTCTGGCCAGAGTTTCTCTTGCAAATGATTAGAAAAACATGAAAGAGGAAAAAGTAGTACATGTTGGTATATACAACAGTTAAATGAGCAGTCAAGTTCACTCCAAGAGAGTATATATATATATTTTTGTTTGTACCGGCAAACTTCACTCTGTTACTCACTGATCTGTATTGTCGCGTTAAGAATGTACTAAATCAGCAAAACGGTTTATAATATATTCTAATTAGCAGTTAATTGCATTGTGTCTGTGCGTACAGTTATTTAATACCACTGAAAATTCCTATCAACTACAGGTTATGGGCCCAGTGGAGCACAGGTGCATGTAATAAAAGAAAAGTGAAAATTAGAATCTTATAAGTAAAGCCACGCGGTGGAAATTGAGGTTAAAGTAAAGTAAAGCCACGCGGTGGAATTTAAGGTTAATCATGGCAGAGATGCCGAAAGTGTCTATAACAAAGTTAAATAATGACAATTACCAGATATGGAAATACAAAATGGAATTGTTGTTAATCAGAGAAGAATTATGGACAGTTATACAAACAATAAAACCAGAAAATGAGAAGCTGGCTGAAATCTGGCAAAAGAAGGACGACAAGGCACGTGCCACACTTGGTCTATTTGTCGAAGATGCTCAAATTATACACGTACGTAAGAAAACTACAGCGAAACAGGTATGGGATTCTTTAAAAAATTATCATGAAAAATCTACTCTAACCAGCAAAATATACCTATTAAGACAAATATGTCAACTAAAGCTTTCTGAAGGAGGAGACATGGAGAACCACATTGTTAAGATGGAGAACCTAGTGGACAATCTAACTGCACTTGGTGAAGAATTAAAGGATCACCTCGTGGTTGCCATGCTACTCAGCAGCCTCCCAGAATCATATGGAATACTTATTACAGCACTCGAGGCTCGTCCAGAAAAGGAATTAACTCTGAGTCTCGTGAAAGGAAAGTTAATTGATGAGTTCAAAAGAAGAAAAGGTGCTGAAGGCACTGGTGACACAGCACTAAAAGTTGGACAAAATTTCAGGAATTATAAAGTCAAAGCCCAAGAAGATGCAAATTGTTTCTTTTGCAAGAAGCCATGGCATTTCAAGCAGCAATGCGACAAGTACAAGGCATGGGCAGCCAAGAAAGGAAAAGAAAAAGCTAAAGAGCAAGTAAATCAGGTCAGTGAAGAAAATATAGTGAATCTATGCTTTAAAGTTTATCAAGGTGACGGGGAGAACGTCTGGTACATTGATTCAGGCGCAACAAGTCACATGACCAACAATAAAGAATTTTTTATCGAGTATAAAGAGAAATCTCAAACTGATGTAACTCTAGCAACAGGAGTTGGAGCAAAAGTCGTTGGAACCGGTACAGGAAAATTAAAGTGCACAAATGAAAGGAATCAAGAGGTTATGGTCACGTTGACAGATGTACTTCATGTGCCTGACCTAAAGGAAAGTCTGTTGTCAGTTAAACGTCTAACAGATAAAGGATTTACAGTAAATTTTAATAGAAAAGGATGTGAAATATTCAAGAATAATACAGCAGTTGCGAAGGGAATATTATCATCAAATTTGTATGTATTAAAGGGTTCGGAAGTAGCAATGACAGCAATGAGGCAACAGCACACTGAAGATTGCCAGCACACTTGGCACAGACGATTGGGTCATCACCACATCCAAGGAATTGTACAGCTAGAGAAGAAAAATTTAGCTACAGGAATAAAGATTAAAGATTGTGGTATAAGAGAGGTGTGTGAGTGTTGTGTAAAGGGGAAATCAGCGAAAAAACCATTCCCACAAGAATCATTAAGAAAAACACACTCGGTCTTGGACCTGGTACACACTGATCTGTGTGGACCAATGAACTTTATCACACCTGGAAGAAAAAGGTACTTCATGACAATAATAGATGATTATAGCAGATACACAATTGTATATTTCCTTGAACACAAGTCAGAAGCAGCTGAATGCATTAAAGAGTATATTAATTTTGTGTTCAATAAATTTGGAAAGAAACCAATGACAATTAGGTCAGACAATGGCAAAGAATATGTCAACAATCAGCTGAAACAATTGTATCGATCCGAAGGGATAAAGGCACAGTTTACAGTCCCCTATAATCCTCAGCAGAACGGGGTGGCTGAGCGAAAAAACAGGACTTTGGTAGAAGCAGCACTCACCATGCTGATTGATGGAAAATTGGAAAAGAAGTATTGGGCAGAGGCTATAAATACAGCCAATTATTTGAAAAATATTCTACCAACCAGGGCTACAGAAAAAACACCATATGAGTTATGGAATCAAGAGAAAGCAAGAGTTCAAGATCTTCAAATATTCGGTACTCTTGGATATGTACACATACCAAAAGAAAAGCGACAAAAATTGGATGAAAAGGCATCTCCAATGATATTCGTGGGATATTCGGATCAAGCAAAAGGATACAGGATGTTGGATCAAAAGACAAGTAAAATAACAATAAGCAGGGACGTAACATTCATAAATAAACATGAGATTGAAAAAACTCAGTTAACACAACCAATTAGAAATAACACAAGCGATCTGACTAGAGAGGATAAAGAAAAATCTAAAGAAAAAGGAAATACAGAAAATATTGAAATAAAAATGAACCCTGAAGAAGAAGAAATTGAAATAAGGGATCATGAAACAATCATCGAAGATCAAGAGGAAGAGATTGCTGTACAGGAAGTTGATGAAGAAGATCAGACCATAAATGATGAAAGTGCATTGGATTCAGATCCATCATTTCATGAGGCAGATGAGACATATGAATACGATGGAGATGAAAATGATCTGCAAGAAATTGAAAAAAGAAGATCAATGAGATCCACCAGAGGAATTGGACCAGAAAGATTCCAACACTCAGCTAGAATGGCAACAGAATGTATTGAGCCAAAGACAGTTGATGAGGCACTCTCTGGACCAAGTAAAGAGTTATGGATCAAAGCAATGGATGATGAGATAAACTCATTAAGAAAAAATAATACATGGAAACTGGAAAAAATACCAAGGGACAGAAAAGTCATTGGATGCAAGTGGGTATTTAAATTGAAACAAATACCAGGAAGCAAAGAGCTTAAATACAAAGCAAGACTGGTAGCACAAGGTTTCAGTCAACACTATGGAAGTGATTACAATGAAAAATTTGCTCCAGTGGTGAGACCAGTGACACTACGTGCATTACTAATAGTGGCAGGAAAGAAAAAATTGTTTATTGAACATTATGATGCAAAAACTGCATTCCTGAACGGAGAATTGGAGGAAACAATTTACATGAGACAACCAGAGGGGTATAAACAAAATGAAAACGAAGTTGCTTGTAAATTAATCAAAAGTATTTATGGCTTGAAGCAAGCAGCAAGAATGTGGAATAAGAAACTAGATGAAAGTCTAAAGAAACATGGATTTCAAGTAAGCACTGCCGACAGATGCTTATACTGGAAAAGGGTTCAAGATGAGACAATTTATATCATCGTACATGTCGACGATATGCTGATGGCAAGTGCTAGTAAGCTATTGATCAAAACTACAGCAAAAGGGCTTGAAAAGGAATTTAGTTTAACCAATTTGGGGGAATTATCCAGGTACGTTGGAATAACAACAGAAAGAGATGCAGATGGGATATTTTACATCCATCAAACACCATATATTGAAGAAATAATCAAGAAATTTGGATTAGAGGATGCTAAAGTGTCAAAAATTCCATTGGACACTGGATACAGTAAAATGCAATCACAGGGAGAAGACTTAGCAGACAATGAGCTATACCAAAGATTAATTGGAGCACTATTGTATTTGGCAGTGAATTCCAGACCGGACATCAGTGCCAGTATATCAATTTTAAGCCAAAAGATTAAAAAACCAACAAAACATGATTGGACAGAGCTGAAAAGAGTGGTCAGATACCTAAAGGGTACCAAGGATTTAAAATTAAAGCTTGGAGGCAATAATACCGAAGAATTAGTTGGATTCGCGGACGCAGACTGGGCTGAAAACAGAACTGACAGGAAATCAAATAGTGGATTCTTATTTACACTAAATGGGGGTGCAATTTCATGGTCATGTAGAAAGCAGACATGTGTTTCACTGTCCAGTACAGAGGCAGAATACATTGCACTGTCCGAAGCAAGCCAAGAGGCGATTTGGATAAACAGAATGTTAAAGGACTTGGGAGAAGAACAAAATCGACCAATTAAGATGCTGGAAGATAATCAAAGCTGCATCAAACTGGCTACAAATGATAAATTCAGCAACAGGACAAAGCATATTGACACCAAGTACCACTTCGTGAAAGACTTGATCGAGGAAGAAATTATAAAGTTGGAATATTGTCCAACTGAGTCAATGGTAGCGGACATGCTCACCAAGCCATTGGGACCATTGAAACTGAAAAATTTAAGAAAGAAAAGTCAATTGATTAATTGAACAGAACGTTTAGATAATTAATGTTTATCTTTTTTTCAGAATTTAACTGTTGAGAGGAAGTGTTGGTATATACAACAGTTAAATGAGCAGTCAAGTTCACTCCAAGAGAGTATATATATATATTTTTGTTTGTACCGGCAAACTTCACTCTGTTACTCACTGATCTGTATTGTCGCGTTAAGAATGTACTAAATCAGCAAAACGGTTTATAATATATTCTAATTAGCAGTTAATTGCATTGTGTCTGTGCGTACAGTTATTTAATACCACTGAAAATTCCTATCAACTACAGTACATACTATTTTTTATACGCAACGCAACGACATATGCAATTTTTTTGTGTTTATGGTATTTAGTTAGATATGAACCCGTATACTGTACATCGACCCTCAAAGTCATGCAAGGTCGGAAACGAAAGAAGTATTTTGAATATTTAATACCAATGTGTTTGCAAGTATTTCAAAATGCTTCTTTCGTTTCTGACCTTGCATGATCTTGAGGGTCACTGCACAGTATACAAATGAATTCGACTAGACAGGTGCTCTCATGTGACATAAGAAATAATAAAGTCACCTTCGTATCTAACAAAATACGATAAACACAAAAAAATTGCATATATCGTTGCGTTGCGTATAAAAAACAGTATGTACTACTTTTTCCTCTTTCATGTTTTTCTAATAATTACTATTTGCAAGAGAAACGCTGGCTAGGAATAGTGTGAACACCCTGTAGATCCACACAACGTGCTCTTCAAATTTTCAATAATGGGCCACCCCAAAAAAATAGCGAAATACAACTGTTAGTATTTCCTCTGCAATTCCGACCAATTACAATTTTCCACAAATCTCTTTCCACGTCATGTAGTAAACTAATTGCTCTAGCTTCACAAAAAAGTTAGTGTCTTTTTTAGAGCGTCCGAATATTAGTGGGAGTCACTGTATGTAGCATTTTTACATTTATTTTCCCCGGAGAAGTCGGGGCGCCGACAAGCTATGTTACAGTCATCACGTGTTGCCCGAGAAAGTGCCGACTTCCAGCTCAATAGTAATGAACTGTGATAAACCTCTCCATAGACAACAGCCCCGGGAACGGCACATAAACAAAGCGAGCCTATCGCTAAGTCTGCCTATCCCCACCACAGCCCCACGCCTGTAGCCCCAATGTTTTGACTTTGACGTTGCACGCTACGTAGTATGTGTGGCCGCTGTAGCCAATATTTCGACGACAGCCGAAAGTGCGTGTGAAACGAGGTCTGCCTCCTCCACTCTGATCCAATCGGCCGCGCGTTCGTACCTAAACACGTCCTGCCTAGGAACCTTCTTCTCAGGCTCGCATCAATACAACGTCACCAGTTCGGACCCATACGAGATGGCGCCTTGCCACCCCCTACAATCGCGTAGTAGTGGGTGGTAGCGGTTTTCATATCTTAGCCCACATCTGTCCCGCTAACATTCGTACGGGGCAGTGTATTGAACTACTTGTTGGACATAAACAAACTGAAAATGTTTTTTCATTACGTGGAAGGTGTGATGTCTAAAGAATATTCAGCAATTTTATTGACCCGAAACAACAAACAATTCAAACCTAACAGCTGTTTGTAGTTACTGGAGCGTTTCACATCTCATGTGTGTCGCATGAAAGTACATGGCGTGTACAGTTGCGCAAGTATCGTAGTGGGCGAAATGACACTATTGGTTTCCCTAAAATGAACATTTGATTATTTTTCGGTGTATCTGAAATAATTTTTGATATCATATGTGTATTAGATTGGAAGGAAAGTTCTGTCGCACTTTAAATAAGCAAGTAATTTTACTTGTACATCGAAAACACATGTTGCTAATTAGTCATTGGGATACGGGAATTGACAGGTTACCTGAATGATGGCAACAAGTTGTTACAAATAATGAAAAAAGAACGGTATTTCAAAGAGCAAGAATCGTAGAATACGACCATATATTTAAACATTTTTTCACACTCGATCCGGTGGAAAATTTGCAGAACAAAGATATGTCTCTAATATATTTTCTAGTAATTATTTTCAATCATTATTTAAGAAGAATTCACCAAGCGGTAGGAACGTTTCCTAGTTCCATGATGTTATAAAGGAGAGCTACCGATAGTTTATCTAAGGAGTTGTGGAGCACATAAAAACCTTTTTTTTGTGCCACGCACAGCAGGCAGCCGCGACCCCCGTCGAGAGTCTAGGACCCGGCGGATGCCGACGGACACGAAAAAAAATTTCGGAGAGCAATCCGCCGGGTATTTCCGAAGCCTGGCTCCCTATCCTTAAGCATTGGTAGCGTTGCCGTAACGAAACAGTATAACGAGTCCTTATAGCTGCGAGCGCATCCGGAGATAGTGTTGTATAAAGCTCGAGTCATCAAAGCTCCAGAGCTCAGTCTCAAAGACTAAGTTTCTAAGGCTACAATTATATAAAGCTTAAGCTTTGAAAGCTTTAAGACTCAAAGTTTCAACGCTCAGCTCTCAGCGTTCTTGACCAATAGGAAAAAGAAATAGACAACAATTCTATGTATATGTTATTTATTTTCTAAAAAGTTTAGCCATGAATTTAAACACATGAAAGCTTGAATTGTGGATCGGTTTAGCCTGTTTCTTTTTTTCGTAATTAAATTTCCTGCTTCTGATAAAGATTCTTCGCTTGGAACACTTGTAGCAGGAATTGACAAAATATCTAATGCCATTTGACTTAAACTCGGAAACGATGTTTTTCGAGTGTTCCACCAAACGAATGGATCTGTATCTTCAGATTCTTGCGACATATATAAATATGTATCAATTTCATTGGAATTATTTATTTCTGATTTTTTATAAATGTTAGAAAATAAAGAAGTGGTAGGATTGTTTGATGATGAAATTCTTTTGACGCTTCCTGATGTGTTTGTTTCGCTGTATCTTCTGCAGAGCAATAATTAACGTAAAAATAGTTCTTCAATTTTTCTAAAGTAATTGTATTTCCTCTCTGGATAAAGTAAGCGTTGTTTAAGCGAGGATCTAAGATAGCAGCGAATTCACTCAAATCATTCAATAGGCGACTCAGATACTTATTTAACTTTGTTTGCATAGCTGTAGCAGATTTTTTTAGAAGAGTATCATTTTCAAAGGCAGATAGGTGTTGTAGTTATACCTGAAATTATTCAAATATTCATGTAACTGCGTTTGCATATTTGTAGCACATTCCTTGAAAAAAGTATCATTTTAAAAATTAGACGTATGTTGTAGTAATACCTGAACAATTACTTGTACATAACATATATTGGGGTATCTCGATTTTGATAACATAACAGTTGCTTGATTGAAAACCTCAAGGTATTTTGCAATATCTTCGATATTACTCCATGAATCAATTGAATATTGGATAAACTCTGGCCTTTCATCACAAAGATAATTTAAAACTTCTTTCATATGGATCGCTCGTTCTAACATTAGATATGTTGAGTTCCAACGAACTGGCATGTCCTTAATAAGAGCTAAATATTTAACATTTAATAAATTGCAACATTCTTCAAATATCTGTTTTCGCTTTGCAGAAAATGTTACAAAATGTACTAGTTCAGATACTTTTTTACATTCATTTTCAATTTCTTGCAAACCAGTTTTTATAACGATATTTAAAACGTGAGCAATACACGGTATATGCGTAACGAATTTATACTCTTCATTTCTTTTCAATAACTATATGCATTTATAATTCGCTGCTTCATTATCTGTTGTGAGAGGTCCCACACTGTGAGGCGTTCCATGGGATACGGTGCGCAGTGGGACCTTTCGTCCAAATCGGAGACAAAAGCAAAGAATTTTTGATAGAAATGAGATAGAGCGATGAATTTTTTTTAAATTAAAGCTGAAACTTGGCAGAATATGGGAAAATAGAAAGATTATGGTACGAACGTTTTATAACCTTGAGAAAATTCGTTAAACAATTCGTTCACAAAAATCGATTTCTTGTAAAATCCTGAAGTCATAGACAAAATTTGAGATCAGATTTGAATTCAGCATGAAAAAATCTACAGGAAATGATGTATGGCATGTTACAAAAAAATTTTTTTCTACCCGTGGTATTGCAAAAACCACAATTTTCGTGACATTGTGCAAGTTTGACGATTTTTTTCAAGGTTAAAAAATGTTCGTACCATAATCTCCCTATTTTTCCCATATTCTGTGAAGTCTCAGCTGTAATTAAAAAAAATTTCAACCCTCTATCTCATTTCTATCGGAAGTCCTTTGATTTTGTCTCCGAAATGGACGAAAAGTTCCACTGTGCGGCGCCCCGGAGACCTTGACAACGGATCAAGGTAGTCAATTTGAATCAGCGCTATTCACAGCACTATTGAACCTCTCCGGATGCCATAAATACGTACTCCGCGTTCCACCCCGCCTCGAACGGCATGATCGAGCGTTGGCACCGTTGCCTGAAGAGTGCCATAATGTGTCACGCAGTGGGCACGCGTCCTGCCAACCGTAATGTTAGGGCTGCGAAACAATGTCATGGACACCGGGTCCTCACCGGCGGAATACCTATACGGGACCCGCTTCGTGTCCCCGGAGAATTCGTCCTTCCTGATGAGGAACAGTTGAATCCACAGGGATTTATCGAGGAGTTCCGTGATCACATGCGAAATGTAAAACCTGTCCCCGTAGGGCAGCGACACAGGAAGCGCGCATTTATCTTTAAGGAAATGCACGACTGTTCGCACGTATTTCTACGCGTTGGAAATATTAAGAAATCCCTCGAACGTCCGTATACGGGACCGCACAAAGTGCTCAAGCGCATCACTGATAGGATATTGGAAATCGAGGTAAATGGTAAACCACGCTTCGTATCCATTGAAAATGGTAAGCCTGCGTACACCGTTCGCGACTCGAACTGAAATATGGCTGGAGCTCCTGCAACCTCCGCCGAGAATAGTACGCTGCGCACCTATACAAACACCAAACGCGTACGATTCGCGAGAGGAAACGAACCCTCAACAAACTAATGTACGTAGCATACCGTAGCATAAAATACCGTTATTATAATAATGTACATAGCATACCGTAGCATAAGATACCGTTATTATAATAATGTACATAGCATTTTAGAGCATAAGAGAAAGATGTAAATACGTCATATAGCAGGCATGGGCAAAAATAGCACGCGAGCTAGGGAATTCAAGGAATACCCCCACTTTTCCCGGACGCGCGTCTCAATCCCCTTGGCAGCCATCGTTGCACCGAGCACTAGGGCCGCCACGGGGAGCGAGACGCGCGGCCGGGAGAAGTGGGGGTATTCCACGGGTATTCCTTGAATTCCCTAGCTCGAGTGCTATTTTTGCCCATGCCTGTCATATAGTATAGTGTAACGATTGTACTTGACGCGAGACACGCTGCCCCGAAGGTAGGCAAACCTGCGAGACCGTAGCGCGAAACCGCGACGCGCCACTTCGCGAAGCAACCGCGAGATGTCCACCGCGGTGTCGCGGTTTCTCGCGAGTGAAAGATAACAGGGGCGGTATAAATACGGTCAACTGACACCGGTAAATCGTCTCGAGTCGAAGCATGATCAGAGGTGGCAATACCACACCTGGCCAAGCGAGAAGCACGATACGCTCCCCTACCTATCTCCGATCCGCTGGTCCAAGGCCCGTGGTTCGAAAGAAACCGGGAAACCCTTCCGCGAAATACGAAAGTATTCGCTCGGCCCAGCTGCGAAAGCCGCCGGGTTTCCTTTCTCGTGACGCGAAAGCATATCCGGGCTACACCTACTCGGGCGTCGAAAGACCCCGGGAATCCCCGACGCTCGGCCGCGAAAGCTGCGAGCCAGTACCCTCCTGTTCACCTCTGCGCCTGCGCACTCCTACAGCGTCGGGAGTATTAGTGTACCTGCGAAGATGTTCTGCGAGCGATAGAATAAGCGTCCTGCGATCCAACCGAGAAATGTCCGGTCTTAGAATAAGTCGTAAGCGTGTCCTGCGTCCTGCGTTAGCCAGTAAATTCGAGCGAGCGAGTCCGCGTTATTTCGCGTTAGTCCGCGCCGTCCTCTCGCGTCCGAGTCGCGTTCCGTTATTCGCGTTCGTGCGTCCCCGCCGTCAATCACGTTTGCGTATCCTGTTCGTCGCCGTACCGCGAATCCTGTCCGTCGCCGTGTGGCGTATCCTGTCCGACACCGCCTCGCGCTTCCGTCTAGTCGATAAGGTAGAGAGTAAGGGTTACCAGCGTTCAACTAATGTATACCATTCTTGGTTAACGGCTCCGGCCAGTAATAAATATATATATCTTTTGTGTTCCACCCAGGCGTATTCATTCGCGGCTCGAAGAACCCTGCACAACCGGCTGAGTCGGCTTTCTCCCAACCGGCGAGCGTTACAATAGTATAGCATAGTCCTTATACAAGTAAGATATCGCGACATAGACCTTGTAGATCGCATCGCGTACTAATATAAATGTGCAGTATCCGTACACACTCGGGGGGGAGTGTGTGGGGATATTGGCGCTGCTGCACCATTTTCCCCTAGGTTGTGCCTAGCGAGCGTGCTCGTACGAGGTTGGCGATCCTGACCTCGTAGCGAGATAGGAGAGCGATCCGCATCCGCTCTCTCGCCTTTGAATCTTCGATCGATACAGACGTGCCGTTGCGCGCTGATCGATCCGCCATTTTTCTGTACGATTGTCGAGTTTTAATAAAAGCTGTGGCAAAGCACCCCGAGTGTTATCCATTCAAGAACTTAGTCTTTAGTGAGTGATCTAGCAGAGTAGGCTGCTTCTCACGCGGTTATCGTACCTGAATAACTCGCTCAAACCTACATGTGTGTGCGTGCCTTTAGCGGATACGCGTGTCGCCGCTGTGCGCGATTTCCTTCTTCTCAAAGTGTACCTCGTGTAGTAAAGACGTATTATATTAAAGTCTATATCTTGTCTAACTGCGTACTCTCGCTTATATATAGTAAACGCTTACACCGTAATCATCCCATTCCAACATATAGTAATTCAAGTACGTCATCACTGAATTACATATTACATTAAAATACAGCTCTCCGAATTATAGTCCAAAACTTTGGAGAAGTGCGGATATATTTTTATGTTTTTCTTTCATATGCTTGTTGGCTGTATATGCGGCGTAGTTTCTATTCCTCGTCCTCCTTCATAACACGTACCGCTATTTTATAATTGTACTCCAATTGCAATTACGAATTACATTGTACTTTGATTGAATGAAGATATGAATTATAAATTACAATATGACTGAATTACAATGTAATTCAATTACTTTTTATTAGATCGGAGAGAAAGTTCTTACGATTTTTGTTATTTTGATTTTAGTTAGCAGCCGCAAGAACTTTCTTTCCGGCCTAATAATTATGATTCCTGGAGTAATTCAATTGTAATTCTGCACAACTCTGAACCTACCGCTGTTCCGCTATCTCTCGTACGGGCCAGTGTATTGTACATAAGCAAATAGAAAATGTTTCTTCACTACATGAAAGGTGTCCCATCCCAACTTGGCCACCATTTAGGTGGAAAACAGTTAAAAGAGTCACTGCACTGCACATGGTGTGCGGATTAACGGGAAACCCCAAGATGAATATCTGCAGCCTACAACTGACCGTGGAGATCTGCAAGGTTTATAACACATAATTGCTATTGGTGCATAGGAAGATGTCAGTTTCTTCCTTCGTGGCTCCTACAATAAAGTAATAAAGAACTAAATGCATTTAAGATAGGCTTTATCTCAAATATAGCAAGGGGGTGACGTCCGTAGAAAAAGGTATATTTTCCATTTATTGCGGTACGTTGTCGAACTTTCGATGCTGTGGGTGTGGACAAGTCGGTAAAAACAACCTTATTGGTCGGTTTACCTAAAAATCGCTGACTAATCAGCAAAGTTTATGGCAAATGTGCACATTGAGGAGTTTTCCTCCTAGAGCGCGGGAATGAAGACATCAGAACGATTTCGTGACGCGCTTAGTGCAGTTCGAGCAAACAGAGAGACACGCTTCGATTGATTGTGAAAAATTAATAAACTTAGTCCAGGAGAGAAGTTTGTGGGAACCTCAAGACCATCAGTACCATAACAGAGATGTGAATCGGAGTATGTTGTTTGAAGTTGCCGCATCATTGAATTCAACAAGTAAGTACTGTGACGTGGCAGTTTTGCCTACGTCCTCCGATACGGAATATCGGAAGATCGGGTCACCCTCTGGCAGGGAAACATGCGAGACGGGCAGTGGCAAGCGCTCGCCCTGGGCACAAGCGAGACCCATGGGCGAGTACTCATGTTTTTGAACGTCGCACCAATTTGCGCGGCGCGTTTCTGCAGGACTGTAACCGGGCCCCAAGGGGGGACCCGGAGCACCTCTCCCGCCGAGTAACGAGAAAATGAGCGGCGCCGGCGAAACTCCCACACCAAGGAAGCGAGGGATTAACGCGGCCCAGGATAAACAACCTGGAGGCGCCGACGAGGGCATGCGGTGCCAAGCCAGGATCGCAGCTACTTTGCCGTCGTCTCAACCGGGGAGAGACCTGGCCAGTTGCCGGATAGGCTCGCGTCGATCACCTCAGAGGGAAGCGGCGAATCACAGAACATCGCTGCCGGAGAACCAACGAATCGCCGGACGCCAGGGACCGTCGCGCGGGGCTAGGCCCCGACCGAAAATCGACTAGCGATAGGTCGGATTGTACGCGGGGGGGGGGGAATAGAGCGGAAAGGGGGGGACGCTCCGCTTCCGCGTTCCCGAGTCAGCGCGTACAGGATCACTTCTTCGTTGGCTCAAGTGCGAGACAGTCGCGAAAAAGCAGAAAGTTAACTGTTGTGTAACAATCCAGTATTTTGAAATTAATAAGCGAGCTGCCGGAACGAGGGACAGGAAAGCCGAAAGCCACCGTCGGCTAGTTGTTACCCTGGGTAAGCCTCTGTTTGATTCAATTACGATACAGTGATCCTTCTCGCGTTGGCTCGGTAAGCGTGTCGTGTCCGCGATCGCGTCGCAGAAACACCAACGCGGCTTCGATGCTGCCGGTATTCGCGGGGAAATAGATTCGCGAACGGTGAGAATCCGTCGGGCAACGAACGCGCGGGGAAGAATATTTTGCGGGTGCTAGACACTATTTTTCATTTGCGAGGATCCGCGCGTCGTTGTAGATGTCGCTCGAACCTCGACTCGTTCCACGGTGCGTCGCCGCCACGTGCTCTTGTCGTATTTCCGCGACTTGTTCCTCCAACGAGAAGTCAATTGTAACGCGTTTTCCATCGGAATTCGGCCGTAGAACGCGGGCATCGCGTACGCCAACGTCTACATCGCGTTGTTGCCGAATTCGATGCGTCTCTAGGAAAGTCCTTGAAGGACAAACCGCGCGTGCGACGATCTCTCGTAGTGAAGGTGTAACGTCGTCCGAATAAAAAGCATTGTTAGCCGAAATTCTGAGAGTGATTATTGTGTGAGAAACCTTCCCGCCGCGGGGAACGCCTCGTGTCCGCCCCGCGTAGTTCCCTGTGCCCGTTCACGGAAAGTCTCGGTAGTGTATCGATTGTCGCAGGCTTGTAATAGCGTTTCTCGAAGTGCTCGTGTTACGAAGTTTAGCGTGACACCTTCCGTGCCTGGCGCCCGAATAGATTAACCAAGATCTCGAGAAACGACGAGCCTGCGTACAATTTTTGTCCCGGGTGGACCGCGTTTCGTGCGGTCGAACGCGGCCCGGCCTTCCGGCTTATAAATACCCGGTGTCTCTAGGATTTTCGCCCTTCTGGCGATCAGAGAATCCTAGACGACGTGACAGTACCTATGACAATCACTATATAAAATTGATCTACATTGCATACAATTGATCTAAATTGCATACAATTAATATACATTACATATAACTATCATACATTACAATTGGTATACATTATACTATACCAATTCTATTATTTATGTATTTTCAGGTAGTGCTGTTAAATTTAAATGGCAACGGCTGAGAGAACGCATCGGCGAGAAGTGAGAAAAACAAATCTACCGACAGGCTCTCAACATCAAGGTGATTCAACGTGGCGCTACTTTCACCTGATGAGTTATCTGGAAGATACCTATGCGAGCAGAGCAATGGTCGGGAATATTCCCGATTGTACCCAGAATACACACAGGGATTCGGATCACGATGCCATTGATGATGTGGAATTGAACAAGACGGACAAGGACGGACATGATATGTCAGCGCTACGAAAGAGAACGAGATCGGCGGGAGATCTACGCGATGATATTCTGCGAATTGAAAACGCGAAACTGAAGCACCTAGAGCGATTAGCGGACCAACGAAAGGACAAACACGATAAGGAGGACGACTACTACTTCTTTTTAATGAGTCTGCATCCGTATATGCGTTCCGTACCAAGCCACAAGGTATTAGAAGCAAGCATGCGACTCCAACAAGTCCTCATGGAGGAAATCAAAAGTTCAGCGTATAATTTGGATTCGTCCTCATCCCAATAACGTATCTCTGTTTAATGTGTTTCTGTGTGTCTCTGTGTTTCGTATTTTATACTCATTCGCAATATCTAGTTTTTAACGTATCTCTGTTTAATGTGTCTCTGTGTTTCGTATTTTATATTCTTCTGCAATATCTAATTTTTAACGTATTTCTATTTTGTATTCTAGATTCTCGCGTAATATGTATTTTTTAATCTATTCCTGTTTTATATGTGTGGGATCAGGACCTCCAGAACAAGTATACTGTAGGAGATTGGGAAGAATGGGAGGGTTCCGTGGGTGAGCGCGTTAGCCGATCGGCTACCACCAGTGAGGCCGGGGTTCGATTCCCGCGGCGGCGGTGCCCTCATTTTTCCTGAGATCCTACATATGTTGTGTTTTATATCTGACTAGAAAATATATGTGTACAACATACTTTGTTTTTGCCTCAAAAACGTGTATTCTCGTACCATTCCTTAAAAAATAAGAACGCGTATTATCATGCGACACATATGCGTCGGTCCATGAAGAAAAAACTATACGCACAAGACCTCTAACCATTTACTTTTTATCTAAAGTATTATATAGTAATTAAAAAATAGCTCGTCTTAACGTCACCAGGAGCCTCCTACGGCTAAATACAGTTTTGGAAATCAGAGTGCTTCTGCATTTTGTTTTAAATAGCCCCTAATATGCAATACCTACGCGGCACGCTCTTTAAATGTAAACAGCGAGATTTTTTCGAATCCATATTTATTAAGCTTAACATTTTTAAAACTAAGAAAATTAAAACACTATCCGGATGACGTCTTTCAGTTTTTTTCAAAAATCAGACGATCAATGAAATGATAATTAAAATAAACAACAATTAAAGATAATAATTCTACTTACGATTGATCTACATCGCAGTAACTTATAACACTTCCGTGAACGTTGGGCTACATACAATTAAAGCACATGTATCATTCCATGCAAAATAGGACTACTGTTTCGAATTTTGTTCAAATTTGGATATGTTGGAGTCTTTAGTAAAATATGAACGTATCTCAAAGAGAATTCTTTGAAATCTTGAAAATTAATGGTTCTACGGACGTGGAATATGAGGTGTCACAACTTTTTCATTAAATTATAACGGCCAAATAATGTAATGCGCATAGTGAAACCATAAGAGTATTTAATAAAAATTATTTCAGTTGAAAAAATATTTATTTTCATAGCTTATTTTGCAATTGTTTTTTAAACAGGCGCATTGCTATCATACCGCCAGGAAATTGAAAAATAAAAATAATGATAATATAGGCCCAAGTGTCCTCTTTGCGGACCCGTTTTTAAAAATACGGATACTTCAAAATTGGAAACATGAAAATTATTTAAAGTGAACGCTGCACCGAAATACGAGCCTACCCACACATTTGAAAGGTTGGGCCACGGTGTATTATATAGGTGTTCCGACTAAGCACCTCTGTAAGGCTGAAATTTTGTGGTAGATAGAGGTTCTCTGGTCGCCGCCAGATGGAATACTAGTCATCCTCACAGTTTTCATGTACGTGTGTGAATGAGATTGTGTGTAGCAGCGTGTCCATGTAGTCCGTGCTTAGGTATATGTACGGTACATACCTTAGCACAGGCTACCGAGAGAAGTCCGAATACCTATATAATACACCGTGGGTCGGGCCGATGCCTCTGACGTCACAGTTTCGACCGATGTCGGCTCCACTGTGAGCATACTCTTACGCTGCGCTGCGCCGCGCCGGTGGAGCTGCGGCGGCCGCTGGTGGGGCCCCTTCTGCTCCGGCGGGGGGGAGGGGGGGCTTCTATTTTCTTTTCTTTTTTCATTCGCCATTTTCCTGAAATTATACAAAATATAAGACAATATACACATTATCATACAATATTGGGTTGGAACAAAAGTTCGTAGGGTAATCAAAATTGGAAAATAGAACAGATGTATACAAAAATGGCAAAAAGTAACGGAACAGATTCGAAAATATATTATTGAATAAATCTATGAATAGATGTCTTAATTTTATCGATGAAAAAATTATGATAAAGGTATGAAAAGTAGAATTTTATTTCTCTGCTTACATTGCCAGCTGATGCTGGATCTGCTGTTGCCTCGGAATCTTAAGGTCGCTGCCCACTAGACCGCCGCACACCGCCGCCGACCAGCGTTTTCAGTGGCGCTCACCACTATAACGGTCTGGGTTGGGTCGTTCAACGGGTTACGGCGCGGCGAACGGCCGCGCTAGTGGTGAGCGCCAGTGAAAACGCTGGTCGGCGGCGGTGTGCGGCGGTCTAGTGGGGAGCGACCTTTACTCTCCATTCTCGTTTCGGTCATTGTCAACATATGGATATCTGTACTCTGAAAAACATATTCTAATTAATTTCGATATTTTTAGGCAATTGCAATTATTGAACAATATCAATCGCTGAAATGAATCAGCGATTCTGACACACTTTCAAACAAGTGTGCAGCTCGACGTCGACAGCTTTTGGATCATATACAATCCTCGAGCTGTAATTGTAATCACTTTACAATTTTGTATCACCAGCTGATCCAATCAGTGGTGTTGCACTAATACGTGCAACTCGACGTCGGACACTTGCAATTTTTTTTTTGTTAATTCTGTTTTTTCGTCAAGAATATACTAAGATTCCCGAATGGACATGCCTCTAGTATTGGGTTGTGTAATAAATTCCCACGTTTTTTATATTTTATTTTTTCCCGCAATTTTGTGTTTTATTAGGTAATAAAATATGCAGTCCTGTGCCGTAGACTAGACTGGTCATCAGAGAGGGGGTATTTGATTCCCCGCGATTGCTGGCGACCTGGCGACACTGGACACTTTTGGACAACGAAGGGGCGATTACTATATTCATATCTGCTGTCAACAAATTCGAGTAGCATACAATTTCGATAAAAGCGCGACAATCTATCAACTCGAATTGATTTCATACCTTTCTTTGTCCATAGACAAAAGAAGCAGTACTTTCTGCCCGTTATGTGTAGCTGTCCTCGTACTTAGTAGAAGTACTGGTGTGTTGGGCTCAATGCGCTACTCGTACTATCTTGAAATATTGCGTTTATTGGCTTCAATGTTTATATTGCCTCTTCTGTCATATCCTCAGCTGTCTTTGGACATTTTATATCTACAATGCCGTCGTCATCGATAACACCATCCGGCGATGCTCCTGAATATGGAATCGATGCATCTATGAAAAGGCCACATTCTCTAATTTCGATGTTAGCCTTTCTCGACAATTCTTTCGTGCAATCAACGCGCGCGCCAGCGCGCGAACCAAGGTCCCCTCCCACCACCTCTAAGCTGCCGAGTAGTTAGTCTCGTACGATAGTTTCGCGCTTTTTAGCCATATTGCCACCGCCACTGCCGCTCTCCCCGGTAACCGAGGTCAACCAAAATTTTTATTTGAGCTAGATATAATATCAACTACTCTCATGTAAAAAGCAACTTTCTACCTAGCCTGGAACCTGAGATAAAAATACCCCAAAAACGCATAATTCTTGGAATATATATAGGAGGATGATGATGATGATGATCATGTTAATTCTAACCCACTTCCAGACAAGCTAGAAACTTGACATTTTGGAATCAGGTGTCTTTTATATCCAAACCAACAGGAAAAATCGAAAAACCCGACAATGTGCCAGCGCCGACGCCAAGTTCCCTAGGTTGTAAAGTTTGAATTAGGTAAGTGCAACAATCATTGGCCTCTGGGAATTGGTCTTTCCCGATATCACAGCCCTTATAGGCAAGAGGAACTTGGTCCGTCCATCATATCACGACTTTGATAGGCGAGAGGAACTTGGTCCATCCTTCATATCACTGAAGCGGATGGGCCGGGGAACTTGATCAACCTTTACACGAAGTGTTTTGGTTTGGATCTCTTCGTTCTGCTGTCCATACGCTACAGCAGGAACGTTTAGCACGCGGGGGTACAGCAACGTCTGCACTAGCTTGCCGCACAGCGTTCATTTGCGTCGGCGGCACACTTTGCCGAAGTTTGACACTGTCAAAAGTTTTGACTTGTGCGCCAGCCACTTTCTGTTTTTGCACTGTCCAATGGTATCGTGCTCAATCTGTACCTTATTTTGCTGCCAATCCTTTAGCATTTCCATATGCTTTTCCGTGTGCAAGCGTCAATTCGGTCATGTCTGGCTTTTCTGCATTAGGTCTGTAATCGGAATCTTTCACTGATCGGAACTGCTGGTTTGTTGCCTTGGTGGTCCTCCCCTTTTGGGCATTTGCCAAGGCTGCCTTTTTGCGTCGTTTCTCCATGATTTTCAAAACTTGTGGCGGCTCATTTCCAAACGCTCTCTGTAAACGAGACAACACTTCTTTCGTGTTGTTCTGAATTACAGCAGCGGTACATCTTGCAACGTACGATCCCCTTTGACCGAAGTTTATTGTCTTTCCGCCAATGTACTTCGCGATGACGGAATTGATCTCCTCTGGTAGGGAAGACTCTCTGTTTGCGCCGACAATCGTCCAATGATCGCCTGTATCTGTTGATACACTTCAGTGTTCAATAAATCTGGAACAATGTTCTCTTCATCTTCCTTCATAGTCCCATCGCAGAAGTATTTTATTTTGTTGCACTGTTTGTACTCTCCAAAAACATGGCTAGGCACATTCGTTATATCTTCATATAAATTTTTGATCTTCTCTGGTAGCGACAAATTCTCATTGAATCTGTATTCTGCAGCTTTCACAAATCTTGTTCGCAACCGCCGAATATTTGTTTCTGCGGCTTGCCTGTAGTAGCCGAGTGGAGTCTTCTTCGCAAGATCTTTCATTGTGTTGCAGAAGTTACGCAACAAATGATTTGTGCATTCTACAGACAGGGATATGTAGAATCCCGCATCGTAGGACATCGCCTCTTTCAACGGCTAGCCTTTTCTCCTCTTCCGCAGCATCGATTAATTTATCGACGATGTTGTCATGACATTTCTGATATTTTTTCTTGGACATCCTGGGGACGTTCATGGCTGCCAAAAATTCTTCCCCTTTGTGCGTGTCCGCCTCCGATGGTTATTGTTCCGGCGACTGCAGTTCGGTTGATGTCTACAGCCTCGGTATCATCAGATTGTGTTGGAACATCTGCAAAAAGTCACTGTATCGGTAAAATATCGGTAAAACAGTGACTAAAAACACTAGCATTCCTAGCTAAAAATGCCATGGAACTGATACTTGTGCCGAAACCCTCCGTTTAGGAGTGTACTTCGTAGTTTTCAAACTGTGTGTTTAAACACCTCTAGTTTAACATAATAAAGGTTGCATTGACATTGTATGTGTCCCCGATTTTGTGGAAGTTCATTTCTTTTTCTCGATATTTAAGAATATGTATGTGTCTTTACAGTGGCAGCACTGTCGCTTCGCCCAATTGTGACTACGTAGGGGCCCCAAATGTGCGTTAGCGAGACGTGGTTTGGAAAGTACGGAACCCTTGCAACCTCGTGTACGTATACAGTGTATATCGGTGTGTGAGGACACCCTTAAGGGTGTGGATCTTTCGTTGACCTTGTTCGAGCGAGAGTGTGATGGCACACTCACACCCGTTAGATCCAAGTATACGTACACGAGGTTGCAAGGGTTCCGTAAATACGAAATCACGTCTCGCTAACGTGCATTTGGGGCCCCTACATAGTCACAATCGCTAGATAAAAGACCCACCACATGCGGATGTATCAAAAAATGGCCTACTTTTGCGTTTTCGAGGCGTAATTTTCATTATTCGGCAGCATGTAGCGCAGTTTGACAAATATTGGGCGAAGCGGCAGTGCTGCCACTGTCAAGACACATTAATTTTCTTAAATATCGAGAGATTTAGGGTTCTTATAGAAAAAAATGTTTACATCCGCATATTCAGGGACACATACAATGTCAATGCAACCTTTATTATGTTAAACTATACATGTTTAAACACACCGTTTGAAAAATACGAAGTACACCCCTAAACGGAGGGTTTCGGTACAGGTATCAGTTCCATGGCACTTTTAGCTAGGAGCGCTTGTGTTTTAGTCACTGTTTTACCGATATTTTACCGATACAGTAAATCTTCAATCGGAGTCCTGGGTCGCCTATCTAACCGTAGTCCAGTGCCTACTCACTCCACTGCCGGCCAACGCTGCGCCGCGCCGTAGGGCGGCGATGTTTGATCTCGGCTCGGGTATATCGGTGTGAACACCACACATTGACTCGACTGAATCGAAATCTCAAACTTCTTAATTTTAATGATCGGTTTATGGGACTTCAACTAGCTTATTCCTGGCGTTTCGCTGATTAAGATGGTACCAAGAACGATATAATTGGGCCAATATTTAGTGGTTTAATCGACGATGAAAGTTTCGAACGCAACGAAGAAGAGCGTATTGAAAAGAAAGAGACGCGAACAGTAGCCGCCGCCGGCACAGTTCAAAGGCCCGCGTTGTCGCTGTTCTTCGTTGCGTTCGAAACTTTCATAGTTGATTAAACTACTAAATATTGGCCCAATTGTATCGTATTTGGTATCATTTTGCATTAGAAAAATGCCACGAATATGTTGGTGAAAGTTCCATAATGATATCATAGAAAATAAAGAAGCTAAGATTTTGGTGTTTCGTTGTGATGACGCACGGGCCTTTAAACTGTGCCGGCGACAGCGACACGCTTCGGCCACGCGATCCTATTTCATTCTGTCCTTCTCTATGTTCGGCTCGTCGTTTGAAGTCTCGGCGCGGTCGACGGAGTCATAAAAAAATAGCCTCTCTACGCTACCCAAGTCCGTTCAACACACGGGTGTTGGGACTCCGATCGAAGAATTACTGTACAGTGACTGAAAACACTAGCGCTCCTAGCTAAAAATGCCATGGAACTGATACTTGTGCCGAAACCCTCCGTTTAGGGGTGTACTTCGTAGTTTTCAAACTGTGTGTTTAAACATGTATAGTTTAACATAATAAAGGTTGCATTGACATTGTATGTGTCCCTGAATATGCGGATGTAAACATTTTTTTCTATAAGAACCCTAAATCTCTCGATATTTAATTCTCTCAATATTTGTCGAACTGCGCTACATGCTGTCGAATAATGAAAATTACGCCTCGAAAACGCAAAAGTAGGCCATTTTTTGATACATCCGCATGTGGTGGGTCTTTTATCTAGCGATTGTGACTATGTAGGGGCCCCAAATGTACGTTAGCGAGACGTGATTTCGTATTTACGGAACCCTTGCAACCTCGTGTACGTATACAGTATCTAGCGGTGTGTTAGGGTGCCACCACACTCGCACTCGACCAAGGTCAAATTCGGACCGTCAACCCTTAAGGGTCCTCCCACATCTGTTTTTCCCGAGTGGACTCAGCAGGGGTTTCTCTTTCCCCTAAAACTTTCTCTGTAGCTTCACTTCAGTTTCGGCTTGCTAACTGTACGAACGTCATCTGTCTAGTTTTTGCTCGGTCGATTAAAGAACAGATACTTTGAATTCTTGTGCGTTATTTATTGAATTATAAATACCCATTTCCATTAGATTGGTTATAGACATCGGATGTATAATTGTACATCGTGCATTCTAGAACCGAAGTTTTCTTCAAGCCCGATCTCTTCATACTTTTTATTCGCAGGTGCCTGGTCGAACATTCGACTGTTTTCGAATGAACTTTATCTGATCAAAGACGTGGTCAATTGTGCTCAATCCGTCCGAAAAGAACAATTATACCTCTGGCTTGATCGTTGTTCCTCTTTCTGGTACTTCTCTCGTCGGTGGACAGTTTCTCTCTACTCGTCGCCTTCTGTCCTCTCTTCAAAATCATCTTCTATTTCCATTTTAATTTCTACGAAATGGGGCACTGCCACGAAATTTTCGTCGTTTCTGTCGCACGTTTTCTCTTGAGGTGTACTTGATGGCGGCGGTGCATTTTCCGCTGCTGTACACTGTTGTTCCTTCATGGCACGGATTTGCTTCATTCTGCAAACAGAATACAAAATACCGTGTTATAGGGATATGATCTCCACTTCACAGATCTGTTTTTAAAAATAGTGACACTTTAAAAATCACGAAATTGAAATTATTTTAAGTGAACGCTGCATCGACTATGGCCGAACTATCATTCGCCCCTAAATCTTGACTCTTCCTCTTGGGGCTGGAGTACTCCTTTCTTGACTTGTGCACTTGTTTCTGGCTGTCTTTCACAAATTAAAGGAGTCTTCCGTCTTCCGGGGCGACACGTCCCCTTCGTAAATCTTCACAAAGGTAAATTCTGTTGCGGTCGCATACAAGGTATACGGACGGCGGTAGACATAGCCGCCCAGCCTGCACATACTGCGCACCAGCGGCCGTCCGAGGCTGAATATCACGATGCAGCGTTCACTACAGATAATTTTAATTTTAACAATTTTAAAATATCCATCTTTTTAACAACAGGTCCGTAAAGGGGACACTTGGGGCTACATCCTTATTTTTGACCTTGAGCCGAATTATATGGTCGATGGCATCAATTAAAAAGCAATCATTGTCTCTTTTTTCGAGCATACGAAAAAGAGGCACAACGTCGGACGTCGCACAGTTGTCGGAAATCGCCAAATCGTGGCCAAAAGTCAAAAATTTTTATCCGTTATCTAAAAATCTGTGTAACAGTACTTTATTTATAAGGTTCCAGAGCACGTTTTTTTGTTACAGCCAATATTTAATACGTATTTCTGTGGGAGATACGGTAGTTCAAAGTTAGTAGTTCTAGAAGACCAGCATTTTCAACCATAATTGAAATTATCTCTGGCATTTATTATTGCGCTGTAACGCTGGTTTATCATTCTTGCTATTGTTGGGCATGTCCTAATTTAATATAATATAATTTAATATAATATTGTGATTGTATTGCTTTATTTAATTTTTTAAAGCTCTGCGAGATAAAAAAAGAGAAATCTACACATCAGGTACATTTTATTAACGAAAAAGTTCCTTATCAATCGCGATCAAGCGTTCATTTTTTTGGAAAAGAAGCTGTTAAGGCTATTAAACAAGTGCACGTTTCATTTTCCTGCGACTTGTTGCGACCTTATGAATTATCGCCATTTCCTTAGCGACCGGTGACGTTCCGAAATGGCGAATTTGCCCTAAATCCTAGACAAAACAAATATTCGCAAATGTAAGGTACATTATTGTTATATATTACAACAAAATGCTTCAGATAGTCAACAGTGTAAGATTTTAATGGTAAATATTGCATTTAACACACCAATTACAATCACAATTATAGAAAATACATTATACATTATACAATTATAGAACATATCTTCATTCATATCAGGTTTCTTAAAAAAATTGTGTGACTTCGGGGGGATATTGTTTCATCTTTTTTGTACATGACATCTTAATGCCTCCTAGAAGCTAGCCCCCCACTTGTTAAATTAAATAATTTCAACAGTTGTGCTGAGTTGTGCTAAGTTTGTGCTATATTGTGCTCGAATATTACAGCTATAATATCAAAAATAACACTAAAAATTGAAAAGAAACGATTTTTTGAGTAGCCCCCCACTTTTCATTTTTTTCAATTTTCTCAATTGTGCTAAGTTGTGCTAGGTTGTGCTAAGATTGTGCCAAAGTATTACTTCATCAAAATCATAAATAAAGAAGTTATGGTAAATAATCGTTTTGGACATCTAATTAACGTTTAAGTTAGTAACAATTATCCAAATATAGCACATAATCATATATCTGAGTTGTGCTAGCCTAGCACAAGTCACCACAACTTCCGATCTCTCCAGCACAATGATTCCAAGGTCACTTTACTCTTGTCTACATAAATGGTATGTACATGATGATAGTGACAATGGCGAAGTAAATGAGATTAGACGGGACAAAGTATACGTGTGAAGACGACTAAGGTACGTGACACAAAATTACGAGTGTTTAGCCCACAGTAGTATCGAATGTATATAATCTGTCGATCGGGAAAGCCAGTCGAGAGAGTCGCGGGCGAGTTACGGAGTCCTTTTGATACATATGTTCTTACTATTGTGGATCATCGGTTTCGGAAAGAATTTAAAAGTGTTAATTTTGTTTCTTGTAATGTTGACATCAGATTCATATTCACCGGTACGAAAAATATGGGAATACTAATTTTCAATAGAGTTCAATGATTTTTTGGGTTACGGATCCGCCATATTGTTTTTTGTAATTTTGACCACAGATTTATAATCAGCGACCCGAAAACCCTATGAGTATCAATTTTGAACTAAGTTGGAGTACCTCTTCCTATTTTGACCACGTTTTGGCGATTTCCGACCACTGTGCGTCGGTCGAATCTGCCGACATCGTAACCACTGTGAGCGCTGGCTAACGCATTGAGCCAACAAAGCTGTTGGGAACATGCTAATATTTCCAGATGTAATGTTGAAGCTATATACATACTAATCAAGTTGATATCACTTTTAATTAATTCTGTACAATGCTCAAGGTTTATCAATGCCTAATAGACTTACAGAATAAATAGAACGTAACAATTGTAAGTTTAGCTAAGTTCTTCGCCGAAAAAACGTCGAATCGGCCAAATAATTCGGCTCAAGGACACTTTTCATCATCTTATCCGGTTATACCCTCTGAACAAAATCCGGAACATTAATCCAAATAGTAATTTCACGTGGAATGACACAAAGGAATAATAATAAATAATATTAATATTCTCAAACTAAACCTATCTTTAACCTATTTGTAAATTAACGTTGATATATTCGTGATTTTAAATTTCGTCTCAATATCTCTTCTTTCTTCTCGAATTTATATTTTACATATTCATATGTAATAGATATATGAAACATAAATATAAAATAAATATTTAAACAATTTTGTTTTTAAAAAAGATTGTCAATGAAAATTAATTAAAAAATGCTGTTTAACAAATGCAGAAACTATTTAATTACCTACAGGTAGTCGTAGTAGTAGTAGTAGTAGTAGTAGTAGTAGTATTGGGTTGGCAAGAAAGTAATTTCGGTTTTCACTAACTGATGGCGTTATGTTTTGTTTGATTGGCTTCTGTTAACGTTGCGTTTGTTTTCTTTCTGACATTTCATAACTGCATCTTTTAGGTTACTTTTGAAGCAAATTACACGTAATTTTGATTAAAATTGTTAGTTCTGTGTCAATTTGAACATGGAGTGCAGAAACGAATATTATAGGCATATATTGCTTTTTTATTTCCGTAGAGGTAAAAAAGCTGCCGAGGCTCACAAAGATATATGCGAAGTTTACGGTGTAGATTGCTTAACAGAACGCACGTGCCAGAATTGGTTTAAAAAATTCCGTTCTGGAAATTTCTTACTTAAAGACGACCAACGTTCTGGTCGATCATCTGGAGTTGATGATGACCAAATGAAAGCCATTATTGAATCGGATCGTCATATAACTGTCCGCGAGATTGCAGACAGGTTAAATGTCTCGCATACAACCATAGAATATCGTTTAAAAAGTCTCGGAATCGTTAAGAAGCTTGATATTTGGGTTCCACACGAGTTGAAAGAAATTCACTTAATGCAACGCATCAACATATGCGATATGCATCTCAAACGAAATGAAATCGACCCTTTTCTCAAGCGAATCATCACCGGTGATGAGAAATGGGTTGTTTACAATAACACAACTCGAAAACGATCATGGTCCAAGCGTGATGAACCAGCCCAAACCACACCGAAAGCTGAATTGCACCAAAAGAAGATCATGTTGTCAATTTGGTGGGATTACAAAGGTATTGTGTATTTTGAGCTGCTCCCAAGGAACCAAACCATCAATTCAGATGTTTATTGTCGACAACTAACAAAACTGGACATAGCAATCAAAGAAAAACGGCCAGAATTGGCAAATCGCAAAGGAATCGTGTTCCACCATGATAACGCTAGGCCACACACATCTTTGGTAACACGTGAAAAGTTATTAGAGCTTGGTTGGGAAGTGATGTCACATCCACCATATAGCCCTGACATTGCACTGTTACGAGCCAGGGCCGCGAGCAGCACGAGTGGCCGGCGAAGGATTATAAACCCAGGGAATATGGTATCAGTTTGTTAATAAAGGCACGCGGACGAACCCAATGCGAAATTGGGGAGCCGCTAGGATTATAGACGACGAGGACGAACCTGACGCGAAGTCAGGGAGCCTCTAGGAATGGAGTCAAACACAGACGAACCTGATGCGAAATCAGGGAGCTGCTAGGAAGGTGAAACTTCGTGAACGAACCCAATGCGAAATTGGGGAGTCACTAGGAACGACGCGCAGACGAACCCGATGCGAAATTGGGGAGCCGCTGGGATTATAGACGACGAGGACGAACCTGACGCGAAGTCAGGGAGCCTCTAGGAATGGAGTCAAACACAGACGAACCTGATGCGAAATCAGGGAGCTGCTAGGAAGGTGAAACTTCGTGAACGAACCCAATGCGAAATTGGGGAGTCACTAGGAACGACGCGCAGACGAACCCGATGCGAAATTGGGGAGCCGCTGGGAAGTTGGATAAAAGCACAGACGAACCTGATGCGAAATCAGGGAGCTGTTAGGATACGGACGAACCTGATGCGGAATCAGGGAGCCGCTAGGATGGTATAGGTTTCGTGGACGAACCCAATGCGAAATTGGGGAGCCACTAGGTAGGAAAAATCTCTATTTGAATAATTGGTAAATAGCGAACGAACCTGATGCGAAATCAGGGAGTCGCTAGGATAGTTAGTAGGCCTCGTAACTAATATAATCTAATTGATACAACCCGAGCGGTAGGGTTGTATCGAGTGAGAACGTTCAATTATTATATTAGGATTTTGGACGATAATAATGGGTTTAATAATCTCAATCTAATTTCCAAACAACACAAATATATTGTAATTATAAAAATCTGTAGTACAGGTGTGTAACTGTCGCGGTTGGAATTTAAAGAAAGATATAGAAAAAGGAATTTACCTAAAACGATGTTCGTTTTTTGACGCACTGGCAATGCGGGGGACTCGGAAACAACTTTAAAAAAAACTTTGATCCGAAAGGTACTTTAGCCCGATCTCACTATAGTTGCTTTTCCGAAATTACAGCACGACGTGACGCGATACGTGTCTACTGAAGTACTAACCCAAGAGAGTGAGAATCTAAGGGTTTATATACCCCTACAATGAATAGAATACTCTGTTCATAATCTAATCGCGCTTAGAGATTAGGGCATAGGGCCAGACTCTTATTTTGTCGCCTCTAAATGAGATCGGGCTAAAAACTCGGTACTAAATCAAAGGGTTCAACTACGATATGAAAGGTTATCTAGGACGCTTCCTGCCAGAGACGATCTGGAAGAGATTCCAATGAGAAAACGAACGGAATCTATTCTCTATCCGTAACAGCACCATCAGATTATCATTTATTCCGAAGTTTACAAAACTCTTTGAATGGTAAAACATTCACTAATGATGATGATCGGAAATCGCACTTGGATCAGTTTTTCACCGAAAAGGATCAGAAGTTTTATGAGCGCGGAATTATGAAGCTACCAGAAAGATGGCAAAAGATCATACAACAAAATGGAAAATATTTTATTGATTAAAGTTCATTGCTTTGATAAAAAAATTGGATTTTATTTCATCTAAAAATACCGAAATTACTTTCTTGCCAACCCAATAGTTGTTTCCACACAAAACTTTATTCTCGCTCAATACATCCAATCTGAATCTTAAAGGTTCGCTCCCTCGTCTTTATATCGTCCCCTACTCTTATCAACTACCTGAGATTCGTGGAGAAGGGCTAAATCAATTGCTTGTTATTGTTTACTTTGACCGCCGTCCCAGGTATACAAATTCCTAGGCTCGTCCTTGCATGCCACCGCATGCGTAATGACTTTCGCTAGACGGTAAATCGCTTTATATATATTATCGTATTTCTTTTTGTCTTCCCGAACCTCGCGACTCTTTGTAGCCTGGCGGCCCCGGATCCACCTTTCGGTTTCCCCGTGCTCGCTAGAGACCTTCAGGTGAGATATTCTCCAAATCGAGGTTTTTTTGCGGCCTAAGGTAGACACAATGTGTCTACATGTCTCTCAATGTGTCTACACAATGTGTCACAATGTGTCTTTACACGCTATTGGCTTGAATGCAACAAACGCTATCGCGTAGTCGCCAAAGTCAACGAGAATTCGGGTGCACACCCTATGCATTATACACGATTTCGTACTAATGGACTAGCAGTAGCCGTCCTCCACAAATCCCTTACAATTTTCTTTCACATTTCATGTTCCGTGTTATTTGCATACATCGCCGCACCCCGCTGAGAAAAAATATAAACGTATTTCTATCCGTAACAGTAGTAGTAGTAGTAGTAGTAGTGTTATTGCCGGGGAGGGGCGGTTCGGCCGCCCCTCGCTTCCTTAGGACACACCGGTTCTTTCATCACCAGTATCACAATTGGCGCTGCCGGCACTCGGCCCTTTAGCGGGTTGCAATTGTCCTCGTTTTTCAGCCGTCCCCTCTGTTTTATTCGGCCCGGGCCATTTTCAGAGTCGTCGACTTACTAGACGGGTCGGTCATCATTGATGAGCGGGCCATGCTACCTAATTTTTGTGAGTTTTTGAGCTGTTTTACGGCTCGGTGTGAACGTCGGGCCCCCTCACCTTCAGACCTGCAGGGTGTCTCGCCTGCCCTTTCAGACTCCCCCCACTTCACCATATTTTCATGTCGAATGTGTGAAGTGTTTGAAGCTCGTCCCTATTCTGTTTCCAGATAGTCCAGAAACCTGCCCACACCCTCCCCTAGGGCTAATCCCTCCGACTGTGCTGTGAGTCTATTGGGAGTACAAATGCAAGGGACCGCGTATTGTTTTTGACCATTGGGAAGAAGTTACTGCTACTTCGGATCCAATCCGACTTCATCGAAATCTCGGCTGGGCCAAGATATCAATTCCATTCGGTCTTCACCTGCCGACCTACTTCGCGATGGGGTTGAGAAGGAAGGGTTCACCAACTTCACCGAAATCTGTCTCCTGGGAGATTTGATATCAGGTTCATCGGGATCTTCCTTCTTGGGTGGGCTTGACACATCCTAGAAAATATGGCTGATTGTTCGGATGTGACCACCATCATCCTCGGTTCCGGTCGGTGTTCAGCTATTAGCTCCGTCCACCCGGCCTTTCCCTTAAAGGTTTCTAATTGATGTGCCGTTTGCGTTTTTGATTCCGTTTTTTGGTAGGGTCCATGCCCAGTTTCCTCAGTAGTACCATTTGTTCGCTGACCACCCCCTTTCCTTACTCTATCCCCCAAACAAAGGAGATAGAGCCAGCGGGTACCCTTATGAGGCGGGATGGCCAACTTGGGCTCCCAATAATTTACCGATTCCCTGGATAAAGGGGAAATTCGTTGACATTGGTTGCCCCATGACCCCGACAGTAGGCACTGAGTCCGTAGCAGGAGAAAAAACCTGATTCCTGCTACGAATCAGACACTCTACCACCCGAGCCACTGACCCGCCTACCTACAGGTAACAATGACTATTTTTTTTGGTCGCTTATTGTACCACGCACCGGCCTACAATGCGGACAAATGACCAAACTTTGGGCAAAAGTCTAAATTTCGTTACTAATGTATATGTACAGTAAATCTTCAATCGGAGTCCTGGGTCGCCTATCTAACCGTAGTCCAGTGCCTACTCACTCCACTGCCGGCCAACGCTGCGCCGCGCCGTAGGGCGGCGATGTTTGATCTCGGCTCGGGTATATCGGTGTGAACACCACACATTGACTCGACTGAATCGAAATCTCAAACTTCTTAATTTTAATGATCGGTTTATGGGACTTCAACTAGCTTATTCCTGGCGTTTCGCTGATTAAGATGGTACCAAGAACGATATAATTGGGCCAATATTTAGTGGTTTAATCGACGATGAAAGTTTCGAACGCAACGAAGAAGAGCGTATTGAAAAGAAAGAGACGCGAACAGTAGCCGCCGCCGGCACAGTTCAAAGGCCCGCGTTGTCGCTGTTCTTCGTTGCGTTCGAAACTTTCATAGTTGATTAAACTACTAAATATTGGCCCAATTGTATCGTATTTGGTATCATTTTGCATTAGAAAAATGCCACGAATATGTTGGTGAAAGTTCCATAATGATATCATAGAAAATAAAGAAGCTAAGATTTTGGTGTTTCGTTGTGATGACGCACGGGCCTTTAAACTGTGCCGGCGACAGCGACACGCTTCGGCCACGCGATCCTATTTCATTCTGTCCTTCTCTATGTTCGGCTCGTCGTTTGAAGTCTCGGCGCGGTCGACGGAGTCATAAAAAAATAGCCTCTCTACGCTACCCAAGTCCGTTCAACACACGGGTGTTGGGACTCCGATCGAAAAATTACTGTAATGGTAATTATTCACAGAAATTGATATTTAATAATACAATTAATAAATTTGAAAAGAAATTAACAATTTTTATGCATAAAAATGATTCGGTAGTTGTGCATAAAAGGTTACACCACACCGTATTTGATAACATTTAAATATGTTGTGACACTCAACATTCTGAACAACTTTCCCCTACATATGTTACCGCCGTTCAGTCTTATTTTACAAGATATTCGCGACAAACTGGAGTTACTACTACATTCAATTTTGCCTGTACGTACACGTTCGCGTCCATGGCGAGCGTATGCGTCAGCATGGTGCGACCGCTCATCAGCTGTTTCTACAGATACAGTGTCTCGAAAAAATATTCGGACGCTCTAAAAAAGACGATAACTTTTTAAATATAGTACTATAGGATTTGAACTTTTTTGGGAAGTTATAGCAATTAGTTTACTACAGAATATGAAAAGAAATTTTTTCAAAAATTGCAATTGATCGGAACTGTAGAAAAAATACAAAAGTTGCATTTTACAACATTTTTATGTGGGCCAGTGATGCCAGATGAGGTGAGTCACGGTGAAATGATGTACCCCCTCTCTGATGACGGGGAATGAGTGAGGCGAATGGGAGACACGTGCGCGATGCGTTGCACGTGCGCGATGGGGACCGTGGAGGGTGCGCCTGCGCACGGTGCTCGAATGGAATAGTGGAAGGGGTAGGAGGAGAGTACAGGAGCGCCTATCGGCGCTATCGCCTATCTGGCATCACTGATGTGGGCCTATATTGAAAATTTTTTTAATACAATTTGTAGATCTGTATCAATTATATGCACTGTGAACGTTTCATCGAAATGGGTTGATGCGGGAAAAAACGACAGACATTGAAAGATGTAAGAATTCTTAGATATGGGCCGAAAATCGTGAATGTCCGTAATTTTTACCATCTTTAAACGTTTGTAACTTCTTGCAACGTCGACCGAGTTTGACGAAATTTTCAGGATATGTTTAATTGACACAGACCTACAAAACGTATTTTTTAAATTTTCCATATAGGCCCACATAAAAAAGTTGTAAAATGCAACTTTTAGTATTTTTTCTACAATTCCGATCAATTGCTATTTGTTAAAGATTTTCCATATCTTTATTTAATTATATGTCACAAACCATATTGTACAAAGCATTTTAAATTGTATAAGTTATACACGCACTAAATACTGACATTGACCTATCGATCGGTTCGGTACTAACAATAAGCTAACCTTAAAATTGTTACATTCTATTTAATTAGAATTTTTAGCAGTTTCGACTACCTTGGAGATGGACAAAATTGTATTTATATACAAAGGGTATAGCTGGATAAGCATGGGCCAGCGGACCCCGCTCCGATTTTCCTGATTTCTGTCTTAAAACATCGTTTTATGTCAAAAAAAACATTGTGTAAAATTTCAAATGTCTACCCCCACCGATAGGGGTGATATGTATTGAGGTAAATTCCCCCGCACTTAAATGCAATTTGCTCTAAAACGAGAAAAGATATCGACATGGAATAAACGGCAAACAAAAGATAGATACACTCTATATTTCAGATTTTTTCAGAAGTTTTTGCTAATTATTTATAGTTGAAAATAATTAATTAATTTTTTGGGAATTTTTTTAACTATCTTCCCCTGGGTTGACACCTACCAAAAAATTCTAAAATATTGCTATGATTCTAACCTATTTTGTAAAAAAATCTCAGAAGTGTGCGTTTGGTGGAACAATTGTTGTTACGCAATCATCTCTTCGCGGTCTTGATACACGCGCAAGATATTGTTATTTCACAGTGTTCAGAATTTGAGCGCAGAAATACAAAGCAGCATATTGCATTATAGCAAGTTTGTTTTATAGAATATTGAAGTGCAAACAATAAAATTCGTTTAGTTTATAAATACATATAAAAAAAGAAAAAACAAGAAAACTTGAGTTGAGGACAATTCAAACTGGAGCCCTCCAGAGCATCGAGCAGAACTTCTAACACCGTGACCATACGACAGACTTGTGAGAAGCTTCTTCTTTCTGTTACTTGACAGCAACAAACTAGCTTTACACGTATTTTTCTTCTTCAATGTCAGCTATTTCCTACAATATAATTGTTTAGACTTCCAACTGTAATCATATATTAGAAGATTTAGTCGCATTTTTACATGTATGTATCAGCTTTTCCGTACAAGCGCCGACTTCCCATTCGCTCCCGTCACTAGCCACCGCAAGGGGACTCAATCGCTGCGTCGTTACTGATCAAACCGAGCTTTCGCCGGCATACTTTATTTTTTTTTACACTGTTCCACCAAACGCACACTTCTGAGATTTTTCTACAAAATAGGTTAGAATCATAGCAATATTTTAGAATTTTTTGGTAGGTGTCAACCCAGGGGAAGATAGTTTAAAAAATTCCCAAAAAATTAATTAGTTATTTTCAACTATAAATAATTAGCAAAAAAATCTTAAATATAGAGTGTATCTATATCTTTTGTTTGCCGTTTATTCCATGTCGATATCTTTTCTCGTTTTAGAGCAAATTGCATTTAAGTGCGGGGGAATTTACCTCAATATCACCCCTACTGGTGAGGGTAGACATTTGAAATTTTGGTAATTGTGCATAAAGGGTCCCACCTCACCGATTTTGATAAAATTTAAATATGTTGTAAAACTCAACATTCTGAACAACTTTTTCCTATACATGTAACCGCCGTTCAGCCTTAGTTTTTGAGATATTTGCGAAAAACTGCAGAATGACGTATGTCACATGTCGAAAGGAGGGGGGGGGGGGGGTTTTCTAAAGTTCAGCCCATGTTATATTACGACACCACACACACCCACACAGTGGTTCTGAGCGGATAACCCGAAAAATACATTTTCTGTTTATTTTTGTCTGTAAACACGTTGTGGGTTCTATATACGATGATACATATATAAGGTGAGCTTTCACTCCTGGATTTTCGTATGCGTGGTCGGACCGGCCCTCTCCGCCCCCCCCCCCCCCCCCACCTAATCCTAACTAATTCTGATCGCATAATTTTTGTATTTTTATAGCCGTTATACAGAATTTGAACTAGTAATGAAAATCATGCGATCTGAATTAGTTAGGATTAGGAGGCGGGGGCAGAGAACATACGAAAATCCAGGAGTAGTCTTTCAAAATTGCTCACCTCATATATGTATCACCGTATACATACAGAATATCGTTCGACGATCGTAGTGATATATCTGTAGAAACAGTTGACGAGCGGTCGCATCATGCTAACGCATACGCACAGCACGGGCGTGCACGTATAGGCAAAATTCAATGTTGTAGTATCTGCAGTTTTTCGCAAATATCTCAAAAACTAAGACTGAGCGGCGGTTACATGTATAGGAAAAAGTTGTTCAGAATCTTCACGTGTTCTATTTTATCACCTATGTATCTATGCGTAGTTAGTTGTTGTGTGCGTGTCGCGTCGCGCGCTTGTTGCGTACTTCTTTTGTTAAGATGATTTGCAGTCTCCTTTACGCCGTCATGTGAAACGCATGTATTCTATTATATCTAAATATATTTAATCAAGATGTGTGATAATAAAGTCTAGTATTTATTATCCCGAATCTTCTGTCAATTATAATTTACATGGTTACATGCAAAAATAAAAAAGGCATTTTCTAAAACTTTTTATTTGGGCCCTTAATGAAAATTTAAAATATATGTTTTGTAGATCTATGTTAGTTATACTCATGCTGAACATTTCTTTAAAATCGGTTGACACAGGAAAAAACGACACGCATCGAAAGATGTACGATATTGTGGATTTTAAGCAGAAACTGATCAAAAGTCGTGTTACATTACGATTTTACCATTTTTAACTGCTTGTAGCTCGTATATATGTTAATCGATTTCGATGAAATTTTCAGCATATCTCGTCGGTGGTATAACTAACATAGCTCTAAAAAACATATATTTTAAATTTTCATTAAGGGCCCAAATAAAAGTTTTAAAAAATGCCTTTTTTACTTTTGCATGTAACCTTGTAAATTATAATTTTTGGAAAATCTTTTTTGGATATCATTTCGTAAACCAATGCTTCGAATTGATTAAAAAAATCAGGGCATTTGTTAAACTTACAAAAAAGTGATTCTGTTTTAAAGGGTGTAGGAATACTTTTGTCCTTCACTATATGCACACTTACCTATTTCGTTGTGCTCTGCGTCGGCTGTATCTTCTGGTAGAGGGTCGAAGTTTCTTTGAATTTTCTTTCCCTTTGGATGCTCGCCTGCTGGCCCGTCTGGCCGTCAATTGCGATGAACTCTCCATAACTAGTCACCACCAATCAATAATCACCTAGTAATCACACTAATCACCAACTAATCGCTTATTACCGTACAATGCCGCCCAATACTAGAAATGGCTCAAGGAACTATTCACTTCTAAACGCGTTTGTATTCGCCCGTTATACTTGGTTATACCAGAGAGGATATGTTATACTGAAGACCAACTGAAGACTTCATCTAGCCACTAGCACCGAATGTGATTCGGGCGCCACGGCCGTCTCTAGTATTTACAGACCGGAACATGGTACATTTGGCAACGCTGTAATCATCAATACAATTTGAAGTCGTTTGCGTTATGTCACGGCCGAATTGATTTTTAGTCACGCCATATATATTTATTATCATAATGTGGAAAAAACCTAATGATACGGGTGTCGCCCTAATGCTCCAGGCGCTGTTCGGACTTCTCTCGGAAAGGTGTGATCTTAGACCATATATATATATACCCGTACTAGCCGTGCTGTACAACTTGACAACACTGTCGTGTTTACAGTTCGAGAGTCCGATTTTCAATAATGGGAGTCTTGTGTTTGAGATTATAATTAACGCTCTTTTCATAGAAAATTATGTTAAAATATACAGTTCATTGTTGATTATGTTTAAGCAATGTGTAATTATTATAACTATGGTAAGTAAAAGTGATATTAAAGCATACTAGTGTTTATAAATGCGGTATACATTTTGTGGACTCTCGGAACAGTTTGGTGTTGTGATACATAATATTTGAAATATTTCCAGTGGTTTTAAGAAAATAGAAGCATGAAGCAATGAGAAATCATCTTTGGACTAAAATGCAACATTTGAAAATGAATGAAGGGATATATAAGTCAATAGAAGCCTGAAATAGACGAAATTATTGTGACGAAGTCGAAGAGGTTAAGTGACTGCGTGTATACGTCAAAGAGGTTGGGTAATCAGTTACTGAAGAGAAAAGTTGTGCAGGTAATATATTATATTTATTATAATATCGTCTTATAAATGATAATTTTATAATTGTTGTAAATTTCCTCACCACCCTAGGAGTATTACTGTGGCGCGTTACCTTTTTTTTATCATAATGGGTGGTTCGCCAATAGCCAAATCATCCCATTTTACAAAATGAAATACATTTTTTAAAATAGGAAGAAAATAAAACGAATTTTTTTTTAAATAAAAAGAAAATACAAATGAAAAAACATTCAATTTTATAATAGATAACAATGAATAAAATAATCTCGGTGATGATTCTATCTTATGATATTCTCTCATATGTGATAATATCTTAGTAGATATTATTTTTAGAAAACAAAAAAATAACTTTTCACATATAAACACAAAAATAAAATATTAAAGTTTTCAACAATAATAAATAATCTTTAATATTAATAACAAACCATACTCTGCTATTTTCTTGAAATACTGCTAATACAACCTTGAGAATCTTGTATATATATACTAACATTAATAATAAAAATATAAAAAGATAATAAATAAACTAAGACAAATAAAAAACTCTGTTGATGTATTAACTAACACATATTAGAAAGAATAAGTTAAATATATAAAAATTAATGCTTTAAAAAAAGTTGAATTGAAAATTTAGGTTCTATTGAAAGTTTTTATTTTACAATTTTTAGAAATGGTATGTGCATTCATTTCTAATTGACTATTGTTTATAGTTTTAACATAATCATTTAGTAAAATATTCGAAAAAATTGATAATAATCTAAACAAAATACTGTGATAATCTTTACCACAAATGCATCTATCTAAAAATGCTAAATGATGTATATCTGATTGTATACTAATATATGTTAATTTACATAAAATATGTTTATGATTTTCAGATTTTTGAAAATCTGATTCCAAATTAGGAACATTTATTATGGCTTCCATTATTGCACACATGTGAGTAAATACATTTGTTACATCTTCTGTAGGAGTGGAAAGACCGCACTTTTGTAAATGATCAAAATATACATTATTTACAATTGTACCTTTATCCTCCATAATTAATAATTTACATATATTAAAATCTAATATTTTTGCAACAGAGTGGAACCCATAACTGGACTCTTAATGGAATCACCAACAATACAAGTGAATAAGTAATCACTGAAAAACCGCTGATATCAACAGGAAGATTATGAAGATCATTACTATCATCATCGCAATTCATGAAATAATAATTCATTACCTTCTTGAAAAACTTGTAATTATAAGCATGCAAAAATAAATTTTTGAATTTATTATTTTAATACTCCAATGGTTCGAAATTACAAGCTTTTCTTTATAATTGTTTATTAAATTTCAGAAACCATTAATTAGATCAGAATCAATAAAGTCTATAACTAAATTTTCATGCTTTTCAATTATTCTTTCCCTGCGCTCTACAGAATCTTTTCTTTATAGTAGCACACGTTTTTATGGTGAATTGGAAAAAAAATGAAAGGTATTGCATTTTCCATAATAAGTCTTGGACATTTGAACAAAACATTCTCCAGTACACCATTAGGAGATAGAATATTCTGATACCTTTGGATATCAGTTTCTGCAAAATGCAGACTACAAACTGCAGAATATTTTGTTGGTGTCCAATTTTTACGGGGAATAGCAGCCATCCATATTTTTCCGCAATTGCTCATTTTTGGGGAATTTAAATATAGAAATATAATTATTTTCTTTCAGCGTACTATCATAATTTCCCTTACCAGTGGGGACGCCGTGGCATTATTAACTAATAAATATATTATAAAACTTATGAAAAGAACTATGTAAAACAAATTATCGAAAAACTCTCTATGTATATAATAAATACGATTTTGTAAAACTTTAGAATGTTATTATTAATACTAAATTGAAATGTATTGAAAGAGTAATATATTCTATTAAGTAAATGTGCTATACAAAAAGATAAAGACCTAAACAGTTAATAAATAGTACTTATTTCCATTATTGCACTTTTTTATTTTCGAAAATTAGCAGCTATACTACATAATAATTAGTACACGATGTGTACTACACATTGATGAGAACATTTGAAAACTACGCGGGAAACTGAGAGGCCGGTAGGGGAGATTGAGAGTCTGATTCAGTGGGTTGGGTTAGGTATATTGGTATATATATATCAATCGGACTCTCGCAGTGTTGCCGATTTTACCTTCAGCACGGCTAGTACTAGAGTAGGCTGTGATATTGCCTAAGATTTTTCGTACGATGGATGGCCGCTAGAAGCGCTGCGCGGAAAAAACAGTAACGTATCTATGATGACGAGGTAGTGGAGCTCTGCGCCCTGCGCCTTGAGACTGTTATATTAGCGCGAAAGTACCGAAACAATCTGTTCCAGACAAACAAACTTCAGGGCGTGTCCTACAAGTTACAAAATATACACAAATATATATGTTATACATTAATTTTTCAGAATCAAATCATACAAATCTTTTCAAATTCTGCGGGGTTGCTCAAGGTACCCCATTTTATCGAGAATCTTACATTACTGAGGCTGGCAGCGCCTCTAGCGGCCATCCATCGTACGAAAAATCTTAGGCAATATCGGAACACTGCTCCCAATCCCAATCTGTAAACACAGCGCTGTTGCCATGTTGTTCAGCACGGCAATATAGTACTGTGTCAGTCCCCAAAAGCCACCAAAAGCCAACGCGACAAGATAGCAAAAGGACACAAAAGGATAAAACAAATTTTGTAAACATAACCTATTATGAATGTAAAAGCTACAAACAATTATGTCTTTTATTTTACTTACTTATGAAAAGAAACATCAGGAATATGCAGCACGAATTCACCATTTTCAAAAAAAAATAGTTTCCTGTGGTGGCTTCAATAACTCTTCATTTTTCAGGTCGGTAAAACAGTGATTTCGGGACACAAAAATCTGTACGTTGTTAGATCTATTCTTGTGTCTCGTTCTCGTTTATGGTCAAACATAACGCCAAGCACAGCAATATGAGGAGCAGGTTTAGTGACATGTTCGCAATAATTTTTAATAGCTGACATTTAAGTAACTGCTTAAAAATGTTGTGCGACCTACAATTTTGATATGACATTATAATAAGCAGAAATGCAAGACATTTGCGAGAATATTCGTATAGCTATTGAACATGGACGTACCGATATAATTAGATCCCTTTTAGATGCATGTACGTACAAGCAGTTTTATACTAAAATAATATTCATACTTGTTCTTTTTCATACAATATTCTATAGAATATGCTAATATATAACCTAATCCAAAAAGAATAGATAAAAACCGGTCACATTGTACATTGTATATGCCACGTAACAGAGCCTATGAATCAGAATGTTTCTAAACTTTTCGTTCTGTTTTTTAAACAGGTGAAAATGGCAATACAGCTGAAGGTATAACAAAAGATAAATTTCTAAATCAACCACTATTGGAGGAAGGTACTTTCCTTTTGTACGCTGCGAAGGTAATTTCACATATTTTTACGTATTAATTTGTACGTTTGTTTTATGTTCATATACTATAAACAAGTAAAATGTATAATTGAATAATATGTTGATAATCAATGTTTCACATTCATTCTTCTAAAAATGTAGAACAATCAGCCAGATATTGTACGAACATTATTAAGTTGCGGTGCTAATCCAGCTATCCAGAATGTAAATGGACACAATGCGGTAGATGTTGCATCTAGTGATGCAATACGTCGTACCTATATCGAGGAATTATTAAGAGCAACTGCAGCATCAGAGTATGTAGCATTTATAAGAATAGAAACTAGAAATTACTCTGTAACTGTACCTTAACACTAAACCTACCATCACCGGTCAATATGACCGGTTCCAGAATTTTTATTTTACAATTATTGATATAAAAAATAATTTCATAAGAAATCTTTAGTGGAGCACACATTACAATAGGAGCTGCACAAAGTCTAAATAAAATCACTCGTGTTATTTTTATAAGGGAACATGTACTAGTTACTTTTAAGGCTCAGTAGGTTTAGCGTTAATAATATTAAATAATTATTTACAGAGTAGACAGAGTACTGCAATTATTAGATGCAGGACTAAACGTAAATTCATGGGACTCCCATGGCAGTAAAAATACACCGTTACATTGGGCCGCTTGTTATGGGAATAAAGACATAGTCGCGTGTCTAATCGGTAATGTGTTTTAAACGTTTTATACACTGACGGAATTATTTCTTCTTTTTTCATTATGTAATATAATATACATTATAATACTATAGATAGAGGAGCAGACGTAAATGCTGTGAATGGTTGCGGCGCTACACCATTACATGATGCAGTAAATCGTGGTGATGTTGCTATTTGTCAAGAATTATTACAAGCAGGTGCAAATCCTTTTGTACGAGCAACTAAAGGGTAAATCAATGTTACACCATTATAGTTAAGAGAAATGTTTTTACTAGGTTTTAAACAAAACATATTTTCGCAGAACTTTTGCAGGAAAAGATCCTTGCGATCTTTCCAGGGGGAAACAACATTTACACTGTTTCATTCAAAGATTTTTATCAAACATTGAATCGAATGACACCGACACCATGCATAGTCCGACTGCATCATTTTCGGAAGGGAACTTCTGTCAAAAAAGCCTTTCGAGTAACATGAGTCAACTTTCTATCGAATCTACCAAGTCTCTAGATCCAGTGTACGATGTACCTTTGCGAGAAACAGGCAAAGACAGTCCAACGAAAAGCACAGATAAAGACGGAATTTATAGTTTGCTTTGGCCACAACCGAAAACCGTTGTCGAATTAAAAAATTCTTCTGCGCCTTTCATTGCTGGGAAAGAACTTTTTATATCTATAATACAGGTACCTGGATTCATTAAAATTAAACTGATTTTTAGACTGCGGATCTTTATGCATTTATGATTTCTCCTCTATTTCTTGCAATCGATACTAGGGCTGTTACTTTCCTTCGGAGATCGAAGATTTCGAAGCTTCGATTTGTTCGTTCGACTCGTTTCCAGTTAACGGATAAGAGGCGAAAAAAGTTGAATCTGTGCGAATGAAGACGCTTATTTTCTAAAATGCGTTACGATGTAAGCGACGCGAAAGTTTGGACGTAGCTCTTCGCAATTTCACTTCGAAAATTTCGAAGACTTCAAAGGTCCCTTACCTCGAAGGTTGTTACCCACGAAGATAACAGCCTCAATCGATACAGACAATTTTTATTTTGCATAAAGATCCGCAATCTACTGATGATTTTTATGTGATTTCTCGTGCACAACCATAATACGACGCTTTGCTATCCAGGGCAGTGAATCTATACATAGAATATTAGATGTTTGGGAAATCAGCAGAACTCACTTGTTAGAGTTGGGTCACGATGTAAAAATCGGCGAAGTGCATCCAAGTTCCGGCAAACTACCCAACGACAACCGAATCGACTGTATAGTAAACAAGAAATTATTCAATAAACCTGACGGTTATCAATTGCACATTTCCCAAAACACAATTAAAGTTGGCGCTGGAAGTTTGGCAGGATTACATTATGCAGTTTGTACGTTCGTACAAATATTGCGCCTAAGCAAAAGTCTGAGTAGATCAGACGCATGTGAAATCGAGCCTGTTTTTATAAAAGACGAACCAAGATTTTCACATCGCGGGATACTATTAGATATCTCCCCGAGAGGACGTATACCAACATTAGAATACTTATTACATATGATCGATTTATGGTCGTCCTTTAAAATATCTTATCTGCATTTGTACTCGAGACTCACTCCGAACTGTGATTGGCAAATTTGTTACACCAAATCAGAAATGGTCACGCTTGACCGTTACTGCAGGTTCGTCTAAATGTTGCAATAAACTGTTTCCATTTGGTACTGTTTGTAAACGGTTCTTTTCATTTCAGGGATCGACATTTAGATTTAGTTCCAACCTTAGATGTTGATTCAAACGTGGGTCAGCATCATTTATCACAAATGTGGCCTATATTCCAAGAATTACTAGCAGTATTTCCAAGTTTAAGTTACGTTCATGTTGGACCCAGGTTAGCCAGTTTACTGGTTCAAGCAGACAATTTTGATTTGAACTTATCTATCAATGAAACTATAGAAACAGATATGTCTGAAGTATTTAAGTCATACTCCTGTCTCCAAGAGCTCTGGCATATCTTGAATTTGAGTTCGAGTACAACTTTGATGCTTTGTTCGAACGGTTTACATTCCAAACCAGAATTTCACAATATACCTAATAATATTATTCTAGTTGAATATGGATTTCAGGTAAAACTTTGTGAGTAATCATTTGCTATAAATTGTTCGCCATACTTAAATATCACGTATATTCAATTTACAGGCGGATTATGATTTTTCTGAGTGGACCGAAGCGTTTAGAGTAACTGGTGGTAATGTTTTACCTAGTTCCGGAACAGCGAGTTACAATAGTTTAGCGGGATGCCCGGCATCGACGTATGCGAACACAAAAAATGCAATAAAGACATCCTTGGAGCAAGATTCAGTAGGTATAGTTGTGGCCCACTGGTCTGGAAGTCATCATCTAACCCCGCACCCATTTGCATGGATTGGATATTTAATAGCTGCAGGATTAGCGTGGAATCCAGTTAGCGAACTAGACATATGTGCTGATGACAACTACGAAGTGTCTGAAGTGTATGGATCAAGGTACTAACATTATAAAAATATTCAAGTAGAAGGATCATATAAAATGTGAATATGAAATACTTACATTCCATGTATCGCATTTTATAGGCAAAAATGTATCACAAAACTGTTGGACGTTCATGTTTTCCAAGATTCCGAATATAAAATTGGAAATGCAATATTAGAACTGGGCCGTTTAGATACATTGGTACTTACGTTAAGTAAAAATCAAGGGGCTAAAGATTTACAACAAATTCCTGACAATCGAGGGTCAACGTTATACAGATTATTAACAGACCCCGACAATGTAAATTTGGAATACCTGTCGGCTGACTTATTTGCAGTAAGTATGAACGTTATAACATTAAATTTTACAAGTAAATAACGATGTTTCCTTTGTCCAACAGAAAGTAACGAAACAAGTTAAACGTATTTCCCATTCATTATATGAATGCAATTTATCGTCGAAGTTCGCGTCAATGGAATTGCAAGAACTTCAACTGACCGCCGACTTAATGTTGACCGCATGTAAAATCGGGAGAACATTGATAGGTGTTGGTGTTAATCCTAATAGCAATATGGGTCTGGCAGTTATTAATTTAGGAGTCTGTAATCTACCGCCTACATTTAGAACTGACATAGCAAATAAAATGTTGGCTCACATAGAGCAGTATAAGGGTTCGTGGTTACAAAGGCATTTACCTCAGGGCCTTCAAAGCTCTCTATTAGTCTTGACTAGTGCTTTACATAGGTTCGTGCCAGAAACATAAATTGTACTTTGAAAACATAAAAGACTTCGTATTTATATATATATACATATTGTATATCAGTTCCTGCTATAAAAGACTGCAGGTGTATACTGTGCAAGGAAGCGTATGCGTAGCTTATGAATGTTCCTTTACGAACATAAACTTCGATAGTGTAACATAATACCATTGTAATTATCCTAAGCCCAATGTCCACGATTCTTACTAATGGAGCAGCTTATATTAATATTTGACTATTTGCATTTACATACAGACAAAAGGGAACATTCTCAAGCTCTAGTAAATTTTATAAAAACGAAAAAAATAAAAAGTGAAAAGTGAGAATTAGAAATACGAAATTAGTTTTATTAAATACTAATGTATTTAATGATCATGTATATGCTTTTGGTTTGTTACAATATATTAATTAATTATACAACATTCGTACATTAGAATCGACACTTTAAATTTATGTACAACAGTATTTTAATACTATATATTTTGAAAATAATGTAATTTTTGTGTACAGGGTGTAAAGAAATATGTCGTGGCTACCATAGGATGATTCTACATCCTTGATTTGGTTAAAATTGAAGTAAGAAAGCTTTGACCTTGAATTTTAAGGTGAAAAGGTCAACAATCGTATTTTACTCGTCGCGAGGGTCAAAAGTGCAAAAGGAACCATGGGTTGCAACTCAACCGCGATGAGTAAAATACGATGCAATTAAAAAAAAACTTGTTGACCTTTTGACCTTAAAATTCAAGATCAAGGTCAATTTTGCGGCACCTTAGTTCAATTTCAACCAAATCGAGGATGTAGAATGGTATCCGCGACATTGTATAATTTCTTTACACCCTGTACATTACAATCCTTAAGTATTCAAGAATTTAGAATAGCACTCCTACTCGGAACAATTGAATATTTTAGATTGATATATTTTTTCAAGTAAAATTTGCTTTCACTCGACAAATACATTTTTAGCTTTGTTATTACACATGTATGTAATAAAATATACTAATTGAATATATACATATTACATGTAACATTTCTTTTAATGTACACAATAATGAGTTGTGAAACATTGTCAATTAATGCCAAGTAAAAAGATCTGTGAATAAACATCGTGAAATAAAATATGATTTCACTGAACATTGTTACCAGTAACAAGATTATTTTTATTATGTTCATTCCATCCACCCATTTCTAAATCTTGCTTATGTCGCGTTTCTCTTTCGAGAGCTTGAAGTCTATAGAACTCGTTTATTTCAAATTCATATTTTGGAGATGTGATACCAAAGAAACTGGCTAACCATTCGCCAACATAATCACAGCTATTTAATACTTTACCACCGAACCATGTTGTTTGATACCAAGCCCAAGGAGCCCATTCGAGACTCTTCTACAAATTTCAATTATATGAATGTGATAATTTTTTAAGAATTAGGATCAGACATAATAATTATAAACAAAACTCAACTGGATCTATTTGCGTCACTGCTTTCGTTTCTTCTGATGAGTCCGTTTCATCTTCGGAATATTCTACCAAATCGCCATCCGAGAAATGTAACACACGCTTTGGACGCTTCTTTGGCTTCAGATCCTACGAATATTTTCGTATATAAACAATCAAATCTGTAAGACACATTTTTTAATTACATACCTGCGTGTCAAGACTGCTGTCTTCGTTCAAAATAACGTCGGATAAATCACAAACGTCGCTCTTCTCTGGACCCATCGCTCAGTTTTATGGTAAACGTTTCACAAAAAACTGTTTACAAACGCTTTAGCAGATATCATCTGTAACGTCACCGAGAAGAACAAGAGAAATTTTGTCGGTGTGAGTCACAATAGAGTGTACAGCAGTGTACAGTCAACTGCTACAGCAGGGGTGGCCAACCTTTTACATACTATGCGCCAATTTTTTTGTCATTCCAGTTCATTCAATGCGCCACAAGTTGGCCACCATTGGCCACCCCTGTGCTACAGTGTACACAAACAAGTCGTGCCTTGATTGAACCAGTGCTAAAGAGTGGGGATACAACAAGAGGAGACACTCCAGACCACGGTGCACCGTGCTCCAGACTTCAGACTCCAAGGGTGCGTTCCGTTCATGGTTCCGTTGCACGCATAAAGGTGCGTTTACACCGAGTTCGCCCGCGTGCTCAAGCCCGCGTGCAAATGCCATAAATTTCGAGCGGGTTGACGGGCCCGCTGTGCCCCGCTGTGCGTGGCACAAGAAAAAGGTATTCTACCCCCTTAAAGAGAAGCTATCGGTAGTTTACCTAAACGAATCGTGAAGCCGTGGAGCCCAGAGACATATTTTGTTGTGCTACGCACAGCGGGCCCGTCAACCCGCTCGAAATTTATGGCATTTGCACGCGGGCTCGAGCACGCGGGCGAACTCGGTGTAAACGTACCTTAATGCGCATAAACTGCGTAGAGAACCGTTCCGTTTCATTCAATGCGCGCATCAGAGCTCACAGAGGTCCCCAGATTTCCACCACTTCTCGCGCATCAGCTACATTGTACATAACTCAGAATTGAAGTGTTTGATGCGTAGCCGATGCATTAGCGGTAGATTTGAAAAAAGCAGGTGCAGGTAAAGCACATTGTGAAACAAAGCACAATTTGTGAAGAAAGCAACGAAGTATTGACCTTGTTGCTTGGCAAAGAAAGTGCTGTGAGGGCTACTCAAGGTATAAAATGTATACAATCAATATATTTTTTACATTACATATAATTATATATAAATTAATTCCAACTCAAAATTTACAAAAATATCTTCCAATTCATCTTTGCTGTCACTGATATCGGTAGTATCACTCAAATCACTACAATTATTCAATTCTTATTTTTCAATGTTTTTATTTAACAAGTTTTGTCACCCATGTAAGCAGCCATTTTTGATTTGCATCAAATGCATGGAAAAGTGTTCCGTTTCCAAGCGCGCATCATCACGCATCATGCGCAACAATATCAATGCGCGTATCACATTGAATGCGATCCATGCGCCTAATGCGTGAAACGGAATGGACCCAGGTATGCTTGAGCCCAAATAAGAAGGTACTTACTAGCCGACGAATTTAACACTCTACTGTGCATATGACTCTAACGGAACTCGTTCATTGGCTAATCCCCCTACTCGTACTTCGCCGACCACGCGATCATTGGCTGACTCCATCAATTGTATGGCTGACGCGCAATAATATGGACCTACTGTAGGCCCTGGGCCTACAGGACCTGTATCCAGTGTCGCCAAATAGATATTCAAATGGATATCTCTTTCCTCTCCAGCTTTCCCCTCCCACTATCTTATTCCAGCATCATGCGCACACTCTAACATCCCCCACTAAGACCGTAGACCGCGGTGCCTGTGCCGTAGACTGGACTGGTCATCAGAGAGGGGATAAACTGTATTCCCCTCGATTTCCTCGATCTGGCGACACTGGCACCGTGGTCTACAGTCTTAGTGGTGAACGTTGGAGTATGCGCATGGTAGGGATGTCGATTTTTAATCGATTATTTTCATAAACAAAATCGATTTTTAGAATCGATTCTTCAATATCCGATTTTTACAAATAATCGATTCTAAAATTGTAAAAATAATCGATTTTTATGGCAAATTGTATGACTGTACGTGGAGACCGTGGAGTGTTTACTATGGAGACTGTATAAAGAGACTATATAGCATCAAAAGTAACTATATAAATGTTCCTAAAACGCGACAATTCTACTACGCATAATGATTCTAACGGAACTCGTTCATTGGCTAATTCCCTACTCGTACTCGGCCGACCACGTGACAATTTTGCTATACTTGGGCCCAAATAAGGAGGTACTTGTTCTGCGCATGTTGTTGCGCGTCAGCCATACAATTGATGGCGTCAGCCATTGATCGTGTGGTCGGCGAAGTACGAGTAGGGGGATTAGCCAATGAACGAGTTCTGTTAGAGTCATATGCGCAGTAGAGTGTTAAATTCGTCGGCTTGTAAGTACCTTCTTATTTGGGCTCAAGCATATAAGTCAGGCATGGGCAGAAATAGCACGCGTGCTATGGAATCTCAAGGAATACCCGTGGAATACCCCTACTTCTCCCGGCCGCGCGTCTCGCTCCCCGTGGCGGCCCTAGTGCTCGGAGCAACTACGGTTGCCAAGGGGATTGAGACGCGCGGCCGGGAGAAGTGGGGGTATTCCTTTAGAATCACTAGCACGCGTGCTATTTCTGCCCATGCCTGATATAAATGCATAAAGGTCCGCAGTCTAATAATTATTATTACTTTATTTCTTTAATAAAAGAGTCCAACAAAATTTAGATCTTCGTTTTTTTATCATTTTTAGACATTTCTAAAAAAAATCGATTATTCAAAACATCGATTATTTTGGAAATGATTTTTTAGTGGATCGTTTCTTGAAGCTTCGATTATAATCAATTCAGAGAAATCGATCTTTCTGAAAATAATCGGCATCCCTATATAGCGCATGGTGCTAGAATGGGTTAGTGGAAGGGGTAAAGGAGGAGAGTACATATGCAATCCGTTTGGATTGCATCTGGCTGCACTGCTACCGGCCCTAACCACATCTGTTCTTGGCACGTCATGCATATCGTATACCTGTGCCAGGTCTATAAGTATAATATGGTCTAAGACTTAAACCTGAGACCATATATACTTTAAATTATAATGTAAGGTCATAGATTAAATTTATACTACAAAGTACAACGAGTGCAAGATTTACACACGTTTATTTTCCACGAGAAAAACTCACGCCTGCGCATTTGTAGCCAAACGTATTAATTCACACCAAATGACATACATTTAAGAATCTTTTACTAAACCGTGCATTCATTTAACCACACATTGTTAATAAAGAATGATCAGTGCATTGTATCGCATTATAATACGTATACAATTTATTTACTGAACTAAAAATGTTTGTAAAATTGTAATTACACTTGCTCCGTCGGTAAGATACTTACGTTGTATACTTACCAACAATGCATATTGAAATGAACTCCTCACTTTAATTTCTAAACAGTAGACCATTTTCGAATGTAACAACAGCTCTCGCAGCGATAGTAGATTATTATAAATAATAAAAGAGTAAATGAAATACATACGATTCGCCGGAAGATAAGGTGCAACACCTGCTCTTCCGACATTATTGACTCCAAACCGTTCTCTTACGATCGAGTAAGTACAGCAGCACGATCGACAGCTGTAATTGACGTGCAACAAAGCAAGAAATGGACAAAAGAAATTTAAAAGGAAACAACGTATTAGAATGTAAAATGGGTGCCGAAGAATTGATGGAAAGGCGATGGAGTTTCATCGATAAGGCAAGCAAGAGGTAACCAGCTGCGTTTTGCGGTTGATTCTCAGTGCTAGGAGGAATGACGGTTCGAGTCTGAGGTTTGCGCCTGGTCACCGTGGCGACGGCTGCTCGATCGTGACATCTTACACTTCTTTTCTGTTTACATAAACTGCACTTCTGCTCATGTTCTCCAAGTGATCTCTTCTTTATTCATAAATCTGTGATGGCACAGACGCTTGTCTGTTTACGGTACTTTCTCATCGGTGGTGCTGTTGTCCTCGGAGTAAGTGTATATTATATTTACTGTGAATGACACCATTACAATCAATTGTGTTTACATAGAAACTCTCCGTGCTTTCCATGGCTCGAAAATTCGTTTCATTCCGATTAATCAAATTACTGAAAGAACAATATTCTTTTTCGGTCCGGTTCCTTTTTTGACGTTGTTCTATTATTAAGAGTATAGCAGTCAGTGACCAGTTTCCCATTTGTCGTGAAATTGGACGCCCGCCAATCTACCGTGCTGCGACAGCGTTGTTCTTTTAGCAACCGTGGCGTTTCGGTTTTTTGAATTGCTTTTACTATTACCGAATTTTAGTAGAATTATATCGGAAAAATTTGTACTTTTTTTTAAAACCCTTTCATGCGTCGGAAGCCTATTATTTGCTTTATGAAAATGATTTAATATAGATCTATACAATGCTATCGACAATCGCTACTGTTCTAAATATTTGACAAACAGCAAAAAAACTGATTATGCATGATGAAATATTTTAATTACGCAAATTAACGTTTCCACGGAAAGTTTTATTCGATTAAAAATATAGTAAGAAGCTTCATGGAATTTTTTTGCTCTATTGAATAATTTCAATTACCAAAGCTGAATCAAACATGATCTTTTCGACATTTTCAATTCGTTTTATCCCGTGTACCTGTAATTGTATCCTATACAACGATGGGATAGTGTTTCAGCTGCCGTTGATAAGTCTGTTATCGCGTACCTTTTATATTGATATCAAACGTGCATCGATATCAATTACCTACACAACGTCCTCTATGATATCGATATTATATTCGTGAGCAAGCGCTTTACTTTAGTCAAATATTTGTTTAATTTAGTAGTCTATGATGTAATCGAGTTCTATAGACTTAACCAATTTTCACAATTATCCATTGTCAAGATAAATTGATACATTTTACAATTCAATTTCAATACATAATACTAAGAGTTAATATAAAGACTAGGATAGTCTTCGAAATCTACAATCGTTGTTATCTTTCGAAATCTTTAGTTTCACTCCATATACTCACAACACGGAGATTAGATAAATAAGTAATTGCCGCTTATCAGTCCTTAACGCGTATTATTATCGTTCGAGAATACAGCGCCGTTGAACAAAAATAATGACAAATAATTTCCTTCTCTATTTTCGCAGATATGCGGCATCGTAGAAGCTATTTGTGCTGGTTATTTCATATATCAATTATATGAATATTCACTTCTCACCCCCAACAATGTGTGTGGTGCATCGATTACGCTATTGGCGACAGGGTTGGCTGTAACTATGATTGCATGGTGTGCATGGCAATTCTTAGACTTTACCAGTAGGGGACAAGTGATAATTGTAAGCAAACACATCTTTACTGTGCACATTAAATATCGATCGTCGCGGTGTCCCACACTAATTTTTTCTGTAATGTTTGACAAGACTTGCTGAAATAAACGCTGGTGACGAACATCTTAAATAATAGTCACTCAAATCTAGCTTCGAACTGATAATATTGATATGAATGTACACCGCTGTTTATAGTCTAGTTCCCTTCCTTATCCTGTTACGATAACGAAAGCGTCTTTAATTTTTCAATTCAGTTTTCTATAGCGTTAATAATCGTGACTGCTGTCAATACATCAGCTGGGATTTGGGCACTTGTCAAGCACGAACAAGTGGATATATTACCTCGAACACATCTCGAAGAAGTCTTCGATCTTGGTGCTTCCGATGATAAGCTACTTTGGGATCGTATGCACTCCAAGGTAAGTAGATCGAAATCTACTTGTGTTTATAATATGCAACTTATTTCAAAGGGTTTACTATTCATCTTTTCGGTTTTAGCTACGTTGTTGTGGAATAAACGGACCTGAAGATTATCGAAGTCAGGATGCAATCCCTTGGTCCTGTTGCGAGACCGCGTCGTCGCTTGAAAATTCGAGCGATAGCAAGGGTGCATGTATGATACATGCGAGGGGTTGTTATCATGTGGTAATAAATCGTACTAGATCGATCCTACTCCATATTTTCCTTCTCGCGTTGTGTACAGTATTGTTACAGGTAAGTAATAATTGCACGGGCTGCGGATTTCTATAGAAAATAAAAATTTTTTTGATCAACTGCAAGATACAGAAACTATACTATCTCGTTGTAATACAGGGTCTGTCCGGAAAGTAATGCAACCACATTAAAAAAAAATCTATTAAACATATGGGTACAAATCTTTAAATTTCTTCAAAATAGGATCTTTGGGCGTCGACACATTTTTTCCAGCGCGATTTCCATGCTTCGTATGCTCCCTGGAAGGCGTTTTTTGAAACCTCTCGTAGTACCCTCATCACAGCCTCTTTGACGCGTTCCACGCTTTCAAAATGGCATCCTTTTAGCACATTTTTAATTTTTGGAAACAAGAAGAAGTCGGCGGGAGACAAGTCAGGACTGTACGGGGGTTGAGGAAGTGTTGTGACCCAACTAAGAAATAATGTTTACTGTTTTCCTCGTAATCTACGGAAAAGTTTTGGTTGGAAGTGCTCGACGAGGCTGCGACGAGGGTACTACGCGAGGCTCCAGATAACGCCTTCCAGGGAGCATACGAAGCATGGAAATCGCGCTGGAAAAAATGTGTCAACACCCAAGGGTCCTACTTTGAAGAATTTTAAAGGTTTATACTCATATATTCATGCTCATATGATTTAAAAAAAAAATGTGGTCGCATTACTTTCCGGACAGAGCCTGTATATGTTCAAAATCCGCAGTCTGGTGATAATGATTAATGTTTTAATTGTACATGTTCTATATCATTGTAATTGAAATATATTTTTGTATTGTTTGTAGGTTTGTTTCATAGTCTGTATGACGTGTTACGTGAGAGCTTGTAAAGACAGGGTGAAACGGAGAAAAGACATAATGATTGCCGCGCAAGCACTCGTGCAAGAATCCAAGGGAATGGAACCGAATGATCATTTTCTCAATGCTCGATTACAAAGTCCTAAAACCACGGCTGGTGTTTGACAATCAATTGTTGATGAAGTTGACTTTATTGTAGCGTTATCATTCATTTTTCAGTTTTCTTTTTCCTGGACATGCCGAAAATTACATGCCAAAAATATTGTGCCACTTTTATACCAAATACTTGCGATGTTCCTTAGTTTAAACTTAAATAATAAATCGATGACTTTTATATGGTTAGCATCTCTCTTCATAATGATAAATGACGTTGAAACATATATTTTCGATTACAGCCAGTTTTATTATCTTCGGACGTATTGAACGTCACTCCACTTAATTTACTCAATTTAAGTGAACAATGGTCTGGGTTAGATTTGTCAATACAAGGAAAAGTCATTTGTGCTAATCTACACACACGTTTGTACAACTCTATCTGACACAAAATAAACATTTGTAATTTAACCTTTTCCGGTCTCACATATCATTTCTACTTTACTGAATTGTCAAGAAAGTGTTTGCGAACGATTACATATAACGCGCGATAAGATCGAATTTATTTCTGCTGAAAATCAATCTCTTTCTTGGGTGCACGGAAATATAAATACGAGTAAACATATTTCCGAATTCCGTAACAAAAGTTGTACCATATTATGATGTCGTGGGCTTATCTCGGTCATTTTAAATTCGATGAAAATGACTGTACTTTATTTATACCCGGACAGCATCGCAGAAAATTCAGAAACAATCCGATTTCTTACGTAATTGTGACACGAAAAGATGACTCAAGTGCCTACTCATTAAGTATTTATGGTAAATGTAGCTTTGAGGGGTGTCATCTCGGATGACCTTCACCTTGACATATGTTGTCAAGGACGACATTCTGAACAACTTTTGTCAATACATCTATCCGTCGCTCGGGCTTAGTTTCCGAGATATTCGCAAAAAACTATTGCTAATACTGTATCGAATTTTCCGTATTCTTGCACGTTCCGTGGCAACGTAAACCACGGAGCGTGCAATTTTTTGTTTGTAAACACGTTGTGGGAATGAGAGAGAAAACAGAACAGAATGTCACACTATACATATAGAGTGAGCTTTCAATCTTGAAAGACTACTTCTGGATTTTCGTATGCGTGGTCGCCACTAATTCTGATCGCATGATTTTTCCATTACTATGCTTGTGCCCAAATAAGAATGTATTACTAGCCGACGAATTTAAGACTCTACTGCGCATATGACTCTAACGGAACTCGTGCATTGGCTAATCCCCCTACTCGTACTTCGCCGACCACGCGATCATTGGCTGACGCCATGAATTTCATGGCTGACGCGCAACAACATGCGCAGAACAAGTACCTTCTTATTTGGTCCCAAGTATAGTTCAAATTCTGTATGACAGCTATATACAGAGGGTGTTCTAAAATTCCTTTAACAGCCGGAAATGGGAGGTTCCTGAGATCATTTGAAGCAACATTTTCCTTTGCAAAAATGTTATCCGCGGCTTTGTTTAATATTTATTAAGGAAAAACACGGACCAATCAGAGCGCGACCTAGACGCGAGTTGGCACAGTCAGCCAATAGATAGTTGGCGTCTAGGTTGCGCTCTGATTGGTCCGTGTTTTTCGTTCATAAATCCTAAACAAAGCCGCGGATAACATTTTTGCAAAGGAAAATGTTACTTCAAATGATCTCAGGAACCTCCCATTTCCGGCTGTCGAAAGAAGTTTGGGACAGTCTGTAGAATGTAAAGATTTTGCGATCAGAATTAGTTAGGATTAGGTGGTGGGGGCGGAGAGGGCCGGCCGTCAAGCCGGCCCGACCACGCATACGAAAATACAGTATTAGCAATAGTTTTTTGCAAATATCTCGGAAACTAAGACCGAGCATCGGGTAAATGGAATGACAAAAGTTGTTCAGAATGTTGTCCTTGACAACATCGTCAACGTGAAGGTCATCCGAGATAGCTCCCTCAATGCTACATGTACCAAATTTGTTTCTTTATTAACTATATGTATATTAGATTGAAGAACTAGATCCTTGTTTCCGCGGGATTAAAATAAATCCCACATCTATCCCGCGGGATTGAAAATGGCGCGGGATTGCAAACCCTAAACATGTCAACTGAAACCGTTAACAGGTTGATATATCGTAACGGTAATCTTGTACGAAGAATTCTAAGAAATCGATAAGCAAAACAAACAATTGAAGCGTGATATCACAGCCCAATTTAATAATTTTATACTATACCTATGATATTATCATTATCAGCTGCGAATCTTTATGCATTTATGAAGAAACTAGTTGGGTGAAATATAAAACAGCAATACATTAGAAAAATTCAAGAAACATTGTAATGTTGTTTTTAACCGATAAAATTTAACGTAACAAAATCACTACGGGATGAAATCAATTTTTATTTTATTCCTGCTTCCCACAATCAATGCAGAATATTTTTATTTTGCATAAAAATCCGCAGTCTAATCATTATTATACAGTATGAAATATTCAATTATTCCTGGAAAAAAAGTTTCTACGGGGTATTTGATATAAATTTTCAAATATTCTCCTCGTATTTACAGAGATGTGTTTCGTACTGTAAACAGAAAGCGGTAAGAGTTCTCGGAAAGTCTCGGTACCGCGTGTCCACGAAATAAACGAATTCGAATTTCGGAGGAAATGAACGATTGATTGTTGCTTAATAAATTCGAACATTTTGGACGTGTCATGCATCTGGTTATGAACTGTATGAGCGTTATTGATATCAGCATCAAGGGTTAGGCGGTATTCGAGTTACCTTTAATCTTTCTAGATAAAGACGGGTGCGGCGCTATTGCGCTTCACAACCAAACGGGAAACTCGTTTCAGCTCTTGGCTCTTACACCAGTTGAACAGTTGTACTCGAGAGATCGGTGTCGCAGTTGCTCGCCGTGCTGCCTCGAACCTAACCTGTTGAGCGTCCCTTTCGCGTCCTCCCAACGACTTTTAGCATTTCAACGGCTATTCTTTTGTGGCAGCTCGAACAACAACATCCAGCAAAATGGGTTGCGGAATGGGAATGATTAAATACTTACTCTTCATATTCAACTTCATTTTCGCGGTAAGTTCTACCTAAATTGATAGTCTTTCGAAATACAAATATTCTTTTTTCTTCTTGTATCATTCTATTCGGTAAAATAGAAGATCGTGTTTTGTTTAGTCACCGTTTACAGCTACTTTTACTTTGTTTCATAATCTTATTTATACAGGTATTTTTTAGTAAATAAAGCTGTTGACGGCACTAACAAATATTTATATTGCATTCAAGTAGGGTAAATTGTACTATCAGTGGTAGTGCAGTAATTATTGGCATTTTTTATTTAAACGGCAAATATTAAGAATCTCCAGTATAGAAAATCATTTTTTATTGCTTCTTATCTATATTTCAAAGCAACGTTATTCACTGAATATATATTGTAATAAAAGATTTATGACTCGTAAAACTGTTTGATTTTGCTTGAAAATCTCTATATTAGCTTATATTAATAAAAAGTTAAACTCGTTTAAACGTTTCAAAGAAACATAAAAAGATTTTTATTACGATTTTTGCTTACCTTATTTAGTTATTTCATTGAATAGAAAGTTATTTATTTCGGAGTTATGTGAAATTCCATGTAACCAGTAATGTAGAAAGTGGAGTGCAAGTAATTGAAGGTTAAGTACATTTATGTAATCTTTATTTCGTTTTAAATACCATATCTGTTCTTTTTCCTTTTAAATTACAATTGATTTGCTCGGACTGTGTCGCCTATGATATATTAATCGTCTCTAGTTAATGTCAATGTCACGTTTATTGAACCATAAGCTGAACCCAATACAAATTTCTGAGTCAGATTAATTTTTCGATACGCTTATTTTACCACACGTCAATGTAGCGTGAGTCATGCGATAACGATACTAGTACGTACCATCTTTCACATATTTACGAACTGCCATTGTATTATTTTGAATTTTGAACAGTTCTACATGAAAAATATATTCTTTGTCATATTATATCATACTTCTCCTTCCGAAAAATATTTGAAATTATTTCGCAAGTTCGGTGATGGCTACGATATCGATGAAATACAAAATAATAATTAAACGTAGTACGACTATTTATTTTTAACACATATGTACGTATACTTTAGTTGAGCAAATAAAGAATGGAAAACTTGTTTCCCTATTATAATTGGATATTTCAAAATTCGTGCCTGTTTAAACAATCTTCCTATACATAAGTGGACTGAATACGTTGCGCGCGAATTTTGAAATGGCTTCCTTCTGGTTTATCGCGTGGAGAATTTTCAGACATTCTTAACGAATTGATTTATTTGCAAATATTTTGTTAGGAAATCGTGCATACCGCGTACTCGGTTGAAAATGAAATTTATAATAATTTTATCTTTAACGTGATCTTATCACGGACACGTAAGTAGTTACTATTTTTTTGTTCTAGTGATAGGAAACTGGGTGAATGTATATCCTTTTCAACTATTAAATAATCGATATAGCTATTCTATTTGTGTCAGGAGTGTACTATGTACTCGATTCTATAGAACTGGTTTCAGCTCCATGTTTCGCTATTGTACATACACGAATTCGCCTAGGAACTTTTTTTTAACAAAAACTAGTTGAAAGAAACATTAGGTAAAGAGATTTGAAAAGAAAGTATATTTTATTTTAATTATTACTATAATGGTTGATGTATTCATAAGTAATAATACTCTATTGTTATATACAACAAGAATATTTTATTCAATGTTACGATGTCTTTGTATAATTGACTGACTGAATGATCTGTAACGTATGATTGGTTTGTTGAATAACCTCTGCGTGAGTCGTTCGTGTGCTTGGTATGCGATTCTTTATTTTGTTCGGTTGCTGCCTCCACTGCATAACCAGTCTCAAGTTGTTGCAAGGAATTATTCTGTCTTTGATCATTTGATTATCAGAATCTTAATTGAATCCAATAATACATGCGAAAAATTTGGAAGTTCTGGTTTCCAGAAACTTTTCGATGCAGGTTCCCACATTTTCAATTTGACTTTCGCGGGACTTTCAAGGTCATCGAAAAATAAATAAATAAATTTATTTCGTAGCTTCTGTCTGAAACACATTCGGGTGTCCCAAAGGATTGTCCCGTCGACCATTTTCGCCAAACACGAAATTATTATTAATTGTTATTATTATATTATTATATATATAATATATAATAGTAATTATTATATTATTATTAAATTATTATTATTATATTATTATATATATAATATATAATAGTAATTATTATATTGTTATTAAATTATTATTATTATATTATTTATTTTGGAACTTGCTTTTCATTATGATGGCGCGAGAGGTCGACCCACATTTGTTTGCATCGTTCATATTTTTGGGAATGTTGATAGTTTCGAGTATGCAGTTGCGTGGTTTTCGAGTGACGTAGTCGAATAGCGATTGCGCGCGATTGGCGGTTAGGAAATCCCGATGAAATGACGGGTACAGACGAAAATGCGCGAGAGAGACAGAGAAAGAAAGAGGAAAACAGAGCTAGACACAAGCCACGCGAGTTTCGTTCGAGCTCTTGTGTTTTTAGTGTCCGTTTCACGCTCGTCTCGTCCTCGACTCTGCCGTGTCATTTTCATTACTGTCCTTGCGCCAGTTTTGCGCGTTTCCGTTCTCTCTGAACAAATTCTCTGCAATCTTGCACCAGTCTTAAGCAAAAACGATCAAGATGAGCTGCGTTTCGGACTGTATCAAGTGGTTGCTGTTTATTTTTAATTTTCTCTTTCTAGTAAGTAACCTATCGATTTCCATGCAATGCTTCGTCTCGAGACGATCCTTCTTCGCATCTTCTGACTCTTCTCCCGAATGTGTTAGGGGGATATTACTAATATTTTTCAAGTATTGATTGTCCAAGTTTTTGTCCAAGTATTTCTTGTTTAGAGATATTTAAAGGAAAAGGTTATTAATGAAATTATAAGCATTTAATGAAGAATTTTTTCATTTTCGAGTTAAAATAGCTCCGAGTGGAAAGGGTTAAAAAAAGTCGTTGTCCTAGATTAGTGTTTCACAAAGTGTGGTACGCGGATCCCTTGTTGTAAAGGAAGAGTTTGGAGGGGTTCGCACTGATTCTAGTGCAACAATCCTGGTGCAGCGGGAGTCTACTGTTGTGTACAAAGGATGTAAATACACGCCTGCTACTTAATACCGATTGTTCTTAACCCCATGCCATGTCGTGAAGATTTTAAACACAGAGTAGTAAATATGAATGTTACGCCTTTCTTTTTAAATGAAATAAAATTTGATTCGTTTGTAATCCGTTTCAGCATCAAAGTAAATGTAGCCACACAAAAAAATGTAAATTTTCCTTTCCCTTTTACGACATTTTTGGGAATAATGACGTATTAATCGCTGTAACTGTAAAGAAAATGACACGGCAAGGTGTTAACGGGAGATACTCATTGTCAGTGTTACGACAGTTATAGAACGGGTACACAGATGTCGAAACTTTGGGAAACACTATCCTAGACCCTGTAGTTTTCGAATTCCTCTGTCCACTGCATAAGTTGTTACAGAGACTGAGCTGATCGTCGAACTAACAATAAGATGATTTGTATTTTGTATGCTACGCTCCGAAACTACGTCATTCCTCCATGGTCATAGGGGTAGTGGTTGCAATTCCGTTCTAGATTCCTTCGTTTGCTCAAGTTGTGCTCGCTCTGTGCTGTATCCTTGACATTTTTCTCATTTGTTCGAATTCCATATCGCGAGACGCTCTTATAAAATATTTCGCGTCCGATGCGTCAGAATCAATGATAAAATCGCGAGACTGGAACGAGTTCGTTGTTAGTATGCGTCATTGCGTCACGAATCAACGAATTCCTGGAAACTCTGCTTATCCCTTTGCAGTCGGAGCTATCTGGACTCGAAAATTAAACAGTTCTTTCTAGCTAGATATTTCCATTTTACACTCCTCAAAAGAATTAAGGGATCACTTGTGCGAACCCGAAAAATTGCACCCACTTTACGTGATCATAACTCCGTCAAAAATTACAGTATCCATATCGTTAAACAATGGTTTGAAGCCTGAAATCTGTAGTTTCAGATGCTCTGTTTCAAATTGTTGCTATGTTAGTTTTTTAAAAAAGTTATAGCGAGATGAAGACAACATTGACGGTTAACAAAAATTTTGTGCAGCTTTGGAACATTATACGGGGAGCAACAAATTTTTTTGATAAATCGCGTTAATATCGTCTGGTAGGGGGCTATCTTCCCTGTGTAAAATGTGTGGTTGTTCAATATTGTGCGATTTTTTTTATTCGAGTTATTCAACATTGCAGTAAATATGGGCTTTTTAACTTTAACTGGCTCCAGAAAGCGAAAAATTATCGTAGAATCTTGTGCAAAAAAGTAATAGAAAGACGTTTCTTTCTCTTCAAGGCAATCCTTTTGTTTTTCCAATTTCATTAACATTTCGATATGCCAGATGTTTCTGAAAATATGCTTAAAAAATGCACAATTTCCATTTTTCCTTTAACTCTCCTTTAACATCTTGGCGGGAAATGATCGTAATACCATGATCCGAACGTCAGATTGAAGCAGAGATTCTGCCGATTCGATTGAGTACCCCGTGAACTCGCTCTGACAATTTTTGACCTATGGCAGTTGTGTTTGAAGTTAGTGCTTCGCAGAAATTAGCGCACCTACAGCGGCTGCCTGACACAGTGATGCCAGAAATGCGCAACATTTCACAGGCATGCGCGACAAACAGTACCGTATCTATGTGAGGTAACAGAGCCCTGAGGCAGTTATATTGGCAGGAATGTACCGAAACAATCTGTACCGGACAAAAAGACACCTGGACGTGTACTACGAGTTACAAAATATAGACAAATACACTTGTTATACATTCATTTTGCAGAACCAAATCATTTAAATTTTTTTAAATTCTGCGGGGTGTTCAAGGTACCCCATTTCATCGAGAAGCTTATTATACTGACGCTAATCGCCGCGCATGCGCGTGAAATGTTGCGCACTTCTGGCATCACTGGCCTGACATCTCTGAATACGCTACCGCCGCGCCGCGCCGGTCCACAGTGGAAAATTTGGACCAAACTCGATTGAAAATCAAAGAACTTTCGATAGAAATGAGGTAGAGCGATGAAATTTCTTTTAAATTAAAGCTGAAACTTTGCAGAATATGGGAAAATAGGGAGATTATGGTACGAACGTTTTTTAACGTTGAGAAAATACGTTAAACATGTAGAATCTCAAGAAAATGTGGTTTCTCCAGTACCACGCGCGGAAAAAAATTTCTTTTTAACATGCTATACATTTCCAGTAGATTTTTTCACTCAGGATTTTGCAAATCGATACGGCAATTTTTTACGAAGTTATGATCACGTAAAGTGGGAGCAATTTTTCGGGTTTGCACGAGTGATCCCTTAATTCTTTTGAGGAGTGTATATGATTTTAAAAATTTTATGAATATGGAAACGATACAATACCTCAAAGAATACTTAAATGTTTAGTAATTGGCTAGCTACCAACATATTTAATAATATAAACAATATTTTTAGTGGAAAAGTTTTATTTTCGTGAAATCTCGTTAAACATTTTTCGCAATACGATCAGCACTGCTAACAGATACGGTTGTTAAAAGTTTCAATTAATGAATTATAAACTGTTGATAGTGATGTCGGTCGAGAGCATTGGCAGTACCGTCAACTTGATTAATAGCTGTAATTAACGTTGCTGTCAAAATAATCGCGACGTATGCGATTTGTACAGAGTAATTACTTTGTCGTTTGTTACAATGCGAATGGAAGAATCCGCGTGAAAATATGTTACGTAACCGCAATAATTTTGCGAATGTACCAGGAATACCGACTATACTTCTAACACGAAACCACGATAATGAAGTCGGTGTATTTCCGCTTGTGCCACCACTTCCTAGTAGAAAGAGATGCAGTATTGTGAGTTACCGATAGAAGGGAATTATATTCTCCGCTTATTAATGACCAATTGATAACGCGGCAGATCACAATTGGCGTGTCGAACACAGACGACTGCCAAGACCGTGATTAAAAATCTGAATTGAACCTGATGCGTTAATAGTGCATTGGGTGACGTAATACAATCGAACACCATCTGCCTCTTGAAGTAATTTCAATTTTTGGAGAACAATTGATAAAATATACGGAATGGTGTTGGTCTTCGTTTATCATTGCAATTTTTGGTAAAATTGTTCGTTGATCGAAAATTGCATTCGTCTTCCTCCGAGGATTATTAATATAATCAATGTATACAGTGTTGGAGGTAAAGGGAGATTAATTGGATAAAAATTGCAGATAAACGGCTTAGAGATTTAAAAATTATAAGTTGCACATAAAAGATAAATCATAATAGAAGTATTCAGATTAAATTAGACATTCGATAAGGGAAATGTGTTTATCACGTCTCCAACATTTCTGAGAACAGCGATTAAAGATCTCTGCTCGACGAAAGAGTTCCATAATAAGATCGCTATCTACGCAACCGTTTCGTAGCATCTACACGCCGTATGACGTAATATAGGACACGCTACACCAAGGCTTCTATCTCTGGCGAGCATGTGTTATGTATATGTGTACTATAATTTCGGACAATACGAAAACAAAGACGAAAAAAGGAACGTTAAAAATATATTCCTTGTTTCGAGATATTTAAAGGGAAATGATGCTAACGTTAAATGAATTCCCATATACATAATGTCGAAATAACAAGCGCTATCTAACGGTTCATTGTTGACAATATCGTAAAAATAACATAAATAACTGATCAACTCATTTTTTCTTAAATTTTGACTTGCACCACTTTCATAATTATGGGCACATATTACAATGGCACTTTCTTTTTTATATCAATATCTCGCCAGAGATTGATGTTTTTCTTGTGTCCGACGAGAAAAAGTGTCAACGCTGTTCGTTTTAACTGCTTGTACACTTGTTAGCAATTATCGCTGCACACTGAAAGAATGGCCTTCACCCAGAAAATGTCCACGCGATAGGATTGTTCTTGTAACTACGAATCAGTGGTATACGTACCGTGCATCGTATATTTTCCTGGAAGCTGTGAGTCATTCGCGTGGTTTCTTTCATCTGTTTCACGTGTTGTTTACGGACAATATCCGCGCGCGCGCTCGTACACACACAGACGAGGGTCTCGAAAAATAACTTTTCAAGCGACCACGTCCTTTGTCTGACAATAGCCGGTCCCATTCAAGGCTAGCGCGTTGTTTAAGGCAGGAAACAGGTTTTGTTACTATCGGTGGGGATTCGGCTTTCTAAAGAGTTAGACTTTGTGGAAGTTTGAGGGATAACCGTCCGAAGCAGTGAACACGGGTTTCCTTATCGTGTTGTCACGCGGCGCTTGTCGAAGATTATCATTTCAATGACAGACGAGCATCATTGATAACGCCGTGACGCTTCCGCCGCTACAAATTAGTACTAATAACGTTGCAATAAATGGCAGACGAGCCAAATGCTGTTAATAGAAGCGGTGACGCTTGCTACGCGAATTGTGAGTCAATGTATACGGTTGGACCGACGCGAAAATGCTTTCAACTGTGCTCGAGTTGTTGAATATTTCTTTGCGATTTTATCGAGCAGATAATTTCACGATACTATCGTCATTACGTGTTATTGCCCGAAGAATCATAAACGAACTGATTTATCAATTTTCCCGGGAAGCTAATTTACCGCGAAGTTCTCCACTTGAAGCGAGTTCTATCTTTTTTCGTAAGAACATGGAGATAACAACTTTTACTTTTCCACGAGTTAAACGATAAGGAGAGCCTTTACTTAGTATCGTTGCTAGAACCAGGACAATTAAACCGCGTGTCATCTCTCCCGTCGATACTCGTTCGACTGTTTTAGACACTTAAATAACTTATCGATTCTCGGAGGTCTAGACGAGATGAGCAATCACGGTGTTTCCTGGTGAAGTCAGACGCGCGCGTGATTTCCAGAGGAAACTACTATCAAGGAAATACGCGAACGCGATTACGTCACTCGGTTAAGCGATCAAACCTATGCAAGATGTTAGCGCAGCGAGTAATCAGCGAGAACAGGCAATACATACCTATTTTTAACACTTCGCCGAACGAAAGGGAGAAAATTCATTTTATCTTAACGGATAAGACGGATTTCGAGATCCGAGATATCGCAAGAAAGTTACTCAAGAAAGACATCGTGCATGTGGGCGACATTCATAATCCTACATTTGGCGTCAGAGGATTGAATGATTCAGAATCGTTTTATCGAAACAATATAACATTCCGCCCACTCTTTTCGTTGGACGCACAATGCACGCTACAGTCCTTATCTATTTTTCACAGTATTCCGCTAAATTCTTTCTTTAGTTTGAATTTCCTAGCGTCAAAACTTATTGCGTACGTGACTGTAGTTTATCGATTCGAAGAGTGTTTACTACAACACCTGGCAAAAAGTTTCCGATCCGGAGGCATTGGTACGGATTTTACAAAAAACATTCATGTTTCAGAAGTATAAAATATTACTTTATGGAGTTAAAACTGATGGGAAATTAAAAGGAGCTTATTAAAGAATGAAGAACAACAAATTAACATAAGCTTCCATTTATGATACCAAAGAAACGAGAAAATAAACAAAATGTTACACGGAAAAAAGTTCCCTGTTAATAGATGTGCTGGAAGAAAGTTTCCCATTTGATTTACAGTATCCAACACCAAAGTTCAACAATTGTTGTTGGATGATTCTTATAGAGTTTTTTGCGCTGATTCTGAATATCTTCTTAATTTTTCTTCTAGCCGCACAGTTTTCGAGAAATTTGAGTTTGACAAAAAGACATATTTTATTAGGTTAATCGGAAAGTTCCGTCCGTTTTTTTTTTACAAAAAGTAGAGCTTTATTTAAGAAACAAAATGAAAAAGTACATTAATCAAAATATTGTCCATCATTAGCGATGACTTTTCCCCATCTTTTGGGCAGCAAGCGAATTCCACGACGAAAGAATGATTCATCTTTGGAGGTTATCCAGTCAGAGATCCATTTTTCGACATCTTCGTAAGAATTAAATCGTTCTTCAGCAAGCGCGTGTGATATCGATCAAAACAAGTGATAGTCAGAAGGGGCACAGTCTGGCTAATAAGCCGCATGGGGTAGCACTTCCCAGCGAAGTGCTTTTAACTTTTCTTTGACAACTTTTGTGACGTTTCGCAAGCAAAATTTCGCAGATGATTTTTCGCTTCTTAATGTCTCTTGGCTTCAGTTCATATGGAACTCACTTTCTTTCCTTGTTGACCTTCCCCAAGACTTTTAAACGATCGAAAATGACAGATTGAGCACAATTTAACGCTTCTGCAATTTGTTTTTGCGTTTGACATGGATCTTCATCCACCAATGCCTGCAATTTTTCGTCTTCGAATACTCGTGGCCGTCCAGAACACTCTTTGTCCTCCACAGTAAATTCACCATTTTTAGAGCGTCGAAACCGTTCTCTACATGCTTTATTGGAAACAGCATTATCGCCATAAACGTCTACACTCATTCGATGAGCTTCAGCTGCAGTTTTCCGCCAATTGAAGCAAAAGATTAACACTTCGCGCAAATGACGCTTATTCGGCTCAAATTCCGACATTTTCAATGTAGAAAAAAAACGATGTTATTGATGCAAGCGTATATTGTTATATATTGAATTTTATTGAAAGATGTCCAAACTAAAAAGTTAACATTACTTTAGGCGTTATAGTTAACGACAGTTCCAGCTACAGCTACTCGACACTAAATGGACGGAACTTTCCGATTGACCTAATAAAATTTTAAACAACTATTGTGATGTTATTATAGAATATATTGAATTGTTCTTTGCAGCAAAAGATTCTGTAGACTTCCCGCATACAGTGATGCCCAATATTAATACATTATGAATGTTTAAACATGTTTAAACAATCGTTAAAGATGGAGAAATACCACCTTTGCACCAATTGATGAGGATATTTTTCAGCTTATCTTAAAAAATAAGGACATTGCGTAAAATCGAACTATGTCACCTGATAGAGCAGACTTTCATCATGGGAAACCACTGTTTAAAGTTTGCAACGTCGATATTTTTTCGAACCAAAAAGCAAAATGCCAGTGAGCGCCACTGGCGGCAGCTTATGTCGGGCGAAGATATTTTGCTTTTTGGTTCGAAAAAACGTCGACGTTGCAAACTTTAAAGAGTTATTTCTCAAGCTAAAAGTCTGCTCTATCGCGTGATACAGTTAGATTTTACGCCGGACCCTTATTTTTTAAGATAAACTGAAAAATATCCTCAACAATTGAGGCAAAAGTGGTGTCTATCCATCTTTAACGATTGTTTAAGCATGTTTAAACATTCATAATGTATTAATATATGATATGACTGTATTCGGGAAAGTCTACAGAATCTTTTGCTGCAAAGAACAATTCAATATCTTTAATAATAACATCACAATATTTGTTTAAAGTTGAAAAATATGTTTTTTTTTCAAAATCAGGTTTCTCAAAAACTGTGCGTCTAGGGGAAAAATTAAGAGCAGACTCGGAATCAGCGCAAAAAAGTCTCTATAAGAATCATCCAACAGTAATTGTTGAACATTGGTATTGGTGTTGGACACTGTAAATCGAATCGAAAACTTTCTTCTAGCAGTTTTATTAAACGGGAACCTTTTTCCGTGTAACAGTTTGTTTATTTTCTCGTTTCTTTGGTATAATAAATGGAAGCTTATGGTAATTTGTTGTTCTTCGTTCTTTAATAAGCCCCTTTTCATTTCCCATCAGTTTTAACTCCATAAAGTAATATTTTATACTTCTGAAACATAAATGTTTTCTGTAAAATCCGTACCAATGCCTCCGGATCGGAAACTTTTCGCCAGGGGTTGTATGTCGAAATTTGTATGATATATTTGTTTGGTTGTATGTAGAAACGATGGAAATTGTACAATCGAACGGAACATGGTTTACACTAGGTGCATAAATGAATTCGTGGCTCGCCGTGTAGTAACGATGCCAATCCGTTTGTTATAACGTTGCCGTCGTCGCTGAATCATGTGACCCAGCTCCTCGCGCATTGTGACAAATGTTCAATAAGACATATGGCAGCGATTACGGAAGCTTTTCATGTATTACATTCTCAGTATTAACATCTGCTACGGATGCGTAAAATCCGCTGACTGACCATTGTTATTCCCCTTTCGCATTATGAATTGCTTCGCGCGAATTTGGCGAAATTATTCCAAGTCCTCGATTTACGCGGCTAATTCGTTCCAGCACCAGAATTTTCTAATAACAACTTAATTTGTAGTTTTCACTTTTGTCCATTGAAACGTGCCTATATTGTCATATCTATTAAACAAAATAGAAGGTTGGAAACCGCTGGTGTATGTAGAAAAACCGCGTAAATCGAATAGCGCCTGAGCGCCACTGCTGAAAGGTTCTTAATACCATCTGCTTTGTATACACTGTATGTACGTAGTTATTTGAAAGGACAATTCAACTAGACCAATTATGTTCAGAAAATTTATGACTCGTAAATAGCTGAATGCGTACGCTGTACACAAGCAAACACTTTTCGATAAAGCTCCCGTTCTGGGAAAAAAAAAACGAATTTCACAGTTCGGAATTGGTTTTCTCATCCGCTTCTACGAATTCGTGTAGGTCGAGGAGTTCCAGCAATTTTGTTTTTAATCTTTCTCTCTGAACAGTTTGAAATATTCTTTTGAAACTGTTCTAGGACACGTTGCTCTAGAAACAACTGTGTTCACAGGCACCTTCGTAGTTACCGTCTGGCGAAACTGATACGTTGTGCTCAATATCGTGGAACTATAGTCGCAGGCAGTGGATTACAAATGATAAATGCACGCTGCACTCTAAAGTTGAATAACAGACAGTCACACGTGCGAGGATCCCATCATCGATCACGACAATTTTGAGCGTGTGCATGATACGAAGGCGTATCTCGGTGAAGTTTCAAGGATGTGATATCCTTTAGCGTTCGTTTAATACTTTCTGCGTTATAGAAGTGTCCCATTTCTTTTTTAGAATCGCTTAGAGATTGCTCGTTGAATATTAGACCGGATCGGAAAAACATAAGAATAATCAAACGAGAACCTTTCATAGGAGTAATCATTTGCTCCACTCGGCTCGTAATACAGTCATTTGGTAGTTTTACCTGGAAAGTTTTCCGGAAGTTTTGAAAATGTGTAATTTTATAGATTCCAATGTGCTCTTTCCGAATTTCAACTTTGCCACCTCGTATCTAATAGCAGCTTTTTGACAATATCTCCTTTCCGACTCATTTTACGATAAAAACATTTATATACAAAATTAAACTAGAGAAAATTTCCTACAATTTATGTAATAACAATTTTTCTTGTAAAATCAATAGTTTTGGCGTACGAGCGCCGCAAACTATTATTCATCTACATCAACACGTGTTTTTCGTATATTTACGAAAAATATTTTACTGCTCGTAAAGACAAAATAAATAATTAAATTACACATGGAAACATTTAAAAAAATGTTAATTTCTCATTTTAAACATGGAGAAATTTTCAAAATGTATATAATTCAATACATATACAGGTTGTCCTGCTGAAATGAGATCAGCAGGATATCTCAGAAGACGTTGTCGTTATTAAAAAAGTGTTTCTACAAAAGTTGTTTGGTATGATGGGCTACATAATAAAAAATAAAAAAATTTAATGATTTTTGCTTTTTTTAGCAAAGCGAAGAAGATTGCCCTAAATTTTGGAATTGTGCATTGCATGTGGATTAGGCCTACTGGGGACACCACGATAAAAAAATGCGTCGCTTACTCTACCTCAAGGTGGTAAAATGAAATGAGTTTTTTTAGCCAAAACGCATGTTGAAGTACACTTTGCGGCCCTTGTACGCCAAAACTATTGTTTTTACAAGAAAAATTGTTATTACATAAATTGTAGGAAATTTTCTCTAGTTTAATTTTGTATATAAATGTTTTCATCGGAAAATGAGTCGGAAAGGAGATGTTGTCAAAAAACGGCAAAGTTGAAATTCGGATAGAGCACATTGAAATCTATAAAATTATCCATTTTCAAAACTCCCGGAAAACTTTCCAGGTAATCTCTTTTTTTCGAACCAAATGTATTATTGATGTATTTTTAATTTTTAGAGATCGAACAGCTTCGTTTAATGCAAATAGAAAAATGTATATTGTATATTGGAAGTAACTATTCACATCATTTGGTTTTCGCGCGAAGAATGCAAGCTTCACAAAGGTCACTAAACGGTTAACTCCGCCATGGTGTTGGTAGGAAATGGGTTTCTCGGAAGTCGAACTGAGACTGCTCTCTTCCTGTACAGTTCTCAGTATTTTAGCGGTCTTCACTTCTGCGACTTCACACCTTAAGCAATTCACTGTAAACCTCGAGCCAATTTAAAAAAAGATCTTCAACCTTTATCAACCACTTTTCGTGTAACAAACAGAAGTACAGCAAGGAGTTTCACATTACACGCCGAAAAATTTCGATAAAATAATGACGTAAAGATCAAGTGCAATTATCGTTGACCGACCAAACGTTTTCAATAAACAGGCCAGTGTAAAGATACCAGTTCCCAATCATCGAGCAGCAATCATGCCATATTTGACCACACTGTGAAAGCATTTCCTACTGTATTTCCTGAAGTCGTTCATCGAACAATATGGCTGCCAAAACGGTCACCGAAGGTCACTGATCGAGAGACATATAGATGGTAATGATTAGACTGTGGATCTTTATGCGAAATAAAAATGATTTGCACCAATTGTAACAAAACAGATGGCAAGTAAAAAGTTGAGGGAAAAACTCTCTTAATCTTTTTCATATTTTAAATGGCGCCTACCCATTTTTGTAATAAATGCATCAAATCCGCAATGGTAGTGATTAGGGCTGTTACTTTCCTTCGAAGGTCGAAGATTTTGAAGCTTCGGAGCTTCGATTTCAGAAACTTCGAACGTGATGTGAATCGAATTTTCGAAGCTTCGAAATTCGAACCTCTGTAGTAAATTATTAGAGGATTAAACGAAACGGAGTTTCGAAGCGTTGAACTTCGAAATTTCACTGCTAAGTTATATTTGATACAGTTACAGACACTCCTACATTTCGAAAAAAATACGCCACTACAGTTAAAAGATTAAAAAAAATATTTATCGATCATTATTGATCTCAATTATTCTCATTAATAATCTCAAAAAAATAGTCAATATTAATCTCAAAATTAAAAATATATTAATTAATTATAAACTAATTTATTAATCTATATCTTATTAATTATCATAACATTATTATCTATAAATATCCCTAATTTATTCTTTATATGAATATTTTTAGAAATTTCATCTATATCATTTGTAATTTATTTAAATATTAACTCCCTTAAAATTTACAGAATCTTATATTTTTTAATTTCCAGAATTTCATCTATCTTAATTATATTTTCAATTTTAAATCATTCCTATACAATAAAAATTAATTATTTATTAATATTTAGAGTTTGATTAAAATTAGGAATATCAATCAATCAATATTGATGAAGTTACAACTTTATATGATTCGAAGACTTCGAAACTTCGTCCACTTCGAAGGCTTCAAAGTTTCAATACTTCGAAACTTCGTACATTTCGAAGTTCCTTTCGTTCCTTCGAATCCTCGAAGAGTCGAAGCTTCGGAAAACAGCCCTAGTAGTGATTCTAAGAATTTCGTTGATTTACGAGCTTTGTGACGAAGAGGGTAGCTTGTAGAGAGTTTATTGTGGTCGTTCAGGATGGCTCTCCGAGAAAAGTACGTTGAACCAGACTTACACTTGGAGGGTGACCTAAATTCACATACACGATCTTCGCAATCATGGTGTACCATGCAACACGGAGTGTCCAATGCCAACCGGTTGGTGTTGTGCAATGTGACGTAATAAGAAACTGCCATCGGTGGCTGAGACACTCGTCATAGTCTTCAATCGTAAACTTGTATCAAAACTCCATGATCGAAACTGTTGGGAATCGTGCACATAGGGTGGCCCGCAATTTCTGATAGTTTAAGTTTAACACTTTGAGCCACACTCGTGACGAAGAACAAGATTTACTGGATATGTATGTTATTTTGTTGTTATCGGTGGTGTGCTTTTAGCACACTCTGTAAATGTAGCGTTAAGGGGAGAACCTTGTGTAAATGGCCTGTTTTTCAAGAATTTTTTTTGAAAAATGTAATGCGTAGATTGATTTAAAATTTGAGGTATCATTTATTAATGTTATAATGTAACAAAAAATATGTTTTATAAATTTTAATTGTTAATATCAACGGTGCAATAGCTGCTTGAAAATGGCATCCTGTAAATGCACCGTGCAGCGTAGAATGCACAAAAATGATGTGAAACAAAATAATCAAAATGGACTCGTTAGTTTATGCAAAACTGCTCAGCATGACGTTCTTCTTTTAATAAAATTTGCAAAACTGCAGAAATGGTGAAGTTTTGAAAAAAAACGGATTTTCTGTTACAAACAATTGCTAATAACGCTTAAAAAAAATCAGAGCCCGTCATGCTGAGGCCAATTATTTATAGAATATACAGGGTGAGTCCGAAGAAACAGAACACCTAAATATCTCCGTTACTTTTCGTTGTACAAAAAAAACTTCTTAGGACAAAGTTACACTATTTGAAGGGCCACATGTAACGGTGTAAGGGAAAAAATTTCCAAGGTCATTTTGTAATGAGATTTCAAGGTCATCGATATTTTTTTAAATAGAATGATATATCTTCGTTAACGTAATGTTGAAAACGCAAAATGTTGAAAAATATTCCCTTGAGCTGCTATATCATCTGGCCGTGAAGTTACAGAACCTACTGCTGTGTAATGCATTTCTTAGGGAATCGACGCACAAGCCCTGACGATTCTTTCTTTCGTGTCGTCTTCAGTGGTTGGTGGTTCATGATAAATATCGTCTTTCAGTTTTCCCCAATCGATAGAAATCAAGGGGTGTAAAATCTGGTGAGCTAGCTGGCCATAATACGGGTCCGTTACGTGCAATCCAACGATTTGGAAACTTGTTATTCAAGAATTGTGTTACGACACGGGAAGAATGGGCTGGACATCCGTCATGTTGATACCACATATGTATCTTCACAAATGTCCAAGGGTGTATTTTCCAGGAGAATTGGTAACGATTCTCGTAAAAATGCAATGTATTTTTCTGCATTTAATGTTCCGGTGATAAAGTGAGGTCCAATTATTTGGTTCTTCAAAATTCCGCACCAAACATTGACGGACCATGGTCTTTGTTTGCGGACTGTCCGTAACCACTGCGGATTTTCAGATGACCAATAATGCATGTTTTTTAAATCTATCTGCCCGTTATTCGTAAACGAAGCTTCATCAGTAAATAATACTTTATTAAAAAATGATCTACCGTTTATCAATTGTCTCAATCGCCACTGGCAAAAGCTTACACGATTTACAAAGTCTCTACCATGAAGTTCTTGGTGAATTGATAGGTGAAAGGGGTGAAATTTTTGTGCGATTTGCCTCGTACTAGCATGAGGGTTTGTATCCACTGCTGCCAGAACATTAATTGTGTTTGCTTCATTCCTTACAGTCCTCACCTTCGTACATTTTGTATTTTCAACGTTATCAGTTTCACGGAATTTTTTTATCAAATTGGAGTAAACGAAAACTGATGGACAATTACGAATAGGAAATCGGTCCTTGTACAACCGCACTGCTTCTCTTAAACACTGTCGACTTTCTCCATAAATGAAAATCATGTCAATCTTATTTTCCTTCGAGTAACGCATTGTGAAACGTTCATCGATAAACTGATAGATTAGAAATCTTAGAAACAGTGGAAATCTGATAGCAAGAAGGTCTTCAGAGTAATTTAGTAGTTGATAAACACGATTCTGTACGAACGCATAGGTAAAGGTATATCATAAATGTCTTCCTGTCAACACCGAATCTGTTATTATGTTGTGTATTGCGATACATTTGAATGTGTAGCAGCTCAAGGGAATATTTTTGAACATTTTGCGTAACAGAAATAAAGCAAATGAATCTTACATTTTATTTATTCCATCTTTTTATTTATTCAATCTTACATTTTATTTATTCCATTTTTCTGGGTTGAAGGTCATTTGTAGGTCATATTGTGTTACATGGATGAATTCGTCTTTTTGTCAGCTACAACATTAAGTTAACGAAGATATATCATTCCATTTAAAAAAACATCGATGACCTTGAAATCTCATTGAAAAATGACAGTGTAACTTTGTCCTAAGAAGTTTTTCTTGTACAACGAAAACTAACGAAGATATTTAGGTGTTCTGTTTCTTCGGACTCACCCTGTATATGTATACCAAGTTTCATAAAGATCGAGTAATCAGTTTTTGAGCTACGTAGCACGGCGCGTGAAATTTTGCGTTTCGAGAAAAATACGTTTGAAGTTCGAACGTTCGACGAGGGCCCGACTACCTGAGCCGCTCCGCTTAATAAAACCGTTCACTTTATTTTGAAAATAACGTACGAGAACATCTCTGATCACTTTCTAACTTTTTTTACCGTATGCCTCGGGAAACTTCCGATCGATTTAAGTAGAAAAAAATGCTAAAAAATTTCACTTTACACAAGGTTCCCCCCTTAAATGAATAGTTTATAGGTAAATAAATGTTTTACAAAACGAAAACAAAGTCCTTCGTTACCTTTAAAACTGTATCATATTCTTTCTACGCCGCGTTCTTTAACTGTAACGGAAGACAAAGGGCTATATGCAGTATCATATTTGTCTAATATATGCGCAATACAATTTTTCATTTTTACAGATATGCGGCATAGGCATTCTGACCGTTGGCATCCTCGCACGCGTTCAACTGTCTTCTGTATCCGGCTCCTTGGACACAAATGTTATGTTCCCATCGATAACGTTAATCGTTTTGGGAAGTATCATCTTTATAATCTCGTTCTTCGGATGCTGCGGCGCCATTCGGGAAAGCCATTGCATGACGATTACCGTAAGTATATAAAAACCATTCACGCGGCTCTCCTAATAGTCCAGTCAACGAAAAGTTGTAGAGGGAAATGGAAGGAACAAAATTTTTAACTTTGGGTCTTTGTTTGGACTAGTGAGGAGGTAAACATACTAAAAGTCCCCACTTCTAGAAGGTGTGCGGGGTGCAGGGTGCAGGGGGGCACATCGATGGTCCCCTTTTTCGGTTTTCCGCGTATATCTCGGAAACTGTGCGTCCTAGCGATAAGAAAATTCAATACAAAATTAAAGCTGACAAAATGTGCCACAGGATTGATTTGATTCAGTTTTTCGCTATCTCGCATAGTTTTCGAGATATCCGCGCTCAAAGTTCACTAACTGTGCTGAAGTTAGTCAAGTAAGGCAAAAAACGTGAGGCAAAAATTTCTTTTTTACAATTAGTGAACTTTGAGCTCGGATATCTCGGAAACTATGTGAGATAGCGAAACACTGAATGGAATCAATCTTATAGCACATTTTGTCAGCTTTAATTTTGTATGCAATGGCATTATAGCTAGGACACATAGTTTCCGAGATATAAGCCGAAAACCGAAAAAGGTGACTTCTACGTGCCCCCCTATAGCCCGCTCACCTCCTAAGAGTACGGACTTTTAGTATTATGTTTACCTCCTAACTAGTCCAAACAAAGTCCCAAAGTTAAAAATTGTGTTCCTTCCATTTCCCTCTACGCCCCCGTTATGAGCATTCATTGACTGGACTATAAAAATTAGACTGCGGAATTGACATAGTGATAAAAGAAAATCGGATTTTTTAGTTTGCATCGTTTCTTCTCTTCATCTTGCTCGTACAAGTGGCAGTCGCAGTATATGCTTTCGTCGTCGTCAAGAACCCCGAAAATATAACCGACGAATACAGAAAAATATTCCATAACCAAACGGATGCAAACAAGGAGTTTATAGATGCTGTTCAAAGTGGAGTAAGTAATAGAAATTCTTTAGTTCCGTAAGTTCAAACTCAGCTGTGAAACTGATATTCATTATATTGAATGTCCGAATATTCAAGGAAATTTGCACCAGACGACTCTAGAACATTATGTTATAGTTCGTGTGCTGCGGTGTCGATGGCCCGACAGATTACATGGGCAGCATCCCTTGGAGTTGTTGCGCACACAAGAAAGAAGGAGAAACTTGTAGTTTGAGCGAATCTTATAAGGTTGGTTGTTCAGAGAAAATAACGGAGCTGCTCAAAGTTGTAGGCACGACTCTAGGTGGTATTGCTATTGGAATTGCTGGAGTTGAGGTAACTATTCACTCTAGAATTCGTGACAAAAAGGAAGTAAGAATTTTCTTCGGTACATAGAAAATAAGTCTACTTCCTGTTCCTGTCTCTCAGTATCTGCTGCAGTTATCACCTTCAAATTTTTTGTGACGAAATTTGTCTATACAAAGCAATTTTGCAATTTAAAAGATTTTCCTCAACGTTTCGATCCAGGTATGGATCATCTTCAAGAGAATTTTGCGTCTGAAAAATGCTGAATATTATACTGAGTGTTTTTCACAAAATTAATAATAACCACAACATAATTTTTCACCGTACTTGGTATGTGTAAATTGTTTATAAGTGTATAAATTTGCAACTGAGTTCCATGCTGGCACGAACTAGTGCAAAAACAAACGAACGACGTATATTGACAACCAGCCAATCAGACACGGTGATGGAAATTTTTTGAATCGATACTTGGCATAAAATTATGTTGTGGTTATTATTGATCTTGTGAAACACTCAGTACAATATTCAGTATTTTTCAGACGCAAAATTCTCTTAAAGATGATCCATACTTGGATCGAAACATTGAGAAAAATCTTTTAAATTGCAAAATTGCTTTGTCTTGATTTTGGATTGAACCTGTGCGCCGATAACATAAACTATTTTCTATTAATTCGTTGTGATCGACAAACGGAATATTTAAAATTTGTCTATGTACCGAAAAATGCCCACTCCTCACCTTACATGGAGTATGCATGATAGAATAATATATACATCCAATTTATTACGATGTTTCTGTTTTTGAGAAAATTAATTGGCATCTTCTCCTCCTTCAATTTTTACAGGGACCATAACTGTTACAACCAATAAGACAAAAAGTCATAGAATAACAAGTATTTCATCGACTAAAACCGTATTGGTTACAAATGAGGATTATAACGTAACCGAAAATTTTTTCTCCCGTTGGTAAATGTTATCGTTGAGAGAAATTTTTATTTCGATTGCTCATAACAGTTATTCGATGAGATAAATTTACTTTGATCGTTCATCAATGAGAGAATCAATGAGAGAAGAATTATCAGTGGGAGAAGTTCATTTCGATCGCTCATAACAGTTATCGATGAAGGAAATTTGTAATAGTTATTTATTATTATTAAATAGTACAACTTTCAAATCAATTATCAACAATCAATTATCAAAGACAGTTAACAAACAGATTTTGTATTGTTCTTATGGTCTGTTGATTCGTCTTGTTGTACGAAACCTTCTCAATGAATCTGAGGTTTGTTCCATCGTCTGGGTTTGTTTCATCGTCTGGGTTTGTTCCATCCGAAAAAGAGTAGACAACTCAATAATTAAATCAGCAACCAGAACGAATTTTCTCATCAATAATTATTATGAACAAGTGAAAAGAATTTCGATCATCGATAACTGTTATGAGTAGACTGCGGATTTTATGCATTTATGACAAAAATGAGTAAGCACAATTTAAAGCAGTGAACATGATAAAAATATTTAAAGACATCATCGTATTGGTTTCAGCTTAATCAGATAACTAAAAGAAGAAAAAAATTTTTATTTCACTCCTGTGTCTTGCAATCAATGCAAACATTTTTTATTTTGCATAAAAATCCGCAGTCTAGTTACGAGCGGTCGAAAGGAACTTCTTTCCTCGATAACTGCTTTGAGCACTCGAAAAAGTTTTTCTTCATCGATAACAGTTATCGAGGAGGGTCCAATTTTTTGAACACTGATAACTGTTATTTGTAACCAAAAAGTATAAAAACGATGTTTTTTAATCATCTTGTTCTTCGAATGTTTTTCTTTATATTCCGTGTGCATTATCTTAAGTTTCAATAACAATTAACTTTTTATTAATGATCTTCATCGTAGAAAATTTTAGAATAACTGGTAATTTTGGTCCCTGAATTTTTATATTATGTGGAATACTGATCGAACCATTCAATCGTCGTTGTCTTGCAATGTTACAGCTGCTGGGCATCATTTTCGCACTCTGCTTGGCGAATTCGATCCGAAACACAGAACGCAGGGGCTACAGAGTCTAAACACTTAAGAAAGAAAGTATATATTTATATGTTGCGTAAACGGTAAATAAGTAAACACTTACTCTACCACTTGTAATTCGACCATAAAGCGGTGGTAGGCGTAACAAACATTGTAATGCAACAAATTTAGATAGTTCTACGAACGGACAGGATCTAGGAGCAAATGAGACATGAGAATGTGCCTTTTTATTTTCATTTTTGGACTATTGTTTACGTTTAAACCTTAATATTTGTATGTGATATTGAATGTATAAACGTATTATTTAATGTAGTTTTTTTTATTTTGATATATTTGTTCCATTCATTTGGATATATTTTTTATTTACGATAGACGAAACACAATAGTAATAATAGTAATTAAATATTAACGATGTTGATCGTGGTAATCGGTGCAAAGTGTATTTGTAGAAGCTTAACGTTTATTTCTTCTTCGTGTTGTATACGAAATTAGATAACAGTCGTGTGTCGACGTACAACTTACCTAGCATTCTTGCACGCGATGGGAACAAATTGATCGTTAACGAGACCGGCGGTCTTTCCTTTTCGAACTGTATAGTTTATGATTAGTTAAAATGAAAAAAACGTTACATTCTACAATATTCTAAACTTCGGATAACGAAATGTTAAATCACAGTGCGTCATTGTAGTTCCGCGAACGTATAAAAAAATATTTTTATATTAATATTTCACATCGCTTACAGATGCTTTTATAAGATACAGCTCATATTGTTGTTTGTACAGCACGTGTATTTCACTATACTTTTCAGAGAGTAACGTTGGATCATATACATTTCCCATTTAATAAAACTCTATTTTTTTCTCGATAAAAAAAATCCGGAGACTTGTCATTAATCCACTCACAATTTCACGTCTGAGAAAATCGGACCGAATTCAAAACGGCGTTTCCTTTCTACGTCGTTCGCCGTGTTTCGAGCGTAATTACCACAGCTATTTACATGCAAAATGAGACGTCGACGTAATTAAATAAATCTCCGTTGTTTATTGAATTACCTGTCTATCGTAGCGGACAATACGATCAAAGTGGACTATTAAATATAATAATGTAATGTATACCGATAGTTTTGTAGGAACGGTTTTCTAAATTGAACATCGATTATGCGCATTTACATTCGTTATATTGTCGTTATTTATTAAGTTCAAGAGAAGATAACTTACATCTGTTTGTGTGTGTGCTATAATACATACTATTTACAAATTCCCCAGATCGCATGGTACGGCGGTGAATCGATCTCTCGGCTTGCTCTTTCGCTTCGTTTTCCCCTTTTTTGTTATTCGCCGGAGGGGAGCAGTACTTAGTAATCGTACCCTCGATATAATGTAAACTTACACGTATCTTACGGCTATCTTTCATTAATCGATTACTCTGAGACTGCAGGACAAAAATTGTTTTTCTTTCGTCGTCGAAACTCCTTCGTTGTAGTTACTAAATGTTAAAATTAGTCATATAGTACCATTAACATCTCTATGATAACTAGATACAAATTATATACGCCACACATCGTTCCCCATTTTTTTTAACATCATTTATAGAGTGATTATGCGTTAACGTAAAAGTTGGATGTCAGGCTTACGATTCCGAGCCAATTTTAAACAACATACGAACAGACGTGGTTTCATTCGTGAACGTAGATAAAACGGATCAACGCAAAAGACAACTTTGCACCCATTCGATTTTTAGCTCAGCAGACTGTTCACACCTGGTGATCACGAGTTGTCACTTTCGCGTAACTGCTACTTAGCTACCGCATTCACCGATCGTGTCTTCTACTTTGTTAATTAGATAAGTTCTTGCAATCGTTTGCAGTCGTCTAAAAATATTTGTAATTGATTGTAAGGTGACGAGAAAGAAGTACTGGTGCACGTTGAAAACTTCTGATAGACAACCCATTTGCTGCTAGCCTCTTTGCATAAAAAATACCAATAACATTGCCAATGAAGTCGTACGGATCCCTTCGTGGGAATTATTAAACTCATTTGCGTGTTACTATAACAAAAATTACGCGATATCTCATCGAACAAGCCCTTAAATATACATAAGAAATATTGATAGAAAAATGTACAGTATAAAGATACTGGCAGCAAACGGGTGAATGGTATTCTATAACGGAGCCATTTTGAGATCGCAGAATCTTTGTTCACCAGGCGTCAGTCCTATGGATTCATTGATAATCCGTGCCATCGCAATCGAACGCCTATTTACTTGTAAAATATCTTGATTTGTTACATCAACATTACACGGACTAATGATATTTTTTTCTTTTCCGTCTCATCGAATTCGACCGTAAAAACCGTGACGAAAGGTCCGTCCGTTACAATGTTCCGTTCGCGACATAAGTACCTACACGTTAATCGCGGATCGTTTTTCTTCTCTATCATAAACGAGTCACGCTTATCCTCTACTGTTATCACGACAAGAGACATTTCTGTGAAAAATCTGACGCACTCGACACGAGCAACGAGTAGATTACAGCGTGCCTCGGACGTTCGCCGACGATCGTCCAGGAAATAGTACAAATTCATAAAAAATCGTCGAGCGACCCTTAATCTAGAGTTTCTAAGCTCAAGGTTTCGGAAGATGACGCGTCGCGTTCGAATCACCCGGGTTCTGTTTGAAAAAAAACGTAGAAACTTCTCGTCGCACGTAGCGTTCCTACTCGTTTCTCGGAATTACAATTCTCCTCTTTTTTTATTCTTCTGTTCTGTCTGTGCGTAACGCGAGCTTTTAAGAATATAGGGATCTGTGCCATTGTTTATCGTGATCCGGCACGACGGGATTGCCGATGGAAGCACTGGGAACGCTTGAAACGACTCCGATCTGTTTGATAGATCGCGAATCGTGAAATACGGTCACGATACCAGTCTACACTAAGCTCTAACAACGTTCCGACAACCATGATTCGCTCTCACCGGTATTTGCGAGTATTACGCTAATTAAGAAGAGTTTACCCTCCGTGTTGTGAGCAACAGTGTACGAGGTGTGTTAAAAAAGAACGGAAATTTTGTAATTTCGCCGGTTGTATTTGGGTCTGATGTTTAGTGGATGTTTACATGTGTTTTGTACAATCAGAGATTGTTTGTGGCGAAACAATTCATGGCTTTTGCGCCACGATAATGCACCTGCCTCACACTTCATTGCTTGTTCGTGATTTTTTCGCCAAAACCAACACTGTAATGATGCCCCAGCTTCCATATTCACCAAATATGGCCTCTTACGGCTTTTATTTTCTTCCGAAAAATTAAGAGCACCTTAACCCTGAAATGCATTGTGTTGCCGTTTGGCTACACATTCTGTTCTGGCTCTACATTCACTGCAGGAACGTTTGGATGCTTTTTACGCATTCTAACCGCAAGGCAACAAACCGCTCGCCGCTCACATGTATTTGTATACGGTGCGCGCCATTCATGCGTCGTAGACTTTCTAACCTCAAATATGGCAACATATGATAATTGTGTAATCAAACATATTTTCACAAAGATGTGATTTTTTTCCTTATTTTTTCCTTCATATACACTCTTTTTTTATCAATGTTTGATAAATAGAAACTGTAAACAAAATATCGTGCATTTAAGGGTTAAAGGGTCGTTTTTCAAACACCGATGGTATCTATCTCAAAGATCGAGTTCCAGAAGTGTAATTGTGGCTTATAAAAATGTTCAGAAAACGCCGGAGTATGAAATTCAAACGAGTTTAGTACGATTTTTATTAATTTTGGATCTACAAATGCTATTCTCAATGAAAATAGAATTTTATTTGGTAGCGCTTTCTTAAAGTTTGTCCAGAAAAATTGTAAATTGCATAAACATCCATGGTCTAGTAATATGAAAATTCGTGTCATTTTTCCAACACACCTCGTATTTCAAATACAACAAATTGTGTTCTGCCCGCCTGTTTGTAACCGGGGAAGAGTGGTGTTTTCACGTTTTCGCCAAGGAAAATCGCATGCTGAGATCATTCGCTCGCACGAGGGACGAAACGTCGAATGTTTCTGCTGAAAGGAGGAAGCTCGAACGTAAAAGAAAAGAAAATAACGAGAAAACGTAAAGTACACCGACGGATCGGTGTGCAAATCACTTCGGCCGTCCGAACGAAATGACGCGCGGTGGTGTCGGCGTTATTCCAATGGTTATCTTCGATGCGTGTCGTTCAGGGATATTATAAAAATCGTGGGCATCGAAGATCCGATTGGATAATGGATCTTATTTCAAGTGAGTAGCCTATTTACAAACTCTGGTAGCGAGTGAGTTCAGAATAGTTTGCTGGGGGTCAGATTCGTGCACACGTCGAGGAGATTCCTCGTTGACAGGCAAACTGTACCTCTCATTGATTCGTTTCGTGTACACTTGTCGGAATGGCGCCGTTCGAGGAGGATACACTCTACAACCATTCTCCACAAACGTATTCTCCTCCATCGGCGCGAATATGCTAAGTACTCTAAGTTTCTATCTAGCAAACATTTACATTTCACTTTGCTACGGCTAAACTACACGGACGTTCAGTCGTGAAACAAAAGAATTTCAAAGGGTTCTTTTTGTACAGCGAACGTATCTAAATGAAATGATACTAGACGAATGCGTAAGTTGGTAAAGGAGTTCAAATATTTACCCTGTTCCATTTATTCCAGCAAGTTTATCACAGGAATGACGAAGAATGTTATCTTTGAGATTTGTCAGATCAACGTTTCACACACCTGATCAAGGAAGTCGGAAGTGCAGTAACAAAATAATCCCTGGACCGAGACTTCCTCGATCAGATATGTATATCTAGAAATGTCGATGTGGAAAATCTGCACAAAATATCACGTTCCATCGTTCCCGTTACAAATTCATTCGTGCCAAGGATTTTGTTCGCGAGTGTGGATAAGGTAAGAACGCAGCAAGAAATCTTACAAATGGTGGATCATCGAAGTAAAACCAGTTTGCCTATCCTCGACGGGGATGCTCGTTCGGCGTGCACGATCAGTGGAGGGCTTTGCGCTCTCGTTGATCCGAGAGCGGGGACAGCTTGATGATGTCGGTGTGATGTTCGGCAGACGGTGTGTCATCCAGATCGATGAGACTGGCGTTGGATCCGGTCGACGAGGGTACCACGAGCTCGTCGAGGAAGTCGAAGGAGGCCACAGCTTCGCGTTCCTTGTCCCCGTATCGGACGAAGAAGTCGTCGCCTCGTCCGATGATCGACGGCCTTGAGGAGCCCCAGGTCGACGGGAGTCGCAGCACACGGTGTGCCTGGGCCGCCGATGCTGAGAAACCAAGCGCAGCGGGTCAACATGCCTCAGACCTCACTTGATCTCTTTTCTCTCTCTTCCTATACCGGCTCTAGCAGACACAGAGTAGCTCGGCTTAGCACTCTCACACGTATCACCGCCCCTCTCTCTCTCTCTCTTTCTCTCTCCCTCGCACGTCTCTGTCGTGTATTATTTTTTTTTTCGTTTACGTCTTCCGTTACTTTTGTTTTGTTCAACTACGTGTCCGTCTCTTTCTCCGCCCTCCGTCGACAGCGTCGTACAAGTGGCCCCGTCAGTTAACTTCTCTCGTCTACCCTCTCGAAACGAGACAGTTCGCATTGGCTGGCACTCGACCTCGTGTGCGCGACTGACATTTTATCAGTGGACTGCGAATCTTTATGCTAATCCGACTACAGTAGGACCTCGATTAACCGGATCCCGATTATAAACAAATATGCGTTTAAATATGATTATATTATGATGGAAAATAAATTTTCGAAAATAAGCAATTTATTTTGTCCCTCTTAATTATGTCCCTCGGGTCTCGATTATCCATCGGGCCTTAATTTATCGGGGCTGTTTGTCTCCTGATCAAGCCGGTTAATCGAGGTATATAGTAATAGAGCTGTTCAACTACCGTGTATTTGACGCGTATTTTTACGGGCTACGTTAAGCTCACGTATTGTCGTTATTCGCCGAAAACAGTGACAACGATCGATGGCAGATTACATCGACATTGAATAAGATAGAATGATGACTTCGTCGAACGCGTAAAGATCCGCAGTCCAATTGGCTCTAACACGTTCGCTACCATCATGACTTTGTGATTTTACGAGCTCGAAGGAGTTATGCACGAAATGATCGATGTCAGTGATCCTAGCTGATCCAGAACTATAAAATGGCTGTCCCCACTAGATTTATTACTTCGTTGTCTCCGAGTACTCGTGCAGCGACGAATTCACAGATAGAGAAATTATTAGATGATTGTAAAAGTTCGTGCCAATTTTCTACAATTGTCTCCGCAACGTTCTACAAGCTGCTGGTCTCCTTTCTCGTAAAAACTGCGTGGTTCTTCTTCAAAGAAGGTCTTGAGGTCTCTGAAAATCGGGCGGGAACTTTTGCAATCGTCCAACACTTTTTTATCTGTGTCAATGTATAATCGTTCCCGTAACAGGATTGTAGCGATAACGAACGTGTTAAGGAAAAGGGTGGATTACATTGCCTTCTCGTTGCGGGTATCAATGCGAGCAAGTTTGTGTTACGGCCAATGCACGACGGAAAGAAATATTGACCATTCAAGGCTGAACTAGTTATGCTCGTCGACTTTGTTATTATTTGACTGTAAATTTTCATGTGGAATGAGAATTTTTACCATAAATCAGGAAGTTCTAACTTGTAGTTCGCGAGCCACGCGCGGCTCCTTCCCCCGCTTAGGTATTTACCCCACTCTTAGACTTCATCGTTGCCGCCCCACTAACTCTACGGCTTACAGTGGGCGAAAACTGGACAAAAATCGATTTCTAACTTTTGTTTAAATGACCGACATAAATTATTTCACGTCTTTAACAATACCCTAAAGTTTGTGAAAAACAAGTAAAAAGAGTTAGAAGTTATTCATTATAAGTTGATATTTGAATTTAAGTATTGTCGTTAACGCTCATCCCTTTAATTTCAAAATATTTTTGTCTGTTCAAACTCCTCGTACATAGCCGGAGTTGCATGTAAAATTATATAAAAATTTGCTTATATAGCTCTTTGTACATTGTATCGATAAAAAAGATTTAATATTTTTTTGATTATGTTTAATAATTCTTTTCAAGTTTATTAATTGATCACCGTGTTAACTCGATTTTGAATATAAAAAGTAAATTTCCGATTCAAAATTTAATAAGTTTGCCTCATTATGCCTGAACGAAACTAGGATGAATCTTTTTCTTAAAGTATCCTTAAAGTTATGAAACAAACCCCATTTGCCCATTTTTGCCGATTGAAAAGATACTAATAATATAATACTGTATGTATTTTCATGCAGACAGTCAAGTGCGAATACCCAGAATCAAGAAAGACTATTTATGTGAATCTGTTGTAAAAAAATAGCTTGAATTAAGTTTATTTCATGTGTTAATAACACTTTAAAGTTAATAACAAATTGTTATTGAAAAATAAATATATTTAAAAATAAATAAATAAATACCAGTTGATGAGCGAAATATATCGTTGGACTATCTCGCACCAGTATTTCACGCCACATATAATGTGCTCGTTTTTACATTCGAATTTTACATTTTGTCCACTAGATGGAATGAAGGATAACGTTAAAACTCGTAATTGAATCTTTAAATATTGAAGATTGCTTTGAAAATCTTGAAGAACATAATATTACTATTTAGATAGAGGCAAAATAAAATTGTGTTCACTACATAAAATATAAAATTAAATATTTCCGCATTAATATTAATAAAAAGAAAAGATAAAAATTTTAAACAAAAAACACAAAAATCCTTTTCTTAGACTGGTACCTTTTTCTTAGATTCTCCAGAAAAAAATACAAAAATTTGACCTAGGAGTTTTTGCATTTTGGTTCACAGATGGCGCTGTAACGGACAAAAATCAAAATGGGTAAAAAATCGTTGAAAATTTGGGATATCTCGAGAAAAGTAGTTTTAAAAGTAGTTTTTGATGTATTGATAAACAAACGAATGAATTTTTCCAACTGCTTTCGATTGCAACGACATCTGTGAAAGAAATTACACCAATAATATCAAATCAATGGAGAACCAAGATTTGCTATAAAAAAGGGTTTCCTATTGAAGATTTTGAAATAATTCTCTCTCCCACCCTCAGGAGGTGGGGGTGGGGGGGTCAATTATGGTGTTATTGAATAGCATTCTTAAAAATATCAAATACGTCTACTTTTATTTTTCTGATCTGATGTGTATTTCTCGAGATATCCCAAATTTTCAACGATTTTTTACCCATTTTGATTTTTGTCCGTTACAGCGCCATCTGTGAACCAAAATGCAAAAACTCCTAGGTCAAATTTGTGTATTTTTTTCTGGAGAATCCAAATCTGCAATGAAAAATGGGGGTTCCAATTTAAGTTTTTTATCTTCCCCCACCCCCATCCCCAGGGGGTGGCGGTGAGGGGTCGAGTTTGGTATCATTGGATGTCCCCCTTCGCGACGAACAACTTTCATTACCCACTTAAAATGACCAGATAAAATGACCACCCTGTATATCAATTTTTAAAAAAATCCATTCAGTTTTGATTTTTCGGTCCGCCATATTGAATCGACCATTTTGAATTTGATCATTTTGATTTAAGATTTTAAATCTACGTCGAAAACAACCTAGAGATACCAATTTTCTAAAAATTTACTGTAGAATCCACTGAGTTATCGAATTTTGTCTATTTTAGCCGGTTTTCGCCCACTGTGCGGCTGTACGTTACTACGTACAGGGGAGAGGTTTGACTAATGGTGAGGATCTTGCGGTTCTCGGAGGGGAACAAGTTGGAACTCCCTGCCGTAAATGCATGAAATCCGCAGTCCATTTATTATCATCGCGAAAATGGACCTTGAAGTGTCAATAGCTACCGAATAGTTCGAGCTAGAAGATTTTGTGTTAACACAGCGTAAGAGAAATAGTGAATAGTAGAGGAATAATGAAGAGCAGCGAAAACAGTGTAACAGTCGAGTACCCGCCAATGATAGATAGTACCAATCTTATATAGAATGAGAGAGAAAGTAACTGTTGTATCCGACCCTTCACGCAATTCCTTAGCTCCTTGGAAACGTTGTCAACTAGTCCGTGCACAACGGTACTGCTTGAATTGTATTAATAAACAAAACTTCACGGTAAAACAGAAGGTTAATCGAAGAAGTTTGCGCCGAACAAGTTGGACGATCGAAGGGGCTACGGAATTAGAATTGCGCGAAGGCGACCGACAGTGAATTCGTTCTAACGTCTTCTTGTTAATAATCTGTTAGTAAGCCAATGGAAAATCCGTTGTAGCCGTACAGTTCACGTTGGAATGTAGGTCCCGGCGGAACGATTCCTCCCAACTGGTATGTCGGTTACAGAAACTGATCGTCACTAAGCCGAACTACGTAGCTTTTCTTGTGACAATCAAAGCACACCGCGTAGGAGCTACCATCTGAACAGAAAACGTGGAAAAGGCTATGTACAGCGAGGGCTACTCTAGCGTTCGTGTTTCTGTGTATGTGTGGGTGTTGTGTGATCCGTTTCTCTGTATTGTGACTGTGTCTACAGTGACGGTGTTAATTGTCAACGGTAGTAACGTGTTAACACGTTAATGCGCAGAGCCCACGCTAACATACGCATCCACGTTCTACAATCGTTCGCGGTTCGCCAAATGATCTTTTCGTTCTTCCACAATTGCTTTCTATTATAATATACTGAAGAAACAACAATGATAGTATAATTTGCTAGAGTTTCATTGAGCAAATTTTAAGGAATACGAAAAGATCGTTCAGCGAACCCAACGTTAAGTTATCTGTACTCTGCTAGGAGCGAAGAGATCATTGCTTTCGGACACGCAATCCCGTTGTTGATGAAAATCATTTGAGTATAGCGTATATTAGCGTGATCTTGTGATATTATTAGCGATGTTATTCTGAATGTAAGAAGCGGAAGCGAGTCTCTCATACTCCATTCACAAAACAAGATTGTGAGAAGATGTGTTGCTGTACGCTGTCTATTTCTCAGAAGAGACCAGAGATAAGAGACAAGAAGTGAAATGAATGAGATCGACATTTATCAGAACGTAGATACAGTTGCTACGGTTGATTTATCGATTCGAGGATAAAGTACTCGAGAGAGATTTCGATCACAATCGTGTCGTAAGTAGATACCGACGAACACATCTCGACAAAAGTGTTAAGCGGAAGGTACAGTAATTAGAGGGGAATATCTTAGAGTGGTGTGCAAGATTGGATAGAAGAGATATGTCCTCGAGAAGAGGATAGTTAACAAATACCTTTCTTTTGACGTCGGTGTCGGTGTAATCTGTGCAAGTGACGGTAATCCGGTGGTTCATCCCCCGAGTCACTTCCGGCTGATCCGCTGCTCGATGCCGCTGAAGAACTTTCGCTGCTTGCTAGCATCACGTCTAGAAGATTGGCTCTTGCCTGGGAATACAAAAGTTCATGAATAAAACTGTCCCACAAAATTCAAAGAACACTGAATTACAAGTACTGTAGTAAGCAACACGGTCCAACAAATTTCAATTTTTTTTTGTATTTCGATACCCACTATGTGATTCTTATAGAGTTGCAGTTTTTGAGGAACAAATATTGAACAAATATTGTGATGTTATAATAAAAGATATTGAATTGGTCTTTACAGCAAAAGATTCTGTAGACTTTCCCGAATACAGTGATGTTCAATATTAATACATTATGATCGTTTAAACATGATTAAACAATTATTATAGACGGAGAGACACCACTTTTACACCAATTTTTGAGAATATTTTTTAATTTATCTCAAAAAATAAGGGTCCAGCGGAAAAACGAAATATACCACGCGATAGAGCAGACTTTTATCTTGAGAAACCACCCTTTCAAGTTTGCGTGGTCGACGTTTTTCTCGAACCAGAAAGCAAAGTATCTTCGCCCGACATGAGTTGCCGTCAGTGACGGGATACGGTGCGGCGATCGGCCGTACTAATGGCGTGCGCCACTGGCGGCAACTAATGTCGGGCGAAGATATTTTGCTTTTTGGTTCGAAAAAAAACGTCGACCACGCAAATTTGAAAGAGTGGTTTCTCAAGATAAAAGTCTGCTCTATCACGCGATATAGTTCGATTTTACGCTAAACCCTTATTTTTTAAGATAGACTGAAAAATATCCTCAACAATTGGTGCAAAAGTGGTGTCTCTCCATCTTTAACGATTGTTTAAACATGTTTAAACAATCATAATATATTAATATTGGATATCACTGTATTCGGGAAAGTCTACAGGATCTTTTGCTGTAAAGAACAATTCAATATCTGTAATAATAACATCACAATATTTTTTCAAAGTTGAAAAATATGTCTTTTCTTAAAACTCAATTTTCTCAAAAACTGTATGTCTAGGAGAAAAATTAAGGACAGATTTGGAATCAGCGCGAAAAACTCTATAAGAATCTTATAGTGGCAATCGAAATACTTTTTGGCTGTTGGACAGTGTAATCCAAGTACAAAAGTAGCTTACTTTTGGGTCGGTGAAGTCAATGTCTCGTTCAACGTGAACCCATCCAGTTGGACAGCAGCAAGCAAGGTCCAATTTCTCTAGCGGCACCTGACTGTCTTGCATTAGGGTCTCCTCGCCTTTCCTGATCATTCGATTCAGTTCGTCTATCACGTCTTTCGATGTGGCGCGTTCGTGGAAGCTCAGCGATCGATTCCTGCCTTCGATCAATAGCGGCGCTCTCGCTGGACTGACCTGATCGTCGGAAAATTTTTTGTGTCACAGTAAGCTCTTCCACTTTACGATCAGCAATTCTTTAAAGTTTAAACAATTTGAGATCGAATTTCTTCGAACTTCGAATGGCATGGGAATGGCTCTATAATTTCGAATGAAACATGCTGCGGGCTAGGAAAAAACTTACAACCGTGCTAGGTGTAGAGGAAGTGGCTGCCTCCTCGTCTTCTTCGGGGACAGCGCCTAATTCTGATGGCGCGACCGTGGTGTAAGAAACCCCGCCGTTACAAGCCACTGCACTGATTATTCTCTCCTCGGGTGCCAGAGACGGCACAGATATCTGATCCAGTAGATCATTGTTACTGCTTGTTTCAGCGGCGTTCTCTCCGCGACTGTGCTCCTGATCGACTGACGTCTCGATATCGGCGCATATCGCTTCCGTTCCGCAGTCGTCCTTGCTTCTGGCTTCGTCCAGAACTGCAAAAGTAAATAATTTCTTACTAAATCTCTTCCACCTCTTTCTGTCTGTAGCATTTTGTTTTTTCTATTGCAATTTGTGAAATGAGAATGATCAGACCATTCTATTAACCTACATTGATCGTGTTGTATGAATAGGGAGCTTAAAATTGGATTAGGACGAATACGAAGCAAGAAAACGAACCATCCGTCGTCGACGACGCGTTGTTCTGCTCCAAGAGATTGCTAGGCAGCTCGGCTAGATACATTTGCTGTTCGGCGATGAAGGACAGAACGCTCTGCAGAGCTTGGTCTCGGTCCGGTGGCGGTCTTCCGCTTCTCGACGAAGTGCTGGCCAAGCTCTTCGTGCTTTCAAACTTCACCAGCCTGTAGAAGTCTCTGGTGAAGTCCGTGCCAATAGAGGGAGATTCTGGGTCGTCGCTGCAGCCGGACAACGCCGCGGATGATCTTTTGCTCGAGTTCTCGAGCGCCCCATCTTCGCTGCTCCACGAAGCTCCGGGACTTGTGGCGTATGGCCACGATCCGGTCGTTCTGGCATCCATTAGAAGCGCAACCTGCACAGCAAACCGAAATTCTCATTATAATTCTCTAGCTGAAGCTATTTCCATCTTCGATTTTTCATTGAATTTTACTACTCCAGCTGCATGCTCGAGTTGTGCTCGCGCGAACAAGAGCTTCTAGATGTTCCTAGAGAAAATAAGTTTCTGTCCAATTTTAAATTTCGTGGTATCGTGCCTGCGTAGCTAGCAGTCTGTGTTTCCTTTTGAGGAAACGGATCGTTGAAGAGGAATAAGGGAAGTAATATTTCGAAGGGGACAGTGTCTGGCGTAATATCAATTGCGTTCAGTTTATTTTGTAACAACATACCAATTCTCCTCCCGTTCTATCAGCAAGGTAACTGGCGCCATTCCATAAGCATTCGTTCGCGTCCTCTTCCAATTCCAAGGGATTATGCTCCTTGATTGCCGGGAGGGCGGGGGTGGTGGTTGTAGCCGGCTCCTTCCATACCATGGATTCATTTTGAACAAGGTCCTCGGTGGACAACGAGAAACTCCAATCTTCCAGTTCTGCTCTGTCGTATTCCAACTCGAGGAGATCTCGATGTTGTTGAGCACTCCTGCTGTCGTCCAACCTGAAATTTATCTTGCCGTTTAATCGCCGCCGCGATCGTGTTCTTTCTTTAAATTGAACACGCTAACGGCCGTGGCCCCCGACCTCGTCGACCCTCGAGGTTTCTTTTATCCGGTGAATTCAATTTCATTCGCTCTTATCTACCGTACACAAATTGCATTGATACCGCGAGTACATTTCAAGGGATTCAGAAATTATTTGAACGCCTGCTTACAGCTCGAGAGATTAGATTACGACGTGGAAAAGCTACTACATATACAGGGTGTTCGCGCTATCACTAGCCAGCGTTTTTCTTCTAAATACACTCCTCAAAAGAATTAAGGGATCACTTGTGCGAACCCGACAAATTGGTCCCACTTTACGTGAACATAACTCCGTCAAACATTGCCGTATCGATATCGTTAAACAATGGTTTGAAAACCTGAAACCTTTAATTTCAAATGCTCTGTTTCAAATTGTTGCTATGTTGGTTTTTTACAACGTTATAGCGAGATGAAGACAACATTGACGGTTAATAAAAATTTTGTGCAACTTTGGAACATCACACGGGGAGCAACAAATTTTTTTGATAAATCGCGTTAATATCATTTGGAAGGGCTATGTTTCCTGTGTAAATTGTGTGGTTGTTGAATATTTTGCGATTTTTTTTATTCGAGTTATTCAACATTGAAGTAAATATGGGCTTTTTAACTTTAACTGGCTCCAGAAAGCGAAAAAATTATCGTAGAATCTTGTGCAAAAAAGCAATAGAAAAAGCGTTTCTTTCTCTTCAAGGCACTTCTTTTGTTTTTTCAATTTCATTAACATTTCGATATACCAGGTGTTTCTGAAAATATGCTTAAAAAATGTACAATTTCCATTTTTCCTTTAACTCGCTATATCTCGGCGAGAAATGATCGCAATACCATGATCCGAACGTCAGATTGAAGCCGAGATTCTGCCGATTGGATTCAGTACTCCATGAACTCGCTGCGACAATTTTTTACCTATGGCAGCTGTGTTTGAAGTTAGTGCTTCGCAGAAATTAGCGCGCCACGTACAGCGGCTGCCTGACGCGCCGGCCCACAATGGAAAATTTGGACCAAACTCGATTCAAAATCAAAAAACTTTCGATCGAAATGAGGTAGAGCGATGAAATTTTTTAAAAATTAAAGATGAAACTTTGCAGAATATGGGGAAAATAGGGAGATTATGGTACGAACGTTTTTTAACGTTGAAAAAATTCGTTAAACATGTAGAATTTCAAGAAAATGTGGTTTCTCCAGTACCACGCGCGGAAAATTTTTTTTTTAACATGCTATATATCATTTTCCGTAGACTTTTTCACGCTGATTTCAAATCTGGTCTCAAAATTTGTCTACGACCTCAGGATTTTGCAAAATCGATTTAAAAAAAATTTTTTGTGTTTACACTATTTGGTTAGATGTGAAGGCGACCTTCAATTTTTTAAATGGAATGCTGTATATTTTTTTATATCACATGAAAGCGTGTGTCTAGAGTCTAGACGAATTCATCCGTATACTGCACAGTGACCTTCAAGGTCATGCAAGGTCAGAAATGCAAGGAAGAAACATTTTGAATATGTGGGTTTGTAATTATGTGATTTCAAGATGTTATGAGTTGAGCTAACTGAAATACCACACGCCGAAGCTACTTTTCGCACCGAAGTTATCGGACTTCTATTTGTTTATATTCAGAAAGAAGACATTTCCAATAATGACACTTATTTTGCAAAAACCCTATTTCCGTCAAACGCTTTGCAAGCAAAACAAACTGATTTTCATTCGGTTGCACTCTGTCCGGATATTCTTCTAGGTATTTCAATTTACTTTGTCTTTTATTTCCATTGCACTGGTAATACCATATCCGCCTACGGATATGCGTACCATATCCGCCTTCTCGTCCATCGAATAATAATACATACTATGCGATATCACTAATCGGTTTCGGAAGTAATACTGAAATTGTCTCATCATAGAAGAAACTAGAAGTAAGCACTCTGTTAGTGAATGACAACATCATCTGATTCGTATGAATAAGGAATACTTGTAAACACACTGGTATGAAATATTCAAAATGTTTCTTCCTTGCATTTCTGACCTTGCATGAGCTTGAAGGTTACTGTGCAGTATACGGATGAATTCGTCAAGACACACGCTTTCATGTGATAGAAAAAGATATACAGCATTCCACTTAAAAAATTGAAGGTCACCTTCATATCTAACAAAATAGTGTAAACACAAAAAAATTACATACCCCACAGTGTTGCGCATAGATAACAGTACTACTGTTTCCTCTTCCATTTTTTTCTAATATTTACTATTTAGAAGAAAAACGCTGGCTAGTGATAGCGCAAACACTCTGTATAACCGAATGTGTATTTCATCGGCGATTCAAGGTTGTTAACCGTTATACTTAACCCTTTATGCTCGCCGAGGGCGCTTTAAGGTATTAACCATCACGCTTATCCCTTTACGCCCTGATGATGCTTTAAACCGCCGCTTTCGTTAGGACGTTATTATTACACTGCGGAAGAAGGAGCCACGAAAAATTTCTATCATCCTCGGGAGGACTCCTTCAGATCAAAATACAGTAATAATCACTATTTTAATTATTTCCCCCGAGTCTCGATTACACTGTCCAACAAATTTCAACTTTTTTGATGTTCCCTAATTACTGTTGGATCGTCCTTATAGAGTTTTCCGTGCTGATTCCGAATCTGTTTTTAATTTTCTTCCTAGACGCACAGTTTTTGAGAAATATGACTTTGAAAAAAGAACATATTTTTCAACTTTAAACTAATATTGTGGTGTTATTATAAAAGATATTGAATTTTTCTTTATAGCAAAAGATTCTGTAGACTTTCCCGAATACAGCGATATCCAATGTTAATACATTATGATCGTTTAAACATGATTAAACAATTATTATAGACGGAGAGACACCACTTTTACACCAATTTTTGAGAATATTTTTTAATTTATCTCAAAAAATAAGGGTCCAGCGGAAAAACGAAATATACCACGCGATAGAGCAGACTTTTATCTTCAGAAACCACCCTGTTAAGTTTGGAACGTCAACGTTTTTTTCGAACCAGAATGCAAAATATCTTCGCCCGACATGAGTTGCCGTCAGTGACGGGGTACGGTGCGGCGAACGGCCGTACTAATGGCGTGCGCCACTGGCGGCAACTCAAGTCGTGCGAAGATATTTTGCTTTTTCGGTTCGAAAAAACGTCGACGTTGCAAACTGTAAAGGGTGGTTTCTCAAGATAAAAGTCTGCTCTATCGCGTGATATAGTTCGATTTTCTGCTGGACCCAAATTTTTTGAGATAAATTGAAAAATATCCTCGAAAATTGGTACAAAAGTGGTGTCTCTCCGTCTTTAATGATTGTTTAAACATGTTTAAACGATCATAATGTATTAACATTGGATATCGCTGTATTCGGGAAAGTCTACAGAATCTTTTGCTATATAGAACAATTTAATATCTGTTATAATAACACCACAATACTAGTTTAAAGTTGAAAAATATGTCCTTTTTTCAAAGTCATATTTCTCAAAAACTGTGCGTCTAGGAAGAGAATTAAAAACAGATTCGGAATCAGTGCGAGAAACTCTATAAGAACCACCCAACAGTAGTTGTGGAACAAATTGGGTGTTGGACAGTGTTATCCATCGGGCCGGTAGGATACCTTCGGATTGTAACTAGAAAGGGATTAGAATCTTACTAGATTTTGGGTCGAAACATGGGTTTGCGCACTTCGGTTGTTTGACCTTATTTGAGCAGATTTTGGGCTGGATGAGGACTAAAGAGGAAGATTAGGTGCAGTGCGCTCTGGTCATGATTTTAACGAGATTATGTTTCTAAAAGACTTTTTCACTGCTATGATGACCAGAGCGCAGTGTGATGAACCTTCCTCTTTAGAATGAGCCCTCACCCAGCCCAAAATTTGCTGAAATAAGGTCAAACAACCGAAGCGCGCAAAACCATATTTTCGACCCAAAATCTAGTAAGATTTTAGTTATAACCAGATGTGGGACTACCGCCTTAACCCTTAGCACTCGAGTGATGCGACTCTGAGGCACAGCTAAATATTGCTGTACAGTGTGTCCCAAAATTCCTTCAACATCCGGAGATGGGAGGCTCCTGAGATCATTTGAAGCAAGATTTCCCTTTGCAAAAATGGTGTCCGCGGCTTTGTTACGGAGTTATTATCGAAAAACACGGACCAATCAGAGCGCGACCTAGGCGCGTGTTGGCACAGTCGGCCAGTTGAAGGAATTTTGAGACACCCTATATATTATTTAAACATTATTAAATTTATTATTACATTATTTTATATCAAATAAATTACTAAACATTTGAGTATTGATTTGAAAATTAAGAAAATCATATACAATGGACTTGTTCTAGGTCCGAGTGCAAAGGGTTAATTTATCCGGACTGTTTGTCTCCCGATCAAGTCGGTTAATCGAGATCCTACTGTAGTATGAAAATCGATAGATGCCGAAGACTTGATCCAACTATAATCCTAGAACCTTACCTGAGCCATTGTTGCACGTACTCAGCATCCCAACCTTCCTCCTCGACCAAGAGGAGGGACGACGAGCCCATAGGACTCGGCAGCTTGTACGGTGTAAAATTGGTCGTCGTGGTTAGCTTCAGGCACAGATGACTGTCGGAAAAGCTGCGCATCACGTGTTGATACGGTAGCAAATCTTTGGTCGGCGGATAGCTGTGGCGCGGGTTGATTCCCACGGTGAGGTTCAATGGTAGGAAGAGGACATCCGGATCGCCAGTGTCGAGGGTGACCAGCCGTGCATCTGGCGAAACATCCGCCTCGGTTTCATCGGTCGCTTCCTTAAGATCCTCCAACCCTCGGGAGGGTTCTTGCCGGGCACCCTCGCCCTGCACGTCGCTGGACATCGTCGAGTAACCCTCGTCCCTGTTTCCGCTCTCCGGACTCTCGCTACCTTCCTCCTCCGACGGTTTCTGGGCTGCATCGTTAAAGGATAGTCAATTTTAAATTATCTTTAATTTTTCAATGTAAAATTAATTTTATATTAATAACCTTCTCTCTGTGTACGAGGTGGAAATGCAAATTAAAAATCAGTAAGATCTCACAAGTAAATACTTATGCAGAAAAATTTTCTCTTTCATTTTGCTCCAGAAATGTATGGGGTCATATTCGTTGCATTATTAAATTTGCATTCAATAAATTACTAAACGTGTTTAATATTTTAATCAATTACTGAAAGCATTGTACGAGGTATAACATCAGTTTTATATCGATTAAGTGAAGAAAATCATATACAGTTAGGAGCAAAACCGATCACACACATTTTAAATCAGAATAACTTTTTTATGAGTGGACCAAACGACTTCAATTTCCCAGTATGGCTAGAAGAATTTGTTTAGTAAATGACGTCTAAAAAATATGTTGAAAAAATGCATTTGGTCGGAATTATGAAAAACAATAGTAAAAATTGATTTTTACGATCTTGTTAGCTGCCCCGATATCGAGAATTTAAAAGATGTGTTTGATTAGCTCGTATAGATTATATACGCTTTGAAAATTTCATTCAAATTGGTTATAAATAATTGAAAGTGGTAAAAAGGCCGAAAATCTTGAAAAATTGTAATTTTGCTCAAAAATATTGGCTATCGCACCCAATGGTCGGTTTCTTCGACACTTCGTGGCCGCCATGACGGGAATTTGTAGATTGAGGGACCGTGGCCTGGCTAAAGGGACCCAAGCAGGGTCTAAACCGAGAGCAGCAACCACAGCAGCCGGTCCAGCTTCCAGAATTCCTTGTATCAGTTCTGACGGTGTCCCAGGAGTCGCAGCTTGTGCCAGTAACCCGGACAACGCTCGATTTTGAGCTTCGAGTTCGCGAATACGCCTCTGCAATGCTCCAATTTCTTCCCTGAGACCCTAAGCACGAAACGAATACAATCATCAGCACATTTTCCCAGCTTGACCAACTACGAACAATAGAAAGCGCGATAGCAGACAAAAAGGGAGACCGGAGGTTTGCTAAATTCTATTGCGCGCGAAAGCATTTGTAACGCATTAGACTAATGCTATATGTTATAGACTACTACTGCGTAACTAGACGTTGACTAATTTTAGTTCGTAGAAAGACGTATGTTAGAGTTCTAGCTAATAATTCTGTCGTTTATTATTTTGAAGCAATGCTGGTTTCTTTAGTGATGTATATACAGAGTTGGGCAACAATTTTATTAAAATAAAAATTTCGAATAAAGTGGTTTTATTCGTGCTATTATTGGTGGAAAGTCTTGGAATACATCCTTCGAATAATTTTCTGCCTGATCGACGAAGGCGTCCCAAGCAGTGATGCCAGAATGAGCGCTGAACGCCACTCATGTACTCTCCTCCTACCCCTTCCACTATTCCATTTCAGCACAGTGCGCAGGCGCACACTCCACGGTCCTCATCGCGCACGTACAACGTGTCTCCCATTCGCCCTACTCATTCCCCGCCATCAGAGAAGGGGTACATCATTTCACCGTGAATCCCCTCATCTGGCATCACTGGTCCCGAGTAGCCGTGGTAACCGTGGCCAAGTGGTGCAATAAAATGGCCGGGCGACCCGACGCCCAGTCAGGTACAGTAAAAGCTCCTTCGTTGTCCTAAGGCCCTCCACACACGGGTCGATTGAAATCGCGTTGTGAAGTTCGTACGTCTTGCTCGTCAAATACGATTCATGCGACGGACGCGATTGCCGTCCACACACGAGTCGATTGTAATCGCGTCGTGAAGTTCGTACGTCTTGATCGTCATATACGATTCATGTGACGGACGCGATTGCCATTTGCACACGGGTCGATTGTAGTCAATTTGTGTTTTTCAAACATCAAGAGTCGCGTTTTCACGTTTTCACTTTCAAAAAATTTTATAAAAATATTAAACCGACTTCGAAAAACGCACTAAAAAATATGGAATAATTATAAGTATAAATAATTATGTGAATACACACGAACTTAAATACAATAAAATCTTTTCGGAGGCGGCGCAAAATTGAAAATTTTCCAAATGACAGATGTTGCTGATTATGATTTCATTAGAATATGGTTAATCTGAAAATCAGTAGGTCGGAAGAGAATATACATTAATATGTGAAAGCATGTAGAAGAATTTAAGAAATTTAAGGAAAATTTTCAGTTTTGCGTCGCCTCCGAAATGATTGTATTGCATTTAAATTCGTGTGTGTATTCACATAATTATTTATACTTATAATTATACTTATAATTTTTATTTATTATATAAAATTTTTTATTTCACACTTTTTAGTGGTACGAGTAAAAGGGCCTAGCCTTTTAAGATGGTCAAAACTGCCCTTAGAGGTTTTTCAATGGCTCTTGAACCATTCGAAAGCTGACCAATAAAAATCCATCTGAGTAAAACCCTATAACTACCCTCACGGGCAAGCTAGAGGAATGAAATTTTACTCGGATGGGTTTTTTTTGGTCAGCTTTCGAATGGTTCAAGAGCCATTGAAAAACCTCTAACGTCGGAAAAATGAAGATTTCTCAAAAATATGAAAACATGCTATTAATAGTGCCCGAATAAGCTATCATCAAAAGCGGTGTCCTCGATTTTTTTCAGATTTTTTGTTGTGGGAGATCATTGTCAAAAACAATAAAAACCAAACTGCTTCGACGTTTTTGCTGCTAGAAGGAAAGCTAGACTTGCAGGTTTTACCGTGGGGGTATATTAAGCTCTAATTAGTGATACTACATCGAATTAAGCAATTTTTTTACCTCAGAAATGCGATTTAAGAGAGTGAAAAAATCGTCTCCTGTGGAGTCGCGCGAATCGTACGATCCACGCGATTTTCCAACTTCGCTTCCGATCGCACGCGATTAGAATCGCGGCGATTTCAGTCGAGTCGATTTCAGTCGACCACGAATCGACCCGTGTGTGGCTCTCCATTCATTTGCATTGGAAGTCACATGGAGGGAGAAATCGCATGCGACTGGAATCGCGTCGACCGAATCGCCGATCGACCCGTGTGTGGACGAACTTCGCTTCCGATCGCACGCGATTACAACCGCGGCGATTTCAGTCGACCACGAATCGACCCGTGTGTGGCTCTCCATTCATTTGCATTGGAAGTCACGTGGAGGGAGGAATCGCATGCGACTGGAATCGCGTCGACCGAATCGCCGATCGACCCGTGTGTGGAGGGCCTGAATCGTGGGCACGATCGTTGTCCAGTGCCTATCCATTCCACTGTCTGTCAACGCCGAGTCGATCCGCGGGGCGGCCACGATTGATGTCGGCTCGGGTACATCGGTGTGAACACCACAACATTGACTCGAGAGAATCGAATACTCAAACTTCTTAATTTCCATTATTCCATTATTCCTCTGATTAAAACGACACTAAACACGATATAATTTCAACTGTATTTAGTGGATTAATCGACGATGAAAGTTTCGAAGGCAACGAAGAACAGCGTATGGGACATTCTTTTTTGAATTGTGCCGGCGACGGCGACACGCTTCGGTCATGCGATCCGTATTTCAATCTGTCCTTCTCTATGTTTGGCTCCCTACTGAAGTCTCGCTCGGCGCGGTCGGCGCTTATCTAGACGCAGTTATAAATCAAAAATAGTGTCCGGGCACGATCGTTGTCCGCTCAAACCCCCGGCCTTTGGGCAACGAAGAAGCTTTTACTGTATATCGGTGTGAAACCACTACTAATTCAATTGCAAAAGTTTTTTATTTTTCATAATTTTTTTATGGGAGTTGCGCCAATTTATTTCTGGCATTCTTCCGATTAAAATGACACAAAACACGATACAATTTGGACTGTGTCTAGAGGTTTTACTCGTAAAATTATTGGAAGATTTCGAATAAATCCACGAACAATTTTACGAATAAAACCACTAGCCACAAATTCCATTTTAATCGGAATGAAAATTTCTTTTTCATAATTAGTGAACTTTGAGCGCGGATATCTCGGAAACTATGCCACATAGCGAAAAATTGAATTAAAACAATCTTGTGGCACATTTTGTCAGCTTCAATTTTGTGTGGAATGGTCTTAACGCTAAGACGCATAGTTTCCGAGATATTCGCGCTCAAAATTGACTAATTGTGAAAAAGAAATTTTTGCCTCACGTGTTTTGCCTTACTTGACTAGCTTCGGCACAATTAGTGAACTTTGAGCGTGGATATCTCGGAAACTATGCCACACAGCGAAAAATTGAATCGAATCAATCCTGTGGCACATTTTCTCAGCTTTAATTTTGTATGGAATGGTCTTAACGGTAGGACGCATAGTTCCCGAGATATCCGCGCTCAAAGTTGACTAGTTGTGAAAAAGAAATTTTTGCCTCACGTGTTTTGCCTTACTTGACTAGCTTCTGCACAATTAGTGAACTTTGAGCGCGGATATCTCGGAAAGTATGCGACATAGCGAAAAACTGAATTCAATCAAACTTGTGGTACATTTTGTCAGCTTTAATTTTGTATGGAATGGTCTTATCGCTAAGACGTATAGTTTCCGAGATATAAGAAGAAGACCGAAAAGGAGGATCTTCTGCGTGCCTCCCTGTACCACGCTCACCTCCTAGGAGTTGGGACTTTTAGCATGTTTACCTCCTAACTAGTGCAAACAAAGACACAAAGTTAAAAATTGTGCTCCCTTCATTTCCCTCTGCAACTTTTTGTTGACTGGACTATTATTGCACTACTTGGCCACGGCTACTGACGCTTTCGTCGACCTGGCAGAAAATTATTCGAAGGATTTATTCGAAGACTTTCCATGAATAATTGTACAAATAAGACCACTATGTATATTCGAAATTTCTATATACATGAAATTTTTGCCCAGCTCTGTGTATACATATACAATAGCTGTGCGTAATCGGTACGATTGTTGTATGCGACATAGATTTGTAGCTTTACGATGTTCCAGCACAGCAGATGCGGGTGGATTAAACGGGATCGATGACGAGGATGATCGGTCGATGACGTGTTCAACCATGTGGTACGCTCATAAAAATATCTATTAAAAGTCGTGTAATTGTTGTATTATTTGTGGAAGAATGCGAGGACGTGTAGGGTACGAATAAAAAATTTAACGCAATGCGGGCGTTCAATACGTAAATGTTAATCTAGAATTAATACTTCACGATATGCTTTTAGGACCTGTGTTAATTCTACTCCTCTCGATGGGTACTACAAGGCCTGTTAAGTGTCGGACCTTTTTTATCACTCTGCACACGTTCTCAGAATGCAATCCTATATTAGAGAATTGATGCTTGATGGTAGATGTAGGGTTACAATCAGGGTTTACAGAATTAGTATAGTTACAAGTTCCAAAAGAAACGTGAAAGGTTACTGTATAAATGCCCTGTTTAATTAAATCGTTTTTGAGATAGACGCGGAAATAGAGAAGAAGGAGAAAAGAGAGAAGAGAAGACGAGGACATGGTAACGAGAGCATAGCAATGAACCTTTTGGGATAGAAGGGCGCGGACCACCTGGTTGGCGACGTCGTCCAGGCACCGTTCGTATTGGCGACGTTGAGCGTCGGCGTCCCGTGCCAAAGCGGCGTGTTCCGTTTCCAAGGTCGCCAGACGTGCCACCAGTGCAGCATGCACTTCACCAGCACATGCAGCCTCCAAACCACGTAGCTGACCCCTCATCGACTCGTTCTCTAGCTGCAACTTCGAGATCTGCGCTTGGTACTGGTGCACGCGTGCCTGTTTGCAAACAGAGAGTTTCATTCATTCATTATCCATTCTTTCGGTCATTATCGTAGACTACAAGAAATCGGAGAATGCACGGGAAAATCAACATTGTGGGCGATTGCGTTCATACTTAATTTCAATATTATTTCTAATTGATCATGAAATAATAATATTATATGTAAGCATTTCATGGAAGAATGATGTGTTCTGAATGCAAAAAGAAAGAACCCCGCACTAATCATATGGAAAATCTATCCCGGTAAAATCAGTTGGATTTTTCATATGTTGTAGCTTATGATCTACTGAACAAAAGATATAATGGGCACACAACTCAATAATGGGCAGATATCGAGTTATAATCAGTCAAACATGACAAATTCGAGCTGCCGAATGCCGAGTTTCCTAAACTCGGCTAAACTTTAAAGATATACAGTCCCTGCTCACTTTATTAGGCTCACCTGAAGAATTGGTGCTTTTTGAAATCCTATAAGGAATGCAACGCTGTTTTCAACCTATGGGGTAATGATTTCGTACTACAAGATTGCCTTATGGGTTGCCTATCCAAGTGTAAAATTTTCTTGCAAGAGCAAAAAATCCCCCTTTTACCATGGCCCGGCAACTCACCGGACATGAATCCGATTGAAAATGTCTGGGAGTGCCTGAAGAGAGAACTGGCTAAAGAAAATATAACAACAAAGACAAAGTTGATAGAGAGAATAATCTATCACTGGCACCATAACGTTGCATTAAAAGAAATTGCACAAACTTGCATAGATAGCATGTTCAGAAGAGTTGCGGCTTTAAGAGCAGCTGAGGGCGGATTAACAAAATATTAGTGTTTTAAGAATTATATTGATCTATTTGTGTTTGTATCCATTGTTTTTGTAAAATAAATATATGGAAAATTCATTGGTCATCATTAAGTGATATTTGCATAAGGCTGCTATACCAATTATTCATGGTTAAACTAAAAATATCATGATTATAGACGTGAGTCTAATAAAGTGAGCAGGGACTGTATACTATCTTAAATAGAAAGGACTTCACAAATTTTTCTTACGGCATTGAGCATTATTATTTAAATAGAGTATTTACATTAATTGATAATAGAAAGATATGATTTTTATCACAAAAGTCTGCTCTTCAAATTTAAAAAAAAAAGCGAGAGAAAATATTATTAGGTATGGGAATAAGTTTCCGCCCTTTTGGAGATGTCGTTGTACTTAAGGGTGTGGGTCGGATTTTGACCTTGGTCGAGTGCGAGTGTGGTAGTACCTTAACACACCGATAGATACTGTATACGTACACGAGATTGCAAGGGTTCCGTAGATTTCGTTTGCTGTCTCTCTAACGCACATATGGGACCCCTACGTAGTCACAATCGCTAGATAAAAGACCCACAATTACGGGATGCTTCCATATATGGCCTACTTTTGCGTTTTCGAGGCGTAATTTGCATTATTCGGCAGCATGTAGCGCAGTTTCACAAATATTGGACGAAGCGACAGTGCTGCCATTATCGAGACACATACATTTTCTTAAATATCGAGAGATTTAGGATTCTTATAGACCAAAATGTAGGCATCCCGGAATTCAGGGTCACATACAATGTCAATGAAACCTTTATTATGTTAAACTATACGTGTTTAAACACAGCAAACGAAATCTACGAAGTAGATCCCTATACGGGAGATTTTGGTACAAGTATTAGTTCCATGGCATTTTTAGCTAGGAGCGCTAGCGTTTTTAGTCACAGTTTTACCTATATTTTACCAATACAGTGACTGAATCGGTAAAACAGTGACTAAAAACACTAGCGCTCCTAGCTACAAATGCGGAGGGCACCGATACTACGACCAAGGTCAAAATCCGACCCACACCCTTAAGCACCGATCACGTATTTGATGGAACGTAGTACATGTTTTTGGAAGGTCTATGTCTAAGCTTCAAAACGCAGTTAGTGGCAATTGTTTCGAGCGTGAACAGCAGTCAATTTTTCGCGTGAAAAATGTCGACTTTTGTTCCAAGTAAGCAGCATTTGCGGGAAGTCATGTTGCATTATTTTGTTTTAAAGAAAGGTGTTATATATTTAAATATTATATTTATTACATATTTACGGGGACGATGCTCCATCAAAACCATGATTTCGACGTATGTGCAGATTGCGATGGTGTGCCAAAAAATTGGAAGATACAGATTTCCCAGCATTACTTGATGGAAATCCACGTCAAACACTTGCAGAACTGTCAATTGAATTAAACGTCGATCGATCTACTGTTGGAAAACGTTTTCACGCTATGGGAATTGTTTATACGCTTCTTTTCAACAACAAGGGGCGGAAATTTATTCCCATACCCATTAAATAGGAACGTCAGAAACAATTTTTCTCATGAAAAATACTCCTCTTAAAATGTCCAACTTTCAATATTTATTACAACTATAATATTTATTAACTTGTACTATTTTCTTCATTTTCGAGGTCTGTGGACATTTGGGAAGCAATGTTCATATATTAGATACGAGAAAGTTCGTTTTTCGGCAAAAAAGCACACGATTTTCCAATCCAGACCACTGTGCGGCGCGCCAGACAGTGGTCTGGATTGGAAAATCGTGTGCTTTTTTGCCGAAAAACGAACTTTCTCGTATCTAATATATGAACATTGCTTCCCAAATGTCCACAGACCTCGAAAATGAAGAAAATAGTACAAGTTAATAAATATTGAAAGTTGGACATTTTAAGAGGAGTATTTTTCATGAGAAAAATTGTTTCTCTTTGATGCAATGCCCTGACGTTCCTATTTATTGGGTATGGGAATAAATTTCCGCCCCTTTTTGTTGAAAAGAAGCGTATAAACAATTCCCATAGCGTGAAAACGTTTTCCAACAGTAGATTGATCGACGTTTAATTCAATTGACAGTTCTGCAAGTGTTTGACGTGGATTTCCATCAAGTAATGCTGGGAAATCTGTATCTTCCAATTTTTTGGCACACCATCGCAATCTGCACATACGTCGAAATCATGGTTTTGATGGAGCATCGTCCCCGTAAATATGTAATAAATATAATATTTAAATATATAACACCTTTCTTTAAAACAAAATAATGCAACATGACTTCCCGCAAATGCTGCTTACTTGGAACAAAAGTCGACGCAGCGCGGCGTCGCATCGTTCGAGAGGATCGAGATTTCATCATAGCTGGATGTAGTTCTTTTGCAAGTGTGCTCGCTGCAACGCGTAGCAGGAGTTAATAACACGACCGAGCGTTATTAGCAGAAAGGCGTTTAACGTTAAATTAGGGCTGCGGAGACCTGTCGGAGACAGGGGTGCTAATAGAGGGTGCGTGTGTCTGATTTATAACAGTCGTGCCAGCCAGGCGGCCCTTGCTAATGTCTACACCCCCTTCTTCCAAAAGTGAAGGGAGACCAACGATTTTCTGTCATCCCGCACGCGGGGGAAAATAAAAATACAAACTGGCCGCTTCTTGGAATTCTCCCCGCGCGGCACATCTGACTCCTCGATACCATTTCTCGTTCTCTGTCTCTCTCTCCCTCAGATTTTCTCCATCTCTAATAGTCTGCCTCTCTCGCTCTTTGCTCCACCCGAGTCTCCCACCGGTAATTTATCGTCGCGCACCGACGGGAGACAGACTGCCGCTTCCGCGCCTCTAAATTGCACGCATCGACCTCGTGAAATTTCTAATCTAATTTTGAAGCGGTGTCACCGCGGCGGTTAACGGCTTGAGAAAGCGCCAGGGTCTCGGAGAACCTACAGCGTGACAGCTTGAGATGCATCGAACCACGAAGACGTATTTGCACTCGGCGCGCGGTGGCGAGGGAATGATAGACGGCGGAATAAGGGCTGAACGCGGGGCTTAATTCTGGAACGGGCGGATATTTGTGTAATATAAAAATTGTCTGCCGAATCGCGAGAAATGGTGAAAAGATAATATTTTGTTTATGCACAGGAGCGTTTATACACTACCGTTCATGGATGTATGAACACTTGAAAATTAAGAAAAAAAATAAGAACAGAACATGTTTGAAGTGTCCATACTTTCATGAGCGATAGTGTACACTCGCCGCGAAATCTATATTGACTAGAGATAGGATGAACTGCTATTATACTTCCGGATCACTCGTGATGCGATCACGTTCGTTCCAAATCACGCTGATTTTTCACAGTGACCGTGATTGTTCGTGATCGCTTCTGATTGGTGGAGAGCATATGAACATAATTGTTCTTGATCATTCTATACATATAGAATCTATGTTCTCGGGACATGTTACATAACAAAAAATAAAGAAACAAGAAGAATAATGAATAAATTAGTAATTATTAATAATTAATGACTATGAATTGCAAAAGAAAGTTCAGTTTAAAATTTTTTCAAACTTTAAACCTTGCGAAATGTTTTATATTGTGTGGTATATTGGACATATACCGGGTATTTCACCTAACTTGACCACCTTAAATATCTCTGTTGTTTTTAAAGATACGTCAAATGTCCACAGGACAAAGTTGAATGGTAAAATACGGCTCATACGATACAAAAAAAATTTTTGTTTTTATGTAATTTTTTTCGAGATATGAAAGTCACCTTTATTTTTTAAATGGAATGAGGTATTAACGAAAATGTTATAAATAAATTGTTTGAAAGTATGCCTAGAAGACTTAAAGTGGCCATAAGAAACAAAGGGTATCAAACTTCATATTAATTATGTCGTTTTATTGTCAAGACTATACTCAATTACGAATTTTCAATGCTTTCAACATACTTTCTGCAATCGATAAAAAAGTGATTTAATTTTTCTGTCATTATTATAAACTTTATGCCATCTTTGGTGCGACACATACTAGTTTGTACTACATTAAATAACATACATAATATATATTTTCTATTAATTCCTAAATTATTGATTTGAAATGCATTTTTGAGACGTGTTGACATACTTTCCGCGGCGACTGTATATCTAAAAACTGCAATGAAAGACGAAAGAAAATTAGCCGACGACGATTATTTCGCGACACGAGATCCCGGTAGAAGTTATCGAGGAGCTAATGGAAACGTCATAGCGAAACGTCCGTGTTGTCATTGATCGGATAGGTTCATATACCTCTCGCGATTTGTTTAATTGTATCGAGATCGAGTGTCCAAGGGTTGGTTGTTCGAGAGCGAACGAAACAGAAATTGTATTATTCGATACACAGTGCATCGGAAGGCCGTCGCGTCGCGTCGACCGGTGGTGTTCAAGAAGACCATTGTCTAGCCTTGTGTCGCTGCCAGGAACAATCGTGCATGACAACTCGCACGCGAGACACAATAACGGGCCAGTGGCCCGTACCGGAACGGAACGGTTGTTATTGGACGAAGGGGAAAAAGCTTTTTACGGCGGTGTCATCGTGTGTCCCTGAGTAGAAAAACGAAAACGGCCGCCGACAATAAACGCTCGGTCGTTTTGGATCGGTATGTGAGAAAATCCGAAGGGCGCCTCGTTATCTGCCCGTGCTTATCAGAACTATTAGGTTGTCCCGAAAGTTCGTTTCGTTGTCGATTAATGTGCTCAGTGCAAATTTAGAGTATTATAGTTTTTAAGAAAACCAATGGCATGGTTAAGAAAGGGGAAGCTTAAGGAATAATAAAACATTAACGAACAGAAGATTGTGTTGTTTGTGTATGCTGATGTTATCTAACAATATGAGATGTGCACGTAGTGAAAGAAACTTTTAGGACAAAACTATTCTTTATTGCGACTGTAAAGAAAATAATACGGCAACGGGTAATGTAAAATTGTATCCTCCTCCTGTTCCTCATAACTAAGCTGCGGGATCGTTATGCAAAATAAAAATTGCTTGCTCCAATTGCAAGTGACTGGAGCCACATAAACAGTTTATTCTTACTTGAATAATTTGAACAAGCTGAGAAAAATAGATTTGCACTCTGAAATCAATGTAACCTTTCTACTGCTTTAAATTGCAGCCACTCATTTTTCCCATAAATGGATATAATCTGCAGTCTACTGATAACAGTGCCATCATTTCATTGTACAGCGGAGGGGGTGAGTTTAAAGGGTAACGCGTTGTGTTCCCGTAAAACAGAACGCGTCCTTCTGTCACAGGCTTTTTGGAGAGCGCTGTACACGTTCCCAGCACGAGTACAACTTCCAGTTCATATTGCGGGCCGGCTCGCAATAACCGACGATACGCTGGTCCACGGTATTTGCCAACGGCCAATATTCCTGTGACTTAACAAAGTAACGCGGAGCGGCCATGGCGCGACTGCGACTGCGACGCTTTGGCGCAATGAAAAGGGAGGAACAGTAAACGCTCGGCATTTACTGAGAACCCTTAGAATGTACGCACTATCTCGTTCACGGCCGGTTTGCTTCTAAAAGAGTCGTAGATTCAGGGACGAGGGGTGTGCATCACTGCCCCCACGAAATACCGTTTATTATCGATCGTCACTCGATCCCCCTCCCCCGAACCCCGGTTCAATGTCGGCGTCGGCCCCACCGATATATGCCAGAACCCCTGAAAATCCCTCTATCGGTTACGAGGAACCGAACACACGCCTGCCAAGAGTTCTCTCTAGCCGTTCGATTTTACTTTCGAAGAGAACAACATTTCTCCTACGCCGCGTCACACGCTCGACCGCCATTTCCCACCACCATCACCCCCCTCGACAGAACCTTCTGTTCTGAATGGCTGCCGATTTTCTGTCGGAAAGTTACCTCGCAACTGCGCTCGATAATTCTATCCTCTGGCAGCTGCTCTCGACTCCGATGGCCAATGATCGAGCCCTGCACGCGATTTTTCAATTACTACGATACTGGGCCCAGCAACGAAGCCGATCTTCCCCGACTCGGTTTTGTTTACTCGGTTGGTCGGGGCCAACTTGAAACTTGTCGGTACCCTCTATCTTTTTACCTTCAAGCATTTTTTCAAACAACTCTATTGCAGAAAATATAAAGTCACCGGAAGGCGACGACGAACACAAAAATAACGAGGTCTATTTCGAAATTTTCAGACCGAAATCTAGAATTTTGAAATAACTTTCTTCGGACAAAATTGAAGAATCTTTTTTCAACCGCGAACGTAATCGTGGATAACATTTGAAATGGGTCTTATGTACGTACTTACACTACCGCTCACTTAAATTATGGACACTTTGTTAAAAAGTTTTTATCGATAAATTTCATGACTTGTACGGACAATATGTTAATATTGTTGTCCTTCTACACTCTTCAAAAGAATTAAGGGATCATTCGTGCGAACCCGAAAAATTGCTCCCACTTTACATGATCATAACTCCGTCAAAAATTGCCGTATCGATATCGTTAAACAATGGTTTGAAAGCCTGAAACCTCTAGTTTCAAATTGTTGTTATGTTGGCTTTTTACAAAGTTATAGCGAGATGAAGACAACATTGACGGTTAACAAAAATTTGGTGCAACTTTGGAACATCACACGGGGAGCAACAAATTTTTTAAATAAATCGCGTTGATATCGTCTGGTAGGGCTATCTTTCCTGTGTAAAATGTGTGATTGTTGAATATTTTGCGATTTTTTTCATTCAAGTTATTCAACATTGAAGTAAATATAGGCTTTTTAAATTTAACTGGCTCCAGAAAGCGAAAAATTATCGTAGAATCTTGTGCAAAAGAGCAATAGAAAGAGCGTTTCTTTCTCTTCAAGGCACTCCTTTTGTTTTTTTCAATTTCATTAACATTTCGATATACCAGGTGTTTCTAAAAATATGCTTAAAAAATGTACAATTGAAACTAGAAACTAGAGGTTTCAGGCTTTCAAACCATTGTTTAACGATATCGATACGGCAATTTTTGACGGAGTTATGATCATGTAAAGTGGGAGCAATTTTTCGGGTTCGCACAAGTGATTCCTTAATTCTTTTGAGGAGTGTATTAAGTTGGAAAGAAAGTTCTTACGGTTTTTGTTATTTTGATTTTATAATAAAAACCGCAAGAACTTTCTTTCCAACCTAATATATTTATTTATCAAATAATAAGTTGCTAAAATTTTTTATGCGTTAGAACAATTCTAAAGCCCAGGTTTGGACACTGTTACAACAGGCACAAATCTGACGATTAAGGAAAGCAGTAATAAATCGGAAGGAAAATTTAGATTGAAGAGTTATTAATTTATTTCTGCTTGAGTATTATTGAATTATTTATGCATAATTCGTTAATTTTATGCTTGTAGAATGAAAAACAGGCCGGACAAAGTTATTTTGTGTTCAGCTATTTCGGTACTGATTTTTTCTCGGAATTTTCAAGTGTTCATACGTTTATGGGCTGCAGTGTATATTTAAATCGAGATGGAGTGAACATATTTTCGGGTGTCGGAATTCATTGTCCCTGATACACGTGTACAGGATCAAATAACGTCTTATTTCACTTCTTTGCTTCCTTACCTCGTAAGAAAGCGTGAGCGAAGTCTTCTCTTGCTTCAGCTGCTCGGCCCTGTGCTTGTGTTGCAGCAACCCCCGGGACGACTCCTCCATTCTGCAACAAATCAGACACGGTTCAAGGAACAGTCCAATTTTAATTCCCGTCGAAAAGATTCTAATTGAAAGAGCCCCCCGATCGCTTTCGTCTGTTTGCGCGAACTAGAGACCGTTGTTACGTTCGTTTCGTTTGCTTTCGGCGTGTCAACTCGACCATGAATTATTGCTATTTGAAAATTCAATTACGCCGATAAATGAGACGAACGGCGGAACAATGCTCGCTCGTATCGATACATTTGCATAATGCGAAACGACGAAATCTTTTTTGCCGAACGGCGCCGGCCGATCAATCTTAATTCACCATGAAAACATACACAATAATTTAAATAATATAATAATAAAGATAAGTGCATAAACATTATACTACGTTATATTGGAATATAGACAAATGCAGGGTGCGCACTCTGTAGGTACCATATGTTAAATGCCTATAAAATAGTGAAAACGTAATTGAATCGAGTTCGGGTTGCGACATTTATTTAATTTGGTTTATACCATTCGAAAAAATTCATTTTTGGAATACCACGTTGTGTAAATCGTGAAGAGTGCAGGGACCAGAAATAACAGTTATTCTAAAATTTTCTACGATAAAAATCGTTAATAACATGTTAATTATTACTGAAATTTAAGATAATCTACACAAGATATAAAGAAAAAAATTCGAAGAACAAAATGAAATAAAATGATTAGTGTCCAAAAAATTGGATCTTCCTCGATAACTGTTATCGATGAAGAAAAACTGTTTCGATTGCTCAAAGCAGTCATCGATTAGAGAAGTTTATTTCGATCGCTCATAACAGTTATCAATGAGAGAAGTTCATAAGCGATCAAAATAAATTTCTCTCATCGATAATTGTTATGAGCGACCGAAATAAATTTCTCGTATCGATAACTGTAATGAACGATCGAAATAAATTTCTCGTATCGATAACTGTTATGAGCGATCGAAATTTTCTCTCATTGATAACTGTTATAAGTGATCGAAATGAATTTGTCTCAACGCTAACATTTATCAACAAGAGAAAAATTTTCGGTTACTTATAATCCTTATTTGTGTAGGAATATGGATATTGAGAAATGGTCCCGTATGATGTGCGCCGAGAATCGGATCCCGCGATCGGTTCTCGTTTGATTGCAGCATCTCTGAGTGTGAACCTGTGCGAAGATGTATGAATGCGTGTGAATGTACGTGAGATCGAATGTCCACTGTCTTGAAATAGTTTCCAATGTTTTGTAATCAGTTGTTCTTTGTCCACGAACGTGAATTGACATATGTTCTGTTATTAAATCGTTAAAATCCTTCATTTCTAACTGTAAGCAATACGATTTTAATCGATGAAATACTTGATATTCCATGACTCTTTTTCTTTTTGGTTATAACAGTTAGGGTCCCTGGAAGAATGGTATAAAATGAGCTGCCGAATGAGCTAGTATATTCTTCGAAATGTTTACGAATACAAATTCTGTTAAAAATTTCAATGTGCTGAAAATAATAATAACAGTATTTTTAAATTGATCTAATGTTTTTATTGTTTTCATTTTTGTCACAAATGCATAAAATTCGCTGTCTATTAATAACCGAACTATTATATGATGTCATAAATGGTCGACGCCTCGAAATGGGACCATCCCCGCCTTAAGGGTTGAAATCAGCCCGAGCTAATGATTCGCCGTGTGCCTAAAGGTTTACCGGGGGCTGGCGTGAAGGGATGCGATCGCGAGGAAAAAGAAATTCACGGGCCCCCGTTCGATGTTGATTCGATTATCCGTTTCTTTGGAACGGGGCGGTGATTCGCGCGTGACGGTCGCGACTTTCCTCGAGAAATTTCTTCATGCGCACGCTCCGCGAGCTTAATGATCTGATTAGAGATACAAGAGGAGGGTCCCGGGGATGCTGAGATACGAAGCCGATTTAAGCTTTTCGAGGGAGACGAACCGAGGGCTTTCCTCAACGCTTGGCAACACCCTTTCCCCGTTTCCCTTCTCGTTTCCATCCGCTCAGCGCGGTGCGGCCCCCGCGCGCGCACGACCATGCCGCCTTCCTTCTAGCGTTTCCCGAGCCAACTTTCGAACTAACTGCCGACTTTCGGGGCAACGTGCAATTGTTTTCTATCACCGGAGCCATCTGCAGTCACGCGGAAGGGTTTAATGAAGATTAATTGGCAATTACTTAGCGGCACTCGGCTCTGCCATCGCCACGCACCGTCTTCCGTGAGGGGCGAACTTTTCGAATGGATACAGTTTTGTTCTTTAATCGCGTGCTCGAGCCACGTTTTATGCGAACCGGCTATACCGATTATGATCCGGGAAATCGTTAACGCTTTGACTGCCATGCCGCACAGTGGTCCGGATCGAAGAAGGTTGGTGTCATTTACCTAAAAAGTCGACTTTCTCATATCAATTTCTAACAAATTTGTATTGCTTCCTAAATGTCAATCAACCTCGAAAATGAAAAAATTAATGCAGTTTACCAAGAATTGTAATTAGAACGAATACTTAAAGGTAGACATTTAGAGATACATAGTACTTTCCACCAAGAAAATTGCTTCTCTTCTTCGAGGTGCCCTGATCACACCACTTAATATTGTTTTTTGTACTTTTGTTTACGATGAAGTGCACTCTTTTGTGTTACAAAATTAATATCGACACTGAAAGTTATTGTTCATAATATGTTGAAAATTAATATTCAATGAAATAAAAAAATTGGCTAAATTTTTTACATTTGACAAGGAATATCTAGAGGGTCGTGAAAAGTCTTGTTTTATAACAAATTGGATCATTTTCAGCATTCTTTCCCGTATACATATAATTACGCAAGAATATTGTCCTACCTCGTCCTACATTGCAACTTATCATTGTTCAAAGCTGTGAATGTTACTTCGCGACGAGTTTCGCTTCCGTAAAACAGGCTCGTGTGACTGATCAAATGTCTTCCAAATACGAACGTTTTTGCAAAAACAGTATAAGAGATAAATAGAGTAAAGATATACAGTAGCGGACAAAAGTTTAAGACCGCTCTAAAGAAGACGATAACTTTTTTAATATTGTACTATACGATTTGAACTTTTTTGGGAAGCTAGAGCAATTAGTTTACTAAAGGATGTGAAAAGAAATTTTTTCAAAAATTGCAATTGATCGCAATTTTCACGATTCTCGGCAATAAATCGATTTTTACGAATATGTTTTCAAAATATGTTTAATTGACACACATCTACAAAACGTATTTTTTAAATTTTCAATATAGACCCACATAAAAATGTTAAAAATTTCTTTTCACATCCTTTAGTAAACTATAATTGCTCTAGCTTCCAAAAAAAGTTAAAAACGTATAATACAATATTAAAAAAGTTATCGTCTTCTTTAGAGCGGTCTTAAACTTTTGTCCGCTACTGTATATGTAAATTAACTTCGATAGTCACTTTTATTTTAAAAAAATATAACGAAACGAATGATGAGAGTTTCTTAGCGTTCTCGCTGCATTTATTTCTATCTTTGGAACCTTGTACAGCGTTCGAAAACTATTTGAGATTATTGTTAACGTCTGACCCGTACATGTCACAATTACAGTCAGCGGCAATATTAAGTGGACACCCTTAGAAATCGCATAACTTTTTCAAAATCGGTCCAAAGGACTTGAATTTTTTAAAGATGTTAGACCGGCTAGTTCGTTAGAGAATAAGTAAACAAAAATTTATTAATATTGCAATTGGTAGAAATCATACAAAATTTAAAAAATGATGTTTTGTCAACTTTTTTATCTGAGCCTGTAACGATAATTTAAAAAACTGCGTTTCATAGATTTCGGTAACTAATACATATTGAAAATTTCATCGAAAAAAACGTTTAAAGATGATCACGTAAGGGCGAAATGCCCTGGCAAGGCTGAAAATCTGCGGCTTTCAGCTCTTCACTTTAAGCTCTCATCTTTAAACGTATATAGCTCATTGCAATGTAGACCATATAAGTTACCGAAATCTATAAAACGCATTTTTTAAATTATCGTTACAGGCCCAAATAAAAAAGTTGACAAAACATCATTTTTTAAATTTTGTATGATTCGTACCAATTGCAATCTTAATAAATTTTTGTTTACTTATTCTCTAGCGAACTAGCCGGTCTGACATCTTAAAAAAATTCAAGTCCTTTCGACCAATTTTTAAAAAATTATGCGATTTTTAAGAGTGTCCACTTAATGGTGACGCTGACTGTAAGATTAACATGTAAAAGAAATCCTAAAATACTGAGTCCTGAGGCAGTAGAGTTATTAATTAACTAATGCAATCGATCATCATAGATCATCACGAAAGACAAATTATGGTCTGTTTATTTCATTAACTCGCTTTTTTATTTGTGGTAATATTGACTGAATATAATTTTAGTAATATTTTAGTCGCAATATGTATTTAAAATATTTCTTTTCTTTTTACACGGGGAAGCATTCTTTTATGTGTTAAAGATTAAGACCAACACTAAAAATTATTGTTCGCAACAAGTAAAAAAAGATTGAAAAACTATATTTGAACAATTCATTTTTTAATCAAAAATATCAATGAAAAGTTAGTAAAAATTATTGTTTAACAAATGCAAAAAATATTTAATTATGTCTAGGTAAGAATTACTATTTTTTAAATATTTTTGGTGAAAATTTCATTGCGATAGATATCTCTAATAGTTCAAAAGTTATAACAAAATGACACCAACTTCTTCGATCCGGACCACTGTGTGCCGGGACGAGCTTTCACGAAATCTCATCAATTCCTCGACGGAAAGCCTGCATCCATCGCGATCAACGTTTCAACCCTCTCGGACCGTGGAAATTCGAATAAAACCTTCTTCTATCGACATTTCATCGTAGCGTTTTCATTTTATTATAGCGCGTTGGTCATAGATGATTTGACAAAGTGTTAACCCCATAATTTCCAAAATTAATTAAAGTTCTGCCACTGACAATGTACAACGAACGGTTTCTCGACTCCAATTACTTTGCGCTCTGTCTCGACGCGGCACGCGGCGGCCCGGTTTTCCTTTCGCCGTCGCGTCCTCTCATAGAAGATTCATTTGTGTACACATCGGATCTTGAAAAGAAACTCCGCGAATAAGCTGATTGTCCTGGCGAACTTGCTTGTTCAGTCCCGAGGAAGTCTGTGTACATTTGAGGAGTTCGAGGACGTTTAATCGGCTTAAAACTCCGCTCGTTAAAGTTTCCAGTTTGCCTTAACTCTTAATGTGCTTTCGAAACGATTATGAAAATGGTCTTCGGCAGATTGAACTGTCCGATCGGCCTTAACGAAAGATAAACCGCGCGGCGGCTTTATTAGGCGACAACGCTTTATGCGCTCGGTTCTTGTCCCGTTATCGTTCCACCCCCGCCATAGTCATCCTCGTCGCATTCTCATCTCGTCGTTTATTAGGTCGTTTCGTAAATCCTGTCAAAACTCCTTTGTTTCCTTAAAAATGATCGCGTCAGCGACTGCGATAACAAAAGAACTGAAAGTTTGCTGAAAATTTTCTTAGGTTTTTTGGCTACATGTTTCGCATTAAAACAATAAGAGTCACGAAGTTTCAGGCAAATTTATCTGCAAACAACGGAACTATTTTGTACTTTATTTCGGGAAAACTGCGTAAAATTGACACGAGGGTTAACCAGCATCATTTGAGCGCATCGTAAAGTTGAATACACGCGGTAATTTTGGGGAACGGCGTCGAAACGGTCATCCCCGTTGGAGTTCGCGTAAAACAGACTGAAAATTTATACGAATGGCCCATGAATGCTAACAAACGAACCAGTCCTATCCCTCTGACGAGGTTAACGCAAATAATTCAGGAGGATCCAGTAGTAACCTCGTAACCTCCTTCATTAGACTTTTACCCCGCGGTCGGTTCGACCGACGAAATGGGGGACGTTCCACGGTGATTCCCCGGTAACTTATCAACTGGGGTGCCGTTCTACGTACCGGGCTTAAGAACAATGCTACGCAAACAGTAATTATAAGCGCAAACAGAACAGCGATTGCCACTGAGCTTGTTATACGGTGGATCATCAAGATTGCAGTCTTGGGAATTCAGTTTGCGTAGGAATATCCTCCGCGCTTTTCTTCAGATTCCACGGATCACCTTACACTGTGAATCCCCAATCTTTCTGTACAACCGATTATTTTTTAAGTTTACTCTTTGAGCTAGACAAGTTTCTAGATCCGGTAAAATTATTCTAACTATTTAAGAGCTGCGTCTGGGAGTTCCAGTCATCTTTATTAGGACCGCTAACTCAATAGCATTTGTGTCCATAATTATGATAGAAGTCTAAATATATGACTTCGACCACTTTTATAAATGTGGGCACATACAGTGGCCACGGAAAGTATGTTGACACGTCTCAAAAATACATATTTTCTATTTTAAATTAATAATTTAGAAATTAATCGAAAATATATATTATGTATGTTATTTAATATAGTACAAACTATATGTATGTATATGTATATGTACTATATATTTAAGATAGTACAAGCTAGTATGTGTAGCACTAAAGATGACATAAAGTTTATAATAATGACAGAATAAATTAAATAACTTTTTTATCGATTGCGGAAAGTATATTGACAGCATTGAAAATTTGTAATTGAGTGTATCCATTTCTTAAGTTTGTTTCAGGAAATACTAACGATACTCGCCCGTATTGGCGTTAATTTTTACATGAATATTAGGAATAGAATATGTAGTTTATGGTTTCATCAAATTTATTTGCAGAAAATTGCAGATTAGCAAGTTCTTTTATTTTTTCTGGTACAGTTCGATGACGAGTACGTGGAACGTAGAGGTTTTAAGAAATTCATGTATTAAGTTTGTTTCAGGAAATACTAACGATACTGGCCGTATTCGCGTTAATTTTTGGATGAATATTAGGAATGGAATATGTAATTTATGCTTTCGTCGGTCTCAAGGACACATCTGCCACTCATAGTTCCCGTTTAAAATTAATATAAAAATGTATTATAAAAACTTCTATTAATTTTTAACATAACTTTAAAATTAAGTTTTTATAAAGGCTTCATTTAGATAATAATTGTTTTAGTAATAATTATAATGATTATTATTAGATGTAAATATTTTTTCATTTTTATTTTTATTATTATTGTTTTTGTTGCAAATTTCATTACTGGAAATTATACTTTTGTAAAATAAGAATTGTGTACAAGTTTCTCTTTCCTATCATCGTGAATTAAAACTGGCATTCTAAATTGAAATACGTTGCTTCATCTGCGCTATTTTAAGCAAAACAAATATTTCAATAAACTTACGGAACTCTATTAGCATTGCTCATACTTACTTAATGTGTATAGAATACATGTAACACAGAATTATCGATTATTAGCAGCGTTTAGACTTTTACACTTCTAAATCGGCCGTTTGGTCCACTGTGAGTCGCCGCGAAAAGTATGTTGGCACGTCTCAAAAATGCATATTTTCTATTTTAAATCAACAATTTAGGAATTAATCGAAAATATATTATATTATGTAATATATGTTATTTAATATAGCACAAACTAGTATGTGTAGCACCAGAGATGACATAAAGTTTATAATAATGACAGAAAAAATTAAATAACTTTTTTATCGATTGCGGAAAGTATGTTGACAGCATTGAAAATTCGTAATTGAGTGTAGTCTTAACAATAAAACGACATAATTAATGTGAAGTTAGATACCCTTTGTTTCTTATGACCACTTTCAGTCTTCTAGGCATACTTTCAAACAATTTATTTATAACATTTTCGTCAAAACTGACGAATAAAAACTGATTTATTATTCCGAAATGTCTCACTACACTTCGATCTAAGTGATCCCATAGGTGTTCAATTAAATTCAAATCGGGACTTTGAGGGTGCCAGGGTAACAATTGAATATCATTTTCACTGAAATATTTCGTCGGTAGTTTGCATTTATGTTTGGGGTAGTTATCTTGCTGGAAGATATAATCACCGTGGATGTTCATTTTTATTATTGAATCTTGTAAATTCTGCTGCAAAGTACTTACATACCTTGCTCCTGTTAATATCCAGTCTATAAAATGCAAATTGCTAAAACCATTTGTAAAAAAAGTAACCCCAAACGCATACTGATCCTCCACCATGCTTTACTGTAGGCGTTATCACCGTTGATTTAAAGTTTAAAGCATTCACCTTGCTCCCTCCATACATATTTTCTTCTATTACAACATCGAAGTTCAAAGGACTCGTGGCTAAATATAACCTTCTTCCAGAAATCTGGTGGTTTGTTTGTAAACTGTTTCGCGAACGGCAAACGATTTTAAGCATTAATTTTATATATAAATGGTCGTTTTCTTGATATTCGTCCTGCGAATCCTGTTTCTTTTATGCGTGCACGAATTTGTGTTTCTTGAATTGGTAGATTTAACTTAGATTTCAACTGTTTGGTCGAAACAAAGGGTTGCTTCACTTCTCGTACAATCACCCGATCCTGTTTGCGAGTTGTCTTACGCGGATGTCCAGATTTTGCTTGACTTTCTGCAATTTCATTCTGTTCCAATCTATGTACTATTTTCCTTACGCCTTCCGCAGAAATGTTGAAATCAAGAGCAATTTTTCTTAAAGAATCTCCTTTTATTCTTCTGTTAAATATTTGTGACCTTTTAGCAGGTGTGAATTCTCTAGTTTTCGGCACTATAAAGCAATGTTTATAATTGAACGTGATATTATATGTAGGATATTGTTCAACATTGAGAAAAGAACAAATAAATCGTTAATTAACACTTATTGTATAAACATATTATAACAAAATACCCACAAAATTGCGTGTCAACTTACTTCCCGCGTGAACGTTTTATGCAAACTTAAAACTATACGTCTGTTATTTAGTTTCCTGAACTAAACTAAACAGTAAGCTAGTAGAAGTAAACAATAAGTGATACATAAGATCAGAGCCTGGAAAACAAATGTAAACACTTGGTCCTTCATCAGAAATACACACTTCTGAAACGTGTCAACATACATTCCGCGGCGATTGTATTTAAATCTAAATTCAGATTTAACTTTTAATCATTACATTTAAATCGAAATCGAAATTCAACTTTTAATCATTATATTTAAATCTAAATCGAATTTCAGCTTTCAATCATTATGTTTAAATCTAAATGTTGTCAAGCAGCAGCCTTTGTTTCTAAGTCGCGGTGTTCCTGTTTACAGCTAGCCTAAAACAATCCTCAATGTAATCTACCCAAAATGGATTTACATTCCTCGGCCCGTGTAGATACATCACTTTAGGCTAGATTACGAACCAGTTCCACCGGTTCGCTGTGTTTCCTGCGTTTCCGAGCGTGCTCCGACGGCAAGACGCGAACCGGAAGCCGACCGTTACCGCGAGATTTGAAGACATTAACGCGCAGCAAGTCGCAACCCCTCGGCACGGGCCATCCGAGTCTCTATATCGCAAGCCGAGGCACATGGCAGCGGCCAGCCGTTTCTCCTGATTTACGGCTATTGCCGCGCAAACTCGATTATAATGATGCAGGAACACGCCGCGGTGAATTACACGCGGAACCGCGACGCGTCGCCGGACTTTCATTAAACGATAATCATCTTCCGACCGCCTTACCTCGCCGGAAACAGACGGACAATGCGCGAAACCCGTTGCTCGGATTTTTATCACGATTCAGATACAATTTTGCCTGTGGCACGCGTACCCCTTGTGGAAGGACGCGAGCTGAGAAATATTTTTTATTAACACTTCGAACGCCACGTATCGTCGGCCGCACAGTGGGTGACCTGTCCAGTGAATGAACACTTAGGGTAAAGTACTTAGGTTAAACTATTATGGCACTACCTTATATCTTCTAAAGGAGAAGTCGCACTCTAATGAGAAAATCCTCAAACAATAGTTTACCATGTTTACTCAACACTGTGCAGTGCAATCGCATCATATTGTGTCTGCACGTGTTGAATATTTTTGTGGTTAGGTTTTCGATTGTATCTGTTTCGAGGAAGGTAAGTAATTTTGAAACGTTTGAACATGTCTGTAGTTTCAATTTATTTATATTAATGTTTCCCAACTGTTGGTTTGGACTGAAATTCGTTTTCTCTTTGTCAGTAGCTGGTATTATCAGTCCACGTGAAGATCCCAATATGGCACTACCAAGGGTTCCCTAATATGGGTATAGCTATTGACATTCTTGGTGTGGGGGCCGAATATGGCACTAGGTGAATCAAGGTGTACCATATTAAGACCCCCTTTCGCTGGAATCTGCAAATGACACACCACAAAAGAAAACATTTTTTTCCCAAGCTTTGAATAATCTATGAACAAACTTGACCCCAGAATCTTATAGGGAGGGAATGCATCTACAACTGGTAATATTTTGGACAAAAAAAAGCATTCTAAAATAATCAATAAATGACATCAACAAAAAGTGGTTCATCAGGGACTCAAGGTGTATCATATTAAGACCCCCTTTCGCTGGAATCTGCAAATGACACACCACAAAAAAAATATTTTTCCCAAGCTGTATTAATCTATGAACAAACTCGACCCCACAATCTCATAGGGAGGAAATGCATCTACAACTGGTAATTTTTTTGTTGAAAAAGAGCATTCTAAAATAATAAAAAATTGACATCAACAAAAAGTGGTTCATATTTGGGCACTTTACCCATAGTTGTGTTTCAAAGCTCAGGGATTTTCTGTGTATCCCTTGTAAAAGCTCATTTGGTAGACTAAATAAATTGTTTCCATGAAACTTTTACTTTCTATGAAAATTCCACAAGAGCAGACATGTTCTTAACCGTACTCTAAAATAATCAAAAATTGACATCAACAAAAAGTGTTGTAAAAGCTTGTAAAAGGTTATTTTGTAGACTAAATAAATTGTTTCCATGAAACTTTTACTTTCTATGAAAATTTCACAAGAGCAGACATGTTCTTAACCGAATCAGTTCGAACAGAGTTTCTCTCAGAAATAGAAAATAGCTTTTTGCTTTGATCTCTTTCCAAAAAGAATTTATTGTAGATTGAACGAAGAAAAAGCATACAAACGAATCGATAGTGAAAGAAATTACAAGATATAGCATGTTGAAACTGTTTGCATCGCAGCTCTCGAGAGAAAAGAACGATTCTTTGCTCGGTCGGCAGGTTTTAACAGCGAGAGCGTGCAGAATGCGGGTTCGTGGTGAGAGAGAATTGTTCCACTAAACATAATTCACCGATAGTCCTATTGTATCCGAGCACAGGGTTGGCAATTATTGGCGGGCTCGTGTTGGCCGGTTCGTGGAGGATTGATCAAGACCTCGTGTTTCTCTTCTCCTCACCCCGACTACTTCTTTCAGCGACAGAAAACATTCTCGGCGGACCATTAATCTCGTTTCGGTGAATTGAGTCGGATCGTGGGCATTTTTCAACGGTGAACACGGTCCGGGAAGATGTATTGTTACAAGGCAGCTCGTGGTTGCTAAATGTCGTCGATTCTTCAGCGATAAATTGGAAAAAAACCAACCGGTCGTCTCCTCCTCTTTTCGCGATAGAAACGTCCCCTTGGAAATGATTAGATTTATCGCTGCGATCGCTGCGGACCGAATTTGTGGTTTTTCGTGTTACTCTGGTAGACGTTAAATACGGTTGAAGCTTTTCTTGGATAGTGCGTTAAATAATTGGATAGAAAAATAGTCGGGCGATCATCGAAACATCGCTTGCAATCTTTACGATCTTAATGAGTTGTTGAAGATAATAGGAGAAAGTTCTGGGGCCACAGGTAGTAACAGAGAATTGGGAAAAAATGTAATGTTCAGCTATAAGATACTTTGTTTTAGTGAGAGAAAGATAGATAAAAGTATGTCTGAGCGGTCGTCTCCATCTACTTGAGAGTGGAACCGAGTGACTCTCGACGGCCTGCGATATAACGTACCTGAACTACTTGAATTCCAGATAAACTCGCGGTAATACTACTTTCTTTACGTCCCTCAATTTCTGTTCTCTATGAAATAAGAAGATCCCGATGTTGAGTATGATAAGTAGTTGCGAATGTTTACGTAAATACATATTTTGATATGCAAATATTATTTTGCATATTACATACGTTTGCTACCACATGCACATGCATTGTATACATATATTATTAATTTCTTTTATTTGGGTTGTTCGGAAAGTCTCCGCCAATTTTTGGATTAAATTGAAAATAACAAAAATTGTACTAACAATCAAGTTTATTTAATAATATATGTACCATTTTGTTTGACAATGGTTTGCCATCTTTTGGAGGGTCCATTATCCCATTCTCATAAAACGTCCCTGTAAACGACACGTCTTTTTTGCACCTTGAACAGTATTCTTGCCTTTTCTGTAGCAAAAAAGCATTATATGCTGAAAATGCACTTTTTCGTTCTCCATGTTTCCATTGACGCCAACCAAGGTTTATAAAAATAATTGAAAATCGGCGGAGACTTTCCGAACAACCTAATATACAATTACACTATATTTTGCTGTGATTTATTTGACTCCAATATTTGATGTCTAAAATTTTAATAAAACTAAAGAGATTCGACTATTCTTCTTTCTTAACACTTTACCTACCGGAAGCCTATTAATAGGATTTTCAATAATTGTGCTGTACCAAAAGAAAGCATAGAAAGGGTATAGCCGGGTAAGCATGGGCCAGCGGCCCCCGCTCCGATTTTCCTGATTCCTGTCTTAAAACATCGTTTTATGTCTAAAAAACATTGTGTAAAATTTCAAGTGTCTACCCCCACCGATAGGGGTGATATTGAGGTAAATTCCCCCGCACGTAAATGCAATTTGCTCTAGAACGAGAAAAGATATCAACATGGGATGAACGGCAAATAAAAGATATAGGTACACTCTATATTTCAGATTTTTTTCAGAATTTTTTGCTAATTATTTATAGTCGAAAATAATTAATTAATTTTTTGAGAATTTTTTTAACTATCTTCCCCTAGGTTGACACCTACCAAACAATTGTAAAGTATTGCTATGATTCTAACCTATTTTGTAAAAAAATCTCAGAAGTGTCCGTTTGGTGGAACAGTGTCAAAAAAAATAAAGTATGCCGGCGAATGTTCGGTTTGATCAGTAACGACGCAGCGACCGATTCCCCTTGCGGCGACTAGTGACCGGAGCGAACGGGAAGTCGGCGCTTGTACGGAAAAGCTGATACATGTAAAAATGCGACTAAATCTAATACATGATTACAGTTAGAAGTCTAAACAATTATATTCTAGACAATAAAAATCGTTTAGTTTATAAATACATATAAAAAAAAGAAAAAAACAAGAAAAGCGCCGACTTCCCGTTCGCTCCCGTCACTAGCCGCCGCAAGGGGAATCAGTCGCTGCGTCGTTACTAATCAAACCGAGCGTTCGCCGGCATACTTTATTTTTTTTGACACTGATCCACCAAACGGACACTTCTGAGATTTTTCTACAAAATAGGTTAGAATCATAGCAATATTTTAGAATTTTTTGGTAGGTGTCAATCTAGGGGAAGATAGTTAAACAAATTCCCAAAAAATTAATTAATTATTTTCAACTATAAATAATTAGCAAAAAATTCTGAAAAAAATCTGAAATATAGAGTGTATTTATATCTTTTATTTGCCGTTTATCCCAGGTATCTTTTCTCGTTTTAGTGCAAATTGCATTTAAGTGCGAGGGAATTTACCTCAATATCACCCCTATCGGTGGGGGTAGACATTTGAAATTTTACACAATGTTTTTTTAGATATAAAACGATGTTTTAAGACAGGAATCAGGAAAATCGGAGCGGGGGCCGCTGGCCCATGCTTATCCGGCTACACCCTTTTCTTTTACATTGCAATCTTAAATGAAACTACTTACTAGATGACGTTATTGAGGGTGACTTGTTAGTTCTCGATGAAAATTGCTGTTGCTACTGAAGGTTCCATTAAAAATTGTTTAGTCACGTACCATAGATTTGTTAAATCATGCAATAATCACCAGTCGGTAATGTGTTAACATCCGAAAACAGTAAAATCATTAATTCACAATCTTTATTTTGTTTCTGTCAATAGGCAGTTGAAGATGTTGAGACAACAGACACAAGTTTCACAAAATTTTACGTTTATAAAAGTACATTTACAAACTCTTCCATCCACAATAAAGATTCAATTAAAATTCATTAAAAAAACATTAAAATTTCAATCAAAATATTAATGGACTGCATTGTATATTTAAGAGCTGTTCCTGGTAAATGTGGCGATCAAATTCGTGGTAAATTATATTTGCAGTGGTAAAAAAGAATCCTGGTTTATGCGAAATATCTAAACTCGTGAGGATATTAAGCGATGAAAATGTTTCAACTAATGTACCACAATGCTATTAGAGCAAATACAAATATGCACCCATTACACCCTGAGATGTGGAACGTATTTTTTGAGCATATAAGTCAATATTAACTGACAAACAGCAACAACTAAGTGTTACAAACATGGAAAAATTACTAGCAACTTATTGTAACGCAAATTATAGTGTTTCCGTATAAATAAATTGTTAATTAAAACATAACTGATAAATATCTCTTTGTATTAGTTCTGATCATATTTTTCGTGCACATTTTTAGCGCACAGTTGCATATGCTTTCTGCATATTTTACGCGCATAAAGATCCGCAGTCTAATGATAAGAATTTTCATCTGTACACGTTCGTAAATCATTCATTTTTGTCGAATCTGATATTTTCGGATTCTCGCACCCCTCTGATACTTGGAGAATCGATTATATTATTTTATAGACGAGAGCACACGAGACACGTTGTATTTAATCTCGCAACTACGGAGGCCATTGTTGAAACAAGTGGTGAAGCGCGTGAAACGGTCGCGTCGGTCGCGCTTAACGTAAGATAGCCAGCACGGCGACACGCAGTATTTTTAATCACTGTGGCCATTAGGACACGCCGTTAAACGTTCGCAACAGAACCACCACGGAGCAATAATAGTCTCGTCGGTGTGGAGAGATCTCGCGTGCGAGGAGAAACGAGGAGACATCCTCGCAGAGGTTCATCCTCGCCGACGCGTAATAGTAATTTCGGCGGACGATAATGGCGCCAGCACACAAAGGCGCACGTCATCGCCGCAAGGGCGGCTTTAACACCCGCCCCACGCGATTCAATAATATATTCGCGGATACCTGTTTACCTTAGCCACCGTCTGCGTTTGCACAGCTCACGCGCGCGTAAACGTGCGTGCCCCCCTATCGCTCGCGTGCGATCTAACGTGTAAACAATAATTACTCGACGCCGGTCACCGCCGGCCACTGTCGCCCACACGCCAAGATTCCCTTTCGAACGGAATCGTTCGCCGAAGCCCGATCGCGTGATCCAGAAACGAAAAGGATTGGGGGTTGCGACAGCTGGAATCATTCATTGTTCGCCTAATTTTATTTGCCTCCAGGGAGAAGGACGTTTTATGGCAGAGTTCTTTCATTAGGTCTCTCCTAATGCATTCAACACTCTAATGTCGCAACGCTGTTCAGCAAGTTTGCAGCATTCGAGAAGCAAAAACAAATAAATGGTTCGACTGGGAAATACGCGATCCAGTTTCCATCGAGAAAGGATCGAAGCCAAGGCAGTCTCCAATCGGACGGAAGCCTGTTCGTCTCTCAGAGCCGTAGAAGTGCATAATTTGCGGCCCGTGGAAATTCACTGAAATATAGGGTAAAGCGTCTCGCAATGCATTCGTACGGATTGCATGGGGGCGATGTTCCAGTGACAGCGAAGATAAACGGGGTTTGTGGGCCGAGGGTGGGACGCGAGAGCCTTTTCTCAGAAGGCGAGAATAAATGTTGATGGCAAGCATGACTCGATGGAAACTGGTGACACGATAATGGCTAGTTTATTAGACGGGGACTTTGTTTTAGGTAGCAAAAGCTTCTCCAGTGTTGGATTCACGGCTGAAGATTTCGTTCGATCTTTTGTAACTATGATGCTCCAGCAGGGAATACGAAAATGCGGATGGAATGCATGTTTTATTTTATATTGGGTTGAGGAAAAATTTTCTTCGTACTTTAATGCAGAAATGAATCAAGCTTTTTCCATATTTTAAATGAAGTTTATTAAATCAAGTATATGCCGTTTTGATCGACCACCTTTTGCCATTTTTCAGGTGAAACCATAATCCCCTCACTGAAACACGTGATTTTCACAGACCTCTTTTGTAGTCAACTTCACACCATTAAGAGAGTTCCGTAGAGACCGAAATAAATGGTAGTCTGTTGGTGCAATATCAGGTGGGTACTATACGGTGGGTACGTCAAAACATCCCAGCCAAGCTCTCTTAATTTTTGACGGGTCGCCAGGGATGTGTGGGGTCTCTGGCATTATCGAAATACAAAACGGCGCCTTTCCTGTTTATCGATTCTGATTGCTTTCTCTCAATTGCTTGACGTAATTTTTCCAGTTGTTGACTGTAGAGTAATGCGTGAATTACAAAAAGACAAAATGAAAAAAAGACAAAAATGACTGGTCACATTCTGAAACAGTATGTGGATGGAAACAGTTCAAGAATATCAATGAATTAGTGTCAGTTTATTAAGAATCATTAAAGGAAGATTCGCTCTTACTGCCAATAATTGTCCTGACAATCATGCTCACTTCTCCAAGTAGGAACTATAAATACCATTGTTTACACGAGTCGGCGTATTTTTGCACGATTCTCGATTCGCAGGATCAGTTATAGTCCGCATGATGTCGGTCGCAGCCTGGCCGGGATCAATTTTACAGGGCCGCGAGCACGAAAATTTCACGGATCAAACACGTGACGCTCGTGAAATAGAACGTACTCCATGGTGCATGGGAATTGATGGTTTATCTTGGTTGATGCCGTAGTAGCCTCGACGAAGGGCGATAATAATCGGCCGATGCTCGCAGGATTGTTTTTCCACAAAGGTTTTCGTTTATCGAATGGAATCGCGTGTCATTCGTGGGATCCTATTATGAGAAACGAAATCTACCCCAATTTTCAATCTACTGAGCGGCCGATTATTATCGCTCGTGACAGCTTTGATCAAATAGGACTGATAGCGGCCTGGAACTCGACTACGCACAATTCCATGCGGGAATTGTTAACGATGCGGGTGACGAATTTGCCGGCGAAGTGTCGAAAACGGGATTTTCTTTGACACGCTCGCATTGTAATCGACTTTGCAATTAAAATGTCGACCATTCTACAACCTTTATATCCGCGGAATAAATTCACCGAATTCGGAACAAACAAATTTCCAGTCCGATTTTCCAAGCGTATTATTCCTACGATAATTTTTATCTGATGTTATAATCGGATTATAAGCGAGTGCTTATTTAATGGAGAACTTAACTAACGGATATTAAATTGTTCTGGTTGCTGTCTCGTCTCGTTGGACAGAGTATAGACTTCCTTGGCTGACTATAGGCAAAATATTCGATGTACATTTGAAGTAATGGTGATATCCTCGAATACTTTCCGTAATGAAAGCAATAAAATTAAAACTGTCAAATATCTCAGCAAAGCGGAGTTTTAGGACAAATACTAGGGGTGTGCGAGATTCCCGAAAATGTTCGGGATTCCCGTAAAATATCCGGGATTCCCGAAAATATCCGAGATTCCCGAGAATTTTCGGGATTCCCGAGTATGTGCGGAATCCCGAGATGATTCGGGATTCCCGAAAATATACGGGATCCCGCGAAGATTCGGGATTCCCGAGAATTTTCGAGATTCCCGAGAATTCTCCGAGACTCACGAGATCCCAATGTTTGGAATCAGATAAAAAAAATTACGTTGAGATGGCGAATTTTCAGATTCGTGCTTACAGTCGCGAAACAATTAATAATATAATTATGATTTACCTACTACCAGAGTTGGGCATTGATCGATTAAAATCTTAATCAAAATTGATTGATTAATATGTACGATTAAAAAAGTAATCATTGAAAAATCGGCGATTGGTTCAATCGACTGATGAAGTTAATCGTCAATCGTTGATTAAAAGGAGAAATCATCGAAAAATCGGAGACTGATTCAATCGATTGATGAAGTTAATCGCCACACGGTCTATTCATAAATTGTAATAACGAGGGAGATAGAGACAGAGGGCGGAGATGGAAAATTGACAGAAATATATCTCAACAACAACTCATTGTCAGTTTACATTTCTTTCAGTATTCAGTCATTCAATACAGTTTTGATTCCGTATTTCATTTCGAAGTTTCAGCAGTTAACCATTAATCAATTAGAGTAAGGTTGCTCAAGTCGTACTCCTTAAGAAAAGAAAACCGTATAGAATTTAGGATTTATCAAATAAATAGAAATGAAATGTGTTTTTCAGAACTTGTGTTAATATTGTTGTTATTTATTATAACGAAATTAGAAAATGTATATGCTTTCACGTAAAATAAACTAAATTTTGAAAAACCTACATCGGTACGACTAAAGGAACCGGTTTCCTAAGTCGTACCACCTATAGCCTAAGTCGTACCTAAGAATTCAATTAAGCAACAATAATAATTAAAACGTATTTTTCATTAATCTGTTTACATGACACATAGGTATTCAGTTAGTACAAACATCGCATACAAATTTTTTTGTTCTTTTGTCAACTCCAGCGCATATGTACATCGTGCACCCATGATTTGCATTTCCGATCTTCTCCACAAATAAAACAAAACCAATCGTTTTTCTTCTTTTTCATTGGCATTAGCCAATTCCTTATTATTAATTACTGCGTTTCTTTTATTTGCCGCATTTTTATGTTTTCTTTATTCTGCGTTGACGTTATTTCGACTGACGAGCTAGTACGAATTGGAATCTCATATGGGTACGACCTAAGACACGGCACAAGTTCAATTTAAAAAGTAAACACAACCTAACTGAATAAAATTAATACGGTTCCGTTGCGACCAACCGATTATGGAAATTCTACTGAATTTATATTTAATAAGGAGCATAATTTTATCAATAATTTACTTGCAAGATTAACTACCAAACATATGCAGAAAATTACAAGAAAATTTAAATAAACTTACTTGATGACAGGATTTATAATGAGGCTGGTTTATGACAGACAATAATACATAAAGCAACTTGGTTGATTCAGATGTATTGAGTTGTCGGGAAAGTCATGACGTATTTTTGGGTAATTTTCAATCAACAATGTATTGGCCAATCCGTCATGACTTTCACAACGACCCAATATATTTGGTTGCCGTTGTATGTGCTGTTGTCGCCGTAGTTCGTTCAAAATTCAAGTAGTACGACTTAAGCACTGGCACGACTTGAGCAACCTTACCCTACCCGATTGACGATTACATTTGAAAGGAATGTAATCGTTAATCGCAATTAATGACTAAAGTAGAAATTTAACCGTTATTCCCTATTAACGATTAATAAGTATTTAATCGTTAACCGCAATTAACGATTTATAAGTATTTAATCGTTAACCGCAATTGACGACAAAACTAGGAGATTAATGGTTAATTGCGATTAACGATTGAAGTAGAAATTTATTCGTCAATCATTGATTAAATTTTTGCCCAACTCTGCCGACTACATGTCTCATAACGGCTGGCGCCTAATTTTTACTGTACAACGCGTTTTAAGCGCCTCAGTATGCAAAAGACGCGTTCAAGCATCTCCCGCAAGCAACGTGTTAACATTTTCTCGTGTTGTTTGAAGTAACCAAGATATTCAAGTGTTCTGTTTCTTCTGACTCGCCCTGTAGAAAGGACGTATTCTTCGTTATGGCAGAGCTCACCCTATATTGCCTTTCCCTTTAGGCGAAGCTGCGTGCCTAATCAACGCGGAAACCGTTCGATTCATCGGATTCGTAAACGATCACTGTCGATTACGTTTCGTGGACCGTCGATACACGCACGGCTGGTTTACGAGAGCCGGGCAACGACAAAAGGAAGCAAGAGACAGAGAGAAAGAGAGAGAGAGAGAGAAAGAGGAAGAGAGAGTATGAAAGGGACGAGAGAATAGAGAAGGGCTACGCCGCCGGTCATAAAACCTGTAATAAACGGTGCCGTGTATCTGGCTAATACAATGCGATGGTAACCGTGCTTAACAGGCACTCGTAAAACTGTATTCGGTAAAATAAATTGAACGGCGCCGTCATAGAGCGGAATAGCGGGTCCCGATCCCGCGAAATGCAATAACGCCGAACGTGTCCCGGGAATAGAACAATGCCGGACGAATCGTAGACCGCCATCGAATCCACCGTCAGCTGTTAAATTCGGTTTTACAGGAGTTTTCGTTCTCTGTTCCCAACCACGCATTGTTCGCCGATCTCTGGACAAATTGCAAAGCGAAATTTTTCGATCGCCGCGCAGCTGGCTCGATGTTGCCGAAAAAAATATCTTACGATCCCACCAAATTGATTCTTCCGCCGGCTTCAAATGTCCCGGAAGCCAATTTATACTTTTTACTATTCCTACGAATCGAGTATTGCAAATTTCCTTCAGCGCAATATTGTAATTTCACGTAGCAGCGAGGTAACATGTTTAGAAAAAAATATGCGGGAATGTGTTAATGTTTTAAGGAATTATTAGATCACGTTATTGAGGATGAGTTGTTAGTTTGTGCCTCAAGTTTCTGTTGCTATTGAACGATCTATTAAAGAATCTCCGGCCCACACAAACATAGACTTTCAAAAATAATGGAATAATCGCCGGCGGGTAATGTGTTAATTATAACGGTCAAGCGAAATTTTATGGAAAATTCCGCCGGGCGTAATTATATAATGCTCTAAAAGACACCGTGTGGATATCATTCGATGATATTTTAACGACACACGCGTCGCCCGTCATATTTTACGGCATAATTGCGCGGAGGATTCGCAATTACGCGGAAAAATGAAAAGTGTCGGGAGGAAATGGCAGCTAATTGGACGTTAATGGGCGTCGACACGCGGACGGGTCGTAATTCCGTGGCAATTTTCGATCGTTACCATCGAAATTCCCATTTCCACCGCGGTCTTTGGAATTGAATAATTTTCACCGATCATTTCCGCGTTCGCGCTGGCTATCCGTACGAGTTTCTGCCTAACCCGGCCTCCTCTCACGGAATCGGAAATAGTTCAGCCTCCTTCTATGCCGATGCAAACTCTAGTCTGCAATTTACCGAACTTGCGTTTTCCACCTACCGTTCCTAAAATAGTTTCGCCCCGTTTCGATACACAACGTTTTCCGCCAACGTTAATTGGAAACTACAATTTTATTTCATGCGCAAACTTTTACCCATGGTGCAATCTTCCTACAATTTCATCCAATTACAGCACGATTTCCATAGTGATTCTGACTAACGGTAGCACATGTTTTACTACCTAATTCAACATCATTTGAACAATTTATTATTTATTATTTATCGAACAATTTGAACAATTAACATACCTACAATTAGGTAATAAATTTTTAAATGCTTTCGGCGCAACGGTTCGATCGTTTATTACGAATTGTAAAGCTGTTTCTCACATACAATTAACTGTATGTAACTGATTCCAATAAAAGTGGAATGTTAATAACAATTAACCATCAAGGTATATTCGTAAGAGTGGATTTAAGAACATACTATGCCTTTCAAATTTACCGTCTTATATCGCTTGATATAACCTAGATCGGTTTCAAATACATTCGTACATCAGTATCATGACAACAAGCATGTCCGACGCACGTAACACACGTGTCACACATTTATTATAAATTTATTTTCCCCAAAGCAAGTGAATGTGTCTTTATTAACAATATTCCTTATATTCAATCCTTCAATAGTTTTGTTTTTTAAAATTATTATAACATATTTACTTTACAGACGCGATTCAAATAAATCTTGAAAAAGATCCAAACTAGGATCGAAACGTTGATTTTGTTTGACAATTAGCAAAATTGCTTTATAATTCGTAATAAACGATCGAACCGTTGCGCCGAAAACATTTAAAAATTTATTAACAGCAAATACGATTGGTAGAAGAAACATATCTACAATTAGGTATGTTGCAAATCCTTATTCTTTAGAGGACATTTGAAATAGTACAGTCGCCGCGGAAATTAAGTTGACATACTTTAAAAATCAGATTAAGTATTAGAAAAGTGTTAGACCCTGCGATAAATAAAGAGGGAGTATATTGCAAAATGGGTGACAAAGAAATGTATTCAAAATATTTTTGTAACCTTCAGAAAAATAAACTTTTATTATCCACATGTTGCGGAAAGTAAGCTGACATAAGGAAATGTACATAAAATTACGTTGTGACAATATATTTTTTTTATTTTAGTAAGAAGTTTGGTAACCTTTACTACGAATAATTTCTTCCAGTCTTTTGAGCATACTTACTTACCGACTGTTATGGCTTACTTGTTATAAACTAAAGCTTAAGAGCTACATGTTGAGGGGTCAGGGGATGTGCCCCGCTTGTGTCTTCTTTACATCTTTTGTTTTGAAGTAAAGATTCTTAGAGGTTGTGTCAACTTATTTTCCGCGGCGACTGTATGTATCCAAAGAAATCAATTTCCTGAATAATTCCTCACGGATGCATCTATACGAGGAGGTATTGCCGATTGTGCTGAAAACGCTTCACCGTTCGGGAGTAAAAGTTTGCGGCAAAAAGGTGTTTCAGCGAAATTCTTCGCGGATTCAAAGCGGATGCGCGCAATAAAACCGCATGACGAGCGTCGCGACGTAGCAGCGAGCGAGTTGGCGTCACCGAAAGAAATCGATCGTCGGCTCCGTCATCGCGCGTTCGTTGTCCTCTCGAACGAGCGTATCGACGCGAGCCGTGCGACGCGCTCTCTGTACGAGCGACCGTCGTTTTAAAATCATGGGCAAACATTGCGCCCCGCCAACCCAGCGGAAATTACCTAACAGCCTTGTTAAGTGCACTCGCCCGCGCGTGATTCTCGGCCGGCTCCGGAGCGGACAGAAACGGAGCGGGGCAGAGTTTGAGGTCCCGGGTCTGGACCGACGCGACGACGACGCAGCCCGTTTAAAACGGAGAATCTTCTGTCGTCGGCGTCGGCGTCGCGTGCAGAAATTAAACATTCCAACCCCGTGCAGGGCCATTGTGTTTTTTTACGAGCGGGCCGCGCGTTACTTTCGCGCGACCAGAGACGAAATTGAATTTTCCATTCAGCCTGAACCACGCTGGCCGCGTTTCCAGCGAGCCACGAGTGGACCCATTAACAACGCTGAGGAACAATGACTGCTAAATAGGCGCGTCGAGAGGGAACACGCGAATGTTCACCCCCGGAAGACGGGCCTTTCTCACTGCTTCACGTTTAGACCCTTAATCACCCACTCCTCTGACAAATAATCCCCTTATTACATTTAAGATTAACACTTTACCTACCGAAAGCCTATTAACAGGATTTTCAATAATTGTGCTGTATCGAGAGGAGGCATAGAAATTTTCTTTTACATTACAATTTTAAATGAAGGTACTAGATGACGTTATTGAGGGTGACTTGTTAGATCAAAATGAAAATTGCTGTTGCTATTGAAGGTTCCATTAGAAAGTGTTTCGCCGTGTACCATGAATTTTTCAAAATTATGCAATAGTCACCGGCCGCTAATGCGTTAATCTCGTTTCTCAGAAACGAAGCAGAAAGAATCTGTGAGACGCGTCGAGGGTTCATGCCGGTCACGCACGGGTCACACTAACTTTTTAGCTGTGTAGAAAATTCGTTTCCACTGTGGTGAACGAATGTAATTTTAGTAGGATTTTCGAATGCGAAAGGTTAACCTCTTGCCGTATAATTTTCTTTACAGTTACAGTGATTAACACGTCTTCATCATAAAGTACGGCAAGAGATTGACCTGGTCGCTAGTGTTTTCAGTTTTCAAATTAGCGCCAAGTACAACAATCGCAGAAGCGCGAATCAACCACAAGAGAAGACGCAGAAGAGTTTGTTCCAGCGAAGGTGACCGGCGACGAAATGGTGTACGGAGGAGAATACAAACACGCGTAGACAATACTCTGAACGTTAGCGCCGCGAAGGGAGAAGATCCACAAACGCTTGCTGAACATCTCCGACCTTCGGCTTCGTCATAACAACAGGAGCAAGAAAGAGAGAGAAGGTAAGAAGAGAAAGAGAGGATGGGGTAGAAAAGGTAGGGGTGGCGGAAAAGGTAAAAACACGGCGAAGGAAATGGGCGTCGAGTGAAATCTAGCGAAACAAGGGAGAAAGAGTTAAAATAGAGAGTATGCAGCGAGACGGACGAGCGGGGACGCGCAAAAAAAGGAAAAGTGCAAAAAGGATGAGGGTGAGAAAGAATGGGAAATCGGAGAGCGGGTGCATCAAGCGACCTGTGCAGCTGTTGCACGCCGGGACCGCGTTATTTCGCAGATATGCCGGCGTCATTTACGCGAGACGATCGAAAGTCGAAAATTCGCTGTGCGATTATAGCTCGAAATGTGCATTAACGCGCGGGAATGAAGATCGAAATGTGCACGCAGCCTCCGTCCCTGCTTCCCACGATGACATTTCGTGCAAACCGTTCATAAATTGCGGCGGCCGTGCATGCGGCCCGCGTACTTAGCCGAGAAATTGCAGAAATTAATTATCGTTGATTCATGCGTCGCGCGATTTGACTCCGCCGCTCGTGTATACGTTATCTCGTACTTGCTGTTTTAAACACCCCGACACGGCAGCATTAGGATCGTCGCGTCGAGCGGTTCCTGTTGGCCCGCGTTCGTTGCACAACGCAGATTTTGGACGCTGAGGTGCGTCGACTACTTGAACATTGCACGGTGGCTAATTAACTCTGGCGCGATCTTTGGTTGAGACGTCCGCTTGAAACACGTAGTGTTAAATCCTGGCATTCTGTTCGGTTGTCTTCAATATTTTTCCACTTTTTAAGAAAATTGTGAGTAGACATTGAATTTTGATGCAGAATAAAAATTCTGTGCGAGTCGAAAAGCACAGACGTACAAATCCGATTCGTACACGTAGCGCGAACAATAAATTGGTCTAGAAACAATTCAACCGTTTCAGTTGAGAACAGATGCAACAGTCGTGTTATATGAAATTAATTTATTTTCACGACCAGCTCCACAATTCCCATCGGTTTTCATTATTCGTGTGATTAATCAGGGGCTAAATAATAAATTACGCTTCATATATCGTTGAGTCAACTAACCGCTGCGGCACGAACGAATGCAGTGACGTTCGAATCGTATTAATATCTGATTCCTCCAATTATTAATACTTCTCGAACATGCGTGTTTGATTAGGCGGAACGCTATTCAATCCGATTGATTTCACACTATGCACAAGTAATTGAATATAATTAATGCACGACTATTATATCCCGTATAGCTTGAATAACGTTGCTCGAATAAAATCGTACAGGATAGGTTTAATCAGACTTGGTTCTTAATGGTTCATGGCTGAGGATTTTTTTAAAGAATTCTTCAATAGCAACAGCAAATTTAATCATAAACCAACAACTCACCCTCAATAACAAAATCCAATCATTTCCTTCGGGATTATTGTGTGATAGAAGATTTTTAAGCTTCCATTTGGAGCAGCATGATTACTGAACAGCCTATTTATAGACTTTCAGTAGGGAAAGTGTTAACATCCATGCAAGGAACACTTATATTGTCACCTATGATTTGAAGGAGATCGAGTTCTTTGTTAGCAAGAGATTCGAGAAAGGGTCGGGAGAGCGAGTCGAGCAAGGAAAAGGACTAGCAGGGACGGTCAGCGATACGTGTCGCGTTAACCGGCGCGATTATTCATTCAGGACAGAGACCCGTCGGTTGGTATATCCGGCTGGTTGTAATGCATCATGTCGCGTTGCATTCTCGAAAACAAAAATGTCCGGCCGGACGCATTCTGGTTGCGTGTTACTCGGTGCGTGAGCCCGGCGTTCTCTCCCCTTCTTCCTGGAACGAACGCGAGGAATTCACGGCGGGCCGCGCGTTGGATTGATCCTTCAACCCGTTCGAACGGCCTCCCTTTTTCTTTTCCTCCAAAGCGTGACGAGGGTAAAGTATGATTAGGATCCATCAGCGTTCACCGCGATCCCGCGAAGCATCCTGCGTTTATTTCTTTGGCCGACAGCCTCGAGAGACGACAAGACTCGCAGCCCAGCTTTTTCCAACGGGAAACGAGGGTTTATGCTTTGTTCCGGCGATTTATTAGGGGATGAAGCGAGATTGAATTCTATGGCGCTGGGAAAATGTCAGGAGCTCGTGAATATTTGTTCGAGCACGCGCACGGTGTTTTACAATTTGCGCGGATTACCCAAAGGTACATTCGAGGTTTACAACGTGCTCTTCGATGTTGAACATTTCTAGATTCTCTGACTTATTCTGTTCTTTTTTGGCGCCAAATTGACGCAGTAAGGGTTAAAACAATTAGTTACGGTTACGTTGTCCCAAAAGTTTCTTTCCTTTAACACTAAACCTGCCACTGCCGGTCAATTGACCGGTTTTATATTTTTAATTTCACAATTATTGATATTATTAAGTTGCTTACATGGAAATTGTTCCGATCGATTTCTTCATCCAAGCACGTGTAATAAAAATGGCAAAAAATCTAAATAGAGTCATGTCATTTTTATAAGCTAAAACATCTTCATCGCTTTTAGTGCTCGGTAGGTTTAGTGTTAACTCCTTGTCTTACGATTCAATCTACGGTTTTAGTGACTACAACTTTTTTTGTAGAAAAAGTCTTTTTGTCGAAATTTTCAAAAAAGGAGAATATTGATATAAATTGTATGCCTATATGTGCCTATACATGTAATAAAACCAAAATAGTTATTAACAGAAGTTATTAACATACATTTTTATCAGAATGTGTTCAGAATCTTCATCACGTGTCAGACACGATATTGTAAAGCAAGAGATTAATATTGCTAAATAAATATTAGGTTGTCCTAAAGGACAAATTCATGTTAGGAGGTACTAAAACATTAACATAAAGATTATCGCATTGTTTGTATTTATTTAGCAACATTAAAGGAGCACATTCCGAAAGAAACTTTTCGGACAACCTAATATAATTGAATGAATCAATGTCAGCGTACTTGGGGACACTATTGGAGCGTGTTCAAGTAAAATATTAGGTTTGCCGTACTTTTAGGAAAATCCCACATCCTAGAGATTTCCCTAACTCGTTTATAGTATGTCGTCTTCCTTCAAATATAGAGAAGAGGTACGTACCGCAACCGCGTTTGACCATTACTTCTAATTGTGAGCACGTCTATAGGCTTTTATCTCGAGGTTATAACTTTTACAGTTACTTTTCGAGCACCCTATGAATCAGACCGGGACGATCCGCAGTGATCTGAGGAGGGCTGAATTCGGTGTGATTGTTAACAACGTTTCGTGAATCACGTCCCCCTCGAATCGTATTAATTGCTGATCGTTGAACGTCACCGAAGTGGATGCGCCGTTAAACGATATTCGAGGGAAACTGAAACGCGATGGAATTACGGTGTAGCGATCCCGACGCGATTCGATGCACGAAAAGTAGAGGCGGATAGGCTATAATTTCGTTTAGAGGCGCAATAAAACGGCATAGATTTATCGGATACGTATATGACGTCCCGTCGGGATGTTCAGGTGAATTGAGACGCAAACCCGGGGAATGGATGCCGGCATCCAAAAGGGCGGGCACCGTTATTGCTGTCTGTAGACTGTCATTTCCGTCGGCAGCACGGCAGATATAACAGTCGCGTAGGGCTGTTATCGACTTTCCACCAGATACCAGTCGCGATTGATCGTAATACGTCTTCCACTTTACGATTTTCGCGAATCTCTGTCAGGGGCTTCTACATGGTATGTACAAAGCGAAAGTATCGTCGAGTGGCTCTGGATATGCGAGATAAAGTGGCATTACGCGAAATCCAGCGCAGTGTTTTATGGCCGCTGGAACAGAGCCGAAATTTATATACGGAAATAAATTCGTAATGCAACCCGTTTAACATAAAGCCCGATGAGATCGGGCGGACGCGATCCTGGGCTAAAATCTTTGATTTTACTCTGGACTTCCATCACGATTATTACTAGACTGCGGATTTTATGCACTTACAATAAAAACGAGTGGAGGCCATTTAAAACAGTTAAAAAGTTACAATGATCTAATAATGCTAATTCAGTGTTTTTAGTTTCTTAACACATTACCGACCGGTGATTATTGTATGATTTTTAAATATCTATGGTACATGACTAAACACTTTTTAATGGAACCTTCAATAGCAACAGCAATTCTCATTGTGAGCTAACTAGTCATCATCAATAACGTCATCTACACTCCCAAAGAAAAAGATAGCACACGCGTGCTATCTTTAATTTCTCGTGTTAAGTTTATGCTAGCGTGGAAACTCTGTGTAGTGTGTCAAACATACTATACTATTTTATTATACTATTACTATACTATTTTCATTTAAAAAATATTACTTAACAATTTTAGCAGTGTGTACTGCAGTATTATCTTGTTGGAATATACAGGGTGGCCCACATAACTCTGAACAGCTCAATATCTCCGTTACTTTTCGTTGTACAAAAAAACTTCGTAGGACAAAGTTACACTGTTTGAAGGGCCACATATAACGGTGTAAGGGAAAAAAAATTTCAAGGTCATTTTTATGAGATTTCAAGGTTATCGATGTTTTTTTAAATGGAATGAGGTATTTTTTAATACATCAATCGATGCAGCTGGACATTCTTTATAAAAAAGTACTAACCTAAGTATGTCAATTTAAATAACTCCAAAATACCATTACTGTCGTACTAAGGCGTTAGTGTTTACTTACTTGTGTAACGCCTTAGTACGACAGTAATGGTATTTTGGAGTTATTTAAATTGAAATATTTCCTGAACTACTAACTTTTCGACATACATAGGTTAGTACTTTTTTATAAAGAATGTCCAGCTGCATCGATTGATGTATTAAAAAATTCCTTATTCCATTTAAAAAAAACATCGATAACCTTGAAATCTCATAAAAATGACCTTGAAATTTTTTTTCCCTTACACCGTTATATGTGGCCCTTTAAACAGCGTAACTTTGTCCTACGAAGTTTTTTTGTACAACGAAAAGTAACGGAGATATTGAGCTGTTCAGAGTTATGTGGGCCACCCTGTATATGGTGCTTCAGCAATGCGTTCTGCATACGTATAAATTTGATTTTTTATTAATTGGAGATAACGAACGCTATTCATTGTCCCGTGAATAAACTTTATTTCTGTCTTTCCTTTATATCCGATACCAGCCCAGACCATTACTCCACCTCCATACATTTGGTGACGAATTTTTGTCGGTGGCTGCTTACGAATATCACGATAATAATGTGTACATACGTCTGGTCCATCAAGGTTGAACCTCTTCTCATCCGTAAAAATTACTTTTCTCCAAGTCTTTTCCCTACGTACATGTTCTTTTGCGAATAACAAACGTGCCTCCTTATGTCTTGCGTTTAACGATGGTTTTGCTGTTATTCTAGACCGATTTATAATATTACTAGTCTGAAGTACACGACGAACATTTTGAATATGTGTTCCGACTCCAGCTTTCTTAGCGATCTCCCTTGCAGTAGCACAAAAATTGGAAGCAGCACGTATTATTGCTCGTGTATCGCGTTCAGAGAATGCTGCTGGCCTTCCTGTACTTTCATTCTTTCCATATGCACTTGTATCTTTCAGCAAATTATACAGGGTGTCCCAAAATTCGTGAACTTCCCGAAAGGGGGTGGTTCCTGAGACCATTTCAAGCGACATTTTCCTTTGCAAAACTGTTATCCGCGGCTTTGTTTAGGAGTTATTACCGAAAAACACGGACCAGCGCGCCAACTGTCTATTGGCTGACTATGGCAACTCGCGTCTAGGTCGCGCTCTGATTGGTCCGTGTTTTTCGTTAATAACTCCTAAACAAAGCCGCGGATAACATTTTTGCAAAGGAAAATGTCGCTTGAAATGGTCTCAGGAACCACCCCCTTTCGGGAAGTTCACGAATTTTGGGACACCCTGTATATAACTTTTCGACTGCGACTTTTGCAATTTCAGTAATAGACAACTTTTGTTTTCTCAGATCTAAAATCCTGCTAATTTCGCTTTCACTAATCTTTTTGCCACGACCCATTATGAGAATAGCAATACGACAAAGCTCTAAACACAAATTGAATACTGTAACTCCGTGGAAGCTCACGAAACACTGAAGAATATGTAAATATAGTTCCAGTATGCTATCATTTTGTATGTGTCGAATTAAGTGTTTCCCTCCCAATTAAGAGAACTCATTGAACTAAAGTCAATCTATGTTCTGTTTACATATTCCCAGAAGGTACGTTTTACACACTACACAGAGTTTCCACGCTAGCATAATATTAACACGAGAAATTAAAGATAGCACGCGTGTGCTATTTTTTTCTTTGGGAGTATAATAGTTTCATTTAAGATTGCAATGTAAAAGAAAATTTCTATGCTCTCTTTGGTACAGCACAATTATTGAAAATCCTATTAATAGGCTTCCGGTAGGTAAAGTGTTAAAATGATTAACCCCTTGCCCTACGCTCTACAATATCGTGTCAGACTCGTGACGAAGATTATGAACAGAGTCTAATAAATATGTAGTGCATCTTTAAATCGAGATGAAATCCTATTTTGGTTCCGTTAACGTATAGTTATTGAAGAACATGTAGGCATACAATAAATATAAATTTTCTCCTCTTTCAGGAAATTACGAACTACATACAAAGAAGGTTCTAATCACTGAAACCGTAAAATAAATTGTAGGGCTAGGGCTTAAAGTAAGAATTAAACGTCTATCTGGCTCCAGTCTCTTACAAATGACGCAGACAATTTTTATTTTTCATAAAAATCCGCAGTCTAATTGTTACAGTTCTTCTTATTTTCTCCTTTTCTTTTTATTATTAGTAGACTCCGGATTTCATGCATTTGTGACAGAATTGAGTAGGTACCATTTGAAACAGTTGAAAGATTAAAAGACTTTAAGAGGTTAGGTTAAGTCTCCACAACACAAGTTGTATCTTCGAAGTACCTTTGTGCCCTCTCGTAAACCCGCTAAAAGACTTGAAGAGTATTAATATATTATTTTCATTACATTAAAATGATTAGTGTAAAATTCAAGTGTATATTTAGCTGCTATGTCTTGCAACTGATGCACAAACTTTTTATTTTGGATAACATGTTACAACTACAATAATCTAGCAATTTGTCAAGGAAAATATTAAAGAAATTGGAAATGGGTACCCGTTTAATGGCGTATTCTAATGGAACGGTAAGAAAGAAAGTGGTAGTAATCGATACGACAGGGAAGTAGTTACCGAAGTGCCCACAGGTTTCGAGGATTGAAATAGCGACGCTCTACGGGTTGTCCGATCCAATGGAAACGTCTGTCGATTACGTAAAATAAGGAAGTGACGTATCGGTAAATAGTGGGAACCGATAACGACTGCCGAATCGATAAGACTCGATACTGACGACTCTGGAGTTGAAGGATGGGGTATTGGAAGTCCTTGGACAGTAGCGTTCAATGGTGGGATTATCTCGTTTTGATACAGGCAGCTATAGGCTGCGAGACTGAATACTCGAGATAGCACGCTCATAGATCAGGATATTTACGAACGAGGACTCGTAGGATTTCCTACAAGTTGTTTCGGACGGAAAAAGTGTAACGTAGACAGGTTTGGTATCTCGGGAATTGATAAACCGCTTCTAATTTATGAGATGTAATCGTGTATACACGTAACATACGGCGATGTGTGTATCATAAGTTGGCTGTGTACTTCCTAGTATCAACAATCTCAGGTGCGGGGGGCTCGATATTGGCGACTATAGAGTTCCCGAAGTTAATAAGACTTCAGAGCAGAGTTCACAAAGCCAATATGGTCTTGTTAAACCCGGTGCAAAAGACAGACACGTAAGACTCGTATGACCTAGTTGGTATTGAAGCTGCTAAAGTATGCAAGTACTCAGACCCTCTCAGAATTCAGCTCCACGTAACCAATACTCAAGCTTGGGAACCTGATATTAGTCGTTCGGATTTAATGCAACTAGTAGACTGCGGATCTCAAAATTTGAAATCAGCGTGAAAAAATCTACGGGAAATGATATATAGCATGTTAGAAAAAAAATTTTTCCGCGCGTGGTACTGGAGAAACCACGTTTTCTTGAAATTCTACATGTTTAACGAATTTTCTCAACGTTAAAAAACGTTCGTACCATAATCTTCCTATTTTTTCCATATTCTGCAAAGTATCAGCTTTAATTTAAAAAAAATTTCATCGCTCTACTTCATTTCTATCGAAAGTTCTTTGATTTTTAATCGAGTTTGGTCCAAATTTTCCATTGTGGGCCGGCGCGTCAGGCAGCCGCTGTACGTGGCGCGCTAATTTCTGCGAAGCACTAACTTCAAACACAGCTGCCATAGGTAAAAAATTGTCGCAGCGAGTTCATGGAGTACTGAATCGAATCGGCAGAATCTCGGCTTCAATCTGACGTTCGGATCATGGTATTGCGATCATTTCTCGCCGAGATATAGCGAGTTAAAGGAAAAATGGAAATTGTGCATTTTTTAAGCATATTTTCAGAAACACCTGGTATATCGAAATGTTAATGAAATTGAAAAAACAAAAGAAGTGCCTTGAAGAGAAAGAAACGCTTTTTCTATTGCTTTTTTGCACAAGATTCTACGATAATTTTTTCGCTTTCTGGAGCCAGTTAAAGTTAAAAAGCCCATATTTACTTCAATGTTGAATAACTCGAATAAAAAAAATCGCAAAATATTCAACAACCACACAATTTACACAGGAAACATAGCCCTTCCAAATGATATTAACGCGATTTATCAAAAAAATTTGTTGCTCCCCGTGTGATGTTCCAAAGTTGCACAAAATTTTTATTAACCGTCAATGTTGTCTTCATCTCGCTATAACTTTGTAAAAAACCAACATAGCAACAATTTGAAACAGAGCATTTGAAATTAAAGGTTTCAGGTTTTCAAACCATTGTTTAACGATATCGATGCGGCAATTTTTGTATTCTTCCAAAGAATTCAAATTTTTTCCGTTCAGCGAATTTTGCAAAGAGCGGGAAAATATGGTAGTCCGAAGGTGCCAAGTCAGGGCTATATGGAGGGTGCAGTAAGCCATCCCAGCCATTATGGTAATTCTAATACATTAATTGTAAAAAATTAAAGAAGTTCTTCTTGAGATATCTCCTTGATATCTATTGACGAGGTTTTCCGCTAACCATATCGATACAGTCCATTGTATGTGTGAATAAACGCGGCCAGATGTAATTTCATTGATAAAGAAGCGAAGTATTTTAGAACGGCCTCTCTTCTGGCATGTAAGTACGTCTGCGTACGATTTTTGCTCAATGCCAACCCCGAGCGAAACGAATTTTTATCGCGAACCCCATTTGGCACCGGTATCGTATTTCCCGCAGCCAATAACCCTCGGAGACCGGAATAGTATGCGTTATATCGTGGAAGTTTGAATTTTATCAAAAAACTTCTTGGCCCCTTGCCGGACAATAACGTTACATCGATTGGATTATTCATAAGCTCGTTTCACGAGTGATACTCCCTCTCGTGAGCACTGGCAGTTCGTATTTCAGAGAAGTCAGACGCCAAGGCGATCATCTAACATTGTCGAATTTGCATTATCACTAGTCTGCGAATCTTGATTTGCGTAGGTTATATACGAGGGTTAATTTAGTAAAAATAATCGGTGCAAGTTCTCCGCTGTATGGAACAATATCTGCTTGCCAAAATTGGCGACTGGGAGACGAGGGAGAGGAGGGGACAAGAGAAAATTCGTAATTCAAAGGAACCCGCGGTAGACGCAGCATTAAATCACTCATGACATCGATCCGCGCCCTTTTCTCGGAACAATGTTACCATGCCCACGCTGTTCTACCGCGAATCAAGTTCGACCGAGCAGAAATGAACACGGAATTTGTCTCTGTCCTCGTCGTCCCTCTACCCACCCCCTAACAGGTCTAACCCCTTTTCATTCGAGTCCGAGACTATGCCTGGGGGATGACAATCGTGGAGAGCCTGCCGGAAAGTTTGCCGTGCAACGATACCGGAGGCTCGTAGGCCAAGGAATTACCGAAACACTTAACAAACATGAAACCATTTAGCGGAGAGCGACGACGCAACGATACCTGACAGATGAAGATGTCTAATAGAACCGTGTCTCGTTAAAATGCAGTTCGGAACTTGCTCGGAACCGACGGCGACGGCGACGCGACGGCTGGGAGAACTTGAAATTACTCGGGAATCACGCGCAGACATCCGAACATCCCGAGGGTAGCCCGTAGTCATTTATTTGCGACAGAACTGCGGGAACCTCGTTCACGCGAAATTCGGTTTCGTTAACTAACGACCGGAGACGTACACCGTTCATTGTAACTTCTAATTTTCGGTTATGAGACTTCGACGTGGTCACCACCGGCCTCATGGCGGAACTTCGCCGCTGCGTTCACGTTTGTTGCAATTAAAACAAACATTCCCGTACCTACGTACCGGAAGAATGTTACGGCGAAGATAAATGACTCGAGTAGACTGCGAGCTTTCCCGGTTTATGTAGTACCTTTGTCTCTTGTGACTTTGCGTAGAAAGACTTATTAATAGACTGCGGATGTTTATTCGTTTCACAATTTTTCTAGACGAATTTTAAGAAAGTGGAGTAAAATACAATGTTATTTCCAGTGGTAGTAGACTTTGCAGATCTCAACAAAATAAAAATTGTACTAAATTTTGTTGAATTTTGTATTCCACCCTTTTTCGAAAATTTTCAGCGTACTTATTAAATTGAAAAACAACATACGCGTGGCAGAAGTGAAGGTTCTTGCAGTCTAGTAATGTTTAGAAATAAATTAAGATTAGAAATGGCAAATAATCCTAATGAAGCGACAACAAGATCAGGAACTCTCGATGCAGTATTTGCAAAACATTTAGACAAAATTGAATCAAGAATATTTATATCATATTTTAGCTATCACAAGCCAATTGTTTCAATGGTACAATCATAGAAAATCATAGAAAAAATAAAGAACGATCAAAATTTGCGACGCAAAGAAGGAGAGCGTATGGGAAATGCTATGAACAATGTTTCTTTCTTTCTTTCTTTCGCTAGATAAAAGATCAATCCAGCGCAGATGTATCCCAAAATGGCCTATTTTTGCGTTCTCGAGGCGTAATTTGCATTAAAAAAAATTAATTTATGTTATCGGCGCACAGGTTCGATCCAAAATCAAGACAAAGCAATTTTGCAATTTAAAAGATTTTTCTCGACGTTTTAATCCAAGTATGGATCACCTTCAAGAGAATTTTGCGGTTGCTATGTGTAAATTGTTTAAAAGTGTATAAATTTGCAGTTTATAAGTGTAGCGTTAAACTGTATAAATTAGAGTTTAGTTCGTGACAGCATGGAATTCAGTTGCAAATTTATACATTTATAAACAATTTACACATAGCAAACGCAAAATTGTCTTGAAGATGATCCATACTTGGATCGAGACGTTGAAAAAAATCTTTTAAATTGCAAAATTGCTTTGTCTTGATTTTGGATCGAACCTGAGCGCCGATAACATAAACTAATTTCTAGTAATTTGCATTATTCGGCAGCATGTGTGTTGTCGTGTATCATTTGACAGCCACGATAGGCGACAGCATTGTCGCACAGCCACGACTCTGCTACATGCAGCCGAATAATGTAAATTACGCCTCGAAAACGCAAAAATAGGCCATTTTGGGATACATCCGCGCTAGATTGATCTTTTATCTAGCGATTCTGACTACGCAGAGGCCCCAAATGTGCATTAGCGAGAGGACAAACGTTGCGTGCCGGAGCCTTGCAACTTCGTGTAGAAAAGGAGGGTTCTGTGAAATTACAGTTCCAGCGATACGAGCGTTGATGTCTGTTTCTGATCATTGAGTCACTGTATCGGTAAAACAGAGGATGAAAAAAAGATATTGCCGGTAAATTGTGCTCCATGCGCAAACGTCAGGTCACTATACAGAGCCTCTCGGGCAGACACCATGCTGTCGAGTATTGCAAATTACTCATCGAAAACGCAAAAATAGGCCACCTTAGGATCCTTGCGCGCTAGATTGATCTTTTATCAAGCGATTGTGACTACGTGCGGGCCTAGAATGTGCATTAGAGAGAGGACATTCGTCGAGAGCGGACCCTTGCAATCCTCGTGTACATGTATGTACATATGTGTCTACCGGCAACATTTACTGATGCAGTGACTGTAGCAAATGTACCCAGCTCCCTTACTGGACGGAGCTCAAACTAATTTCGAGGTCAAAGCCAGATCTACGCCCTTAATAATAAATTATTATCGATTACCGATAAAGTGACCGACGACTCGCGGTGACTGAATGTGAGAAATAGACATCAGCGCTCGTACCGGAAGTGTATCGTCACAGAACCCTCGCTTTTGTATTTCTGTATTTGACAAACTGTGTGTTTAAAAACGTATAGTTTAACATAATAAACGTTGCATTGACATCGTATGTGTCCCTGCCAGCGGGGTTGCCTCCAACTTTTTCTATAAGAACCCTACATCTCTCGATATTTAAGAAAATGTATGTCTCTTGACAGTAGCAGCACTGTCGCGCCGCCCAATGCTTCTCGCGGCTCCGCTACATTCTGCCGAATAATGCAAATTACGCCTCGAAAACGCAAAAGTAAGTCAAATTGGAATACGTCCCCGCTAGATTGATCTTTTATCTAGCGATTGTGACTACGTACGGACCATTTATTAAATGCCGGACCCTTGCAATTCTGTGTACGTATATGTGTCTAATGGTGTGCGAGTGTGTCACCACACTCTCGCTCGAAAGCGGATCGGCTAACCATCCTCACCACTTCCGTTATGCATTTTCGTATCGCGAATTCCATAACACGAAAATAGTCACTTGACGCTTACACCCTGCCAAAAGAAGTTTCACTTCAATAATAAGAAATTACAACCGCAATCTTTTGGATTTGGAAAATTTGGGCAATTGCGGTAGAGACATTTGCGACAGTTACGGAGAAGATTGGACGAGAGCCCAACCCTGTGGATTTTGAAGTCCCGAAGAAACGTCGCGTGTGGCGATACACATCGAGGTTACTTAGAAGCGTGGTTCGAAGAGGACAGAGAGGCTCGTCGAGCGACACAGGCCAAAGTTCGTGCCGCGACAAAAACGCGAGGTGTGTCATCAGCGTGTATCCAGCGGCGCAGACAAGCGAAAGAGCACGTTGAACCGGGGCTACGCAATCCCCTTTCTCGACGAGTCACGTGCAACGCATCTCGGAAACAGGACATGGCCGAGAGTCTGGGTCGGGGGTTGCTCGTGGCAGAATGCCACGATGAACGAGACGCCAACGTATGCTGCAGGCCGCGTTCAAACGACAAAAGCACTGATGCGCTTCTCACGGACCTACGGCTCGCACCGAACGCCATGCAGATGCTCTCGAGGATGTCCTTCGCGCGTCGTTATGCTAATGATCGTTGTCCCCCGATCTTCCTTATCCTCCTTTCACCCCTTTGATGGATAACTGACTTTGCAAACAGCAATCCACCGCGCAGTGGTCCAGGAACCTGCTTTTTGTGGTCAAAATTCAATTTTTCACCTTTCCAATTTCGACAAAATTCGTTTTCTCTCATATGAGGACCCTTCCTAAAAATATGAGAATACAACCTCATTGATTTATAGAAATTTATTCAGGGCAAAATATTTATTTTTATGTATTGTAATCACGTTGGGAAAAATACCGCAGTAATAGGTACGTTTACCCTAAGCGGTCGTGCATTCGTTTGTAGCTATTCACCCGACTCGTTGCAGGGCTTTCGTCAGAAAAGAGGTACGGCCATCTTGAATGTGAATTCTCCAGATCGATAGTCGTGCGGTTGAGTTGATTGATCCTACGCGATTTACCATTCATTTATGCGTTCGTGTTCAAGTTACGTTCTGTCGGTATTGAAATTGTGTTAAAGCCGAATATGTACTAGCTTCTACAATTAAACATTTCAGTTAATGTAATTTCAAGAGAAACTTAAATATACCTATACTGCTTCTTGCAACTAATACAGTAGACAATATCGTAGACTGCAGGCAGCTTCAAGTCGCATTTTCAAACGTAGCACGATCAATAATTCAACAACCCCACATTATACGAAATATTACGCGCAGATCGTAGATCATTAAAACGAGATTCACAGCCGACAGCGCTAAATCGTAAATATGAATTACAAACTGCACGGCCTCGCGGAAAAACAATTAGTTGCCTCGTTTCCGGAGCAGTTTGACCATTAAAATTTTCGAAATCGAGTCCCTCTCTTTCGCGACATTCACACGCGATAACAATCGCGAGAATTAAATTTTGTTCATTTACGCGACACGCCGCCGCGTGTTCCACCGTTATATTTTATACACCTCACTTAATACCCCATTTAACACTCGGATCGTATAATTCGACATGACTAATGAATCGCAGATAATTAAACCATTATTTGATTCTCGGGGACTGCGCGGGGGCCGAGGTTCTTTTTCTTTTTCGAATCGCGGCGTTAATAACGGATAACCGATGCAGAAACGTTTTTCTTTTTTATTTTCGCGTCTGCCCCTTCCCCCATGGATTTATAGTTATGCGCGTGCAAGAGGGAAAGCAAAGAAATCGATTTCTCTAATCTTCCGCGGCAAGTACTGCACTACGGGACCATAAATTCCTGCCAGCCGTTACATCCAGTTACATGCTGCCAGGCGTAAAATAAGGAACCGATAAGAATTGTTAATGGACCGTTTTAACTCGCTTTTTATTGGCCACCGGTGGTCCAGATGTTTGTTATGATCGCTTCGCTGACGACCACTTCAATCACAACCGTTCTGCTGAATAATTCAATCTTCAATTTGAAATCATTGAAACTTCAATGTACGAGAATCAATTATTTTCTTACGCAATTATTAGGTGTACAAATTAATTCCTGGCTTTCGGAATTCGTCGAGCACTATGTTGAAGGTCCATTAGCTACTTTGTAAGTTGTTTCTAAATGGTTGATAAGTGCACGAATTTTTCAAATTGATAATTGAAAATTGAATATTCCGTCAAATCAGTCTTCAGTTTGAAATCACTGAAATCTTTAATGTACGGGAATCAATTATTTTCTTACGCAATTATTTGGTGTGCAAATTAATCTGGCTTTCGGAATTTGTCAAGCACCATGTTGAAGGTCCATTAACTACTTTGTAAGTTGTTTCAGAATGATCAATAAGTGCACGAATTAATTTGTACACCTAATATTTCGTGTGGAATGACGTCTTAGATTTTTCATGTTATAGAACTTCGACAAATGTAACAACCTACACTTAGAAAGACGAACGGTTCCTTTGTAATTAGTTTCTGGCGCAGCAGCAGTCAGTTTAGCGATCCGTTTCCGAGCGTAACCCTTTATCGGATCGAACAACCTCTTAGGATTTAATGTCGCGGGTCCGCCTTCCAATATCCGCTGTAATATATCCGCCGGGTACCATTTTCCACGGCGAGATTTGTCGCTGGGAAAGAGCCAATATGGAAGAATTATCGTCGACCTCTTGTGGCCTTCGAATCACATGTCACTCGTAAGCACTTTCCGTTCCCATCGATTCCGCACGTGAAATCAGCAATTTCTAATTATCTTAACGCCCCCGGTCACTACGGCAATTCAACCGATCCTTTTTACTTTCATCGTTTTATCATCCTAATCGCAAAGAAATAATACTAGAGTGCCATTTTCGTATCATCGTTGTCACTAGACTGCGGGATCTTTATGCATTTATGACTTACGAAAATTTTCAAAAAATGCTAGAATACAGGGACCAAAAATAACAGTTATTCTAAAATTACCTGCAACAAAAATCATTAATAAAAAGTTTTTATTGATGAAATTTAAGATGATCTACACAAAATATAAAGAAAAATAGTCGAAGAACAAAATGATTAAAAAATATTGATTTTTATACTTTTTGGTTACAAATAACTGTTATTAGTGTCCAAAATATTGGATCCTCTTCGATAACTGTTATCGATGAAGAAAAACTGTTTGCATTGCTCAAAGCAGTTATCGATAAGAAAAGTTCATTTCGATCACTCATAACTAGGGTTGCCAGATCTTCTATATTTGATATGAGTCTTCTATATTTGATCTTGATCTTTACGTAGCTATAGGAATTTTCAAAAATCTTTGTTTAAACAAAAAAGTTTAAAATGTGCTGTGTACCTCTATACTTGAACTCCGCTATTTTGAGCCTATCTCATACACATATACATAATTGCAGTTTTCACTACTTCTTCTACAATTTGGATAAAACATTTCTGGCAACCCTACTCATAACAGTTATCAATGAGAAAATTTATTTCGATCGGCCATAACAGTTATCGATGATCGAATTTCTTTTCACTTGTTCATAATAATTATTGATGTGAAAATTCATTTCGGTTGGTTATTTAATTATTGAGTTGTCTACTCTTTTTCGGATGGGGCAAGCCTGTGAAATTCATCGAGAAGGTTTCGTACAACGAAAATGGGAAAATCAGAAATATAGATTCCCGTATTTATCAAAACTAGCGTGCATAATTCACGCTGCGCCCGCAATTCATGTTAGCGTTAAACGAGCCTTTTCTGCTCTGAAATTAACGCTAGATGATTTGCGATATAATTAGTCAGGAGAAAATTTGGAAAAACTCATGTATGTCACATTAAATTTTGATTGTTGCAATTAATTTTGTGAATAAAAAATTTATGAAATAATTAATTGTCTACCATTTGAAAGTTGTACTATTTAATAATGACTATTACAAATTTCCTTCATCAATAACTGTTATGAGCGATCGAAATGAACTTCTCTCATTGATAACTATTATGAGCGATCAAATTAAACTCTCGTCAACAACTGTTATGAGCGACCGAAATAAACTTCTCATATCGATAACTGCTATGAACGATCGAAATAAATTCCTCTCGTCGACAACTGTTATGAGCGACCGAAATAAACTTCTCCCATGGATAACTGTTACGAGCGATTGAAATTTTCTCTGATTGATAACTGTTATAAGTAGACAGCGGATCTTTATGCAAAATTAATATGCAAAATATGCAAAAATATATGCAAAATATTAGGTTAATCGGAAAGTTCCGTCCGTTTAACGTCGAGTAGCCGTAGCTCAAACTGTCATTAACTATAACGTCTAAAGTAAGGTTAACTTTTTAGTTTGGACATCTTTCAATAAAACTCAATACATAACAATATACGCTTGCATCAATAACATCGTTTCTTTCTACATTGAAAATGTAGGAATTTGAGCCAAATAAGCGTCATTTGCGCGAAGTGTTAACGTTTTGCTTCAATTGGAAGAAAACTGCAGCTGAAGCTCATAGAATGATTGTAGACGTTTATGGCGATAATGCTGTTTCCGATGAAGCATGTAGGGAGTGGTTTCGACGCTTTAAAAATGATGATTTTACTGTGGAGGACAAGAGCGTTCTGGACGGCCACGAGTATTCGAAGACGAAAAATTGCAGGCATTGGTGGATGAAGATCCATGTCAAACGCAACAACAAATTGCAGAAGCGTTAAATTGTGCTCAATCTGTCATTTCTGATCGTTTAAAAGCCTTGGGGAAAGTCTACAAGGAAGGAAAGTGGATCCCATATGAACTCAAGCCAAGAGACTTTGAAAAATCTGCAGAATTCTGCTTGCGAAACGTCACAAAAGTTGCCAACGAAACGTTAGAAACACTTCGCTGGGAGGTGCTATCCTATGCGGCTTATTAGCCAGACTGTGCCCCTTCTGATTATCACTTGTTTCGGTCGATGGCACACGTACTTGCTGATGAATGATTTAATTCTTACGAAGATGTCGAAAAAGTGGATCTCTGACTGGATAACCTCCAAAGATGACTCATTCTTCCGTCGCAGAATTCGCTTGCTGCCCGAAAGATGGGGAAAAGTCATCGCTAACGATGGACAATATTTTGTTTAATGTACTTTTTCATTTTGTTTCTTAAATAAAGCTCTACTTTTTGTAAAACAAAACGGACGGAACTTTCCGATTGACCTAATATATGCGAAATATATAGAAAACCATATGCAAAATATATAGAAAATAGTGAAACCAATTACAGTGTATACATATTTTCATTTATTGTTTGCTGTAATTTGCATTACAATATGTAACTATGATTTTTTCCATATTGTCAACGGTAAGTTGATGTCTTTTCTCGCTGAAGATTAATTTGTACACTGAGAATGTCTAACATTACAGGACGTAATTGGTGCATAATGCATACCATATACATATGTATTTTTTTCCAATATCTTGCATCAATTTCGTCTGGTCCTTCAGTAGTGGACGCAAATAGGGCTTTGTTAAATTTTAACAAAGGATCAAATACTGGATTTTTTTAAAGATCTTCTTCCATTTATTTCGAGTTATTTCTCCACAAACACCAGATACCCGTTCCAGCTCTTCAGTAATATCAGTAACTAATTTTACTGATTCCTGCAGTAGGAATCCTTCTGTTTCTAATTTTGCTATGGTAACTGGCAATCTCCAGAAATTAGTTGCAATATAGTTCAAGTCATTAAATAACGTCTAATTTTTCATCACATGTTGGGCTAATCTAACGCTATTTACATTTCCGTCATCGAATGACTCAATGACCTGGAAATAAATTTTTAAGGCCAAGGCCAATTATATGATATGACATGATTCATATCACATAACGGTTCTTTACAATTATATACACACGTACACATGTAAGTACATATGTATGTACAATTAAATGCAAAATATGTAAAAAATATGCAATATATGCGAAAAATATGCAATATGTAAAATGTGCAAAATATTACTATATTCTCAAAATCCCCTACAGACAACGTAAATTTCTGTCGAGGTCCCATAACTTTACCTACTTTCTATAAAAATATGCATTTGCATAAACATCCGCTGTCTAGTTATAAGTGATCGAAATGAATTTCTCTCGACGATAACATTTACCAACAAGAGACAACAATTTTCGGTTACTTATAATCCTTATTCGTAACCAATACGATTTTAGTCGTTGAAATACTTGTTACTCTATGACTTGTTTTGGTTATAACAGTCATGGTCCCTGCTAGAATATAAAATTCGTTAGAATTTAGTAAGATTTTGATTTGTTTCGGATCTACAAAGACTGTTCCCACTAAAAATTCGAAATTGCATAAACATTTGCAGTCTAGTTATCACAGTCTAATAAATGTTTTTCAACGAATCCGAACATATCTCCAGCAGACGAACCACACAAATATCTCCCGATACCAGCCACTGAATCGTGATCACGCGATCATCGACAACTGGAAACATGCTTACCGACAACGCATGCGAGCGAGGCCCGAAAATACCGTGATCCCTTCCGCTAACGAGTCTGGCAAACAGAGAGAAATTCCCCGAACGGAACGTTCAATTAACAAATTCCATTAATCCGACTCCGGGTATATTCGATAAACAAGAAAAAGTGAATGTAAACGATACCGGCGCGGATTTTTCACGATCCGTTGCGTTCGATTCTCGGAGCGGTACGTGCGTGTGTATGCGTCGTGTAGATAGGTATTGGAGGATTGTAATCTCGGCTACCTCGATACACCGTGATAATATATCCGCGGGGGTGACCGTGCCTAGTCGCGATACGTTATTGGAAGAACGCCAATACCCGATGATTTACCATGAAATCCGCTAGTTATTGCGTGGGAAACGCGGTCTCATTATTTATACGTTATATCGCGCCCGGTACTTTTCCGGCGAGAGGGCCCCGGGAAAATAAACTGCTGTCTGCGGCTCGATGAAATAAGCGATTTTCGCGGGTGCCGAGCGACGAAACAGAGGGAAAGAGGGACACAAGAGGGGGCGAGACGAACCCCCAAACGACGCAGACGGCAACGAGAAATCGATGTCGAACAAGCGCGCCGAATTATTGCCGGATGTTTGGCAACCGCCGCCGACTTACAATCTTCGGTGTCTCTTACTGCAAGATAACCGGCGGACCTTGTTGAAATTGAGCGATCGCGACGTCGCGTCGTGATGTTGGCGTCGGCGTCGGTTCGATTAGCACTTGAATTTGGATCCCTAGGATCTACTTGGGATCGTGGGATTGAGATCGGGTTCGAGCGTCAGTCTCAAAGGGACGCTGAAGACTGCATTGGAGTGGCAAATGGACGCTGTAAGCCGCGCAGCTCTAGCGGAAAACGCATAACTGGTTGGACAAAGAGACACTTGGTTTGTTCTTCAGAGCTACGGTTTTGATTGGAGATCTCGATTTGATTAAGTCGTGAACAGTTCACATGTTCAGTACATGTTCAGGTAATTGATGGCTTACCAAAATCATGAAATGTTTCATTATTTGCAGATGATATTGCTTCGTATATTAGATTTTCTTCTGTGAAAAGGCAAAAATAATTTTGGAGAAGGCGATTAATGTTATTAGTATCAACCTGCTCAATATTGGGCTTGTTCTCACCCCAAGTAAAACGGGTCTCCTCCATTTTAATAATAAAAGAATCCCATTTGACGATGTACAAATAAAGGTTGGACGCTGCATTGTTAAATCAGTTAAATATGTTAGATTTCTGGGAATCATATTTGACAACCGATTGACTTTCGGACCACATGTAGATCATATGTACAATAAATGTATAAAATTACTAAATATGATAAAATTCTTGTGCGGAACGTGTTGGCGATCGGATCCCTTGACTTTATTAATAATATATAAAAGCTACATACGCTCTATCATATACTACAGATGCTTTCTATATTGGCCAATAACGGTATCTCTTAGAAATAAGTAAACAAAAATTCAAAATTCAGCTGTCAGAATTGAACTTGGCTATCGTAGAAGCACTTCTCTCAATGTAATGATAGCAGTATCCAAATTGATGCTACTATCAGACAGGTCAATTTTTCTATGCGAACGATACCTTGCTAAAATTGTTTCAAACAAAGGTTTCAAAATTTTTAATACTGTCACTAAATACCTTCATCATTCCAAAAGGAAATACTCTAGATTAAAAAACAAAATTCTTGACATATGCATTGATCGCCTTCCTGAGTTAAAGGATACAATTATCTCTAATAATAATTACAATTTATATTGCCATGATTTCAATACTTTGGTAACATCCACCCCAATCAACATAACTCTGGGATCAGAGCTCAAAGTTGATCCAAACCTTCAAATTTAAAAAATCCTAATAAACAACGGCGCCACGGCCATGTTTACCGATGGTAGCAAAATCGCTAATGCTGATTATGTTGGTTGTTCTTGTATTTGTTATGACTTAAACATTCGTTTAAAAAAAAGTATCGATAGAAACGCGTCGATCTTTACGGCGGAATGCTTGGCCCTGTGCGACGCTATCGACATTATACTTCAGCATAGAAATCGCTCTTTTGCTATTTTTACCGATTCTTTGAGTGCCTTGCTTAGTCTAAAGTCCATTAGCTTCAAAATCATAACAAATCCTTTCATTCTCGAAATTAAAAAGAAGTATGTGAAATTCTGTCAGGACAACTCACACTCCATAAAATTTTTCTGGATCCCTTCACACATAGGAGTGTATGGAAATGAAGATGCGGACTCCCTTGCAAAAGCTGCCATATCTTCGAACTCAGCGGACATTTCTCAAGTTCCTTTCACCGATTTTACTTGTCACCTCAGACTAAAAGACATTCTCAACACTCGATCCTCAATTACTGAGCAAGGCACCATCAAGGGTATAATATTATTTCCAAAATTTCTACAACCCAAATCAAACTCCCTGGTTTGCTCAAAATTTTGATGACCACATTAAAAGAGGTTTTATATCCACAGTAGACCGTGTCAGGGCCAATCATTATAATCTCGTTGCCTCTCTGTAGCGAGTAAATTTTGTTAGTGATCCTAGTTGTAAGTGTAATTATTAGACAGCGGATCTTTATGCATTTATAACAAAAATGGGTAGCTGTAATTTAAAACATTAAAAACAGTAGACGAATTTAGACAGGCCTTTATATTATTTTCATCCTTTTCAACATCGTAAGAGAGAAAGTAGAGTTCTACGTCATTGCAGTTTGTTGCAATTCAGGTGGAAAATTTTTATTTTGCATAAAGATCCGCTGTCTAGTAATTATAGCTCCGAGGACTTAGATCATGTTTTGTGGCAGTGTTGTCTTTATGATTCCCAAAGAATTAAATTAGTTAATAAATCGCGTAAAATTAAGTTTTTTCTACCATTAAAAGCGAACATTTTCTTTGCTAAACCTAATGTTAAAGCCTATGAATATATCTTTCAGTTTTTAAACGACTGCAATCTACATCTCTAGCGATTATTAATTCTGTCATTGTACGCTAACTGTAAGACTACTGTAAAAATTGTTAAAACTGAAATAAATCTATAATAGGTTTCAGTGGCTCAATAAAAAAGAAAGAAATGAGATAGTTCATTGAACGGATTAAAATGAACCGAGTAAATGCACATTTATGTTGACAGTGTTCCCCGTTACGTGACCAAGAATAAATTTGAAAATCATTGCGGCAAAATTATTCAGAAATTAACAAAACCTATACGCAGCGCAAACACTGGCTGCGTTCCATCCACGCGGTTTTAATGGTTTTTTAATTTTGTAATTTGCACGCGCAGCAGCATAAGCGAGTAAGTATCGTTACGTTTCCGCAGTGACTGCACGGAATTACATCGTTTTATTTTCCGCGCGTTGTTTACTCTCAATTATTTTAACATGGCAGTTGTTATTGTTAATAAAAGCCGAGCAAGCGCCGGGACGCTGGAATCGAAGCAGCGAGAAATTGATTGGGTTTACGTGTTCCATTATGCACGATCGGCGAACAAAAATATTCACGTTCAATCCAAAACCTCTCTGGATTTGTATTCCACGGATTTTTCCATACTAACGATTTCGAGTGTTTTCACTATGTATAAGCTTACCGGGCTTTAATTAAATTGAAGCGTATTGCGCAAATATCGTGGCCGAAGCCGCGAAATTAAAAGAGCGATTGATACGCCGACGGAATTCGAGATGAAGCTGGTGGCTTCGTTTTCACAGGATCGCGGATATTGTAGACGTGGCCAGCAGATATGCCATTTCTATTAAAAAACGTCAAGCCATTATTTATGACCAGACTGCGGATTTTCGTAGTAGAAATAAATGATTCTTTTTATTTCCAGTCGAAGTTGAAATATCGACATTAAGGGGGTAGACTCGTTCTTCCAGGACTGCAAGGGTGCGGAATGCGAGAATGCGAGTTCTCATTTCTCGATAATAGAAAGATGGGGTTTTCTACTGAAAAAGTAGTGAAAATCGCCGGATAAAAGATTCGATCTAGGCCGCGATCGCCCTGAAAAGTATTATTTTTTCGTTTATGAAGAGTGATTTTCATTATTCGGCATCATATAATTTGCATTATTCGGAAGCACACAGCTGCCCATTTACAGTGAACCACGAAAGTATTTGAACGCACTTGAAAACAGTACAACTTTTTTATGACCTGACCAAACAACCTGACTTTCTTTGAGCAGTTAGGAGAATTGATTTACCAAATGACACGCAAAAAAGATTTTGAAAAAATTGCAATTGCTAAGAATTACATGAGATAGTACTTTTACTATGTATCTTTTTACTATGTATATGTGTATATGGTGCCTCTTTAGACACCATTTATAACTTTTTCATTAGAGCCCATAATGAAAATTTAAAATATGCGTTTTGTAGATGCATGTTAGTAGGGATGGGATCAAGTATCTCGCAAACAGGTTTGAACTTTGATTGATTGAATTCCAACTCTCTGTAGGTACTTTAAAAAACAGAAATAGTACTCCTAAGTATACTCGAACATATACCAGACAGTTTTGAACCTTTTACAAGTACTTTGGTAAACGGAAATAATACTTGCAAGTATATTCGAATCTTGGTCGAACAGATTCAAAACTTTTATGAATATCGTACCGGAAATTCTTTGATTTTTCTAATGATTATTTTTTTACCTTTAAGATCAATTATGTTGTCCTCTAATGCACAATTCAGCATGTATAATTATAATTTCATAATCTATCGCAAATATTATTCTTAATAGTTAATAACTTAATAATATTATTCTTAAATAGTTACGAATTTAATAAAGAAAGTGCTTAAAACCTATTATGCAGTTCTGATTTCCAAGATTCGAGTACTACTTGTGAAAGATTCGATTCCTTTCAACATCGAAGTACTTATAAGTATCTTTTCGAAACTTGTAAGTACTCATTCCGAGGTTCGATATCAGTTTGTATAAAATGAATACTTTTCAAATATAATTATTGAAACATTATTGCTTTCAAGTAGTAATCGAAACCCATGAAATGAAACTTGGTTATTTGTTACGGAGCGAGCGAGCATCTCCCCGACGCGCGGGACGACCGATCGCGATACCGACAATATCGACGCGCGAGTCACTGATTGCTCCATCTCTGCGAAGATGTGAGTAATTAGTGGCTCGTGACGTCAGAATGATTCGGCGAACTATGCGTTCGACAAGGACTCCGTTTGCCGAATTCTTCTCCCCGCAGTTCAGAATAATTCCTGGTTACGTAAACACCAGTCTGCAACTCGTCAAACGCGATCCTAGCTATCGCCACATCTCAATTACAACTTAACAAGTTCGGTTTCATTTTAATAAGTTCACATTGTGCATCAAATCACCTTCATCTCGTTTATTCGCTCTCATTTTCTATACATTTAGTGCATAAGTGTTTTCTATAAAGTATGTGTTGAGCCTACCACAAGGTAGACAATAAAATCTGACTTTCAATTCAACGCATCGCTGCACTTGTGCACCCGCTCTATAACATTATTGAAATTGACTCGGATCCGTGAGTATACATATATTTAACTTGATCCCATCCCTACATGTTAGTTATACACATGCTGAAAATGTAAGAATACTGTGGATTTTAAGCAGAAACTGACCAAAAGTCGCGAAAGCCTATGATTTTCACCACATTTAACCACTTGTAGCTCTTGGGTATGTTAATCGATTATGATGAAATTTTCAGCATGTGTATAACTAACATAGATCTACAGAACATATATTTTAAATTTTCATTAAAGGCCGAAATAAAAAAGTTTTAAAAAATGCTTTTTTTATTTTTACATGCAACCTCGTAAATCGTAATTTTTGGAAAATCTTTTTTGCAGATCATTTAGTAAACCAATGCTTTTAATCGCTTACAAAACATCAGGTCGTTGGTAGAATTATAAAAAAGTTATACTGTTTTAAAGTGCGTTCAAATACTTTCGTGTTCACTGTAGCTATTTGCATGAAGCTGCGACAGCTACATGCTGCCTAGTATGCAAATTACGCCTTGTAAACGTAAAAATAGGACTTTCGAGGGCGATCGCGGCTTAGAATGATCTTTTATCTAGCGTTTTTGAATACTGAAAAAAGTCCCATCTTTGCATTATTGAGAAATGAAAACGCGTATCCCGCAACCTTGCAATCCTGGAAACGAGTCTATCCCCTTAAATGTTGAATCATTTAAAAGAGGGTGTCATGATACGAAGTTTTCTTACCTGGCCAGTTCTCTCTGTAGGTGATGGACTCTCGAGCGTGCTCTCTCGGCTTCAGCCGTAGCATCGCGGACACGAGCTTCGGCTTCCATTCGTTGTCGACGTTCGCGGTCCACATCTCGTTGCGTAGCCTCTCGCTGTAACAAACAAATTGGTGTTCCTGTCATTTAAAACATGCATGGTTCAAATTTTTTCACGCTAGAAACGCGATATGCTTAAAGTTTCATTAGAGGCTTGTCAGATTCAAAATGGTAAGAGTCGAGCTACATTATTCGCAGAAGAAGATCATTCACTTATAGATACCAATAACTCGTTGGTAATTTTCAACGAGGTATGCGAAAACACAAACTGCTACACAATATCTGTGGTTGTCAGGAAGAACGCCGCATGTCACACATTTTCACTTTCAAGATATTGCCGTTTAAAGTTTTGGTCACTAATGCTTTGCCATAGGATATCGGTTCAATTGCATTATTTTTTGGGGCCTTTTGAATTTATTTGCGTGATTTTTTTTCTGGTAAATACGTAAATCCTATACTATGAAGCTCAATTAAGACATAAACTCAATTTTTTTGAAATTGTGATATGCGGCGTTTTTCCTGACAACCACAGATATACCGATGACAGTAAAATTACTGGATCCAATTGTGTTGGTTCCGCCTGCCTATGTCCGGAGCTCAGAGTTGGCAAAATTTTATTTAAATAAAAATTTCGAATAAAGGGGGTTTAAAACCCACTTGGAACAAAGGGTATAGCCGGATAAGCATGGGCCAGCGGCCCCCGCTCCGATGTTCCTGATTCCTGTCTTAAAACATCGTTTTATGTCTAAAAAAATATTGTGTAAAATTTCAAATGTCTACCCCCACCGATAGGGGTGATATTGAGGTAAATTCCCCCGCACTTAAATGCAATTTGCTCTAGAACGAGAAAAGATATCAACATGGGATGAACGGCAAATAAAAGATATAGGTACACTCTATATTTCAGATTTTTTCAGAATTTTTTGCTAATTATTTATAGTTGAAAATAATTAATTAATTTTTTGGGAATTTTTTTAACTATCTTCCCCTAGGTTGACACCTACCAAACAATTGTAAAATATTGCTATGATTCTAACCTATTTTGTAAAAAAATCTCAGAAGTGTCCGTTTGGTGGATCAGTGTCAAAAAAAATAAAGTATGCCGGCGAACGCCCGGTTTGATCAGTAACGACGCAGCGACCGATTCCCCTTGCGGCGGCTACTGACGGGAGCGAACGGGAAGTCGGCGCTTGTACGGAAAAGCTGATACATGTAAAAATGCGACTAAATCTTCTAATACATGATTACATTTAGAAGTCTAAACAATTATATTCTAGACAATAAAAATCGTTTAGCTTATAAATACATATAAAAAAAAGAAAAAACAAGAAAAGCGCCGACTTCCCGTTCGCTCTCGTCACTAGCCGACACCACTTTTGCACCAATTTTTGAGGATATTTTTCAATTTATCTCAAAAAATAAGGGTCCAGCGAAAAATCGAACTATACCACGCGATAGAGCAGACTTTTAAACATGTTTAAACAATCATAATATATTAATATTGGATGTCACTGTATTCGGGAAAGTCTACAGAATCTTTTGCTGTAAACAACAATCCAATATCTTTTATAATAACACCACAATATTTGTTTAAAGTTGAAAAATATGTTTTTTTTCAAACTCATGTTTCTCTAAAACTGTTCGTATAGGAGAAAAATTAAGGACAGATTCGGAATCAGCGCAAAAAACTCTATAAGAAGGACCTAACAGTATATTGAAAACAAATTTGGTGTTGGACAGTGTTATTCAGGGCAATGAGGATGCGGACAAGGTAGCCAAGTTGGCTGCTTCCTCGACCACCCTCAATTTTCCGAAAGTTCTGTTCACAGATTTATATGAAACATATAAAAAGCAGGCCAAAGAGGAATCTACTGAAATTATCAGGAGGCAAGGGCTATTAAAAATTATTTCCAAAACTTCTTCTGCGTCAGTTCCCTACCCTGGTTCCTTCTTTAACAGACTTAAGAAATGTTTTACTAGTACGGTCAATAGGATGCGGGCGGATCATTATCACTTAGCCTTAGCCACTTCGTTGGCGCGCGTCAGAGTTGGGTATTAATCGATTAAAATTTTAATCATGATTGATTGATTAATGTATACGATTAAAAAAAGAAATCGTCGAAAAATCGACGATTGATTCAATCGATTGATGAAGTTAATCGTCAATCGTTGATTGAATGAAGGAATCGTCGAAAAATCGGCGATTGATGCAATCGATTGATGAAGTTAATCGTCAATCGTTGATTAAAAAAAAGGAATCATCGAAAAATAGGATGATTTAATCAATTGTTGAAGTTAATCGCCTCACGGTCTATCCATAAATTGTAATAAGGAGGGAGAGAGAGACAGAGAGTGGGAGCAGAGAGCGGATGGAGAATTGACAAAAATAATAATATATTTCAACAAAAACATGGTCGTAGCTGTCCAGGAATAATAACTTCAAACATAAAAGCACGTAAACAGAGTTTGTATTATAGACCAAATGACAATACACCTAAACTCAGTTTACATTTTTTTCAGTATTCATACAGTTCTGATTACGTATTTCATTTCGAAATTTCAGCAGTTAATCATTAATCAATTATTCGATTGACGATTAATAATCGTTAATCGCAATTAACGACTAAAGTAGAAATTTAATCGTTAATCGCAATTAACGATTAACAAGTATTTAATCGTTAACCACAATTAACGACTAAACGAGGAGATTAATTGTTAATTGCGATTAACGATTGAAGTAGAAATTTAGTCGTCAATCGTTGATTACATTTTTGCCCAAATCTGGCGCGCGTAAGCATAATTTCTGACGGTAAGTTTAGTTTAAACCACGTCATCTGGCAGTGCGAAAAGTATGACGTCCAAAGGCACAAACTTTTGGAATCTCTAGGTATAAAAAATGGGCTACCGATTACGCCTAAGTATCGACATGTTCATGCTTGTTCAGGCTTGCAGTTATATCCAGTCATATTTCAAAAATTGTAAGTTATCTATTTAAATCCTAATTATACCTTGTAACATTGTAATACCAACCTGTAAAATTGTAACACCAAATTGTAAAGCGAAATGGACCCATTTAAGGGTCTAAAGATCTTCAATTAAAAAAAAAAGAGAAAAGATCATTCACTGGTGGTGTACCAAATATGTCCTATTCTTTTAACGCTCCCCCACATACACACTAGCGCAAGATCATTCGATTCCTATTGAACCAGTTCTCCGAAGCGTCATCCAGGGGCGTCCCACTGCCCTCTATAGTGACTACAAGCAACCGGTGCTCCCCATTTCCTTCGATTCACATGCAAATATCTGCCCGTTCGAGATCGTCGGTTTTTCATCCGGGTGTTTCACTTTTTTGAATCAGCAACGCTTCCCTCGATAATTTCCGGGCTCCGGTGCACGCGCGAAAAATTTTATCGGGCCTCTGTCGACGCTTTTCGGGCTCGAACGAGCATAAGCGAGCGGGTTTTATTGCCCCCCGGGTAACATCCACGAAACGCGAAATGAATCGTAAAAAAAAATCGAAGAAGGAAGGAGCTTAACGAGCAAATAAAACTTCTGTTAGGACTGTTCCAGGCAAATACGCTCTATTTACGATTCGCTTTCCCGTTAGGATAACGCTGATCTGCAGCGATAACCGGCTCCTTTCTTTGCTCCGGCTTCCGGAGGCGCGTTCCATTCGTCCGCGATTCCTTCTGGAATCGCCGTTGCAGATTTTATGGCGGGCCCGGAGCCTCGAGTTTTCTTGCGTTTAAATCAGAAGGAAACGGCCTGAAATGAGGAACGGGAATCGTTTATGCAAATCTGTCGATCGAAACGGTCGCAGAATTGAACGAAACGTTACCGATGTTGCACACCGCGCCGGTTTCTCTTTTTTCACGGGAAAAGGTAAATCGGTTCGCAAGAATCGAGAGGTGCGCGCGAGTTTATTTGCTCGTTGCAGGCAGGATATTACTAAACCGCGGAACTTTATGCAAGTACGAAGTAGAACTGTCTCCATTTAATTATTTTAATGGTAATTATACATGGTTGTTACCTTTTTCCAAATACAAAATCATTGAACTGGAAGCAATGAGAAACAAATCGATGAGAATCACTTCCATTCAGCGATTCAGCAGTTTAATCTCCCCGCCTGTTCCATTTTTCATGTAATATCGGAAATTAATGGAAAAACTGATTGCGTTCGCAACCGCGCACACTTCCGCTTGGACCGACGTTAATTCTCCATAGCTGCACTGCCGGCTATTTTATCGGTAGAACATTGCCGCCCGAATACGCACGAAAAGTTGATTATTTTTAAAAAATTTGAAGTTTCTAATTTTACGTTCGTGAGGTCGGTGACCGCGATCGTTCTCCGGAATTGAAACGATTCCAGGGGTTAGGCGGATTTCGGACATTTTCTTGATTAAACCAAGATGCAAGTTCAACTGCGGACTCAGAGGCAAAAAGGAAAAACGAGAACGAAACCCTGGAAGAGGATGGAGAAGAGCTCGTCGATCTTCGACCGGCTGGTGGGAGGAATTATTCATGAATTTAAATCGAAGCGTTGCACGGTACATTGATTGCACCCTTTTGATTCTGTGAGCAGCTAGAGTTGGCCCCCAGCTTCGGCCCTATCAATAATTGCGCTCGACCAATGTGCCGAAAGCAGTATTTCACGCGATTTAACTCTCGCCGGCCATTATGCCTACGGGCTAATAAATTATCCGAGCCTCCGGAACTTTGAAAATGTGTCGACCGTTCCGTATCGGTTGCTCCGCGAGTTGAATATTCGCCGAAGGACTCGGCAGACCGTCGCTTCATTCCCTTAACGTTTCAATTCCCTCGGAATGCATCGGGACTTCCGTTACTTCGCGACGCTCCACAGGACCACCTCGCAGGATTCCCGCTCGTATCCTTCGAATTCCCCTTACTCACTTACTTATTTTAGTAAAAAAATTCCCGATGAACCACTAACAGCAGAATAATCTAAGCTGATCAGTGATCACTAGACTGCGGATCTTTATGCATTTATGAGTTCTAAAAATTTTAAAAATAGTACAATATAAAATTTCATGAAGTTTAGTACGATTTTTACTAATTCCAGAACTACAAAGACTACTATCACTGAAAATACGATTTCATGTGAATCCACTGTCTTGAAATGTACCTACAAAAATTGAAATTGCATAAACATCCGCAGTCTAGTGATCACGCAAAACAAAAAATAGCTCACGTAATTTTAGTTATTTTCACTTGAAAAAAATCATACTCGTACCTGAAACGCCAATAAACACGTGTAGTGTTCCTGATTTCTCGACATTTTTCATTTCTCGAGAAATGAGAAATAAGACTATATTTCTCGAGAATTTTTAATGAAATAAAAAAATATTCGAAAACTTATGATATTTGGAATATTGTTGATAATATGTATTTATTGAAAGCGCAAAATATTAACTCAATGTTTATTCCTGTCCAATATGTACATTTGGGTGGACCTAAGCTACATATGCTTGGAGAAAAATTTTTATCGATCTACACAATGCACGCAACTATTCAGTATTGTTCCTTCAGGTGAGAAAAAAATTTGTGCGATCGGATAAAAGACTGATGTGGCGCACTTAAATTGAAAATTTTGAAAATTGTGAAATTCACCTTAGCTATGGAACATGGCACATCGTTGGATTTCTCTTTTTTTTAAAATAGCAATATAGAATAATTATATGATCTCCTTTAAATAAAAATAACGATGACCTTGAAATTTCGAAATATGATTTCCAACAAATTTTTTTATTTTGCCATTATATTCACCTTATTGAACAGTGCAAATTTCTCCTCTGACATTTTTTCGTATAATCACAAATAACAGAGATATTTAAATACCTATATTAAAATGTAACATATTTTGACTGATGGTAGGATACAGTCGGTGTTCAAATTATTAAAAATTGGACTCAGCAGCTTGAATTTTTATGAGACATTAGAAGGGTTAGTTTACTAGCTAATGTGTAAATAATTTTTTTTGTAATTGTTATTGGTCGCAATTACGAAGGGAACAGTAAAGACCACGATTTTTAAATTTTTTATCTGTGCCTGTAATGAAAATTTAATACATGTATTTTGTAAATCTAAGTAGGTTTCATGTACAGGATGTCCCAGACCACCCGTACCACCCATTTGTAATATAGAGTAGGTTATTTTCAAAAATTTAAAGTGTTTCTTTTATAAATCAGAGGCGATCTATCAAATGGTGATATTTTTAACTTCCGGTTTCGGCCGGGAATAGTTGATTGAGACCGGAAGTTACATTTGTTAAATGGAACATGGTATTTTTTATTGCGGATTCGGATTCTATGCGGAAAAACAAGAAACTTTTGTCTGAAACATTTTTTTCAAAAATGTCCTTTATGTAACCATCAAAATGAGCCTTGGCGAAATAATGTTTTCACTATCTGCTCTTGGCATAACTCAGAAAGATGCCAGAAAGATGGCAAAAGATCATCGCACAAAGTGGAGAATATTTTATTGATTAAAGTTCATTGCTTGAATAAAAAAATTGGGCTATATTACACAGATAGTGAAAACATTATTTCGCCAAGACTCATTTTGAAGGTTACATAAATGACATAAAATGACATTTCTTGAAAAAATGTTTCAGACAGAAGTTATTTGTTTTTTCGCATAGAATCCGAATCCGTAATAAAAAATACCATGTTCCATTTAAAAAATGTAACTTCCGGTCTCAATCACCTATTTCCGGCCGGAATCGGAAGTTAAAAATATCACCATTTGATAGAGCGCATCTGATTTACAAAAGAAACACTTTGAATTTTTGAAAATAACCTATTTTCTAGATTATAAATGGGTGGTATGGGTGATCTGAGAGAACCTGCATATGTACAAAGTTTCATTGAAATTGGTTGACGGATAAAAAAGGTATGGACATTGTAAGATGTAAAAATCTTTGACTTTACGGTTTGCGATTCATTTAAATCGCAGATTCTTATGATTTTGCTATTTTCACGCAATTATATTTCGTAACATCCTTGATCGATTCCGATGAAACTTTGTACAAATATATAACTTACTTAGACCTACCAAAGGCGCCTTCTAAATTTTTATTACAGGTACAGATAAAAAATGTAAAAATCCTGACCTTTGCTATTTCCTTCGCAATTGCGACCAATAACATTTAAAAAAAAATTATTTAGACATTAGCTAGTAAACTAATCCTTCTAACGCCTGAAAAGAAACTCAAGCTGTTGGGTCCAATTTTGAAAAAGTAATTCGTTTTTTTAATGTGTACGAATACTTTGTACACCGACCGTATATATATTTGTTCATTTCCGAAAATATGTTATAAAATAAATGAGATTCATAAGAATTTTCCTAGATTTAAATTTCTCGAGAAGGAACACTAAACACGTGCGCAAAATAACAATGAAAAAGGTCCAATAGTTTCTCAGAAAAAAATTCTTGAAAAAGTCGTGCAAAAACGGCCTAGAAAACCAGAACAGCCCCTACGTTTTTCCAATGAAAATAATCGACAATGGTGTTCTAGTGGTTGCAACCGGAAGGAGGCTCTATTAAAGAGAGTCAGGTGAAAGACGTTTAAGCGAGGGTCCACGCGAAAGATATCGCGGAATACAATCTGGTAAAAGCCGACTGACCACCGCGTAGAGGGCTTAAGGGATGGTCCGTCCGGATTTATGGAGCCTTAAATCCCGGCGAACGTTCTCTGCACCCTCTCCCGCCCCCCCTTCGAACACCATTCTTCTATTCGGGGGTTGCTTCTCCTTGGGACGTAATGCGATCTCCTTGTCCTTCCTTGCGAGTTGCGAATCAACGAAAGCCGCCATTGCTAGGGATTGCACAGGGGGTGGCGGAAGCTGACACGTTTGACTTTCGAACTTTCCCTTTCCGCGTGGGGATTTTAATGGTACCGGCCGGGGAAGTTTAAAAGATGCGATTCTCCCCCTAATAGAAAACACATTGAAACTTTCGTACAAAAAACAGACGTGGCCTTCCAGAATCTCGAAGAGTTCGATTCCAGAGTTGGAGAATCTTATTCGAACTTTGGATCGAAAGATCGAATCATTGTTATTAAATCCTTTTTTGTTCCAGACTTTAGCTTAATCGATTATATTTTATTTGTTCCAGTATGGACACAGTGTATACATGGTCTTTTCTATTGTTATTCGGTTGGCAAGAAAGCAATTTTGGTATTTTAAGATGAAACAAAAAACCGAATTTCTTTATTCAAGCAATGAACTTTAATCAATAAAATATTTTCTTATTTATTCTTGTTGGCAAAAGATCGTCGAACAAAAGGGAAAATAAATATTCATTAAAGTTCATTGCTTGAATAAAAAAATTGGGCTCTAATTATCCTTAAAATACCGAAAAATTACTTTCTTGCCAACCCAATATAATTCGAAGAGATACTTGGGTGGCTTCTTTTACCTAATACACCCTGTACAGTACGACAGAAATTCGATAAACTGCAGAATCGTGACAAAGAGATTCTTTGGTCACAAATACGTGACGGAATAAACAAGACTTCAGAGGTTCGAATAACATATGTACGAGTTCAAAGTTACATAGCATTGAAAGGGGTTATAGGTGAAAGGGGAAAGGATCATCTCGAAGATGGTACGATTTGCGCATAATCCTTCTTCTGTACGTGTCAAAAAAGGAAAGGAGCGAGATTCGGTGTAGTCGTCTATCTCTTCTTTGCGCGGTTCTGACGCGTGAAATCTCGAGATGAAAGTCGAGCAAGGGAAATCGCGCGCGGACTTTTGGCGATCGTTTTTCTAAGCGGCGAAAAACCGAGCTAACCGGATGTAGAAATAAGACATTCAAAAACTCGATCCATCTAGTCCCGTTCTTGCCATTCAAGCGTATAGAACCGGCGCCGATCGATGTCTGAGGGCCGGTCGCATGCGAAGCACGCGCATCCAACAAGAAGAGTGCATACGAACGAAGGAATCTTGAAATTCGTATTTGATTCGACAGTCTCGATCGGCGTCGCCCGTTTTCTATTCCAAACTTACTATCTCTTTCATAAAAACAGCATTGACAGCGTCGTCCGCATTAGTTCACAGCTTTACAAGCAAAAATGAAACTATCCCGGCGAACTGTTCCGTAACTTTGCGAAATTTACTTCGGGATCTGGTAAACAGAGATTCCCGATAACTAAATTGCGGATGCTTGCGCGTTTATAGCGGCTCGTAACCCGTCAACGCTATTAAATGAAAAGTTTTAATTGAGTTCGGTGGTACATACACGCGATATTATGGCGGAATAAAATAGTTGTCCTTTCTCGCGAAATCAGTGTCGCGAGCTGCAAGATGTACACATATAATTAGACTGCGGATCTTTATGCAATTATGGCTTTAAAAAATGTTCAAATAATACTAGGATATAAAATATGACAAGATTTTGGATAACACTAATTTATTTCAGATCTAAAAAGGCTACTACCACGGAAAGTAAGATTTTATTTAAATCGAGTTTCTTAAAATTCGTCTACAAATATTCGAATTGCATATACATCCGCAGTCTACTGATAATTAATATTTAATTACGGTATAAACGAGTTTTCTTCGCCCGTTAAACTGCCGAAGGCGATAGCGACTGGTGTTGGTAACAGTGTTCGAGAGTAATGGGGGAGCTTAACATATTCTAAAAGGAATAGCACAGCTTACACAACGAGGTGGAAGGTGGGCAAGTCGATCGATAGCCGCGCGTGAGTTTCATCCCGGACACGTGCACCGTGCGAAAAACGAAAGACCGTAACAAGATTCGCCGGTAACCAATCTGTGTATCGAAAGGATTCGCTGATCGATTAACCAATCGTCGCCGCGCTTCAACAACTTCTTCGTTTCAATCGTCATCCGCGCCCCTCAAGGCTTCTCCTTTCACGTTCGATTACACGCCACCAATTAATCATCCCCCTTCACAAGCAATTCCATTTGAAAAGAAGAAACCGCGCCGGACTTTCTCGAAACCTTCACGAAAGACCCGTACTCTAATCTACTTCAAAGAATTTTATTGCATCAACCCTCGCGAGTATGCTTTTCATGATTTTGTTACCACATTTTTTTTTGGTACCACGTGGTACCACATTTTATGGCAGTCTTGTTGTGGGTTAGTTAGTTAGACTAAACAATCATCTTTAAGGAAATTATCAATGTTTGTAAATAGACTGCGGGTCTTTATGCAAAATAGAAATTGTCTGCATCGATTTCAAGATATACAAACCAAATTGAATGTGATTTCTTTCCTCAATGATTTTAACCTCGTAACTGTGGAATTTAGTTTTAAAAATCACAGAGTGCGGAATTAAAATCGAGCAATGACTAAATGAAGAATTACACTTCCATTTGATAAAAAATTAACAATTCATTCTTGAACGCAGTTAACTGATTAATAGAGGAGAAATCATATACTGACATCTTCAAGTTTCAAAATTTCTCTCGAATTTTGAGTTTCATCTTTTCAATATGCTATAAACGCATAAAGATCCACAGTCTATGTTGGATTATTGGCAATAATAATGCAACTGCCAATATAGCAAAAATGAATTTCGTCGTCCATGAGAAACCCGAGGGCCAGGGCAATAAACGATGCAGCCCTGGGTTTTTCATTTGTTTCAAGCGGGCGAAAGATTTTCTCTCTCGCCTCTGCTACATTCTTTTGTCACTTCGAGTCCGCTAGTCGAACTGTCTAGATCGTCCTTCCGCGCTGTTTCATAAAACAGTTTTAAAAAGAATTCTCTTGCGTATTCAATTATTGAGATACCAATTCCAACAGTCTATTTATAAATGTCGAAAACTCGAGAAGGGTGAAGAACGGAAACTCGCTAACCCAGTGATTGCTGTCGAGCAATCATTCCTCTCACCTTTTCCCCATTAGTATTCCCAGTTTTTTTCGGCGGGTGTGGACTGCATCCGCGGTTCAAAGTCCCTGGTGACTCAGTGGCGGTCGCGTGTGTTTTATTCGGGGCACGTGCTTGCCGAGGAAGCTGCGAGAAGGAACTCTGCCGTCGGCCAATCGACGGTCATCGAGTTAGAAGAGGGGTTTTGGTGCTCGGTGATCGAGCAACAAATAATTAATGAACAACTGCGAGCGATCTGCCTCGAATCGTTGTTCTCCCCGCGTCGCGTCGCGTTCGAGAGAGAAAGAGAGAAAGACACTGAATAATTCACCGCCGACGAAATTCTCTCGCCCTCGATCCGGATTTCCCCGCTCGGGAAAGGGAAAGTAAAAGCTGGAAAGGCAGGTGAACGTTCCGGGAAGCAAAGGGGATTGATAGCTTGGTCACGTGCCGCTGATCCTCGCCACTCGTCGCTACTACCTACGAATCGCGATAAATCTTGCAGGCTTCGCACCTTCGAGGATCTGAGGGATGGCCCGAAGGGACTGTCAATGTGATAGTCATTCGGGTGCTAGTCGCTCTGTTATGACCTCCTTGGAGACAATTAGTCGCCCCTATTAAAGGGCCGACTCGCCGTTCAGCGATTATGAAACCGCCTGAAGAATTCAAGACCCTTCAGATCTGATCGTTGCTCGATTTTTACATATTTGTTAGTTGACTCTTCTAAAATGACAATAAAAGAACTGTTTAAAAAGGCTGGATGTAGAAAGAGTTGTTTAAAAAGTCTGTACACGTACTGCCATAAAAGACGATACATAATATAAACAATCTGGTTAAGAACTTTCCTCATCGTGTTAGGAAAGTATTTAACTAGATAGCAGACAGTTCAGATTAGTTAGAAAAGGATCAAAAGGTGGAAGAGCAAACGTAGCTATTCTCTTCCCATCATTATAGATCATAAAAAGTTGGTTGACTCTACTAAAATGACAATAAAAAAAACTGTTTAAAAAGGCTGGATGTAGAAAGAGTTGTATAAAAAGTCTGTACACGTACTGCCATAGAAGACCATGTATAATATAAACAATCTTGTTATGAAATTTTCTGATCGCGTTATACGGTAGGAAAGTGTTTAACTAGATAGTAGACAGTTTAGATTAGTTAGAAAAGAATCAAAATGTGAAAGAGCAAACGCACCAATTCTTTTCTCATCATTATAGATCATAAAAGGTTAGTAGAAAAAACTGTTTAAAAAGGCTGGATGTAGAAAAAGTTGTTTAAAAAGTCTGTACACGTACTGCTATAGAAGGTACATAGTATAAACAATCTTGTTAAGAAATGTTCTGATCGTGTTATACGGTAGGAAAGTGTTTAACTAGATAGGAGACAGTTCAGATTAGTTAGAAAAGAAACAAAATGTGAAAGAGCAAACGCAGCTATTCTTTTCCGATCATTATAGATCATAAAAGGCTGCAAACAAACGTTACACATGTACCGAGGGGTAGTCACGACAAACGATCAGTCCGCAGGCGCAACTGTTCAAACAGAATAATTAGCACCTTTCAACCTGGCTACTACCAGAGCAATACGAGCACTGTGTGTACTTGTCCGCCTCGTGGATAGATCCGCGTTGTTTGCGAACGGACGTTCGATCCCGCGGAGGAATTGTCAAAGTATGGAGGACTGGATGGGACGAATATTACAGATAATAACAAGTGGATCTTTAAGTCCTGAATTCTGGTCATTCGTTAAAACGACAGACTGCAGTCAGCAACGAAACATTCTCCAATGACTTTTGCATCGGCGTGGCGGCACGGAATCCTTTGAGGAATGTTTTGACGAGTGCTAGCACCAGGCTGCGTTTACGAATGGCGAGAAAGAACGTTTGAGCGACTCGTTATGCGAATACGAACCCGCAGGGTCGTTGCACGCGTTAATATCACTGTTCGTTGTAGTGGATACGAGTCGCCTTTCTCTTTTCTGGTTTTACGGTCCATTCTGTGCTTTAGCTTCCTATTGTTACCGGGTAATCGTTTAGTTCTGGTAAACGGCCTGGGCAACGATTTCACGGTCGCTTCCTTCTGCTTCTTTATTTCTTCGTTCTGGGGAACGATCTTACCCGGCTGTATCGGCGATGATGGAATTTATTAGCCGCCACGTAATCGCGGTAACAGGAACGGCAACGTCTTACGTGAAATTGAATAAGGAATCACTAATCGTTATGAATACTTATTTCTCAATCAGTTGCTATGAAAGTATTTTTGAACTGTTGAACAAAGTAAAATAAAGTCAGGAGTACCGGATAAATTGCAAAATATTCGATCATTTAAAATCAAGACATGCCATTTCCACAACACAATTCTATCTTTGAATATTCCCATTCTGGAAAAAGTTTCGCGTTAATCCCGCGAGCTTTTGGAAATTTTTAGTCGAGCCTTTCACTGCCTGTAAACTGAAACGCTTGAATCTTTTGCGAACGTGCGTTTCAATATTTACATTGAACGAACGATCAATCGTTAGGTTTGTATGGACAGGTTCGATTTGTGCACATATAACGTCCATTATTTCGACAAGCTCGATTACAGTGGGGTGATCGTAGCGGTGGAAGGAAGAATGAAAAAGGCGTGTGCATTAACGAGAATCGGCGAAACGCATAACGTGGAGGGTAGAACGGAATCGCGCGAGCGATTCAGATCATCAAAGTAAACCCAGACTTTCACGAACGCGGTCTGCATGAAAGTATGAATGCTTCATTCATCGGCGCTGAAAACGGCCAGTGAATGGGTGTCTCTCATGAACGTAGATATCCGCGCGCGCGTTGATACCTGCGGGAGAGCTTAAATGGCCCGTGAGCTTCCTCGCTACCTTTTTGCTTTGGTTCGACATCTGTATCGCCTCTCTCATCGATGCTACTGTCTTCCGCTACACTGGAAACCTCTGGATAGCTGTTTTCTATCGCGAAAATCGAAACCGCACGCCGAACGGAACAGTGAATGTTCCACGAACATCGGACCGGCTCGTTTTATTTTACTTTACGCGGATTTTTATGCAAAATGAACATTGTCAGTAATTGTTCAACCAGCTGAAAATAACAACAGCATTATTAAATTCTCTAACATTTTTTTAATTCGACGCATTGAGGTATATTATTAAATAAGCATTTTATCCACGAAACTTTGTTAAGCCAGCTGCAAACGACATTTCTCCCAGAGGAGCATTCTCCACAAATTTTTTGAACTTCCAACTTCGCTTTTCGACGGCAGCTTCCGCAACAACGAAAAAAGAGGACCTCCCTTCCCGTGAAAATTTGAAAACGCTTCCTCCCTCGCGAATAATTGATTTCCTCCGGTTCAGCGTTACTCGGAACTCCGGAAGCGACGTTTCGCCCGCGATTTTTCCATCGGCGCGGAATAAAATCGTCCGGGCAGCAACGGAAAAAGCAGAAATTCTCTTCAATTCCCTCCTCTATCGTGGAATGTTGCGCGTAAATTAATTAATTTGTGACGATTCTCAAATATACGTGTTCGGTGCGGTGTGTGGAATCGCAACGTTTAATCGAGGCGATTCCACGGTCAAGTCACGGAACGATTTCGCGGATCGCGTTCGAACTTCATCGCGAGAAGCGTAAGCCCGATTATTGCGCAACTTTTTTCGGGATCACCGGGTCTGAGCTCGTGGAGGACTTTCGAGGGAATCGGGGGCTGGAGTAGAGGCGAGAGTTCGCGCACTCGCGACGATTCCACTCGCGCGAGAATGGTTATGGTCTCTCCGTGCAGTTCTGAAACTCTGTGGAACTTTTCTACCGATTATCGTTTATGGCGTGAGACGAATAACCAAACAAGTTCACGGGGCGGACCGATCTTTGCAAGGGAAATGTCATGCCATGCCACAGCGCCGCGCCGCGAACAAATTACCCGCCCCGTTTCGTGTTGCGAAATGGATATGATAATGCGCGCCGTTGTTTTATCCCCGATACTCGCAGATCTTAATGCCGGTCTAGAGGTTGTAAAAAACTTTGACGCATTTTTCTGCGGCGCTTTATTCCGCGCGGAAAAGTGCCGGAACATTTATTTATGCCGAACATTACCGTTGGTCTTTGCTCGTGGCGAATTCTAAGGCGCTGAGAAATAGTCCTCGGGAGTGGCTAATAAAGTAATTTACTAGTTTTCGTATCCTGCAGTTTATTACGCATGCATATCGCTTCTAAGAAAATTTCTCTGCGAACGTTGGAATCTGTCTAATTATTTTTTGTAGGATGCTTCTGTACGAATCTTCTTTTATTGTCACGAGCACTTTCCCGAAAAATGCATTCCCTTCCGCCGAGACTGGAGTTACTCACGACCCGACCAAATATCGCATTTCGTCCCTGAATGTTTTATAATAGTTCGGAGAGCAGCGGGGAGACAGGCAAGTGTACCTCTCTTTGTTTTCTTTAATATTCATATTTCTCCGCGTACGAAACGGAAGGGGAATTTTCCATTTTCTTTATGTTTTTTTTGTATGAACCATTGTATGAACAATTCGGACACTTCCCTTGTGTTGGTATACTTTCTTCGTTTATTAACAAAGAAAACAGAACTATAATCTCGATCAATTATAAAATCCCTGGACACCGACAAATAGTGAAAATACCGGATCCGTCCACAGAGACAGAGAAGAGCTTGATCAAAGTCAGTCTGGCGTGGAGTTCGCACGAAACGCTACCCCAATTCTGGAGGATCGTCTTTCGCAGACAGCTAGCAGGGTAACGAGGGTTGGACCGAAAGAACGGAAGAAGGAACGAAAAAGAGAACATAAGAGGAACGAGTGCAAAAAAAAGAAGGAAAGAACGAGGAAGAAAACGTAGTCGGGGCAGCACGCGTGACGGTTCCGAGTGAAAGGAGCGCACGCGGCATGATCGTCCGAAACGACTCACCCTGCTTTGCTTAGTGAGGTTGGCGCCCATCAGCCGGCAATTCTTCGTGGCGTCGAGGACGTTCCGACGGGGGGTACCCTCTCCACCGGGACATTCCCCCCGTCCTGAGGGTGCAGAGGGATTGACCCCTCCTGCTGTTCCCCAACGGTGCACTCGTGCGGCCACCCTGCCTATCGGGCCCTCGACCAGTCCCTTCAGAAGTCGCAACGTACCACCCCTGTACGATAGTCCACGGACACCGCTATTCCCGTTGCTGCCGGCCGCGTTATTTTTATCCTGCACGCGGCTAGTTCGCTCACTATCACCAACAACACCACTACCACTATCGACACTACTGCCACCAGCCTCCACCTCCTTCTTTTCCAACGTCTCCTTATCCGGCACCACCTCTTTCTCCGCCAGCCCTGATCCCGTCTCTCCTGTCACCTTCGACGACGATCGCGGAAGCAACCCCGAACGTCCACCGCCACCCTCCGGACAGTGTTGTCGCAGCTGTTCCGAAATCGTTGCAGCTGCAACGTAACCGGTCGATCGACGAACGTGACGCTCTCCGACACTCGTCGACGTTTTTCGTTGTTGTTGTTGTCGTGGCTGCTGCTCGCGCGATCCTTCCTCTGCGAGAAAATCCCAAGGGATGAATCGTTCAAGAACGCGGAGGATTTTGCGTAGGAGACGGTTTCCGGCGTCCAGGCTACACACGCAGACGGAAGGACAGGCTTAGGGACGCTCGTGTTTCTGGAAGACCTATGTCGACGGGTGTGGACGGGGCTTATGATGGCTAACACGGTTCCTTCCGGTCTTAGAAAATACATACAAAAAAAATAGATGTCTCGAGGAGGTAGATTCTCAGTAGACTGCTCGATTATACCGCTTAGCGTGTAGGTCCTCTACGGGACTAAGGCAACGATCTTTGTCAAGCGTTTTCGTATCAAGGTCTCTCTCTCTCTCTTTCTTTCTTTCTTGCACCATCAGCTGAACGTCTCACTCATCCTCTTCGGCCAAGACGGACAGTCGCCTGTCAACTTCCGTTCGTTGGCCTCGTTCTCATATCCCGCTCGACGATCCTCGTCATTCGAGTCCCTGTCGAGTGGGCATCGGCGTTGTTATCCTCTGTACTACGACTGGCGGAGTCGCTCGATTCTCGCGGGTCTAATTCTGCCAGATACTCCACTTTGATCGCGGGCCGTGGGCTCTAGACGATCCTCATTTAAACTTGCAGCTCCGGCATCCGAGTTCCAAAGCGACTTAATCGAACGTCAGACGCTCCAGGGACCTCATCGGGAAACCCAGCAGCGGGGGTGGTGTCTCATCTCATTCGACTCGAGGGAAAACCTAGACACCCGACCGATCCGACATCGCGACTCGAGGATAGGTTCGACTGGCGAGCATCGGTGTCTCCGGAACACGATGAAAGTTGACGGACGCGCTCTCGAAAGATGTCACGCGCGATATCAGGGAACCGGCGTGTGTGGAAGCGGGTAGATGACGCGGGCTCTGACGTCCGTGTGGCGCGCTGGTTGCCGACCGACTGACTGCCTATCGCCGATTAACAGCCTGGCCTCCCTCGCCGTCTGACTCACTCCAACCCTCGGGGAGGATTTCCCGTCTCTGTGCGCTTGCGTGCGTCCCCAAAGCGACGCGACTCGACTCGAAGCGACCCGACGCGCGACGCGTCAAGCCGGCTCCACGCGAGTCCGCGTGCTCCCAGACGCGGATTTCGCCGGCTACGAACCGCTTGAAAAATGATAGGCCCCTCTCCCAGCAAGCGACGCATAATCGGAATTGGGTGGAACAGTGAGTAATCTCTTTTATTTGATAAGGGCACGTCAAGTTTTGAAAATAAAATATGTTGTTCGATAGAAAACATTTTTGGAACTAGCATTCTATTTGTAGCATTTGTCCTTGCCCTTCACTTTCGAGATCAATATATCTTTTCTTGTACTCGTAACGTGGAAATATTTTATTTTATGATTTACATTATCAAAATGAAAACTGTTCATTTAAAATAGTATCTTATTTGATATGTGATTCATTTAGTCCGCGTTTTTGCTATTTCGAGCTACCGCGCGACACAAAGTGGAGAAATCATTGCGTCCGGCGACCATCCCTGTCGCTTTACACTAACCGAAGCTTTTCGTTAGGATTCTGGGCCAGCGGAGCACAGGTTTTATGCCCGGCGAAAGATTTGATGGGCTTTCGGACTCTTACCGTGCGCTCTTACCGAACTACACGGCTAAATGTGCTTCGCTGCTGCGGGAATGGAACTGTTTATTTTTAGTGGACCTTTTAGGGGGTATTCCCGTTTCTAGTCCTCGGTGAAATAGTCATCCATCTTACAACGCGATATTCTCAAATACGGTTTTGATAGAACACGGAACGCATTACTTGTACAATACGATACAATCCCAGAAACAGAGTTGTGCAGAATTACGATTGAATCACTCCAGAATTATAATTACAAAGTAATTGAATTACATTGTAATGCAGTTATATTGTAATTTATAATTCAGATCTTCATTCAATTAAATTACAATGTAATTCGTAATTGCAATGGAGTACAATTATAAAATACTTCGTAATTAAATTACATAAAATAGTGTTACGTATTATGAACAAGGACGATGAATAGAAACTACGCCGCACAGACACTAAACAAGTATATGAAAGAAAAACATAAAAATATATCGCACTTCTTCAAAGTTCTGGGCTATAATTTAGAAAGCTGTATTTTAATTATATTGTATTTCAATTACATTGTATTTCAATTACACATCTGATTAAAATACTTAGTAATTTCAATTATACATATTGTAATTCAGTTGCGACGTAATTGAATTATTATTAATTGAAATACAATGTAATTCAATTACGTAATTGAATTACATTGTAATTGAATTAGCACAACTCTGCCCAGAAATACGGTTTCATTCACATACACTACCGGTCAAAAGTTTGGAATCACAATTTGATATTTTTCCATGTTTCTTGTAGAAGTTGCCAAAGATGTCGCATTAGGGAAGTGCATTCCGAGCATTATCTTACACTGGATATATAAACTATACAAGAGTTTCATGGTCATAAGAAAATGCTGAAATCTGTCTAGAAAAATATTATTCAACTAGTTAATATTTGGTATACTAACGATGGATCATTTCAAATTTGTGTTTCGTTTATGTGATAATGGAAATATCTTGTGACGCACTGACGTTACGAAAAAAATTTGTTTCCAAAAACTGTTCGGTACGAAGGGTACAATCATATAGTCTAAATTTGGAGGACTAGAATGATGGGAGGGGAGATTTCAAAGTCAAATTAAGTCTTTTTAAATGGAATGTCGTATTTCTTATACCATAGATTTATAGAGTATCAAATTCTGAGTATAATAGTGTTGACCTTCATATGTCCTAAATCTAATAGTTAACGAGATATTATCAAAACAATGTTCTTTCTTCTTTGGATAATATTTCGTTAACTATTAGATTTAGGACATATGAAGGTCAACACTATTATACTCAGAATTTGTATAAAAAATAGGACATTCCATTTAAAAAACTTAATTTGACTTTGAAATCCCCCCTCCTCATCATTCTGGTCCTCAAAAGAATTAGACTATATGATTGTACCCTTCGTACCGAACAATTTTTCTAAACAAATTTTTTTCGTAACGTCAGTGCGTCACAAAATATTTCCGTTATCAGATAAACGAAACACCCTGTATGTAAATGTTCCTTTAATATCGATCGTATAATTGTTAATAAAAGATGTATTAACGCTCTCGGCGCACTGGTTCGATCTGATTTTACATCAAAAGCAATTTTGCAAATAGATTAAATTTTCGACGTTTCGATCTATGTGTAGATCATTTTCAAGAAAACTATCAACTGCGTATGTGAATTATTAAACAGAAAAACTAGTGTTATTATCATCACTAAATTATACATTCAATGTCAACAATTGTGTATTTTGTTACTCACTTGCTTAATAAAATTATTTTAACTAAATTGATATTGAAACAACGAAACACGTGCTGTTCTCATGTCGTTACACAAGCTACCGAGGCAAACGTGAAACCAATAGAAACGAACCAATCAGATCCCCGATCGACATAACCAATCGATATTTGGCGGTTATTTCAAACCGTGAAAAGTCAAATCACAACATTTAACTGCATGTATACCAAGATGACATGGTAATATTAAAGTAACGTCAATAATGACCAATTTGTGAAAAGCATTTTTTTGCAAAAGATTACATTTAGGTGTTATTGTAAGTAGTGAAGGCACAGGATAATATAGTTGTTTGGAAGAAAACCCTGTATGTATTTGATTTTTACAAAAATCGGCAAGTGAATCCAAACTTTTGGCCGGTAGTGTCTATCAGCAATAACTATGAATGAAACATTGCAGATAGCGTCTGAACATTCGTCGTCGGTAAACCATGAACAACTGCGAAACAGAAAAACAAGAGTTACTTTCACGTGATGAAAATAGACGGCTGACGAGGGCGCGTAAACAAGCAGTCCATAAAAGCATGTAATTAAACCATATTAATCCGTCGTCTCGAATTAAGGCAAATAATTCGAGCCGGGAACGGCCAGTTAAACTGCTCCAGGTAGATCCTCGCATCATTTAACCGTGGAAGGCACCACGGTAATTAAGCAGACGGCGCGGCAAGACGATTACACCGGCGCGATTCCGCTTACGAGCCGGTAATCTCGTTTACTCCACCGTAATAAATTCATAAGTTCGATCGGCCCGTAATATCCGAGTCGGTTAATGCGCTTTATGGCTTTTTAAAACTGATTAGGGGTGGGGTAAGGTTAGCGTGGTCCTTCTCGCTCGAAATATTCGACGTGCCTAGAAAGAATCGTCGAGCAAGCCCGGTCCCCGGTGTGATTTATTATCGGCCGCGATCCACGGGCGAAAAAAAGGGCCACGAACTCATTTCGTTGCTGCCGTGGAATATTCGAACCCCGTGACACCGTAGAAATTTCCCGAGATCGACGACGACGCCGGCACACCGCGCTTTATATTTATAACGCGAATTTTTCGCTGTCCGACGCCTCTAATATAAGCTTGCCCGGCCCACGGAATATTGAAGATCCGCGACGTTTACAAATTGCTAATGGTTACCGCGCGGCTCCTGTTTCAGGCGAGGGATTCCTTGTTTTTTGGCCTACCAACGATCCAGGGGTTCTTATTGAACCCCTCGGTAAGCCGAACAACCCCTTTTCTAGACCATCCGAAAGGTTTCGCGGTAGGACGATTATTTTCCTAGAATATTAAACTTCTCTTTGTGTACGGATCAAAAGTTGTCGAATGCAAAATTTCTAAACATTTTCTAGCTATCCGTGATACATTAGAAATTTTATCAGTATCGTATACCAGAGTTGAGCAAAAATTTAATCAACGATTGACGAATAAATTTCTACTTCAATTGTTAATCGCAATCAACAATTAAACTCCTACTTTAGTCGTTAATTGCGGTTAACGATTACATTCTTTTCAATTGTACTCGTCAATCGGACAATTGATTATGGGAAGCAGTAGTTAAGTAAAAATTCATTTTATCCCTTAATTGTCTTTTCACGTTGAAAACAATGTAACAATATTCTTAGACTTTTTATATCTTTCACTGTTTTATATTTCAACCAGTTCATTTCTTCATAAATGCATGAAGATCCGCAGTCTATTATTGATTAACTGCTGAAATTTCGAAATGAAATACGGAATCAAAACTGTATGCATACTGAAAGAAATGTAAACTGAGTTTTCGTTGAGATATATTTCTGTCAATTCTCCATCTCCGCTCGCTGTCTTTCTCTCTATCCCTCCTTATTACAATTTATGGATAGCCCGGGTGGCGATTAATTTCAAAAATTGATTAAATCAGTCTCCGATTTTTCGATGATTTCTTTTTTAAATCAATAATTGACGATTAACTTCATCAATCGATTGAATCAATCGTTCATTTTTCAATGATTACCTTTTTCAATCGTACACATTAATCGATCAATCTTGGTTAAAATTTTAATTGATTAATGCCCAATTCTGTCGTATACGTATTTTTCAGAAATCAATAAAACTATCGACTACAAAAATTGCTGATACCTTTTGCATTGAAGAAAAATCTGTGCAATCGATGGTTTTGATCGTAGATCAAACGATAATAGAAGTTGATTGGTCTAGTACTGCCTGAATCGTGTGAATTAGAACTTGAAATGCCGAGCCGCACACGCTGCAGCAATCGATAACTTCGAGGACATTATGAATTTCAACTTGAGATTTTCCAGAGGCGTTTCCATATAGTCTGAAGCTGCAAGGCCCTGTGAAAAAGGTGTCGATTTTTCCCACCGAAAAAAAGCGAATCCCCTCCTAAGGGTCCAGACTATGGCTTTGCAGATGGAGCTTAGCGTGAAAGAACCTTAGAATCTCTCTCTAAGAAGGGGGTAAGAACGTCGAGAGACTAATTAAATGATAGCAAGGCTTCAGGCCCGAGGGTCCAGACTGAAGGTTCACGGGGTACAACACCGACTCACGGTGAATACGCATTTCCACGGGGAAACCCGGTGGTATCCTGTAGATCGATATGCCCATTCCGCAAAGTATATTAACAGGTTGCTAATATCGCGATAGTGGCTGGAAGGAGCCACTCGGAGGGCGACATTGTGAGGCAAACAATTTAATATGCGCGCGGCCTCTCGGTGGAAGTCCTTGCTAAGGACCCTTCCTTCGGCATACCTTATCTGTCTTCTGGCAGTCACAAAGCCAAGATCTCTCCGTTTATTGGAAAGCTCTGCGCTTGCCATACCCGGGGTCCAGGATGAAAGGCGCTTTGCCTCTCCTCTTCCATTCGCTTATGTATCATCGATACAGAAGCCTCGGGCCCCGGCCACGTCTCTGAATGTTGATGCCTGCGCGGGGTAATTTGGTCGGATTCGGAATTTGCCTAGCATTCCGCGTTTTGAGGGATACCCTCCTGGACCCGAGACTTCTCCGGCGAAACAATTAGAGAGGATGAGAGCCCGATTCACCGGCGCGGCGGGACATCGAAGAATTCACGTCGAAACAAACTTGATCCCTTGCTTCCAAGTACCTTTTTTTGCGTTTGAGGTGCTCAACTCGAGAGGAAAATCTTTTCTACCGGCTGCAGACGTCGTTATACTTGGCTACTTATTACGTGTACAATATACGTGCTTTCACGTATATTCAATTGTGATTGTGTTTCAAATAAGATTTTTCTCCTGTCGCTGTGGTGTTTTCACAGAAAAAAGCATCCGCCTTAACCTACTAAACGCACTAAATAAATTTACGCTAATTGGTACATAACCTCAAAAACAATATGTTTGCACCATGGCGTTGAAGAAACAGCACATTCGAGTTTAAGAAACAGCACATTCGGGCCCCGCGATTTGGTTTTGAGGGCCCCGTGCTTGTAGCAGAAAATGTTTAGCTTGAAAAATTGTGCAACAGCCCTGGACACCGTTAACAGGTATCTTTGCTAAAAAGAGAAAAGGTCATTCATTGTGTCGTATCTCATTAGCATACGAAACGTAGAGCTCCTGGTAAAATAATGGAACAAATCTAAAAGCAATCTGTGAAACGTATAATGTATGGCCTCTAAGTTGCGCTCTATGGAATTTTTGATTACTTTTCGCCTTTGGGTGTAACTTAATGAGTTTTTCTTGAATCTTTCTTTTGGGGGCCCCGAAATTTTGACCGCTTAGGGCCCCCACTTGTCTTGATCCGCCACTGATTCTATGTGCATTTGAGTCAAAGAAAAATGCTACTGAGGCTACAAAAATGATTTGTTCCGCATTGCGGCATATTTCCTCGATATGGCCCCCTATTGGATTGTCACCTTCTTTCGGTTGCACTTGATTAGTTCTAACTTCAAAGGACCCCGCACCAAACCACGTGAAATGGGTCCTCGGCGAAAATGGCTGAATTTGAAATATGTTGTACCTTTTGGGTCACTGAACAAATGTATGTCAGGCAAAATGTCAAAAAATGGACAGTTTCGTTGTTTCAACTCATCAAAAGCCTGAGGTCAGACCAGCAAAGATATCACTTTCGGGTCAATGCGGTTACCATTATAAGGGAACAATATGAATTTTTAGTGAACAAAATAGTTAAAGAATAATTGTTTATGACAGTATTGTTTAAACAATTTGAAAATGTCATTATTTGCAAGAACTAATTGATGATTTAAAGTGGGAAAAATCATAACGGATAGCAAAAAAAATAAATAAACAATAATAATAATTGTTTTAATCATAAACAATTATTCTTTAACTATTTTGTTCACTAAAAATTCATATTGTTCCCTTACAATGGTAACTTAAAGTGATATCTTTGCTGGTCTGACCTCAGGCTTTTGAAGGGTTGAAGCAACGAAACTGTCCAGTTCTTGACATTTTGCCTGACATACATTTGTTCAGTGACCCAAAAGATACAACACATTTCAAATTCAGCCATTTTCGCCGAGGACACATTTGACGTGGTTTAGTGCGGGGTCCTTTTTCGAAGAGGTCCACACAAGCATTAATGAGTTTATGCAATCAAAACCACCATCTTTTTATAGAAACAGGATTCGCCAGCTACCCGAAAGGTGGGAGAAGTGTGTAGAAAGTAATGGTGATTATTTCCTTTTTTTATAAATAAAGATCAAAAGTATACAGAAAAGGCACCGAACTTAATTGTACACTTAATACAGGGTGAGTCACCTAACATTATCATCTCAAATATCTTTGTTGTATTCAAAGATACATTAAATGTCTTGAGGACAAAGTTGAATGGTAAAATGGGGCTCATGCGACATCAAAAAGATTGTTGTTTTTATGTCATTTTTTTAGACATCAAGGTAACCTTCATTTTTTAAAATGGAACCACCCTTTTTTAAACAATTAAAATGATTTCCCTTTCAACACGAATTCAGTGACTATAATAACTTAATGTCATTCAAGGTCACGGACAGAAAAAACGTATAAAACTAAAATATGGAAGTAGAATACGTTTATCACCAGTGAGACTTGTAGTAAACATGTTAAGGTCTTTCAATGCTGTGGAATGTTTTCAAACATCCTCCAAAAATGTCACACGTTGTATCAATGATAAACACTTGATGATACTTGATCGAACAGCTCGAGACAGAGGTAGTATTTCACGTCGAAAATTGGCCGCAAGTAAAATTAATTTACGGGGATTACCGTGTTAGTGAATAACGGAAAGCGAAGTTCCCGGTGTAGTCTGCTTTTAATAGTCGAACAACACCGGTGGAGGAGGGGATGAGGTTATGTTCAGGATGAAAGGTGACCGCGAAACAGCGAAGATTTCTGTAACAACGTTCAGGTACGAAACAAAATTTTCCACTTGCACGGAAGTGGTTTCCACGATTATTAAATTGAAACGCCAAGGAGAATGTAATCTGCGAGAGGAAAACGCCACACCGACGAGGATTCCTTAAAGCTACGATTTTCTATCCACGGCACGTTCATCCCTGAACACTGTGTCGCACTTTTCATTGACTCTGCTGTTTTCGGGAGTGTTTCACCCTCGACAGAGCTGCGAGAGAAGGGGTGGATTTTCCGTTACCTCTGTTTCCCTCTTCTTTCCCGATCATGATCGAGCGAGGTATAAAAGGCGGAATGCTAGCGAGAAAATGCTGGCGCGACATAGTTCCAGGAAGATTGAGAAAATCTCAACTGTGCTGTAATATTGACACGAATTTCCGATGGATCGATGCTCCACATACTGGAGAGCATTTGTGTCTACTATAATTATGAAGGTGGTCTAAGTGAAAATTAAAAAAAAATGAGTTTATCGGTTCTTCCACATCACATTATTTTAAACTAAATGAATTTAATGTAATCTTTACGATATGAAATTCATTTAGTGCTAATATCCTTTCCTTTGAAATATCTCGAAACAAGAAATGGTAAGACTTTAGAACCCCCCCTCTCTTCCTTTCGACATGTGACATACGTCATTCTATTCGTTTTGACATGCTGAACACAAAATGTATGTGTCATTTTTCGCTGAAATGAATAGTTTTCGAGATATTCGCAAAAAACTATCGCTAATATTGTATTTAATTTTTCGTATTCCTGCACGCTCTGCGGCAACGTAAGCCTATCGCGGCGCGGCGTTTGTTTACATTTGCTTCTAAACACGCTGCGGAGATGAGAGAGAAAACAGGGTCTTTCAATTGTGAAAGACTACTCTCCGCCTCCACCGCCTAACCCGAACTAATTCTGATCGCATGATTTTTTATGACTAGTTCCGCTATAGTTTTTTGCGAATATCTCGAAAACTTTCATTTCAGCCAAAAATGACACATACATTTTGTGTTCAGCATGTCAAAACGAATAGAATATGTACGTATGTCACATGTCGAAAGGAAGGGGGGGGTTTCTAAAGTTCAGCCCAAGAAATATGACATACCAGTTATAGCGATATAGCAGATTAAGATTGATCCAGCGGCCCCACCCACAATTGTTATTGATATTGTGTGGAAAACAATGGCCTTAGACTGAAAGATAACGAGTCGGATCGGGTCGGGTTCCCGAAAATTTCGAGATTCCGAAGAAATCGGGTTCACGAAAATTTCGAGAATATGACATAAGACACTCTTGAAAAGAATTCGTGATGGACAACATTCTTTCAATCTCGAAAACATCTAGAATAAAAAATCCGAAACTATGAATGTATTCATTAAACCGAATATAAATGATTAATGGGTTCTCGAAATTTTCGGGAATCCCGATAAATTCGAGAATCCCGATTTTTTTCGGGAATCCCGATAAATTCAAGAATCTCGAAATTTTCGGATACCCGTCCCGATCCCGAAAAAATGTCGTGTTCCCGACCTGACCCGATATTTCGGGTTCTCGCACACCCCTATCGCTAACCCTTCGTATAAAGATGATATGAGGGTAAATACCCTTAATTGTATCATTTTTTTTCTCGGTTGTTAATTAAGATATTCAGATAAAAAAAACGAAATACTCGAGCGTACCTCCTTCATATCATACGTTTTTTCACCATTGTGATCAAACTATTAAGGGTAGAAAAAAATCATTTAATTTTTTAGGGGTGGGAATTGCAAGCAACCCATCGAGTGACCACTTCCAAAAAATTCAAGAACAATGTTCTGTTGCTTATCTAATATATAAAAAAGTTTCAAGATGGTCGGATTGGTGGAACATAGTTAAATATTGAAAAACAAATTAAATTACGTCATTATAATGGTATAATGTACAGTGCAGTGTTTCTTACAACTCCAATTAATAATTCTTATCAGGATATTAAGTCCCTTCTGGATCAATAATTTCTTTTCAAACGCGACGCATAACATTACATAAGTAGTATAAAGTTTTATATGTGGTTATATTATACGTATAGACCACCCGTATCACCCATTTATAATCTAGAAAATAGGTTATTTTCAAAAATTCAGTGTTTCTTTTATAAATCAGATGTGCTGTATCATATGGTGATATTTTTAACTTCCGGTTTCGACCGGAAATAGGTGATTGAGACCGGAAGTTACATTTTTTAAATGGAACATGGTACTTTTTATCACGGATTCGGATTTTATGCGAAGAATCAAGAAACTTTTGTCTGAAACATTTTTTATGTAACCTTCAAAAAGAGTCTTATCGACTTAAAATGTTAGGGGGTTATCTTTCAACCTAAGATCATTGTTTGCCACACAATATCGATAAAAATTGTGGGTGGGGCCGCTGGACCAATCTTAGTCTGCTAGACCTTTCTATTTCACTCCAATTAAGTCAGAAAGAGCAGGGTCGCTTTCTGGAAAAACAGTCCCGTGCGAGTTTCAATTAGTTCCTCGAAATTATTGTACGTTATGCGATATAATCAAATTGTAATAATCTTACGGCGAGTATTTATGCAAATTAACGGTTGCGGATAGCGATCTGGGGAATAGCAGAATGCGCACGATTTTACTTTCTGTGGCACGAGTTTCATTGCGATCATAAAAATATGTGTGCAGTGCTAAATATGATTGAAATCTTTATTTTGCTGCGTTTCACGTATCACGAAATGCTGTAGAAGTGCATGGAAATCCACGATCCGGTACTGCGATAGAGATGCATGTTTGCTAAGTGATGAATTCGAACTATAATAGACTGGATTGAAAAAACATATTCTTCGAAATCGAGAACAGATCATGCTCATTCACTGGGAGGTGTTCATTCTACGGCTGTTCCTTTCCTTTGGAGCTCGAAGACTATGAAGCTTCGAAGCTTCGAATTTCGGAGTTCCAGAAACTTCGAAGGTGATGAAAATCGAAGTTTCGGAGCTTTGAAATTGAAACCTCCGTAGTAAATTATTAGAGGATTAACCCTTGGACAACGGACGATTTTTATAGCTATACAGGGTGTTCCACGTAACACTTTTCAGGAATTTTCAATTAAGTGCTTACGATAATCCGACAAAAAATTGTGTTCCTTCCATTTCCCTCTACACCCCCTTATGAGCATTCATTAACTGGACTACCAATCGAAAACTGATCAACTTTTCTGTAAAATATTTTTGTCAGATTATCGCAAGTACTTGAAAAATCGTGAAAAGTGTTACGTGGGACACCCTGTATAATTGCCAATGCTTAGGACCGTCCACAGCTCTAATTAATAATTTTTAAAAATTGACACATTAGTCTTTCCGATATCCTCAATGAAACAGCTATTCATGTAGTTTAATTGCTACAAATTGAGTGCTTAAATGACAATTTGGATGCTCCCGGTCAAAAATGACTCCGGCGCAGCACTCGGAGGGTTAAAATAACCGGAGTTTCGAAGCTTTTCGATTCAAAGACTTCGAAACTTCGGACACTTCCTCCAAATCCTTCGAATCTTCGAAGAGTCGAAGCTTCGGAAAAGTAACAGCCGTAGTTCATTCACGTTCTACCCTGCATCGAGGCACTGCTGTACTTTGCAAGATCCGATGAAATTCTAGCAGATCTCCATCGGCTTGTCCAAGGAAACCTCGGAACGTGTATCTCGTCCAGCAACCTGTTCACCGGATCCTCGTGCGCGTTGGTAACGGTAGACGTACCTCGGCCGTAACTTAACGCAGGTAACGTGTTAAGTCCTCCGCGACTTGTTCCGACGCATAACAATGCACCGGAGGAGCAGCGGGAACGGTGACGTATGCGCATCATAATGCGGCTGAGTGTACGTCTTCATGGCAATTAGCATGCATCCAGCGGAGCTTAGGGCACGTAGGGGTGTCCGAATAATCCCGCGTGATCTACGCACGTTTCCGATACCCATATGCACTGTGCTTATGCCAGTGCTCGCCGCAAACCCCTCATACACGTGCACACGTACTTACGCCTACACATGTACACGCGCGCGGACACAACCGACCAAGTATTAGGGGGGGTTTGCGGGGGTGGTTGAAGGGTGAACGAAGAGGGAGAGAAGCCCTTTGAATAATTTTCCTTTCTACTCGCAGGGACCACGGCCGTTTTATTTGTTACACGGAAAAAAATCGATCGACCATATTGCCATAACCGTCGTTTAATAGCTATCTGCGCTGCCGAAAGATGCATTGCCTGATAATCGACGCTGATCGATCACGATTAACCGTTTCTCTGCAACGGTCAAACATGCTGTTGAACGTTTAGGTATATTATTACTAGACTGCGGATCTTCATGCATTTGTAGCAAAATCGAGTAGATGAAATTCAAAATTATTGGAAAATTTTAAAAATTGAACATGTCAACATACGATTTCTTCTCTATGAAAATCATTAAGGGAAAAAATAACAATGTAATTTCTATTTCTTGCAATCGATGCAGGTAATTTTTATTTTGCATAAAGATCCGCAGTCTAATTATTACTTACCTCGTTGGAAGGGGAATTTTATTCTCGCAAAACACGTACCTGAAACAATAAGAAAAATAGTTCTTTTACCCTCCATTGCGCCTGTGGATTTTATGCATTTATCACAAAAATGAATCAGACTCGTTAATAAAGAAAGAAATTTCTGATTTTCATTTTGCACGGAGCTCGGCAGTCCAGTAATTAATTGAAAAAACGCAGATATTCGCGCTAATAGCTGAATACAAATGATCCAGAAAAAGAGGGAGGGGCCCGAATACGAATATACGCTATTAATTCGTATTACAACCCCAGAAGAGGGAACAAATGAGAAAAACGGCAGGGTCCACTCGTCGGATCTAATAATTCATCAAGGGTTATATCAAAAGCATCGAGCTTTTTATCTCCGGGCGACCATGCGTTGCATGGACCAAACAGAAAAAAAATACATATTCCAAGTTAAACAGCACAAACCCGGGAACACCTGTCACTCGCGCGTTTACCGGAAATTATGGTAAATTTCCCAAACGGGGACACACACAGAACACGTCCCTCGACGGGTCAGCCGAACGACACCCCTTTTATTCTTGGCCAGGGCCACCCCAGGAAACCGGTGCGGTGCTTCTCCAAATAATTCGTCGGAGCCGGGAACTGTTCATCCCGGTTCCTCCTCCGCATGATCGTGCGCGCCTCGCCATTAATTAAAGGGGGCCCGAGTGCACCCTCTCCGATAAAAACCTTCAGGCGTATATAAAACGTGGGGGCGTCGATGGTTGCTCCACGTGCGCGGGGGTGCGGTCTCGAGATAGCCGGAACAACCCCCGGTTGAACCGGTCCGTGGCGATCTTCGGGTTTCGCTTGAAATTTTAAGGCGCATATAGAGAATCGTTAACCACCGTTTTGCGGAGCCTGTGCTATTACTTTGAACGGATTACGTTGAATTTGAAAGTGAAGGAAAATTATATATGACATATTGAAACGATACAGTAAATTCGCGATATTTGTCAACGACCGGGTATGCGATAGTTGTCAGGTACCTACACTCCACGACAAAACTATAAGACACCTGCGATTTTAGCTAATATTTCATTAATACTAATTTTTTCGTGAAAGTTTTCGTTATTAATCCAAAGAATCAACTAAAGTACATACATTTCTATAACGGCAATGATGTTGAATTAGATTGAAAAAAGTTTCATTAAAATATCTAATTTTTGATAAAATAAGGTGCGACAAAACTATAAGCAATGTATATTTACGTAAGAAAAAGTCGGTGGAAGTTAATGAAAAATATCGTTTTCTATTTCGTAGTAGTGCGTTGTGCTACCTTTATTTTTTATAGTTTCAATTAATCGTCGTAGTATCGATTTATATAAATATTTTATTTGATCTTGACTTAATTTGGCCCATTTTCTTCAATACTCAAGCTTTCAACTCTTTCACCGACAAAAACTCTTTCCGATTTCCATATACAGCACGTGCTAAAATTCCTCAGATGTTTTCTATTACATTTAAATCTGGAGACCTCGTAGGTCATGGTACAATTTGTATATTACGGTCTTCAAAATATTTTTTTACACGTTTCGCTGTATGCACAGCGGCATTATCGTGTTGAAAAATATAATTTTCACATGCAATAGTGCTTGCATGTAGCGTTAATTGTTCTTCTAATATTTCTATATATTTAATTGCATTCATGCTGGTGTTAATAAATTTTACATCGGTTCTCCCGTGGTACCCTATTGCGGCCCATACCATGATGCCGCCACCGCCCATTTGCCTTCTTGACAAATGCAATTCTTCCTTCCGCAAATCATGAAAATAATATGAAAGACCATCCGGTCCATCTAAATCGAAACGTTTTTCATCTGTAAAAATAACTTTTCTCCACTTTTTTTCCACTGGAGATGTCTCTCTGCAAAATCTTCCCTGGCTGCTTTGTATCGATTCGTAAGTGGCGGTTTTTTCTGCAATTTTCATCTTTTTAAATGCGTGGCCCGTTTAATTATCCGTTGCACATTACTAATATTGGCGTGAACGCCAGCTTGCGCTGCAATTTGCTGTGCTGTCAAGCTAGAATTCGACGCTACTCTCAGAATGGCTCGTCGTTGTCGCTCGGTTGTCGCTTTTGGACGTCCACCAGGATATTCTTTTCCATAATTCTCTCTACTTTGTAAATAATTGAGCACGGCACATCGACTTCGCCCAGCCACTCTTGGAACTTCTGAAATAGAAGTATTCTTTTCTTTTAAATTTACGATCACTCTTATTTCACTGTCTGTCTGCTTTTTCCCGCGCGGCATTGTAGTTATATTATGTAAGAACAAAATTACAAATGTTTAATTTTAAGTACACAATTACTTCTAACGCTGTGACTGCGATGAGAGTATAAAATCGATTGACGAAAAGCTGCTGTCTTATAGTTTTGTCGCGACGAGAATAGCATGTTTACATAGATTTCCCAAATTCTGGGAATAGTAGCCTTCAATATTTCGTAGAACTGTAGAATATACTTCTATCTAATGTAAACAATAACACTATGAATGAAGGAAGACAAAACTGAAGACTTACATAGAATTTTCATCGAATTTCGCACGTCTTATAGTTTTGAGGCATGGATTCTCATTGTCCGATCGAGCTTTGAATATTGAAATTTTCGAAATTTTGCACATGTCATCTTTTCACCAAGTGTCACAGTTTAAGGGGAGGGGCGCGACCAACATAATTCGGAAGTTGAAAAATAAGGACCACTCTAATGTGCATACATATTCACCAACTTGTGTACACCGCCGACAGTAACTTCAGCACAACTCGGATTGTGTACTTTCTCCAACTCGCTTGTCTCTGAGAACTAGATTGATGGCGGAGACACCGACAAGAAACATCATTTAAAGGCCCCCTCGAATTTTGACAAAACTTTGCAGACGTGTAAAGCAACGAGAGATATCATCAAAGGGGCAAAGTTTAATAAAAGGGTGCCTATTATATATCCCTACATTTCTTGAAATTTTTCGTGTTTAATAAACAGTTATCTGTATCGCATTAGCGGTTCTAGGGTGGCAATGTTCGGACAACGATTTACATATTATTGCATACGTTATCATCACCCCAACGAAATGTACACACCGTAGAACGGGGCTGGTTTCCGAAATTCAAATAAAGGGAAAATTTCTGGTTACTCCATTGGAATTAATCACAAGCTAAACGAAGCGGAAGTGTATATCTCTTACTTGGCTGTTTGGGATTCCCTTCAGGTAATCTCGCGTCACACGCATGGCCGGAAATGAATAACCGCGCAGAAAACCTACATAATTGTCATTACTGCCCCGGCAATTATTCGGGAAGCATCATTCGAGCCCCTCTCCGGTTAGGGTTGCGACCAAGAATAAAAGCATCGCTGTTGCTAACCCGGAGAAGGACACGCCCCTGGTCGCATACATACATGCTTGTTCATGGAAAATATTTTCGTAGCAGGTGGCCATTATCATACGTGGACAATAATAAAACACTGCGCAGCTGGCGACGTAATTATAAAACTGAATAACACGCGTGGGTACGTTGAATTTGTCGTTGTGTATTTGTTTTATTTTATTTCGACCTCGCGGCCAAGAAATTGGACTTGGTTTACAGTTCTTCTATGTCAGCCATCCCTCCATCCATTCATTCTTCCACCATTCATCCATATCCCATGCCATACACTATGCCTTATTGTCTATGTATAATCAATGTTAACCTATCCTAATGTCTTACGTCTAAGATTGCCTCTCCCTCTCCTCTTTTGATTATTTCTTTCCTTTTTTCTTCTCGATACTCCTGAGCCAGTCTACTATTTCTCCCACTCTTTTATCTTGTACTATCTTTTCTATACTTGTATTTATTCTCTCTACACCTTCACAGTCTTCTGCCAGATGCTTTAGCTTCCGCAGGTGTCTCTCGGATATCATGCACATTCTCTCTTCCTCCTTTCTTCGATATTTATTCCCTTTTTCCATATTTCCACATCTTACTGTAGCCATCAGGTTCTAACTGTCTCCTTTTCCTTTCTCCTCTAGATACCTTGGTACCCTTACTTCATATACATATATGTATTTATACCTACCACAGTACCCAGATACCATTATTTTACCGTATTGCCACTGTCCCTGACTGCCTATCCCTCTCCTAGATTGTATCCCTTGTTGTTCAGGTACTCCGTCCTCCTTTGCTATTCCTTGTTATCTCCCACACCTTTTCTCTTTCCCTCAGACATTCCTTTACCAAAACTCTCCCCACCGATCTTTCCACTCTTTCCTCAAATCTTAACGCTTTCTATTCTGCTCTAATTCGTACCTTCTCTCTCATGGTTTCCCCCCGTACCAGTGTACTCTCTCCAGTTCCTCCCTTTCCTTCCACTCAAATATTTCTGCCCCATACATCATTATCTTATCTTTTCTTAAATTCATCCCTAAATAATCTTTCTCCCATGCCCCATACTTGCCTTAGTACCATATTTGCTACTTTCGCTCTTCCTTTAACATGCCCCGTCATGTCTCCATTCCTCTGTAGTTTTATCCCCAAGTACTTAAATTCTTGTACCTCCTCAATTTCTTCTTCCCCCATTTCCACTCCCTCTTCTGCTTGCTCCTCCTACCTTTACCAAACATCATCATCTTTGATTTCTGTGCATTTCTAGCTTTTTCCTTCCTAGGTATGTCTTCAGCCTTTTTTGCATCAGTTTCATGTTGTTTACAACAATTGAAGAATTTGTTATAATTTCCAGGTTTTCGGCAGGACCACCTGGCAAGAACGGGAAACAAGCGAAACCTGTAAAAATAGGGTAGTTTTCTCTCGCGCGCGTTCTCGACACATGCTCGTTCATGGAAAATATTTTCGTATCAGGTGGCCATTATCATACGTGAACAATAATAAAACACTGCGCAGCTGGCGACGCACAGTGCGACCGCCTGTGGACAAAAGTCGAAAATGCAACTATTCTCCGCATCTTGTCTGGCTTTACTAATCCCTTTCAGAAATGTCTGTAGTGTATGGAACAAATGCCGGGAATCTAAAATTAGCACAACAAACGGCAGGAATCATGTTTGCATAAGTGGTAGAGAACTCAGAGAACTCACGCGAGACCTGGCCCGATCAATTACTGACTTTCTGTAATCAAAAACGTTGTTTTGTGTCATATCTTTAAGTTTTGAATATGGAAGGTATCGAAGAAGGTGAGGAATATCCACTTTTTTCTGTTCCATTAACCGTTAAAATAGTTTCCTAGCAATAATAAAACACTAAGTTAGAATCAAGTTTTATAGACGTTAATATCTTCAGATAAGCTTTTCTTAATTTCGGGTCAAAACTTCGTGGTGTTTTGATATATTTCGATTTCACAACTATTATACTTGACAAATCTGTAAATATTGCCAGCTTCAAACTGCTTTGATCGGCTCTGTGCTCTTTTTTACCACGCTTATGCGTCAAAACTTGTAATCGAATATTAAGCCTTTTCCCATAGACTATAGACCAATCTTACTGATATTTTATATACACACTTGCTTCCGATGACAATAAAAGTAGAAAATAAAATATATAAAAAACTTTTTAAAAACCACGCTTATATTAAAATGCACTAAAAAAGAGAAAATAATTTTTTTCCTGGTTCTCCATAAAATACCGACTCTAGTTAAATGATTAATAATATTTTTCCCCAAAATTTTAAGCTATTCGTTCAAAATTTCTTCTGTTATAAAATTAGTGTATATTATAATTAGTGATTTTATAAATATCTACTTCATAGGTATAGTCTATGGCCTGTACATATTATGTAAATAGGCATATCTTTATTATCGTGAAGTGACCCACATATTCTGTCCATTATTATTGTTATAATGTTTATAAAATATTATTTGAAATTTAATTTTGAATAAAATTCAATTTAATTTTTGGTCGTGTTTCCTCATTATTGTAGATGATGCATTGAAGAGCAATTTTTCTTAACTGACCCCTGTTTTCATCACTTGGAATATACAGTGTGATCCCAAATGAAAGAAAGATACTTTGAGGTCTTATAGGAAATTTCACGCTGATCACGAATATACTAACGAATATATTAAGGGTCACTGAATTGAGTTTAACCGTTTTTTTCACGCAAGAACACTCAAAAAACTTCGAAAAAAACGGTATTTTGTGGAAAAAACTTTGTTAAACTCTATTCAGGGACTCTTAATATATGGTATATTCGTGATCAGCGTGAAATTTCCTATAAGAATCCGTCAAGAACAGACTTTTGTCCACTCCGACCATAAGAACGCCGCACTGTGCGACGTAATCGTGAAACTGAATAACACGCGTGTGTACGTTGAATTTGTCGTTGTGTTGTTTATAACAATTGAAAAATTTCGTACAATTTTCAGGTTTTCGACAAGACCACCCGGCAAGAACGGGAAACAAGCGAAACCCGTGAAATTTATAGGGAAGTTCGTCTCTCGCGCGCGTTCTCGACACAGACTTTCGTATCATGGAACCGACGAACAGTTTACGCCCATTGTCTGGCCCGTACAACAATTTATCGTCGACGGGCTTGTTTTTTTTCTGTGTCGAAGAGTATCGGCACCAATTGAAATACTAGAAACACTTCCGCCAGCATTTTTATCCCGGTCCGCGCGCGAATTGTCGAGCGAAAAGAAAATAGAGAACAACAAAATGTCCCGACCCAACCAGAATTTCGTCTGTTGAAATTCTATTTTGACTTCTGCCGGTTTTTCGAACACGTGTGCGGGGCTATTAAAAACGCCAGCTTGCACAAAGTTCTCCCCCGTTGTTTTCGCGATAACAAAAAAACCCTGTCCGCCGTGATATTTTACCAATATTTCGATTGCACGATCCGGAATAAAAATTTCGGGAATATTGTTATATATTGTTTACGTTACGTTTAATCAACGTGCTTTCCAAGTATTATCGCGCCGGAAACCGTGCGACGATCTTTGCCGAGTGTTTCGGTTGACATTTTATTCGCAGGCAATTATTCTCGATTTCAGTAGCAGTATAGATAGAACGAGGAGATTGTAAATTGTGATGGTTCAGTTTTTTGAAACAATCAAACGATGAAAAAGTCCGCAATTTCGAAATGTCGTGGACAAATTTCCATGTGTTCGTTTTCAACGTTTCGAAATTAGCATCGCGCATGGTGGTACGTCAAGTAATGCATTTTCATCGAGTTTACCATTGACCAATCAACTTTTGACGAGGAATTTTAAGAGGCAATTAACGCTGACTAAACACCGCCGGCCGAATTGTTTGCTTCATATCGCGGCTCGTTTGAATTGCAGATGTTCCTGCAGACTACCGAGTGACATAATATTCGTGTCGAACGAAGTAATCAATACTAATAGCAGATATTGGCTTTATCTGGTCGAAAAGTAGCGATATCACTTATTCCTCGCGACTCGGATTTTCCTGTTAATTTAATCGTACAGCTTTGTTGTACTGGGAAAATGGGAACGTAACACTTCGTAATACTTTGAATGCTTTGTCAGAGCGTTTTAAAGACAAATAATTGATAACAAGACTACATAATTTTCAACGAATTCAAAATGAAATCAGAATTGGGTCACACGAAATTTCATACGAAAAATGATTCATCGAATTCATCGAATGAAAATTATTCATCGATAAGATTATTTGAGCCACTCACAGACCAAATCGATTAACTTTACTTTTTAAAATATTGGGTTGGCAACTAAGTTCGTTCGGTTTTTGTAATTTATTCCAATGTAAAAAACGGAACCAACTTATTTGCCAGCCCAATATTTTAAATTTAAGTGTCAAAGTACTTGGTTCAGTCATAACATTTTTTATTTATAATAATTTCCCAAATAATACAGATTAACGCCATTAAACGACAAAATTCTTTTTGGTCGCCGAATAATAAATAGATTATTTCAGGAGCCATTCTCGTTCTCTCATGTAAATCGAGTCACATGCGAAAAATATTCAAAAAATTTTTGCATCAGATGATTGGTACAATATTATTAAAACCAGCAAAAAGAAAGGAGAACCATTTAATGTAATTCTAATGACTCATAAGGATTTTGTCTGAGCAAAGCCTTCAGAGGATTCTATAATTAACAGAAAAAAATCAGTAAATTGGCTTAAAATGCACTGGATAAATTAGAAAGGTCAAAAGCCCGAATCATACAATTCAAATATGACTTCAATCAAGATTCAAAATTTAGTGCCATAAATATAAAAAAATCTGCAGCAGGTAGACCACTAGGTCTGAAAAATATAGACTAGCCTTATATACATTAATCCTATCGTTAATAATCCTATCGTTAAAACTGACCAGCGAATAATAATCCTATCGTTAAAACTGACCAGCGAAAAGAGGAAAGATATGATGGATCTGTTAAAATTCATTCCTCCTATTAAGCATAATTACTACAAAAACTTAAGAACAAATCCATATGACGGGACCTCAAATACAGCTGACGAAAAAGACATCATTTATATTGCTGATGAATCAATAACAAATAATAATATATTGAAAGAGAACAGTAATTTTTCAGTTTTGCAAAAAATCTTTCAGACAATGTAAAATAATGAACTTTTTGTGCAATAAAAAATATAATTTGAAGATTAATTTTGATGTTATTACTTTTTTTCACTTGTCAAATCGCTTAACTCCCTTAGTTACCCAAAAGTTGTGATATCAATAACGATTACACCATGGCTATTCTATCTTATTCATTCTACATGTCTTTATATGAAAGCGACATCTGTATTTATGCATTATACAATGTTTATTTCAATTTTTATGTTATAGGGAATTTTGAAAAACAATGTATATTATTTCGTCACATTTCTCCGCTTTCTGTTTTATGGAGTTGATCGATTTGGCAAATGTTTGGAATCTTTAGGTAAAATGGGCTACCGATTACCCCTAAATATCGACGAGTTCATAGTGGAACCTAATATTAAGGTTTGCAGTTATATCCAGTCGTATTTCAAAGATTGTAAATTATCTATTGAAATCATAATTACATCTTGTAACATTGTAATACCAACCTGTAAAATTGTAATACCACATCGTAAAGTGAAATGGACCCATTTAAGGGTCTAAAGAGCTTCAATAAAAAGAAAAATCGATTTGGCAAGTGAGCAGCTCATTTATCAGAAAACAGAAACGGGTAAGTACTACGAAGACGATTGCGGTCGAACTTCTGTCAAGCATAAATCGCCGTTTAGTTGTACACACGCGGCTGTTCATCGTTCCAAAACGATGAGCACACTGTTCCGGGATTTGATGCAACACGCGGAAACGACGATGGTCAGAGTGCAAAGTTATGTACCGATCAACTGTGCTGCCGTAAACCGCAACGCGCATTGTTCCAACCCCTAATGTGGCTCACTCATTAGTCATTACTTAGGCCCGCGGTACGAATGATTAGAATGGGTTAGTGGGCTACGATTTAGTGTCCCACGAGAGTTTTCGGTCTCTTGCCTCCTTCGTGCGCGCGTCTATTGTTATGGAAAAATGAATAGTGCGAGGGTGTCTGAATGTGCGAGGGAGTCCGCAATGGTGACACAGAACCTCCACTCTTTATGAACTGTAAAATCCTCCTGACTATCCCCTGGGACTTTTGGGCTACCCGATGGGTATTTTCGGTTACGATCACCTCATATTATTTGCGTTGTATCGGCAGTAATAATATCCGGAGTTAAATCATCGCCGGTAACGCTAGAATGCTAATTATACTTCATTATAACCGCATTAATTCTACGAATAATATATGGACAATATTGCCATATGAAATTGGATTTGCACGTACGTCAATGTTCAAAATAGAAGTAATGTAAAATCTTATTTCGGTTTTAATAAATATACACTCCTCAAAAGAATTAAGGGATCACTTGTGCGAACCCGAAGAATTGGCCCCACTTTACGTGATCATAACTCCGTCAAAAATTGCCGTATCGATATAGTTAAACAATGGTTTGAAAGCCTGAAACCTCTAATTTCAAAATCAATTTCTTGCAAAATCCTGAGGTCCTAGACAAATGTTGAGATCAGATTTGAAATCAGCGTAAAAAAATCTACGGGAAATGATATATAGCATGAAAAAAAATGTTTTTTCCGCGCGTGGTACTGGAAAAACCACATTTTCTGGAAATTCTACGTGTTTAACGAATTTTCTCAACGTTAAACAATGTTCGTACCATAATCTCTCTATTTTTCCCATATTCTGCAAAGTTTCAGCTTTAATTTGAAAAAATTTCATCGCTCTACCTCATTTCTATCGAAAGTTCATTGATTTTGAATCGAGTTTGGTCCAAATTTTCCACTGTGCGCCGGCGCGGCGGTAGCGTATTCAGAGATGTCAGGCAGCCGCTGTACGTAGTGCGCTAAACCATAGGTAAAAAAAAATTGTCGCAGCGAGCTCATGGGGTACTCAATCGAATCGGCAGAATCTCTGCTTCAATCTGACGTTCGGATCATGGTATTACGATCATTTCTCGCCGAGATACAGGAAGTTAAAGGAAAAATGGAAATTGTGCATTTTCTAAGCATATTTTCAGAAACAGCTGGTATATCGAAATGTTAATGAAACTGAAAAAACAAAAGAAGAGCCTTGAAGAGAAAGAAACGCTCTTTCTCTTGCTTTTTTGCACAAGATTCTACGATAATTTTTTCGTTTTCGGGAGCCAGTTAAAGTTAAAAAGCCAACATTTACTTCAATGTTGAATAACTTGAATAAAAAAAATCGCACAATATTCAACAACCACACAATTTACACAGGAAAGATAGCCCTTCCAAATAATATTAACGCGATTTATCAGAAAAATTTGTTGCTCCCCGTGTGATGTTCCAAAGTTGCACAAAATTTTCATTAACCATCAATGTTGTCTTCATCTCGCTATAACTTTGTAAAAAACCAACATAGCAACAATTTGAAACAGAGCATCCAAAATTAGAGGTTTCAGGCTTTTAAACCATTGTTTAACGATATCGATACGGCAATTTTTGACGGAGTTATGATCACGTAAAGTGGGAGCAATTTTTCGGGTTCGCACAAGTGATCCCTTAATTCGTTTGAGTAGTGTAATAAAATCCTTGACGTAATAAATAGTAATTTGCATTCTACGAAGCGTAGTTTCATTTTTCATTAGTCGGTACATTGACAAAGAATAAATGATACAAGAAAAAGTATTGTGTAGGGAACTTTCCCCTATAACGTCCCATTATAATTAGAATCTACCCACAACTCGATCTTCTCGCGATACGGAGTTTGATTGAATTAGTAATAATCCCTTTCACTATCCAATTAATTGGTTTCTACGTTTTGTCGAATATTCGTACCGCAATCACCGGTTCGAGGATTTGAGGAATCATTGGAACGTGCGCCGGGTGAAACTTAATCGATCTTGAATCAACGATAGTCCTTTGATCAACACGCGCGGATAACGCAGTCATCGTTCACTGTTCCCCGTGATGATTCGAACGGTGCCCAGGCGGACTGTGATTAATTGAGATGTAATCACGCGGTTACTTGAGGCGTAAGATTGCGTTCGGTTTGTAACAGCACGTAAACGCAATATGCCTATGGCAATAATGCAATTTAGATGGTGTTCGTGTCGCGTGTAGTCGGTAATCAGCTAACAATAGGACGATAGAGTGGAATTATTTACAGTTTACAGAACCGTGCGTACCGGATTGCAATTCAATCGGTGTAGTTCAATTCATTGACACGTCAGGTGAAACGGTATAATTAAATGCGTTTGAATATTGATAACATTTATAAAATAATCTCGATTATCGATCGTAAATGTTAAATATTTAATTTGATGATGTTTTCGGCGCTACCGTTTCGATCACTTAGTAAATCTAGCAATTTGGCAATAAATTTTTCTTCTTTCCTAACGTTTCGGTTCAGTTTTGAACCTTTTTCAAAGGATAAATTTGCGTTTGCTATAATAACTTTAGTTATGTAAATGGAGCATTGAAAAACTGATTTGTATAGGTTGCTGGTTTAGAACGTACTGCGGTCAAAGTGACCGTTTGAACAGAGCCCAAAAACTGAAAACATTGAAAACTGGAACATATAGACACACTAGCACTAATCTGAACTCTGAACATAAGGATCGACCGTTCTTAAATCAATATATGGCGGTAAATTTGAAAACGTCCAACGATATTCAACACATGCTATTATCACCGACGAGATATATCAGGTCGGTGCTTTTATGTACATTTACATAAACACATACATTTCATAAAAGATATGTAGATGATATTCTTACTTGTTGCAAACCTGATCAAGTAAGAACGTTGGTTGACACTTTTAACAATTTTCACAACAGACTACAGTTGACACATGAAATTGAAATGGATTCAAGTTTTAACTTTCTTGACGTCAGTATTATTAGAGTGGGTAAAGAACTAAAAACAAATTGGTTTCACAAAACTAGCTGGTCTGGCAGATACGTAAATTTTTATTCTTTTCATCCGTTACAACATAAAATAGGTCTTGTCAAAGGTCTTATTGATCGTGCCATCCTTTTAGCAAATCCTAAATTCAGATCAAACAATCTGTCACTCATTAAGAATGTACTTAAACATAATGGATACCCTGAAAATCTCGTTTCTAACATCATCAAAGAACGAGTATTTGATCTATACCATCCTCTCTTCGTCGAAAGACGAAAAGAGGAAAGGTTCGGAGCAAGAGGTCCAATAAATTGGAAGAATACAGTGGTCATCCCATATGTAAACAACATTTCGAATGACATTAGAAGAATTTTCAGGAAGGTTGGCATAAACACTATCTATAACATACCATTTAATTTGAAAAATTGCTTTCCACCAATTAAAGATAAAATACCTATGTTGAAAAGTTGTAATGCAGTATATGTAATACCTTGCAAGGATTGTAACCATGAATACATTGGACAAACATCTATACACCTAGACACACGTATCACTGAGCATAAACGCAATATATTCTTGTCTCCAACACAACACACCGCTTTAACGAAGCATTCACTTGAGGTTGACCATGCATTTGACTTCGACAATACCAAATAGACAGAGAACATAACCTACAAAAAAGGTTACTATTCGAAACGACTCACATGATTAAACAACATAGCGCAAATCTTAGGTACGATACGCCTAAGATTCTTGATTATTACGCGGCATTACTGAACCAGTAATGTGTTATGATGAAGTTTCCAATTTTATAAGGTTTATAATTTAAATTACAACCTGTTCTCTTGTATATAAATAGAAAATACATTCTTTCTGCTGGTCTTATTTATGAATGTCGATTTTTAAAGCTACCACCTGTGGTTAGTATAATAGCATGTGTTGAATATAGTTGAACGTTTTCAAATTTACCGCCATATATTGATTTAAGTTTATTGCCAAATTGCTAGATTTACTAAGTGATCGAAACGGTAGCGCCGAAAACATCATCAAATTAAATAGATAACATTTATAATAGAAACAATCGCAACATCAAAATTACAGTTGTGATTTAATATTATGATATTCTTGAAAGGGTATTTCTTTCGTTCGGAAAGAAAAAGCAATCTTTTTCAACAAAGTGGATTGCAGTTCGCAAGGAGTGGATCTTAAAGGGAATTGGAGTCTGAACGTTTTATATAATAATATAAAAGAATTAAAAATGCAGAAAGAACTGTTTGGTGAAAGAAACCACCCCCGTGCCTTAGGCAGCGAAGCAGGACAGCAATTACTGACTGATGATTACAATTGTTGCAGCAGGCCTGGCGCAACTGCGTTCGCATGAATTTCACTCGATTATCGGGAACGCGTCGCTCTCGCTAAATACCGAACGGGCACACGCACACACCAGTCGAAATCCATTAAAGGGTTTCGCGCCCTCCGCGATGCATATATCCGCGGGCCTATCCGGTTTAACCCTTCTGATACGTTTGCGACCCTCTCACGGTAGAAGGCCACCGGCTTCCGCTTTTCCTCCCTTTCATGTTGCGGTCTCGCGCGGCGACCCGTGTTGTTTTCTTTTGTTTGAAGACCGTGTACCGTGACCGATAAAATTTCCTTCCCCGAGGATTTATGGACGGGAAACGGCGAACGCTATGCTTGATATAAACGCGTGTCTCGAGCACGCGAGAGACCTTTTCGAATCGCGATATTTTCCCTCCAAGCACGCGGCAAATTTCTCTTTAAAAAATCTCTCCGACTCTTATCTTGTATATTTCATTTTCTTAAAATTACGTTTGATATTTAGAGTCGCTTTAAGCTATTAAGTATCCCTTTATCATTCGATTGTATGCTTTGTGGTTGCTCTTAATTATCGAAATGTTAATATCCTCTTCTGCATTTGTTCTTTGCACTATTTCTTCCTCCTCTGCATTAACTCTTTGCGAGTCGACTCACTGTTTCAATTTCAAAATTGCTAAAGAGAGAATGCATTCTCTCTGTTTGATTATATTGCATACAGATACGCAGTCTAGTATCGCATCAACTCGCATCCACAGCAAGTGAAAATGTGATTATTAACTGTACATAGCACAATATTTTCAAACAGGTCGCGGTCGCGTTCAGACGTTCGCGTTACGTTTAATTAAAATTCGTGACGATATTCCGTGCTCCAGTGGATCTAATTAAATCTTAGGTGGTAGTACTTCATTCCAGCGGCATTTTTGCCAGATTACATTTCGCTCATCCCGCAGGGGAAAACAATTTCGCTGTCCAAACAACGTTCGCCGCGGAAAGTTTAGGAAAGGCGCGTGCAACCGCGCCGATAGTAAATTTTATCTGCTCCCTGGCTGTACAATGTTAAAACTCTGCCGGCGACAAATGAAAGTAAAGTTTATGCAACGATAACGATCGTCCTGTACTTAAATACGCGTGAATTTCCACGGTTTTCCCCGGCGTAATCCTTGGAAGCGGTTTTACGACGTTTTTACTGTCCTACGCCGAGCCGAACCGAGTCGAGCCGAGCCGAGCGCAACCCTCGTCACGAGAGATACCTGCCGACGCGCGACGGGGGTGAAAACGGCGAGAGTACATTTTAAAATTATCAAACGCAACCACGCGAAACTCCTCTCGCCGCAAAGTATCGTCTCAAACGATTGAAAACCTTAACGATATCACGCTGTCGCTCGTTGTCTTTCGTTCTGATAGAAGTGCAACGTTTCGGAGATTAAAGCGGCGCCCGTAAACATAAACACGGCCGCGAGGAAAATCTTCTTTTCCTTTTTCTAGGATATTTCTGTTTCTCTGGATTCGCACAGTGCAAAAATTCAATTTTTATTTTATGTTATCCTATTATAAACGGACCGAAGCCCTCTTACATAAATTTTTACACAATAGAAAGAAGACTACGTAAAATAACAAAAGAAGAACACGCGCAAAAACTCATGGTACAAATGGTATGGTATTATCCGATAATCCTACGTAATTGTCTTTTAACCCTTTGCGCTCGAACGGTGACTCTGAGGCGCCAGTAAAAATTGCCATACCATTATCCAAAACGGTTTTAATATTATTAAACTCGTCTGTATTCTATAAATTGTAAAAAGGCTCAACTGTTATATGAGAAAACAGGTTCAATTCGACGTGCACAACTCGAGCATGATTTCATAATTAAAGCTTTTCGGAGACCATATAATTTAAGCATATTCTAACAGGGGACGGACAAGGGTAATATAATAGCAATCTAAGTGTGTGGATTGAATGAAAACCAGTGGAAAAACGTATTATGAAATCGAGTGTTCTTGAAGCGGACTTAACAATGTAATAAATATGGTTGGAAAAGTCCAAGGTTGAGGAGAAATGAATTCCCAAGTCCTTCACTTCTCTTATTGAGGAGAGAATACAGTCATTGAGATGGTAGGACGACGGGAGGACCGCATAACATGGCATTTTTTAATATTGAGATTCATACCATTCCTGTGACACCAATCGCAGAAACGATCTAGGTCTGCCTGTCATCTGGAAGCATCTTCAAGGGACGAGATGCTGCTAAAGATTTTTAAATCGTCTGCGAATTGGAGGTACTTACAATACTGAAAAATGGTAGTTCATCAAATCATTCATAAAAATTATAAATAGTAGAGGACCTAGGTGGGAGCCTTGAGGTCTTTCCAGTCATGCCAATATATTTCCCTTGCAGCCCAACGCTGAAAGCTTCTCAATTAGAAGATTAAAGCGTCAAAAGATTGATGAAAATCAGTAAATATTAGGTTGGGGAAAAAGTTTCTTCGCATTCTCCCGATACATGGAGTTACCATGTCATGACTCTGTTAATATTAATCAGATCTGGCATTACTTGAGTGTGTCTGAAAAATGACATATCAGAGAGTAATTACAAACAAGAAATTGTGATATTCGTTTATCTAGTCAAAAGTTATTACGTTTCGAAAATGAGTGAAAACAAAGCAGAAATCCGATACATTTTGAAATTTTATTACAAAAAAGGAAAGAATGCGACCCAAGCTACTAAAAAAATTTGTGATATTTATGGACGTGATACAGAAATTTTTATGTCAAAGATACACCTCGTTCTGCTCGACCAGTCACTGAAAAGTCGATGAAATCATGCAAACAGTTGAGCAAGACCAACAGATTAGCAGTCGTGACATCGGTAAGGAACTAAACATCGACCATAAAACAGTTCTAAACTGTTTAAAGAAGTGTTCCTTTAATATGGATCGTATAATTGTTAATAAAAGATGTACTAATGCTCTCTGTGCACTGGTTCGATCTGATTTTACATCAGAAGCAATTTTGCAAATAGATTAAATTTTCGACGTTTCGATTTATGTGTAGATCATTTTCAAGAAAACTATCAACTGCGTTTGCTTAATGAAATTATTTTAACTAAATTGGAATTGAAACAACGAAACACGTGCTGTTCTCATGTCGTTACACAAGCTACTGAGGCAAACGTGAAACCAATAGAAACGAACGGTTGATAGTTTTCTCGAAAATGATCTACACATAGATCGAAACGTCGAAAATTTAATCTATTTGCAAAATTGCTTCTGATGTAAAATCAGATCGAACCAGTGCATTAGTTCATGTTTAAAAAAGGCTGGATACAAAAAAACAGCTCTATGTTTGGGTGCCTCACGAGTTTACCTTGAAAAATTTAATGGATCGAATTTCAATTTGCGAGTCGTTGCTAACACGAAACAAAATCGAACCTTTTTTGAAACGGCTCATTACAGGCGATGAAAAATGGATCACGTGCGACAATAATGTACGAAAAAGATCGTGGTCGAAGCGAGGCGAAGCTCCGCAAACCGTGGCAAAGCCAGGATTGACGCCAAGAAAGGTGATACTGTGCGTTTGGTGGGATCATAAAGGAATCATTCACTACGAGTTGCTGCCATCCGGTCAAACGATTGACTCTAACCTCTACAGTCAACAACTGGAAAAATTACGTCAAGCAATTGAGAGAAAGCGATCAGAATCGATAAACAGGAAAGGCGCCGTTTTGTATCACGATAATGCCAGACCCCACACATCTTTGGCGAGCCGTCAAAAATTAAGAGAGCTTGGCTGGGAAGTTTAGACGTACCCACCGTATAATACCCACCTGATCAGAGATTTGAGGCTTTCACGGCCCGGCATCATACAGTTATGTCTGTTGAGGTTTTCGGGTGTAAGCCGTGTCCTAAAGGAAGAGATTTCCCAACGTTTCGCAAGCATTGCAGCTAGCTTCATCAGGGGGTCGGAAGACACACTGATACTGGTGTGTGCCTGATTTGTGCTCCACTTATATAGTGGAGGTTGCTCATGTTCTGGTTCAGTGAGCACCAATCAAAGTAGACTTTTAATTGTTCGGCCGCCCAATTAAAAGTCTACTTCGATTGGTGCTCACTGAACCAGAACATGAGCAACCTCCACTATATAAGTGGAGCACAAATCAGGCACACACCAGTATCAGTGTGTCTTCCGACCCCCTGATGAAGCTAGCTGCAATGCTTGCGAAACGTTGGGAAATCTCTTCCTTTAGGACACGGCTTACACCCGAAAACCTCAACAGAAATAACTGTACAATACCCACCTGATATTGCACCAACAGACTACCATTTATTTCGGTCTCTACGGAACTCTCTTAATGGTGTGAAGTTGACTACAAAAGAGGTCTGTGAAAATCACGTGTTTCAATGAGGGGATTATGGTTTTACCTGAAAATGGCAAAAGGTGGTCGATCAAAACGGCACATACTTAATTTAATAAACTTCATTGAAAATATGGAAAAAGCTTGATTCATTTCTACAGTAAAATACGAAGAATCTTTTTCCTCAACCCAATATTGCGTTAACCTGTAGATTGGCTCCCAAAGAAGATGAGACATAGTTGCAATACACCGCTAGGTTTGTGGTTGTTGATCGCTTGTTTACGAAATCAAGTTGCTGTTGTTCACGTATTGAGAGAGTGACAGTACTGTATAATTTATTTGTGACAATTTCTTCGAAGATCTTAGGCATAAATACTAATGATGCTTATATGTAAGTCTAAAATTTTCAATATTTGATTTGTCGCCGTTTCTGAAAATTGGTGTAACCAGACTGATTTTCCAAAATCTTGATAAATCTTCTCAATGCGCTTCCTGAAGAAATCATCGCACAACTTTGTGATTTCGATCCTGCCATTAGGGCGACAAACCACAACTTTTCCCGTATGGCGCGTTTTCGAAAAAAACTGTTTTTCGATCCGGTCTACTGTGCAGTGATGCGAAGCTTTCGGCCGGTATTGTATTTTTACCTCTTCTCCGTTTCCAATAGAAATTTCACGACGAAGCAAGGAAAAATTTCTCGGGGAGGGGGTCGGTAGACGCGACCGACAGGGATTAAATTTATCGAAACGGGTTTCGTTCCTTCATCCAATGACCTGCGTTGTAACACGAATCAGGACAGCGATATATCAATACACGAGGAGAGCGCCGTAGGCGATAGAAGTAAATTCAAAGGCGTCGGAGATGAAGGATGGCGCGAGCGTAGGGGTCGAGCGTAGAAACGAAGGAGAAAGAAAGAGAGAGGGAGAGAGAGAGAGAACGCAAGGAGTCGAAAGAACGAAACGCAGAAGGGACGCTACCCTCCGGATTCCATGGCGCCGCGACGTCGCAAACAGTCTAAAGGTACAATGTCGCCTCGACGACGACGAACCTGTGTCTCGTTGCGATATCGATCATTAATACGATGAAAAACAATCGGGTGAACGAGTCCGGAGGGAGGAGGGGCGGGGACAGAGCCCTACAGAAACGTCTGGTATTATCGAGAAGATTGCATTTCTTCTTGTCCGATTTTTTGTTATCAATCATTGGCTCCTCGGTTATAAGTATCGATTAGCGTCATAACTTCGTGGGGGGTGCAGACTATAGGGGGTTGGAGGAGCGCCGGTTTATAGAGTGCAATTCCTTTTCCCTCGTTAAGAGCTAACTGGCGAAATTGTCCCCTTTTTCCTTTTCTCGACAGAGATCAATTAATAACTGTGCGAGTTGAAGTTAAAAGGGAAGCAAATTTCAGTCTCGTCGATATCGTATCCCGTTCAATGTGTGAACGTTCTCGACGAATCTGGGAATCGAAAGTGTCTAATTTGTAATACACATATTCGAAAGATGGACGAATACGCAAGAGGCAATTGAGACAGGAAGGAGGAGAACGAAAGAAACAGATTACTGTTCGAATTCATGCGAACACAGTATTATTTGAGACTTTGGCAAGCAAAATATTATCATTGAGTACTTGTCTGTATCCACGGATGTTAGTTCAGAGGAGAGAAACTAAATTGCCGGGACTGGCCTGGGAATTCACCAGATTTGAGTCCAATAGACTGTACTATAGACTGTATTACCACAAATAAATTGATCGAAGCAGTTATTCATGTATGGCATTCGGGCGCACAAAATTTTGTGAAATCCAACGTAAAACACAGAAAAGATGTCGAGCATTTCACGGTCCGCGTTTGCAGAAAATAGGTGAATTTTCACGCTTGAAACATAGCTGTCAAGCAAAGGGCGAGGGTTGGAAAGAAAATTCAACGGAATTGCTAATACACGCGGAACGTGTGCGGCGTGCATCAGCCCGAAATTTGCAAAGGAAATTACTGTTGGCGAACTGAGCGGGCGCTCGCTTGTCTTCTTCTCGCTGCACGTTAATCGAGTTAGGAAAAAAATTTGTATCTCAAAGTGGGCTAACGAGGTTACGCGCGGGGGCTGGTGGGAAGACAGCCGCTTGGTCGTTGAAAAAGCGATGATTATTTATGCAGATTCGTATCATGTGCGCCGTTAACATCGATTCATCGGCGATCTACCCTTACGATCCGTCCGCGGAACAACAAAGAACGCCCTTGGACGACCCACGGTTCACGGGTTCATAGTGAATGCGTATTCGTCCTCCTCGTTCCCCTCGCATACCCCCCGTAATCCTTTCAAAACAGATCCCGAGGCTTGGCTGATGGAAATTATGCGGCGCGCACGCACCGCCATCGAAATTTGAATTTCAACGTGGGAACAGTGTCCGTGTCGTGTGCTCGTTGTTTGTCGTAGACACCGCGTAAACTTGTTACGCGGATTCATTTCGGCGGGATAGCATAAATTATGCCGAATACGGCAAGTGAGAAGCGAGACGCCCTTTGGGTAGGGCACGCTGGATAGCAACGCCGCGCCGGTGTTTTGATGCGCAATTGCGATCGCGAAATTACGCGAGTTCCGCGGAAGAAAGAGACGCAGCATTTGGCTTTTCGAAGACTAATGTGGGATCCAGCTGCGCGGTTGTTTTCATCGAAAAAGTCTCCGTTTCATCGAATAACTTTGTTAAAACGAGCTCAAAGGACTGTTCTTTGAAGTGCTAGAAGGATTAGGTTGTTGGCCGATCTACATACAGGGTGGTCCTCACAACTTGCACACCTATAATAATAATAAAATAATAATAAAAATTCCAAAGTATGCGTTGCACGAAAAAGTTTCGTATACAGAAGTTGCATGGTCTGAAGGGGTACATTGTGTACAACCCCTGGCAGAATGTTTCCGATCGGAGGCATTGATATGGATTTTAGAGAAAACATTCACGATTTAGAAGTATATAATATTACTTTATGGAGTTAAAACTGATGGGAAATGAAAATGAGCTTATTGAAAAATGAAAAACAACAAAAGAACATAAGCTTCCATTTATTATAACAAAGAAACGAGAAAATAACCATAATGTTACACGGAAAAAAGGTTCCCGGTTAATAGAACAGCTGGAAGAAAGTTTCCTGTACGATTTACTTGATTTAAAAAAAAACATATTTTTCAACTTTAAACAATTATTGTGATGTTATTACAAAAGATATTGGATTGTTCTTTGCAGCAAAAGATTCCTTAGACTTTCCCGAATACAGTGACATCCAATATTAATACATTATAAATGTTTGAACATGTTTAAACTAATCGTTAAAGATGGAGAGACACCACTTTTGCACCAATTGTTGAGGATATTTTTCAGTTTATCTTAAAAAATAAGGATCCAGCGTAAAATCGAACTATATCACGCGATAAAGCAGACTTTTATCTAGATAAACCACCCTTTAAAGTTGGCAACGTAGTCCTTTTTTCGAACCAAGAAGCGAAATATCTTCGCCCGACATGAGTTGCCGCCAGTGACGTTCGACATTAGAACGGCCGTACCCGTCACTGATGGCAACTCATGTCGGGCGAAGATATTTCGCTTTTTGGTTCGAAGAAACGTCGACGTTGCAAACTTTAAAGGGTGGTTTATCAAGATAATAGTCTGCTCTATCGTGTGATATAGTTCGATTTTACGCTGGACCCTTATTTTTTAAGATAAACTGAAAAATATCCTCAACAATTGGTGCAAAAGTGGTGTCTCTCCATCTTTAACGATTAGTTTAAACATGTTCAAACATTTAGAATGTATTAATAATGGATATCACTGTATTCGGGAAAGTCTACAGAATCTTTTGCTGCAAAGGACAATACAATATCTTTTATAATAACATCGCAATATTTGTTTAAAGTTAAGTTTCCCAAAAACTGTGCATCTAGGGGAAAAATTAAGGGCAGATTCGGAATCAGCGCAAAAAAACTCTATAAGAATCATCCAACAGTAATTATTGAACTTTGGTGTTGGAAATCGGGAACTTTTTTCCGTGTAACATTTTGTTTATATTCTCGTTTCTTTGTTATAATAAATGGTGGCTTATGTTATTTTGTTGCTTTTCATTTTTCAATATGCCCCTTTTCATGTCCCATCAGTTTTAACTCCATTAAGTAATATTTTATAGTTCTAAGTTGTGAATGTTTTCTCTAAAATCCGTATATCCATGCCTCCGATTGGAAACATTCTGCCAGGGGTTGTACACAATGTACCCCTTCGGACCATGCAACTTCTGTACACAAAACTTTGTTGTAGTGTATTTATTTTTTTGCAGGTTAAAGCGTTTCAGAGATTTGAAGGTCGACATTGTTCTTTTTAAATGGAATACTACATTTTTTATGCAAAAATATGGAAGAATGTCGAATTCTGAGTAGAAAAGTATTGACCTTCATTAGCCCTGAACCTAATAATTAACAAGTAATTTCACTTTATTTCCCGAAAATTTTACTCGTTAATTATTAGGTTTAGGGCTAATGAAGATCAATGCTTTTCTACTCAGAATTCGACATTCTTCCATATTTTGGTATAAAAAATATAGTATTCCATTTAAAAAAACAAAGTCGATCTTCAAATCTCAGAAACGTTTCCATCTGTAAAAAAAAATAAATACACTACATAATGTACCCCTTCAGACCATGCAACTTCGGTATAGAAAACTTTTTCGTGCAACGCATACTTTGGAAGTTATTACAGGTGTGCAAGTTGCGTGGACCACCCTGTATATGTGAGACTATTTCAATGTACAAAACAAATCGTAGACTGGCCTTGAAACGACCTCGAGCCTCGGCGATTTCGACTAATATCGATTATTGGCCAGTCTTTTTATGTGCTTAAAGTCGTCAAGATGTTTAGGAAATGGGGATTCTGGGAAAACTGCGTGATTCAGATTGACTGACAGGGGGAGCCTATGTTTGGTAGTTGGAGGGTTCTGATGAAATTTTGAGGGGTGAATCGAGAATGCAGGGATGAAGGGAAATTGAATGACGACCGTATGTTGCCCATCGGGTTCGAATATTTCGTATGTTTTCCTGTTTCTTCGATGACAAGTGAATCTCAATTTTCCATAAAACGTTCTTTTCCCATATACAGATTTCAACATAAAGCTCGTGCTTGATGAATTTCAGATTTAACTGTAGTCGTTTCTTGCCATTGTATGTATGCGTGCACGTTGAGGGGATAGAAGCGTACTTAAGGGGGGGGGGGTTAGTTTATTTGATAGCAGACTACGGCGAGTACAGGGAAACACACAGAGACAGACGGAGGGTTCGCAGAATGTTTATGGCATGTTTATACACGACGAGTCGAATGTTTTTTCCGGTGAAGCATGAGAATCACTTTACTTAAATTCCTGACGAGATGTTTGCACGACGCGCGGCCGTGTATGTAAAACTCATTCGGCGAAAGACCCGGCTAATTATAATTTACGCGTCCCGAGGATCCAAGTAATTATTCCGCGAGACGGCCTCCTTGCATTTAGGATAATTATTCCATGCATATTTTAACAATTCGGCGTCTGGCCCTTTGAATCGTCATAACAGAAACTTATTGTATTGCAAATGTACATTCTGACCGACGATAACGCAATCAAAGCGGAATAATCGGCAGACAGGAAATGATAATTCTATTTCTTCGATGCAGCCTCGCGTATTCTCGTACCGAATTCCCTTTTCCGTCACCGTAGTCTTGTTCGCGTCGCTCCCTTCAGTTTCTGTCATGGTTTTATTAACTGTCGACGCAATTTGTTACCTTCAACCCCATTTTGTTCAACCCTTCTTAGGCGGCCGCCCCCGTTGATCGCGAAGTTGCGTGAATATGGAATCGAGAGCGTACCGAGAATAATAATTCGAAAAATAAGGGAAATCAAAATGTAAAATTTAAAATGATCCAAGACGGATAACTTCGCGTAACTATTGTAGTCTAATTGCATCTCTCTTTCTCGCATAGGCGCGGAAGGGGAATTATTCAGTAGGAATTACCGTTGATTTGTCAGAACCGATCGTCAGACGCGAGCACCGTCTGCCAGAGATCGTCGGAAACGTATTAATCTTTTCCTCGGCGACGGGTACTGGCAGGATCGATGGCTGAACCCCGTGAAACTGGCAGAAATCTGTGAATTCGTCTGTATCGCATATAGAAAGAGAGAAAGAGAGAAGAAAATACACCTATATATTTCGCCATTGCTTTCGCTTCATTTTTTCGTGGCAGGATTTCGTCGTTTTTCATCGCCGCGAGGCGGACTTTATGCGTGTAGCGCCGCGGTAAGGTCATCAATAAGGCTTTCCTGTGTCTCACATAAATATCCGAGGATTAACATATATCGACCTGTTCGCCGGCCTTCAAGCGACCAGCTCAAATTCAACATCCTCCGATCTCGCACATTTTCATGCTAATTCGTTTCCTCCCCGCCAAGGGTTAGGTCCATTCCGATACGACGCATTAAAGCTTTTACTAGCCATCGGAGAATCTCAGCGTGTAGCTTTTCTTATTTATCAACGTAATATCCGAGTGTAATTCGCGTCGGACTCGGGAGATTAAACGTGCGAGCTAGAAATCGTTTCGATAATAATTTATCGGAATGGAATTAATTCAAATTGAAATCTTATTTAATCTCCTGCTATTAGTATTTCTTTCGAAAAGAATCATCGAACGACGTGAATTATAAACCTGTTCCGTTTGCTCGATTGTAAATAGTGTTCTCGGTGGAAGAAGACTGCCGGCCAAGTCAACGAGAGCAATCAAATAAATTGATTTACATTTAAATTCGACCATCCTCATAAATCCTCGCTCGCATAAACATCCGCAGGGCGGTATCACGCTGTTTTCCAAATAACCGCGTTACGCACACCCCCGTTATATCCGCGAATCGAATAAAGTGTCGTATCCCGAGGGCACCACTCGGCGCCGCACCGAGGTGAAATGTTAATTTCAACACGGGGACTGAATGGAATCGCCAACTTCGACGGCTTCTAATTAACAATACAGTCCCCGGCTCCCGAAAGAAACACATTCTCCGATGAAATTTTCGCGCCCCGGCCAATCGTCACTTCGTGTATCACCAACGGGACCATGAATCTTCACTGAAAAAAAAGACGAAGCTGTCGTGATAAACAAAATTAGCATTCCGAGAGGACTCGATCCCCTTTCTTTTTATTTAATGCAATTTGAATCTCATGGTAGAGATTATTTTGCAGTACTATACAGACGATTCGATACATTATGATACTTTATATAATACAATACTAATTATAAACAATCGTAGGTCACTACACAAGCAGTTTTAAAGTTGTACTGCTTTCTTAAATCTTTCACTCACAGTCATTCAGAAACGAGTAGTGTAAACTGTACTATTGCTGGCACTTTTGATTTAAACCGCAAATATTAATAATTCCTGGTATAGAAAATCATTTTATATTGCTTCTTATTTATATTTCAAAGCAACGTTGTAAGTTTTCATAACAGAGTTCCACATATGACTGTTAGCAACGCTGGAGGACAATCGGTAAGACCGACGGATGAGCACAGTGCAGTGTAAATAGTGTTTCGTTAAAATTTTCGTTACGAGTAAGTATACTTTATCGCTATATAACTTAATTTCGGACTGTACTACAGATGTAATAAGTGCGTATATGATTAATTATAAGTCAAATAACCTATTTAACGTTTACTTCTTACTGTTTATCAGGCATAACATCAAATTTTCAGGTGGCAACGAATGGTTCATTTATTTGTATGGAAGTTTAATTAATTGGCACCTATGCCAATTACTAGATATACAGTTTTGGATTTTTTTAAATATTCGACAGATTAATGCTTTGAATCATTAAAACAAATTAGAAATATGACTTTAATTCGTTGAAAGAAGTCTTGTTATCAATTCTTGGCACTGTCAATCATTGTACATTGAAGGGGCCAATCATTATAGGATAATAAGGTGCCAATCATTGCAATGGACATCAGAGAGTCAATCGTTGTACTATTTATTTACCTACTTGTACAAATCATTCATATTCTTATATGTGACGAGAATTTCGTAGTCATCACTTGAAGCTGTTAGCATTTTTAATTTGTTTGTGTATTTAGAAAAGGCTACAGTAGAAAGAAAGGAGCCAAAGATCGTATTCGAAATTATTGTTCCACCATGTACATCATATAAAGATCTTTTCTTAAATAAACAAAAATTAATTATTTCAAATTTACACAAGAGGAAGATTCACCACAAAAGGAAGAGTTGAATCGGATGACTTATGTAATACTTGAAATATTTTTCTGTTTTTTCTTTGAGCATTATCTTCGTCTCTTAAGTTATTTCTACATATTAAGCTGATGACATTAGATCAGACGTAAATTATACATTATGCAGAATTTAAACCTACAAGCAGTGCAAACTATTTCCATTATTTATCTTTATTTAGTTAATAATTCCTATTCAGTTCTTCAGTGCCAATAACTGATACATGTTGCGCCAATAACTGTACCAAATGTGCCAATGACTGTACTATTTGTCTTACGATTGTTATTCAATGAATATATTTTATAGTAAAAGGTTTATGACTCTAAAAACTGTTTGATGTTGTAGAAAAATGTCTATTAGCTTATAATAATAACAAGCTCGTTTAAACATTACAAAAAAAGATAAAAAGATTTTTACTAACTAAGATTTTCGCTTAAGGTGCCAATCATTGTACAGTTTACCTTTAGTTCAGTTTACATATTTCCACCGTAGGTCTGGAGCAGAGTAGGGCAATAATCAACTAATACTTAAGGATGACTAATAGTCTTTTTGAATGTTAGTCATAGCAAAATAGTCATTAGTCAAAACTGTTCGATTAGTTAGTGATAAATAATTAATAATATTAATGTATGTTAATCGCACAATAGTCACTGATGACTAAAGATTGATGACTGACCATCAACTACTAATTCACTAATAAGCAATAGCTAACGATTACTTAGAGCTGTGACCAACTATTTGCCATTTAGTTATCACTAACTAATTAAAAAGTTTAGACTAATGACTATTTCGGTATGACTAACATTCAGAAAGACTATTAGTCATTTTTAAATAATAGTTGATTATTGCCCTACTCTGGTCTGGAGAGTAGTACATTACAGAGAGCAGAAAAAAGGAAAAGATGCAGTTTCTGTAATTCTAAACTCTAACCTCGGTTCTTCAAATGTGGGACACTGCCGTAGCGCATGGTCAATATCCTGAGTCTCATAGCCGCATTGACATTGTGAATAGCCTATTATGTCAATTCGAACGAGAACGATCCCTTTTTTAAAAAACGAACTTTTAAAACAAAGAAAGCATCTTTATAATTTAAATAATTGTGAAATAAAAAATTTGGAACCGGTGCTGGTAGGTTTAGTGATAATTAGACTGCGGATCTTTACGCATTTATGGCTTGAAAATATTTTCAAAAAATGCTATTAGGTTGGAAAGAAAGTTCTTGCAGTTTTTAACTATTATATTCAACTACAAAACCGTAAGAACTTTCTTTCCGACCTAATAGAAAATAAAATTCCTTAGAATTCTGTACGATTTTCAGTTATTTCAGATCTACATAAAGACAACTGGGTAACCTACCACTGAAAATAACATTTTACATGATTGCACTTTCTTAAAATTTGTCAAGAAAAATTAAAAATTGCATAAACACCCGCAATGTAGTAATAATGGACCAAATAAAGCAGTGTTCGTGACAAGCCTGCTCTAATAAGAAGGATCGACAGAGGAAATTCCAAAGGACAATTCCCGAAACCGTGAAACGATGAGGATCGACAAAATGGGGCCAATCAAACGAAAGAGTACTGTGGGAAATGATGAAGACAGGGGAGAGGCACCGTGTCGGAAGAGAAAGAGAGAGGGCAACATAAAGTTAGGCCAGAGTGGGCTGCGACTGATGATGACTAATGTACGTGCGAGCAATTTACATCCCACTTTGCAAGAAGATATCCTCCACCCCATGCCCTCCTCCTTACGACCCTCTTTTCCACCCCCGCAACCCACCCTCTTCCTTCAGCCACCCCCTTTCACGAGTTCTTGCCGTGTTTCCTGTCGCGTTTCCTGAGGCTCCTCTCGAGCCTCCTGCACGCCGTTACCCTCGTGTCTGCGACCATCAAGCCGACGTTTTGCCAAATTGCCTCTGTTTTTATCACGCGGGAATATTCCCGACTCTGCCAAGCGTCGCGATACTCGCGCCCCGGTTAAGCGAGACATTCTACGCTCCCAGATAGAGTGCCGCGCTGTTTGTAAACACGCCTTGCTGCACTGATTCCTCGAGAGATGCGCGAACCATTTTCTAATAGATTAAAGTGATGGAATAATGATTTGTAATCTATGTTTTAGATAGAACTTACTCAGCCCTCGCTTAAACAGAACATTATTTTATTGTGAGAAACCTTATTTATTCTCTCCGTTCGAAATTAAAGAACACCTTAGCACTTCTATCGTAATTTTTGAATAAATAACAAGCTATCTTTTGTGAAACATTCCCTTTTCATCGTGGTGGAATAATGTTCCTATAATCTATGTTTTAGATAGAACTAGCTTAGCCCTCATCTATGTTAAGCGGAACGTTATTTTTTTGTAAGAAACCTTACCTGTTCGAAATTAAAGAACACCTTAGCACTTTTATCGATCGTCATTTTCGAATAAGCAACAAGGTATCTTTTGCGAAAAGTTCCCTTTTCATCCCCCTGTAAGGATGTATGTTTATAATTTCTTTTTCCACGCTGTTATACACGAACGGACACAGAAATCAAAGCTTTCTTCTCCCGTGATAGCAATTCATGCAGTTTTCATTTTTTCTAGAATTCCACTTCGACGCTAGCCGAGTTCAAAAGAGCACCTCTCGTAATACGGTCGTACATTTTCAAAGCGTTCGCTGCTGTCGACCCGCTCTTATTTCCACATGTATGATTTCATCGAATTTCTCCTATATATGAATGTATTTGCTTTCTATTCGCCACTGCGTGTCTTCTTACTAGTTTTCCACCGAATATTCTGATTTTATTTCCTCGTGTTTCTCTGTTGTTGTTGTTCCATACTCGCCCTCTGCTACGAACTGTTTACGAACGTCTAACGTTCCGCGTTGTTCTGACAGCCATCAACAAAAATACTAACCTTAACAAATATACAGTTTCTGTGCAAAACAAAAATCCCATCTCCAAAATTCACAATTTTTCCAGCTGTTATTACACTCCGGGACAAAAAGATAGAGCACATCGTCTATTTTTCCGCATTTGGTACATTAAACTGAAGAAAATGAATATTTTAATATGTCAACATATTCTGACATGGATATATGTACGTACAATGTACTGATTATCATCTATAATATTTACTTCAATAGAATTTTCGAAATGAAAAAGGAAATATAGGGGCACACAAGCGGGACAAAACGATAGCACAAATAACAGTTTCACATTTGTCAGTTGTGCAGAAGTTACTGAGGAGCAAACATTCATTGCAAAACGTAATTGATAAAGTACTAGCTTCTTTCGTGCTTATTTAATAACACGATATACTAAAGCGTTAAGAATGGGTCGTGAAAAAGAACTAAGTGTATGTGAAGTACATACGATATTGAAGTTAAAGGAAGAACAAGATTGAAGTACACAAATATAAAAAATTGTAAATAGATGCGGAAAAGTTATTATGAGCTTGTTAAAAAAGCCTGAAAATTACGGGAAAAAGAAGAGTTCTGAGCGCCCACAAAGTTCAACTGCCCGTGAAAAATGTGCAACATTGAGAACAGCATTAAATTCGAGGAGGACTGCAAGACAAATCGCCGAAAGTGTTGGCGTAATAGTCCAGTCAACGAAAAGTTGTAGAGGGAAATGGAAGGAACACAATTTTTAACTTTGGGTCTTTGTTTGGTCTAGTTAAGAACATACTAAACGTACTAAAAGTCCCCACTCCTAGGTGGTGAGCGGAGTGCAGGGGGGCGCGTAGAAGGTTCCCTTTTTCGGTTTTCTACTTATATCTCGGTAACTATGCGTCCTAGCAATAAGACCATTCTATACAAAATTAAAGCTGACAAAATGTGCCATAAGATTGATTCGATTCAGTTTTTCGCTATCTCGTATAGTTTCCGAGATATCCGCGCTCAAAGTTCACAAATTGTGCTGAATAGTTAGGTAGTCAAATAAGGCGAAAAACGTGAGGCACACAATTTCTTTTCACAATTAGTGAAATTTGAGTGCAGATATCTCGGAAACTATGCGACATAGCGAAAAACTGAATCAAATCAATCTTGTGGCACATTTTGTCAGCTTTAATTTTATATAGATAGGTCTTATCGCTAGGACGCATAGTTTCCGTGATATATTCGGTTTTCGGAAAACCGAAAAAGGGGACCTTCTCCGCTCACCACCTAGGAGAAGGGACTTTTAGTATGTTTACCTCCTCACTAGTCCAAACAAAGACCCAAAGTTAAAAATTGTGTTCCTTCCATTTCCCTCTACAGCCTCCTAATGAGCATTCATTGACTGGACTAAAAACACTAACGGAAAGAATGTACGTTGTTTTACAAAAATGTTAGCGCGAAAAGAATTACAAAAGAAACCTTGGTTAAAGAGGGAGCATAAAGCGTTGCGCTTACAATTTTCCGAAAAGCATATAAATATGAGGACAAAAAAAAGCGGTGAAGAGTCATATTTACTGACGAAAAAGATTTAATTTGGATGGTCCAGACAACGTAGGCTTTTACTATCATAATTTGAATGAAGAACAGCAATTTTTAAGCCGTCACCAAATGGGAGGCGGCTGTGCGATAATTTGGGCCGATATTGGATATTGGGGTAAAACAGAAATCAAATTTGTAAAAGGACGAATGAATAGTGAACGGTATATTAAAATGATAAATGAACATAAAAAAATTGAATTTCTAATGTTTAATAAACAGAAATTACATTAATTTCGAAGTGTGCTATCTTTTCGTCCCGGAGTGTAATCGTCCGAGTATTAAAATAGTTAACTTTGTGAATATATTTATTAGTAGACTGCGGATCTTCATGCATTAATGAAGAGATTGGTTGGGTGAAATACAAAACAGTAACAGATATAAAAAATGCAAGAATGTTACATTGTTGATTTTAATATAACAAAGTCGTTAAGGGATGGAAGTAATTTTTATGTTATGCCTGCTTCCCACAATCAATGGAAAACATTTTTATTTTACATATTGATCCGCAGTCTACAAATTTATTAGACATTGAATGTTTGTTAATAGCGAGGTCAGAGAATATCTTGTTTCACCAATAAACTAGAATTTCTGTTCTAATTCGGTATCCCTTTAATTTAACGGAGGAGAACCGTGTTTTCAACTGATCTTCTCTTTTAAGCATTGTAGAATTCACCACTGTGAAAATTCGCTAAATTCCCAGCTTGGTCGTCCTAGGGAGCATTGTTTGCGTTCCAATCGTCTCTGCTATCACGCTTATTTCCTGCTCAGAATTTCCTGTCTCCGTGAACTTCGATTCTCTTCATACGCGTCCGTTCCGTCTCTATCGGTCAAAGTCGTTTATCGACGCCCGTCTGCCTGCCTCCCAACCCCTCTACCTCTCTCGCTTTCTCTCCTATTTTCTCTTATTTCCGTTTACCTTTCGTGACTGTCGAACACTCTTCTCCCTCAGTCGCCACGTCTGTCGCCGAGCGGCGTTTGTTCGACTTAACTTGAAATAAATTCGACTGGGAGGAAATTGCCCGCTAGTTGTATTCAGAACATGGCTCCGCCATCTTGAATCGAGCGTCCGTGAACCGTGCAGTTCTTATTCAAACCGATTCTTCGTTTTCGCGGACCCCAGCATTGATTCGTCGACTGGAAGTCGCTTGGAACAGACGAAAATGCGGGTTTGTGTTTCAGTTTAATTACAAATGTTGTTTCCGAAATTATGGTACAAGTGGTCGGATTACTTCTCGAATGAGAATCTACTTTTCTTCGAATTTATGCTGACAGTGAGTGCCATGTAACAATGAAATTTTGATCGACAAAAGTTTATTGAGAGCCAGGATGAAAACCAATTGAATACTCTATACCCTTTGAATACCGTCTCGCTTTATTTTCCGATCGCTGAAAACAATGGACCACTCGGTCAAATGGAATTTTATTCAATTTCGTTAAAGTTCGCAAAAGTGTGAATTGCATGAAGTATCCAGTTTAACAATCACCGAAATATTTCCAATATTTCCAGGCACATGGATCGATTATTTATAGAACGATAAAAAGGAGTATTATATTACGAATATTACTACGAAGTTAATATAAACAAAATGCTATTTATCATTGCTTAACGGTGATTCGTTGCCGAGGGTTTAATTAATCGGCCGGTCTATTAATAATTTCCCGATACGCCGCGGGAACCGACTCGATAACTTTGATGCAAACAAAATGTTAATTAACGGTCGAGATCAGTGGGGGCAGCCGAAAAATATCTTCATTATAAGTTTGGTAAGATTTTAACAGCGCTCAGCAAGGGGCTGGTTCTTCAGAAGATCGCCGACGTATTAAACTTCCTATTCCCTTCGTTCGAAAGAACGAGGACGTTGCAACCCTTAATTACGCGCCTTTGTGAGTCCCGTGTCTAGAACAATAGTACATAAAAAGTAGAGTAATTGAGTCTTCAATGGTTCGTTCTCACCCTCCATTTATCAGTACTTCCATCGACTATTTAATGACACAAAAATTTGAAAACTCCAGCAAACGTGTTCACGAGAACAAGCACGCGAAATAATAGTTCTCGCAGCGTCTCTCGATTACCGTCAAGCTGTCTGCACCGAATAATAAAAGAGGCAGTTCGGAACATTCTCCTACAAACGATCCGCTCGAAACAATTTGTATTTCGTTTCGACGAGCGTTTCAGCATATCAAATTGAATCTCGAGTGAATTGAACTTCGACATTTATTTATTTCGTCGTTCCCCCATGTACTCCGAGCTTTCTGCGGATATAAATCGTTACCTACTCGCGCAACGTTCAATTCACACCGCCCACGAGCATTCCGGAAGAATTGTTCATTAAGCGGGTATCCTGGTTTCGAACTTCGAGAAAAGTGAAAATTCGTTTGAATCCTCGTTGTCAACTCTATCAAATCATTATGAAAAGAAATACATATTTATCTTCCAGAAAAATACGCAGTGTACAACGTGGAAACGTAATTAAAGAGGAAAAATATCGAGATCACTCGAAACTGAATAGACCACAACGTGTCGCGTCGCACAGTGTGTCCAAACGGCGAAATCGTGGCCAAAGCCTCTAAAATGAACTTTTCGGTGGGAATACCGTAAGTACTATTTTAGATTCTTTAGTAATGTGCGAAGGTTTTATTACTTATACCGGAAGAATGGTGAGAGTTCGAAGTTTTCGTTCATTAGTCGTACAGTAATCGTGTTGTGAGGAACTGTGTGAAAGCGAAAAATGAAAACTGCATAATTCGAAAACGGTTTATTTAATTTCAATTCCGTAAAATGGATGATGTTCCTGCAAGTAACTAGAATGTCTCTGACTACTAGTATATCTGAAATACTTAATGGTTACGTTGTATAATTATAAACCTTATTAGAAGACATGAACAGAAAAGTTTTAAGGACAAATTTTGAACATGTAGAGTAAAAATTGTGCATTGGACAATACTGCGCTAAAATTTTTGTTGGAACTTGTAGTTAACACTGTCATCTTTCAGTATTTGCAAAAATTGGCTGCTCGAAAGTGCCCTTTTTTGTAAGATCATTTTGTAAATGCAGAATGAAGCAACGTCATGCGTGCTTTCTTTTGATTTGTTTGAGGGTTGTGGCAAAATTTTACTGAACTTTCTATGTTTTTTTTGCAGTGTAATGTTAATCTAATTATGTATTATAGGTTTTCATACGTAAAATAAATAAACTCATGATTTGTAAGTTGTACATTGAAGTAAATTCGAATTTTCAAATATGAAATTTTTTTAATTCTACTAAATAAGTATATTAAAAAATAGATTTCAACTAATAATTAGAGATCTAAGAGAATTACTGTACAAATTTTTTAGAGGAAAAAACAATTTTATGCTGTACATGTCCGCCATATTGGATTCGCTATTTTGTTTTTTAAACTTTTAAGTTCAGATTCGTAATCACCGACCCCAAAAACGCTCATGTACCAATTTTTGTCCAAATTTGTCCAGATTGAAGCGAGTTTTGAGGTTCTGACCACGATTTCGCCGTTTGGACACACTGTGCGGCGGTCTGTTTTACTTTCGAAGCCGTCGAAGGCAAAAGAACTGTCGAATTGGGAACCCGGAAGTTCGCTCGCCGGAAGGAAGAGAGAAAAAGAGTCTCGCGTTCGCCTAACGAGCAGAAAAAAGAAGACCGTGCGACGAGCGGTGTTATCAAGCCTCGGAAAAATTGGTTAATTAAATGGACGCCGGCAAAGACAAGATTCTTTTCGAGCGAACTGCACACGGGCACCGCGTGGCCGCGCATAATTGAAGCGGCCGCGTGGGTGGATCAGTAAATCTCGGTTTTTACGGCGGATCCACGGGGTTTATTGTCGTGTTCTGGTGCCGGACGAGGTAGACGGTCTGCTCGGACGCCGATGATTACGTTTCTCGATATCGGAGATTTATTGTTGCGCGTAGGACCGCGAGCGTTCCCATTCGATTATTATTCACCGCTGTTGAAACCGCTGTCTCTTATACTTTAAACGGGGGAACGTTATCGCGAGCCGGTCCTCGCCCTTTTCCTCATCGTCCTTCGACGTCTCCGTTCGTTTCTCCTTCGAGGTATACATAACATTTATCCGGACAGCAACAGTAAACATTTTAAAGCAAAAAAACTCGGTAGGAGTGTCTCCAGAAAAAATGTACAATCGAACAACTTTTTCCTAAGAACTAGAATGTTCATTTCGAATGCACGCGTACGTTCGAATGGCAAACACTCGGAAGAGCTGCGTTCCTCTTTCGAAAAGGAGGAAAAGCGGCAGAAGACATCGAAGAGGTAAAACATTTTCCAGCAGGGGACGCTGCGCGCCGCTTTTATTACGATCTTTCCACATTTTTCGAGGCGTAAATGTCCCCGAGATTCACTCTCGCTTTCGTTTCGAGGAGGAACGTTCACGGTGCTTGTATCAGGGCGACGACGAGGGTTGAAAGTTTTCCGAAGAGCAGGCCGATGTGAAATTTTAATTTACCGGCCTAAACTTCGAGACGGAGTTAGGGTAGCAGATTCGAAGAATATCACGGAGACGGTCTTTCCGGTCGACCCTCGACAGACAGGGCCAAGAAGTTGCAAAACGGCAAACAAAGAATATTAGCGCGATTATAGGGGGCTCGGTGGTTTCCGTGCGACTGTTATTTCGTTTATTCTCGAGTCGAGAAAAGGGGAGCAGGTTCGATTCCTGCCGTGGGCTAACGGCCGAACGGAAACGAGATCTCTGTCGGTACTCTGCTATCTTCCTCTTCGAGAGTTCCAAAAGAATGTTACCACCACGCCGAGAGGAGAAATAACAGCTCGAAATTAAAGTTGCACTGACAGAGTAACTGCGGAACGAATTCAAACTGTTTCTCTCCGTAGATTAGCTCCACCCGCTGAAAAAGGTTTTCTTCTTTTATTGTAAGCGAACCTTTGCAAGTTTAACTCGGCTACGGAGATATAGATGTAATGAACAGACTGGGGATTTTACGCATCTACAGTTAGGAGCATAACTGATCACACACACTTTAAATCTGAATAACTTTTTTTATGAATGGACCAAACGACTTCAATATCTCTGTAAGGGTAGAAGAATTAGTTTAGTAAATGTCGTCTATATGTATAATATACAGGATGTTCATTTGAAAACTTTCCATCTCGAAAAGTATGAAAGATATTAAAAAAGTATATTAAGAAAGATCGGCAGTATATAGAAAGGGGACAGTATCAGTTTTTTATTTGGGTGCCGTTTTCAAGGTCATTTGGAGATTAACTTTGTTTTCTCAAATGGAAACCTGCGGATAAAACAGAGTATCCTACGAAAATTGCTAGTCTTTTTGCGTACAATAAGATCCCATAATAAAAAATAGAGGTTTCCATTTGAAAAAGCAAAGTTGACCTTCAAATGACCTTGAAAACTTCACCCAAATAAAAAGCTGATACTGCCCCTTCTTTCCCCCTCGAAATCCTTGAACACGTGTTTTACACGTTTCTAATACCTTTCATATTTTTCGAGATATTCGGCTGGAAAGTTTTCAAATGAACAACCATGTATATGGTAGATATAGACCGCAGTTATAGGCGGAAAATCATGAAAAATTGCAACTTTTACCACTTTTGATCGTTTATAATCCGTAAACCAATTTTTAAGGAAATTTTCAGAACGTATATAATTTATACGAGTTTACAAAACACATCTTTGAAATTTTCGTTATTGGCCCACCTAAGAAAGCTGTAAAAATCAATTATTACTATTGTTTTTAAAGAGGTTATTCTAATAAAGAGGTTATTCTGATTTGAAGTGTGTGGAATCAGTTATGCTCGTAACTGTAATTTACGTAAATAAATTTGTAAGTTACGAGCAGATTTTTATTAAAAAATGAATAGGGGAAGTACAGAATTGTGGAGACATCAAAACAATTCAATAACGCCAATACATATATTATATCCAACTTATTCGGATTATATCAGACAAAGAAGGAATTTTCTTGGCAGCGTTCAACATTTCCTCAGAGCCCATTTACAGCAACATATCGATTGTATATCTTCAATCATCATTTTTTTTCGATTTCGAAAAATATGCACAGATGTTTGAAAGTTGCCTTCAACGAAGGAGATTTACGGTAAGTAAATTTTCAAGGGAACGCGTTGCAGAAACGAAGTTGCTTGTCTGCGAAGGAATCTTCTTTATTTATCGGAGAACAAGCAACGCCATTTATCAATGACGATTAATAATTAAGGGAAGAGCGTAAAGGAGTTTCAACAATTACAGAACTCGGGGAAGAAGTTCTTGGCGCGGGCAGCGGTGTACGCGGATAACGCGTCAACGTGATTAATCGGTAAAGGCACGGGCAACGTTTTCTTCGACGATTTATGCCACTTACGGTAAATTGATCGAATCCTCTTGATGACCGGTGATTAATGGCGTTAATGAAACGGCTGCACGGTGCCATGAGTTTTCGCGAAATAATATTTAATAACGCGTTGCTCGTCGTCGAGCCTGTCGTCCGTCAATTTGATATTTCATCATGCGGGAAAATTGACTATGGAATCGTCTTAATTGGCACATGCGGCAAGGATACAGATGTTTCACAACGATGAATCGTGTTGACAAACTTACAACCAGTTGGTTATAGTGTAACTGTTTATTATGGCTACCTATTTTACGTCTTAAAATAACGCTGAAACAGCTTAGTTTTGATCCCCTTGATCAGTGTTTCTCAAAGTTTCGACATCTGTGTACCCCTTCTACACCTGTCGTAACACTGAGTATCCCCCGTAAAGAATAATCGATATTAAGTAGCAGGCGTGTACATCCTTTGTACACAACAGCAGACTCCCGCTGCACCAGAATTGTTGCACCAGAATCAGTGAGTACCCCTCCAAACTCTTCCTGTACCCCCAGGGGTACACGTACCATACCTTGGGAAACACTGCCCTAGATTAACTCTTTGGACTCGAAGCAATTTTAATTCGAATATCAAGACATTTCTCTCAACTCAGATCATTTTTATTCTATGTAATCTTCTCTACATTGTACACATTGAATTGAACCTGTCTTCTCATACAACACTTGAGTTTTTACAATTTATAGAATACAGATGAGTGTATGTAGTAATATTAAACTTTACAGTGGCCGAAATAATGATCGGTTCATTAGCCGCATCGGCTAGTTTACTGCTTCTACTTTTATTTCCTTTTTCGGAAGCGTACTGTGGCATTTGTTTTTACTTCACAAGAATGTGTCCCACACATTGTGTAAGCTGTCAGTCTACTATCAACAGCATTAGTGTAAAGATGTACCTGTTTCAAAAATACTTTGAAAATTATCGAGTACAAGATACGAAATAATCTTAGGTTCACGGAGAAACATTTAAAAATTACTATTTATAGTGCAATTTTGTGAACGTTTATAAAGTTGGTAAGTACACAGATTTATAAAGTTTAAGAATTATAAAAAATATTTTATGTTCGTTTAATATTATTAAAGCACAATGACACGGCGAAATCGTTAAATGATAACGAAAAGGGCCAAATTATTGCTTTACACAATTTGAGTCTCTCTAATAGAGAAATTGCAAGAAGAAGATTATAAAGGTCATTAAATGTCATAAACAATTTTTTTTAATTAAAAGAAAAATGCGGAAGTAAAAAATCCATAGATCATTTAAAAAAATTAACACATGGGGACAAAGATACAATTTTTCAAAAAGCACAGTAAAATATGCTTAATGCCTCTAACATAAAAATGAAATTAGATTTGCCAGTTGGTGTTCGACGTGTCCAGCAAGTGTATAGCAAGTCGTGGGATCGAGTGGGACGCTTAAATATTCTAAAAAAGCGAAGAAACCTCCGCTAACTAAATTCAACAAGGAGGAGAGATCAAAGTTTGCAGAATATCATATGTCACGGACCGAAAAGTGGAAGACGGTGATTTTGTCTGATGAAAAAAAATTTAATTTGGACGGCCCAGATGGGTATTAATATTACTCGCACGATCTGCATGATGAAAAAGTGTAAAAATGACAAGAGTACATGGAGGAGGATGTGTAATGGTTTGGGCTGCTTTCGGCTGGAACGGTAAGACTCCGATAATGTGATTCTCTCCAAAAACCAATGCTGAAAAATATCTGGAACTATTGGAATACGTACTGGATGAATATGGCGACAAGATTGGTGGACCTAATTCAATATTCCAACATGATAATGCAGCAATAAATCGTGCAAAAACAATTAAAAACTACTTTGAGATGGTAAAAATTGAATTTTTACCCTGGTCATCAAGGAATCCGGAGTTAAATCCGATTGAAAATCTTTGGCGAATATCAGCACGAAAGGTATACGACAATGGAAAACAGTTTAGCACTGTTTCAGAAATGAAAAATGGGATTAGAGAGGCCGTGGTCTTAAATTAACTTAGAGACATTACAAAAATTAATTTAATCAATTCCACGCAGAATATTGGAAGTTATAAAACACAAAGGTGGTTCAACGAAGTACTGAATTATTTTTATTTTTTATTTTTTTTTAATTTTTTATGTGAAAATACATAACGAACCTATGTTTATTTGGCAACTAAAATTCAAGTGTTGTAATAGAAAATTTGTAATTGACATTTATTAACATTGTGTTATTCAATTGAGCAGTTATTTTGTTAATGATATTAGAATGAATAAATAATAATAAGTAAAGTCGAAAATACTGCGTTAAACACAACATTATGTCAACAAATTGAAGCGAACCTATCATTATTTCGGCCACTGTATCTATCGGTGGCCTATTAATAGGCTTTACAATATTTGTGCTGTACCAAATGGTAGCTTGAAAATCTTCTTTAGCACAATAATCCCGAAGGAATTTATTGGATTATGTTATTGAGGGTGTTGATTGAGTTGTTGGTTTACGATTGAAGTTACTGTTGCCTCAGCCATGCACCATTGACTTTCAGCAGTTATGGAATAATCACCGGTAGATAATGTGTTAAAACTGTTATGAACAGAGTTGTGCAGAATTACAATTGGATTACTCCAGGAATTATAATTACAAAGTAATTGAATTACATTGTAATTCAGTTATATTGTAATTTATAATTCAGATCTTCATTCAATTAAATTACAAAGTAATTCGTAAGTGCAATTGGAGTACAATTATCAAATACATGGTAATTAAATTACAATGCAATTTGTAATTGCAATTGGAGTCAATTGTAAAATAGATGGTAATTAAATTACAACGTAATTCGTAATTGCAATTGGAGTACAATTATAAAGTACTGTGTAATTAAATTACATTAATTATGAATTACGAATTATTAAAGATTAATAAAATAACAGGTAAGAAGAGGTTGGAAATTACATGTGAAGGTTTCAAACAGAAGGATTTTATTATTTATAAATTTATAATATCTGAACAGAAATAACTTCTGCGTTACACAATTTTAAATTCCAATCATAAACATGAAATAGCGTTACGTATTATGAACGAGAAGTATTATGGACGAGGAATAGAAACTACGCCGCACAGACAGCAAATAAGTATATCAAAGAAAAACATAAATATATCGCACTTCTTCAAAGTTCTGGGCTACAATTTGGAGAGCTGTATATACATATATATTTTGCAATTACACATCTGATTAAAATACTTAGTAATTGAATTAACTGAAAGGTTTGAATTATGTAATTCAGTTACGACGTAATTGAATTATTATATAATTGAAATACAATGTAATTCAATTGCGTAATTGAATTGTGTAAATGTAATTGAATTAGCACAACTCTGGTTTTGGATAATGGTATGGGAATTGTTAGCGGCGCCTCAGAGTCGCCACAGTCGAGTGCAAAGGGTTAACATTTTGGCCCACTGTGCTATGGACAGAGAGACATTTCTGTGTGGCCCCTGACTCTTTCAACAGACGCAGAGAATTTTGATTTTCCATGAAGTTCCGCAGTCTCCTTACGAAGCAGGTGTCCATTACCACATATTCCAAAGCGTTCAACGACCCCTAAGCGCTCTCAGCGAAAGTCATTGAATGAAACTGCCCGGTCGTTGAATAGACCAGCTCTAGTCAAACCGTTAGCATGAATGAATCTCCTTTCGCCGAGGTCCCGAGGTAACTCCGCCGGTGGCACGGATCACCGACGTTCAAATCACTGTCAGTAATTAACCCCCGGGGGGTGGAGCGTGGCCTCGCGTCGCCTGATAAAGATCGCCGGGAGAACGGTGCGTCGCCGTGGAAGCTCGTAGTTTCCCGGGAACGGTCTTGGTCATCGTTCCCGAGGCGTTTAATCGATAATCGTTAAGGAATCTCCTCGCTCGGCGCGAAACGAACGAAGGAAGGGTAGCTCCGGGAGCCTCGAGTCTGCTCATAGGTGACTCCCGCGGGAATGAATGACTGATGAGGATACATCCCTCTCACGGTACCCGGCTACGAGCAATTCTAAGATTCACTTTGCGGAGACATCCGAGATAAATTGCGGCCGCATGCAAATATCCGCGATACGTCAACGCCACCGCGCCCGTCCCGACTGGAGAGGCTTGTTATAAGCAAGGCCTCTGTAAAAGCAACGTTCTCGCGTCCTGTTATCGTTTCCCATTGTTATCGCGCGACGATAGGCCACCCAACCCCGGTAACGAACAAGTGGTTCCCTCGTACACCGAAAAATTGGGATCCGAGAGCCGTGGCTTGCCACCGACCATGCTCCTATTCAACTCCAAGCACAATCGGAACCGATCGAACATTTCTACCGAGACACGTTGCTTCCAGAGATCCGGTTTCGCCAATAGGCACGTCGGAGAAAAATAAAAACTAATATATTAACACTTTACCTACCGCAAGCCAATTAATAGGATTTTAAATAATTGTGCTGTACCAAAAAAGAAAGTATAGAAATTTCTTTTTGCACTGCTATCTTCAATGAAACTACTAGATGACGTTATTGAGGATGACTTGTTAGTTCACAATGAAAATTGCTGTTCCTATTGAAGGTTCCATTAAAAAGTGTTCAGCCATGTACCATAGATTTTTCAAAATTATGCAATAATCACCGGCCGGTAATGCGTTAATATATTATTGTCGGTGCACGTCGGATTGTATTTATTCGTGAAAGTTTGTTCGTATGGTTACATTGTTCTGTTTAGTTTCCTATCTACTAAACAAAAATCAAATCGACGGGTTCGACGATGTTTGGATAACAACGGGCGAGGAATTCGCAAGGCTGTGTCCAATTTATGCATGACGAAGCTTCTTTATGGATGCGAGCGTATTGCAAAAAGGCCTGACGAGGGACCTCGCGTACGTCGAGTTCTGTATAGATCTCGCACAATCGACGCGTAATTGAATAATCGATAATCAAAATATTGAATGTACGTCGCGGAGACTCGATTTGATGATTTGGAATGTAACGCGGGCGCGTATAATTGCCATTTAACTGCTATTCAAAAGTAATTGCGATTTCTCTGATCCACAATGCTGCAATATTTGCAACGACGCTTCTCGTTCCGGAATTTACAGCTGCACGACCAGACAAAATATTTCAAAATACTTTGAATTAAATATTTTCTATCTTTCTATTCGAAAAGCGAGACTTTTATTTGGCGAAAGAGCGGCAGAAACTATTTCGAGTACCTAATATTTTAATGAAACGCTTCCGCTGTCGCGAATTTGTATAAATTTCAGCAGACCACAGGCAACGGACGAAATCTACATATTTCCTGAATAGCGGGCAAATTTATGAAGGCAACCGGCTGGCTGGCTGGCACACATGGCGGCGCGGCGTTTTATTCGGGATTTTAACGTCCTTGACGGGGCGGATCAGCGGATACGCGGGGGTAACATCCTGTTTACGCCCCCGCAGGCCGGCTCGCGGTACAATAATGATTATCCTGTCGTCCTGCGCATTAAAGTTACGACTTCCCTCCGCCGCTGGCAGGCGACTTTTCCCTGCTGCCTTGTATCCTTGGCACCGCGGGGACCACGGGACTCATTAACTGAAGATGAATTCATTTCTTCGATGATGTATGAGCCACCCATCTATTTCGATCGGGAAACTTAATGCGCCGCGGCGTTTCCTAGTTGACGGATGACGGATTATTATCGTCCTGCTTTATATAAGACCGTGTCTTGAGATATATTTGCTTTCGTTTTCATCGACTCCGAAGGTGGCCGCCCGAACCAATTGATTAATCGCAAACACAGTCGAAAGTGATGAATTTCACGTCTCTCGCGACTAGACGATATTTACGCGCTTCTCGCCTTTCCGGCATGTTCTCGGATCTCGATAAACTGTATTTAGTGTAGTATTATTACAGTAATCCCGCGATCTAAGCCGATTCTCGGTTCTGTACTCTGACGGAGATCGTGAAGGAAAAAGAGCAGCATGTAAACAAGGACCGCGCGGCCGGAGGCGCAACAAAAAAAAGTGCATCGGTGAGACGATACTAGTGCGATAATGAAACTTCTTTATTTTTATTTTATTTTTAATTAAATTTTACCAATATATTTGCGACGTTTTTCCGATTAAAATGACACCGAACAAGATACAATTTGTCCCATATTTACTGTACATACGATGTCTGTTCAAAAAATACGTGGACTGTTTGAATTGTGCGAGCTCAGTTGGTTCCAGGGGAATGCGCTTGTAGTCGCTGTGTTCGTACATATCAGCTGGTTATAACGTCATTTTCCGATTGCAGATATCTCCATTTGTTGAATAGCTATCGGGTTTTTAGTGAAGTGCAATTTTTTCGTTTGGCTGATTTCAGAATGAATGACCTAAAGGAGCAACGAGTTGCTGTGAAATTTTGTGTAAAACTGGGAAAATGTGCGACTGGAACTTTTGCTATGCTCAACATGGCTTGCGGTGATATTGCTATGAAGCGTGCGGCATGTTACAAGTGGCATTTAAGGATGGTCGACAGTCGATTGAAGACGATCAGCGTCCTGGACGTCCTTCCACGTCAACTGACGACCCAAACGTCGACAAAATCAACATCCTGGTGCGGGCAAATCGACGTCTGACCATCAGAGAGCTTGCTGAAGAGTGTGGGATATATCAGTTGGATCTTGTCACGAGATTTTGACCGAAAATTTGAAGATGCACCGCGTTGCTGTGAAATTTGTGCCATTCAGCCCTCAGAACTCGTCAGTTTTCGGCCAAACACTCGATCACTGTCCCCCCCCCCCCGCCTACTCACCTGACCTTGCTCCTTGCGACTTTTTCTTGTTCCCCAAACTCAAAAAAACCCTTGGAAGGAAAAAGATTTGAGACGATTCCCGAGATTAAGGCAAATGCGACGAAGGAGCTGAAGGATATTACAAAAGAAACGTACCACGACTGTTTCAACAAGTGGAAACACCGTTAGGATAAGTGTGTGCGTCGGGAAGGAGAGTACTTTGAAGGGGACCCAGACATGTAACTACTAAATAAAGTACATTTTGTTTTATGACGTCGTCCACAATTTATTAGAGGTGTGCGGGACTGGGACGGGAACGGGAACGATCTTAGGAATCGGGACGGGATTTTGAACCTTTCGGATATTCCCGATAATGTTCAGGTATTCCCGAAAATGTTCGGGTCTCCCGAAAAATGTCTGGGTTTCTTGAATATGAACCATAGTGTTAGATTTATCTAAATAAAACATCAAGTTTTATTTAACTTGATAATTTATAACTAGACAGCGGATGTTTATGCAAATGCATATTTTTATACAAAGTAGGTAAAGTTATGGGACCTGGACAGAAATTTATGTTGTCTGTAGAAGATTTTGAAAATACAGTTTTTATTTTGAATTTGCAGTTGCATTTAATTGTACATACAATACCTGTATATACGTGTGTATATATTTGTAAAGAACCGTTACGTGATATAAACATAATGAGACATTCAGGTTGTCATTTATTATTTACTTCCAGGTTATTCAGTAATTCGGTGACAGAAATGTAACCAGCATTAGATTAGCCCAAGAAGTGATGAAAAATGAAACATTATAAAAATTAGAAAAAAGGGGACTCCTATTGCATGAATCAGTAAAATTAATTACTGATATTACTGAAGAGCTGAAACGGGTATTTGGTGCAATGTAGAGAAATAATTCCAAATAAATGGAAGAAGATCTTAAAAAAAAAATCCAGGATTTGATCCTTTGTTAAAACTTAACGAATCTCTATATGCGTCCACTACTGAAGGACCAAACGAAATTAATGCAAGATATTGGAAAAAAACTACACATATGCTTATTCATTGTATAATAAAAATGTTTTGTGTAAAGTACAATGGCGTTTGTAATATGTAACCATTAACATTATGTTTACTGTTTTTGCGATGGCAACTGTACGCGTGACTTCTCTTCACTTCCGATATTTCGAAAAACGAAATTATATAGAAGACTCTTGTAGCATAGATAAAGACTAAAAAACAATATTAAAAGATTTCGTACAGTATCAGAAATCCCGAAAAAATTCACGGGAGTCCTGAATATTCTCGGGAAAACCCGGGATGTTCGGGATCCCGTCCCGACATGATACGAGGCTCCCCGTCCCATTCCGGCATCGGGATTCGGGAAATCCCGGGTTCCCGCACACCTCTACAATTTATAATTTACCATATACATATATATAAGAAGAAAATTGAAAATAAAAAGCCTCGCATTCGTACATAATAAATTCAAACAAGTGTTCAACAGCAAACAGCGAGCAGTCGCAGCTTAAACGAAAGACTCTCTCGCAATAAACGGGAGGAGTCCGCGTAATAATCGTGAACGACGTTCAAACTGCATCGCGGCGTATGATCAGCGGCCATAAACGTAACGCCGTGCCGAGCAATCTGGAACGGTAATTGACCTAACCCAATTCTCATTTACGGAGACAATTTCGGGTGTAAGCGCGTAACGATACATCAGAGCAACGGCCTCGCCAGTTCCCCGTTCCATCCCTTGGAACAGACAACAATGTCCGAGATCTGTGTGTGTATTCATTCGCGCACGAGTATGCACGTGTGTAGACATTCATGTACGAGCGTATACATTCATGTACGAGTGTATGCGTGTTCCTGGCGCCGTCTCGACGGCCGGTTTTCCACTTCGAAAAGCCCAGAAGCTGTGCGCACGTACCACAGGGAGCGAGTATCTAACGTTCTTTAACCTTTAGGAACCTTTATTGGAAGCAAATTGCTAGGAGCGACGATCACGGATGAAAGTTATCGATCACCAGCGAACAACCGCGACGTTACGGCCGATTTTACGTTCAATAAAGATTAGAACGCCTGCTGAGAACGACGCATCGACGACCATCCACCGTGCAGATAGGGAAACCGAACGACGCGACGAGGCTTTGCAAAGCTTCTACCCTGCTCGAATGTGTACCTTTTTCCTGGGGTGTTCAGGAAAGATGATGTTCCGTTTGATATCTCTTCGACGTTTCCGTTATTTTTCTTCGGGGTGCGCAACCCTCTAGCTTCGCGTTTGTTATTCTAGCGATGAATGTTTCGCGGTTGTTTGTCTGTAGCGAGGCTGGGCTTGGCCAGTTTCCCCGGTTCAAATCGTTCTATCAAAACCCCTAACTTCACTGCAGCTTCTTCTCCGTTCAAAGACGTCGCTTGACTATTCCTAGCAATTTAAGTGAATGCCTGAATAATGATAGGAATATCACGAATATTTGCTACAGAGACAGTTGTGACATTCGTCCGCAAAGAGTCAAGCCATTTTTCTTCTTTTATTGAGAGCTTAAATAGAACTCCCCATAGGGGTTATAAAGCTATACATTATTAGTATACATCTTATAGTTAAACATTAGTAATCTAGGTACAGCAGAACACATTAAGTACATAACTTTAAATCTTTAGTTTACATTGCTTGAAAAAATGAGATCAACTCTTTATGATTCCAACAAGGTACATTGCCAAATGATATTGATAAGATCTTGAACCTCATTGCCACAGTTACATTTCGAATCATTTATTATATGTAGTCGTGAAAGAGATGCTGCAAGATGATAATGATCTGCTCTACAACGATTGAATGTTACAAGAAATTGTCGTGATAAATCTCTGCCCGAGAACCATGGTGCAACCCCAGTCTCTAATATAATACTTTGTCTAGATTTGAGTTTAAAAGATTCCCGTAAATCAGAGAAGGGAATGACAATACGCTTATTAGCTTGTTCTAGTGTCGCCGACTTAGCTAAGGCGTCAGCCTCATCATTTCCAACAATGCCTGAATGGGACGGAATCCAATCAAATTCTATACTGCTGTTGTTCGATGTGGTTTTCTTGAACTTCAAGTATTTTTCCTTAATTTCGTAAATGTAGAAGTTAGTCGTTATATTTATCTTTGAGTTTTGTAGACATAGCAGGGCACTGAGAGAGTTGGTAGGTATTTTATAATTATGGTTTGTGTCCAAAAGAGCAATGTCAAGAGCATCAGTTTTAGCAATGCATTCAGCCGTGAATATAGAAGCAATAGATGGGATGCTTTTTTTGTTCGATATATGTATTTAAATCTTTACAAATGCATCCAGACCCAACAGAGTTGGAGCCTGGAATTTTACTGCCATCAGTAAAAATTGTGTATGAGTCACAGTTTGAAAGCCAATTATGTACAGTAGCGGACAAAAGCTTAAGACCGCTCTAAAGAAGACGATAACTTTTTTTATATTGTACTATACGATTTGGACTTTTTTGGGAAGCTAGAGCAATTAGTTTACTAAAGGATGTCGAAGAAATTTTTCCAAAAATTGCAATTGATCGGAATTGTTGAAAAAATACTAAAAGTTGAATTTTTAACTTTTTTATGTGGGCCTATATTGAAAATTTAAAAAATACGATAGACCGTGAAAATCTATAATTTTTACCATCTTTAAACGTTTGTAGCTCATTGCAACGTCGACCGATTTTGACGAAATTTTCAGAATATGTTTAATTGACACAGATCTACAAAACCTATTTTTTAATTTTCAATATAGGCCCACATAAAAAAGTTAAAAATTCAACTTTTAGTATTTTTTCAACAATTCCGATTAATTGCAATTTTTGGAAAAATTTCTTCTCGCATCCTTTAGTAAACTAATTGCTCTAGCTTCCCAAAAATGTTCAAATCGTATAGTACAATATAAAAAAAGTTATCGCCTTTTTTTTGTCTTAAGCTTTCGTCCGCTACTGTAATACGGAGTTTGGATGGTTACATATTTTAAGATCATGACCAAGTTCAGTATTTATTGGGATCGAGCTACTAATAATATTATAATCCAGACGTTAAATATCATAACAGTTACCAATTCTTAAATTTTTTTTATGATAGGGATATCATCAATACATTGATGTGAGTCTTTTCCTCTTGCGTTTAAAATTTCTGGTCTTGAAATCATATTGATGTATTGCATAATTGACCAAGGTGGAAGTATTGGAAATAACTTTACTCAAGTAGCTATTACATAAAAATTCAACACGATCACTTATTAACGGGAGCTTTGACTCAGCCAATAAAATGTTGGTAGGAGTAGATATACGATAACCTAAAGCCGATCTGATGGCAGAAAATTGAATTTTTCCTAGTTTATACTTTAGATCTTTACGTGAAGGAAAATAGATAAAGCACCCATAGTCGATATGTGAACGAACGAAACTTTTATATAGAATTAATAATGTTGTTGGATCTGAACCCCAGCATGTTCCGCATAGAAATTTAACGATATTTAAGGCTCTCGTACGTTTTTTTTTAACATGGGATAGTCAAGCCACTTCCGAGTGACAATCAGACCTCGGTCTTAAACCTGATAGACGCCATTTTACGAATATCATCATTGCTCCATCATCGTAGAATGTTCAGAGCTTCCAGTTGAAGAATTCGTAAAGGTTTCGAGCCCTTTCCGACGCGACATGACGTTCCGACTCGTGGATATTTTTTCCCCGGAAGTAATTCTGAAGGAAAGCCCAGTGGAGTGACAGTTTCTCGAGCGACAATAAACGGGGAGTAAAACTAAAAAGGGCCGGTGACAATCAATCGGATGGAAGAATGTATGGGCAGTCGGCCGATCGAACAAATCGACGACGTTTTCCATTAACAGGGGATTTATATTCAGCAGGATGGATCGAGCTCGGGGTCCACGTGTACGTCGCGCCGCGCCGGGACTTTTCCTACCCACCTCATAACGTATAAGGATCCGAAGCGTTTAGTACACGCGATCCGGGTAAGGCCGGCGTAAATCACCCCGATAGGGAAGTGCCGCCACTACGATTCTGACCAGAAACGAGGAAAACCGGACGACAAAACGGCAGTTCGCGCCGGGGCCGAGCCATTCAATTAAGTTTATCTCCGGCCCTTACGGACGGCCGCCACATCCACGTACATATATCAGTTTCTGCTCGAATCCTGCAACCTGACCACGTACCTTACCCTCCTCCTTGTCACCCGTATCTCCACTGTTAAGAACACGTACAAGGCCGAACGTGAAAGTCGTGCTTGCCGCGCGTATGCCCTTCGACGATCAGCTGATTTCGTAGATACCGCGATTACACCTTGGTCCACGAAATTCCTCGGCACCGGCCAATCGAGTTTCACCTCTTCCAGCGACAGGGTACTTGTTACCGTAGTCAGCCATTTTAACACTAAATCTAAGACTAAAGTCTAAAAAAATATATTAAAAAACGTTTTAAAAACCACGCTTCTATTAAAATGCACTAAAAAGAAGAAAATAATTTTTTTCCAGGTTCTCCATAAAATACCGAATCCAGTTAAATGATTTTCCCCCAAAATTTTAAGCAATTAGTTCAAAATTTCGTCTGTTATAAAATTAGTGTCGGAATAGATAGAAAAATTTAATATAAAGTCAAATAAAATCATGACACTAGTGACTATAAAAATAAAAGCGTGGACCGCCCACGAAGATTACGTCAGTTTAGCGCTCCACGCTTTTATTTTTATAGTCAGTTTTATTTGAATTTATATTAAATTTTTCTATCTATTCCGACACTAATCTTATAACAGATGAAATTTTGAACTAATTGCTGAAAATTTTGGGGTAAAATATTATTAATCATTTAACTGGATTCGGTATTTTATAGAGAACCAGGAAAAAATTATTTTCTCCTTTTTAGTGCATTTTAGTATAAGCGTGGTTTTTAAAAAGTTTTTTTTATATATTTTATTTTCTACTTTCATTGCCATCGGAAGCAGATGTGTATACAAAATTTCAGCAAGATTGGACAATGGGAAGACGTTTAAAATTCGATTACAAGATTTTACGCGTACAACAACACGGCAAGTTAGTATAAGTTGGTAATGAAATGGTAATAAAATCAATCTTGTCATTTTTAGAAGGGAACATGTACCAGTTACTTTTAAGGCTCAGTAGGTTTAGTGTTAAGCGTTGTTAATCATAATTAGGTGTCAGAAATTAATTCGTGAAAATGTTATGACTAGACTGCGGATGTTTATGCAATTTTCAATTTTTGTAGATGAATTTTAAGAAAGTGGAATACAATGGAATCTTATTTTCCGTAAAGTATCCTTTTTAAATCTGAAATATATTGGGTATGGGAATAAGTTTCCGCCCTTTTGGAGATGTCGTTGTACTTAAGTACCGATTGCGTATTTGATGGAACGTAGTACATGTTTTTGAAAGGTCTATGTCTACGCTTCAAAACGCAGTTAGTGGCAATTGTTTCGAGCGTGAACAGCAGTCAATTTTTCGCGTGAAAAATGTCGACTTTTGTTGCAAGTAAGCAGCATTTGCGGGAAGTCATGTTACATTATTTTGTTTTAAAGAAAGGTGTTATATATTTACTATACAGGGTGGTCATTTTATCTGAAGACATTGAAATATCTCGAGAACTATGCATCGGATCAAAACAAGTGGGTAATGAAAGTTGTTCGTCGCGAAGGGGGACATCCAATGATACCAAACTCGACAAAAAACTTAAATGCGAAAACTTAATGAAAAATATAAAAAACTTAAATGGGAACACCCATTTTTCATTGCAGATTTGGATTCTCCATAAAAAAATACAAAAATTTTACAATTTTTTGACAAATCAAAATGGATAAAAAATCGTTGAAAATTGGGGATATCCCGAGAAATACATATCAGATCAGAAAAATAAAAGTAGACGTATTTGATATTTTTAAAAATGCTATTCAATAGCACCATAATTGACCACTTATCCCCACTTCCTGAGGGTGGGAGAGGAAATTATTTCAAAATCTTCAATGGGAAACCCTTTATTATAGCAAATCTTAGTTCTCCATTAATTTGATATTATTGGTGTAATTTCTTTCACAGATATCGCTGCAATCGAAAGCAGTTGGAAAAATTCATTGGTTTGTTTATCAATAAATCAAAAACTACTTTTAGCGTTACCCAGAAACAACGACGTGGACGTCGTTGGTGTTATTGAATAGCATTTTTAAAAATATCAAATACGTCTACTTTTATTTTTCTGATCTGATGTGTATTTCTCGAGATATCCCCAATTTTCAACGATTTTTTACCTATTTTGATTTTTGTCCATTACAGCGCCATCTGTGAACCGAAATGCAAAAACTCGTAGGTCAAATTTGTGTATTTTTTTCTGGAGAATCCAAATCTGCAATGAAAAATGGGGGTTTCCATTTAAGTTTTTTATCTTCCCTCAACTCCACGGATGTCCCCCTTCGCGACGCACAACTTTCATTACCCACTTGTTTTGATCCGATTCATAGTTCTCGAGATATTTCTATGTCTTCAGATAAAATGACTACCCTGTATATGTATACATTTATTATACAGGGTGAGTCACCAAACGTTAGCACCTCAAATATCTTTGTTGTTTCTAAAGATACGTAAAATATGGTAAGGACAAAGTTGAATGGTACAATGGGGCTGACACGATGCCAAAACAAAATTTTGTTTTTATGTCATTTTTTTATAGATATGAAGGTCACCTTCATTTTTTTAAATAGAATGAGGTATTTTTTAATACATCAACCGATGCAGCTGGACATTCGTTATAAAAAAGTACTAACCTATGTATGTCGAAAACTTAGTAGTTCAGGAGATATTTCAATTCAAATAACTCTAAAATACTATTACTGTCGTACTAAGACGTTAGCGTTTATTTACTTGTGTAACGTTTTAGTACGAGAATAATGGCGTTTTAGAGTTATTTAAATCGAAATATCTCCTGAACTACTAACTTTTCGACATACATAGGTTAGTACTTTTTTATAACGAATGTCCAGCTGCATCGGTTGATGTATTAAAAAATACCTCATTCCATTTAAAAAAATGAAGGTGACCTTCGTATCTATAAAAAAATGACAAAAACAAAATTTTGTTTTGGCATCGTGTCAGCCCCATTGTACCATTTAACTTTGTCCTTACCATATTTTACGTATCTTTAGAAACGACAAAGATATTTGAGGTGCTAACGTTTGGTGACTCACCCTGTATATTTACGAGGACGATGCTCCATCAAATACATGATTTCGACGTAAGGGCAAAGATTGCGATGGTGTGCCAAAAAATTCGAAGATACAGATTTCTCAGCTTTACTTGATGGAAATCCGCGTCAAACACATGCAGAACTGTCAATTGAATTAAACGTCGATCGATCTACTGTTGGAAAACGTTTTCACGCTATGGGAATTGTTTATACGCTTCTTTTCAACAAAAAGGGGCGGAAACTTATTCCCATAACCAATATAAATTAAAATTATACTAAATCGTGTCATATTTCATGTCCTAGTATTTTGAAAAAAATTTCAGAAGCCATAATTGCATAAAGATCCGCAGTCTAGTTATGTCCAGTTTATGTTAGTTTTTGTCTAGTTAGGTTATGTCTAGTTTTTATTGGTTCTTGCGATTATGTACTTTGCGATCTGTCGCTTTCGTATCGTTCATTTTGAACGTAGTGTACAAGGGGAGATTCTTATAGTGCTTTTCCTCCATAACTCCGACGTGTTCCGGTGCAAACGGTTCGGTATCTTATCTCTCCTTTATACGATACACCCAATTCCTTCCTTTTCATTTCTCCGGTTCATTTCACCGTTCGTAAGTTCATTTTTCCGTGATATCGCCCTGGTCGTGCGTAAAATAGCCATCGGGCTTCGCCCGAGTCTCGAGCTTGTCCATAAAGTTGCTTTAAAGCACGAAAATGGGGACCGCTCTTTTGGATAAGGGGAAACTACCCCTGAAGAAGTGACCTACTTCCGTAAGTTATCTACGATCGCGATGGAATGTACACGTTTAGGCGATTACTATCTCGATGTAGAAAGGAAACGATACAAATTTCAGTTCGTCATAGAAGTCTTATCGGCTGGCACTTTGCGAGCATCGATAAACTTCGAGCTGTAGCAATCAAGTTTTTCAATTCAACTGAGAATGTCGTAGAGTTCACATAAATTTAATGAATAGACAACGAATCTTTATGCAAAATAAAAATTTAATGCCTAAATTGCACCAGACTGGAGTGGAAATAGAATTTTTTTTTCTGTCTTAGTATGTTTAATAGATTGAAAATAATATAACTGTATTTTTAAATTCTCCTAATGTTTCTACCGTTTCAAATGACATCTACTCATTTTTGTTATAAATGTAGAAAATCCGCTGTCTATTCATGAAAAATATATCGCGTCCTAGAAATCCTGATTCATCCACCGATCGGTTTCTCTTTCATATCCCGTAACGAAACGCGACCATAATCGTTGCGAAACAATTCCCCCGAGCGGGGGGTTTGTCTAAAAAATTGCGTCCATTGTTCGTCCGTTGAAGTTCAAGGGAAGTGGCGAAGCTTTTTTCGGCTGCAGCATGGTCGAGTCGGTGAAAGACTCGGACAGGGAGGCAGTCTGCCGTGAACGCGATTCCGGTTCTTCTTAAAACTCACCCTCCTCCCTTAGACTTTCCCTTACGTCCGGCCGGAGTCCCCCAGCGCTTCTCAGTTAGGTTAATGGAACGCATTGCCGCAAACGGCAGGAAAGTTAAGGTCGTTTCCGATTGCAAATGGACCGAAGGCAAATCACACTGGCGACGGTTCGGCGAACTCCTTGTCGGCCACGAGACGCAGGTAAGGATACAAGAAACGTACAGCTCTGTTCAAAAGTCTTGGGCCTCTCGCACTGTTTATCAACAATGACAATTCGACGAAATATTGTTAAATAATTTACGAAAACGCGACGGTGGATTCGTAGGTGTCTGTACTTATGTATCTCCGCGTGAAACATGATTTATTTATTTAGGGTAAACTGTACTATTGCTGGCACTGCAGTAATTATTGGCAGTTTTGATTTAAACGGAAAATGGTAAGAATTGCTGGCATAGAAAATCATTTTTTATTGCTTCTTATTTATATTTCAAAGCAACGTTGTAAGTTTTCATAACAGAGTTTCACATATGACTGTTAGCAAATGTGCCGATGACTATACTATTTGTCTTACGATTGTTATTCACTGAATATATTTTATAATAAAAGTTTCATGACTAGTAAAATTGTTTGATTTTGCTGAAAAAGCTCTATTACCTTATAATAATAGAAAATTAAGCTCGTTTAAACATTTCAAAAAAAGATAAAAAGGTTTTTACTACGATTTTGGCTTAGGCTGCCATCATTGTACAGTTTATTCTAACGTGGTCGCATTAACAGCGAGGTCATTACAGTAAATCCTCATTTATTGTCCTGGGTCGTCTATGCGATCACTGTCCAGTGCCTACCCACTCCACTGCCGGCCAACGTTGCGCCCCGCCGCGCCGCAGGGCGGCGATGATTGATCTCGGTTCGTATATATCGGTGTGGACACCACTACATTGAACTACCATGACGCTACTACAAACTTCTTAATTTTCATTATTTTCTTATGGGACTTTCATTTACTTCTTTCTGGAATTTTTCTGATTAAAACAAGACCAAACACGATATAATTTCAACTGTATTTAATGGTTCAACCGACGATGAAAGTTTCACGATTCGTTGTATGCTATTATTGTTATATTATAAAACCGGTATTGTTATCACATTTTTATCACAAAAGATCTACGAAAACGTTACTAAATTATTATACAGGGTGAATTCGATAAAGCAGGGCACCTAAATATCTCCCTTACTTTTCGTTGTACAAAAAAACTTCGTAGGACAAAGTTACACTGTTTGAAGGGCCATGTATAACTGTGTAAGGGAAAAAAATTTTCAAGGTCATTTTTATGAGATTTCAAGGTTATCGATGTTTTTTTTAAATGGAATGAGGTATTTTTTAATACATCAATCGATGCAGCTGGACACTCTTTATAAAAAAGTACTGACCTATGTATGTCGAAAAGTTAGTAGTTCAGGAGATATTTCAATTTAAATAACTCCAAAATACCATTACTGTCGTACTAAGGCGTTACACAAGTAAGTAAACACTAACACCTTAGTACGACAGTAATGGTATTTTTAGAGTTATTTAAATTGAAATATCTCCTGAACTACTAACTTTTCGACATCCATAGGTTAGTACTTTTTTATAACGAATGTCCAGCTGCATCGATTGATGTATTAAAAAATACCTCATTCCATTTAAAAAAAACATCGATAACCTTGAAATCTCATAAAAATGATCTTGAAAATTTTTTTCCCTTACACAGTTATACATGGCCCTTCAAACAGTGTAACTGTGTCCTACGAAGTTTTTTTGTACAACGAAAAGTAACGGAGATATTTAGGTGTCCTGCTTTATCGAATTCACCCTGTATATTATATACAATATTACAAATATTATAAGTTATTATAAAAAATATCTTTTGACACAGTTATGAGGCGTTTTTACGTTCTTGGTACTTTTTGTATGCGTTGATGAAAAAAAGATTCCTCAAATTTACATTTTACCCATTCCATAAAACATTCCATGTGTGAAACATAAATATAAAATACACACTTAGAAAGAAAAAATGGTTTGGAAGATTGTATTTAAGCAATTTGTTTTTTTAGTGAAAAATATCAATGTAAATTAATTAAAAATTATTGTTTAACAAATGAAAAAGTATTAATTGGTCTATATTTCAAATTGACTATTTTTTAAATGAATTTTAGTGCAAATTTCATCCCGATATCTCTTATGGTTCAAAAGTTATAAGAAAAAGTCACTAAATTTCTCGATTTGGACCACTGTGCGACGGCGACACACTTCGACCACGCGATCCGTATTTCATTCTGTCCTTCTTTACGTTCGGCTCTCTATTGAAGTCTCGGCGCGGTAGACGCAGTCATAAAAAAATAGTGTCCCTATAAGATCACTCTCCGTGCAGAACACGGCTGTTGGACAGTAAGTGAGGATTTGCTGTAGCGACCGCATCGTTTACACTTGGCTATAACATATTGGATGGGAAACAATAGCATAAAAAATAGAAAAAGGAAATGGGAAAGTCGGGGAAAGGCGGAAAAGGAAGCCACAGACGAGAAGAGGACAAGGCTTTCCCGTTGCGCGTCGGAACGAAATGCTCCTGGTTATTGCTTGTTTATTCCGTTGTTTTGCATGCCGCGACAGATAGCAAGGAATGCGTTTCTAACGCGGAGTGCATTTCATGCTTCTTCCACGCATGCCGCGCCGACCAGGAATCTTTTACAACGGTTCTCCCTCAGATTTTTCAAGCGGACATGTGCCGCATACTTATTGAAACATGCGTTCTTTTACCCAGGCATCTTCAAATCTGTGAGTTCTCCAAATGTCATCGTGGCCATGACGAATACTCTCGTTTTGAGATTCAAGTCGGCTTCAAGTAGATTCTCTAGTATACCCGTGAGGTTTACGTGTATTAGCACGATCTAGAATTCCAGAAATTAAACGGTTTAATTCACGTGACGCGTGCAGTTCATTAGCGTCGTCGGAACGCGCTGGGATCGTAAAAATTTCTCATAAAATGACACACCCCGCGAAAGAAAATCGAGCGCAGACGCATTTAATACCGGAATCGTCCTCGTTGCCTCCGAATCGCGCTTATTTGCATACAGAACGGTCAAAACGGCCATAACTGCTTCGGTTTTTCCGCGGAGCCTGCCCTCGCAACGATCGTCGAGAACATTACGATATTATGCTTAATTGAATCCTGTTAATTATCAAGTTCACCTGGTACTGCCGTCGAAGGTGTACAGTACAACATAAACTTTATTAATCAAACTGATATTTAAATTTATTATACAAAGTAAAATGAACATGCATTTAAGTACACGTGAAATAGTGTGTTATTACCACTTAACCTACCGACCAGCAAAAGTGACTAATGTGTATGGTATTATAAAAGTAACAAGATTAAATTTATTTATATTTTGTGCGATTTTTACTATAATATACATTTTTGCAATAAACTAGTGGATGAGTAGCAGAAGCAGAAGCATCTTGTGGGCGACGGTCGGGAGGAGGGAGGTTTTGGGTATGTTTTCTATCTTGTAAATTCCTACTATAATATATAGGGTGGTCCTCGCAACTTGTTCACCCTCAATAACTAGAAAACTTGTATGGTTTGAAGGGATACATTATGTAATTCATATACTTTTTTTTGTAAGTGGAGGAGTTTCGGAGATTTTAAAGTCAACTTCGTTTTTTAAAAATGAAATGCTATATATTTTATGTCAGAATATCAAAGAGCGTTAAATTTTGAGTAAAAAATTACTGACCTTTATTAGCTGTAAGCCTAATAGTTAACGAATATGTGCATGTGGTATCAAATAACAGTTTCAATATCAGCAAAGATTTCCATAAGACCACGGAGTTTACGTGACAATGTTTATCAACACCGAATCATAATCGCCTATTCTGTTCGTGATTCACTATTGAAGTTATCATCAACGTCTATACGTGATTATCTCGGTAAGATAACAGCAAATTTTTCTAATGAAAATGAAGACTGCTCTTTACTTTACGGGACCAAAAATTGTTGCCTTCTCCTATAAATTATTATCTATTTAGTATGTATGTAATCCAGTAGATTTGAATGAGGAGAGCTGAAGAAGAGGGAAGGAGTCCTACGGAAATCTTTGCTGGTATTGAATCTCCTATTTGATATCATGTACAGACCCTCTTTGAAAAAACAAAGTGAAATTATTCGTTAACTATTAGGTTTACAGCTAATAAAGGTCAGTACTTTGTTACTCAAAATTTAACGCTCTTCGATATTCTGACATAAAATATATAGCATTCCATTTAAAAAAACGAAGTTAACTTTAAAATCTCCGAAACTCCTCCACTTATAAAAAAAGTATATGAATTACATAATGTATCCCTTCAAACCATACAAGTTTTCTAGTTATTAGAGTGAACAAGTTGCGTGGAACTTGTTCACATGTTGGAGTCAAAAAATGTATTCAATCAATTCCCATGGGAACACCTTTACAATCTCAATAATTGTCAAATAAAAAATCTAAAATGGGTCATTTGACCCCTCGTGGTAACTTCAGTGTTAATACACGTTCAAAACCACGATCTCCAGTAACAAGTATGTAGCACATTCTCGAAATACTGGAACAGGAGTATCGCACCGGTTCACCGGAGCACAAGTAACACGTGATTCACGCGTGGAATCATTTTTCGCCGGTGCATCGCGGAAGCCGAGATTAAACGGCGCCGCCGCCGGCTATCATTATCGCCTCGGAAGATACCGTAAAGTGCAGGTTGCGTTAAGAGCGTAAAAGATTTTCGATGTTACCCATCTATCACTCTGGCCGCCGCGCCACGCCAGTCGCTTGTATCTTGGATAAATGAACGCCGGATACGATGATTTATGAAAATAGCTGTAATTAGAAACAGAGGAAAATTTCGAGACACGGTGAAAACGGTAACTCGAACGTTATCTCGAAATGGGCTGAAAGTGTCGGCAGCCATTCCTAACGTTCTGGACCGAGGAACGACCATTAATATCGATGATTGGCGGATGCACATTGCAGACACGTTCCTCTGATATAGGCGAGGTATTCGAATCGATTAAGATTAAATCATTCATATTACGGAATTTAATTGCGCACAGCTGCGAAACAGTGCGATTTAGTATGTCATCGATAAACTCTGGACCTCCGTGCAAAATCAAAATGTTCTGTGACAACTAACTGAAATCAGAGACGTACAGGGTGGTCCACCTAATGTAGTCATATTTCAGGTACAAACATAAGGCGACTCACCCTGTATAAAAGAAAAAAAGACTAAACTAAATAAAAAAATTAAATAAAAAACCCTCTATAAAAATGTATTTCTTCTCTTATTAATTTTGATATGTACAAAATAATTACGTCAATTTTACGTATTACAATACTTATACTTTAAGAACAAATGAATTTTTGGGCAACTTTCTCATTCTCATATCAATAAATTTTCAGTATGCATATAAGTTACCGAAATCTATAAAACGCATTTTCTAAATTATCGTTACAGGCCCAGATAAAAAAATTGACGAAACATAATTTTTTAAATTTTGTATGATTCTTACCGATTGCAATCTTAATAAAATTTTTATGTTTACTTATCCTCTAGCGAACTAGTCGGTCTAACATCTTTAAAAAATTCAAGTCCTTTGGACCAATTTTTAAAAAGTTATGCGATTTTTAAGAGTGTCCACTTGATATTGCCGCTGACTGTAAGATTAACATGTAAAGGAAATCCTAAAATACTGAATCCTGAGGCAGTAGAGTTATTAATTAACTAATGCAATCGATCATCACAGATTATCACGAAAGACAAATTATGGTATGTTTATTTTATTAGCTTACTTTTTTATTTGTGGTAATATTGATTGAATATAATGTTATGTAGTACTATTTTAGTCGCAATATGTATTTAAAATATTTCTTTTTTTTTTAGACAGGAAAGAATTCTTTTATGTGTTAAAGATTAAGACAAACACTAAAAATTATTGTTCATAACAAGTAAAAATAGGCTGAAAAACTATTTGAACAATTCATATTTTAATAAAAAATATCAATGAAAAGTTAGTAAAAATGATTGTTTAATAAATGCAAAAAATATTTAATTATCTCTAGGTAAGAATTACTATTCTTTAAATATTTTTGGTGAAAATTTTATTGCTATATCTCTAATAGTTCAAAAGTTATAACAAAATGGCACCAACTTCTTCGATCCGGACCACTGTGCGGCGTGCGACCGTCACTACAAACAAATATGGCGACGTCCTTACCAGTCAAGGAACTCTAAATATGCTCAACTTTAAGCGACCATAGCTCGTCAACTATTGATCCTGGAGGTTCGAAATTCGATCTGCATCCGCGCCGTGTACAAATCTATTGGATTACATACCAAATACATCATAATTCGTAGGAGAAAGGTACAAATTTTGAGTCCGGTAAAGTAAAGAGCGAATTTTTTGAGAATGAAAGATAGGGGGACCTCCTTAAGGCGGTAGACTCGTTTCGAGGATTGCAAAGGTGCGGGATTCGCGGTCTCATTACTCGATAATACAAAAGTGGGGTTAAAAGATCGATCTAGGGCGCTATCGCCCTCAAAAGTCCTATTTTTTCGTTTACGAGGTGTAATTTGCATTATTCGGCTGCATGTAGCTATGAAATTAGCTTCCAAATAATGCAAATTCCGCTGCCGAATAATGCAAATTACGCCTCGTAAACGAAAAAAAAGGACTTTCGAGGGCGATAGCATTTTTGACTACTGAAAACAACCCCCATTTTTGTATTATCGAGAAATGAGAACGCGAATCCCGCACCCTTGCAATCCTGGAAAAAGGAGTCTACTCCCTTAAGAGGGATAATTAAACGTTCGGAAATGTTTCCGCGTCGGAAGGGAAATGGCGAACGGAGTTTTCCGCGGTAAACGGTGCAAATAATTGGCAATACGGTTGCATTAGCATTTCGCCAAGAATTCACGCAGAACAATATCGGGCCTGGAAACTGCGTTTCGGCTGAGGGCCAGCGCGTTCCGGCCTGTCCTTAGTTTCAATTCACTTTCACGGCCGGTTAATTCGTGGAGAGCCCCGCTTTGTCTCTGTTCTCGTTTGCGCTGGAATTTACAAAGTCCGTTGAATCGGTGGTCCCCGCCCTACCATCCGTCTCCCGGGTTTATTATATTTTCGACTAATGAATCGGCCTTGTCCGTTTCGAGTGTCCAAAAATATTTAGGTTCCCTGACGTGGAACACGTCGACGCGACGGCCACGAGAAACGAACAATGCTGAGCGCATGGCGAGACGCGGCGACCCCCTAGCTGATGTTTAACCTTGTCGGAAGAAAGACACAGGATTCAAGGCCACGGGATTGTTTGCGTCGCGTTATTGTCCGAAATAAATTGTCCCTCGCCGCGGAAATAATTTCTCAGACGGAATTCCGCAGTCGAAGGAACTTTCTTCAGACGTTTCAATTGCGCCAGTTTCACATTTCTAACACGAGTTCGTCGACAAGATTTTAAATATAATATGTTATAACTACACTGCGGAGTTTATGCATTTTTCTGGCAAAAATGGGCACGTGCAATTTAGAGCAGTGAACATGTTCAAAATATTTGAGGACATCAATGTATCAGTTTCAACTTAGTAGAATAATTCAAAGAAGAATACAATTTTTATTGGGCTCTTTTTTATTTTGCATAAAGATCCGCAGTCTAGTTATAGCCAAGTGAATTGGTAGTTTTTTTAAAGAGTAGATTGTTATGGGGCTGTTTGGTAGATTAACGACAGCAAAATGAGTTTTTTCGTGCTGTACCGAAACGAAAGCGTAGAAAGAAGATTGGAGCGGATCGGAGTTTGAACAGTTTGTCGAAGGGCATCCATTTAATGACGGCGTCGAAGATTCAGAATTATAATTGAATAACCCTTCTATCCGATGTGACCCCTTCCGATCTCCGCCCTAAGCAACTTTATCTCGCGAGCCCTGTATTCATTACAAATAATAGGCTATTTCCTCTACAACCACTTCGAACACGGTACGCGTGTTGCTCGAGTGGCGTTAAAATAAGTTACGCGTTACGGCCTTCAGCCCTCTCTCCAGCAACCCTTCTCTGGGAAAAGTATCCTGTACTATGAAACAGTATCGAACACGATTCGAGTATCGACGTTCAAAGTAGACCACTCTCTTAATTATTTTGTTTGCAAATTAGATTTTAGAAGCTCGTTTAAAAGTATAACAGTTTGCAAGATAATTATTAACAAGTGGTCAAAATAGAGGGCGATCTTGATAAGATGCTTCCAGAAACGTTGAGACTTTAATGGGATCTCCCGTTAATAAGAACCCTGGTAAGAGTCTTTAAAAACTGTCCCCGAGAATTTAAGGCAGAAAGTTGCTCCGGCGCTGCGCGGCTGCACGAAATATAACTCCCGGGCGACGTAAATATCGTTGAAAATTTCTTAAAACTGTCCTCAGAATTTTTTTATGCACCGGCTACGAAAGAGAGAGAGAGGGAGAGAGAGAGAGAGAGGGAGAGAGAGGGAGATGAGAGACACGCGGAAACTCGGATAACGTCGGTGAAATTCTCGGAAGGAAGTTGCGGGAAACTCTCTTATCGACAGTTACGAGGGGACTTCTTTAAACTTCGTTGCTTCTTGAAGATCACCGAAGAAAAGTTCCCGACGAATGGACGGGAAGGATAATCCGCGATGAGACGTAAAAGAATGAAACCTAATTGAAGAGTGGCTTCAATTCTTCCGGCCGCTTTTTTATCTGTCAAAAACGACTTTGTAATCTTCAGACTGGAGGGCATTATACCTTTTCTTCAGATCCACGATGGTACTGCCTCTCATTTCGAACAGGCTGTAACCATTGTTTCCAGGTTACATAATCTAGATACTGAACGAATAATTTATACGATCGTTCGTGTATTAACCGTGTAATTTACAATGAAAGACCGTGTCTCTTATAAAACGATTACAATCAAATCAAATTTATAGACAATATAGTAGTAACGAATTGTGTTATAATTAATACAATTTCCAGGATAAGCAAATTCTCCACGCGACTCAAATAAAGTCAGACAATCAAACTTTCCTTTTTCCGATTGTAGATACCACTAAAAATTCTGTTCACGCTCGAGTATCGCGAGTTAAATAGAAATTGTTGGGCCAAAATGGCGGAGTCTAGTCTACGTCGGCCGCGTTTCATGTGGCGAGATAAGAAAACGAATCTCTCTAATTCTCGCGGTGATTTCTAATTTGGATGGAAATTCGGTAGATCCGATCTGCAAAAGTGGTGCCATTGCGTGCCGTCGAAAATTGTTTCGGTCTTCGTGACCGAGGAAATTTCGAGCGTGTTCTATATGCCTCGCCTATTACTATTCCTTCTTGGCTTTCCTAATTTCTGTTTGCTTTAGCATCGACCGAGGAACCGCAGTCCTTTTTCTCCGCTGTTCTTTGAACCAAGAATAAGGAATGCAAATGCACTGCGATCAGCTAAGTGCATCGTGGTTCCTCGTACAATTTCTGTATAAATTGGATTTTTTATAGAATGGAAACTCCAGTTGCTCGTGAGCAGAGGAAATGTCTGAACAGAGTGTTTTATCTAATTCATAAATAACGAAGTGGCGAGAATTTCGCTACATAATTCTCTCGATTTTTGGTTACAGAAACCTTGTATGTATCCTTCCCAACTTTCACAGTTGAAAACTGTAATTTTTATAATAAAACTAGCTTCCCGCGCCGCGCGTTGCTGTGGCTCAGTATTTTTCAAAAACATGTTTTTATCTGTCACAGATATGACATTTATATGTTTTATTTTACAATGCTTGTGGGTATACAATATTTTTTGTTGTTCCATTCTCTGCGTATACAGGGTGGTCCACGCAACTTGCACACCTATAATAACATCCAAAGTATGCGTTGCACGAAAAAGTTTTGTATACAGAAATTCCATGATCTGAAGGGATACATTATGTAGTGTATTTATTTTTTTTACAGGTGGACGTATAAAGGACATATGAAGGTCGACTTCATTTTTTTAAATAGAATGAGGTATTTTTTAATACATCAATCGATGCAGCTGGACAATCGTTATAAAAAAGTACTAACCTATTTATGTCGAAAAGTTAGTAGTTCAAGAGATATATCAATTTAAATAACTCTAAAATACCATTACTGTCGTGCTAAGATGTTACACAAGTAAGTAAACACTAACGTCTTAGTACGACAGTAATGTAATGTAAGTTATTTGTTGTACAAAAAAAATGTTCAAACAAATATTGCATGGTTTCTAGGGGGACCTACAGTGCTGCAATCAGATTTTTGTTACTTCGCTTTTTTATCAAGATATACATAGAGGTCACCTTCAGTTTATTAAATAGAATGCCTAATATTTTTGATTGCACTCGGATAAAGCACAAAATTCTTCGTAAAAAAGTATTGACCTTTATACATAATAAATCTAATAGTTAACGAGATATGATCGATATAATTTCCCATATCCTCTATATCTTGATAGAAAATCGAAGTAACAAAAATCTGATTGCAGCATTGTATGCCGCCCTAGGAACCATGCAGCATTTGTTAAAACATTTTTTTTGTACAACAAATAACTTATTTTTGTACAAGAAATAAGTTATTTGAGATCGTCACGTTACGAGACTCAACCTGTATATATATCTATTGTATATGTAGATTGTTTGATTTGCTGACTCTAGAACACGCAACATATAAAATAACATAATAACATCTAAAATTGCTAAACATTAAATAAGGAAAAAACACGAACTACAAAACAAAGGAAAAACTTAATAATTTAAAAATACTAATCAAATATTTCAATTCAAACGCAGATCAATCTACTCAGCTGAATTCCAATGCAATGAGAAACTTACGGAACAAATCATTCCGAATAGGTCAATCTTTCTATTGAATATGTATATTTCACGATATAATTTGAAGCACAATACCACTGTGAAGATTCTCGTCGTGCCGCATTGGTGATAACGCGAATCAAAACGAAACCATATCGATTATTATATTATTCTATGTTTTCGCAAACGCGCCACATTTGCATGACTTGAAGTAAGCAGTTAGCGTTGTAGCTGGTAGAAAAAGTCGTCAAAACTCTTGAACGAATGTTCATATTCGCATGCTGATTTCTCACAAACCTTCCCGAAGAAACGCTGCGTCTAATGGCTCAAACCCCAGCTTTCTGCGTTCAGCCGTTACGGAGATGTTCGATTACAAACAAACGAACATTTACATTTTTATTTATATAGATAGATATCCACTATAAATCCTCAAAACTCCGTAGTGTTTTCGCGTGTTTTTTGATTCGGTCCAAGTTGGGACAGGCCGATCAATCTGTCGTTAGAGTCGGATTGATCAATGCGGCTCATCGATGGGAAATAAATAATTTTAACGCAACGGAGTCGAGGGACTGGTCCCGGGGCGTGCCGCGCCGTTCCAGAAGCTCGCATAAATCATGCGAGATTACCGGCGGTAGTGTATTTTCCGGTTTTCCACTCTTTGCCCGCGGTTGTTTTTGTCACGATACTTTATAGGCTTGCAAATGGAGGGCGGCGGGAAAGGGCCGGCCACGTCAGACGCAGACCAACAACGGGCCTGTCGTACATCATTCTCTCCACCCTCGCACGGCCGCGATCTCGCCCACAATTTCGAATGTGCTGCTCCGCCGGAGTTTCCCGGGGAAACAGATTAAAATGGAATAAACGGGATTATTCGAGGCACCCGACCGTCCGCGAATTTATGCGTCTTCGTGGGATTACTCGTCCTTCCTTGCTAGTTTTTCTCGCGGAACCTCGTGCTACGGAACTACATTTCCTTCGCCGCGCCGAGGTGTTTCTATTTCTTGTTAAATATTAGGTTGTTGCATATGAAATGTCCGATTTTTAGCGGTGACATTAAACAAACGCAATTTTCTGTACCCAATGTATTCTATCTAGAAATTTCAAGTTTCTTGATTGTATTACAGTAAAAATAAGATATTATGGTCATTCACGTTTTTCATCTACCAGATTATTATCTTGATTTTGTAGTTCTTTTTACCATCAACGACTAGTACGTTAATTAATCGCCAGATGTGCACCTAAAATCACATAATGCTATCGTCAATATGATTTTTTTCGAGATGTGTAAAATGAACACACGACAATGTCGCGTTAGTTGACGTTGAAGTAAACTTGATTTAAAAGTAAAATTTAAGAGTTGCATTCTAAAATCGGACATTTTATGCAACAACCTAATACATTCTTAACAGTTTTTTTCCGAGCAACTGGACTCTATGTCGAGACTCATTTTTGCTGTACACAGAGATACGAATGAACTGAACATACTTCTCAATGGTTCAATGGCAACGTCTCAGGAAAATAGTGGAATATTTATTCTCGTATTAAGAAAAAGTAACTCACCTTATTAATCTGTCGTTGAAGTTTCGTAATCGTCGCTCGATCTCGTTGCGCAGCGAGTCGTTCCGCTTGTAACGCCTGTTCCAGTTCCTGTACCCGTTCTTCCAAACTTTCCTGCAACAATACAAAATTATCGGTGAGCAAACATACATTCCCGTGTGCCCTTGCCCTATGATTTACTTTACGGTTTCAGTGATTAGAACTTTCTTTGTAATTTCCTAAAAGAGGACAAAATGCCAACTTTTCCTAAAAGAGAACATATATGCCAACTTGTTCTCCAATAACTACAGGGTGTTCCAAAATTCCTTCAACAGCCGGAAATGGGAGGTTCCTGAGATCATTTGAAGCAACATTTTCCTTTGCAACTCGCGGATAACATTTTTGCAAAGGAAAATGTTGCTTCAAATGATCTCAGGAGCCTCCTATTTCCGGCTGTTGAAGGAATTTTGGGACACCCTGTATACATTAACGAAACCAAAATAGAATTTCACCTCGGTTTAAAGGAAATTAATAACATACATGTAAAGAAAAAATCGATATATATCGATCCTCAACGAGTGAAATCAAAATATAGAGAGGTGACGTAAGTGAACACGTGTGAAAAGACTAAAGTGACAAATAAAATAAAATAAAATAATAGACCTACGAGGAATTGAGGAGAATAGACTTTAATTGTCGTTTCTCTTTCTTTTAGGTAATTAATAAATCATTTTGTATATTTGTAAATATTGTATATACACCATATGTCAATTATAACGTCTTTCTTTTAGATCAACACAAACTTGGTTATTCTCCTAGAAAATCCTTAATATTATTCTTTATCTTATATACATATTCGTTAGACTCTGTTCAGAATCTTCATTACGAGTGTAAGACTACGCGCACAGTACATCGACGTCCGACGCGACGTCCGACTTCGACACATACGCACGAGCGTTTCGAGCGCCTCGAGAGGCATGTGTTGATGTCGGTACGGCCGATTTCATCGGGAATTGTGCTCACAGTTGATGCGAGGTCGATGCCAGATTGATAAAACAAATGAAGATGTACAGTATTGTACAGCAAACTACCGCCCAAACATCGCGTGTTGCTATACCAATACATTGTCTATCCTGTTTTCACGAATTTCGCGATTCTTTCTCATTCTATCTTTGACCGCGAATATCTCATGTGTGTGCCATTAATTATATCTGCTGTCTTGAATCAGTGTGCATACGGATGCTAGCTTGTACGGACGATTCTTCTCGCACGCGTCGAAGATTTCCGTTCGCAGAAATCACACGACCTCAAGATGTCCGTTCCGTCTGTGAGCGAGTCTCACGACGTAAATCAAGATCAATAAAGTGCAGTGTTTCAACATTAAGAGCCCGTTCAGACACGGCGGAAACCGCGCGTTTTCGACCGTGCGATTTTTGTTTTGAATTGTTCGACCGCGCGGGTGCGTGTGAACGAATCCATATACGCTAATGTAAATAAGGTCCGCGCGGTTCAAATCGCGCGGTCGAAAACGCGCGGTTTTCGCCGTGTCTGAACGGGGTCTAAGAGACTAGTTCTTTACATTCTTCTCATACCCCTCAGTAAACTTGTACTCTCTGTAAACTCGTAGTGCATGTGTATGATATTGTAAATAGTGCTAGAGAATATGTGTATTTTGTTCAAGTGTATTAAGTACGGTGTTATGAACAATTATAGTGCAGGATAAGGATTTATGGAAATGTGTGAGAAGAATTTAAAAGTGAAAGGGCATTGGCCCCTTCTACTCGATAATTCCATAGGGCGGATATTAGAAATGCCCTTGCGGATTTTAACGAGTAGGTAGGTTCAATGACGTCCAACGATTTTTTAAACATTTTCACCTCGCTGGGGCCCCAAATGAGAACCAAGGTATGCATGCGTTTGTCACTTGATACGAGACTGTCGCGCGCCTGTGTGACGTACGCAACGTGCACCTCTGTTGAAAAGTTGCCGCATTTTGGGCAGATTTTTAACTGTTAATAACTAGCGACTGTTAATAACGAAGCCGAAATCGTAATTTTTTTATTCTTCATTTTCGTCTTATATTGTCGTCGAGAACCACCCCTTAAATTTTCTCCCACCTGTAGCTAAACACCCTGTATAGCAGACCTGGGCGACGATGGCCCGGAAAACACATGTTGCTGTTTCTCTCCTTCTCTTGCTCAGTAAGGTCTCCTTCTCTTGCTCCGTAAGACAGTCCTAGAGTAGCAGGAACATGTGTTTTTGTTTTTTTCTATAACACTTTACAAAAAAATAGAGAAGTATATAACGTAACATGTATAAAGTGGAGTTATGTAGTATAATCGGTAGGCGCTAAATCCTAATCTTACATTTTTTGAGAAAGTTAAAAATAAACATTAGCGCTGTAATGTCTCGACGCTTAGAAAAAAAATTAATAGTGTAGGAAGTGTAGGGAGGATAGTGTTTGCGATTGAGAAGCAGTTCAAACAGGTGTTCTCGTTCTGAATCATATTCTGGACATTGCCAGATAATATGATTGAGGTCCTGAGCCTCCGCTCCGCATTCGCAGGAACCATCCGAAATGAAGCGTACTCTCGCCAGGGAGGCATTCAAATCATAATAGATAATGAATATCTATAATGATTCGAACGGCTTCTGTTGACAAATGTAACAAAATCTCTCGGTAATTTGAGACCCGAAAACCAAGGTATTCTTGAATCGCTAAAGAAATGTTGAAAAATATATATACCTTTGTGTAAGGTTTCAGTCTTAATTTTATCATTCGTTGACATTTTCATTTGATATTTAAAATCGCTAAAGAAATCGGTAAACGGTATTTTGACGTTCGATACGGTTCCCGATTCTGTAGCTTCTTTGGCTAACGAGTCAGCCTTTTCATTTCCTAATAAGCCAATGTGCGCTGGGATCCAGATAAATTTGACAAATTTTGTATTACTAGTGCAGGATATAAAATTACAATATTTGTCCTTAATTTCTATGAGCAGTTTGTTACATCGGGAATTGAACAAAGGTTTTTGTAAAGCTTTGACTATATACTTCGCGAATCTGTGAGAATGAGAAAGTTTGAATCAGTGTGGGAGCTAACCACATCTAAAGCTTCATTAATCGCAAAACACTCTGCTGTAAATATGGACGCTTGTCTATGTAGGCTAATTTTTTGGCTCATATTTAGTTGTGGGCAGTAATAAGCTGCCCCCACTGACTGTTGGACTCAATCGTTTGCGGAGGGGCGGCTCAATAAAGTGCTTCAAGACAGCATTAGAGTTGGCCGAGTTCTTTGTAGATTTACCCAATTTAAGGTCACAGAGTGGGATGTTAACTAAAGATCTGTAGTTGCTGGAATATATGGGATGCCTTTCATTTGTCGAGATACCTTCAAGAAGTTCAGAGATATTAATGAAACTTTCGAATAAAAGCGAGTGCTTTACTCTACTGTTAGAAAGTAACGTTGTGAGATTAGTATTGCTACCAAAAAGAATTTTATTTAATACGAAACTGGAAGGGTCTCACAGACGGGCCTATCCACACAATTGAAATGCGGACCGATGCCTCTGATGTCACCAGTTTCGTCGGATGTCGGATCCACTGCGCGCGTAGCCTTATACTTTATTCGATATTGTAGGGTAAGGGGTTAATATTTCAATATTGATTATTCTTTTTCGTCTCTCTTTTAAATAAATAATAATCAGGAAGTAATCAGGAAGATTAAGAACTGAAAAGATTGGAAACTTTGAACTCATCTGTGCGTTCTGTTTGGCAGATCCGCAAGCATGCGTTCCATTTCACTCCAATTTCTATCTGCAGGAGAGCAATTAATGTTCTTCTGGATTTGTATATATTATGAAAATATCAAAATACAACTGGATTTGTTCAGTATTTTAATTTAATGAATATGGAAAACAGTTGCATACAAAACAATTTCTAAGATAAGATCATCCTACATAACAAAACAGAGATTAGGGATAATTATTAAGTATCTTAAAGTTCAATGCATTTTACAATAGTGCCTCGTGTAATGACACCAATTAATCTGGAATTAAAAAATTACAAAACCGGCAGCATTAAACACTAATGGATAAAGGGCAGAAGGACCAAAGAAATGATACAGAAGATGCGGCGATCCATAGAAGTAACGTCGCATATAATGTCATTGCCGTGTAATGCGCGATACGTAGCCTGAAATGCAAAAAGATTATGTCTAATAAAATCGAGTACATTATTAATCATAGAAATTGTAGTACTATAACATTAAATATTACTTGGCATATTTAGCACGTCCTTTCTCCAGGGATTGTTGATCTAGTGGATCATTGAGCAAGTATACACGAATGCCTCTAAAGTTGTTGTATAAATAGGATTGCCAATTTAAGTTCTCTACGTTGAAGTTAAAAAGTTTCCGATCGACAGTGTTTAATTTCGACCACATTTTTCGAACATTTTCATTCCGGAAGTCCCACTCTTGCGTCGAGAAATAATGTATTACGGTACTAAATTTACCGATTTTCCTGTACGCATCTACTAAACTGAAATATATATATTTTTTAAATGAAAGTAACGGTTCGTTCATTTCGTGTATTGTTATACGTATAATATCGAACGTACATAGGTTTCTGACTCACAAGGCGTGCAATTGTGTCCATAGTATATGCCGGTATTATGTGCAAGAAAAAGGCGCATATTTGATGGACAATTAGGTATCTATTCAGCCATAACATGTAGTACCAAACTTGATTAACGGAGGGGATTTCTATGCTATATTGTTTATTGTATTTTAAATACGTCTGGAAATCGATTGGATTTTGAGGTGAAGTCACTGAGTTGTAAACAGGTATCCTTTCTTCGTCCGGTATATTTGGCTTTTGCTCCAATTTCGCTGCAACTTTTCTACAAAATAATTCACAGTCAATTTCTTCAGTTAATTTCGGGTAAGCGAAGCTAGGGGAAACGGAAAGATGCAATGACACTAATCAGTCTCGCAAAATAAAGAAAATTAAGACGATAAAACCGGCAGAAATCTGAAAAACCATTGAATGGTTTAGATCGAAACTAAATCGGTCTGCGATCAAATTAAGTGTACACCTTTTAAGAACTAATAATAGTTTTAAAATCGAACCGAACCGTTTACTAGGTAATGTAGGAAAAAGATTAATCAAAAATCACAATTTCTAACTTTTCTATCTGTGCCTGTAATGAAAATTTACAATATGCCATTTACACTTTAGAAGATACACGGCATCTTGAAGCTAAACAGAAATTAGTAGACAGCGGATCTTCATGCAAAATCAAAACTATCCACCTAAATTGCAACAAACTGGAGGGAAGTAGAAATTTATTTTCTTTCTTAATATGTTCAATAGATTGAATATAATATAACAGTGGCTTTAAATTCTTCTAATGTTTCTATTGTTTTAAATTGAATCAATAAAATATAAAACGAATATGCGTCTAACATTTTTACCTATTCCGAATGTCCCAAGCAGCAGCAACAATGTTTGCTATAACATAATCCGCAGGTATGATGTCCATTGTATTTTCGGGTACGCAGTGAAGCGTATGCAACAATCCATGAGAAGCTGCCATAGCTACGCCGATAGCACCATAGTAATTGTTTATCCATGATGCGAGTGGTTCCTCAGCCGTTGATGTGACAATAGAAGGTCGAACAATCCCTACTGGAAAATCATCTGCGTATTTTAGTACAACATTCTCTGCGGCAGCTTTCGTAAAGATATAGTTATTCGGGCAATTCTGGAGCAATCTACAAGATACAACAATTGTAATTTATCGTAACTACCGTTGTCATTTTTTGCAACAATGCTTACGAAGGCCCTGCTGCTAGGAGTCTATCGTCGTCCAAGCAATCTACCAATGTTATCAATTTATCAGCATCAATGGGAGGTGGGTAATGGATTTCGTCGATCGTTTTGTTAACGCAGTTTGAGAATGCAGTCGACACGTAGATGAATGCCTATGAACGGATTAATTAAACACAGATTAATCATTTCATTGCAAATGTTTAAAAAAATTGTAAAGTACCTTCAAGTTTGACAGCTGTTTCGCCCACAACAACAAACATTTTGTAGTTCTCACGTTCGTGTTCACACCCACACGGAGTTTTTCGTCGAACCGAACAGTTGCAGCAGCGTGGAAAATAATATTCGTATCCATCAACATTGCTCTAACTTCCGGTGTCATGCCGAAGTCTTCTTCGGCCGCGTCACCCTCTATCATTACTATTTTGCTTAGAAAATTTGGCTGTTCCTTCTTCAATCTGTCGTAGATCTAGATTCATAAAAGATATTGATTAGTACTCTATCATTACTTATATATTTGTTCGAATACATTACATACGACTTCCTGGAAGTTTTCTTTGAATCGTTCTGCCACGGATTTCCCCTTTTTCGGTCTTATCAACATGTAAATGGTTTTAATACCTGGGCAGGACCTGCAATTATGTAACGTAGGCGTGATCATAAAAATATAGATTATTTTATTTATATGAAAACAATTTTAACGATTCAGCAACGTCGCGTTTTGTAATCCCAGTTTTTACGCAAACACATCTACTATTTCCATACATACATATATGCACATGCGACCTTTATAAATAGATAATTAAAAAAAAAGAACATATATATATATATATACACTTCCGTCCATAAATCGCCGGAGACTTAACTATCTTCAACAAAATGGTAAGTAAAGAATACAAGCTCTCAGTTTGGTTTAATTGTTTTATTTTGATTAGATGTGGCTATTAAACGATAATATTTCAATGCAAAATTTAAATATATACATATACTCTTTGTCTAAATGTTGGAAACAAGAGATTGAGAAATTGGGGGATGATTATGGACATCTACATACGGAACCCAAACTGGAAAACAGTTACCCCACTTAAATTTAAAAAATTAGTTACATGTTACATGTTCACTACATTAGAAAAAATGAGCACACAAGTACAATTTTTATTGACAAAAAATGGTCTGCATCCAAATTTGAATAAGTGTCCGGTGACATATGGACGGGAGTGTACAAGCAATGACTTTAAAGGTTTTCTCAATCATTTTCTCTTCGAGATCTACGGCAACATAATTTTTTGTAAACGAAGTGAAAAGGATAGCCTCCGGATACATCCGAAAGTTGCACTGTTTTTCTCATTATTCATCAAAATATTAATTAATTCCAATCAGAAACACTGTGAAGATGGAAGGCGCACAATGGCTAAGTGGATGAAGCGCGCGCCTGCGGACTCCGTGGTCGCAGGTTCAATCCCCGATGTCGGCACCTCTGGAAGTATTCCATGTGCCTTTTTAAAAAACTGTGGTGACCCAAGGTGGTTCGGAACCCACCTTTATAAACTGTAGGCCCCGCTGAAAAGGCGATGGTAGTGAAAGTGGAAAAGATAGGGAGAAGTTGGTAAATGGATTTGAAACCCTGAGGGGGCCAAATAATTTAAAAAAAAAACACTGTGATGATGGTTGTGAATAGACCGGATGCACCTTTTGAACTACTGCTTTGAATATTAACGCGTGCAATGATGTCGTCACAGCATTTTCAGAACAATAGGATAAAGAATAGACATTTGGATAATACGTTGTTTTGTTAATCTTTTAAAATGAGGAGTTAACATAATTTACATTCACATTAATTTATACGATTACGAAACTTATGCGTACAGTGTCCCGAATTAATAATCGGACGCTCTAAGAAAGACGGTTACTTTTTTAATAGTGTACTATATGATTTGAACTTTTTTGGGAAGCTAGAGCAATTAGTTTAGTAAAGGATGTGAAAAGAAATTTTTTCAAACAATGCAATTGTTCGGAATTGCAGAAAATAAACTAAAAGTTGTATTTAAAACATATACGTTTTGTAGATCTGTGTCAATTATATGCACTGTGAAAGTATCATCGAAATCGGTTGATACGGGAAAAAATGGCAGGCATTGAAAGATGTAAGAATTCTTAGATTAATTGCCGTTTGAAACCGAAAATCGTGAAAATCTGCAACTTTTACCATCTTTAAACGTTTGTAGCTCATTGCACCGTCGACCGATTTTGACGAAATTTTCAGAATATGTTTAATTAACACAGATCTACAAAACGTATTTTTTAAATTTTCAATATAGGCCCACATAAAAATGTTGTAAAATGCAACTTTTAGTATATTTTCTACAATGCCGATCTATTGCAATTTTTGAAAAAATTCCTTTTCACATCCTGTAGTAAACTAATTACTCTAGATCAGGCATGGGCAGAAATAGCACGCGTGCTAGTGATTCTCAAGGAATACCCCCACTTTTCCCGACCGCGCGTCTCAATCCCCTTGGCAGCCATAGTTGCACCGAGCACTAGGGCCGCCACGGGGAGCGAGACGCGCTGCCGGGAGAAGTGGGGGTATTCCACAGGTATTCCTTGAATTCCCTAGCACGCGTGCTATTTCTGCCCATGCCTGCTCTAGATGCCCAAAAAAGATCAAATCGTATAGTACAATATTTAAAAAATTATCGTCTTTTGTAGATTTTAAGTCAGGGTTCTATAAAATAGAATTTTTAAAAACGCCACGTTTAAAAAACGGACTAAAAAGTATAAAATAATGTTTTCTAGCCCCATACAGATTCCTAACCCCGTACAAATAGACCTGAAAATTTGTGATTGTGAATTTTTAATAGCTATGAAAATACTTGTAAGATTTAAAACGAAAAACGTGGGGCGCATGCAATAGATAATTGATGCATGAACACCTAAATCACTAACAACTTTATTGCACTGCAAATGATATGAAGTGTTGTACGAGATTTCTCAGCGGCAGCTACTCTCTACACTCCTTACTATGTATTATCTTGGACTCCACGTTTTTCGTTTTAAATCTTACAAGTATTTTCATAGCTATTAAAAATTCACAATCACAAATTTTCAGGACTATCTGTACGGGGTTAGGAATCTGTATGGGGCTATAAAAAATTATTTTATACTTTTTAGTCCGTTTTTTAAACGTGGAGTTTTTAAAAATTTTATTTTATACTTTTTAGTCCGTTTTAAAAACGTGGTATTTTTAAAAAATGTATTATTATTTAAATAATTATTTTCTGCTTTTTAGTCCTGTATGTGTGAAATTTTACAATCGATTTTGAACATTTTGATGAGATTATAACAGAGACATGTAGTAAATTTCAGACGGTATTGCGACGCGTCATATCGAAAACGAACGCCGTGGTAAAATGTTAAAGATGAAGGTTCGACGGAGAATCTCGGTGTAACGGATCTTTCGCTTGGTAAACAAACATTGTTATAGTATAAATAATACGTAGTAACTTTGTAAACACCGCACGCAGCTCAAACGCACACTGACGCACACTGAGCTCCTTCGGTGCGAAGCGGGTCAGTGGAGTGGGGATGAGTCAGAGTGGGAGCACGTAGTAGAGTGGGGACGCTGACCGCGAAGACGTACTACGTCACGCGGCGGGGGGTGCAAAGGTTCAAATTATTAATAATTTATATCTCCTAAACGCATACGCTTTTTAAAAAATTTCTTTTTAAATATTGCATTGTCATCCAGTTCTGAGCTATGTTTAAAATTTCAAGCCTCTAGCTTATCAGGAAGTTAGTTTAAAATCAATTGCAAAATTTGTATCGAACAAACAGACAAACAAGAAAGCGAGCTAATGAAAACGTGGTAAAATAAGAATTAGTTATCACCAGAAGTTAAAGAATTCGTTGATGAGAAGTACGTGGAAAAGACTAAATACTTACCTTGCTCCAAGTATAAATGAAAATATAATTATGGAAAATAGATATTTAATTTAAATTACATTACAGTCACACATACCTTACAAGGAGTGCCAGCGACCATCGGAGCGATACGTCAAGTGACCGTTCGTCAAGTGATATACGTCAAGTAAACGTTCAAATACTTCGTTATATTTATTTTTATTGTGTTGCATATATGAGAATACAATGTACCTTCTTCAATCTAGTGGGTTACCACTTCATTTCAACGAAAAAATGATTGTACTAGTTCTGTTCACAAAAATCGATTTTTTATAAAATCCTGAGGTCGTCGACAAATTTTGAGGCCAGATTTGAAATCAGCATGAAAAACTCTACTGGAAGTGATGCATAGCATGTTAAAAAAAATTTTTCCGCGCGTGGTGTTAAAAAACCAAAATTTTCATAAAATTGTGCAGGTTCAACGAATGTTTTCAAGGTTAAAAAACGCGGTCGTACCATAATCTCACTATTTTTCCCATATTTGCAAAGTTTCAGCGTTAATTTTAAAAAAATTTCATCGCTCTATCTCATTTCTATCGAAAGTTCTTTGATTTTGTCGCCGATTTCGTTCAAATTGCCCACTGTGCACCGCAGGGCGGCGATGATTGATCTCGGCTCGAGTAAAACTTCTTTATTCTTATTTCTGGCATTTTTCTGATTAACCAACTTATTCAGATTTCACCAACTTATTTCTGGCATTTTTCTGATTAAAATTAGACCAAACACGATATAATTCCAACTGTATTTAGTGGTACAATCGACGATGTTAGTTTCGAGTGCAAGGAAGGACAGGAAGGACAACATGGGAGAGAAAGAGACGCGGACAGTTCTTCCTTGCGCCCGAATTTTTCATCGTCGATTTAACCACTGAATACAGTTGAAATTATATCGCGTTTGTTTTTATTTTAATCAGAAAAATGCTAGAAATAAGTTAATGAAAGTCCCATAAAAAAACAATGGAAAATAATGAAGTTTCTGTACATTCGATTAGTAGTGATTCACACCGATACGCTTCGGCCACGCGATCCGTATTTCATGCTGTCCTTCTCTACGTTCGTCTTTCGTTTGAACTCTCGGCGCGGTAGACGCAGTCATCTATCTATATAAATAAAAATCAAATGCTGTTCGTTATTTTTCTATTTTTTTTAATGTTCGTAATAGTCCGAATAAGAGTTTCAGGGAAAGAAAAATAGGAAAAATTGCACGGAAAGTAATAATATAATATAAAGTAGAAAATATATGTATACCGCTAGAATAGGCGATCCACGGGATACGGCGCGGCGAACGCCCTTGTAGTGGTGAGCGCTACTGGCGGCAGCTCATGTCGGGCGAAGATATTTTGCTTCCTGGTTCGGTAAAAACGTCAACGTTTCAAACTTAAAAGACTGGTTTCTCAAGATAAAAGTCTGCTCTATCGCGTAGTATAGTTCGATTTTCTGCTGGACCCTTATTTTTTAAGATAAACTGAAAAATATCCTCAACAATTGGTGCAAAAGTGGTGTCTCTCCATCTTTAACGATTGTTTAAACATGTTCAAACAACCATAATGTATTAATAATGGATATCGCTGTATTCGGGAAAGTCTAAGGAATTTTTTGCTGTAAAGATCAATTTAATATCTTTTATAATAACATCACAATATTTGTTCAAATTTTAAAAATATATCATTCTTTTAAACTCAAATTTCTCAAAAACTCTGCGCCTAGGAGAAAAATTAAGGACAGTTTCGGAATCAGCGCAAAAAACTCTATAAGATTTGCATAGTGAGAATCGAAATCCTTTTTGGCTGTTGGACAGTGTTACCGAACAGAGCCGTTAGATGCCAGCACGGACACAAGAATATGAATTTAAAAAAAAACAATTGCGTATAAGCGAGATTTTGTCGAAATTGCCCACTATGCGCCGCCCGCCCGGAGGGCCTGGTTGCAGCTATGGCAGCTAGCTGCCACGAGCAGCTAGTATAAAAATGTTAATGTCGGTTTGCCATACTTGTCCGTGCAGAACACAGGCTGTTTAACAAGAATCGCGACTTTACTGTGTATAACGTGACTTTTTCTTTTCCGTTGAAGACATTTCTCTGAACATTTCTCGTACTAAAAGATGAATTTTCAAATTGCAATTATACTTGTTCATGTTATATCGAAGTATGAAAGATTAATATGAAAAATTGAATATGTATGTCTTTGAGAAGAATCACCACAGTAATTTTTCAATGAGTAGTTTCCCCAGAAATTCCTATTGTTCTCCGAAATTTGTGTATTAGATTGATTCTTCGTTAACGTGTCACTCCTGTCGGAAGTCATATCGTCGGTATACCTGTTACGTCTTCTTAAGACGTCTGAAACAAGTCGACTAAAAGACGTCTCTAAGATGTACCGTTTTCTAACACAAGATAATCAGGAAACGCTCGGGAGCCGTTTAGACGTCTTTCAGACGTTCGAATGTTTTGCGGCAGACGTCTTACAGATGTCTTTAAGATATCTCAATGCTATTTGGGATAATACGTAACATGACTTCCTCTTTTCTGCTGAAGGCATTGCTCCGAACATTTCTCGTATAAAAAGGTACTAGCCAATTCTTCGTGAATTTTCAAACTACATATAATTACATACTTGTTCATGTTATATCGAAGTCTGAAAGATTAATATGAAAAAAATGAATGTGTCTGTCTTCGAGAAGGATCACCTCAGTAATTTTTCGATGAGTAATGTCCCCAGGAAACCTGTCCCACCTGTTACCAGAACGGTCGTCCCATTATAAAATTCAGTGATCTCGCTTTTCTCATTGTTCTCCGAAACTTGTGCATTAGATTGATTCTTCGTTAACGTGTCACTCCTGTCGGAAGTCATCTCGTCGGTATACCTGTTACACTTGTATAATACTCAAAGCTTAATATGAGAACTTGTCAATTCTACGTTTTTCAATTCTATGTATAATACAGAATATCGCGCATTCCAATCGAATTTCAGGAATCAGGTAAAAGAAATGTTGACTTTTCTATCACTCACCTGGTCTAAACTAACTCCGAACGCGATAAGTGATTCGATGTGTACTCAATGACGAATGAATTTAAACTGCGTATTTATAAACTGCGCAGTGTGGCCAGAATGAGGTTGAAACCAACCCTATTTCCCCCTCCAGGCTCTCCACCTTAAACCCTTCCACTATCCTATTCCACCGTTCCGTCCCTATGGCGCACGCGCAACGTGTCTCCCATTCGCCTCACTCTGCCTCACTCTATTCTCGTCGCGCAGTTGCCCAACGTGTCACATATTGCTCTGGTCATCAGAGTGGGGTACTTGTGTTCCCCTAGATTCCTTTTCGATTACCCCTGTCTGGACACACTGAAACTGCGTTCTTCTCGCAAACAATAAGTAAAAAGAAAAAATTCACACATCTATGTGTGCATACATAACATATATATGTACATATATTATACATACATATATGCAACACGCGCAATCGGCTCTCATCAACATCCTAATTTAGTTTATACTTCGTTCGTTTTATTGAAATGTAGTCCCGAGCATTCCTTATTTGATCATATCATAATTGCAACTGACTTCAACGAAATTTGATAAAATAACCTATCTAACACGGAATTTATAAAATTGATTTATATAGAACACATATTTTTTATGGATTCTACAATTGCAGCGGAATAGATATTTAGGGAGTAGACTCGTTTTTCCGGGATTGAAAGGATGCGGGATGCGCGTTCTCATTTCTCGATAATACAAAAATGGGGTTTTTCAGCAGTCGGAAGCGGTAGATAAAAGATCGATCTAGGCCGTTATCGCCCTCAAATGTCTTATATTTTCGTTTACGAGGCGTAATTTGTATTATTCTGCCCTTCCGTGCAGTGTTCCGATATCGTCGAGGATTTTTCGTGCGATGGATGGCCGCTGGTGGCGCTGCGGGGCCAAAATAGTAACGTATCTATGACAAGGTAGTGGAGCCCTGCGCCCTGCGCCTTGAGATAGTTATATTGGCATGAAAGTACCGAAACAATCTGTTCCGGACAAAAAAACATCAGGACGTGTTCTACAAGTTACAAAATATACCCAAATACATATGTTATACATTAATTTTTCAGAATCAAATCATAGAAATCTTTTCAAATTCTGCGGGTTGCTCAGGGTACCCCATTTTATCGAGAATCTTACTTTACTGAGGCTGAAAGCGCCACCAGCGGCCATCCATCGCACGAAAAATCCTCGACGACATCGGAACACTGCTTCCTTGCGCCCGAAACTTTCATCGTCTATTTAACCACTAAATGCAGTTGAAATTATATCGTGTTTGGTGTTAATTTAATCCGAAAAATGCCAGAAATAAGTGAATAAAAGTCCCATAAAAAAATAATGAAAGTTAAGAGGTTTGAAAATTCGATTCATTCGAGTCAATGTTGTGGTGTTCACACCGATGTACCCGAGCCAACATCAATCGTCGCCACCCTGCGGAGCGACACGGCGTTGACAGGCAGTGAAGTGGGTAAGCACTGGACACCGACCGTTCCCACGATGCCGGACTACGAAGGAGCATTTACTGTATATATATACAGGGTGTCCCAGTTTTTTTCCGCCCAAACCTTGCCAGCGTGTTCTACACGCAAAAGTAAGAAAAAAATGTTATATGAACATATGCTGTTAAATGTTTTATTAACGAGTTAACATTTCAAAATGACGTCCGTTATTACGAGTACAGGATTGGCTCTAAGAAATATTGACCCTATCGTATTACTGATTTCTTCTCCGCTGATAGTCCCTTACAGCAGCTCGGGCACTTCCATTACAAAAACCATAAATAAAATGCATATCAGTTTATTCACGATTGGAAAATTCTCGCGGCATCTCGATATGAAGTCGTACAGCGCACTAAACATTATTAGCTCAGCAGAAATCAATGTCGATATCAACTACTTCAGCAAGTAAACGTAAGAGTTTATGTAAACACAAATAGAGATATTTATAATACATTCGTACGCTGTCTCGACGAAGTGCCAGTTCATTATCATTTTGTATTATTAGTTATAACTCCTTAATAAAACATTTAAGAGCATAGAACCCGTGTGTAAACGGTAGAGGTGTGCGGGACGGAATTCCCGAAAATGTTCAGGTATTCCCGAAAATATTCGAGTATTCCCGAAAATATTCAGGAATCCCGAATATATTTGGGATTCCCGAAAATATTCAGGAATCCCGAATATATTTGAGATTCCCGAACATATTCGGGAATCTCGTGGATGTGTTCGGGATCTCTTAAAATGCTGGGATTCGAAAACGTGTCTTGTTTTCTTGAATATTACCATAGTGTTTGATTTATCTAAATAAAACATCAAGTTTCATTTTACTTGATAATTTATAACTAGACAGCGGATGTTTATGCAAATGCTTATTTTTATAGAATGTAGGTAAAGTTATGGGACTTGGACAGAAATTTACGTTGTTAAAACTTAACCAAACTCTATATGCATCCACTACTGAAGGGCCAAACGAAATTAATTGCAAGATATTGGAAAAAATACACATATGCACCAATTACGTCCTGTGATCTTGAAAGGACAATTCCAATGTACAAATTAATCTTCAGCGAGAAAAGACATCAACTTACCGTTGACAATATGGAAAAAATTATAGTTACATATTGTAATGCACATTACAGCAAACAATAAATGAAAATACAGTATACATTGTATAATTAAAAACTAACATATATATAGTTTTATTTATTTATCTATACATAGTTTTATTTTAAATTCTCGTGTAAAAAAATTAATTTCTCTACATTTGTTGCCAATAGCTTGGTTCTTTTGATGGTAACAATATTTCCAGTTATTGAAAACAGCCTCTCGCTAGTTGTTTGTGTACTTGGTATAGCGATGTAACGTTTTGCAGCAACTGATAATATAGGATATCTTTCTGAATTTTCCTTCCACCATTTTATAATATTCTCAGAGATCCCGAACACATTCACGGGATTTCCGTACCGTCACGCACACCTCTAGTAAACGGGTTTTTACTGAATTAAATGTCAAAATTGTCTTCCGTCTGCTGCTTAACAATGACCTAATCGTAGATAAAATTCATTTAAAACATTTCGTCTCATTTCTGGTGAGATAAGATTTATTTGGTGCAGTATGCGTTCCCTAAGGTCTGCCAAATTAACAGGCTTCGTTACGTATACATTGTTTTTAACATACCCCATTTAACATAAAAAGTAGTCCAATGGAGAAAGATCTGATGATCTAGAGGGCCTCTCTATTTCTCCACGTATTCCTATCCATCGGTTTGGGAAAGTATTAGTTAAATATTGACGCACTATTACTGCATAGTGTGGTACATCTCGGTTAACGCTAATGCCGGCAGTATTGTACCTTTGAAGCCTTATAACCCGAAAAGTAATTGATGAAAAAACATTTGATTATAGTGTTTTGGAAAGCTCTCGAGATCAGCTACAAGAATATGTAATAAAAAATAGAGGGTGCCATTAAAAAAAATTGAGGTAACCTTCACGTGATCTTCAAATGACTCTTCAAGGTCAAACTAATGACACCATCTTATAGCCCTTGCGAAACCATAAAATACATGGCTGAACCATTTTTCTCTAAAATGCTTTATTTTTGAGATATTCGACCGTTTCCAGACTTTTCTAACACCCTGTAAATATATATAATATGTATACAGCGGTTAAAAATGGTGAAAATCATAACTTTACACAACTTTTGATTAGTTTCTGCTTAAAATCCATACAATCGAATATCTTTCGATGCGTGTCGTTTTTCCCTGTGTCAGATGATTTCGATGAAATGTTCAACATGTGTATAAATATCATAGATCTACAAAACATATATTTTAAATTTTCATTTTTGACCCAAATCAAAAAGTTTTAAAAAATGCCTTTTTCATTTTTGCATGTAACCTTGTAAATTATAATTTTTGAATAATCTTTTTGCGTATTATTTCGTAAACCAATACTTCTAATTGATTACAAAAAATCAGGTCGTTTGGTGCAGTTACAAAAGGTTATTTAGTTTTTAAAAGGTGTGCAAATACTTTGTACACCCACTATATACAGGGTGTCCCAAAATTCCTTCATCAGCCGGAAATGGGTGATTCCTGACGTCATTTGAATTGCATTTTCCTTAGCAGAAATGTTATCCGCGGCTTTGTTTAGGAGTTATTAATGAAAAATACGGACCAATCATAACGCGACCTAGACGCGAGTTGGCACATTCGGCCAATAGACAATTGGCGCGCCGCGGCTCCGGGCCGATTGTCCAACTCGCGTCTAGGTCGCGCTCTGATTGGTCCCTATTTTACATTAATAATTCCTAAAAAACAAAGCCGCGGATAACATTTTTGCAAAGGAAAATGTTGCTTCAAATGATCTCAGGAATCTCCCATTTCCGGCTGTTGAAGGAATTTTAGGACATCTTGTATATGTCGCATGCTACCTGGGTACATAACAAAACATAGATTAAGGATAAGTATTAAATATCTTCAACGTCATGTATTTTACAATAGGCCTCGTGTAATGACACCAGTTAATCTGAAATAAAAAATTACAAATCCGACAGCATTAAACACTAATGTGACAAGGGACAGAAGGACCAAAGAAATGATACAGAAGATACGGCAATCCATAGAAGTAACGTCGCATATAATGTCATTGCCGTGTAATGCGCGATACGTAGCCTGAAATGCAAAAAGATTATATATAATAAAATGTCTAATAAAATCGAATGCATTAGTAATCATAGAAATTGTAGTACTATAACATTAAATATTACTTGGCATATTTAGCACGTCCTTTCTCCAGGGATTGTTGATCTAGTGGATCATTGAGCAAGTATACACGAATGCCTCTAAAGTTGTTGTATAAATAGGATTGCCAATTTAAGTTCTCTACGTTGAAGTTAAAAAGTTTCCGATCGACAGCGTTTAATTTCGACCACATTTTTCGAACATTTTCATTCCGGAAGTCCCACTCTTGCGACGAGAAATAACGTATTACGGTACTAAATTTACCGATTTTCCTGTACGCATCTACTAAACTGAAACATATATTTTTTTATTATAAATAACGGTTCGTTCATTTCGTGTATTGTTGTACATATGTATGTACGTATAATATCGAACGTACATAGGTTTCTGACCCACAAGGCGTGCAATTGTGTCCACAGTATATGCCGGTATTATGTGCAAGAAAAAGGCGCATATTTGATGGACAATTAGGTATCTATTCAGCCATAACATGAAGTACCAAACTTGATTAACGGAGGGGATTTCTATGCTATATTGTTTAGTGTATTTTATATACGTCTGGGAATCGATTGGATTTTGAGGTGAAGTCACTGAATTGTAAACAGGTATCCTTTCTTCGTCCGGTATGTTTGGCTTTTGCTCTAATTTCGCTGCAACTTTTCTACAAAATCGTTTACAGTCAATTTCTTGAGTTAACTTCGGGTAAGCGAAGCTAGGGAAACGGAAAGATGCAATGACACTCTGATCAGTCTCGCAAAGTAAGGAAATTAAGATGACAAAACCGGCAAAAATCTGAAAAACCATTAAATGGTTTAGATCGAAACTAAATCGGATGGCGACAAAATTAAGTGTACACCTTTTAACAACTAATAACAGTTTTTAAAAAAATTGGACCAAATCGTTTACTAGATAATATATGAAAAATATTAATAGAAAATTAACAATTTGTGATGAAAATTTAAAAATCACAATTTCTAACCTTTTTATCTGTGTCTGTAATGAAAATTTAAAATGTGTCGTTAACACTTTATTCACAAAGTATTCGTACACTTTTTAAAAACTAATAACATTTTTATAATTGTACCAAACAACCTGATTTTTTATAATCTATTAGAAGCATTGGTTTACGAAATGATATACAAAAAAGATTTTCCAAAAATTATAATTCACAAGGTTAAATGCAAAAATAAAAAAGGCATTTTTTTAAACTTTTTTATTTGGGTCCGTAATAAAAATTTAAAATGTATGTTTTGTAGATCTATCTTAGTCATACACAATATTGAAAATTTCATTGATATCGATTAACATACACACGAGCTACAAGCGGTTAAAAATGGCGAAAATCGTAGTTTTCCACGACTTTTGATCAGTTTCTGCTTAAAATCCACGGAATCGTACATCTTTCGACGCCTATTGTTTTTTCCTGCGTCAATCGATTTCGATGAAATTTCCAACATGTGTATAAAGGACATGGATCTAGAAAACATATGTTTTAAATTTTCATTAAGGGCCCATATAAAAAAGTTTTAAAAAATGCCTTTTTTATTTTTGCCTGCAACCTTGTAAATTGTAATTTTTGGAAAATCTTTTTTGCATATCAGTTTGTAAACTAATGCTTCTAATTGATTATAAAAAATCAGGTCGTTTGGTACAATTATAAAAAAGTTATTAGTTTTTAAAAGGTGTACGAATACTTTGTACACCCACTGTAAATAGAAATTAGTAGACAGCGGATCTTTATGCAAAATCAAAACTTTCTACCTAAATTGCAACAAACTGGAGGGAAGTAGAAATTTATTTTCTTTCTTAATATGTTCAATAGGTTGAACATAATATAACAGTGGGTTTAAATTCTTCTAATGTTTCTATTGTTTTAAATTGAATCAATAAAATATAAAACGAATATGCGTCTAACATTTTTACCTATTCCGAATGTCCCAAGCAGCAGCAACAATGTTCGCTATAACATAATCCGCAGGTATGATGTCCATTGTATTTTCGGGTACGCAGTGAAGCGTATGCATCAATCCATGAGAAGCTGCCATAGCTACGCCGATAGCACCATAGTAATTGTTTATCCATGATGCGAGTGGTTCATCAGCCGTTGATGTGACAATAGACGGTCGAACAATCCCTACTGGAAAATCATCTGCGTATTTTAGTACAACATTCTCCGTGGCAGCTTTCGTAAAGATATAGTTATTCGGGCAATTCTGGAGCAATCTACAAGATACAACAATTGTAATTTATCGTAACTACCGTTGTCATTTTTTGCAACAATGCTTACGAAGGCCCTGCTGCTAGGAGTCTATCGTCGTCCAAGCAATCTACCAATGTTATCAATTTATCAGCATCAATGGGAGGTGGGTAATGGATTTCGTCGATCGTTTTGTTAACGCAGTTTGAGAATGCAGTCGACACGTAGATGAATGCCTATGAACGGATTAATTAAACACAGATTAATCATTTCATTGTAAATATTTTAAAAAATTGTTAGTGTACCTTCAAGTTTGACAGCTGTTTCGCCCACAACAACAAACATTTTGTAGTTCTCACGTTCGTGTTCACACTCACACGGAGTTTTTCGTCGAACCGAACAGTTGCAGCAGCGTGGAAAATAATATTCGTATCCATCAACATTGCTCTAACTTCCGGTGTCATGCCGAAGTCTTCTTCGGCCGCGTCACCCTCTATCATTACTATTTTGCTTAGAAAATTTGGCTGTTCCTTCTTCAATCTATCGTAGATCTAGATTCATAAAAGATGTTGATTACTACTCTATCATTATTTATACACTTTGTTCGGGTACATTACTTTACATTATTACATACAACTCCCTGGAAGGTTTCTTCGAATCGATCTTCCACGGATTTCCCCTTTTTAGGTCTTATCAACATGTAAATGGTTTTAATGCCTGGACAGGACCTGTAATTATGTAACGTAGACGTGTTCATAAAAATATAGATTGTTTTCCGAATTGGAAAAAAACTACCCTACTTAAATTTCAAGAATTAGAAAATGTAAGAATAATAATACAAATTTAGAAAATATGCTACGGTTTGGTCAATTTTAATTTACATGTTCTCTCGGGGTATTAATGAGACGTTAATACCCGATGCTATATTTCCTATGTATAATTAGACTTCATTGTATACAGGGTGTCTCAACTGAAGGAGGCCACCTAAATATCTCCTTTATTTTCAATGGCACAAAGAAAATATTTATGGCATAATTTAAATGGTATCGAAGGAGGAATATCATAGAAGAACAATTTTTTTCATAGTTTTTTCAGGGTCATCATTACATTTTATCGGGAGATCTTTTTTTATTCCATCATGTTAATGACTCAAGCATATTCATGCGTTTTTCAGCCGCTATAAGATGGAAGAAAAAAAATAAGTGTTCCCGATAAAAAAATAACGATGACCTTGAAAATCTATGAAAAAATAACCGGACAAAAGAAATTGTTCTTCTATGATACTCTTCCTTCCCAGATAGCACAGAGACGTCTTAAAGACGTTTTAAAGACGTCTGGAGTTGGACATTCAGACGTCTTAAAGATGCCCCGAATGTCCTACGGACACCTTCCGAACGTCTCCTGAACGTCTTGTGTTAGAAAACGGTACGTCTTTAAGACGTCTGCTTTAAGTCTAGAAGACGTTCATTAGACGGTTGTACGACATTAGGGAGATATTGATGACGTCCTTAAGAAGTCTTAAAGGTTCATAAATGTTAATATAATTAAAAGAAGGGAATAGTAAAAACAGATTTCGCCAAAAACGAGTTTAAAGTTAAACCTAGCTTTATCAGAACGCATGTGGAATTGACATAAAAAGTGTAATAAACATAACAATTGCAATTAAAATCACTATAAAAATAATAAAAATGTAGGTTGAAATTGACGAGTTGAAGTTGAAATGGAAATTGAAGTCGAAGTTGAAATTGAAAAATTGAAGTTAAAATTGAAGTTGAAATTTGAAAAATTGAACTCGAAATTTAAAAAATTGAAGCTGAAATGGAAATAGAAGTCGAGGTTGAAATTGAAGTTGGAATTGAAGAGTTGAAATTGAAAAATTGAAGTTGAAACAGAAAGTTAAAATTGATGTTGAAATTGGAAAATTGAAGAGTTTAAATTGAAGTTGAAATTGTAAAATTGACGTTGGAATTGAAAAATTGAAATTGTAAAATTGTAGTTGAAATTGACGGGTTGAAGTTGAAATGGAAATTGAAGTCGGAATTGAAGAGTTCATATTGAAGTTGAAATTGATATCAAAATTGAAAAATTGAAGAGTTCAAATTGAAAAATTGAAGTTGAAATCAAAGAGTTGAAGTTGAAATGGGAGAGTGCAAATTGAACTTGAAATTGATATTGAAACTGAAGCAAAAACACTAACTCGAACAAATAATACTAATGCTAATATTACTAGATTATGGGCATATAAAAACCACACTGTGTATGTGTATTACGTCTTAAAGAAATAAACGTTAAAGAGTCTTCTTAGGACGCAAGACTTTCATACTTGAAATAGACGTAACATAGACGTCTTTAAGACGTCGTATGCTATCTGGGTTCGATACCATTTAAATTATGCCATAAATATTTTTTGTGCCATTAAAAATAAAGGAGATATTTAGGTGGCCTCCTTCAGTTGAGACACCCTGTATATATGATTTGTAATGCGAAAAGGGACTGGGATCCTTCCAGTCACTATTAACATGACCAATCACATATGTATATTTAATTAACATTTATAAATATGTAAGTCTTCTTATGGACGTCTTCTTAAGACGTCTGAAACAAGTCGACTAAAAGATGCCTAAAAGACGTCTCTAAGATGTACCGTTTTCTAACACAAGATAATCAGGAAAAGTTCGGGAGCCGCTTAGACGTCTTTCAGACGTTCGAATGTTTTGCGGCAGACGTCTTACAGATGTCTTTAAGATATCTCAATGCTATCTGGGATAATACGTAACATGACTTCCTCTTTTCTGCTGAAGGCATTGCTCCGAACATTTTTCGTATAAAAAGGTACTAGCCAATTCTTCGTGAATTTTCAAACTATAATTACATACTTGGTCATGTTATATCGAAGTATGAAAGATTAATATGAAAAAAATGAATGTGTCTGTCTTTGAGAAGGATCACCTCAGTAATTTTTCGATGAGTAATGTCCCCAGGAAACCTGTCCCACCTGTTATCAGAACGGTCGTCCCATTATAAAATTCAGCGATCTCGCTTTTCTCATTGTTCTCCGAAACTTGTGCATTAGATTGATTCTTCGTTAACGTGTCACTCCTGTCGGAAGTCATCTCGTCGGTATACCTGTTACACTTGTATAATACTCAAAGCTTAATATGAGAACTTGTCAATTCTACGTTTTTCAATTCTATGTGTAATACAGAATATCGCGCATTCCAATCGAAGACGAAGTTAAAAATACTTACTAAAAAATTTCAGGAATCGGGTAAAAAAATGTTGACTTTTCTATCACTCACCTGATCTAAACTATCTCCGAACACGACACTGATATTGAGTACGATGCGCACTCAACGACGAATGAATTTCAACTGAGTAGGTTCCACCTCGGAAACAACAGATAATAAGAAACGCGCACCTACAGGGAGTCTCAAAATTCCTTCAATATCCGGAAGTGGAAGGTTCCTGAGATAATTTGAAGCAACATTTTTCTTTGCAGAAATGGCGTCCGCGGCTTCGTTAAGGAGTTAACAACTAAAAACACGGACCAATCAGACCGCGACCCAGACGCGTGTTGGCACAGTCACGCCTATTTCACCATTATTTCAATATATAAAGACCACATTAAATATGTCGATGGATTCGTCTCGGCATCAGCTATAACATTGTTGAGTAAAGAATATATAGTTATAAATAAATAATCAAGGTGACCACAATTTTTTATTAAAAAAAAAATTATTTAATTTTTTTGTACTGAGATTTGTAGAAGACTGTGTACTAAGTACTTTTTGTAGAAAACATTTTTTTGTCCCACCACCGGAAATGTCTGAAAACTCGTGTGAATAATGAATTGAAAACTGGCTGTACAGGCTTTCAAACAAGAGTGTGTTTGAAAGAATGAATGAATTTATGACATTTAATGAAGTAACAACAATGTGTTATTACTGCCTTATTTAAAGAATTACAAATATTCAAACAATAATAAGTATTATATTTTACAAAGTTACTGACTATAATCCATTAACTATACAGAAAAATCTATACAATAATTCTTATTAACAAAGATAATATTTGATAACATTTTTATTAGAAATATATTACATATAATAATAATATATCATATATTTTTGTAAAAAAACGTAACATAACTATAGACCTACGATAGAAGACCTACTCATGATCGAAATACATTTTTTACAGATGGTTACTGGTTAAAAAGCTGTAATTTACAAAAAATACAGAAAAATTAAGTTATAATTTTGTATTTCATAATTGGATACACACTACCTGTATTCAAATGTTCAAGAAAATACATTAATATTACAGGTAAAAAGTGAACAGAAAATAAAAAGTCAACAGAAAGTAAAGCATATGGCATCCGCCATATTGAATCCGCCATTTTGTTTTTGTATTTTTGACATCAAATTCATAATCAGCGACCCGAAAAACCCCATAGTATCAATTTTGAACTAAATTGTAGTACTCCTTCCTATTTTGTTCACGGTTTCGATCGAACTCACCACTGTGCGCGTGTCACGCGACGTTTTGAACTATCATAACTTCGGACTTGGGATTAGTTGGGATCAGAATTTTGCACGATCTTTTAGAGGGGATCTTGCCGAAAATGTTCCACTTTGTTAGAACACACGAATCGACACGAATGACAACTTTATCCCTTGTCAAAGGTGAAAATCATTGACGATTTTCCTTAGTTGACTAAATATTTTTTTTTATAATAAATTATGAACAATAATATTTAGTTCCTAGTGCGTTCTCAACGTAAATATACATTCTTCACATAAAAAAAGTTGGGCAGTTAATATTCAGTAGGTTTTCCTGTAGCTGGAAAAAGGACATCATTATGAAAAAAAGGAATTTTTTCGGTGAAAAATCGAGTCTGAGAAAGTTTGATCTTTGAACGCTTATTGTAACGAGAGTTTTTAATAACTTTAATTGATATTATCATTTTCGAATGTAATGAACATTTAAGAAACATTATACATTCGTTAAAAATCGGTATGAGGACTTTGATTTTTTAGCCCGTGAATAGCTAGAACGTCGATTTGACTCACTGTGCGGCGCGCCAACTGTCCGCTGGCTTGATGAACATGCTTAAACATGTTTAAACAACATAATATATTAGTATTAGGTATCACTGGATTCGGGAAAGTCTGTAGAATCTTTTGCTATAAAGAACAATTTAATGTCTTGTATAATAACATCACAATATTTGTTTAAAGTTGGAAAATACGTTTTTTTTCAAAGTCATGTTCCTCAAAAACTGTACGTGTAGGAGAAAAATTAAGGGCAGATTCGGAATCAGCGGGAAAAACTCAATAAGATCCAACCAACAGTATATTGGAAACATTTTTGGATTAGTGCAACGGTCCTTTCGTGATGAATGCGAAATTGTCTTAAATAAAATTATCAGTATGCATATTATTAGTGCAACGGTTCTTTCGTGATGAATGCGATATTGTCATAAATAAAATTATCAGTATACATATTATTAGCGCAACGGTTCTTTCGTGATGAATACGATATTATCATAAATAAAATTATCAGTATACATATTATTAGTGCAACGGTTCTTTCGTGATGAATGCGAAATTGTCATAAATAAAATTATCAGTATGCATATTATTAGTGCATCGGTTCTTTCGTGATGAATGCGAAATTGTCATAAATAAAATTATCAATATGCATATTATTAGTGCATCGGTTATCTCGTGGTGAATGCGAAATTGTCATAAAAAAATAACGTCTTAAACGAAAAATTCTGTCGCTGCAGCATTTTATTCTTTGCGATATACAGGGTGGGGCAATAACTATTAGCACCTCAGATATCTTTGAAACTATAAGTTTCACAGAAATATTTGGTCCGTTGGCGATAATAGATTTCTTGCAGGTCGAGGTACTTCGGACATTTGAAGGTCACCTTCATTTTTAAAATGGAATGAGGTATTTTTTAATACATCAATCGATACAGCTGGACATCCGTTATAAAAAGTACTAACCTATGTATGTCGAGAAGTTAGTAGTTCAGGAGATATTTCAATTTAAATAACTCTAAAACACCATTACTGTCGTGCTAAGATGTTACACAAGTAAGTAAACGCTAACTTCACTCGTTATTAGAAAAACTAGAATTACACAAACCTAACAACTACTACCTTCTCGCGGGCGATTTAAACGCAAAACATTCCACATGGAGTAACCCTACAGCAAGCACAGAGGGGTATCACTTCTGAACTGGATATCGAGAAATCAAATTACCTACAGAATCTCCCTGCTTCACACATTAACCCCATCCTATCCCAAAAGTGGAGCATTCATCGACATCTGCATAGCCGACAATACACGATATAATTCCACGATACACCTGCACACCATAGACTAGACTCCACCGACTATGCCAGCGACCACAAAGCAGTAAACATGACAATATCAGTACAAACTCACGATCACCTTGAAATAGAAGAAACAACCCCCGATATAAAATACAATTACCATAAAGCAGACTGGATAAAATACGCAACACACGTAGAAGAAACCAACAACGTAGACATACCGAATAACAGAAATCTTTCAATAGACGAAATCGACAAATACTTAGAACAACTCAACACAAATATCACACAAGCAATAGACATATCAGTATGCACCGCGAAACAACACCAATTTCGACTCGACAGACAGATACATCACGACAGAAATAACAAATCTTAGAAAACAGAAAAGTCAGTCAATTATTAACACAGTTAAACAGGTTAACAAGAATCACAAGAATCACAAACTACACAAACGCACACGACACTCGTATAGCCACACTAAAACAACTATTGAAAACCACAAGATACAAGATCAAAAAAGCCTTCCAAAATTCAACAAGCAATTACTGTCCAAAGAACTTTTTCCATCCATTAACAACATCTTCCGACCGAAATACAAAAACAACATTGACACCCTAAAAATCCATAACACAAAATCAGATTTGATAAATAACGCTGATATAGACTTAAATGACATACAATCAGACGACAATAGCAACCTTCAACAGACACACAAGATAAACTAAACATATTAGGAGCACATTTCGAAACTGCACACACACACGACTTAAGATGAACACAGTATGTATTATCACACAGTATTATTAACGTATATTAATATTTTCAGCGCACTGGTTCGATCAGGTTCGAGCATCAGATCGAACCAGTGCGCTGAAAACATTAATATACGTTATTAATAAATTGTCGATCGAGATTAAGGAAACAGATACAATATTATCATACAATATTATCATACTGTGTCTCAAGTCGTTGTGGGTCAAAATCGTTGTCGAACAAATTCGTTGTCGGTTGAAGGCGTTGTCGGCCAAATCTGGAGTCGGTGAAATGTCGTCGGTGAAAACCGTGTCGGGGAAATTTGTGTCGGTGATTTCCATGGGACCCATAGAGACAATGGTTACGCTTCACACTGAGACGAATGGGCAATCTAGTAGGTGGAAAAAAGTCGCGTCAGGAAATAAATCTATCTTCTACTTATTCTTGACCCGGAATGTTTAATTAAAAGCTGATTTAATTCCTTTAGTGTTCAATTTGTGACACCGTGAAAATACAAACTCACTGAAATCGAGCGAAGCAGCAGAATCACGAATACAGAAAGATAAACTAACAAGGGGAGCACACGAGCTGAACAAGCGTTTTTTAAACGAAACTTGGTGTACACATTGGGGACGGTGTGTCCAAATAAATCTACCAATATTAACCGCTGACGGCCAGACATTTTCGTAATAAACGGTTTTCAGCATTAAACTTGGTAAAATCACTTGCATGTACTGGGTGTTTCAAAATTATATGTCGTGGCTACCCTAGCGCGATTCTCCATCTCTGGATCGGTGGAGATTTGTTAAAAAAACCTGCCGCAAAATTGACTTTGACCTTGAATTTCAAGGTCAAATTTTGTGTCATTGCGTCGTGAAGTACTCATCAGGGGGAACAAAAGTCTGAAAAGAATCTTGGGTAAAAAACGAATCGTTCGCTTGAAGATTAGCATATGATTGAGACGCGTTGTGATTGGGGCTCGGTGTGTTCGAAGCAGTGATGCCAGATTGAGGTTGAAACGAACCTCATTCCCTCTCCAGGCTCTCCACCTTTATCCCCTTCCACTATCCTATTCCACCGTTCAGTCCCTATCGCGCACACGCAACGTGTCTCCCATTCGCCTCACTCTATTCTAGTCGCGCAACGTGTCATATATTACTCTGGTCATCAGACAGGGGGTACTTGTATTCCCCTTGATTCCTTTTCGATTACCCCTGTCTGGTAACACTGGTTCGAAGCCACGTTGAGATAAGCGGCCAACGACTGAGCGACCGAGCAGTGAGCGAAATAGAAGACAATAACAATTGAACAGCATTATTGGCGTATTTGTGAGTAAAATAAAATTATTCGAGACATTACACAACTATTTGGATTCCATTTAACTACAAAAGAAACGTATCATGGAAATAGAACAGTTTCAAAACGTATTTAAGCTTTAACGTCAATTTTCAAGCGAGCGGTTCGTTTTTGAACCATGGTTCCTTTCTGACTTTTGTTCCCCCTGATGAGCACTATACAAGGTGTCCCAAAATTCCTTCAACAGCTGGAAATGGGAGGTTCCTCAGATCATTTCAAGCAACATTTTCCTTTGCAAAAATGTTACCCGCGGCTTTGTTTAGTAGTTAGATATTAACGAAAAACATGGACCAAACAGAGCGCGACCTAGACGCGAGTTGGCACAGTCGGCCAATCGACAGTTGGCGCGCCGGGCCGATTGTTCCAACTCGCGTCTAGATCGCGATCTGATTGTACCGTGTTTTTCGTTAATATCTAACTCCTAAACAAAGCCGCGGATAACATTTTTGCAAAGGAAAATGTTGCTTCAAATGATCTCAGGAACCTCCCATTTCCGGCTGTTGAAGGAATTTTCGGACACGCTGTATACGACGCAATGATACAAAAATTTAACCTTAAAATTCAAGGTCAAGGTCAATTTTGCGGAAAATTTTTTAACAAATCTCCATCGATCTAGAGATGGAGAATCACGCTAGAGTAGTCATGACATATAATTTTGAAACACCCTGTACAGACTGAATCAGCTCATATTTTCGCACGCAAGGATTTCACAGGCTTCGACAAAGCGTTTTTCGGGAGCCGTGAGCGTGCAAGGTGCGCAAAGCAGCCGAAACGCGTCGGAACGGCTGGTATTTCTCGGTTTCGGGAATCCGAATCGGCCTTCCGCATTCTCGTAATCTCTGAGTACACAGAACGGCGTGATCTCTCGAGGAACTTTAAGCCGCTGTTAAGGCAGCTTAAAACTCGAGCAACAGGAATTACGGGGAATATCCTGCTGAAAGTTACAGGGAAACTTTCGGGGTTGCGTTGCGTTTGCGGCCGCGAAAGTTAATTGAGAAACGGTCGACCGTAAGCTTCCGATCTATGCGCGATTCGGGATCGAACGTACCCTTGACTTGGCCTCGCAGCCAACTGCACCTTGAGATAACTTCGGGAGAACTCGAGCAAGTCGGGCGTAACTTTCGAATGGCCATTTTCAACTTTCGACTTCGGGAACCAGCCGTTCACGCGATCCGAAAACAACGCACGGGGGAGAGACGTTCGTAAGTAGCCCCCGACTCTTTCAACAAACGCAGAGAATTTTGATTTTCCACGAAGATCCGCAGTCTCCTTAGCGAACAGAAGTGTTATACAGTTATTTGGATCGAGAACTTCTTTAGCTCCGGGGTCTTACGGCGATCATTAAGGGGGTGGACTCTTTTCCAGGATTGGAAGAGTCCGGGATGCACTTTCTCATTTCTCGATAATGCATGTCGAAAATGGCTATTACGCCTCGTAAACGCAAAAATAGGACTTTTGAGGGCGACTGCGGCCTAGATTGATCTTTTATCTAGCAGTTTTGAGAAATGAGAAGACACATCCCGCACCCTTGCAATCCTGGAACTGAGAGTCTACCTCCTTAAGGTTCGTGTACAACAAAACTGAACCACAATGGGGAAAAGTATAACGAGTAGACTGCGGATCTTTATGCAAAATAAAAATGTTTTGCATTGATGGAAACACGAGTCTACTTCCTTAAGCGGACAAGAAATGTTCATTAAGAGAAGACGAACAACGCCGAGAAGAGAATCATGACAATGGCAATTGCCGGGCGTCATTGCGATGCGCTTTCTCGGGCAAAATGGAGCGGTAACAATGAGAGGGCAGGATTTTCCACGAACGGCATTCACATGCAAACTAGCTGGGTGTTCAGGAAATCGTAGGATGGTTGTTCGTGTTTCCCCGATGGTAATTCGAATTCCTGTCCAATTTACGTCTTTCGCCTAGGTATTTCTGATTATCAAAAGCGTTCATTGAATCCGTTCGAGCGGAATGGTAATGAGTGCCGGTCTCTCGAGCCACGCCGTTGGGGCTGTTGGTCGCGATTTGACCATAAGTATCGGTGCAATCCATTAGATTCGAGGCGACGCCGACGGTTTCAGGGGTCCTCGAGGCACCCAACGACGCCTCGGCACCGCGCCGGGGATGATTCGTATGCGGGGGCACGTAGCTGCAATTCACCCTTTCTAACCCCTCGGCGAGTCCACGTTTTAGTACTCCACAGCGATCCACGAGTATGCCTGGCCATTGTTTGTTGCGAGCGCGCCAAATTATACCGGGTGGTACTCTCGCAAACCGTATCCGACTGACCTACCCCATGCTCGAACGACTTCGAATGAAATTTGGTGAACGCAAGCACAACTAGTAAACCCTCCGGTTTACAACACTTGTACTGTTTGATGAAATGCTTAAAAATTGTCATAGATACATTATTATTATAAAGTAACGTGAAATAGCTGGTCTCAGTGTTCCGTGGGTTACCATGGGTTCGTCGACAACTCATTTGACCGACACTGTTTTGATCGACACGATTGGACCGACGGTAACTTTCGTCGACATTGTGAAATCGTCGACAAATAATTTGACCGACATTAATTTTTCGTCGACAAATGATTTGACCGACACTATGTTTTCATAGACACGGTTAAATTGTTCATTTGTGTGTACCTATTAATAAAGTTTGTTTATTTGAAGAAATGCTTTGTACTTCTCTTTATTTATTATTATACAAGCAACTAAATGCGTCTAGAACATAACAGTGATAATAACGATTAATCAACATTAGCAAATACGAATCAAACCTGTCGCTAAACACGGACTGTCGATGAAAGCAGCAGACGTCGACAATTTGACCGTGTCTATGAAAACATAGTGTCGGTCAAATATCATTTGTCGACGAAAGTTATTCTCGGTCAAATCGTGTCCAACAAAACAGTGTCGGTCAAATGAGTTGTCGACGAACCCATGCTAAACCGTGTTCCGTAAACCCGGTGTTAAAAACCATGCAATTTTAGGTTGCCGTTAGGGAAGGAAACACTATACTGTACGTTTATAGTGCCGTGCAAAATATACGACAAGGGTGAGCAAGCACTAAATCTTCTCTTGTTTGTTCTGCTCTGACGGGCTCATAATTATTCACGACGCGGAGCGCGCCATTAATCCAAGGAAAACCAATACTTTCCCGATAATGTCAGGCATGGTCATTCTGGGAACTCTTTAATACAGATTTACAAGCATACACAGAGTCGCCGGAGTCGCCGTTCGTCTTTATACAGGGTGTGCCATTTAACCGCGAATGTAAAATGAAATTTCTACGAAGATATTCGAAAAATCAATTTTTTAAGATTTCTTAAATTGATGTTTTATTAGTCCTACCGTTTCAGTGGTCAAGATATAGACATATACAGAGTGAGTCACCTAACGTTATCACCTCATATATCTTTGTTGTTTTCAAAGATACACTAAATGTCTTCCGGACAAAGTTGAATGGTAAAATGGGGCTCATACTACACCAAAAAATTTTTGTTTTTGTGTCATTTTTTAGAGACAATCAAGGTCACCTTCATTTTTTAATGGAACCACCGTTTTCTAAACCTCTACAATGATAGTCCCTTTCTTTACGAATCCAGTGACTATAATTACTCAAGGTCATTCAAGGTGACGGACAGAAAAAACCTAAAAATTTATTATGCTTCCATATTTTACTTTTATACGGTTTTTCTGACCGTGCCCTTGAATGACCTTGAGTAATTGTAGTCACTGAATTCGTAATGAAAGGGACTATCATTGTAGATGTTTAAAAAAGGGTGGTTCCATTTAATAAAATGAAGGTGACCTTGACATCTCTAAAAAAAATTACATCAAAACAAAAATTTTTTGGTATCGTATGAGCTCCACTTTACTATTCAACTTTGTCTTCAAGACATTTAACGTATCCTTGAAAACAACAAAGATATTTGAGGTGATAACGTTAGGTGTCTCACCCTGTATATGTATTTTCTGTGGTTGTAAGTGTACAGTCTCGAATAAAACAATGTTTTGTACATTTACTGCATATTGACTTGATCACATGAGATACGAAGCAATTTAATTAATAAAAGATACATATTCTTCTACTATACTATGTATATACACCGTGTCGTAAAACTTTGGAACATGGCAGTGAAAGTGTTGCAGGGGAAAAGTAGCATGTTTTGCGCAAGCTTGCGATATTATCAATGATTAATTAAATCCAGCTGTAAGGAGGCGTGTTTCGCGGTTCTAGTATCACGCGTTTAAGAAAGACGGTCCCTCGTAATCCCGGCAAGCTGTCCCTGTTTCATAGAAACTAGCCCTTGTCTCTTACACCCTTCAGGGTGGACGAAAGGGGACGGCGTCACTATGTACGGGATCCATTCGAAGACCCATAGAATTAGTACGGGGACTTCCGGGACGTCATTTAAAGTACAGAACCGTCGCTATGAGCCCACTCTATATGCAGAGATTCCGTTAAATTGCAAACGCCCATTTTCCAGCGAAGGGAGGTGAACGAGAACAAGGGCAAGGTACCGTCCGCGTCGCCCTCGAGTAATCAGACGGTTAACTCGATCCAGGGAACGTTTACGGGACGACAGCTCGAGCCGATTTTCTTATGCCCCCGGAGAAAACCTCGTGCACTACGATCGCGCGCGTGTTTCTCTCTTACTCATCTCCGCGGGGAATGTTAATTTCGACGGAACGAATTTATTCGATTTACTCGAGGAAACATTAAATCGAGCTCGAGCACGCATTAACTAAGCCGGTGCCGATCGATCGATTCGTAATGAGAGCGATCGCTATCCTGGATCTCCGTCTCGTGGCCCCGATTGCTTCTCTTCAAGCGAAGAAAGTCTTGGCATACACGATGCACGAGTTTTCAGTCTCTTGAGGTTGCAAGCATTAGCAGCAGGGCCCAAAAATAACAGTTATTCTAACATTTTCTACGATAAAAATCATTAATAAAAATTTGATTATTATTGAAATTTAAGATAATGCACACGAAATATAAAGAAAACACATTCGAAGAACAAAATGATTAAAAACTATGGATTTTTATACTTTTTGGTTACAAGTTACAAGTAACAGTTATTAGTGTTTAAAAAATTGGATCTTCCACGATAACTGTTATCGATGAAGAAAAATTGTTTCGATTTCATTTCGATCACTCATAACTAGGGTTGCCAGATCTTCTGTATTTGATACGAGTCTTCTACATTTGAACTTGATCTTTACGTACCTATAGGAATTTTCAAAAATCTTTGTTTGAACAAAAAAGTTTAAAATGTGCTGTGTACCTCTTTTACTTGAGCAACTATATTTTGAGCCTATCTCATATACATATATATAATTGCAGTTTTCACTACTTCTTCTATATTTGGATAAAACATTTCTGACAACCCTACCCGTAACAGTTTTCAATGAGAAAAATTTATTTCGATCGCTCATAACAGTTATCGATGATCGAATTTCTTTTCACTTGTTCATAATAATTATTGATGTGAAAATTCATGTCGGTTGCTTATTTAATTATTGAGTTGTCTACTCTTTCTCGGATGGAGCAAGCCTGTGAAATTCATTGAGAAGGTTTTGTACAACAAGACGAATCAACAGACCATAAGAACAACACAAAATTTGTTTGTTGACTATCTTTGTTAACTCGGGAAAAACGTATCGAAATATAGACTCCCTCCCGTATTCATCAAAACTAGCGTGCAGAATTCACGCTGTGCCCGCAACTCAGGTTAGCGTTGAACGAGCCTTTTCTGCTCTAAAATTAACGTTAGATGATTTGCAGTGTAGTTTGTCAGGAGACAATTTGGAAAAACTCATGTTTTATTAATTAATGAAATAATTGATTGTTTTGAAAGTTGTACTGTTTAATCATAACTAGTACAAATTTCCTTCATCAGTAACTGTTATGACCGATCGAAATAAGTTTTTCTAATTGATAACTGTTATTAGTGATCGAAATAAATTCCTCTCATCTACAACTGTTACGAGCGACCGAAATAAACTTCTCCCATCGATAAGTGTTATGAGCGATCGAAATAAATTTCTCTCCTTGATATCCGTTACAAATGATCGAAATGAATTTCTCTCAACGATAACATTTACCAACAGGAGAAAAAATTTTCGGTTACTTGTAATCCTTATTTGTAACCAAAACGATTTTAATCGATGAAATACTTGTTATTCCATGACTTTTTTTCTTTTTGGTTATAACAGTTAGGTTATTGTAACAGTTATTGTAACATAAGTTCGTAGGGTTTTTTTATTAATCCTTTTTATTGAATATTACAACGATTATAACAATAGATTAATCAATTATGTATTCTCCGTCATTATGTATGACCTTCTCCCATCTCTTGATACTGTTTTGTCGAAAATTGCCAGGCCTGGTCTCAAGGAATTTGTTGAACCAGTTTTTGAAGTCTTTATTGTCGGCGAAAGTAATTCGCCTAATTTGGTTTGATAGCGAGCGGAAAGGGTGAAAATCGGTGGGCGCAAGATCCGAAGAATACGGCGGATGCGGAAGAACCTCCCAACCGAGTTCCTGAAGGGCGGTTTTGACGGTGTTTGCAGTGTGGGGTCGCGCGTCGCCATAAAGTAAGATGCTTTGTCCCTTTCTATCGTGTCTTTTCTGCAGGACTAGCCTCGTTTTGTCTTGTTGTTTTCTAGCATTTCCCAGTGCGCTATACCCTCCCAATCCCACCAAACGCAAATCATACTCTTCTTGGGATGGAGGTCTTACTTAATTCTAGGCTTTGACCTTTTTCCCACGACCACCCACTCCTTCCTCTTCTTCATATTGACATAGAGCCCTTCTCGTCCCCCGTGACGATTCTATAGAGTATAGAGGAACCGATCCTTGTGGCCGCGTGTCGCTCGATGGCGGGCGAGATTCAAGGTAGCGATGGTCAGACGTTTTTCTTTATTGTCAGGGCTGAGTTCATGTGGCACCCGAGCTTCAAATTTTTGAGCAAATCCCATTGTTTGAAGGTGGCGAGATATTGTTATAGCAGTACTGCCCATCTTCTTGGCCAGCTCCCTGCACGTTTAACGCACCGTCCTCCTTCAAAAGGGTCTGAAGACGGTCCTCGTCGAACTTGGAAGGTCGACCGGAGCGTAATGTGCCTTCCAGGCAAAAATTGTCATATTGGAAAATGGCAAACCATCTCTGTGCAGTAGATTCTCCTATGACCCCTTGTCCATACACGGCGCAGACATTTCTAGCTGCGTCGGTGGCGTTCTAGCCTTGATGGAAAGCGAAAAACAATAGATGTCGAAAATGGTGATTTTTGCCGTCCGGAAATTCCATTTTAGATTATGTTATGCTACTCAAGACTACGTTATTCACGAGAACGAGTGGAACACGCTTGTAGAGCGGAGAAAGCACTTTAAAGAAGCACAATTTTTAAAAAAAGTAGGTAAATTGATTCAGTACAAAAGCGAAAATGAAACCTCTACATGTTATGTTACAACCCAATATTTGGAATTTCTTGAAATATTGCCATGTTACTTCGGATATCTGTTGCATTTATCATGGGCCGCGAAAAATATTCCGTGAACGCACCAGTGAATTATGGCAGCCTGTCGACCGGTCTTATAATAAATCGCGCGGTGCAAGCGTATTAAAAACTGCACCGGGAGCATGAAAAGGGCAGCAACGTTGTGAGTCCTCGGACGGCCAAATGATCAGCATTCCGGGTACACACCGCTTTGATACGATAATTGCCGTAATTGCGACCAACTCTCTTGCCGTCTCCGCTACTTTGTACCTAAATCGTAATCCGGAAGGGTCCCTCTGACTCATCGTGTGGCAACGCATAATATTATAATCGCCCGGCCATTAATCGGGCCGACGATTGCCTCGGGTTCATTAAAACCCGGTACACGATCTTACCAATCGTGGTGTTCAATGGAAATAGAACTCGTAGACTTAAATCACAGGAAATGTATAATATTTTCGACAGCCTCGAAAAGAAGTCAAATCGAAATTACCTTTTAAGCGCGCTTTTCCACGTGCAAATGAAAAAAAAACATGTCGCCGTTGTACAAAATGCCCATTTGATTTCGTGCGTTCGTGCCTCGCATGTGCCGCGAACCACGCCGACTAATAATTCATCGAAAAACGTTAGAATTAATTCGGGTATCGCGCCGCGATCGGGAATATGATTTGTGGGTCGCGTAATCTCCCGTGATATCAGTTTGTTTGAACGCAAACCATCCGCTCGAAATACGACACTTGCACCTCTGACATATGTCGGAATAATTCCGGTAACTGCTATTCGTGGTCGCCCCGTAATCTTTTTTATCAATTGTGGAAAATGTGGATGTAAAATCGGGCTATTTGTCTAGATTACAGAAACTTCCCCTGTCATTACCAATCTAGTAATGGAAGAACTGGAAAAAGTTTCCATTTCTAAATTACCGTTTGAACTTACATTTTATAAAAGATATGTAGATGATATTCTTACTTGTAGCAAACCTGATCAAGTAAGAACGTTGGTTGACACATTTAACAATTTTCACAACAGACTACAGTTGACACATGAAATTGAAATGGATTCAAGTTTTAACTTTCTTGACGTCAGTATTATTAGAGTGGGTAAAGAACTAAAAACAAATTGGTTTCACAAAACTAGCTGGTCTGGCAGATACGTAAATTTTTATTCTTTCCATCCATTACAACATAAGATAGGTTTTGTCAAAGGTCTTATTGATCGTGCCATCCTTTTAGCAAATCCTGAATTCAGATCAAACAATCTGTCACGCATTAGGAATGTACGTAAACATAATGGATACCCTGAAAATCTCGTTTCTAACATCATCAAAGAACGAGTATTTGATCTATACCATCTTCTCTTCGTGGAAAAGCGAAAAGAGGAAAGGTTCGGAGCAAGAGGTCCAATAAATTGGAAGAATACAGTGGTTATCCCATATGTAAACAACATTTCGAATGACATTAGAAGAATTTTCAGGAAGGTTGGCATGCACACTATCTATAATATACCATGTAATTTAAAAAATTGGTTTCCACCAATTAAAGATAAAATACCTATGTTGAAAAGTTGCAATGTAGTATATGCAAAACCTTGCAAGGATTGTAACCATGAATACACTGGCAAACATCTAGAGACCTAAACACACGTATGACTGAGCATAAACGAAATATATTCTTGTCTCCGACACAACACACCGCTTTGACGAAGCATTCACTCGAGTTTGACCATACATTTGACTTCGACAATACCAAAGTAATAGACAGAGAACATAACCTACAAAAAACGTTACTATTGGAAACAATTCACACGATTAAACAACATAGCGTAAATCTTAGGTACGAAACGCCTAAGATTCATGATTATTACGCGGCATTACTGAACCAGTAATGTATTATGATGAAGTTTCCAATTTTATAAGATTTATAATTGGGTCCTACCCATTTAAATTACAACCTGTTCTCTTCTATAAATTACACTCTTTCTGCTGGTCTTACATCATGAATGTCGATTTTTAAAGCTACCACCTGTGGTTAGTATGATAGCATGTGTTGAATATCGTTGGACGTTTTCAAATTTACCGCCATATATTGATTTAAGAACGGTCGATCCTTACGTTCAGACTAGTGTGTCTATATGTTAAGTTTTCAATGTTTTCAGTTTTTGGACTCTGTTCAAACGGTCATTTTGACCGCAGTACGTTCTAAACCAGCAGCGTGTACAAATCATTATAGCAAGTACGTATTAATATCCTTTTGGCTCAATTTCAATTCACTTATTCTACTTACTGTATTATATATATAGACGCAAATTTTTCCTTTGAAAAAGGTTCAAAACTGAACCGGAACGTTAGGAAAGAAGAAAAGTTTATTGCAGAATTGCTAGATTTACTAAGTACCGAAAGCATCATTAAATTAAATAATTACCAAAACTGCTCTAGATTGAAAGCTGGAAATTCAAAAGTTCCTTCTCCGCGCGTATGGTACAGTCCAACCAAATGATCGTGATTTGGCGAATGAATTAGTTGGTCCACTAAATGTTACAAGCGTAACATCCTAGTTTGGACCAGTTACACGTCCCCCAGTGAAAATCTGCTTAGCTTTCGGAGTGTTTCAAGCAATATGTATAAATGATTCGTAAATCCTCGAGGTTCATTAAGATTTATGGGAACACGTTCTGTAGGAGGATGCGCGGGGTGTTGTATCTGTGCGGTTGCTCGGTAAGGAAAAGGGAGGATGGACCGAGAAAACGAGAGAGGCAGAGAGATCTTAGCCCCAGGGCGGTCGCATTTAAAGGCACGAATGCTTCACACGTATTTCGACACCAAAGGGCCGTTGTCGTCTTTGGGGTAAGTCTCTTTGGCGTAAGTGGCTGCCAAGCTGCAAAGGACACCCTTTGCTTACGCCACGACCTCTTGCGTATGCAAAGCGATCATATTGCGCCTTGAAAGACTATTAAATCTCTTTACCCGACGCTATCAAGCCATAATTTCGAAGTCACTTCCACGAGGGATACATTGTGACGCTTCATTCCTGCGCTTGACGCCTAACTTCTGTGAAGGGCCATAGGCCATCCATTCTGAAAATATATTACCTGCTGATTCACTCGGAAAACCGACTACATAGAATCAAACATCGAAACAGACAGTAGTTGTATCTCAATTTCTGTTCGAATTTATACTACCTACTCTGCTCAAAAAGTTCCAGGACACTCTCGTTTACAAGAAACCGTGCGGCGCTATATCTCTTATTTTTATTCTATGTATATTTGGGTGGATCTTCGTTATACTTGGCGAAAATTACTTACATAAAAGCATGGATCCGAGCTCCGATGGCAGCGGAAGCTCCATGTTAAGATTTGGCATTTTTACAGAAACTGTATGCATACCGTTCTACTGAGGAAAAAATAAGTTATGTAGGATTAAAAAAATTTGCAACCATTTATGGTATTTATCACCAGAACCGGTAGCGTCAGCATTTTTTGACAAAACCGTGGGAAAGAATACGAAATTACGAATGGTGGAGGCGCTTAACATTAAAGCCGACGAATCATGTAAAAAATATAAAATAACTCCTCAAGACTTAGAAAACTATGCTGATAGAAGAATTTAACATTTTATTTTCCTCGAAACACTAAGATTTTTTGAAAGATTCTCAATTCCTATAGAATGTTTTAAAAAAGATCCCGATTCATCCGAAGATGACGAGGATTTCAAATCTGGATTAAACATTGTGCAAAAATTAAAAGTTGTTAACGACACTGCTGAACGTGATGTTAAACTTATTCAGGACTATAATCGGTTATTATCAAAAAATGAAGTGGAGAAACAATATATTTTACAAATTATTTCTGAAAATGGGAAACAATTTCCAGATGTATTGAAACAATCATTAAGAGACACATAAAATATTTCAACGTTTCCAAAGGGATCTTTTTTTATTACTTTAAAAATACGTTTAATAGTTTTTTGTATTAGTAGTTTGTAATAGTATTTTATACTGCATTATACGTATGTATAATGTATATGTATTATATGTATGTATAATGTATATGTATATGTATATGTATATGTATATGTATTATGTATAATGTATATGTATATGTATATGTATTATGTATAAGTATATGTATATGTATATATATATATATCTTTGCTACTTATAAAAATATGAAAAAATGTGTTACACAAAAGTTGTACTGTTTAATGAATTAAATATAATGAAAAAGAAAAAGAAATTTTTTAAATGTCAATTTTTGAGATTTCAAAGGTCACGATTTTTGTTTTTAAATCAATATTTCATTTTGTTTCTAAATTGTTATAGTGCGTAAGAAGACAAATTCAACAATATATAAACATGTATGCTGACCATATACTGCAGTGGAGAAAAGCGAGTTACAAAATTAAAAAATGTTCAAAGTCGATTTGGCACAATTTCCCGTTATTCGATCAATTTCAAATTTTGCACAGATTATGTTTTCGTCCAGTAGCACCATTCTAGGGGTTGTCCCACAAAAAATTCGATAGTCGAAAAATAAGGTCCACCCTAATGTACATATTAGGTATTCCGGAAAGTTCGTGCCGTTTTTCGGTAGATAGCGTTAGGACAGGTCTGAATATATCAGAAGAATTGAAAACAAATGACATGCGTACATATTCTAAAAGACGGTACTTCAGGCATATGTGGAACACATTTTGGTTAGGATACGTTAATTTTTGTCAGTTTTATACGCCTTTGAATATGGAAGAAAACAAAGTGCATTATGGGCATTTAATGCTTCTCTTTTACCGGAAAGGCAAAAATGCCACACAAGCGGCGAAAAAAGATATATGCTGTTTATGGCGAAGGTGCTGTAGCTGAAAAAACTGTGCGCAAGAGGTTTGGTAGGTTTAAAACTGGAGATTTCAACCTTGATGATCAAGACCGCCCGGGTAGGCCCTCCACCACAGATGAAGATCAGATTAAAACAATGATCGAGAATAACCCACGCTATACGACATGTGAATTAGCAGAAATATTAAAAATATCCAAATCCACCATCCACGAGCATTTTGTGAAGCTTGGCTACATAAACCGTTTTGATGTATGGGTTCCCCCTGATGGATCGCAGCGTCATGTGTCTTTGACAACTCGATAAAAGTTGTTGGAGCTCGGTTGGGATGTTCTACCCCATGCACCATACTCACCACAGACCTCACGCCCTCAGATTTCCACCTATTTCGATCGTTAGAAAATTCCCTTAATGAAATAAACTTCAACTCTTTGGTGGAAGCAAAAAATCACATAAAAAAGTTTTGCGCCGAAAAACCTGAGAGTTTCTGGAAGGGCGGAATTTTCAAGTTGCCTGAAAGATGGAGAAAGGTTATGGAACAGAATGGCACCTATTTAATTTAATAAATGTATACCAAAATTTGAATGTGCTGCGTTTCTATTTTCCTTCAAAATCGGCACGGACTTTCCGGACAACCCAATAGTTACTACACCTGTCTAGAACATATTTGCGTTGCCAACTTCAAATCAGTCGAATAATGTATACACAGCAGTCGGTTTTGTCAATTGAGGTTCGAACGAGCGGTGATTTCCATCATGTTGAAATTCATTGAGCAACGTATCTGCACTAAATTTTCGATCAAAACGAAGTTAACCGCTCTATGACAATCGTATTCGCCCGATCTAGCTCCCTGCGACTTTTTCTCTTTTCGCGATTGAAACAACCACTACGGGGACGTCGATTTCAATCGATTGAGGAGATAAAAGAAAAATCGCTGAACAGATATTGATTTTTTCGGATGTTTTGAAGAGTGGAAAAAACGTTGGCAAAATTGTATTGTTACCAGTGAGAATTATTTTGATGGTGACAAAATAGAAATTGATAAATAAATAAATAGTTCGTGTATGATTTGAGTTGTCCTGGAACGTTTTGAACAGGGTACTGCGGAACTTTTGTGGAAAGAAATGAGACATGGGACCTCGGTTTCATCGCTGGCCATCGACTTACGATCGGCAAATGTCGAACGATTGTTTTCACAATGGACTATAAATACCGAGCAGGACAATTTAATCGATAACTGCGTAACACTGTAACAATCAGCTTCCTGTAACCTTGTTAAGACTATAACCGGTGATCAGCTCGCATGTTACTTTAACATTAACTATCTGTAACATCGAGCAACTATAATTGTCACTATTATAGTCGGGTTGCATAGCGCGAATGGAATGACGGTCGACGCGAATTGCTTCATAACCATCGATGTGCAATGCCGACTGCCGCTTTCTATAGAACAATGCGACATCACGGCTGTTATTTAGAGTGAACCGGAAGAACAGGTTCGCTCGCGCTCTATTAATATTAATTAGCACTCCGCGGGTATGCAGAATCGAGGACTAATTTCTCGAACGTGTACGAATGTTCTACACTCTACACCATGGCCAACGCGATGAACATCACTGAAACGTGTAGTTAAATATTGAATTCAAATATTGAATGCATTCCAATAACGTGTTCTTTAACCCTTAGCACTCGAATGGTGACTCTGAGGCGCCACACTGTGGTCTAAAAGTCAGTTCTAGCGCGAATAAATTTAAAATACCAACTAACGTAAATCTGTTAAAATTTATACTCGTATGATCGTTTGATATGTATACTACAATAACAAAAGCAAAATTAGTAAATCACATCACTGTACTATTGTTGGCAAGACTGTCAACATTCCAGCAACCACATTTTGTTTTTCTGCGTTAGTCAATTGATACAAATTATAACCTCAAAATATCGAATTCTTTCTTGAAGTGTGCATAAATTATGTTAGTATCTTGTTATATATGATATTTTCAATATGGCTGTAATTGGAAATATTAGATTTACGTTTCCTTCACATACTTTATGATATATTATATGAACTGATACTTTTTAAGAAAAATTATTAGAATGTCGTAAGTTTTACAAAATTTACACGCATTTGCACACGTTGCGAAGTATTTAATTTGAAAGCTTACTTCATCTCCAGACACGGCAAAGAGAAAACGCGATCCCCCGCAATCCCATTATCATTTTATTTTAATATTTTAGTAAACGTATCTACGATCACCCGCTTAGAGTTTATCGAAGAATGGTTCAAATGGAAGAATTTGAAAAGAAAGAATTGCGTTAGTGGATTACTAGATTACTATTTTTATCGGAAGGAATGCGAGCGGACACAATATTGAAGGAATTTTAGAGAACTTTATCAAAAATATTGAGAAACGTTGGAAAATAGGCAATAATTATAAAGATAGATTTCTGTCAAAAAATAAGACTTCATTAGAATCGACCATAGTATCGACCTTTAATGAGATTGACATTCACGAACTTGAACCCGTAAGAGTTGGAAGGCCATCACAAAATTTTAATGAATGTAGTATTAGATTAATAATTATTATATTAATAAACAAGTAGTCAGTATTGTAAATTATGTTTTATTTCCTTTACTCAAATATTTAAAAGTAATTGTTACACAAAATTTTTTCCTCGCACAATAATTAATTCGCACTAGAACTGAGTTCTAGACCACTGTGCACCACTAAAAATTACTGTACCATTATTCAAAATATTGTTCACATTATTAAATATACCGATATCTAATCAAAAGACACTTTGTCTTTCCTCGACTGTTATTCATTGATCGTAAAATATAACGGTGGGAAAATATTTCAATTGAAAGTAATTTGATTAGGGGGGAAAAGAATGAAACCTAATATTTCCACTTTGAAAGCAATGAATATTCTTGCATACTTCGACGCGTGCACAGTTGATGATGCTGCCGCAAAGTGAAACGTTAGTGCAGCAAAGTTTGCAGCACCGTCGCGAATAAAGTTAGATTGAATGCGGAACCGAAATTGGCCAGGAAATATGGAACGCGCGGCGCGTTGAGTAATAATTGAAATAGCAAACGATCGCGCCCGGTTACCGTCGCCGTCTGTTCCAAATTTACTCGAAATGTGCGAACTTCGTCGGCCTGTTCCGAAAGTGTGCACGTGTTCTACATGCATGAACACGGCCAGCCCGTTTGTATGTAAACGACATACACGATCAAATAACGTCTGGCATCCGCATCTCTCTCTCTCTCTCTCTCTCTCTCTCTCTCTCTCTCTCTCTCTCTCTCTCTGTCAATCGAAATCTGCAACACGTGCTCAATCGTATCAACGTAACATGAAAATGTCTGTCTGTGTCGAAGGAAAGTGACAGTGAAGGTATAACGATATGGTGTAGTGACACGTGAGGTACAATTGTACATATACAATACGGTGCAAAAGAAAGAAGCACCCGACCATATTTAATAAAGAAGCGTAAGAAATCAAATAAGAACACAGTAAGTTTTGAATAAAGGATTCCGCTGTTTGATTGAATAGTTCTGAGAATATGTGTTATTGCGCATTATCTAATACAGTATTTTATCCATAAAAGTCCCCAACACGGGTCTGCACAGGATCATTTATACGCCAGGGATACTATTTGAGTTTTGCCGAACGTAGAGAAGGACAGCCGAGCTCGAGAGGCCTCGGTCGCCGAGAAGTGTAAACATAACTAATCCGATGACAAACTTTATTTTTCATTAGTTTTTTGTGGAACTTTCACCAACATATACGTGGCATTCTTCTAATGCCAAATGATACCAAACACGATATAATTTCAACTGTATTTAAAAGTGGTTTAATTGACGATGAAAGTTTCGGGCGCAAAGAAGGACAGCGTATGGGAAAGAAAGAGACGCAGAGAGCAATAATTTATCACATTTACCAAATTTAGTGGTAATTATATATAATAACAAGACTGCGGATTTTATGCATTTATAATAAAATTGAGAAGGTGTAATTTAAATCGGTAAAAACATTAGATGAATTTAAAAATCTGTTACATTATCTTGAACCCATTAAACATATCTAGACGGAAAATAAATTTCTATTTCATTCTAGTATACTGCAATTCAGATAGAAAATATTTATTTTGCATAAAGATCCGCAGTCTAATAATAACCTACAACTATACATAATTATCAGATTAATCACAATTACTCAGAAAAAATGTTTAATTTATGTACATCCATCAAAGTTTGATTAAAATGATCTCATGGATCGGTAGAAGAACAAAGAATTGTCAGCTAGTTTTGTGTCGTTAATTTCCTATCGTGTCACCGTCCCTCATGAGTCCGACCAGCACGTCGAAATCCTAATTAATGGATAAGGCGATTGAACGCGGATCAAAATTGAAAAACGTCCCGTATTTTCGTTGGTCGGTGCGGGTTTGGCTCTATTTAAGTTGCGATCACACACGGACGGAAATCCTCTCTAACGTTCTACACGCAGACGTAACTTTGATCCTGATTAGCGTAGCCCGCCCTTCGTAACGAGACCTTGCTTTTAGGGCTATCGAAAATCTCTGAAAAAGGGGGTGCCTGCCTGGCGTGTACGCGTGTCCCACGTACGTATACCTACGTACACGGGAGAAGAAACAAGGCTTCAGATGTTGTCACGTCCAGCTGAGCTTTTCGAACCGATAATTAGGTGGTAAAAAGGACGAGGCACGGGGGATGCGACAAATCAGGTGGAAAACAATGTACTTCAAAGGCCGCCTAGCCTGCTCGTTATACAACTACCGTTCGTACACTTCCTCCTTGCCTACAGCGTTATTCGCAGCCCTTATGTCAGCAGCCAAAATTTTCGACGGTGTCCCATACTAGGGCTGTTACTTTTCCGAAGCTTCGAAGGAGCGAAGGGAACTTCGAAGTGTCCGAAGTTTCGAAGTCTTCGAATTGTATGAAGTTGTACTGATATAAACATTATGTGTCATAAAATATTGGGGTATTTGTTTAAAATGTCCGACTTCAATTTTTCAGTTGTGGTGGCGTATTTTTTTCGAAATGTACATATGAGTGTCCAATCAGTATAAAAAATAACATAACAAGCGAAATTGTAAAGTTCAAACCTTCGAAACTCCGTTTCTTTCAATCTTCTAATAATTTACTACGGAGATTCGAAATTTGAAGCTTTGAAACTTCGATTCTCATCACTAGACTGCGAATTTGATGCATTTATGGCAAAAATGAGTATGTGCAATTTAAAGCAGTGGACAGAATAAAAGAATTTCAAAATATCAATGTACTCGTTTCAGCTGATTAATATCATTAGAGAAAAAATTGAATGTACATCGATCTATGAAATCGAATCTTCGAAGCATCAAAATCCTCGACCTTCGAAGTACAGTAACAGCCCTATACCATACGTCTTAGTTTCGATGTACATTTTTCACCAAATTTTAGCTCCTAGCAGTCACCACTAAAAATTGCTGTACCATTATTCACAATACATATTGTTTACATTATTCAATATGTTGGTGTCAAATCAATTACTACACAATTAAGTATTGAAGATTAAATGTTTAATTTTCAAGTTAAGATAGACTGCGGATGTTTCTATTGGGCATGGGAATAAGTTTCCGCCCTTTTGACAGATGTCGTTGTACTTAAGTACCGATCGCGTATTTGATAGAACGCAGTACATGTTTTTGAAACGTCTATGTCTAAACTTCAAAACGCAGTTAGTGGCAATTGTTTCGAGCGTGAACAGCAGTCAATTTTTCACGTGAAAAATATCGACTTTTGTTCCAAGTAAGCAGTATTTGCGGGAAGTCATGTTGCATTATTTTGTTTTAAAGAAATGTGTTATATATTTACTATATTATGTTTATTATATATTTACGGGGACGATGCTCCTTTAAAAACCATGATATCGACGTAACGGCAAAGATTGCGATGGTGTGCCAAAAAATTCGAAGATACGGATTTCCCAGCATTACTTGATGGGTATCCACGTCAAACACTTGCAGAAGTGTCAATTGAATTAAACGTCGATCGATCTACTGTTAGAAAACGTTTTCACGCTATGGGAATTGTTTATACGCTTCTTTTCAACAAAAAGGGGCGGAAACTTATTCCCATACCCAATATAATTTTCGTTTTACGCAATAGCTTTCATATATTCTGTGTTAATGTGATCAGAAAGAATTGTTTTACACCGAAAGATAACGCAGTTGCATTATCTTGTCGCGGGGTGTTGTAAACTTCATTATATTCCTTTTCCAGAGAATGCTACGGTTTTCCAAAAATAAATTGGCCCCCATAAAGCATCTCTAGCATAACATTGGCACCCTCGCGAGGATCCTTAATGGAAACGAACTACCATTATAGGGATATAAATATACTCTCCGGTGCAGAAGAGCCCATCTGTCGTGTCACGAAAATTACGTGAACGAGAGAGATAATATTGAATCTATTAAGAGAAAACACAGTGGGTACGAACAAGATGTTCCAGAAATACGGATTCTGGGAACGTGTGCGCTCAACTCTTTGCATATTCCTGAAGCCAAATACTAAATATAACGCTGACCAAACAGATAATCAATAATATTTTTATTCGACACAGAAAAACGATAAAAAAAACTCTCCGACAAAAAGAGAATGTACACAGAAAAACTATCTTTAAAAGTCTTCGTATAAAATCCTAATGGTTAGACTGTGGTTTCTTCTGCAAAAATAAATTGTTTGCATTTATTTAAAGATACACGAGAGAAATGTTGCTTGCTCGAAATTGATCCAACAGTCGTACAGTGGTCCAAACATGGAGTAGGCATTTACTACTATTTCTTACATCAATACACATGTCTGTAGAAGTTAAAATCAACCATTTTACTTCTCAAATAAATTATTATTTAGCGTGGCAAACGTTGAACGTAACAGAACGTAAAATAGCATCGAAATAAAGGACATCCTTTTCACCTATAATTTATTGTTTAGAACGTTACTATCGATTCTAATTATAATAGCCGCGTTCAAAAGCATTAAGAAGATATAAAAATAAAATGAAACTAGAGGGCTATTGTTGCTCGCTCGCTTCGCTCGCTCGCGAGTAGGGTTGTTTTTGCTCGCTCGCTTCGCGGGCTCGTGGGTAGGACTGCTCTTGCGAGAGGGTTAGTGATACGCATGGCTAGTAGGGCCTACTGATATTAATGTTTTTTATTTGGTGTGTGACTCTCCAAGAGTCACACAAAGAACTTCCCGATTCGTTACTCCTTCGCCAACATCGCTAACATCGTTTTTTTTGTACTTTCATCGATATTCTCGCAAAATGTATTCTTGGGAATAGAGATGATAAATTCACTGTTGCATTGGAATAACTTTCGATTATTCCAAGCGGTAACATTAGCATCAGTTAAAAAAAAAATTAAGAAAAAAATTTTTTTTTATGTAATTGCGTTTGGTTCTTTGGTGGAAAATTTTCGTCCTCCCTTATAAATTGCATTTCGAAAAAAACTAAAAATCTAAAAAACTACTTGACCAATATGGACCAAAATCTAATCAGCTCTAAGTTACGACGGGGCACATCGATTGCATCATTCATCATCCTGATCGCGTTGTTACTTTTTCTGAAAACGTTAACGAAAAATTTTATTACATAGAAACGGCCATACGCACACACACACACACACACACACACATACGAACATTTTGCTGAAAATAGTCTGACTAAAATGACTGCAATGACCATGAAACGTGAAGATCTGCTAAAAAATCGATTTTCGATTTTCGGGGTAATTACAATAACTTCCCTATAAAATCGGGAAGTTAACAAGTTTTCGGAAATGTTTAAATTATGTTTTTCAAGGAAGTATTAAGAAATTTATTTTTTTAGTTTGTTGTAGGAAATACCATTAATATTCGCCCGTATTCGCGTTAATTTTTGCATGAATATTACGAATGGAATATGTAGTTTATGCTTTCGTCGGTCTCAAGGACACATCTGCCACTCGTAGTCCCCGTTTAAAATTAATATAAAAATTTATTATAAAAACTTCATGTAGATAATAATTGTTTTAGTAATAATTATAATGATTATTATTAGATGTAAATATTGTTTCCTTTTTATTTTTATTATTATTGTTTTTGTTGTAAATTTTATTTCTGGAAATCATACTTTTGTAAAATAAGAATTGTGTACAAGTTTCTCTTTCCTGTTATTGTGAATTAAAACTGGCATTCTAAATTGATATACGTTGCTTCCTCTGTGCTATTTTAAGCAAAAAAAATATTTCAATAAACTTACGGAACTCTATTAGCCTTCTTTATACTTACTTAATGTGTATAGAATACATGTAACACAGAATTATCGATTATTAGTAGCGTTTAGACTTTTGCACTCCTAAATCGGCCGTTTGGACCATTGTGAGTCGGAGGAAATCGAAAAGGTTTCGGGAATCGAAGTTACGAAATTGTTATGCGTAACTCGTGTTTCCACTTATTCGCGCGGCGGGATGACAAAGTTCTGTAGATAAAGATGACGAATGCTACATATTTTCACGTTAACTTCTCCTTCGAAGGGAAACTATTTTCTGGCTGCTCGAATTCCAGCTCGCCCCGTTGGTGGTCCTGTATTCCCGTCGTGTAGCAAGGGATCCCACATAGTCGCGTCCAGGGTGTGTTATATTGCATTTTATTACCCCACCGTATACTCGCCAGAAGTAATAGTACGAAATTTATAGGCACCGGCCTTATAGCGTTCCTTTCCACGGTGTATAACCTATATCGACACGTTGTTATCTTCACTTACTAGAGCCCCCGGATTTCATTTCAGTTATTTATGAATCCACGATCTTTCGGTTTCGTTTTATCCTGGATGCTAACCGTTCATTCCCCTTCATTCGTTGCTCATTCATATCCAATGCTTGCTTGCGTGTTCACCGAGAAAAGAATAATGTTGCTACACTGAAAATAAATGCTCATTAAAGAACCGAGAGAATCGTTTCACTTCCGGTTGCGATCGTGCACGATGCTTCGAGGCGGGTGGAAATTTATGCCGAGTAAACGAAATCGGAGCGATCGATTGATAATGAAGAGCCCTCTCGAGGAAATCATGTATGTGAGATTCGTTCGTTGACCTCCTTGCATGCTGCTGACTCTGGCCCTCGCGGCTCTTCTTAAAGGTGGGTCTAGGGTTTTAATAAAAAGTCGACGAAGATCTCCGCGCTTTATACTTCACAGACTACTGATTAGACTTTTTACGAGTTTATTTGAAATTTTGCACCGCATTAAAACTGTTGAAGAAAGGTGATGGAAATACGTACTTCAATTTTGCATATTTGATGCGATGACAAGAAAATATACGTGGAAAGTAGGAAGCACTAAAAAAAAAGCAGGAAATGACTGTCAACGTTGTGACGTGAAGCATGACAAGTGGGACTACAATACAATACTATCATCTTCGAACGAGACATATAATATAATTGTTTTTTTTTCTGTTAATGATATTGGGTATGCCAAGAAAGTAATTTCGGTATTTTAAGATGAAATAAACCGAAATTCTTTATTCAAGGGACGAAAATATTTTCTTATTTATTCTTTTTGGCAAAAGATCATCGAACAAAAGGGAAAATAAATCGGATTTATTTCATCTTAAAAGACCAAAATTACTTTCTTGCCAACCCAATAGAATCCTCTAAAGACTTTGTTGACACAAAATCCTTACGAGTCATTTGAATTAGATTAAATGGTCCTCCATTCTTTTGCTGGTTTCGATGATATTGTACCAATCATCTGGTGAAAAAATGTTTTGAATTTTTTTCGCATGTGACTCGATTTACATTAGAGTACGGAGTTAATCAAAATGACTTTTGAAATAAATTATTTATTATTCGGCGATCAAAAAAGATTTTGTCGTTTAATGGTGTTAATCTGTATTATTTGGGAAATTTATTATAAATAAAAAAAGTTATGATCAGCTCGCAGTCATATGAAAGGCTCGAATGTTATTATTTGGTAGCACTTTCTTAAAATTTGTCTAGCAAAATTGAAAATTGCACAAACATCCGTAGTCTAGTAATAACAAATGGAAGCAATGTCATCTCTATAGGAAAAACGATACGAATGCAAATTTTAAATCTGGTACGAAGAGTCGTGAACTTGCGAATAATATTCGGTGAAATCCTCGGTTTACATGTGGTGCGACTCGCGGCAAGACGTTGTTTAGCACGGCGAGCAGTACACAAGCCAGTCCAGTACATATTTCCTGCATAATTTTGCACCCGGTTCTAGTGTCCTCAGTATGCGGAGCTTGTGGAAGCCCGCGAGATATCCGTGGAACTTAATACACTGTATCAGAGCTTAACTCGTTGTCACCCTCGTGGCTGCGCTTTTCGGATCGCATATTCCGCAGTCTCTCGCATTAACCTCGCGACTGCGCCAGAAGCATTGAAATTAAGCGAATTATAGAGTTCGTAAGTTATTCGATTAGCAGACTGCGGCGTTTAGGTTGTCTTTTATACGTCACCACTTTCGTTGATTTCGCCCCTGCATGACAACTCTCGTTTTGTAATTGGGCAATGTACAGGGTGTAACAAAATGTAGCGTCATGGTTCTGGCAGATGGTTGTACACCTTCGCATCAGTGGAGATTTGTTAAAAGAAATTGCCGCAAAATTGACTTTGACCTTGAAATTCAAGGTCAAATTTTTTTATGCTTGTATCGGCATTCTACTCACCATGGGGACCAAACTTGTTAAAGGAACCATAGGTTCCCAGACTCAACCGTTCTCTTATAAAAGAATGTTAAATGTTTTAACGTCGTCTTTCATTCCTGAAGTTGAGAACCATCATGTTTTAAGGCTGTTAACAATCGTCCATGAACAGCGGCTTCGATTTGGCCACCATTATTTTGTAAACGGAACGGAAGTAAACAAATAGAGGACAGTAAACCCAAAAGAGGATGAGCACGAGCAAGTGCAATCATATACTCCTCTTTCCTCCAATGAATACGAGGTCGGCCTGCCCTCCGATGTCCAGGAGTAATAGCAAATTCAAAATATTGAAAACGTTGGTCCAATCTTTGAAAATCCCTTCTGTGTGGCACATTCTTAGGATTTCCTTACTGGTATTAATTAAATATTCACGGTATATATTGCGAGCTAAGGTGTAATTTCCAAATGCTTCATCAATATGTAGCATGAAACATCTGACGCACGTTAGAACGACGCACGTTATAATTTCTTCTTTTACTTTGCATAACTGACGTCTAACACTCACTTACACGAAAGACCAGAAAAGACTGATTATTGGTAGTGGTCATCTGAAAGTTGTGATGTTTTCTGTCCTCTATTTGTTTACATACGTTCCGTTTACAAAATAATGATGACTAAATCGAAACCGCTGTTCAAGGATGATTGTCAAGAACAAAATAAGGTCCAGGTAAAATAATTTGTGAGAACAGATTGCCTTTTTCTATTAAGAGGTTTTAGTTTTAATGCGTGTTCTACAACTGTACTTCTACAACACGTTCTTCTCCCGCGCGATTCTCACCTCATGTCGCCACCGTCCTCTAGATGGCGCTGACGCTCTTTCGTACCAATCCACAACAATGATTGTTCACAGCCATAAACCATGATGGTTCTCAACTCAAGGAACGGAAGACGACGTTAAAACGTTTAACATTCTTTTATAAGAGAAAGGTTTAGTTGCGACCTATGGTTCATTTAACAAGTTTGGTCCCCATGGTGAGTAGAATGCGATACAAGCATTGCGAAGGTGTACAACCATCTGCCAAAACCATGACACTAAATTTTGTTACACCCTGTACACAAATTGTCAATATTGTTCTATCCGGTGTACCTCAAGGCTCCCACCTAGGTCCTCTACTATTTATAATTTTTATTAATGATTTAACTACCATTTTTCAATATTGTAAGTACCTCCTATTCGCAGACGATTTAAACATTTTCAGCAGCACATCGTCCCTTGATGATGCTTCCAGATTACAGGCAGACCTAAATCGTTTCTGCGATTGATGTCACAGGAATGGTATGGATCTCAATATTAAAAAATGCTATGTTACGCGTCCTCTCGTCGTTCTGTACCTTTCATATATCTGTACCGTCTCAATAACTGTATTCTCTCCTCAATAAAAGAAGCGAAGGACTTAGGAATTCATTTCTCCTCAACCTTGCACTTTTCCAACCATATTCATTACATTGGTAACTCCGCTTCAAGAACACTCGGTTTCATATTACGTTTTTTCACTGATTTTCATTCAATCCACACATTTAGATTGCTATGTATTACCCTTGTCCGTCCCCTGTTCGAATATGCTTAAATTATATTGTCTCCGAAAGCTTTAATTACGAAATCATGCTCGAGAGAGTGCAGTATAAATTTCTCAGGTTTTGTTCATATAAGCTAAATAATCCAATGTCACAATCTTTGATCATGATTACTCCACAATATTAAACACAGCTAACCTGGAAACATTGTCTGCTCGAAGAAGAGTATCCGACCATAGGTTTATTCTTAATTTAATTAATAATCATATTGATTGTCCCTCTCTTTCCTTATGCCAATTAATTTCTACGTACCTGAACGTGTATTGAGATCTAGAGCAGGATTTCAAACACTTCAATCCAGATCCACATATGGATTAATTAATCCACTAAATCGCATTATTGCAGACTCTACTAGCACTCTTTATAATCGTATTGATGTTTTTAGTGGGTCTTTACACACTTTTAAAGGACAATTATGTACATAGGATTATCGGATAATATCATACCTTTTGTACCATGAGTTTTTGTGCATGTCCCTTCTTTGTTATTTTACGTGAAGTCTTTTCTCTATTGTGTAGGAAACATTTATGTAAGAGGGCTTCGGTCCGTTTATAAATAAATAAATAAATAAGTAAATATTTCGACTATGATCACTTCGTTGAAAAGAAAATAGTACAACAATAAATTTTAATTCGATTGGCTCGAAGCCTCTATCTAACTCGAGACCATCATTCGAAGAGTCACAATAGACGATCTACTCATGTGGCCCATAAAGCTCAGAATTCTGCAATGGCTATTGTATAAAACAAAGAACAGCACGCGGAGGCAAATAAATCAGAAAATGGCGGGACGTGCGCGATATACTTTTTATTCCATCACGTCGCGTTTATTCCGAGTCAGGCGATGAACGTGTACGAGGATTTTTCGATCGACGTGCCCCCACCCCCGCTGCCATAGTGATTTACATGGCAATAAACTAACGCCTTGGTACGCCACGAAAAACGCTTTTGATTTATCCGTGCACTTTCGCGAAGTACTGGACTTCTGCCAGACCGGAAGGTCCATCTCGCCGGAAATCACGACCATAATTCAGTGCCACGCCGTAGAGGAGTGTCGAGAACCCATGAAAACACCCTAGCCGGCGCAGAGTGTCCTGCCAGCACGCGGAATTTGCATAAAACGGGCCGCGGTTTTGCAAAATCAATTTGAACTTTTGCGGTCTCACCTCGGCCCCGGCACGACTCGTCCGCTTCCGGCCGTCGTCTCCCCGTCTCTAACTTTATTACGTCCGAGAGAACGTCTGTTTGCAGAGCTTGGTAATAGACTCCCGGATGAAAGGAGACTCTCGTCGTCGACCCGCGTAAAGCGAAATCTCTTCTCTTTCCACCCCCGCATTTTTTCCCACCCCCCGGGTGTGAAGTTCTGGACATGGATTTCCATAGAACGCGAATTTAATGAATTTTAATACGCGTTGTCCGCAGACGCGGAAGCTCCCACCACCCACAAACTGTTTATTCAGAATCGTGGACATCCAATACGTATCTCGACAAGGGCTGTTACTTTCCTTCGAAGATGGAAGATTTTGAAGCTTCGAAGCTTCGAATTACGGAGCTTCGGTTTCAGTAACTTCGAAGGTGATGAGAATGCGAAGGTGATGAGTAGTAAATTGTTAGAGGATTAAAAGAGACGGAGTTTCGAAGCTTTGAACTTTGAAATTTCGCTGTGCTAAGTTATATTTGATACAGTTACAAACACTCCTACATTTCGATAAAAATACGCCACCACAGCTAGAAGATTGATTAAGTTACAACTTCATTCGATTCGAAGATTTCGGAACTTCGTACGATTCCAAGTTCCCTTCGTTCTTTCGAATCATCGAATCTTCGGAAAAGTAACAGCCCTAATCCCGACTCTGAACGAAACTTTTATTTTCAACGATATTCTCATAATTGAAATATTGACAATTTCTCGAGGATCAGAAGTGTTTCGGTTCGGAATGAGCAGTTTTTCTCTGGAATATACGATATTTAAGGATCGAGGAAAAGGCGGCGATCAATTCGAGGCAGTTTCCATATCCGCCGGGCAAAATGGAAAATCCGGATGATCGAGTCGTCGCTTTACCCGCGAGTGTTAGCTCTCGCAAGAAATCGCGTAGAATATATCAACCCTTTCTAGACGACGTTTCGTTTTATAAGGAAGTTGCGGGGTAGTTCCGAAGCGTCCTACGGGGGATTGAATTCTCTGGAGAATGCCGCCGAAATTGAGAAGAAAGATGAAAGGTAGAAAGGGGTGGAAGCAAGATGGGACGGGAAGTCTAAAGGGAAACCGAGAAGAATGCGACGTGGGTGCGCACGCGTCAATGCAAACTTTTGCAAACAACCGTGAAACCCTACGCGGGAAAAATATTGCATTGGTAAACTGTGGATTTTCATGTATTTATAACAAAAATGAGTAAGTGTAATTTGAAACGGTAAAAGCATTAGAAGAATTTAAAAATACCATATTAACAGAGAAAATAGATTTCTATTTCATTCCAGTTTGTCAGAGCTACATATATTCCCGGACAAAAAGATAGCACAAGTGTGCTATCATTTAGTTCTCAAGAATAAATCAAGAATTCTCTAAATTCTACAAATGATACATAAATATCATCTTACGGTAATATATTAAATAGTGATAAACTGGAACTACGCGCTGTCCGTACTTGTATTTATTAACAAAAATCTCGTAGCGGAGGTCGGCGGAATGATAGCACACTTGACTTTCCATTCGGATTTCTCATTGTTGTCGTAAAATTATTTATAATTTACTAAAAGACGGCAATATATATGGTACACGGAAGAGCAGTGTACGACCGCCAGCTATTTCTGATAGAGAAAAACGTGCCGTTTTGCGTGCTGCATCTAACTCGTGTCTCACATCACGTGAAATTGCTCAAAACGCAGGAGTTGAAACTAATCCGAGAAATGTTCGTTGTATTCTCCAGACATGTGACCATATTGTACGACGAAAATTAAAACGGAAACCTGCGTTGACAACGAGACATAACGAGGCTCGTGTCAGCTTTGCAAAACGACACATACAGTGGAATAAGAAATGGCGGCGAATTATATTCACAGATGAAAAGAGATTCAGCCTGAATGGTCCAGACGATTTTGACTATTATTATCATCATGTACAAAAAGAAGAATTGTCAGAAATGCGACGTCAAATGGGCGAAGGGAGTGTAATGATTTGGGCAGGCATCGGCTACAATGGAAAAAGTGAAATCGTCTTTATTTGCAGCCGAATGAATGCTACCACTTATTGTGATTTAATACGACAATAAATTAGCAAGTGTGCTGGTAGCAATTTTATATTTCAGCAAGATAATGCCGCGGTCCATACAGCTAAAATAGTAAAAGATTATTTTCATGAGAAAATATTTCGCTTCTTGACTGGCCAGCGTGTTCCCCTGATTTAAACATAATCGAGAATTGTTGGGGACAGCTTGCTCGAATGGTGTACAAGGAAAACATACAATTTCAAAATATGAATGAATTAAAACAGTGTCTTAAGGATGAATGGAGTAAATTGTCACAAAATTATATTCGTAAATTGTTTAAATCTTTGCCAAAAAGAATGATCGAAGTCATTGAAAATAAGGGGGGTCCTGCACACTACTGAGAAATAAAGTACATATCTCAACTTATGCCACTTTTGTTAAATAAATGCTTCATTCGTTAACATATGCTATCACTTCGCCGACCTCCACTACGAGATTATTGTTAATAAATACAAGTACGGACAGCGTAGTTCCAGTTTAACGCTATTTAATATATTACGTTTGCGTAAACAAAGAGTGTACGAGAGACTAGTTAGCACAGAAATCGCAGCCGCTACAGGGAAAATTGTTGTGTAGAAATCTGCGAGGATTAAGTACGAGAAGTTAGCAAACGGTGAAAGAGAAAGAGGACAGTGTACTTGGGAAACTGCTGTCTCTGTTTCGGCGAGAATTGACTTCCCTGAATGATGAGACACTGGGGAGAAAAGGCGGCAGGGAGGGTCGAAATAAAAAGAATCCGGAACAAAGAGACGAAACAGAAAAATAAAGATTGGCAAAAGTGCCTCTCCTGAATTTGGCATCTGCGTTTTATTGTCCCGTACCTATAGAATTCGAATATACTCTACGAGACAATACTCCCGCAGCTTTGTTCCACAGCGAAAGGCAAATAAAGTTTGATAATACGCTCCGTTTCGTTTCTCCTCCCAAAAACTTCGCTTTGCAATGACACTGCCATTTCTCAAGGACGTTCTTCGAACTGTGGATTGTACTCCTCTAAAACACATCATAATTAGAAATGATATAGAGTGTGATTCTGTGAACTAACCCGACTTTTTTATTATTATTAGCACGCTTATATTAGCTTGCCGAGTTGTTGTTGTCGTATGCGTCAAATCTTGTAATCGAATTTTAAACCACTTCCCGATGAGCTAGAGACTTGAAACTTTAAACATAGCTCAGAACTGGATGACAATGCAATATTAAAAACAAATTAAAAAAGAACTGTGCGTCTAGGAGAAAAAAAAATTGTATATTAATCGTCACACCTCGCCGTGCGACGCTCGGTAGTACATCATCGCATTCAGCGATCCCCACTCCGTGCGCCAGCGCTCCCTACTCCACTACGTGTTCACACTCCGACTCATCCCCACTACACTGACCCACTTCGCACCGAAGGAGCTCAGTGTGGTTGTGATGTACCGTTCATTCAGTTCCATTTCGGACAATTTCGGACAATTTCGGACTCCATCAAGAGACGTCGCGTCGTCTCCCGGAGTCATCCCCTCATTCTATCTCGCGTTTCTATATCTTACTATTTCATACCAGTATTACTATATCTTACGTTCCATTTAAAAAAGACTAAAAAGTAAAAAATAAAAAAATATATAAAAAATCTTTTGAAAAACCACGCTTATATTGAAATGCACTAAAAAGGAGATAATAATCTTTTTAGACATTAGTGACTATAAATAAAAACGTGGAGCGCTCACGAAGATTACGTCAATATAGTTTAGCGCTCCGCGTTTATATTTGTAGTCACTAATGTCTAAAAAGATTATTTTCTCCTTTTTAGTGCATTTTAATATAAGCGTGGTTTTTAAAAAGTTTTTTTTATATATTTTTTATAAATATTGTAAAACTTTCGAGTATGTATAATAATTAATTTTTACCTAACTTGTTTAAATATGATTCTCGTTTATTTGATAAGACGATTAATTTAATGTAGATAAGACAGAAAAGGACCAACATACAATTTATATAAACATTCCGACTCTGCCGCCGCCAGTACTGTTCCAAAGAGAGGGAAATTTGGAATAAATTCTTAACAAATCCCGCAGAAATAAACGGTGGAATTCTTGAACTAAGAATCTGCGTACTTATTCCTCCCGTAAAATCGAAGAGACCAGGAGGACACCCTTTACAACGAGCTTTTGTAAAGTTGTGGCTGAGTTTCGAAAGTGCTCCCAGGGGAATCGATTCTCGACGTCGAACTCGAAGGTAGAAAGGGAGAGTCTCAGAGAAAAAAAAAGAGAAGAAGAAGAAGGAGCAGAGAAAGAATAAAAGAGAATTGTGAGAGGTAGGAGAAGGCGCGTAACAGGCGGAAGCAAAGATTAGACGCACGGCGCGGAGCAGCGACGAACGCCGGAAGGAACGGAAAGGTAAAAACCTTCCCCTCGGTACGCTTCTGCGACGGAGACATTTTAATTTACGTCCCCTTCGGCATGATATCGCATCGAATTCCATTTCCACGCGACCACCTCCCGTTCCTTTCATATTGTTATATCTTCGCATAAAGGAGCCGGGGATTCCAAGTTTTCGGTTATTCAACCCAATGATCGCATCCTCCGCTTAGATTCTCGTTAATTAGGAAATGATTTGATTGGATACACTTCTCTCGGCTCAATCGTCTTATCGAATGCTTCCAAATATTCAAGAGAAAGTAAACTTTGTTTTCGGTTGTCCCAAAAGTTTCTCTCGCAATGTACACTTACAGTTTGTTCATCTAACCATTTGCACTCGGTCCTATTTTTTAACTTGAAAATTAAACACTTCTTTTGATCTTTACGATCATTTCTCGCCGAGATATAGCGAGTTAAGGAAAAATGTAAATTGTGCATTTTTTAAGCTTATTTTCAGAAACACCTGGTATATCGAAATGTTAATGAAATTGAAAACACAAAAGGAGTGCCTTGAAGAAATAGAAACGCTCACTCTTTCTACTGCTTTTTTCACAAGATTCCACGATAATTTTTTCGCATTCTGGAGCCAGTTAAAGTTAAAAAGCCGATATTTACTTCAATGTTGAATAACTCGAATAAAAAAAATCGCGCAATATTCAACAACCACACAATTTACACAGGAAAGATAGCCCTTCCAAATGATATTAACGCGATTTATCACAAAAATTTTTTGCTCCCCGTGTGATGTTCCAAAGTTGCACAAAATTTTTGTTAACCGTCAATGTTGTCTTCATCTCGCTATAACTTTGTAAAAAACCAACATAGCAACAATTTGAAACAGAGCATCTGAAACTAGAGGTTTCAGGCACTTTCAAACCATTATTTAACGATATCGATACGGCAATTTTTGACGGAGTTATGATCACGTAAAGTGGGACCAATTTTTCGGATTCGCACAAATGATCCCTTAATTCTTTTGAGGAGTGTATAAATAGTAGAAGACCTAGGTGGGAGCCTTGAGGTACACCGGATAGTACACGTACCGGAGATGATAGGCAACTGCGTAAACGGTTAGTAAGGTAACTTCCCAGCCATGCCAATAGATTTCCCTTTCATCGCAATGCTGAAAGCTTCTCAATTAGAAGAGAATGATTTACAGTGTCAAAAGCTTTATGAAAATCAATAAATATTGTGTCAACCTGTAGATTGGCTTCCAAAGAATATTTAATAACATATTTAATAAGGTAAATAATATTTTGAACAATGGTGCAGAGCAATTGTTAGTGGTGATTCTGAATCACCACTCGAGTGCTAAGGGTTAAAGTGCGAATGGGCTCCATACAGTCCCAGAATCTTTCACGCAACTATTTCTAAGAGCTAACATTTGCTATGAAAACACTTCAAAACTGAAAAATCTGCAAAATATAATCTCTTGCATATTTTCTGCTTTATTTCGACCGAAAACCCAGAAGGAACGATTGAAAAAGGAGACAATAGGCGTTCGTATTTTACCATATCCCCGGGAACGAATGTTTCGGAAGAGCAGTTCTGGGAAAGATATCGACGTGTCTTGAAACTGATGCAAGTTACGGTGCATCGAAGAACAAACACGCGAGACCGATGCGCGGAGAAGAAAATAAGGCGATAACGTATCGGCATCGAAGAGGGACAGAGGCGAAAAGATAAATTATCTACGTTTATACATACATTAAACGGGGACACACTATATTTCACCGTTGTCAGTTTATCCGCGACACCTGCTACGCCGAATCCCTCTTATTTCGACGTGTATCAGGGTGCAGGACACCATGGCGCGGGTACGGGGAATCTGCGGGATCGGAAAGATCGATAGCGCCAATAAAACGCCACTTTCGCCGCCATAAATCGAACTCGAGATCTTTTATTGCGGCCGCATGTATTTCCGGGGTAATCACTGATGGATAGGCGGGCTGCGACAATGTGTCGCTTCTGAACCCTCTTGTTTCGTCCAATTACATCTTTACAATTCAGAAAGAACATAAATAGCGAAGATCGTGCTCGTAGACTTCAATGACGGCTCCGCAGGTTGCAGATCAAAATTTCAGAACAAAACGATTGTAGATCGTAAAGAATGTTCGAAGCTTTTGTAGATTGAGCAAGTCTCCGGGCTCGTAGTTCATGCGAAGATTAACAGAAGAAAGATAATATTAACAGATTAATGAAGGAACTTGGTGGAGTTTAATATTGCACAATAAAATGTACGTAGCACGTGTAATGAAGATTTTAATGAAGCCGAGCACTGTTGTTCTTGTGCAGAGAATATTAGCTTTAAATTCGGAAAAGTTGCCTTTATGCCAAAGGTTATTAACTCTGTAGTTATATGAGAAGAATCCAGATGAATGTTTTGTAATCTTTTAAAAATTGCTGAAATGTACGACGACGATTGTTTTCTATTTTATTCGTGTAGAAGTGAACGTCTAGGAATAAGAAGAGTTAAATTATGCTAACCAAGAGCGTTTCAAATTAGCTGTAGCTCCCGGCCCTTCGAACAGCGAAATTTCGATGGTGGAGGTGCGGTTAGAGACGACACAACAGTAAAACCGTCATATTACTTTCTCAACAGCTCGCCATTTATCGTTCCCTCGGTCCTGGGATCTTCTCGAGGAATAATTGACTCGGCAGCGAGTTAGACGTTCGTTTGAAAGAGCTCGTGAGGGTGCACCTTTAAGATCGAAGTCTGGGCGACGGAGAATGAAGAACAATGGGGGGAAGGATGAACGGGTATGAGAGCGGTTTAGGGCGAGGGGGTGGATTCGAGCTTGTGTCATGGGTTCTCGGGCTTCTTGGGAGGAGGCCTAGCGGGAGATAGAAGGGTGAAGGAGCTCGGAAGGGAAGCTAATAGAAATGAAGAGGCGGCCTGACGTCGTCGGGGCATAAAGCTGTAAACCGTACAGGTGCGACGATGGTTTTAAGAGTATCAAACGGACTGCCGATTGATCCCCGCGAATTTACGCGACCCTGTCAACGGAAATTCTAACAAAATTAACTTTATTACCCGCTGCTTACGTTTGACAGACGAATAAGATTCGCTGGAAATTTTTGGTAACGCTTTGAGCACTGTCTCTCTTTCAGAAACGGAAGACGCAATTATTAGTTGTGCAAATAAGTTCCTTCCCCTTTTTTTCTATGATCATAACTTCTGACTGAATTCGAATTACTTCCGATTTTTGCGCCATCTGAAAGAGCGATCTTTTAGTTTTAAGAAGAGTCGTGATGAGCGCTCTAAGAGTTTCCTGTCATATGCAACAATTTTAAGCAATTTTAAGCAAACTCTTTGAATTCCAGCTTAGGAAATCAGCTGTTGAAGCTACTGAAATGGTTTGTGCGGCACTGGGAGAGATCACTGTATCTTACAGAACATGCAAAAAGTGATACCAAAGATTTAGAGCCGGAAATTTTCATTTGAAGACGATGATCGTCCAGGTGCATCGAGAAAGCTTGATGACGGTCAGTTAGAGGAATTGTTCAACGAAAATCCGACCCAGACGCAAGAAAAATTGGCAGAAAGATTGGTAGTCACGCCAGACAAGATTTCAATACATTTTATGTATGTAAAATGTAATGAAATCTTGAATGTGGACAAAAAAGGAGAAAGAACTTATTTGCACACCTAATAATTTTTCAAAGATCGGTGCAACAAGAAAGCATGGTTTTCGAGAGATTTTATTAAATAAACTCGAATGAAAGAGGCTGCTTCCGTTTTCAACGATACACAGAAAGCTTACCAGCTTTAATTTGGTTTACGATCGCGATTCCTTCCGGTTTGCGCAGAGATGGCGCGATATATCAATTTCAAGGGTAGGTCTATGCTCGAAACGACGTCGGCGAGTATAAATTCTGATTCCTCAAAAAAAGCAGCGAGTTTTGTCGTATGAATAATATATAGCCGCACGGCCTCGCGAGTTTTCTCGTCACTTTTTAAGAAAGATTCGATGTAATTTGTTGTTCCCGTTCTTGCGGAATAAATGTATATATGGGAGCGCAAAAAGGGAATCGCGATTTAAATTTCCGCTATAAGTTATCTTCAGTGAAGATTGTCTAGGAACGATAGAAGAGAAAATACGGAGCATTAAATCTCCTTAAGAGGTCTCGGAGCTGTCGATAAAAGGTAAAGGTTCTCAAAGGAATGCCCGGTATTCGAAATAATGCCGTGAATTCAAAACGAATCGGTGAAAGGGGGAAGAATGTCCCGAACAGGGGAGAAACCGGCACGAGGTTCACGATTTACCGATCTTTATTGTTTATTCCCCTTCCCCGAATTCTTCTCGAAATTGATTCTTCAGTCGTTCAACAACTGCGGAGCATTGTTTTAACTTGCTCTCTTCCACGACTGTACACACAAACCCGCTCATACGTCTTCGGGCACCCTTGGTTTTTAGTAAAACTCTGGTATTTCGTATAGATTACGAACCTTTAACTGTATTAACTATATAACATAAATACAGGGTGAATGACATAACGTTGCCATCTCAAGTATCTTTGCTGTTTTTAAAGAAACATTAAATGTCTGAAGGACAAAGTTGAATGGTAAAATGGGACACATACGATACCAAAAAATTTTTGTTTTTATGTAATTTTCTTAGGGATATGAAGGTCACCTTCATTTTTTTAAATGGTATGAAGTATTTTTTAATACATCAATCGATGTAGCTGGACATTCGTTATAAAAAGGTACTAACCTATGTATGCCGAAATGTTAGTAGTTCAGGAGATATTTCAATTTAAATAATTCTAAAATACCATTACTGTCGTCGCACTTAGACATTAGCGTTTATTTACTAATGTAACGTCTTAGTACGACAGTAATGGTGTTTTAGAATTATTTAAATTGAAATATCTCCTGAACTACCAATTTTTCGACATACATAGGTTAGTACTTTTTTATAATGAATGTCTAGCTGCATCGATTGATGTATTAAAAAATACCTGATTCCATTTTTAAAAAATGAAGGTAACCTTGATATCTCTAAAAAAATCACATAAAAACAAAAATATTTTTGGTATCATGTGAGCCCCACTGAACCATTTAACTTTGTCCTTCAGACATTTGACGTATCTTCAAAAACAACAGAGATATTTGAGGTGGCAACGTTAGGTGGCCCTGTATAATGATAATGATCCAAAACACACGTCAAAAATATGTAAAAACTATTTGGTTCAAATTCGATGTAATAACAAGACTGCGGATTTTATGCATTTATGACAGAAATGGGAGGATGTAACTTAAAACAGTAAAAACATTAGGATGATTTAAGAACATCTATATGTTATTTTCAATTTCTTACAATTGTTAAAGATAGGAAGAAATTTTTATATGGTTCCCGCATCTTGTAATTGAAGAAGAAAAAAGTTATTTTGCATAAAGATCCGCAGTCTAGTAAGAACTCATTATAAATTATGAAATGGCCACCCCAATCACTAGATTTGAACCCCATAGAAAAATTATGGGATGAATAGAATAAACAGGTACGAAACTTTTGCCTACTTCGAAAACACATTTATGGAATATTTGGGAACGAGGATGGAATAATATAACATCGAAATTTTAGATTTTACTGGCCAAAAGTCAAAATGTCATTGAATCTTTCTAAAAGGTGGTAACCGGATGTTTTTGAGGTCACTGATAAGGAATCGCACATAAAAAATTCATGGATTCAATACTATGCACATACAAGCGGTGTATAAAGTATTCGTACACCTTTTAAAAACGAATAAATTTTTCTAAATTTGACTCAATAGCTTGAGTTTTTTTTTGAGACGTTAGAATCATTAGTTTACTAGCTAATGTGTAAAGAATTTTTTTGTAATTGTTATTGGTCGCAATTACGAAGGGAACAGTAAAGATCACGATTTTTAATTTTTTATCTGTGCCCCTAATGAAAATTTAAACATGTATTTTGTAAATCTAAGTAAGTTATACAATACAGGGTGGAGCACCTAAAACAGGTCACCTGAGTAACTCGCTTGCTTTTGAAGATAGAAGAAAATGCATCAGACCAAAGTTACTTGATATCGAAGCGCTCGTAATCAGATGTCATTAATTTTTTTATAGGTGGAGACGTCAAGGAGATATGAAGGTCAACTCTGTTTTTTTAAATGGAATGAGGTATTTTTTAATACATTAATCGATGCAGCTGGACATTCGTTATAAAAAAGTACTAACCTATGTATGTCGGAAAGTTAATAGTTCAGGGGATATTTCAATTTAAACTAGAGGGCTATTGTTGCTCGCTCGCTTCGCTCGCTCGCGAGTAGGGTTGTTTTTGCTCGCTCGCTTTGCGAGCTCGCGGGTAGGACTGCTCTTGCGAGAGGGTTAGTGATACGCATGGCTAGTAGGGCCTACTGATATTAATGTTTTTTATTTGGTGTGTGACTCTCCAAGAATCACACAAAGAACTTCCCGATTCGTTACTCCTTCGCCAACATCGCTAACATCGTTTTTCTTTTTGTACTTTCATCGATATTCTCCCAAAATGTATTCTTGAGAGTAGAGATGATTAACCCACTCTTGCATTGGAATAACTTTCGATTATTCCAAGCGGTAACATTAGCATCAGTTAAAAAAAAAAATTTTTTAAATCTAAAAAAAAAATTTTTTTTTAATCTAAAAAAAAATTGAGAAAAAAATTTTTTTTATGTAATTGCGTTTGGTTCTTTGGTGGAAAATTTTCGTCCTCCCTTATAAATTGCATTGTAGAATCAACTCTTTTCGAAAAAAAAGTAAAAATCTAAAAAACTACTTGACCAATATGGACCAAAATCTAATCAGCTCTAAGTTACGACGGGGCACATCGATTGCATCATTCATCATCCTGATCGCGTTGTTACTTTTTCTGAAAACGTTAACGAAAAATTTGATTACATAGAAACGGCCATACGCACACACACACACACACACACACACACACACACACACACACACACACACACACATACGAACATTTTGATAAAAATAGTCTAAAATGACTCCAATGACCATGAAACGTGAAGATCTGCTAAAAAATCGATTTTCGATTTTCGGGGTAATTACAATAACTTCCCTATAAAATCGGGAAGTTAATAACTCTAAAATACCATTACTGTCGTGCTAAGACGTTACACAATTAAATAAACACTAACGTCTTAGTAAGACAGTAATGGTATTTTAGAGTTATTTAAATTGAAATATCTCCTGAACTATTAACTTTTCGACATACATAGGTTAGTACTTTTTTATAACGAATGTCCAGCTGCATCGATTCGTGTATTAAAAGATACCACACTCCATTTAAGAAAACAGAGTTGACCTTCATATCTCCTTGACGTCTCCACCTATAAAAAAATTAATGACATCAGATTACGAGCGCCTCGATATTAAATAAGTTTGGTCTGATGCATTTTTTTCTATCTTCAAAAGCAAGCGAGTTATTCAGGTGATCTGTTCTAGGTGCCCCACCCTGTATATATATGTATATGTACAAAGTTTCATTGAAATTGGTTGACGGATGAAAAAGCTATGGGCATTGTAAGATGTAAAAATATTTGAATTTACGGTTTGCGATTAATTTAAATCGCAGATTCTTATGATTTTTTCTATTTTCAATTAATTATATTTCGTAACATCCTTGATCGATTTCGATGAAACTTTGTACAAGTATATATACCTTACTTAGACCTGCAAAAGGCGCCTTCTAAATTTTCATTACAGGTACAGATAAAAAATTTTAAAATCGTGAACTTTACTACTTCCTTCGCAATTGCGACCAATAACAATTTTAAAAAAAAATTATTTACACATTAGCTAGTAAACTAATCCTTCTAATGTCTGAAAAGAAACTCAAGCTGTTTGGTCTAATTTTGAATAAGTAATTAGTTTTTTTAATGTGTAAAAATTAAAGAGACACACACACATATATATCGACATTTTTCAACGTAATAAATTTGTATACAATTATTTTTTCGATATGTCAATTCTAAATTATCCAAATACTTCAACATTGGTAATTCGAATTTCTCTTCATCTGAATCTTCTTCATTATCAATTGATTCCCTATCACGCCAAAATACAGCGAGCTTTTATTTCTTAATTATCGTATAAACTACAAGCCGGCAGCAGTCGGCACCTCAAATGTATATGCCCTTATTCGAAATTGTTTATACTTTCATATAAAACAAGTCTGATGCTTAACACTCTTAAACATTTTTCTAAAAACCTTTCCAAAGTTGTTAATAATATTGCAGCATTTGCACATGGCTTAAATAATGGTGTGAAACTAATTAATCAGTTTGAATTTCAGAATTTTGTCTTTAGAACGTTACCCTCATCCGTTACACAATTATGTGAAATGGATAATATTTTGGATTTTGATGGTTTGAAGTATTGTTACTTAATAGACAAAAAAGTTGATCAATATGTTAAACTTCGAAAATTGACTTTTGGCCAGAAAAATTATGTTCTCGGACCACTGAGGGAGGCCAAAAATAGTGGAAACAGTAATAAAGAAACGTGGCGGATTCTTCGCGATGAAAAGAAAAAAGAATCTTTTTGGTAAGATTTTTGATATATGAGTGCAGCATCCTTTCCTTGACGTGTAAAACTTTAAATAAGGAAAAATTATTTCGCATCCTTCGACGATTATTTCATTTATTACAGAGTTGAATACAAATATCTAATACAGACTTCTAAATATCAAATTCTAAATACATAGTTAATAGGTTGATATCGTCAATATTGTTTATCACACGCGAGAAAACTAAAATTTCTGAGGGAGCAGACGGATTTCAGTTTCTTTATCTGCACCGACCTAATATTTCCAACCCCGTTCGATCTCCATTTTTTTCAGTTCGAAAAGCATTTATTTCCAGAGCAAAGCCGAGCCCCGGTGATCCCTTTTTATTTGTGCATTTCGCGCAAAAATGGCCGAGACATAAAAGATTTACGACTTCCTTCGGTTCTGACGCCATTTCCACCCCGCTCCCTTTCGCAAGGGGATGCGTCTGCCGCTTATGTGTCTCACAATTCTTCCCGCGACCCTCGGCGATCCTTAAGTTATGCAGATTTCGAGGATCGCGCGGAAATTCCCACCGAAAATTGAAATTTCATCCTCCTTTGTCTCCCATCGAGGATCAGGCGCCAGCCACGGGAAAGGCACCCCCGAGATTACGTTTGCGTGGGAAACAATCGTGCCGCGCGCCGCTCTGGAACGCGCCTTGGCTTTCATTATCGAAAAAAAGACGCCGCTTTCCATCCCCGCAAGAACCGTCCCGTGTTATGAATATTTTGCTGCTTTGATCTACTCACGCTAATGCACGCTGGAGACGCTGTAGGAGGTGGATCGTCGCCGGGACGTGAACTACGTACCTGAAAATCAAAGAAAAGAGGTGGTTGTAGCGCTTACGCGAATAAATCCCGTTGGATCGGGTTTTGTAACAAGGTAGTCTGCGAGAATAGGGAGGTTGGAAAATTTGCGAATATTACAGGCACGTAGAAAAACAGAGATACTGATGCGTTGTTCCCTACAAACGTCTACTTCAAAATTGACAATTTAGATCCTTTCTAGTCTCACTCTGAGTTCAACTTAAATCTTGTTTCATCGTTTTTTATTATTGTTAAGTAAACTGAGCCTTCTTAAATCTTAAAACATAAATCTTGTTTCATGGTTTTTTATTATTGTTAAGTAAACTGAGCCTTCTTTCTTTTATCGGCTCTAACCAAGCAACCAATTTACCTGAAAATTGAACATATCAATTTCTCCAGGACTTCTGCGGCGTTTGACGCTGTGAGCCAGGCAAGGGGACACACGTACACCTGGCCACTGTACGAAAGTTCGTGACAACTGCGTCTCGGCCTGCTTTGTCCTCCAGACGCTGCGCCGCGACGCGGCGGTCGTTCGTCTCCAAAAACATCGCGGAGCGTTGTACTTGCCGGCGAAGACAAGAAACTCCTCGTCAATAATACACTCGGTTTAATCAAAGGGGGCATGTCACATCGTCAGGAGTACGGCTCAATTTAGATCCGAGATTGCCCGTAGTGGTAGCGTTTACAAGACACGAGGAGAAGCTCCGCGATACTCTTCGTCCCCTACGCGGGTTACAAGTTCCGTCTCGCTTAATGGAGAACCAAGATAAGTTCTCGTTGAAACGAGCCTCGCAGGCACACGGCCCCATCACCCGTTCCCCTTCTATCCGCGTTTGCGAACTACCCCCGTTTCGACGAGCACAACGAAAAAAAAACAACACGGGCCGAGTTACCCGGAAGGGTTAACCGAGTTTAGGTACAGAGGGGCGAGAAACGTTGACGGAGAACGACAGGTTCTGACGAAGGACAACTCCTCCTTGACCCTCTTCCCCTGCCTAATCGCCCTTAAAGACTCCTCCAGGAATGATGAATCGGTGGCCTAACGAGGGCCCCGCGAGCAACCCTCTGCCAGAATGTATCGGTCATTGATTTTAACCCTGACGGAGTTCGCATTCTCGCTGCGGGCTAGACCTTGCAGACGATGTAATGAGGATCGTTCTACTGTCATTATTAACCATTCACGAGGTTAAGTCAAAAATTATCTACACTTTTCGTTCTACAATTTATTTACATGAAACTCTCACCGAATTAAGATTGAATTAATAAATATTTAATCTAAAAAAACAATACCCTCTTGTCAACTCAACCCCAACTTAATACCCAGTCAATATTCTTTTCTGCCAATTCCCACTTTCAAATTCGCCCATTTTTTCTGTATAGCTTCCAATTGCTCGTTAAGGAGTCATACCATGCCGGATCGATCACTTTTTGCAGGCACCATCGCCGATTTTGTTCTAAATGAAATATGTTGTAGTCCATGTGAAATTAGGGGGGGTTTAAGTCATCATTTTGCCGGTTTCGAATTTTTTTAGAAATGGCAGGCCTTCAAATTTTTCAATTTTTGCCCATTTCGGCGAAAACGGGCCTCACTTACGAATTTTTATCTCAAGAACCGTTTGTCCGATTGAGCTAAATTTTTTTTTTGTTTTATTCGGAAAGGATTGGGCTATTACAAAATAATTTTTTCAACCTTGAAAATCAACTTTATAATGTCGAAAAATTTAAACAAATTCTTCTTTTGCGTTTTTTTTAATGATGGGGCTCAGTGATTTAAATTTTGAAAAAAATATGGTAATATTCCTTGAAGTTTCCCCTTTAAAATGAGCCCTTGAAAAAGATGGTATCATTAAAATTGGCGTTACAATGAGCTGGTAAAGGACGCCGTGTACCCCCGTTTCAGGTAGAGGTGGGTCGAGCGCACCGCTGTTATGGTCCGTTGTCTATACCGCTGGTCTCGAGAAAATACCAGCACACTGTAATAACTCTATTTATACCTGGAGAACAATATTAGTAACCACTCCTGGACAATAACACCTTTTTAATCATGACTTCTTTTATAAATATTAGTTTTTATAGGAATCATATATGTTCCAAAAAATTACTAATATTGTTCTCCAGGTATAAATAGAGTTATTACAGTGTGCTGGTATTTTCTCGAGACCAGCGGTATAGACAACGGACCATAACAGCGGTGCGCTCGACCCACCTCTACCTGAAACGGGGGTACACGGCGTCCTTTACCAGCTCATTGTAACGCCAATTTTAATGATACCATCTTTTTCAAGGGCTCATTTTAAAGGGGAAACTTCAAGGAATATTACCATATTTTTTCAAAATTTAAATCACTGAGCTCCATCATTAAAAAAAACGCAAAAGAAGAATTTGTTTAAATTTTTCGACATTATAAAGTTGATTTTCAAGGTTGAAAAAATTATTTTGTAGTAGCCCAATCCTTTCCGAATAAAACAAAAAAAAATTTAGCTCAATCGGACAAACGGTTCTTGAGATAAAAATTCGTAAGTGAGGCCCGTTTTCGCCGAAATGGGCAAAAATTGAAAAATTTGAAGGCCTGCCATTTCTAAAAAAATTCGAAACCGGCAAAATGATGACTTAAACCCCCCCTAATTTCACATGGACTACAACATATTTCATTTAGAACAAAATCGGCGATGGTACCTGCAAAAAGTGATCGATTCGGCATGGAATGACCCTAAGGTAACAAACGGTAACCTCTCTATCTCGCGTGATTCCCGGTCGAGGAAAGCAATTTACACCCACTGCATTGAATTTGGTGAAGCATTAGAGAAGGTTCTTGATCGCGAAAAGCTCCTTTTTAGTATACCTAGCCTTTATCATTAAACAATAGACCGGTTAATTTCTTAACCCGCTATTAGACTAGACCACTGGTGGCGCAACGCCGCGCCGCACAGTGGGCTGGATCGAGAAATTTAGTGGCATTTCACGAAAGAGTCGACTTTCTCATATCAATTTCTAATAAATTTGTATTGTTTCCTAAATGTCTATCAACATCGAAGCTGAAAAAATTAATGTTCGTTCACAAAAACTGTAGTTAATATAAATTCACAAAGATAGACATTTGGGATGCAGTATGTTTCAGCCAAAAATTGCTTCTTTTCATCGAGGTGTCCTGATTACCCTATTTAATATTTCTTCCGGCTCTTTTGTGTTAATGAAAAACAGTCCTTTGGAGTAACAATTAACGCTGTTAGTTGAGGATGTTTGCTCGCAATGTATTAGAAATTAATAATTAATGAAATTAATAAACTCTATACACTTTCTTAGACTTTGCAAGGTATATCTTTTGAAGGACCGAACTGGACCTAATCGGATAAATCAGATAATTTTTATTAGACCTTCCTCTACATATCCCAACAAAAATCGTATCCGACTCGATCCGACCGTGGAAATTATGATTGTTTAAAGTTATCGGGACGTGCCACCTAACTCATAGCAACTCACATATAGTACTTAAATACTATCCAAATATGAATATTTTTGCAATTGCATTAATAGTTCATACCTACTTAAAACAAGTATGTAATTTTTAACAATAATATAAGTAATCTATTAATTTTATTGTTAAAAATATAATGAACGATAATAATATAACTGGACTAACAAAAGAGTTTCTTAGTTCTTCTTAGTGAGTATCACTATTTTTGGGTAAGTATATCTGTCATTGAATCATAGTTAACAATTAAGAGACTCTTCTGGCGAAATGTTTAGATTATCGAGACGCGAGATGTTTATGCTATGCTGCAGATAAGTTTTCGACTAAGGTTCACAGTTCTGTCTGCATTTAGTTGAAACAAAATCTTTGGAGAGATCACAGTGATCCATATTGAGAGAACTTTTACATATTTAAACGTTTTGTTTTAGTTTTTTACGTTTTCTACAGTTTAAGTTTTGTTTTTCTTTCTGTAGATTATAAGTGTTTATTATGTGCAAAGTTTATTAAGTGTTTCTATTGACATTTGTGTTATTAATATATATATACAGGTGTCCCAAAATTCCTGAACTTCCCGGAAATGGGAGGTTCCTGAGACTATTTGAAGCAACATTTTCCTTTGCAAAAATTTTATCCGCGACTTTGTTTAGGAGTTATTAACGAAAAACACGGACCAATCAGAGCGCAACCTAGACGCGAGTTAGCACAGTCGGCCAATGGACAGTTGGCGCGCCGAGCCGATTTTGCCAACTTTTAACACCGGGGTAGCGAGGGAAATTATTTTTACATGATCTTATAGGGGAAGATCTACTGAAAATATTCTATTTTGTTACAATGCGCGAACCCCAGAGAAGAAAAAGATACACCTTGTCAACTGTAAAGCATTCTGAGATTTTTCTTTATTTCATTCAACATTGTGTTTAAAAGACATTATATACAATAATTATTAATGACATGCACGATTTCTTATCTCAAAAGAATGCTCTTCAAAACAAAACAAAAAATCGAAACTAAATATCAACTGAGATCTTCAGGACACCACGAAGAAACAGAACAGTTTTTCCGTGTAAAAGATTCCAATTTGAAAATGTCCAACTTCAAGTGTTTGTATAATTCAAATCTGAATTATATTTGATTTATTTTCTTCATTTTCGGAATCTATGAACATTTAAGAAGAGATACATGTTGGTCAGATATTAATATGAGAAAGTTGATTTTTGGCAAAATGTCGCTGAATTTCTCGATTCTGACCACTGTGCGATGCAGAGCTAAATAACTTTTTGAAATGTACTCGGGCATGATTGAAGACATTTTGAAGAATACGCAAAGACCTCCGGCGGGACCTGATAAGTGAAACAGTTGAATGTAAACGATGGTGGCGAGGATCGATGGCCTACAGTTCTCCAGGCTTTCTTTCCACGCTTCTTCACGAGCGACGGGTTCTCAGTCGTGATTGCATTCAGGAAGGAAGCCCGAATCGCCGATTATGAATCACTGATTCGTGTAATCGGTGCCTCGTGGGACTCCGTTAAGAATCGAGCTGGGTACGCGGACCTCGTCGTCATCCTTCGCCGAGCAACGTGGGAGGATACGGTACGCCGGGTATCGCAATTCGAAGACAGAGGCCCTCGGTTCTGCCGTAGGAAATGGAAGATCAATATATACTCTCCTGTTTCGCAGTCTCTTCTTTCTTGGACGAGGCCCACACGATCTCAGACCGAGGCGCGTCCATTTTCTGGTTAAATCGAGTGTTCCCAATAGAAAGCTGTGGGTCAGCTTGCCGGGGCTTCCAGCATTTCTTTCGTTGTTTACCTTCCTTGTTACGATGTTTCGTTAAATGCAACGTGTGCACCTCCTTTGTCAAATACGTTCAAAATAATTTGAAATATAACAAGTTGAAATACAGTCGAAATGACTGGTCAGTTATCACTTATTTATTTAGTGCTCTATGAACTATTTGCAGGCGGTACTTTGGGATTATCCCGTCCACCATTATTATTATTATTTCATACATTTAATATGTTTAGAATGTTTATTTTGGAATTTGCTTTTCAAGGATTTGCACATTTTCGCGAGCGTTGAGAGGTCGACGGGATAATCCCAAAGTACCCTGCAGGCTCTGATAGAATAGCTTCAAATTTTGAAACGCGTTAAGCAGCGAGTTCGCTGTTTATTTCGATATGTGAATGGCTTTCATTGGCCGCAAACACTCGTATAACCATGCCTTCTGCTATTGATTCATCCGAGGTGGGATTGGCATCAGAGACCAGTCTGATAGGTCGGAAACAGGTGTCTTATTGTCTGACTACCCGGAGGGTCTCATTGTTTCGACGTCCCAGATGTTAATACAGGGTGCATCTGCATGAAATACGAGGATCTTCGCAGACCACGTGAATGGGAAACCAAGTGAACCGTGAGGAAGAGTCTTGATAAATAGTTGACATTCTGAGTTGGTAGTCGTCTATCCACCGGAACAATTGATTCGCAGAAATCAGGAGATTTGGATTAACGAAATATTATACAGAGTGTTTCGTCTAAAACAAGACACCTAGATATCTCCTCTATCTCTGAAAATACAAAAAATGTTTTTAACGTAATCTAATTTGTTTTCAAAAGACGAATCAGATGGAAGAATAGTTTTTTATAAATTGTAATTTTTTAATCGTTTTTTCACAGTCACTCGTGATTTTTACGTATATACACACATTTTTTGTTGTTGTATGTTATAGCAAACATTATTGTGCATTCATCCATGTTTAATAGCACGAGCTTGAAATGACCGTGAACTCCAAAATTTGCTAATTAATACAGAACTTACTTTCAGCGACATTTCAGATTTCAACGGTAACAGAAATTCGACCATGAACTTGAACTTGTAAATAAACAGATTGTATCATACCCCTGTGTACATAGAGAGTGAGAGAGATATGTATTTAAGGGTTTGCTCACTGCTAGATTTCTCAGTGTATCGACAAGCGATCCATAATGCGTTATTCAGAACAGGAGAAAATTCAAATGGTTTTAATTTACGGTGAAGCTGGAGAGTGTCTAAGAGAAGCAATACGAATTTACAAAGACAGATTTCCAGAACGTTCTTGTCCATCACGTTCTGCATACTCAAGTATCGTTAAAACATTTTGTGAGACTGGTAGTGTCGACAGAAACATTCTTGTGAGACGTAAGACTGTTACTCATGAAGCAAATGTGAACAATATCATCGCTAAAGTTAATCAAAACTCGCATGTTAGTATAAGGCAACTTGGACGTGAAACCGGTATTAGTGTGACAAGCATATTCCGGATTCTTCATTTACAAAAACTTCATCCTTCCCATTTATCTCTTCACCAAGAGCTCCATGGAAGAGACTTTGAAAACCGTGTACACTTTTCTCAATGGGGTATACGGAAATATGAAAGTGATGAAATGTTTTTCCAAACAGTATTGTTTACGGATGAAGCATCCTTTACAAATCATGGTCAGGTGAACCTCGAGAACATGCATTATTGATCGGTTGAAAATCCACGATGGTTTAGACAACTCGATAAGCAGAGACCATGGACCATAAATGTGGGGTGTGGTATCGTAAATAATAGTATAATTTGGCCGTATTTTATCGACGGTACGCAAACTGAGCAGAAGTATGCTGAATTTGTAGAACATATTCTACCAGGTTTATTAGAAGATGTACCATTTAGGGACAGTCTAGTATTATGGTATCAACACTATGGGTGTCCAGCATACTTTTCCCATATTGCAACACGTGTCCTCAACGAAAAATTCCCAAATCGTTGGATTGGACGCAATGGACCTGTATCATGGCCGGCTCGTTCACCCGATCTCACCCCACTTGCTTTTTTCTTATGGGGGACATTAAAGGGTACGGTTTATCAAGAGCAGCCCACGACACCAGAAAATATGAAAGAACGAATAATTACTGTACAATGAAAGAGCTGTACAATCTATCGTTTTTCGCCTCACGAAATGTATCACAACGGAAGAACATCATTTCGAACATTTATTGCAGTAATAAATGTGATTATTTACAAGTGCAAGTTCATGGTCGAATTTACCGTTGAAATCTGAAATGTTGCTGAAAGTAAGTTCTGCATTAGTTAGCAAATTTTAGAGTTCACGGTCATTTCAAGCTCGTGCTATTAAACATGGATGAATGCACAATAATGTTTGCTATAACATACAAGAACAAAAAATGTGTGTATATATGTAAAAAAAAACACGAGTGACCTTGAAAGAACGATTAAAAAATTACAATTTATAAAAAACGATTCTTCCATCTGATTTGTTTTTTGACACTATTTAGATTACGTTAGAAACATTTTTTGTATTTTCAGAGATAGAGGAGATATTTAGGTGTCCTGTTTTCGACGGAACACCCTGTATACTGCAAGTTATTAGCAGAAGCAAACATTATTCAATTAGGCCAAGTTGGACGATCACGATGGTGGAATGGAAGTCAGCGATAAATGTATCCTCGTCGAAGAAAAAGGAATTCTCGCTGATGCAGTAGGGAAGATGATTTCTTCGTTAGAAGAAAAGGAATCGAGCGCTGGGAACAGGGGGAACTTTGATTTCGTGACATCAGCTTCTTCGGCGAGTGGGAGTATTTCATTTGGTTAGATCAGGAGGGGCTGGCATAACCGCATTAGTCAAGCTGTCGTGCTTCGTTCGAGATCGCTTGTCAGCCGGTCCTTTGACGGGGGCTGCTGGCCGAACAATAATTTCATATCTCTGAAAGTGCCGGCCAATCTAGCGCGCATCGTTGCGCTCCGACGCCTTGCATTTCTGATGAATATCGATGCCTTCCTTTTTCCTCCTTTATTCATGGCATCACGTATCCTGCCAGACTCGCCACGCGTGAACTACGCCGGGAACGCTGCTTGTCAGCTTTCCTCTTTCCCCTGCCGATACTGCGAACGCGTGAATTTCTATCCCAAGAAACGCATAATTCCGAACAACGAATCCAATCTATTTTCATTATTGAATTCTTACCGGTACGAAATTCGAATCTGCAATTTTAACACATTACCGACCGGTGATTATTGCATAATTTTCAACAATCTATGGTTAATGGCTAGATCTTCCAACAGTGACAGCACTTTTCATTGTGAACTAATACGTCACCTTTAATAACGTCATCTAATACTTTCATTTCGGATTGTGTAAGTGTCATGTAAAAGAAAATTTCTATGCTTTCTTTCGGTACAGCACAATTATTGAAAATCCTATTAAGAGCGGCGGATCGTTATTACAACTTTATCATTGATAATGTTCCCTGCTTTATTTATCAATTTTCTGAAACATATTGAACGTAAATAAATTTTTATTGAATACAATAACTACTTCAATGCAGAATAAGTATTTGCTGGTGTAGTCGGCACCTTTGTTCATGCTTGAAACACTAAATTGAAAGTTCTGAGTAATTGTAGGTTCATTACCGAAAATCGCAAAGTATTCGGATGCAGTTTCCGCGATGGGAAAGTGTGACCAGCACTTTAGAAAATTGTGACGAGTAACGAACGGCGGGGGTGGAATGCCAAACGTCAGATTTGGTCGGTGACGAATCCGCCAGGACCTTTGTGCATCCATCAGCCGAGCTGCCAGATGAACAACAAAGAGAAAAATGCAGGGAGGAAAGATAATTGCGACGGGGCGGATGGAGCTGTGAGAAAATTCAGCTTGACCTCGTCCGTCTGCCACCGCGCGCAACGAAAGGAAACAGACGTTGGTCTAATGAAAACTGTCAAAATTCGGGCCTGTGGAACGCGTTAATTGAAAACCAGAGGGGAAGAATATTTCCGGCTGTTCTTTCACCTATTTTAGCAATAGAAGTCCCAGATTTTTCAAGCAACTCAAGTTTCATTTCGATGAAACTTTTCTTTTTTATCTGTCTTTTCACCATTGGCCGGCAATTTCGGTTAACCGTTTTTAGCGTGATTGAAATTTGCGTATCGTCGATATAAATCAATTTCCCGGGAAATACTCGATTATTTCGGCGAACACGAGGCTCGCATTAAACCCGCGCGGTGCGGCGGGCGCGATCATGTGTTCGACGGGAAACATTCGTCGCGATTGAATTCCATTGCTCGTGTTTCGCCGCGATTCAATGGAGAAAGTCAGACGAACGGGGCCCGAGCCACGATTTATCGTTGCGTACCAACCCGTCAATCCGCTTGCGAGCGTAGAGCACGTATAATTGGGAGGACTATCGTCCTGGCCGTGTTTAGCTACCTTTTGTGGGATCAAGGTATTACTACGAGCCGCGCTCCCGTGGCATTGTTATCCGGGCTGGCACGGGGTGGCTTCCATTGTGACTCGCGCCACCCCTATAGGGGCCAGGGAACCTACCGAAACGCCGGAAGTTACGGGCCGGGCGCGGCGTTTGCTGTTAAATTTTAGCGCTCAATGAAACACCAGGTCCACCGAAAGAAATTTCATTCTCGGCGTAATTTCCTGTGAACGTTTCAACGGGAATTTCGCGGCGCTCTTACATCGCCGCTGGAAAGCAATTTTCCGTTTACTGCTCGGTCCAGTTTTTCACAGAAAAAGTTCTACTCTCCTCGCCATGTTCAGTTTTTACCAAACAGAACACTCAGAAATGTTCGAATTGGTCCTGACCAAACTATTGCTTGGCCAATAAGTCGATTTGATAAAAACGTTCTACTTCTAGAAGTACAAACGAATTCGAAGTAGCCTGGTAATTCCACGTTTAAGGATGTTCTGGAGGTATATAAAAACGCAACGAAATTTTTGGAAATTTGACAAGATATAATTCTTACTAAATTAATGCGATTACCAAAGTTTGGGTTCGATTCACTGCACCGTTTAAGAATTATAGCAACTTAAAGTTTGCACATTTTAACACGTCTTCTTATGGAGAATTCATAAAATTCCACTTGAAACCCTATTTAAACCTTGAAAAAACGCAACTAGAAACTCCAGTTTTTTTTATATGTAGTAAAAATTATGTAATTAATTATGTGTTCAAAATTTATTAAGATTCACTAAACAGTTACAGAGCAAAAAAATTATAAACTGTTACAAAACGTCAAATTTATCTTGTTGTCTCTCACTAGCATGGAAACGTGACAAGTGTAGACCACTGAATATAGCTATAGAGGGTACAGTATTCGCAAAAGTTTCATGCAAAATATACTCATGAATGGCTTCCATTGCCATGTATTGATGGATTTCGAATTTCTTGTATTTTTGTCTCCCATTGTACCTCCAGTACATCCTTAATCTCAGGGCCGAATCTTGAGTCGTCGACGAACTCTCGAGCGAAAGATGAGCGATGATAACGCGTGTCCGATTTTAGATTAGATTTCAGCGAAGCTTAATGCTTGCGAAAAAGAAATCAGAAAGGAAGAACGCGAATAACAATTTATAGAACGAAACTGGCTCGTGACAGCATCCGTGCAGATTATATCTAACAAAAGGGCGGATTGACGGGGATCGAGGCAGAGCATGTCGTATTTCCAGGCTTTTCTTTCGGTTTCATCCTTGAAAGGCGACAGATGGCTGGACAAGCGAGCGCCGTTCAGCTATTCCCGAGGGATTCTCTTCTGTTCAACTCCCGAGGGTACGAATTTGAAAATAATCATAATAATTACTGGCTGCCACGAACGAGACAGTTGCACGAGTGAAGCGAAATCGGAGATTACTCATCCGCCCATTCAGTTCATTGAAAGACAAGTGGAACTGTCCGTGTTCGTACAAAATACATACACTCCGGGACAAAAAGATAGCACATCATTTATTTTTCCTCATTTGGTACATTAAACCGAAGAAAATGAATATTTTAATATATCAACATATCCTGACAGGGATGCACGTACAATGTACTGAATATCATCCACAATATTTACTTTCATAGAATTTTCGAAATGAAAACGTAAATATTGGGGCCCACAAACGGGACAAAATGATAACACAAATAGCAGCTTTATACAGGGTGTTTCGTCTAAAACAGGACACCTAAATTTCTCTTCAGGTTATTGTGATGCAAAAAATATTTGTTACGTAATGTGCATGGTGTCAATGGACCAAATATTTGGCACGAATATTTTTTTCCGAAGGTCATTTTTTTCGGAGTTATCAAGGTCATCGATGTTTTTTGATACATAACTACATTTTTATTTTATTGCATTGGATAACTGATCGAAAAATACATTCAGATATGTATAATAACATGACCTTGAGCTTGATCTGAAGGTAAAACTTTAATTTTGGAAAATCAAGGTCATTTCAAGGTTATTTTATTATACATATCTGAATGTATTTTTCGATCAGTTACCCGATGCAATAAAATAAATATGTAGTTATGTATCAAAGAAGAAAATCGCCGTAAGTGTTGGGCGTAAATACTAACGGAATGAATGTACGTTGTGTTTTTAGCGCGAAGAGAATTATAAAAAAAACCCTTGGTTAAAGAGGGAGCATAAAGCGTTCCGCTTCCAATTTTCCGAACAGCATATAAATATGACGATAAAGCGGCAAAGAGTCATATTTACCGACGAAAAAAGATTTAATTTGGATGGTCCAGACGGCGTAGGCTATTACTATCGTGATTTGAATGAAGAACAGCAATTTTTAATCCGTCGCCAAATGGGAGGCGGCTGTGTGATAATTTGGGCCGATATTAGATATTGGGCTAAAACAAAAATCAAATTTATAAAAGAACGAATGAATAGTGAACCGCATATTGAAAAATGATAAATGAACAACTAAACACTTATGCTGTAAGAATTGCTGCAAATAAACACATTTTACAACAAAATAATGTCGCAGTCCACGCGGCGAATGCGGTCGAGAAATACTATTCTTCAAAAATTATTCATGTTTTGGAGTGGTCAGATAGATCTCCAACCTCAACATTATTGAAAATTGTTGGGACATCTTGCCAGAGCTGTGTACCAAAATGGCAGACAATTCCAAAATATTAACGATTTAAAATGGTGCATTTTGAACGAATGGGAGAATATTAGCGAAAACAGTATTAGAAATTTGTATAAATATTTACCAAACCGAATGATTAAAGTCGTTAGCTGTAAAGGAGGTCCTACAAAATATTGAGCATTGATTTTTATCGATTAAATCTGTTATATTTCAAGTTTTTCGTTAAGTGTGCTATCACTTTGTACCTCTATATTTCGCTAATAATTCTACTTCATTCAATAAAAATCGATAAGTTAATGAAGCTTCGTTTCATTTCATTCATATATATATATATATATATATATATATATATATATTAAGAAAGACACACTAAAAATATATGTGTAAAAAAAATTGAATTTCTAATGTTTAATAAACAGAAATTACATTAATTTCAAAGTGTGCCATCTTTTCGTTCCGGAGTGTATACTGCACCAAGAACTGTAACCGTGTTCAGCTCTCATACATGTCCTCCAAAAATAGTTGCACAAAAGACCCACGTATAAACTGAACACTTTAAATCAACAAATCCTGATCGATGAATTTGATATTTTTAAAAACACGATTTGTAACTGGATTTTGGATCCTATATACAAGATACAAGTTTTCCAAGTTGATTGTAAGACACAGAAGTCGATTCAGATTACATACTGTTGCTTTCAACAAATTTTAATTTGAAAATTTCAAACAGGAATTTGTTTCTTTCTTCAACAATTCTCGAACTTTCAAGTTCGACTAATTCTTCTTTGTTTCGTCGCGAGTAAAATGAAAACGTTTTCGTGTCGCCTCACGTAAGAAGCAGCGACGCGGCGACGCGACGGCGGAACGCGTTTCTGCTTCCTAACCGCGAAAAGAGACCATTTGCAGCAAAATGTAAGCAGAAACTGTGGTTTCTGGTTTCCTGCGACCAGCTCGCCCAGATGGGAACATCGAGATATAACACCTGAGGCTACTGTAAATTTAACGGAACATAAGCGAACCTCGAGAACTTTTGGAGAGCAAGTTTCCACATACTGGCCTAATTATTTGTAGTATGATAATAACACTGAATCCTACTTGGCACGGGAAAACAGACCACAGTTCTCTACGCGATCGTTAATTCATCTTCCTTATAAAAATAATCCTACTATACTAAATAATCCAGAAAGTTTACAAACGATGCTCGTTTACTTATTTGTTAATATTTGCGTTTTCCAATAATTTGCGTCAGCCCTGAAGCCAAATCTTGTAATGGAAAGATTAGAAGAGATTTTTATTTTAAAACTGCCCTTTGAATTGGTTTTGTATAAAAGATATGTTGATGACATAATCACACGTATAAAACTTGAACAATTGAAAATTTTGTTGGATACATTTAACAGCTTTCATCAAAGATTAAAATTCGCATATGAAATGGAAAGCAATTCAAGTCTAAGCTTTCTCGGCGTGAGTGTCATTAGAACAGGAAATAGGTTAAAAACGAATTGGTTTCATAAAACTAGCTGGTCGGGTAGATATGTAAACTTCTACTCGTTTTACCCCTTGCAACATAAAGTGGGCTTAATCAAAGGTTTGATAGATAGAGCTGTCTTACTCTCTGATCCTGAATTTCGACCCAACAATTTGCTGTTAATAAAAAATGTATTAAAACACAACGGTTACTCAGAAAATTTTACGTCAAACATCGTCAAGGAACGTATTTTTGAATTATATCATTCTCTTTTGGTTGAAAACGAAAGGAAAATAGATTTAAAAGAACTAGTCTAATCAATTGGAAAAATACCGTTGTTATACCTTATGTTGAGAACATCTCAAATGACATGAAAAGGATCTTTCAAAGAGTAGGAATTCATACAATTTTCAGGATACCACATTATCTTAAAACCTTGCTTCCAACTGTTAAAGACAAGCTACCACGTTTAGAAAGTTGCAATATTGTATACTCAATACCTTGCTTGGGATGTAGTCAAGTATATTGGACAAACGTCCAGAAACTTGAAAGCCCGTAACACAGAACATAAGCACAATATTTTCTTACCTCCGCTACAATATACTGCATTGACGAAACATTCACTTGAAATGGATCATAGATTTGATTTTAAGGACGCCAAAATTATTGACAAAGAAGAAAATTTACATCAATGGGTGCTATTGGAAACTATTCATACGATTAAACATCGCAGCGTAAATCTTAGGTATAAGACACCTAAGATACATGAATATTACGCAACATTACTAAATCAGTAATGTTCTATGATGAATTTTTCCAATAAACCTTACTTTTGTCATTATCTAAAAAATTTTGAACTAGCTGTTTCTCGCATAGAATTGACTGTATGAAACTGATTCCAATAATAGTTGAACTTTAATAACGATTTACGAGTGGATTTAAGAACATACTATGACCTTTCAAATTTACCGCCTTATATCGATAGATATAACCTAGATCGTTTTCAATACGTTCTTACATCAGTGTCTTAACAACAAGCATGTCCGACTCACGTAACACACGTGCCACACAATTATTATAAATTTATTTTCCCGAAAGCAAGTGAGTGAGTTTTTATGAACAATATTTCCTTATATTCAATCATTTAATAGTTTTTGAAATAAATCTTGAAAAGGATCCAAACTATGATCGAAACGTTGATTTTGTTTGATAATTAGCAAAATTGCTTCATAATTAGTAGTAAACGATCGAACCGTTGCGCAGAAAGCATTTAAGGGGGATCTATACCCAATGAAGTAACTAGAAAGGAACTAGAATCTTACTAGATTTTGGGTCGAAACATGGGTTTACGCGCGGCGATTTTTTGTCCTTATTTGAGCGGATTTTGGACTGGGTGAGGACTCATTCTATAGAGGAAGGTTAAATCCGGCGCGCTCTGCTATTGATTTAACGAGATTATGTTTATATCTAATAATATGAGTGCCCAAAATAGAGAAAAAATCTAGAAAAATAACCGCAGATTTCAATGTATTTTCCTGTCTCAAAGAGATTTTTCTGACTGATATGATGAGCAGAGCGCGCCGTGATGAACCTTCCTCTATCAAATGAGCCTTTGTGTAGCTCAAAATATGCTCATATAAGGACAAAAAATCGCCGCGCGTGATTTCATTCACATTAGCAGAGATTTCCACATATTACGTTCATGAAGACAGAGGTTATCTCTGATGTAGAGCCAATCTAGAGCCAATTTTATTTCAGTTAGTTTAGACGAGATGGCGCCTAGTCAGAAGGACTGTCAATCAGTGCTGCGATATTGTGCAACATTTCACTGCTGTCAATGTGGAATCATAGCAAAACTGACACAGACGAGGTACATATTCTCATCGGTGGCACTAATATTAGTGCGACCTGCCCTTATAACGGCATTCGCGACGAGATGAATAGAATATGGAAATAGCAAGCAACTCCATCTCGTGTTCATTATGCAGTTGCGTGTTTATCAATGTTACCAAACTTTTTTTCTGCACAGAGGTTGATAACATTGATAAATACCCCAAAATCCGAGGGTATAGATCCCCCTTAACATTTATTGACAGCAACTACGATCGATGGAAGAAACATATTTAGCCCTGAACCCTCTGTTCTTCCTTCGTATCGACATCCAGTTGATTATTTTCCAGCGCGACCAGTACTGGTACAAAAAGGACTCGGGGAAAATGAAAAGGACGAAGGGAAAGAAAGCGCGCCATGGCCCTTTGAAGTAGATTAATCCCGGTGTGGGTCAGACGGACGGATATTGAGCTAAACGTCACACGCACCCCCTGCACAGGGCACAAGTGCGGTTGATTCAGCCCCCGTGCAGCTTCTCGTGTTCGATCCCGGATTGTTTTGATTGACAGGAACAAATACGAGTGACGTGCATCCGTGGGGACATTCTGTTATCGCGTCGGATCTTCTGCTATCGTCTCCCAAGGGTCGTTTAAGTGAAACCTCTTGATCGACTATTTTACAGCGATGCATATCCATCCCCGACTTCTCCTGGCAATTTTTCCTTGGTTTGCCAGTTAGGTTGGCAACTAAATTCGCGACCTTTCTTTTCGTAATTCTTTTATTGTATCATTATAATCTCATTCAGTGACCATTCCTTTTGAACTGTACATCACTGGAAAGCTCTGAATTTTGCGATTAATTTGATATAAAATACTCGTGCTTAAAAAGTATATATACAGTGTGTTAATTTTAACTCGAACACCTAAATGATCTCCGCTACTATTAAAAGTAAGAAAAAAATAATTAAAGAGGATGTACATGGATGGCCAGCATTTCGAGCAACTAATAAAATGAGGTGATACCTTTTCGTTTTATTACTTTTGTATTCTTCCCTGTATAAATGACTTTGTTTGAGAAAATGTGGAAATTCCGACGCAAATGCGACACAAGAATTCCACGATTTTCTTTCTACTATATCTAAAATAGATCTTCTACTACGAAACTGTTCAGTCGTTTCAAGCGCAAAAACACGCGACCGTTTAGAACGTTAACCCCTTGCCTTACAATATCGTGTCAGACTCGTGACGAATAGACTGTGAATATTTATGCATTTATAGTGTTACGTCCTAAGGTGGACGTATTATAGATTTGAATAGTTAAATTTGAATGATTGAAAAGATTAGAATCGAGATAAAATTGAGATGCAACGCAGTTTTGAACCTACCTGCATTCACCGGCTTCGGTTCGGGTAATTGAGGATTTCTTAAATTCTATGTGGCTTTGATTCTGGAATTGGTACGAAGAAATCAAAGATGGGTAAACTCTTTAAAAATGATTTGAAGTTTTGATTTGATTAAAATTTAACAAAAGTATATTGTAAACATCGAATTTTGGATACATAGAGTTATTGTTATCTTATAATAAATTGTTAGTATTTACCGTTTGCTGATCATGCTCGCTTTTTCGCTGATCTCGCTCGCTTTTTCGCTGATCTTGCTCGCTTTTTCGCTCGCAGGATGAGACAATCGTTTTAGCAACAAAGTCGAAGATGATGTTGATGGTGATGTTGATGTTGGGGTTGACGTTGGTGTTGAATCCGGCGGGTGTACACGCCTTGAACTTCTAACTTCACTGAACTTCAAAGATTGAACTCAGAATATTGACTTGAACCGAATATCGACAATGACTTGAACTTTGATGACTCTCGAACAGCGACTGAGCAAATTTGACAACCAAATTTGGCAAATTTGACAGCTTTTCAACAGTGACTGATCAAATTTAGACATAGACTGGACTGGGTTTCTTGAAGAGCCATCCCTTTTATAGATTAATCAATCCATTGTTCTGAACCTAATCTCCATGGGGTGTGTGCATCTTCAAGCATTCTTCGAAATCAGTTTTCGTATGAACCAATACCTCTTGACCGGATGAAGAGTCTTTGATTCCCTTTTATCGTTCTCTTGGCTCGATCATGTTGTCCTACACATCCTGCCAGGTAATTAGTCACCTGATTATTATTTGTCAATCTCTTATTCATTTTGAAGTATCCATCTTCACATTCTTCAGCGATGAACAGTCTTCAACGGATATTCATTCGCAATTTATATTTCAAATTGTCGCTTTATTATTTAATAATTCAACTGCGAGATTCTGGCGCTCGCTATATAATATAATATGCGACAGTTATTAACTATTAATTATTTATTAACTATAGTATTCAATATTTAATTTCACATGCAACATTATTAGAGTAAGTATAAGTATAAAAAGAAATTCAGAAATTATATGTTATACATGATTATGATTAATTACTATCGATGGCTAAACCACCGGACGTGACAATAGCAAAATTGAGAAGATGAAATTCAAAATTTACTGAAAAATTTGTAGAATTGAATATGTTAATAGAAATTAGTTTATGTTATCGGCGCACAGGTTCGATCCAAAATCAAGACAAAGTATTTTGCAATTTAAAAGATCACCTGTTGTAAACCTGACCAAATTGAAATAATGTTAGACACATTTAACAGTTTTTCACAATAGAATTCAGTTCACTCATGAAATTGAGACCAACTCAAGCCTTAGCTTTCTTGACGTTACTATAATTAGAGCCGGTAATGAATTAAAAACAAATTGGTATCACAAGTCCAGTTGGTCTGGCAGATACGTACATTTTCACTCGTTTCACCCGTTACAGCATAAGTTGGGCCTCGTCAAAGGTCTAATTGATCGTGCCATCCTACATGCGAATCCAGAATTCAGGGAAAACAATTTATCACTTATTAGAAATGTTTTGAAACGCAGTGGCTACCCCATCAACCTTATTTCAAATATCATCAAAGAGAGGATATTTGAAATATACATATAATCCTCCTTTCGTTGAAAAGCGAAAAGAAGAAAGGTTCAAAAGAACAGGCCCAATAAACTGGAAAAATACAATAGTTATTCCATACATTTAAAAAATTTCTAATGATATCAAAAGAATTTTCAGAAAGGTTGGAATTCACACGATTTATAAAATACCATTATATTTAAAAAATTGGTTTCCACCGGTCAAAGACAAATTACCACTTTCAAAAAGTCGCAACATAGTATATGCAATACCATGTAAGGGTTGCAACCAGGCATACATTGGACAGACATCACGACATTTAGACACACGGATCACTGAAATATTGATCACGCATAAACGAAATATTTTTTTGCCTCCAGCTCAACACACCGCTTTGACGAAACATTCACTTGAGTTTGACCATACGTTCGACTTTTAAAATGCCAAAATCGTAGACAGAGAACCTAATTTACAACAAAGCTTACTATTGGAAACTATTCACACGATTAAACAACAAAGCGTAAATCTTAGGTACGAAACACTTAAGATTCATGAATATTACGCAGCATTACCGAACCAGTAATGTGTATATGATGAAGTTTCCTTTCATATAACAAATTCTAAGAATTGTTCTCACCCACCAAATAAACACGCAGTGTTTTAGAATTGTTGGGTCAAATATTTTGAATGTCATTTTTTACCATAACGACAAATGGTATATAAGCAAATGTGTCTGGGTTAGGAAAGGCAGTTTTTCAATTTGTATTTACCGCCAAGTATCGATTCGAGAACTTTTCGATCACCGTGTCTGATTGGCTGATTGCCAATATACCTCGTTCCTTTGTTTTTGCACTGATTCTCTCTTAACGTTCACATGGTTCAGTTTAGTTCGTGCCAGCATGGAATTCAGTTGCAAATTTATACACTTATGAACAATTTACACATAGCAAGTACGGTGAAAAATTATGTTGTGGTTATTATTGATCTTGTGAAACACTCAGTACAATATTCAGTATTTTTCAGACGCAAAATTCTCTTGAAGATGATCCATACTTGGATCGAAACGTTGAGAAAAATCTTTTAAATTGCAAAATTGCTTTGTCTTGATTTTGGATCGAACATGTGCGCTGATTTCATAAACTAATTTCTATTAATTCATTACGATCGGCAAAACGGAATATTTTGAATTTTGAATATATTAATATACGATTTCTCCTCTATTAAAATCATTAAGGAAAGATATAACATTCAATTAAGTCTCTATTTCTTGCATAAAGATCCGCAGTCTAGTGATGAAGATTCTGAAACGGAGTCCAATAAATATGTATGCTATAAATTTCCTTTGAATCGAAATAAAACTCTATTTTGGTTTTGTTAATGTACAGCTATTGGGGAACATATAGACGTACAATAGATATAACGTTTCTACTTTTTTAGGAAATTGAGAATTACAAAAAAAGTTTTGATCACTGAAATCGTAAAATAAATCGTAAGGCAAGGCATTTTAAATAAACCTGTCGCCGAGCGTTCCTTTATCGTGGCAGTGTTTAAAAGCTGTTCGACCGGGTACTAAATCGGCAACAATGCGCAGAGCAGATTAATATTCTCTTCTCTGAAGGAGCAATGTTGCACGGCGCGTCGGTCCGGACAGTTGCAAACATTACAGAAACCGGGGGCGGGACGGTGGAGCTCGTTAGCAGTAACCGCGAGCGATTTATAATTATCGCGGTATCCCTTCGGCGAAAGAGAAACCGAAGCCAAAGTGAGAGAGCGAGAGTACGGCTTGATGAAAGCCTGACGGCACAGTTTCTCGTGTTTATCCTGAATCATTGGCGCGTACTCGATTCTCGTGACTGTCGGCCGAGAGTACATTTACCATTCCGAAATCTCCGAGTATCGCTACGCGGAACCGGGTTCTTAATCCTCTTTAAGCGGATACACGCTACCCGGACGGGTACGATAAGTCGGCTGGGGCTGTTTTCGCGTAGATTAGCCATCAAATTCGTATCGTTACGCGGTCGACCTCGGACCGGCCGTATTATCGTTACGTTCTTGAAATATAGGTATACAATTATTGTTGAAATGTATTTTATACATGAGAAATAAAATGAATCAATTGCTCCACGGAAGGAACGATCGCACAGTGCGGCCGCCTATGGACAAAAGTCGAAAATGCAACTATTCTCCGCACCTTGTTTCGTTTTACTAATTCCTTCAGAAATGTCTCTAGTGTATGAAACAAATGCCGGGAATCTAAAACTAGTACAACAAACGGCAGGAGAATCATGTTTGCATAAGTGGCAGAGAAGCTCGTTAGAGAGCTCATCGGAGAACTCACACGAGACCTGGCCCAATCAATTACTGACTTTCTGTAATCAAGAACGTTGTTTTGTGTCCTTTTTTAAATTTTGAATATGGAAGGTATCGAAGAAGGTGAGGAATATCCACTTTTCCTGTTTCATTAACCGTTAAAATAGTTCCGTAGCAATAATAAAACACTAAGTTAGAATCAAGTTTTATAGATGTTAATATCTTCAGATAAGCTTCTCTCAATTTCGGGTCAAAACATCCTGGGGTTTTGATATATTTCAATTTCACAACTATTATACTTCACAAATATGTAAACATTTCCTGCTTCAAACTGCTTTGAGAGGCTCTGTGCTTTTTTTTACCACGCTTATACGTCAAATCTTGTAATCGAATTTTAAGCATCTTCCCATAGATCAATCTTACTGAAATTTTATATACACACTTGCTTCCGTTGACAATAAAAGTAGAAAATAAAATATATAAAAAACTTTTTAACAACCACGTCCTCCATAAAATACCGAATCCAGTTAAATGATTAATAATATTTTTCGCCAAAATTTTAGGCTATTCGTTCAAAATTTCTTCTGTTATAAAATTAGTGTATACGATTAGTTATTTTATAAATATCTACTTCATAGGTATAGTCTATGGCCTATATTATGTAAATTGTTTGTGAAGTTACCTACATATTCTGTCCATTATTGTTGTTATAATGTTTATAAAATATTATTTGAAATTCAATTTTGAATGAATTTCAATGTAATTTTTGGTCGTGTTTCCTCATTTTTGTAGATGATGCATTGAAGAGCAATTTTTGTTTCTGTGAAGTTACCTACATATTCTGTCCATTATTGTTGTTATAATGTTTATAAAATATTATTTGAAATTCAATTTTGAATGAATTTCAATGTAATTTTTGGTCGTGTTTCCTCATTTTTGTAGATGATGCAAAACACTCAAAAAACTTCGGAAAAAACGGTATTTTGCGGGAAAAACTGTTAAACTCTATTCAGGCACCCTTAATATATGGTATATTCGTGATCAGCGTGAAATTTCCTATAAGAATCCGTCAAGAACAGACTTTTGTCCACTCCGACCACATAAGAACGCCGCACTGTGGATCGTGTCGATTTCAGTTTTTTTGTAAAACCGTTGTTTGCGCGTTCATGTGATCGTCCCTCAATTTTCCAAACTGTGTTTTGGATAATTGACAATTAAGGTGGAATGGAGTAAGTGCGCCCTAGTTTTTGCGAAGTGGGACTTTAAACTGATGTATTTTCAGTCTGGTATGTAAAAACTTAACGCTCTTGGTGTCAAACTCTTGCCACAGTTATTACTGATGAATAGACTGCGGATCTTTATGCATTTATGAAGAATTTGGTTGGGCGAAATATAAAACAGTAAAAGTTTTAAAAACTCAAGAATGCTGTAATTTTGATTTTAATGTAACAAAGTCGTTAAGGGATAAAATAAATTTTTATGTTATTCCCGCTTCTCACAATCAATGCAAAACATTTTTACTTTGCATAAAGATCCGCAGTCTACTGATGAATTAGTATTATGTAGGATTCTAATTTTGCTTGAAAATTATCATTTTGATAGGATATTGTACAAAGTGTCAACTAGGACTCACATGCCCCGAAAATGGGGCCAGAGCGTCTCTGAGAGTTAAAAATGCTTTCAAACCTTGTTCAAGTGCTAAGGGGCAAGGAAAGAATTATTATCAAGCCTGCTCCAAAATTCTTTTTATTGCATTAAATATATTGTTCAGTTATCCATACAGTACGAACTTACCCCACCGCGATAGTACGCACTTGCCCCGTGTAGTAAAATTTAAGGGGCAAGTGCATCTTAGTGTTTTTCTCAAAAAATTTTAAAAAAATACAGTAAAAGCGGTTTATTTAATGTACATCTACATCAATATTTCTTGTACTTACATAAAATGAGAACACAGAATATATTAATAACTTGTAAGCTATTGCACGTTCAGGGTAACCTCAAAGTTGTACGTGTACTTCGCACGTGATTGTTTGGCATGATTTAAGCGAGAAAAACACCTTTATTCTTAGGCGACATCTAGTCGAATAGTTCATACTAACTTATACTACATTAATAAATACAAGCTGGAGAAATTTCGTTCATATTATAATAAAAATAACCAATTAACGCACTTGCCCATAATCTAAGAATTATATTATCGTGAACGTGATCCAACACCGTAGTTCAACATCCTGAAAAATTCCTCTACACAAAACAGGGAAACGAACGTTCCATTCAGATCGATAAACAACGTATCCAGCGAAGAAATTTCGTGTACCGCGCCCACGATAGAAAATCGTTGCGACCAAGAAACGAGAAATTGGAACCGAGCGTGTTATTAGAACGAAAGATCGTACGCCCACGCGATCGATCTTGTTGCCTTCGATCCTTAATTGCCGAGGATAATTGCGCGGACAGGCAGTTTCTATGCTCTGTCTGGTTCACGTAGCTCTGTTTCAAGCGTTCTTGGGATTTTTCTACGGCGGATCGATTGTACCGCCGCGCCGCGCCACGTTAAAAAAACGTTCGGACGGAAAAGACGGCCGAGGGCGGGAGAAACAGAGAGCCGAAGTCACGGTTTGCTTGTTCGTCCCACGCGAGAGAGCCAATATCCAAAGCGGATACGCGATATTGCGATCAATGCCATTGGCCTATCTGGAATACGATCCCGAACGAACCAACGCAACGCAACGGACGAACGATCGTGGAACGTGTGAGAATCCCGTCGCGACGCGAAGCGACGCGTTTCGAGATCGATTACCGGAGATACACGAGCGCGGTCGCGTCCGTCACTTTTCATTCAAAAACGAGCAGAGGATCACCGAACCGTGTTAACCCCTTGTCCAGCCGGTAATCCGCCAAGACTTACCTAGACAGTGTTCCGAGCTCGGAGATTCATCGCCTCGATCGATTTACCGGGGAATCGATTTTCACGTCTCGTTCCCGAGCACTGACAAGTGCGTTGCGAAATACGATGGTCCGATGCTCCGTCCTGTTGCGATCCGAGAGATTAGAACATGGTAAATGACTTTGGGTGGTCTTCGAACACTGGTGAAGGGTTGCTGGCATGTGGAGCCAACAACGGTTCTTATACATTCTTTTTATTATTACTTATTTATAACTCCATTTCAAGCAATACCTTATGAATCGACTGCGGATGTTTATGCAATTTTTCATTTTTTTCAGGCAAATTCCAAGGAAGTGGAAATTAATAAAATCTTATTTTCAGTGGTAGTAGCCTTTGTAGGTCTGGAATAAATACAAATCGTATTCAATTCTGTGGAATTTTATATTCTTGCATTTTTTGAACATTTTTAGAGGCCATAAATGCATAAAGATCCACAGTCTACTTATGAATATTACAAGATTAACTCTCGGACAACGGACGATTTTGATAGCTACACTACCGCTCATAAGTGTTTAGGCACACCTCTTTTCATGTATTATTGGTACAGAATTATGTTTACCAAAAAACATTAGAATAAAATGAAATACTTATCTAAAATGCAGTTCAATTATACAGGGTGTTTCGTTTAAAACAGGACACCTAAATATCTCCTCTATCTCTGAAAATACAAAAAAATGTTTCTAACGTAATCTAAATGGTTTCAAAAGGCGATTTAGATGGAAGAATTGTTTTGTTCAAGGTCACTTTTCAAGGTCTTTCCGATATCCTTCCGATTAATCGCCTCCCAATGAGCACTTAACGTGATGGAATGAAGAAAATCCAATAATTTTCAATGAAAGTATCATCGTTATTTCAGTGTCACGTCCGGTGGTTCAGCCATCGCTAGTAATTGATATAATCAATCATGTATAACATATACCTTTTGAATTTCTTTTTATGCTAGCTCTAATAATGTTGTACGAGAAATTAAATATTAAATACTATTGTTGATAATCAATGTCGAACTATCGTATATTACACCACATTGCGTGCGATAGAATTAGGAAACCTCATTTTGAATTTGAATCTTTATTGAACGAAATAAATACGTAGCGAAATTTATTTCATTAAATGATTGAGTCATTTCTAAATATAAATCGCGAGCGAATATTCGTTGAAGCCTGTCCATCACTGAAGACTGCGAAGATTTTTCAGAAGAATCGATGAGCAATGAATTGTTCCTCGATCTATGAGATGCGCAGAGTAATATGATCTAGCCAAGAGAAGGATAAAAAATGCAATGCACACGATTAAGGAGAGAGTGACTGAGAAGACAGCAATTAAGAAGAAATCGATCTACGAGATTCGCAGATGTAATATGATCTAGCCAAGAGGAGGATAAAAAAAAGTGCAATGCACACAATTAAGAAGAGAGTGACTGAGAAGAAAGTGATTAAAAAGAAATCGATTAAGAGGAATTGGTGATGATGCAACCACCTAAGAACAAAGGATTGATTGATCTATAAAAGGGATGGCTCCTCATTAGGCACACAATTCAACAAGTTCAATTTATATTAACCAAATCAGTCAGTTTACCTTTTTCCTGTGTTATGTGTGTGTCGTTAGTGAAGTGAAGTTTATAACCACGAGGAAAGGAAAAGGCGGTGTTAAACCCCCCCGTGCACCAACCACCTAAACATCCTCCAATTCAGCGCAGAAGCGACAGTACCATTCAAAGCCGAAATCCACTTAGCGGTAATTACTAACAATTTATAATAAGATCTGGAGAAACATTATGTATCCGAAATTTGGTGCTTAAAATATACTTTTATTTATTTCTATTCAAAAATAAAATATCAAATCATTTTTAAAGAAATTACCCAACTTCGACTTCTACGTTCCAATTCCATGGTCACATAGATTTTAAGAAATCCTCAATTACCCGAACCGAAGCCGGTGAATGCAGGTAGGTTCAAACTGCGTTGTATCTCAATTCTAATCTATCAAATTAAACTATACAATCTGTTTGGGATTGGCTGAATGAGTCGGTAGCGTCAACGCGCCGATTTACTGCGCCGCGCCGCCCCGCTATTGGCGGACCCGCACGTAACAGCGAGATCGAGAGTCGATAAACAGCTAGCAGTAGCTTAGACCAGCACCGTCGAGCGTCGATTATGATCGATTATCGACCCCCAAAGGGGGATTCCTATTGGCGGATCGCTCTATCGATCTGCCAATCACTAGTTCGACGGTGACGGTAAACTGCCAGCTGTTCGACTCCGATCTCAACGTTCGTCAATCGTCTCTACCATTGCTCAAGATAAATGTCGCGCGTCGTCTTTGACCGGTTTTTCGCGAGTAATTCGATTCGTTAGTGCTGACTTCACGGACGCTACCCAGTGAAGATCTCTAGCAATATACCTTGTGTTTTGGTTTGTTACACCTCTCTGTTGTACATAGTTCGTTGACATTTTTTGAACGAACCCCAGTTGGGGAAATAAAGTTAGTTCTACGTGAATTTTTCTCGTTTTACCCTTCTAATCCGAAACACAATCTATAATACGTCCACCTTAGGACGTAACATCAGTAATAGTGGAATAGAAAATATGAAATCGGTCGTCTAGATTCTTGAAAATTTCAGCAGAGGATAGATAATAATCGCTATAACACATGGGAGGAAATTCGCAATTTTCCGGTGGAGGGTCAAGAACACTCGATGGCGAACATTCCCGTGGTACCTTTCTCGCCAGCCGTAAAACCTGGTTAGCTTCTGGAAGCCACGAGACACTCCCGACCAAAATGAATTTTTTTTCTTTTTCATTGCCATTAACAGGGAACACTCGAGTATCTTAAGTAATTATCAAAGGTAATTCAATGAGCGGTTAAAACCCCCGTGAAAAGGCTAGCGGCAGCCATAAGTACTAGGCGACTTTGGGGAGCAAATTAAGGGGTTGGGATCGAAGGTCCCGAAGAAAGGACAGCGGTATAAGGAGAGGAGAGAGTTGATGAAGAGAGGACAAGGCTTTGAGGACAGAACTAGAACTGGTACTGGGTCGAGGGTTGTCGTGAATGAAACCGTGAAGGAGCTTGCCTCTTATCTTTCATGTCGTACCGAACCGAACCGAAATTGTCTCGAGAGAGTTTTCCTTCTGCTAATACGGTTCTCATCGCGCTCTTCATTCTCCTCGATAGTCCATTTTCTCGAACGTCGACTGTCAATCATACAATAAACATTAACCCTTTGCACTCGGAACTATTTTGACACGAAAACTAAACGTTTCTTCTGACCTATAATATTTTCATTCTATATGATTACTAGACTGCGGATGTTTCTGCAATTTGAAATTTTTGTAGACGAATTTTAAAAAACTCAAATCAAATATAATCTTATTTTCTGTGGTAGTAGCCTTTTTACATTTAAAATAAATTAAAATCGTACTAAATTCTATCGTATATCTCAGCATTTTTTGAAGATTTTCAAAAGCCATAATTGCACAAAGATCCGGCAATCTAATGATTATTTTAATTTTATGCATATCAAACTGATGTAATTTACTCGTGCAATACTCAAATGTTTAGTAATCCAATTGATATAAAACTAGAGGGCTATTGTTGCTCGCTCGCTTCGCTCGCTTCGCGGGCTCGTGGGTAGGACTGCTCTTGCGAGAGGGTTAGTGATACGCATGGCTAGTAGGGCCTACTGATATTAATGTTTTTTATTTGGTGTGTGACTCTCCAAGAGTCACACAAAGAACTTCCCGATTCGTTACTCCTTCGCCAACATCGCTAACATCGTTTTTTTTTGTACTTTCATCGATATTCTCCCAAAATGTATTCTTGGGAGTAGAGATGATAAATTCACTGTTGCATTGGAATAACTTTCGATTATTCCAAGCGGTAACATTAGCATCAGTTAAAAAAAAATTTTGTTTTAATCTAAAAAAAAAATTTTTTTTTAATCTAAAAAGAAAATTAAGAAAAAAATTTTTTTTATGTAATTGCGTTTGGTTCTTTGGTTGAAAATTTTCGTCCTCCCTTATAAGTTGCATTGTAGAATCAACTCTTGTCGAAAAAAAACTAAAAATCTAAAAAACTACTTGACCAATATGGACCAAAATCTAATCAGCTCTAAGTTACAGCGGGGCACATCGATTGCATCATTCATCATCCTGATCGCGTTGTTACTTTTTCTGAAAACGTTATCGAAAAATTTGATTACATAGAAACGGCCATACGCACACACACACACACACACACACACACACACACACGAACATTTTGATAAAAATAGTCTAAAATGACTCCAATGACCATGAAACGTGAAGGTCTGCTAAAAAATTGATTTTCGATTTTCGGGGTAATTACAATAACTTCCCTATAAAATCGGGAAGTTAATAATTTAATAACGTCTCTTTTAGAGCATCCGAATATTAGGAAGGAATGTTAGGAAGGATGATCTCTATTCAGAGGTATTTAAAAACTACAGATAACTACAAAATAACGATACTTTTCTTTAAATGATCTGAACAGTTAGCTAGTTTTATACTCGCTTCCATCGATAAATCGAGCACCGATACTGTGTCAGCGTGTCGCTGTGCATACCTCGCACGATCGCACGAAAAATCGCTCGAAATCCACGAGAGCAACGTCGAACGATCGAATTCTCTGTTCGGAAACGGCGGCGGCGCTATAAAAAGAATCTGTCGGCTAGAGTTTCGGTATCGTTTTCCTATATGTAATTCTCGTTTCGTGGTCGGTCGCAGAGTTCCATACACGAGTTCCCGACGAAACTGTCTGTACATGCGCAATGTTTTCCCGTATGCTCGTTTCCCAGCACGCATCGGGGAACACGAATCGATGAAAGTACTTTCGGTGCGCTTCTAATGTAAGCCAAACGAATTCTGTGTGCCAAGCACGCATGAAAAGGCTCCCGACATTACTGGAACAGTTTTAATCAAAGTAAACTTCCCTCCGGGTATTCTCGACGTTGTCGTCGCCGTCGCCATCGTCTCTTTGTCCCGCGTACAAGACGAGAGGTTCCTCCTCAGTGGTTTCATTCATCCGAACCCTCGACCCAGTACCGCTCTTTATCTGTCGTCAGAAGATCGCTATCTTCATCAGTATCCTTCGTGTGTGTTACATCTCTTCCAGTCGTGTCCTTCGAGGTTCTTTCGCTTCCTGAATTTTTTCCCTCGGTTGTGCCACCGGGAAAATTTCCTTCACCTTTCTTATCCGCGCGAACGGTTCTTCAGGATGCACAATGCACAGTGTGACGAGTACAATGAGTCGCATTAATATTCGGACGCTCCCAAGAAAGCGATAACTTTTTTAACACTAAACCGAGCCTTAAAAGTAACTGCTACATGTTTTCGTTTATAAAAATGACAACATTGATTTTATGTAGACATTGTGCGGCTCCTATTATAATACGTGCTCTACTAAAGATATTTATACAATCAATTCTTATAAAATCTTTTTATTATTTCAATAATTGTAAAATAATGAATCTGGAACCGATCATTTTGACCGGTGGCGATCAGAGTTGCCATCTGCTAGTCCCGCCACACAGTGGTCCGGATCGAAGAAGTTAGTGTCATTTTGTTATAACTTTTGAACTATTAGCTCCGTTTCACACTTGAGCGGACCGTCCGCGCTCCGCGCGCGGAGCAAATTACCTGCAATGTTATGGGAGCTTTCACAGTACAGCGGACGGTCCGCGCGCGGAGCGAGCATCTATACATATAGGTACTGTGGCGGCCATGTCTTCGTTGTTACGTAAATCTACGTATAACGAGACAAACGCGCCTTTTAAATTCCGCTTAGCAAGAAGCGGATGTACCTAGTATCGCCTGTTCGTTAGAATTTCTATTTTCTTTTTTTTTATTTATAAATGAGCAGCAACAACATTAAGCAGTATAACAACATTAATCATACTTGAATAATATTGCAGGGTATATACTATCGATTGAAGCTGCATGCGGACTGCGGACGCTCCGCTTGACTGTAAAAACAGCATCGACTCGTCCGCGCTCCGCGCTCTACGGTCCGCTCAAGTGTGAAACGGGGCTTAGAGATATCGCATTGAAATTTTCACCAAAAATATTTAAAAAATAGTACTTCTTACCTAGGGATAATTAAATATTTTTCATTGATATTTTATATTAAAAAATGAATTGTTCAAATATAGTTTTTCAACCTTTTTTTACTTGTTATGAACAATAATTTTTAGTGTTGATCTTAATCTTTAACACATAAAAGAATGCTTTCCTGTGTAAAAAAAGAAATATTTTATATACATTCAGTCAATATTACCACAAATAAAAAAGTAAGCTAATAACTAATAAACATACCATAATTTGTCTTTCGTGATGATCTATGATGATCGATTGCATTTGTTAATTAATAACTCTACTGTTTCAGGATTCGGAACTTTAGGATTTCTTTTACATGTTAATCTTACAGTCAGCGGCAATATTAAGTGGACACTCTTAAAAATTGCATAACTTTTTAAAAATTGGTCGAAAGGACTTGAATTTATTAAAGATGTTAATAAGTAAACAAAAATTTATTAAGATTGCAATTGCGAGGAATCATACAAAATTTAATAAAAAATGATGTTTTGCCAACTTTTTTATCTGGGCCTGTAACGACAATTTAAAAAATGCGTTTTATAGATTTCGGTAACTTATATGGTCAACATTGCAATGAGCTACATACGTTTAAAGATGAGAGCTTAAGAGTGAATGTCGCAGATTTCATTGAATATTAATTTTTAATGTTGATGTTAATTTTGTAACACAAAAGAGTGCACTTCATCGTAAACAAAACAAAAAATAAGTAATATTAAGTGGTGTGATCAGGGCACCTCGAAGAAGAAAAGCAATTTTCTTGGTCAACAGTACTGTGTATCTCTAAATGTCTACCTTTAAGTATTCGTTCTAATCACAATTCTTGGTAAACGGCATTAATTTTTTTATTTTCGATGTTGATTGACATTTAGGAAGCAATACAAATTTGTTAGAAACTGATATGAGAAAATTGACTTTTTAGCTAAATGACACCGACTTCTTCGATCCGGACCACTGTGCGCCAGGCCCCTTATCCTTCCTGCCGACGCCAAGCTGTGCTGCGGAGCCCGCCTTTGCTTCCCCCACTTTTCCCACTAACGCTGACGCGTATCACGAGGAGCAAGCTAACGAGTGTTCCAAAAAGACCGTATGCTGATGTAAGCTGAGTGATTTAGGAAAGGTAGGCTATACTGCTATAATGAAATAAATTCAGTCGTGTATTGTTAAATAAACACAAAAGAAACACAAGCTAAGGTTTGAAAAATGTATATTTACGCCCTGCTAGTTACAGTCACTATTATCGTTTCCGCTAGTTTCTTCTTCTACAATAATATTTCTAAATTCTTGTGGTATACTTTCTTTTTTATACATATCTTGATTAAAGTTTTTTAGAAAGTTATCGCTTATAACGTAATTGTGACATTGTGTACCAGTGTTTCGAAATTCTAACTTAATTTTTCCGAGTGCAGCAACCAGAGGCGGCGCGGCGGGAGGCAGGTTCAGCGCGTTCGCCGGAACCCGGCCTCGCGTTTTGAAAGGCCCCGCGGCCTACGAAAACTCATCTCAATCTACTACGTAGATTTAATATTCGGGTGTGTGTGGAAAATGCAATCGCATAGTCCACTAATCGATGACAACTTGCTGCACACTGACATGAGTGCAACATTTTCTATCCCCTCTATGCATTAAAATATTTCGTTGCAGCGTGTTGCAGACGTTGACATTGAATGTTGACATCAAACGTTGGCACGTCTGCAACACGGATGCGGAGGACATTAGGTGTTAAGGAAATTACCCAATTAGAAATCACCGATTTTGATGAACTTTTTACAGAATGATGATACCATAAACGTAAAGGATTTGAATGTGTATTCTGGCCCCGCAATATTTTTGAACCGGGCCCCGTAAAAGGTCACGCCGGCCCTGGCAGCAACCATTTGAGGTAGCAGTCGATTGCGATATGGCGCTCATTAAAATATCTCCTAAACTAATGATTTTTTTACACAAATAGATTAATACTTTTTTGTAAAGAATATGAAGGAGCATCAGCTGATGCAATAAAAAATATATGACTCCATTTAAAAAAGCATTAATCATCTTCATATGTCCTTTACAGGTCCACCTACAAAAAAAAATATAACATCAGAATGTGTCCCTCTCAAAACCATTCAACTTCATCTGAAACATTGTTTGCTATGCGTAATAATAATGACGTAAATCTAGATGGCAAAATGTGGCGACCCAGCCTGTATATACCGGGTGTTCCAGACCACCTGTACCTTCCATTTACAATCTAGAAAATAGGTTATTTTCAAAAATTCAAAGTGTTTCTTTTATAAATCAAATGCGCTCTATCAAATGGTGATATTTTTAACTTCCGGTTTCGACCGGAAATAGACCGGAAGTTACATTGTTCAAATGGAACATGATATTTTTTATTATGGATTCGGATTCTATGCGAAAAAACTTTTGTCTGAAACATTTTTTCATAAAATGTCATTTTATATCCGTTAAGTAACCTTCAAAATGAGTCTTGGCGAAATAATGTTTTCACTTTGATACCATCGTCAGCGCCCCGCGTATCATGTTATGAGAAACTGGTGAATAACTAGGTTAATGCATCCGCTTCCGATATTCCCAGAATTCATATTTCTCAATCGCATTAATTCAGCTTACAATGTATGTATATGTGCTTGTACAGAATCTAATAAATTGAGGCAATAGCAAGTTACGAGTCCTCAGTTCTTCGTGATCGGTGTCCGCGTTTAAACGAAGGTAGATTCTAGTTTGACAAAAATATTGCAAGCGGAAACACGAATCGAATAAAATGGGTATCCTGGATCGTTACAATTACTGGAACGAAGATCTTGGTAAGTAATTCTAATTATGATTTCTTTTCGATGCACAAATGCGTCAAATATTATCAAAGTAAATTGTGGAAATAAATTTGCGACTGACTGTCGTACAACTGACCAAAATGAACATTTCGTTCGCACAGATTTGCGACATTAAATGTAACATAAAAGATAGGGAGTTGATAATAGTCGGCCAATTTCATCATCTTCACTACCACTTATCATATTTACTCGTTTTCGTCTCTTTCTGGCGAAACATTTTTAGACTACACTATATTATTTCGATAAATAAGGTACGAATAAAATGATAAGACTGATTACTAGACTGCACTCCAATTTGTTGCAATTACGTAGAAAGACTTTACTTTACAATAAAGATCCGTCGCCTATTGCATAACGATGATAATCGCTGATAATTTCAGATCCGAGGACGAAGGATCTGCCGTTGGTAGCATCGAACTATCAAATACCATTAATTCTGATCCTATATCTATATATTGTTTTGAAATGGGGACCGAATTACATGAAGGACAAAAAACCATATAATTTGAAAACTTTCATCAGGTGCTACAATGTCTACCAAGTGCTTATGAACGGGTTCATAGTCATAAGGTTCGCTCAGTTGGGTTTCTTCGACGAACCAACAAAACTCTGTATTATGCCGGATTATTCGTTTGATCCTATCCCAGTACAGGTAATTCAAAACCGTTGCAATAATGTCTCAATAAATGTGGATTTTTGTTTCAACTATGGTTTTATTATTCGTGATACTTTTCTAACAAAAACGAGACCAAGTATAACATAATTCGTAGGATGTTTGTTTGCCAATTTGGCGATTCAGTAGAACCTCGATTATTCGAACTTATGGTATCTGATTAGTAAAAATAATAAAAGATCAAGAAACAGTGATTGTACACTTAATATGTGCAAGTGATATTTTCGCATATACCGAGGCATTGCTGGGTTTTCAATTGCGCAACCTACTTTTTTCGAAATATTATTAGAGTTGACACAAATATGTAACGTAAACTCTTAAAATGTGATCAACCGCAGCTAGATGTAAACAGTCACGAGTCAAAACATTGTCATTATAATTACGGGAATCTTGCATCGTTGCATAGTTAAGTTTGTGTATACAATGGAATTTTGATTATGCTGTAAATTTCATTTTGCATAAAGTGTTACAGACTTACAGGCGGTGTATAATTGTTGAAAGTCCAACATACTACGTAGCATTAATTATCTATAAGAATCAAATATATGTGATCCATTTTCATAGGTAGCATACATGTTATATGTTGGTTGGCTGTCGAGAGTCATAGACCTGGCTGAGACATTGACATTTGTGGCCAGGAAAAAGGATAGGCAAATCTCCTTCTTGCACCTGTACCATCATGTATCAGTAATAATGTTCGGGTGGTATTGTATAAGATTCTATGCAGTACAGATGGCTGGGGTTCCACTTGTGCTAAACAGTATCGTTCACATGGTCATGTATACTTACTACTTGTTGAGTAGCTTCGGCGACAAAGTGCCGAAGATACTCCAGAAGGTGAAACCATTGATCACAATAATGCAAATGGTAAGTGCAAGTTGACGCGAAATATGTTTACGTCCTTCATTAATGCTCATAGATTGTTTTACTTAATTTCGATTTAAAGAAACAACTGCCATTTATTTTCATCATGGTACAAATGATTAATATATATAGTACTATGACTAATATGACACTATGATATATAGATATTTTATGATCAATATTGCTAATATTATGAATAAAGTTGTGGGATATATTATGAGTAATGTTAGTAATAAAGTAATATGTATACTAACTTTAGTTTATTAGCTTTATTAATATGGCTAATATTAGTCATTTGTTGTTTCTTAACTAATATTAGTTTAATAATACTAAGGATATGTATTAATGATTCTTAAAACAGATGATTCATAACTTTAAATAATTTATTTTTATCTCTGTCGCAATAGATACAATTTGTGATCCTAGTCTTACACGCTAGCGTGGCCTACCTTCCGTCTTGTCATCTACCCACGAATATGCCATCGCACATAGAAAATCTCAATCTCATAATTTATTTGATACTTTTCTACAACTTCTACCAGACTAACTACAAGACTCAACAAAAGCAGAAGAAATGAAGTGTAATAGCTTCGAAATTATTACAACATATAATAAACATATTTATATTAATATAAAATAAAGATTGTTTTCATTAATTTTAAAGAAACAGGAGTCTAATAGGAACTTTTTTCTTTATTTCTTCAATTAAAACCTTTACTCCTTGCAAAACGTGTAGAATATAAATGATTCACGTTTACAGTTTAAAGGCAGTGAGAATACGTTTGTTGAATATAGCTAAGTGTTAGACACGTTCAACGGTCTTATTCGAATGCCTAGCGCCGCGAATACCCCCCTTGACGTCTCGTCTGTAACGCGGCTATTAGATGTCACGAAGCGAGCTCGCTTGTGTGAATGTGGTGGGGTTATCCATCGATACATATAAATAGGACTCCGTACCGATTTTAAATTGATTCCGTTGTAACCTCTTTTACGAGCACACGCGAATATACATTGTCTAGCGCTTTTTCGAATCTTCGAAACCGACCGGTATCGTCGCCCCTGTGAAAAACCCGCGGTTTAAGAACAATCTCTCCTCTGCGAGAATAATTCGGGACGTGATCTTACGTGCCACGCGCACGTTGTACATAAAAATAAAGACAATTAGTGAAACCGTCACATATCGTTTGGAGACTGAGTTCGGGCTTTATAGTGTTTTACTCCTGATTCCCGAGCGTTCCCTTGATCCATTTTCCGCACTCGATCCTGTGCATAATTATTTCGCGGACTCTCAGTCACGACAAGGGTCGGTCAAACACTAAGCACTGTCACTCTTCATGAGAGAAGTTGAATAAACTTTGATTAAGATGGTCAAAACTGCCCTTAGCGCTTTTTCAATGGCTATTGAACCATTCAAAAGCTGACCAAAAAAAACCCCGTGAGTAAAATTTTGAATTAATAATAATATTTTGAATATGAATATTTGAATTATGAATAATATTTTGAATTGCATCTACAGTAGCGGACAAAAGTTTAAGACCGCTCTAAAGAAGACGATAACTTTTTTAATATTGCACTATAAGATTTGAACTTTTTTGGGAAGCTAGAGCAATTAGTTTACTAAAGGATGTGAAAAGAAATTTTTTCAAAAATTGCAATTGACCGGAATTGTTGAAAAAATACTAAAAGTTGAATTTTTAACTTTTTTATGTGAGCCTATATAGAAAATTTAAAAAATACGTTTTGTAGATCTGTGTCAATTAAACATATTCTGAAAATTCATCAAAATCGGTCGACGTTGCAACGAGCTACAAACGTTTAAAGATGGTAAGAATTGCAGATTTTCACGATTTATTGCCGAAAATCTTGATAAGAATTGTAAATTGCATAAATATCCGCAGTGTAGTGATGAGATGACAAAAAAGTCCCGGGGTAGCGCGGTACAAGAGAAGAGTATCGTCACGTCCGCCTACTACCACCTCTAACGCCACGTAGTCATCACACGTTGCATAGTATGTAGTAGGATTCCTGTAAAACTCTTAAGTTTCATGTGGCACAACGTCATTTAAATATTCTAAATAAAGATGACTATAATACAGGTGAACAAAGTTCAAATGTTATTCTGCTGCAGTCATGAAGAGTGGCAATGCTTGGCTATATTCAATAAACGTGGATCACTGATTAAGATGGTCAAAACTGCCCTTAGAGCTTTTTTAATGGCCATTGAACCATTCGAAAGCTGACCAAGAAAAACCCCTCTGAGAAAAATTTCAGCCCTCTAGCTTGCCCGTAAGGGTAGTTACGAAGTAAAATAGATTTTGCGCTTTCCGGCGCATTTTCCGGTCTCAAATGCGTTCTAAAATTCTTTAAAAAATGTGACACATTCCGGATCCTAAGGCGCATTTTTGAGAATTTTTTCAAATTTTTTTGTTACCAACTGTGGTCGTAAAAAATGAAAAACCTCAAAAAAATCGGAAAAAATATTTTTTTCTCAAAAATATGAAAACATGCTATTTTACTGTTTGGTACCCTGATAAAGTACTATAACAGGCAGTGTCGTCAATTTTTTCAGATTTTTTGTTCGGCTGCATCATTGTCAAAAACAATAAAAACCGAATTTTTTCGGCGTTTTTGCTGTGAGGAGGAAAATTACACTTGTTGGCTTTACCGTGGGCGTATATTAAGTAATTTTTAGCGTTATTACATTGAAACAAGCTATTATTTTACCTAAAAAATGTGATTTGAGAGAAAGAAAAAATGGTATTCTGTGCGATATATAAAAGAATGTTCGCAACGCTTATAACATCGTCGGTTGGCACAGCGGTTAATAGGATACCTTCGGATTGTAACTAGAAAGAGGGACTAGAATCTTACTAGATTGTGGGTCGAAACATGGGTTTGCGCGCTTCGGTTGTTTGACCTTATCGTTCATTATTTTTTTCTATGATTCTATCATTGAAACAATTGACTTGTGATAGCTAAAATATGATATAAATATTCTTGATTCAATTTTGTCTAAATGTCTTGTAAATACTGAATCGAGAGTTGTTCCTGATCTTGTTGTGGATTCATTAGAATTATTTACAATTTATAATCTTAATTTACTTCTAAACATTACTAGACTGCGCTTCTGCCGCGCATGGTCTTCCACGCGTATGTTTTTTTTTATTTTTAATTTTTTTTCCTTTTGGAAAGACTTGAAACGTTAAACATAGCTCAGTACTTGATGACAATGCATTATTAAAAATGCAAATTTAAAAAAAAGAATTTTAATATTAACCGTCACACCTCGCCGCGTGACGCTCGGTAGTACGTCATCACTATGTGTTACCACTCCGACTCATCCCCACTCCACTGACCCACTTCGCACCAAAAAAAATCAGTGCAGTGATGGTACGTAAGGCGCTCTTTTCGCGTATGCGCGACGATTCTAGCCTCAGACGGCCTCATTCAAGTACGAAGATCGGATCGCCGATCTGCCGCCACCAGCGTACCATGTCACATAGTAGAGCAGGCATGGGCAGAAATAGCACGCGTGCTAGGGAATTTAAAGGAATACCCGTGGAATACCCCCACTTCTCCCGGCCGCGCGTCTCGCTCCCCGTGGCGGCCATAGTGCTCGGAGCAACTACGGTCGCCAAGGGGATTGAGACGCGCGGCCGGCAGAAGTGGGGGTATTCCTTGAGAATCACTAGCACGCGTGCTGTTTCTTCCCATGCCTGTAGTAGAGGTAGTACGCTGTTGCGTGTAGCGCACGAGCGCCTTGGAGAAGGAAAGTAGGGACAACATTAGGTCGTAGTGGGGGCTGATGAGGCTATGGTTTAATACCACGGTACATACCACGATTCTGGCATCAGTGTTCGCGGTATGTCTTTCAGTGTCGCCAGAAATGACCAAAACTGGTCGGTTTTACCTCTCCTCCTTTTCCCCTTCCACTATCCCATTCCACCACCATGAGCACATTCCGACGTCCCCCACTAAGACCGTAGACTGTCCGTATACGTCTAGTCTGTCCGTGTGAGCTGCCTATTCGACTCGATCCGTATTGGTACGCTTGTGTGTAGCGCGTGCGCAGTAGAAGCAACGTAAGGAGCCGATGTAGGCAATAAGGACATAAGCAAAATCTGCCACGTTACAATGTATATATTATATATGGTTAAAATATTTTTATTGTCGTTTATTTTTTTCTCTCGATTGTGCTTCTTGAAACCTTGGTTTTGCTGATTATTACTTGTATGTACGTTTGTTTTAACAAACTGCGTCTATTCTGTCAAACTCAATGATTGCATAAAGTCAAACTTTTTAAAATAGTGACGCGCGACGTGTTTTTCCTGGCAACCACAGAATTATTCAAACAATGTTAATAAGGCGTGTAAACTAGGATAATGAGTAGAAGAATGAAACAGGAATTCCAGCAGACACAAAGTTGCGCGGGGCGAATATTAAGGGTGGGAAAACAGCTCGCGCGTGTATTTGTTTCACACTCACACACCGCTAGATCCAAGTATACGTACATGATTGCAAGACTTTGGTATCTGCGTAAACATGCCACGCGCGAGCCGTTTCCCCATCCTTAAAAAGTTAAAGTGACCGTTATGAAATCAATGACACACATATTGCACCCAATACAGTTTAAATGAATCGAACTTGTGCAACGCACGCGAATACATGAATATATTTTCGATCGATAGCAGTATGCAGAAGGGGGGGGGGGGCGGCGGCTGAATAATTTATTACGGATTTGATTGAGGATTTGCGAATTTCTAAAAGCGAGATGAGCAAAACAGCGGCGTGTTCTTGAACAATTATTTCTACCATGTCCTTCGATATTTATATCGTCATGCACGGATCGTTGAAATTCCAATTGGCCCCCGCTCTACAGCTTCCACGGCCATAAATTACAAGGGCCACAGACCGGCATACACATTGCTAGCATGTACCGGGCAATAAGTTGCAAATTTTGTCGGTAAGGTAGGGAGTGACGTTGAAATGGTAAAAATTTTTTTTCTAGTCGCTAAAAATCCTTTTGACAATCATCATTTTAGTAATAAAAGAACCTATTCCCAAAATTTCATCCAATTCTGAGCCCGGACGTAAACGGAAACTTCGCCCATTGTTTTAATGGAAAAATGATCTCTTTACATTCCAATGCAACGTCGTCACAATTTTTTTTAAATTAAACCTGCAACATTCCAGAATATGGGAAAAATAGAGAGTTTATGGTACGAACGCTTCTTATCCTTGAAAGAAATCATTAAAGGGTATAGCCGGATAAGCATGGGCCAGCGGCCCCCGCTCCAATTTTCCTGATTCCTGTCTTAAAACATCGTTTTGTGTCTAAAAAAACATTGTGTAAAATTTCAAATGTCTACCCCCACCGATAGGGGTGATATTGAGGTAAATTCCCCCGCACTTAAATGCAATTTGCTCTAAAACGAGAAGAGATATCGACACGGGATAAACGGCAAATAAAAGATATAGGTACACTCTATATTTCAGATTTTCTTCAGAATTTTTTGCTAATTATTTATAGTTGAAAATAATTAATTAATTTTTTGGGAATTTTTTTAACTATCTTCCCCTAGGTTGACACCTACCAAAAAATTCTAAAATATTGCTATGATTCTAACCTATTTTATAAAAAAATCTCAGAAGTGTCCGTTTGGTGGAACAGTGTCAAAAAAAATAAAGTATGCCGGCGAACGCTCGGTTTGATCAATAACGACGCAGCGACCGATTCCCCTTGCGGTGGCTAGTGACGGGAGCGAACGGGAAGTATTACAATCATACAATTAACAATTATGTTTGTTTTATAGAATATTGAAGTGCAAACAATAAAAATCGTTTAGTTTATAAATACATATAAAAAAAAGAAGAAAACAAGAAAAGTTTGAGTTGAGGAGGATTCGAACTGGAGCCTTCCAGAGCATTGAGCAGAACCTCTAACACCGTGACCATACAACATACTTGTGAGAAGCTTCTTCTTTCTGTTACTTGACAGCAACAAACTAGCTTTACACGTATTTTTCTTCTTCAATGTAAGCTATTTCCTAGAATATAATTGTTTAGACTTCCAACTGTAATCATATATTAGAAGATTTAGTCGCATTTTTACATGTATCAGCTTTTCCGTACAAGCGCCGACTTCCCGTTCGCTCCCGTCACTAGCCACCGCAAGGGGAATCGGTCGCTGCGTCGTTACTGATCAAACCGAGCGTTCGCCGGCATACTTTATTTTTTTTGACACTGTTCCACCAAACGGACACTTCTGAGATTTTTTTACAAAATAGGTTAGAATCATAGCAATATTTTAGAATTTTTTGGTAGGTGCCAACCCAGGGGAAGATAGTTTAAAAAATTCCCCAAAAATTAATTAATTATTTTCAACTATAAATAATTAGCAAAAAATTCTGAAAAAAATCTGAAATATAGAGTGTATTTATATCTTTTATTTGCCGTTTATCCCATGTCGATATCTCTTCTCGTTTTAGAGCAAATTGCATTTAAGTGCGGGGGAATTTACCTCAATATCATCCCTATCGGTGGGGGTAGACATTTGAAATTTTACACAATGTTTTTTTAGACACAAAACGATGTTTTAAGACAGGAATCAGGAAAATTGGAGCGGGGGCCGCTGGCCCATGCTTATCCGGCTATATCCTTTGCACAATTTCAAGAAAATTATGGTTTATCCCTGTGGTAAGCAACCCGCGACGTATTGTGGACCAAAAGTGGGAACATAAGACCACGTGCGGGCCGCAGCCGGCGACGAACGCAATATTAAATACTTTGTTGCGTCGCGCCGCGCTGGATTCCGGCGGGCCGCAGGCAGTTTGCTAGCGGGCCAAATGCGGCACGCGGGCAACAGGGTTGCTCATCACTGGTTTATCCAATACCACGCTCGGAAAAATTTTTTTTACCATGCTATACATCATTTCCCGTAGATTTTTTTACTCCAATTTCAAATCTACACTCAAAATTAGTGTACGATTTTGCAAAAAATTGATTTTTGTGAACAATACTAATGAAATCATTTTTTCGTAGAAATGGATTGGTAACCCACTGGTTTGAAGGTATATTGTATTCTCATATATAAAACACATTTAAAATTATCACAATGATGTATTTGAACGTTGTACTTGACGTGTATCAATTGACGTATCGCTGCGATTGTCGCTGGCACTCTTTGTAGGCTGTGTGTGACAGTAATGTAATTTAAATTAGATATCTGTTTTCCATAATTATATTTTCATTTATACAGGCAGTAAGGTAAGTATTTTATCATTTTAACTTATTTCTTCGCAACGAATTTTTGAACTACTGGTTATACCTTATTATGATCTATATTGCTAATATTATAAATAATGTTGTGGGCTATATTATGACTAATATTAGTAATAATTAGACTGCGGATCTTTGTATATTTACGGCATCTAAAAATTTTCCAAAAATGGTGGAACGTAGAATTTATTATATTTATGTAAATTGGTACGATTTTTACCTATACCAGATCCACAAAGGTTATTACCACCGAAAATAAGATTTTATCCAATTCCACTTTCTTAAAATATGCCTACAAATATTGAAAGTTGCATAAACATCCGCAGTCTAATAATAATATATACTAACTTTAGTTTATTAAGACTAACTTTATTAATATGGCAAATATTCATTTGTTGTTTCTTGATTAATATTAGTCTAATAATACTAAGGATATGTATTAATGATTCTTAAACCAGACAATTCATAACTTTAAATAATTTATTTTTATTTCTGTCATAATAGATACAACTTGTGATCATACTTTTACACTCTAGTGTGAGCTACCTTCCGTCTTGTCCTCTGCCCACGATTGTGCCACTCCTCATAGGAAATCTCGATCTCATAATTTATTTGATACTTTTCTACAACTACTACCGGACTAACTACAAGACTCAACAGAAGCAGAAGAAATGAAGTGATCCCGCTCAAAGTTTATCATTGTCATTCTTTTCATGACTGCAGTAGAATCCCCGTAGCCACGGTTTCCAATATTAACGGTAAATCGTGGAACACGGTGGACCTTCCGTAAATGCAGAAATCCTACTTGTACTATGCCGCGTGTGACATAAACAGCCTCCGTGGTAGACCGTGTGACGACTAAGTATGTTACTGCGCTCTCTACCTCGGGGCCTCTTCTTGTCATCTCACCACAATATCTCTGCTGGAACTGTAACGCGACTTAGGCAGCGATCACAGTGGCTCCGATGTCGAACGATTCAAATACAAATGTCACGAATTTCAGTGGCCTCTTTGCTGGTCAAGGTAAATTCCTTTCTAAATAAATATAACCAAGCAACATGTATTACAAAGAAAATGTGGCCACTACTGATGACAATATTGCTAATTTATTTGGTACGTTTTTTGGTTCTGTCTACCGAAACAACACTACTAATTACAATACCCCAGAAAATGGATGTAACCCCGGTATTTCTGACATTGACATAGACATTAGTGAGATTTATATTATGTTAGATGAACTTGATATCAATAAAGGGCCTGGAATAGATGGCATCCCTCCTTTATTTTTCAAAATGTGCAGCTTTATTTTATCTAGGCCACTATGGATAATTTTTAATAAATCTCTAAAGTCAGGTATATTCCCCGCACGTTGGAAAACCAGTATGGTTACGCCCATTTTCAAGAGCGGTGACAAATCTAATATTGAAAACTTTAGACCTATAAGTATCATTAGTGTTATGCCCAAAGTCTTTGAAGAAATTGTTACTAAAAAAATTATACAGTTCTGTCTCTCTCTCAATATGTGAACGCAACATGGCTTCGTGAATAAGCGATCGACAACCACAAATCTAGCAATGTACTGCAACTTTGTCTCATCAGCTTTGGATGGCAATCTACAAGTTGACACAATATTTACTGATTTCTATAAAGCTTTTGACACTGTAAATCATTCCCTTCTAATCGATAAGCTTTCTGCTTTGGGCTGTAAGGGTAATATATTGGCATGGCTAAAAAGTTACCTTAAAAACCGGCTACAAATTATACGTATACGCGGTTGCCTATCATCCCCAGTAATTGTTCTATCCGGAGTACCACAAGGCTCCCACCTGGGGCCTCTACTATTTATAATATTCATTAATGATTTAACCTCCATTTTTCAACATTGTAAATTTCTACTATTTGCTGATGATTTAAAAATCTTTAGCATCATCTCGTCCCTGGATGATGCTTCCAGATTACAGACAGACCTAGACCGTTTCTGCGACTGGTGTCACAGGAACGGTATGGATCTTAACATTAAAAAATGCCACATTATGCGGTCCTCCCGTCGTTCTGTACCTCTTATATATCCTTACCATCTAAATGACTGTATTCTCTCCTCAATAACAGATGTTAACGACTTAGGAATTCACTTCTCCTCTACCCTAAACTTTTCCAACCATTTTTATCACATTGTCAACTCCGCTTCAAGAATGCTCGGTTTCATACTTCGTTTTTCCACAGATTTTCATTCAATCCATACACTTAGGTTGCTATACATTACCCTTGTCCGTCCCCAGTTAGAATATGCTTCAACTATATGGTCTCCGAAAAGCGTTAAATATGAAAATATGCTAGAGAGAGTGCAGCATAAATTCCTCAGGTTTTGTGCATACAAGACAAACAACCCAATGCCATTATTTGATCACAATTACTCTATAATATTAAACACAGTCAACCTTGAAACATTGTCTGATCGTAGAACAGTTTCCGACCAGAGCTTTATCTTCAATTTGATTAATAATAATATAGATTGTCCCGCACTCCTGAGGCAAATCAACTTCTACGTACCTGAACGTGTGTTGAGAACGAGAGCAGGATTTCAAACGATGAAATCCAAATCCTCATATGGAACAATAAATCTATTAAATCGCATTATTGCTAACTCTAACATATTTTACAACAATATCGATTTTTTCAATGGCACGTTACAGGCATTCAAAGCAAAATTGCGCAATACTATTTGTTAATTATATCTGTATTTCTTTATTTTCGCGCGGTCCATTTTTATGTTAATTTTAGTTAAGACTTAGGTTAAGAGTTTAGGTTAAGACTTTCTTTTGTTATGTCTTTTTTTTTGTTTTTATCAGTTATACGGTAAAAACTGTATACATATGTACAAAAGGACCTCGGTCCGTATATAATAATAATAATAATAATAATAATAATAATAAATATATTTTTAAACAATATATTGCTTTGGCCATCCACCGGACATGATAAAAAGCTTCCGGAGCTCGAAAAGCGTAATTTTTGGCACAATTTCCGCCTAAGAAAGGCATTCAAAACTAAAATTCCAAAAAATATTCGAATGAAGTATTTAAGAAACGGTATTATTATCAGAAATAAAACTATTACGAATTGCAGATGAAATTTAAAATGTACCTTAAACACCTACGTACTTTGGTTTATCTTTCTTCTACAAGATATACATATGTATGTATGAACGTTTAAATGAAAATGTTTTATATCTCTGTCAGTTATGCATATATGAAAAACTCTACAAAAAAAATTTTTCAAAGTTATTTTTTCATGTTCTCAAGGTCACGGATGTTTTTTCTATTACCAACCGTTTATGCTGTATATGGATTCTTAAAGAGAAAAAAAAACGAAGTCAACGACATATCATAACGTCTATTTATGTCAAGATTTGAAAAATTCAAAATTTTCGAATTAGCTGCGCATGCATGCTTTTTCCATGATCCAATCGGCCCCAAATTTTTTCCAGATCATTTTCACAACATTTGTCACAATTCTGGGTATTGGGGTCAAAAAAATTTCCTAAATAATTTTCGTCAAGTATAGCTAAGGTCCATCCTGTACGACACTTACGTCGAGAACAGGGTTGCCATATTCAGCGGCTCATCGGCTCCTTCTGGCTCCTTCCCTCTCCTAGATGCTCCGTCAAACCTGCCTCGCTTCCCCCACTCTTACCACTACCGCTGCCGCGTGCCGCGTGGAGCATGCTACCGAGTGTCGCAGAAAAAACCGTACGCTTATACAAGCTGATATGCTTCGGAAAGGCAGGTTATACTGTAATAATGAAATAAATTTATTCGTGTAATGTTAAATAAACACAAATTAAGGTTTGAAAATCGTATATTTGCGACCTCCTAGTTACAATCATCGCTTTCGCTGTAAATTCGCTTTCGCTTCCTATAAGAACATTTACAAATTCTTGCGGTATACTTTCTTTTTTGTACATATCGCTATTAAAATTACTTATTTAAGAAGAAGACATTTATTTTTTTTTCATGTATTTTTTTTTACTTAAAGTGAAATCGTCGAATTCTAGGTACGCTTTTGTGTATAAACAAAGCAATGCCCTGACTATTTCTAACGAAGATTTTTTTAATTGTACCACATCCGAAGTATCTGATAATCCTGATTCAAATTGCGATTGTGAAATACTAGATTCCGTTTCACTGTCTGGTCTACCAGTTACTTCTATTTCAAAAAATTTAATTAATGCAGCCCATTGCTCTAATATCCTGTGTACACATTCGTATAATGCCAACCACCTGGTTCTGGATGGTTAGAGAGATATGAGAGAGCGTTTATTACGATTAATAATCGTTCAATTTTGGGACGAAATTAATAAGATGTGTGAGCCTGACGGTACAAAGCCATTTAAAAATATTTCAAATTTGGCACTGGCATGTTTATCGTTCTCACATTCAAACGCTGAAAGTGAACGATTTTTCTCTTTAGTAAGTGAAATAAAAACGCCAGATCGCAATCGACTGCAGCCTCAAATGGTTGCTGCACTCGGTAGAGTTAAATTAGAATTTAGAAACACTGGTATGCAATGTAGCAATTACATTATAAGCGACGATTTTGTACAAAATTTTAATAGTGGTATGTACAAAAAAGGAAGTATACCGCAAGAGTTTGCAAATGTTCTTATAGGAAGCGAAAGCGAATTTACCAGCGAAAGCGATGATTGTAACTAGGAGGTCGCAAATATACGCTTTTCAAACCTTAATTTGTGTTTATTTAACATTACACGAATAAATTTATTTCGTTATTGCAGTATAACCTGTCTTTCCGAAGCATATCAGCTTGTATAAGCGTACGGTTTTTTCTGCGACACTCGGTAGCATGCTCCACGCGGCACGCGGCAGCGGTAGTGGTAAGAATGGGGGAAGCGAGGCAGGTTTGACGGAACATCTAGGAGAGGGAAGGAGCCAGAAGGAGCCGATGAGCCGCTGAATATGGCAACCCTGGTCGAGAATAAACATTCGATGCGTTGAGGACTCCCTTTGACCATTGCGTCTGACGTCATCGATCTCTCAAAATGTGGTCGTCGGAAGGAATGCGAAAAGAATCCGTACAAAGACCGCCTCATTGGACAAGTGCATAAAGTTCAATCCGCCGCATTCTCACTATTCGTTCAGAAGATTACCACTACTATGTCAGGTATCAACGCACGACGTGCACCTTCTCACAACACCGTCCTGCATAACACAGCTAGCGCGTAACGCATCCGCTTTCGGTCATCCGAGAAACTCATATTTGAAGACCGTATTAATTCAAATTAAAATGCATGCGTTCTAGTTTCCGGACATATAAATTGTGGGTATAGCTAGTTGCAAGCCCTCAGTTCTTCCTACTCAGCGCCCGTGATTAAACGAAGGTGGATTCTAGTGTGATAATTATATTGCAAGCGGAGAAACGAATTCAAAAAAATGGGTATCCAGGAAATTTTAAATTATTGGAATGAAGACCTTGGTAAGTAATTCTAATTATGATTTCTTTTCGATGCACAAATACGTCAAATATTATCAAAGTAAATGACTTATCAAAGTAAATTATTGAAATAAATTTGCAGCTAACTGTCATACAACTTACCAAAATGAACATTTTGTTCGCATTGGTGTGTTACATGTGCATACGGGAAATTGTATAAAGGTACATAATTAAATGCAAAGAAAAAAATACACGAAGTTGATAATAGTTGGCCCATTTCTTCATCTTCACTGCTACTCATCATATTTACTCGTTTTCTTCTCTTTCTGGCGAGACATTTTTGGACAACACTATATTATTTCTAATAAAATGATAAAACTGATCACTAGACTGTACTCCAGTTAGTTATAATTCACGTAGAAAATATTAACTTTGAATAAAGATCAACCGCCTACTGCATAACGACGATAATCGCTGATAATTCCAGATCCGAGGACGAAAGACCTGCCGTTGATAGCATCGAACTATCAAATACCATTAATCCTGATCCTATATCTATATATAGTTTTGAAATGGGGACCGAATTACATGAAGGACAAAAAGCCATATAATTTGAAAACTTTCATCAGGTGCTACAATGTCTACCAAGTGTTTATGAACGGGTTCATAGTCATACGGTTCGCTCAGTTGGGTTTCTTCGACGAACCAACAAAACTCTGTATTATGCCGGATTATTCGTTTGATCCTATCCCAGTACAGGTAATTCAAAACCGTTGCAATAATGTCTCGATAAATGTGGATTTTTGTTTCTAACTATGTTTTTATTATTCGTGATGCTTTTCTAACAAAAACGAGACCAAGCATAACATAATTCGTAGGATGTTTGTTTGCCAATTTGGCGATTCAGTAGAACCTCGATTATTTGAACTTATGGTATCTGATTAGTAAAAATAATAAAAGATCAAGAAACAGTGATTGTACACTTAATATGTGCAAGTGATATTTTGTGCCTGATATTTTCGCACATACCGAGGCATTGCTGGTTTTCAATTGCGCAACCTACTTTTTTCAAAATATTATTAGAGTTGACACAAATATGTAACGTAGACTCTTAAAATGTGATCAACCGCAGCTAGATGTAAACGACTCGTGACTACGAGTCAAAACATTGTCATTGTAATTACGGGAATCTTGCATCGTTGCATAGTTAAGTTTATTAACTAGGACTTTATTAATTAGGACTTTGATTTTGATGTAAATTTCATTTTGCATAAAGTGTTAGTCTTACAGGCGGTGTATAATTGTTGAAAGTCCAACATACTACGTAGCATTAATTATCCATAAGAATTAAATATATGTGATCCATTTTCATAGGTAGCATACATGTAATATGTTGGTTGGCTGTCGAAGATCATCGACCTGATTGAGACAGTGACATTTGTGGTCAGGAAAAAGGATAGGCAAATCTCCTTCTTGCACCTGTACCATCATGTATCAGTAATAATGCTCGGGTGGTATTGTATAAGATTCTATGCAATACAGATGGCTGGGGTTCCATTTGTGGTAAACAGTATCGTTCACATGGTCATGTATACTTACTACTTGTTGAGTAGCTTCGGCGACAAAGCGCCGAAGATACTCCAGAAGGTGAAACCATTGATCACAATAATGCAAATGGTAAGTGGAAGTTGGCGCGAAACATTCATTCACATATCCGATCAAATATGTTTACGTCCTTAATTATTGCTCATAGATTGTTTTACTTAATTTCGATTATAAAGAAACAAGTGCCATTTATTTGCAGCATGGTACAAATGCTTAATATATCTAGTACTACGACGAATATGACACTATGATATATACATATTTTATGATCAATATTGCTAATATTATGAATAATGTTGTGGGATATATTATGAGTAATGTTAGTAATAAAGTAGTATGTATACTAACTTTAGTTTATTACGACTAACTTTATTAATATGGCTAATACTAGTCATTTGTTGTTTCTTGACTAATATTAGTTTAATAATACTAAGGATATGTATTAATGATTCTTAAAACAGATGATTCATAACTTTAAATAATTTATTTTTATCTCTGTCACAATAGATACAATTTGTGATCCTACTCTTATACTCTACTGTGGCCTACCTTCCGTCTTGTCATCTACCCTCTAATGTGCCTTCGCACATAGGAAATCTCAATCTAATAATTTATTTGATACTTTTCTACAACTTCTACCAGACTAACTACAAGACTCAACAAAAGCAGAAGAAATGAAGTGTAATAGCTTCGAAATTATTACAACATATAATAAACATATTTATATTAATATAAAATAAAGATTGTTTCCATTAATTTTAAAGAAACAGGAGGCTAATAGGAACTTCGTTCTTTATTTCTTCGATTAAAATCTTTGCTTCTTGCAAAACATGTAGAATATAAGTGATCCTCGTTTACAGTTTAAAGGCAGTGAGAATACGTTTATTGAATATAGCTAAGCATTGTCACTCTTCATGACTGCAGTAGAATAACATTTGAACAAATTCGTTGACCTGTATTATAGTCATCTTTATTTAGAATATTTAAATGACGTTGTGCCACATGAAACTTGAATTTTCTGTTAAGACTTTTACATACCTACTACTATGCAGCGTGTGATGACTACCTACGTACGTGGCGTCAGAGGTGGGGGTAGACGGACGCGATGATACACGTCTCTTGTCCCTGCGCTACCCCGGGGCTTTTTTGTCATCTCATCACTACACTGCGGGTATTTATGCAATTTGTAATTCTTATACACGAATTTTAAGAAACTCGAATCAAATAAATAGAAAATAAGTAAATATCATACTAAATTCTGTCACATGATATATCCGAGCATTTTTTGAAAATTTTCAAAAGCGTGTTACGTGCGGAAGCTTTGCCTAAAACCACGTGTTCATGCAGAAGGTCCAGCTCGCATGCCCAAATGAAGAGTTTTCCCCTTATGGGAATGTGCATACATCTGGGAAACATAGACATATCTTCCAGATTTCCAGGTTGCTCGGTGCATTCCTCTGGTTCCAACGGGAAATACAGAAGCCTCTTTTTACTTCAATATATATCAATTCAACACATTCTCTAATACGAGTATCACGTGCCGCGCCGGTCGTCGCTATCAATTACGAAAGCTCTTGCGCGTCAACGAACGCGAAACGGTGGACAACAGCTACTGGGTATCCCCCGTCAACGGAGGATCACCAACGACGTGATCTTCCCAGGACGAATGAGGATCATCGTTCTCCCTACGACGACCCAGCCTGATTCGACTGCAGCCGTCAGCGAGCAACGAAAGCAGTTCGCATAAAGAAAGCCTGCCTGTATTCACCGATCGCCATACTCAACTGTCCGATAAGTCGCTAAACATTTCCCTGCGAAGATTTGCGCCGTCACAGTTATATCTGTTCTCGTCCGCCGCGCCGTTTCGGGCGAATCTACTACCTGTAAGCGTTAAGTAGTATACGCATGTTCGCGAAAGTCGTGGTTACCAGTCAGACGTCGGACGTACGTGCCGCGTGGACAAAAGGTTGTATCGCATTTGAGCGTCCAGTAAGGGGAATGGGTCGCGGAATGATAATTTCGAGCAAGTCAGACACCGGGACAATGTAATATCTTTTTACATAAATAATATTTTTAAAGGCCCAACATATGTTAAATCTAATTTCATGACCTAAGACCTAACACAAAATTTGAATCGGTTTTAAGAAGCGTAAAATGATCTATGACTTTTTTTCCACCTAGAATGGCCATTCGGTTCACTGTGCATTGGTCAGGTATACACATCTCAATTACACGCATTCTCGCTATTTATTCAGATCACCACTACATACTACTTCAGGTGTATCGCACTGCATGATGGTGAACTTTGCTACCACCGTCAACGTCACGCGTATCATGTTATGAGAAACTGGTGAATTACTAGCTTAATGCATCCGCTTTCGATATTCCCAGAATTCATATTTCTCAATCGCATTAATTCAGCTTACAATGTATGTATATGTGCTTGTACAGAATCTAATAAATTGAGACAATAGCAAGTTACGAGTCCTCAGTTCTTCGCAGGGACTTAATACCGGTAAAATTTGTATACCGGTATCACGCCAGGGACTCAATACCGGTAAAATTTTTATACCGGTATTACAAATACCGGTAAAATTTTCATACCGGTATTACGCCGTGTGACGTAATACCGGTATAATCTGGGTAACGGTATTGGGCCAACAGAATATACCGGTAACCGATATGAAATACCGGTATTTTTCGGTTATTTTGGGAAGGGGAAACAGGACAAGAGGGATATTCCGCACGCTTCGCCCGATCCCCACTTTTCGACTCACGCGTAGCTCCTGCCGTTCATAGGAGTAGGAACAGATGTCGCTACTACATACAATGTATTTCTACGCCGACTACGCCAATGGATTCCCGTTCACCGCATCGCTCGCTCTGTCTCGCTTGTTTTTATATAATAATAAAATATATTTATCAAATGTAAGTTTTTATATGAATTTTATAATATGAATTTGGTAAAATTTTAGATAATGTTAACGAGATTTCCCGCTTACAGTCGCGAAATAATTAAGATTTATAGCTGACACTGGAAAACTGCACATAAACCAATAAACCTAGTAATATATTAATTATACATTTACCGGTAATTTTTTTCGGTTCCGTATTTCATTATTTACAACATTTAAGTATCTAATTTATGTTTCTAATTGTAAGATATTCTTATTTGCATTATCCAGTGCCGTAACGAGGGTATGAAGCGTCTGTGGCAAGTGTCTAACTTGCGCCCCCCGTAACCCAATAATGACAAAAAATAAAAAATTTTAATGTAACAAGTTCAATTTTACTAAATGTAATATATTAAATACTATTAACCTCATCAAAATGAGTTGCCCTGTATATACAATAATGTATTTGTCAAGGTATTTGTATGAATAAATAATCTATAATCTGAATAAGAACAAATTTTTGTTCATATTCAATGACGACAAAATAAAGGAAATACAAAACATAGGTATATGTTAAAATAATATAATAGAAATATAAAAAAATTCAGCATATTTTATAAAGTAATTGTTCTCGTTTTTTCATTTGCAAATGCATCTATTATATCGTCATAATTTAATGTTTTCGCAACATCTTTATCAATTGATATTATAGACATGTTTGTTAATCGCTCTTGTCCAATAGAATAACGTAGGTACGATTTTACAATTTTTAATTTGCTAAACGAACGTTTGCAGGAAGCTGTTGTTACAGGCATTGTTATGAATATCCTTAATTCTACGTCTAGAGTTGGATACGTGTTTTATAATGAGAGTTCGTAATTTTTTTGCAAGATTTGAAACGCATCCAAGCGACCCTCAACCGGGTCGGTATTCTTTGTTTTGTGCCCCAAACCTAGTTGCGCCCGTGCCGGGCGCCTCTTTCGCCACGCCCTCGTTACGGCACTGGATAATGCAAATAAGAATATCTTACAATTAGAAATATAAATTAGATACTAAAAAGTTGTAAATAATGAAATACGGAACCGAAAAAAATTACCGGTAAATGTATAATTAATATATTACTAGTTTTATTGGTTTATGTGCAGTTTTCCCGTGTCAGATATAAATCTTAATTGTTTCGCGACTGTAAGCGGGAAATCTCGTTAACATTATCTAAAATTTTACCAAATTCATATTATAAAATTCATATAAAAACTTACATTTGATAAATATATTTTATTATTATATAAAAACAAGCGAGACAGAGCGAGCGATGCGGTGAACGGGAATCCATTGGCGTAGTCGGCGTAGAAATACATTGTATGTAGTAGCGACATCTGTTCCTACTCCTATGAACGGCAGGAGCTACGCGTGAGTTGAAAAGTGGGGATCGGGCGAAGCATGCGGAATATCCCTCTTGTCCCTTTTCCCCTTCCCAAATAACCGAAAAATACCGGTATTACACCGGCATCGTACCGGTATTTTACGTACCGGCATTGTACGTACCGGTATGAATTCGAGAATGCAACTATACCGGTATACGTCATACCGGTATATGAAAATACCGGTATGACGTCATACCGGTATTCCGATATTTCGGTTCTATAACGGTTAGGAAGAAATAACCGAAAAATACCGGTATCATACCGGTATTTTACGTACCGGTATAAGTCCCTGGTTCTTCGTGATCGGTGTCCGCGTTTAAACGAAGGTAGATTCTAGTTTGACAAAAATATTGCAAGCGGAAACACGAATCGAATAAAATGGGTATCCTGGATCTTTACAATTACTGGAACGAAGGTTTTGGTAAGTAATTCTAATTATGATTTCTTTTCTTTATATTATTAAAGTAAATGACTCATCAAAGTAAATGATTGAAATAAATTTGCAGCTGACTGTCGTACAACTGACCAAAATGAACATTTCGTTCGCATAGGTGTGCGACATTAAATGTAACATAAAAGATACGAAGTTGATAATAGTTGGCACATTTCCTCATATTCACTACTACTTATCATATGTATTCGTTCTCTTGACTTTCTGGCGAAACATTTTTAGACTACACCATATTATTTCGAAAAATAACGTACGAATAAAATGATAAGACTGATTACCAGACTTCACTCCAATTTGTTGTAATTACGTAGAAAAAGTTTACCTTGCATAAAGATCCGTCGCCTATTGCAATAACGATGATAATCGCTCATAATTTCAGATCCGAGGACGAAGGATCTGCCGTTGATAGCATCGAACTATCAAATACCATTAATTCTGATCCTATATCTATACAGGATGAATTCGATAAAGCAGGACACCTAAATATCTCCGTTACTTTTCGTTGTACAAAAAAGCTTCGTAGGACAAAGTTACACTGTTTGAAGGGCCACATATAACGGTGTAAGGGAAAAAAAATTTCAGGTCATTTTTATGAGATTTCAAGGTTATCGATGTTTTTTTAAATGGAATGAGGTATTTTTTAATACAACAATCGATGCAGCTGGACATTCTCTATAAAAAAGTACTAACCTATGTATGTCGCAAAGTTAGTAGTTCAGGAGATATTTCAATTTAAATATCTCAAAAATACCATTACTGTCGTGCTAAGATGTTACACAAGTAAGTAGACACTAACGTCTTAGTACGACAGTAATGGTATTTTGGAGTTATTTAAATTGAAATATCTCCTGAACTACTAACTTTTCGACATACATAGGTTAGTACTTTTTTATAGAGAATGTCCAGCTGCATCGATTGTTGTATTAAAAAATACCTCATTCCATTTAAAAAAACATCGATAACCTTGAAATCTCATAAAAATGACCTGAAATTTTTTTTCCCTTACACCGTTATATGTGGCCCTTCAAACAGTGTAACTTTGTCTTACGAAGTTTTTTTGTACAACGAAAAGTAACGGAGATATTTAGGTGTCCTGCTTTATCGAATTCACCCTGTATATTGTTTTGAAATGGGGACCGAATTACATGAAGGACAAAAAGCCGTACAACTTGAAAACTTTCATCAGGTGCTACAATGTCTACCAAGTGTTTATGAACGGGTTCATAGTCATAAGGTTCGCTCAGTTGGGTTTTTTCGACGAACCAACAAAACTTTGTATTATGCCGGATTATTCGTTTGATCCTATCCCAGTACAGGTAATTCAAAACCGTTACAACAACAAAACAGGACACCTAAATATCGCTTCAGGTTATTGTGATGCAAAAAATATTTGTTACGTAATGTGCATGTCATCAATGGACCAAATATCTGGCATGAATATTTTTTTCCAAGAGATCATTTTTTCGGAGTAATCAAGGTCATCGATGTTTTTTCATGCATAACTACATATTTATTTTATTGCATCGGGTAACTGATCGAACAATACATTCAGATATGTATAATAACATAACCTTGAAATGACCTTGATCTTCGAAAATTAAAGTTTTACCTTCAGATCAAGCTCAAGGTCATGTTATTATACATATTTGAATTTATTTTTCGATCATATATCCGATGCAATAAAATAAAAATGTAGTTATGTATCAAAAAACATCGATGATCTTGATAACTCCGAAAAAAATGACCTTCGGAAAAAAATATTCGTGCCAGATATTTGGTCCATTGACACCATGCACATTACGTAACAAATATTTTTGCATCACAATAACCTGAAGAGACATTTAGGTGTCCGTTTTTTAGACGAAACACCCTGTATGTGCAAGTGATATTTTGTGCCTGAAATTTTCGCGTATACTGAGTCATCGCTGCGTTTCCAATTGTGCAACCTACATTTTTCGGAATATTATTCGTTTTGACACAAATATGTAACGTAAACTCTTGAAATGTGATGCCAGATGTAAACAGTCACGTGTCAGAACATTGTCATTATAATTATGGGAATCTTGCATCGTTAAGTTTGTGTATGCAGTTGGATTTTGATTTTGATATAAATTTTATTTTGCATGAAGTGTTACAGTCTTACAGACCGTGTATAATTGTTGGAAGTCTCGCATACTACGTGGTATTAATTATCCGTAACAATTAAATAAATGTGATCCATTTTCACAGATATCGTATACATTATATATTGGTTTTCTGTCGAGGCTCATCGACCTGATTGAGACAGTGACATTTGTGCTCAGGAAAAAGGATAGGCAGGTCTCCTTCTTGCACGTGTACCATCATCTATCAGTAGTATCTCTCGCGTGGTATTATCAAAGATTCTATGCAGTACAGATGGTCGGAGTTGCACTTGTGTTAAACAGTGCCGTTCACGTGGTCATGTATACTTACTACTTGTTGAGTAGCTTCGGCGACAAAGCGCCGAAGATACTGCAGAAGGTGAAACCATTAACCACAATAATGCAAATAGTAAGTGGATGTTGACGTCAAATATTCATTAACACATCAAATATATAACGGATCAAATATGTTTTTGTTTTTAATTCATGCTTATAGATCATTTGACTTTATTTCGATTTAAAGAAACAAGTGCCATTTATTTGCAGCATGGTACAAATGGTTACTATACAGGGTGAACATTATACATATAGCGTTACAGACGAACATTTCTATCGAATATCTACACGCAAAAATGTTTCAGATGAAAGTTATGCAGTACCGAGGGGGACATCATGTGGTGGGTAGGGTGTGCTAGTAATCGAAATTTCGGGTATCCGAGCCTCGGGTCAAGTCGGGCAATGATCGGGTCGGGTTCGGGCTGAGATCCCGAAAGTTTATAAAGTTCGGGTACTCGAAGTTAAAGTTGGGGCAAGTCTGTAATTAAAGCAGAGATAAATAACTCTATGCATATTAATCCTGTGCACTCCGTTTTCGCCGATAATGCGATATTTGAAATATAATCTTTAAAACCACTGTCGCTGCTATGGCGACACGACTGTTTTGCTTACTAATATAGTGCTGGAGTTGTTGGTGTACTATATCATATGAATCACTAGGCTGGAGTGCTAAGGGTTAAGATGTCCAATCATCGATTGTACCCGAAATCGCGGGTACCCGGACTTTATAAACTTTCGGGATCCCGACCCGACCCGACCCGATCCCAAAATTTCGGGTACTCGCACACCCCTAGTGGTGGGATTTTTATTTTTCCTGATGGACACTCCAAGGTGAGGAGAAGATTACCTTCATTTTTCAAAATGGGAAAACCTACTTTCTGTATCATGAATCGAATGATTATCGAATTCTGAGTAAAAATGTATTGACTTCCATATGTCTTAAATCTAATAGTTAACGAGATATTATCGAAACAATCTCCTTTCTTCTTTGGATAATATCTCGTTAACTGTTAGGTTTAGGACATATGAAGGTCAACACTTTTATACTCAGAATTTGATACGCTATCGATCTATGGTATAAAAAATGGGACATTCCATATAAAACTAGAGGGCTATTGTTGCTCGCTCGCTTCGCTCGCTCGCGAGTAGGGTTGTTTTTGCTCGCTCGCTTCGCGAGCTCGCGGGTAGGACTGCTCTTGCGAGAGGGTTAGTGATACGCATGGCTAGTAGGGCCTACTGACATTAATGTTTTTTATTTGGTGTGTGACTCTCCAAGAGTCACACAAAGAACTTCTCGATTCGTTACTCCTTCGCCAACATCGCTAACATCGTTTTTTTTTGTACTTTCATCGATATTCTCCCAAAATGTATTCTTGGGAGTAGAGATGATAAATTCACTGTTGCATTGGAATAACTTTCGATTATTCCAAGCGGTAACATTAGCATCAGTTAAAAAAAAATTTTTTTTAATCTAAAAAAAAATTTTTTTTTAATCTAAAAAAAATTAAGAAAAACATTTTTTTTATGTAATTGCGTTTGGTTCTTTGGTGGAAAATTTTCGTCCTCCCTTATAAATTGCATTGTAGAATCAACTCCTTTCGAAAAAAAACTAAAAATCTAAAAAACTACTTGACCAATATGGACCAAAATCTAATCAGCTCTAAGTTACGACGGGGCACATCGATTGCATCATTCATCATCCTGATCGCGTTGTTACTTTTTCTGAAAACGTTAACGAAAAATTTGATTACATAGAAACGGCCATACGCACACACACACACACACACACACACACACACACACACACACACACACGAACATTTTGATAAAAATGGTCTAAAATGACCACAATGACCATGAAACGTGAAGATCTGCTAAAAAATCGGTTTTCGATTTTCGGGGTAATTACAGTAACTTCCCTATGAATCGGGAAGTTAAAAAGAAAGTTGACCTTCACCTAACCATGGAGTGTCCCCCTCGTCATGTCCCCCTCGGTACTGAACAACTTTCATCCCAAATATTTTTGCGAATAATCAATATTTTTGGAAATATTCGTCTGTAACGCTTTATAATGGTCACCCTGTATCTAGTACTACGAGTAATACTATCATATGTACATATATGTATTATGATCTATATTGCTAATATTATGGATAATGTTGTGGACTATTTTATGACTGATATTAGTAATAATTAGACTGCGGATCTTTAAGCATTTATGCCATCTGAAAATTTTCCAAAAATGCTGAAACGTATAATTGAATAGAATTTGGTACGATTTTTACTTATTCCAAATCTATAAAGGCTACTACTACCTGAAAATAAAATTTTATTTAATTCCACTTTCTTAAAATTTGCCTACAAAAAATGAAAATTGCATAAACGTCCGCAGTCTAGTAATAATATATACTAACTTTAGTTTATTATGACTCATTTTATTAATATGACAAATATTCATTTGTTGTGTCTTGATCAATATCAGTCTAATAATACTAAGGATATGTATTAATGATTCTTAACTTTAAATGATTTATTTTTATTTCTGTCACAATAGATACAACTTGTGATCATACTTTTACACACTAGTGTGAGCTACCTTCCGTCTTGTCCTCTGCCCACGATTGTGCCAATCCTCATAGGAAATCTCAATCTCATAATTTATTTGATACTTTTCTACAACTTCTACCAGACTAACTACAAGACTCAGCAGAAGCAGAAGAAATGAAGTGTAATGGCTTCGAAATTATTACAACGTTTAATAAACATATTTATATTAATGTAAAATAAAAATTGTTTCCATTAATTTTAAAGAAACAGGGGGCTAATAGGAATTTCGTTCTTTATTTCTTCAATTAAAACCTTTACTCCTTGCAAAACGTGTAGAATTAAGTGATCCGCGCTCACAGTTTAGCATTGTCTTTTCCCCTTTGAACTTTGTTCACCTGTATTATAGTCATCTTTATTTAGGATATTTAAATGATGTTGTGTCACATGAAACTTGAATTTTCTCTAATACTTAACAGGAATCCTACTAAATACTGTGCAGCCCGTGACGTAAACAGCGTGTGATGATTACGTAAGCGTCAGAGGTGAGGGTGAGAGTAGACGGACGTGACGATAAACCTCTCTTGTCCCTGCGCTTCCCCGGGGCTTTTTTGTCATTTCATCTCTTCACTGCGGATATGTATGCAATTTGCAATTCTTATACACGACTTTTAAGAAACTCGAATCAAATGAAATCTTATTTTCTGTGTGTAGTAGTAGCCTTCTCTATCTGAAATAAATTAAAATCGTACCAGATGCTGTTACATCTTATATCCTTGTTACGAGCCAGGGCCACGAGCAGCACGAGTGAATATGATCTCAATTTGTTACTTAAGATACACGGACGAACCCAATGCGAAATTGAGGCGCCGCACAGTGGGCCAGATCGACGCGCTAGCTGTTCATGGGCCAAAAAATCAAAGTCCTCATATCGATTTTTAACGAATGTACAATGTTTCTTAAATGTCCATTAAATTCGAAAACGATAATATTAATTAAAGTTATTAAAAACTCTCGTCACAATAAGCGTTCAAAGATCAAATTTTTAATTTCCCGATTTTATAGGGAAGTTATTGTAATTACCCCGAAAATCGAAAATCGATTTTTTAGCAGATCTTCACGTTTTATGGTCATTGGAGTCATTTTAGACTATTTTTGTCAAAATGTTCGTATGTGTGTGTGTGTGTGTGTGCGTATGGCCGTTTCTATGTAATCAAATTTTTCGTTAACGTTTTCAGAAAAAGTAACAACGCGATCAGGATGATGAATGATGCAATCGATGTGCCCCGCTGTAACTTAGAGCTGATTAGATTTTGGTCCATATTGGTCAAGTAGTTTTTTAGATTTTTACTTTTTTTTCGAAAAGAGTTGATTCTACAATGCAATTTATAAGGGAGGACGAAAATTTTCCACCAAACAACCAAACGCAATTACATAAAAAATTGTTTTAATTTTTTTTTTAGATTTAAGAAAATTTTTTTTTTTTTAACTGATGCTAATGTTACCGCTTGGAATAATCGAAAGTTATTCCAATGCAAGAGTGAATTTATCATCTCTATTCCCAAGAATACATTTTGGGAGAATATCGATGAAAGTTCCAAAAAAGAAATGATGTTAGCGATGTTGGCGAAGGAGTAACGAATCGGGAAGTTCTTTGTGTGACTTTTGGAGAGTCACACACCAAATAAAAAACATTAATAGCAGTAGGCCCTACTAGCCATGCGTATCACTAACCCTCTCGCAAGAGCAGTCCTACCCGCGAGCTCGCGAAGCGAGCGAGCAACAATAGCCCTCTAGTTTCAGATACGATTTATCACTGAAAAAATTCCTTTTCTTCATAACGGTGTCCTGGAAAACCTACTGAAGATTCAGTGGCCAATTGTTTTTTATATGAAGTATGTATATCTATGTTAAGAACGCACCAGGAACTAAACATTATTATTCATAATTTATTATAAAAAAAAATATTTAGTCTACTAAGGAAAATCGTCAAAGTTTTTCACATTTGACAAGGGATAAAGTTGTCATTCGTGTCGATTCGTGTGTCCTAACAAAGTGCAACATTTTCGGCAAGATCTCCTCTAGAAGATCGTGCAAAATTCAGATCCTGCCTAATCCTGCTTCCGAAGTCATGTATTTTAAAGCGTCGCGTGACACGCAATTCCGCGGTGAGACGCGTTGCACGAGTCGCGTTGCACGAGTCGCGTTGCACCAGTCGCATTGACGACCACTCAGCGGCTCTTAAGAATGTAAAGACCTAACCGAGACCTATATCTTATGAATTTTTTAGATTATATGACCATTGATAAACATTCGAACTTCTTGCTAGCTTATTTGAATCATTTGTATTTGAGAGATCATAGTAATAGCATCGTAGTATAGCATCACAGCAGTTTCTCCATATTTGAACCTGTATTTTACCTTTGTTAAGAGAAATTATAGTATACTTTTTTGTTTATTAATAGATAAATACAGTCACAAGCAGAAAATCCGTATGATCAATTGATTGTAGTCAGTAACTTTGTAAAATATAATACTTAATCTTGTTTGAATATTTGCGATTCTTTAAATAAGACAATAATAACACGTTTTTGTTATTTTATTAAATGTAATAAACTTCATTCATTCAAAAATGATGGATTACTCTTGTTTGAATGCCTGAATAGCCAGTTTTTAATTATTATTCATTATTCACACGATTTTTCAGACATTTCCGGTGGTGTGACAGAAAAATGTTTCCTACAAAAAGTAATTAGTACACATTCTTTTACAAATCTCAACACAAAAAAATTAAAAAAAAATTTTTTTTCTAATCAAAAATTGTGGTCACCTTCATTATTTATTTATAACTATATAGTTTTTATTCAATAATGTTATAGCTGACGCCAAGACGAATCCAAATAATGGTGAAATAGGCGAGAACAGCTAGCGCGGCGATCTGGCCCACTGTACGCTGCGCGCCGCTGCGCTGGGACGTTGGATGAGAGCACAGACGAATGATGTGAGATCTGATGTGAGATGAGGGAGTCGCTAGGATTGTTAGTAGGCCTCGTAACTGGAATAATTTAATTGATATAATCCGAGCGGTAAGATTGTATCGTGCGGGGACGTTCAATTACTCGATAAGGATATTGGACAATAATTATGGGTTTAATGAATTTGCGCGAATTACCAAAGAAGAATTGTATTACAATTGTGTAATTGTCGCGAACGGATTGGAATAAGAGTGTAGAGAATTGAAAGAAGATATTACCTAACTAGGATACACGGTGTTGACGCACTGGCAATGCGGGGGACATGGAGAAACTTTATCACTGCCTAATAGATTTTATACCGGACTCGCGAATCTACACGGTTAACTTTGATGCGAAGGGGAACTTTAGCACAATCTCACTGGTAGTTGACTTTCCGAGATGCAGCATGACGCGACGCGATTCGTGACTACGATAGTACTAGAGATGGCGTTCAAAATCACTCACGGTGATTTATTACAGTGATCGCAAAATCACGGTCACGGACGTGATTTTTCACGATCACGACTGTGATCTTAATTTTTTTATCTCGAGTCATAGTAATTCTTCATCTTTGAGTTAAAAAATTGTATTATTTATGTAATTAGTGGAAAGGTATAGACAATTTCTTATTTAAATTTCTATACTAGACAATAATGATAATTCGTGGTATGAATAATGATAATTCTTAGGTCGTCATTATTTTACGATCACGACTCACAGTGGGCTGGATCGAAAAATTTAGGGACATTTTGTTATTACTCTTGAACCATAAGAGATATCGGGATAAAATTTGCACTAAAATTCATGAAAAAATAGTCGATTTTAATTGTAAACAAATAAAATTTTTTCTATTTTGTTAAACAATAATTGTTAATTAATTTTCATTGATTTTTTGTATTAAAATAAAATTGTTTAAGTATAATCTTCCAAACTATGTTTTACTTACTAAATATGTATTTTATATTTACATTTCATACATGTAATGTTTCATAGAATACGTAAAATATAAATTCGAGAAATCTTTTTATAATCAACGCATACAAAATGTATCGAAGAGGTAAAAACGCCTCAGAAGCGTGTCAAAAGATATTTTTTATAATAATTTATAATAATTATAAATAATTTTTCAATTTAATTGTTTTAAAATCATGTCTATTCTATATATTACGACCTTTGTTATTTCGCATTGTTTCATGTATGTGCTGTGTGTTTATAAAAGATAAAAATATCAACAAAAATATAAGAAATATAAAAGATAAGTCAATTAATCTTACCAAAACGTTTTTAAATTGATGTTAACAGGTAAACTTTTGGTCAGTTTGTTTAGTTTAATTAATTATTAAATCTGCAGCTTCTGGATATCTGCAGGCATAAAACGTTTAAATATGTAAAAGTTCTCTCAATATGGATCACTGTGGTCTCACCAAAGATTTTGTTACAACTAAATGCAGACAGAACGGTGGACCTTAGTCGAAACATTATCTGCAGCATAGCATAAACATCTCGTGTCCCGATAATCTAAACAGTTTGCTAGAAGAGTCTCTCAATTGTTAACTATGATTCAATGACAGATATACTTACTCAAAAACAGTGATGCTCACTAAGAAAAACTAAGAAACTAAGAAACTCTTAGTCCAGTTATATTATTACCGTTCATTATATTTTTAACAATAAAATTAGTAGATTACTTATATTATTGCTAAAAATTACATACTTGTTTTAGGTAGGTATGAACTGTTAATGCAATTGCAAAAATATTCATATTTGGATGGTATTTAAGTACTATATGTGAGTTGCTTTCCGTCAGGTGACACGTCCCGATAACTTTAAACTGTCATAATTTCCAAGATCGGATCGGTTCGGATATGATTTTTGTGGGGATATGTAGAAGAAGATCTAATGAAAATGATCTGATTTATCCGATTAGGTCCAGTTAGGTCCTCTAAAAGATACACCTTGCAAATTCTAAGAAAGTATATAGATTTTATTAATTTCATTAAATATTAATTTTTAATACATTGCGAGCAACCATTCTCAATTAACAGCGTTAATTGTTACCGCAAAGGACTGTTTTTCATTTACACAAAAGACCCAGAAGAAATATTGTTGGTGTGCAACGATTGCCACTTCCATAACTGTAGGTTTAAGGGGCGGTTTACAGTCCTTAGGTATAAGCGACCCTTGCAGAAAAGAAAAGGCGAGGACCGAAGTCAGTCTCAAGGAAACCGTCGAAGGTAGCACGTCGTCACATTTCTGTAAAGAACCAGTATCTGTATTTTTAGTCATAAAGTTATATGTACTTAACTTCACGTATCTTTAACACTGTACACGCGATATTGTAGGATTCCACTACGTTAATAAAACCTAACAGGTTATGGGCCCAGGATCCAGTGTTTTAAAGTGTGTGAACTAGTTGTGTGCAGACTAAATACAATTAAGGACATTGACATTTCTGTTAGAGAAACATAAAGTGAAATTATGGCAGACAGTGCGGGATTTCGTTTCGCTATACAGAAATTGAATGGTGAAAACTACCCAGTATGGAGCTACAGAGTGGAACTCCTACTGATCAAGGACAATTTGTGGGACGTGATCAAGACAACGCCGGCTACAGTGGATGCTGCATGGTCAAAAAGGGATGACCAAGCGCGTGCTACCATTGGATTGTTGGTAGAAGACAACCAATTGCAGCATATAAGGACCGCTAGGACAGCACGAGACGCATGGAATGCATTGAAGGAATATCACCAGAAAGCTACTTTAACAAGTAAGGTATTTTTGTTAAAACGAGCATGCAGGATGGTGCTAAAGGAAGGAGGTGATATGGAAGAGCATATTACGACATTTTCAAACTATGTCAATCAGCTGGCAGCTCTCGGACAAGTGCTACCTGACAATCTCGTAGCAGCAATTCTATTAGGGAGTCTACCAGAATCATACGAGACTTTAGTAGCGGCATTAGAAAGCAGATCGGAATGCGAACTCAGTACTCAGTTTGTGAAAAGCAAACTAATAGATGAGTATAGAAGACGTAAGGGCTCAAGGGACACACGAGAAAATGCTGAAGAAGCAGCTATGAAGACGGCATTCATGGGCAACAGCGGTGCGCAACCGAAGAAAAATTGTTTCTTCTGTAAGAAGCCTGGACATTTCAAAAGTGAATGCACAAAGTATAAGGTTTGGAAGACCAAACAAGAAAAGGCCAATAAAGCGTCCGATGAAAAATCTTCTACAGATTACTGCTTTTACATGAAGGACGGAACATCGAAAGAAGCATGTTTCGAGGCGAAGACAATAAAAAGAAAAATGAATTCTTGGATTGTCGACTCCGGCGCAACGAGCCACATGGCAACATCGAGGGACTTCTTCAAGGATTTCGATTCTGGCAGGAAGGGACACGTTTGTCTCGCGGACGAAGAAAAAACAGCTAAAGTTGAAGGCATCGGTTCAGGAATAATTCGGTACGCTGCGGACTCGGAGAAAGTTGGGGAAATCCCAATACAGGATGTGCTTTACGTTCCGACCCTAGGCTGTAACCTATTGTCTGTAAAAAGATTAACTAGAGACGGGTATAAACTCGACTTCGAGAGGGAACAGTGCCGAATCCTCAAGGACGGGAAACTACAGGCAACGGCAAGACTGTCTCCAGACCTATACAAATTAGAAACGGTCGAAAGGGTCTACGCGGTCAATGAGGTCATAAATTCGGGACATACAGATAACTGTCAACATTCATGGCATCGGCGTTTTGGACACCGTGATCCGGTCGCTATCAAGGAAATGGCTGAAAAAGGTCTAGCGACAGGCATCCAGGTAAAAGACTGTAAAACACGCGAGACCTGCGAATGTTGTATAAAGGGCAAAATGGCACGGATACCGTTTCCCAAGGAATCAACCAACAGGAGTGAATCAATTCTGGACCTGATTCACACAGACGTTTGCGGACCAATGCAAACCGTAACTCCAGGTAACAGGAAATATATTTTATCGATCATTGATGATTTCTCAAGATATTCTCATATTTATCTGATGAGTTACAAAAGTGAAGCTGCAAGATTTATCAAGGAATTTGTAGAAACGGTAAAAACTAAATTCAACAAAAAACCTAAAGTTATAAGGTCAGATCGAGGAAGGGAGTATATAAACGACGATCTGCAGTCATATTTAAGGAAGGAAGGTATTCGATCCCAATTTACAGCTGCATATTCACCACAACAAAACGGAGTTGCAGAAAGAAAAAATAGGTCATTGCTGGAAATGGCAAGATGTTTGCTGCTGGATGCACATATGGAAAAGAAGTATTGGGGTGAAGCAGTATGTACCGCAAACTATTTACAAAATAGGTTGCCTACAAAAGCAACAGGGAGAACTCCATACGAACTATGGTTTCGTACAAAACCAGACGTGAGCAATTTGCACATTTTTGGCTGCGAGGCATATGTGCACATCCATAAAGAACAGCGAAGAAAATTAGACGATAAGGCAGAAAAGTTTACTTTTGTAGGATACTCGGAAGAATCAAAGGCGTATCGACTGTTGGATATCCAAACTAACCGGATTAAAATTAGTCGAGATGTGATTTTTCTTGACAGAATTCGCGAAAAGGGAGTAAATAGCAATAAGTCACTGCACGATGAAGTTATTTTCCAAAGGACTAATCAGGAAGCCGTGCAAGAAGATGTCATCGAGGAAGAGTCATCAACAGAAGATGTCATCGAGGAGGAATCGTCAACAGAAGACAACACGGAGGATACTTTCTACTCTGAAGATGAAACAGATAGCAATTTTGACGTCAATATACCAAATATAGAGGAAAATCAGACGCAGCGCAGACATTCTGAAAGGACAAACAGAGGTGTGCCACCAGACAGGTACATGGCCGCATCACTAAAGGTAATGTTAAATGAAGGCAGTGAACCCCGAAATTTCAAAGAGGCTTTATCGGGATCACTTAAAGACAAATGGAAGAATGCCATGGAAGAGGAAATGAAATCATTAGAAGACAATGGGACGTGGGACATTGTGCCCAAACCGAAGGATCGAGAAGTCGTCACTTGTAAATGGGTCTTCAAGTTAAAACGGAACGCCGAAGGGAACATTGAAAAGTACAAGGCCCGATTGGTTGCACGTGGGTTTTCACAAAAATATGGGACAGATTACGACGAAGTCTTTGCACCCGTAGTGAGGCAAACTACCCTAAGGACACTTTTAGCCATTGCAGGTAAAAAGGGTATGACAATAAAACACTTCGACGCGAAGACAGCATTTCTGAATGGAAATTTGACGGAGACCATCTACATGAATCAACCCGAAGGTCATGCCATACCTGGCAAAGAGGATTATGTCTGCAAATTGAAGAAAAGCATCTATGGATTAAAGCAGGCAGCAAAAGTGTGGAACGATAAATTAAGTGACTTGCTAAAGAAACACGGGTTTAAACAAAGCAAGGCAGATGCATGTCTATACATAAAGTGTAGTGAAGGTGAAGTGATTTATGTGATAGTTTATGTAGATGACATTTTAATAGCGGCAAGAGATGTGAACAATATAGATAAGGTAGCATATTGTTTGAAAAGGTACTTTCATCTTAACGATTTAGGTCTATTGAAGCACTACTTAAGTATAGAAATTAGAAAAGATAAGGACGGTTTTTACTGCATGAAACAGACCGAATATATTAAGAAAATTTTAAATCGATTTGGCTTGCAGGATGCGAAAAGTTCTAGTATACCATTGGATTTAGGCTATATGAAGAGCAGGGATGGTTTATTGCCAATGCCAGATAGTAATAAGTATCAACAATTAATCGGTGCGTTATTATATTTAGCGGTTAATACTAGACCAGACATTTCAGCGAGCGTTGCGATTCTAAGTCAACATAACAAAAATCCTACTGCGGCTGATTGGACAGAGGCAAAAAGAATTGTTCGTTATTTAAAGGGAACTACAAATTACGAACTAAGACTTGGTAAACGGGACGATAAGAGTGGTTTAGTGGGTTTCGCGGATGCGGATTGGGCTCAGGATAAGACAGACCGAAAATCAAATAGTGGTTATTTGTTTCAATACTTTGGAGCACCAATAAGCTGGGCCTGTCGGAAACAACCATGTGTAGCCTTATCGTCTACCGAGGCGGAATATATTGCACTTGCCGACGCATCACAGGAAGGTGTCTGGATACGGAATCTGCTGGAAGATTTTCATAGGAAAACAGAAGAAAGCACAACAATTTACGAGGACAATCAAAGTTGTCTTAAGCTAATTGAGAACAAGAAGTTTAGTAACAGAACAAAACATATAGACACTAAGTTCCATTTTGTTAAAGAATTGAAGGAGCGAGGAATTGTTGATTTTCAGTATTGTCCAACTGATGATATGCCAGCGGACATGTTAACGAAACCGTTAGGAAAGTTAAAATTAAAGTATATGGCGGAGCGTTGCGGATTAATAGGCTAACAATTGAATGCGGATAAGTGACCATCGTTGAGGAAGGGTGTTGGTTTGCAACGATTGCCACTTCCATAACTGTAGGTTTAAGGGGCGGTTTACAGTCCTTAGGTATAAGCGACCCTTGCAGAAAAGAAAAGGCGAGGACCGAAGTCAGTCTCAAGGAAACCGTCGAAGGTAGCACGTCGTCACATTTCTGTAAAGAACCAGTATCTGTATTTTTAGTCATAAAGTTATATGTACTTAACTTCACGTATCTTTAACACTGTACACGCGATATTGTAGGATTCCACTACGTTAATAAAACCTAACAAATATTAAATAGGGTAATCAGGATACCTTGATGAAAAGAAGCAATTTTTGGCTGAAAAATACTGCATCCCAAATGTCTATCTTTGTGAATTTATATTAGCTACAGTTTTTGTGAATGATCATTAATTTTTTCAGCTTCGATGTTGATGGACATTTAGGAAGCAATACAAATTTATTAACAATCGATATGGGAAAGTCGGTTCTTTCGTCACTAAATTTCTCGACCCAGCCCACTGTGCGCTGCGCCGCTTCACAACGCCAACGCGCGGCGACCGTACTCGCCGCGACATTGTCCGCTTTAAACAACTATATTGTTGTTCGTCGGTCGATGTCGGAAATGATTCTTGTACGGTTATTTAAAGAAAGTTTTACCGAAAATATTCCTCTTTGTTAGAGCCTGGGATGTTTTGGGACAAAAAAGATATCCTTTGACAAATATAGTACATTTTTTTAATCTGTCATGTATCGTTCAGCATTATTTTTTAAATATATTATTATTAGTTATTACTAAAAAAATATATGATTTCTTATTGGGAAGAGATGCTCTATATCGTACAAAAAAAAAACTGAGAGAAAATATGGGACGAAACGATGAGGACATCGCAAAGAACTTGAGCCATTCTGCCTGGTGAAATATGCTACTTTCAAAACGCTCAACTTTAAATGATCATTGTAACTAAAATATTAATTTAATTTCATTAATTTCTTCATTTTCGAGATCCATAGATCCTTACAAAGCAATACATATTCATTGTTGACTTTTTGGTCGAATGTCCCTAAATTTTTCGATCCGGCCCACTGTGCGACTCTGATCCTAACGTTTTTATCTCAAGTCATAGTAATTCTTTATCTTTGAGTTAAAAAGTTGTAGATTTGTATATTCTTCATTTCTTTCTTTTATTGGATTTCTATTTTGATTTTTAGGTTAAGTATTTTTATATATTTTTACATTACATATTGTTTATATAAGACATATAAATATATTTACTAATTTTTTATATCTTTGTTTTTATTTAAATGGTACTATTTGTTATATATTTGTATATCTTTTATATATACAATATACCATTAAAAATACCATAAAATAAAATAAAACATTTCGCAAGGATTAAAGTTTGAAAAAATTTTAAACTGAACTTTCTTTTACAATTCATAGTTATTAGTTATTACTAATTATTAATTTATTCATTATTCTATATAGAGTGACCAAGAACAGTTATGTTTCTATGCTCTCCACCAATCAGAAGCGGTCACGAAAAATCCCGAATCACTGTTGAAAATCACCGTGATTTGGAACGAACGTGATCGAATCACGAGTGATTCGGAAGTAGCAGTTCATCCCATCTCTAGATAGTACTAGCCCCCGAGAGCAGAAAAGCAAGGCCTTATATACCCCTGTAATGACGGACTAGGCGAAGAAAAAATTTTCGAATTTTTTTCGGGACACCTAACAGAATTGTAAAATTGACGTTACCCTGCTACAGTAATTTTTCGATCGGAGTCCCAACACCCGTGTGTTGAACGGACTTGGGTAGCGTAGAGAGGCTATTTTTTTATGACTCCGTCGACCGCGCCGAGACTTCAAACGACGAGCCGAACATAGAGAAGGACAGAATGAAATAGGATCGTGTGGCCGAAGCGTGTCGCTATCGCCGGCACAGTTTAAAGGCCCGTGCGTCATCACAATGAAACACCAAAATCTTAGCTTCTTTATTTTCTATGATATCATTATGGAACTTTCACCAACATATTCGTGGCATTTTTCTAATGCAAAATGATACCAAATACGATACAATTGGGCCAATATTTAGTAGTTTAATCGACGATGAAAGTTTCGAACGCAACGAAGAACAGCGACAACGCGGGCCTTTGAACTGTGCCGGCGACGGCTACTGTTCGCGTCTCTTTCTCTTCAATACGCTCTTCTTCGTTGCATTCGAAACTTTCATCGTCGATTAAACCACTAAATATTGGCCCAATTATATCGTTCTTGGTACCAGTTTAATCAGCGAAACGCCAGGAATAAGCTAGTTAAAGTCCCATAAACCGATCATTAAAATTAAGAAGTTTGAGATTTCGATTCAGTCGAGTCAATGTGTGGTGTTCACACCGATATACCCGAGCCGAGATCAAACATCGCCGCCCTACGGCGCGGCGCAGCGTTGGCCAGCAGTGGAGTGAGTAGGCACTGGACTACGGTTAGATAGGCGACCCAGGACTCCGATTGAAAAATTACTGTAGCTAGCTAGCTAGCTTAGTAACGCATCCGCTTTCGGTATTCCGAAGAACTCATAATTGTATAATAGCCCTACTTTTCAAATTAACGAGTAGAAACGAATCGAATAAAATGGGTATCCAGGAACGAAGATCTTGGTTAGTGATTCTAATTATAATTTCCTCTCAATGCACAAATGCGTCAAATATTATCAAAGTAAAAGACCTATCAAAGTAAATTATTAAAATAAATTTGCGGCTGACTGTCGTATAACTACCTTACAATGAACATTTCGTTCGCATAGGTGTGCGACAAGTGTATACGAGAAATATAAATGAAATTAAATGTTAAGAAAAAAATACACGCAGTTGATAACAGTTGGCTCATTTCCTCATCTTCACTACTACTTATCATATATACTCGTTCTCTTCTCTCACTCTCTCACTCCCGCTCCCTCTCTCTTTCTTTTTCTGGCGTAACGATATCGATAAAAATTGTCGTGGGGACCCCTGGACCATGCTCTTATCCTGATAGACAGTTTGCTACCAAAAGGTGTATTAGATCAACTATGACCGGAACTTCCATCTAATAACACACGTAACTTAGTTGACAGCGACAGTGATATTAGCGAAGAATTATTGTTATATTTAGATATTATTGTTATACTTATTGAATATTTCTATAATATTAAATTTTTTATTTTAATATTTAAATTTATATAATATTTATTAAACGTTTAACAACGTAGAGCTGAATATCACAACAATTTGGTAGCAGAGCGTGGTTAAGCTCAAACGAATTCGAGAAAACGTGTTATCACAAAGGGAAACGATAAAAACATGGCAGAATCTACGTCGTTCGCTATCTCCAGGATAGAACAATTAACGAGTAACAATTATGCATTGTGGAGTATGAGACTGGCAGCATTAATAAAAGCAAAGCATTTATATCAAGAAATAATAGTACAGGATGAACCTGTGAAAAATGAAAATGATATACAATCAATGGCCAGATGGAACAATTGGGCGAAGAAAAACGACGAGGTATGTGCAATGATCATTTTAACATTATCTGCAGAACAAGCGATGGCATGCAGAAATATCACGAATGCGAAGATATTGTGGAACACGATAAAGAGACGGCATGAAGGAGCCGAACGTCAGAGAAAAACACAATTAAGGGGGATCTATACCCTCGGATTGTAACTAGAATCTTACTAGATTTTGGGTCTAAAAATGGGTTTACGCGCATCGATTTTTTGTCCTTATTTGAGCCGATTTATGGCTGGGTGAGGGCTCATTCTATAGAGGAAGGTTAAATACCGCGCGCTCTGCTATTGATTTAACGAGATTATGTTTATATCTAATAATATGAGTACCCAAAGTAGAGAAAAAATCTAGAAAAATAACCGCAGATTTCAATGTATTTTTCTGTCTCAAAGAGACTTTTTTGACTGATGTGATGAGCAGAGCGCGCCGTGATGAACCTTCCTCTATCAAATGAACTATTGTGTAGCTCAAAATATGCTCGTATAAGGACAAAAAATCGATGCGCGTGATTTCATTCACATAGCAGAGATTTCCCTATATTACGTTCATGAAGACAAAGGTTATCTCTGATGTAGAGCCAATCTAGAGACAATTTTATTTCAGTTAGTTTAGACGAGATGGCGCCTAGTCAGAAGGACTGTCAATCAGGGCTGCGATATTGTGCAACATTTCACTGCTGCACTGCTGTCAATGCGGAATCATAGCAAAACTGATACAGACGAGGTACATATTCTCATCGGTGGCACTAATATTAGTGCGACCTGTCCTGTATAACGTGTCACGTTGCCCTCTTTTCGACGAACGGAAGGCTCGTGAAAAGGGTCAAACTCGGGCTTTGCTGGTACAGAGACCGGGCCGTGTTTAGCCGAGTACACGCGGTCCGCCCGTGACAACGCAATTCGAGAGTCCGACGGATCAAAATTGAGTTGTTCGGGCGCCAGGCACCTTGAGGGTGCCACGCGAGACGCGATGCGATTCTCGGCCTCGGAGAAGCCGAGGCCGACGGTCGAACTCTCGAGATACGCGGACGGAAATTATGCCTCGAAACGGGCCAAAGGATTCGAACACGGGAACGTTCGGATGACCCCCTCGGCAGGGCGGATCTCACAGGAATACTCAAATGATTAACGACAATGTAGGCTCGAGATGTTTAATCGGTCGTCGGAAGGTACAAAATTACGGCCTCGTGGCCGCGACTCGAGAGCCCGCGCTCTTTATACAGCTTGGCGATAGATGAAAGTTCGCAGCGCGGTTGTCTTGTACAATGGAACGCGTGTCGGAATCGTCGTACAAAATCGCGATCTTCCAGAAACGCTGGACAACGAAACCGCACGCAACGCAGGTGAACGGCGTAATAGGGGACTGTCGCGGCGGCCGTCGCTCGCGATTCGATTTTACGCACGCGGTATCGATGCTACGTTTCGATCGTCGGCGCGACACAGGATTCGAGACAACTGGAGATTATTCTCACGACACGCGACTCCTCCGAGGAATCTTCCGAAATCACGACACACGGGGAAAACTCTCGGAAACCTAACCTCAAAACGCCCTTGGAACGGGCGTGAGATATTGGCACGAGGCGTCCTGCGCCTCGGCACACGCGAAAATTCGAGGACAGAACGAGAAGCGTTCGTCCTCGCGCGATCAAAGTCGAGCCACCTCGCAAAGAAATATCGAATTGATCACTGGCTGACTCACCGTTTTTCCGTGCTTTCGTTTCTCGTATTGTGGAAGCCACGATCTTTGTTGCTTCCGGGAAGCGGTCCTAACAGGCTGTACGGCTCGTGGACCCTCTAATCCCGTACGGGAAACTCTCACGAGCACGACCGAATTTTTAGATAACTCGCGGGACTAATGACAACGTATTACTCGCCCGCAGTGACAATTGCTGTTGACGTGATTTCGCTACGGGAGCCAGATCGCAGCTGTATCGCATTGATTTTCGATCGCGCGGTGGCTCGATCCTTTCCCCCTCCTCTCGACTCGTTGCCGAATTTTTCCGATTGGCGCGTGCCACGTGCGCGACATCCTAGCTACCAGAATCGTCCCTGCTAAGGTCCTTGGGCCCCAGACCAACGCGATACGGAATTTACGGTCACTTCTTGACCGTGAGAGGTTCGTCCTCTCTCTGGGCACGATCGCACCACTTACGCCGGAGCTTAGCGTGGTGAGGCGGCGTCGGGACCACGAAAGGTCGGAGTGACCGGTTGTTCGGTAGAGGCTCCTGTCCCTTCGACGCCTCCGGGTGGATTTCCCGAGTGCTCTCGGTCCAAGTCGTCCTTGCCCGTGCACGGGGCTTCCGCAATATCGGCCAGTTCTTTGCGGGATCGTCTGGTGCTGTGTCTCCTTCTCGGGAAAACTTCGGTCGGTCGGGGTACTTTTTCCGCGTCCCTGTCACGGCCCTGTAAACTGTCGTTCTCGGCGCGTACGACAGATGTCAGTCATCGGTAATCGGTCGGTACGGAATTTCCTCGGGGAACGCTCTCGAATCCTGCGATTCCGTGTCGTGACCCGTGAGAAGGCGGTCCAGTACTTTTATGTTACAATTGTAACCGAAATTAACGGAGAAAGTGACGTCGCAAGATTTGCAACGTCACAAACGGCATTCGCGACGAGCTGAATAGAATATGGAAGTAGCAAGCAACTCCATCTCGTGTTCATTATGCAGTCGCGTGTTTATCAATGTTACCAAACTTTTTTTCTGCACAGAGGTTGATAACATTGATAAATACCCCAAATTCTGAGGGTATAGATTCCCCTTAAATTTTATTACTATCATAATGCCAACTTTAATACAATAATATGTCTACGCGACACATCATCAGTCCATACTTATTTGTTGGCAATTTTGGTTCATTTATAAAAAAAATAAATAGGCTCTAAGTATTTATGTTATATTAATCATTAAGGGGGATCTATACCCTCGGATTTTGGGGTATTTATCAATGTTATCAACCTCTGTGCAGAAAAAAAGTTTGGTAACATTGATAAACACGCAACTGCATAATGAACACGAGATGGAGTTGCTTGCTATTTCCATATTCTATTCATCTCGTCGCGAATGCCGTTGTACAGTGCAGGTCGCACTAATATTAGTGCCACCGATGAGAATATATACCTCGTCTGTGTCAGTTTTGCTATGATTCCACATTGATAGCAGTGCAGCAGTGAAATGTTGCACAATATCGTAGCACTGATTGACAGTCCTTCTGACTAAGCACCATCTCGTGTAAACTAACTGAAATGAAATTGGCTCTAGATTGGCTCTACATCAGAGATAACCTCTGTCTTCATGAACGTAATATGGGGAAATCTCTGCTAATGCGAATGAAATCACGCGCGGCGATTTTTTGTCCTTATACGAGCATATTTTGAGCTACACAAAGGCTCATTTGATAGAGGAAGGTTCATCACGGCGCGCTCTGCTCATCATATCAGTCAGAAAAATCTCTTTGAGACAGGAAAATACATTGAAATCTGCGGTTATTTTTCTAGATTTTTTCTCTACTTTGGGCACGCATATTATTAGATATAAACATAATCTCGTTAAATCAATAGCAGAGCGCGCCGGATTTAACCTTCCTCTATAGAATGAGTCCTCACCCAGTCCAAAATCCGCTCAAATAAGGACAAAAAATCGCCGCGCGTAAACCCATGTTTCGACCCAAAATCTAGTAAGATTCTAGTTCCTTTCTAGTTACTTCATTGGGTATAGATCCCCCTTAAGTTGATTACAAAGACATTTGAATAGTTTCAAAATAGAATGTCTTCTCATTCAAGTGGTAAAATTAAAAAGTATGTATTTCTGATGAAGGGTTGTGCGAAATTTCTATAGTTCCACTCAATATAATACTTCGTTTATCTTACAAAACCTACTCGTTTTATTTAATAATTGTATGTTAATATTGTATATTCCTACCATTGTTCAAAATAACTTGGAAAACTCGGTGAGTCATACTTCTAATTAAGGTTTGCAACGTTGATACATCTATACTACTCCACGCTGGTTTTATACTACTTTTAAGTTCTGCAACAGTAGCAAATTGTTTTTCATTTGCGTACACCTTGCGAGATAGTATTCCTCGAAGGTTCTCTATGGGGTTAAGGTCCGTAGATCGGGCGGGCCACTGCATTAATTAAATATTTTTCTTTTGAAACCATTCCTTGCTGACTCTTGAAGTATGGACGGACGGCTGTATTACCTTGCTGGAATACATAGTCATCCAAACCCATTTCTTCCATGAACGGAATTAGAGCGACTTTCAAAAGTTCTGTGTACTTTTCAGAATTCATTTTCATTGATATCCAACACATCGGGGTCTTTGTGGTCAAGCTAAATGCAGCCCAAACAATGACACTTCCACCACCAAAATTTCGACTCATGGCAATGTCATGTGGTCTACTCAAATTGTGCCAATAGTACTTAAAACCATCTGGTCCGTCTAAATTAAACTTTTTCTCATCCGAAAAAATTACTTTTTCCCATTCTTCATTCCACGACATATGCGTTCTAGTAAAAGTTAGTCTTGCTTATTTACGACAATGCGTCAAAGGCGGTTTTGAATCCTTTTTCGTCCATACGAAGCTCTTACTTTTCTTTAGGATTTGTTGAACACGTCTTTGAGATACTGGGAGATCGAAATCCGTTTTTATCTGCCGTACTGTTATATTTTGATTTCATGAAGCACGTAAAATTAACGAAGTTTGCCTACGACTCAACTTTTTATTTCCACCCTTCGGATGACTTGTGCCGTATAAATCACCTTACTTAACAAAATTATTTATAGACATGATGGTAACCAGAGGTCCCGAAACTTTTTTGTCTCGAAGACCACGTGCCAATTTTTTCTGTTTTGGGTAGACGCCCCCTGCCCCGCCTTTCTAATATTGAATTGTTGCAAATTCATCAACTTCAAATGTGTCTTTGACCGCTGTCACAGTGCTACGCACTTTGATAGGTTTAACTGTAGAGTGAAATTATTTAAATAAAAATAAATTTTTTAAAAATACCACGTTTTTAAAACGGACTAAAAAGTATAAAATAAAATTTTAAAAAACGGCACGTTTAAAAAACGGACTAAAAAGTATAAAATAATTTTTTCTAGCCCCATACAGATTCCTAACCCCGTACAGATAAATGTGGAATTGTTATCGATCGCTATGTTTTTTTGAAAAATTTTGTTAGAATAATGTTCTCGGCGCCACGGTTCGATCAAAAATACTACACACTAAATAGCAATTTTTGTAATACTCGTGCGTTTAAATCTGTTACGTCACGGATTACGTTTTGCTTGTGTTTTTCTATTGGAGGAACTGCAGGTGGTGTTTCGTCCTAGACCCGCTAAAGGGCTCATCAGTAAGGCTATCTAGCGGGCCCTGCCTTAGACACACAAGTGCCGGTAGACTTTTTGAGGAAAGTTATTAATATACTGCTTGGAGACATTTCAGTAACTTGCGAGAAAGTGTTCGACAATTTGTCCATCTTGCGGACGGAGTCGTAACCAAGTCTTCTCGAACTCTGTAAATTTTTTACGCCATCTAAGTTAAATGAGGAATTGTTATCGATCGCTGTTTTTTTGAAAAACTTTGTTAGAATAATGTTCTCGGCGCCCGGGTTGGTCAAATACTACACACTAAATAGCAATTTTTGTAATTGCACAGATAGTCTCGTACAGACAGTCCTGAAAATTTGTGATTGTGAATTTTTAATAGCTATGAAAATACTTGTAAGATTTAAAACGAAAAACGTGGGGCGCATGCAATAGATAATTGATGCATGAACACCTAAATCACTAACAATTTTATTGCACTGCAAATGATATGAATTGTTTTGCGAGTTTTCTCTGCGGAAGCTACTCTCTACACTCCTTACTATGTATTATCTTGTGCCCCACGTTTTTCGTTTTAAATCTTACAAGTATTTTCTTAGCTATTAAAAATTCACAATCACAAATTTTCAGGGGTTAGGAATCTGTATGAGGCTAGAAAAAATTATTATATACTTTTTAGTCCGTTTTTTAAACGCGGCGTTATTTAAAATTTTATTTTATACTTTTTAGTCCGTTTAAAAAACGTGGTATTTTTAACAAATTTATTTTTATTTAAATAATTATTTTCTGCTTTTTAGTCTTGTATGTGTGAAATTTTACAATCGATTTTGAACATTTTGATGAGATTATAACAGAGACATGTAGTAAATTTCAGACGGTATTGCGACGCGTCATATCGAAAACGAACGCCGTGGTAAAATGTCAAAGATGAAGGTTCGACGGAGAATTTCGGTGTAACTGTTCTTTCGCTTGGTAAACAAACATTGTAGTATACTAATACGTAATAACTTTGTAAACACCACACGGAGCTCGAACACACACTCAGCTCCTTCGGTGCGAAGCAAGTTAGTGGAGTGGGGATGAGTCAGAGTGGGAACCGAGTGGGCACTATCGATCGTCGCGCGGGGACGTGTAACGGTTAAATTTTTAATAGTTTATATCTCCTAAACGCGTAGGCTGTTGTAAATTAAAAAAATTTTTTTTTAATATTGCATTGTCATATAGTACTGCGCTATGTTTAAAATTTCAAGTCTCTAGCTCATCGAGAAGTTAGTTTAGAATCAGTTGTAAAATTTGTACCGAACAGACAAACAGACATACAAGAATGCGACCTAATAAAAACGTGGTAAAATATTTAATGGCATACCTGGTGATTTGGCGACTTCCCTGTGAAAATCATCATTAACGAACTGCTTCTTCTTTGTAGACATAGTTTCGAGATTATAACAGAGATATGTAGTAAATTTCAGACGGTATTGCGACCGCATCATATCGAAACGCTGTGGTAAAATGTCAAAGATAAACGTTCGACGGAGAATCTCGGTGTAACGGTTCTTTCGCTTGGTAAACAAACATTGTTATAGTATAAATAATACGTAGTAACTTTGTAAACACCGCACGCAGCTCAAACGCACACTGACGCACACTGAGCTCCTTCGGTGCGAAGCGGGTCAATGGAGTGGGGATGAGTCAGAGTGGGAGCACGTAGTAGAGTGGGGATGCTGACCGCGAAGACGTACTACGTCACGCGGCGGGGGGGAGGGGTGCAAAGGTTCAAATTATTAATAATTTATATATCCTAAACGCATAGGCTTTTTAAACATTTTTTTCTCAATATTGCATTGTCATCCAGTTCTGAGCTATGTTTAAAATTTCAAGTCTCTAGCTCATCGGGAAGTTAGTTTAAAAACAATTGCAAAATTTGTACCGAACAAACAGACAGACAGACAGACAGACAAGAAAGTGAGCTAATAAAAACGTGGTAAAATAGCCTTTCTGTCACGTCCGTGTCATAAATCTTATCAAGAAAGACTCCACGTGTTTCGTTCTTTCGCTAGAGAACACTCGTGGACCCCCATTTACATTTCATGCACCTCTAATTTTTATTTTCGCTGACATGGACCCCTTGCAGTCCGGAGTCGACCCCTAGGGGTCGATATAGACCACTTTGGGAATCACTGCGGTAAACTGTGCGATGGTCAGGTGTACACAAACCACTTACGCGCTTTCTCGTTATTCGTTCAGAAGATTACCACTACTGCTTCAGGTGTATCGCACCGCATGAAGATGAACTTTGCTACCATTGTCAGCGTCCTGCGTATTATGTTATGAGAAACTGGTGCTAACTTAATGCATCCGCTTTCGATATTTGCGACAATCGCATTAATTCAGCTTACAATGTATGTATATGTCCTTGTATAGAATCTAATAAATTGAGACAATAACAAGTTACGAGCCTTCAGTTCTTCGTGATTAGTGTCCGCAGTTAAACGACGGTGGATTCTAGTGTGATAAATATATTGTTAGCGGAGACACGATTCGAATAAAATGGGTATCCAGGATCTTTACAATTACTGGAACGAAGGTCTTGGTAAGCAATTCTAAGTATGATTTCCTCCCGGTGCACATATGCGTAATATACAGGGTGAAGCACTAACTATTACCACCTACAATAACTCCGAAAGTATGATAGTAGTAGAAAAGTTTTCGAAATAAAAGTATTGCATCCGACAACAGGGGCCGTAGTGTGGCGTTAATCTTATGTTGCTAGGGGCAGTCGCTTCAGAAATGTGAAGGTAGCGTTTGTTTTTTAAAATAAAATGCTACGTTTTGGTACCTGTTTTCTGACAGCGGCTATTGAGATGAATCCGACGAGTTGCAACATTAAGGTCTGTGAAGATCAGCAAAGGTCATTTATGACAAAACAGACGAAGTACACTTGCATTTACAGAAGGTGCTCCAAGTGATTGCTATCGGTATCATTGCAATACTGCAATCTTCTTGTCACGGATTTATTTGTATTCCCTATCACTTCGACACTTATCGAATTACGTGCTGTAACAATTTATTGTGAAAATCTATTCAATTGTACGGTGTGTAGCGAGAGCACGTTGAGGAAACCTTTCAGCATATAAATATCCAGCTTTTACTGGAGTCAAGACGAATACAACGACCTACATATTTATGACCCTGAGCACATAAATAACGCTACAATATTTTATTCCCGTTTCACAGCGAAATACCCCACTGTGCGCCGTACAATTGAATACATTCGTATAATAAATTGGTACAGCGTGTGATTCGATAAGTGCTGAAATGATAGGGAATACTACTAAATCCGTGATAAGAAGATTGCAGCATTGCAATGGTACCGATAGCAATCACTTTGAACACCTTCTGTAAATGCAAGTTTACCTCGTCTTTTTTGTCATAAATGACTTTTGCTGACCTTCACAGACCTTAATGTTGCACCTTGTTGGATTCGTCTCAATAGCCGGTATCGGAAAGTAGGTAACAAAACGTAGCATTTTATTTTAAAAAACAAACGCGACCTTCACATTTCTGAAGCGACTGCACCTAGCAACATAAGATTAACGCCACACTACGGCCCCTATTGTCGGATGCAATACTTTTATTTCGAAAACTTTTCTACTACTATCATACTTTCGGAGTTATTGTAGGTGGTAATAGTTAGTGGTTCACCCTGTATTATCAAAGTAAATGAAACATGTTTATATTGAACGAAAATTTTTGTCAAAAACATTATCCAATAACACTGTGCAACAGCCAAAAAGTATTTCGATTCCCACTACACGATTCTTATAGAGTTTTTCGCGCTGATTCCGAATCTCTCCTTAATTTTTCTCCTAGACGTACAGTTTTTGAGAAAATTGAGTTTAAAAAAAGACATATTTTTCAGCTTTGAACAAATATTGTGATGTTATTATAAAAGATATTAAATTGTTCTTTACAGCAAAAGATTCTGTCGACTTTCCCGAATACAGTGATATCCAATATTAATACATTATGATTGTTTAAACATGTTTAAACGGTCCTGCGGAAAATCGAACTGTACCACGCGATAGAGCAGACTTTTATCTTGAGAAATCACCGTTTGAAGTTTGAATGGTCGACGTTTTCTTCGAACCAGAAAGCAAAATATATTCGCCCGACATGAGTTGCCGCCAGTGGCGCTCACCACTAGAACGGGCGTTCGCCGCGCTGTATCCCGTGGGAATCGAAATACAAAAAAAGTTGAAATTTGTTGGACAGTGTAATTGATTAAAATAAATTTTACTGGGCATGTATAAATATTTAAATTATTCTTATACTCACCGATCAAAATTTCGTTCGTATAGGTGTGCGATATGTGTATACGGGAAATATAAATGTAATTAAATGTTAAGAAAAAAATACACGAAGTTGATAATATCAGGTCGTTAAGGGTGAAACTTGACATATGTGTTTGAAATTTGTGTTTTATTTGTCACGTTTCATACTTAACTACCTGATAGTTGGCACATTTCTTCATCTTCACTACATATACTACTCATCATATTTACTCGTTTTCGTCTCTTTCTGGCGAAACATTTTTAGACTACACTATATTATTTCGAAAAATAACGAATGAATATGTTTACTAACGATGATAATTGCTGACAATTCCAGATCCAAGAACGAAAGATCTGCCGTTGGTAGCATCGAACTATCAAATACCATTAATCCTGATCCTATATCTGTATGTTGTTTTGAAATGGGGACCGAATTACATGAAGGACAAAAAACCGTATATCTTGAAAACTTACATCAGGTGCTACAATGTCTTCCAAGTTTTTATGAACGGGTTCATAGTCATAAGGTTCGCTCAGTTGGGTTACTTCGACGAACCAACAAGATTATGCTTTCCAATGGATTATTCGATGGATCCTATCCTAATAAAGGTATTTCAAAACCATTACAGTAATGTCTCGATGAATGTGAGAGATCTGCACATTTGTGAACTCTATAATATCCGTGGTGATATATTCGTGACGTTTTTCTAATTAAAGCGAGACCAAGCATAACATAACTCGTAGGATGTTTGTTTGCCCAGTTGATGATTCAGTAGAATCTAGATTATTCGAACTTATAATTATGGGAATCGTTGCATTGTTAAGATTATGTATGCAGTGGGATATTGATTTTGATTTAAATATTTTGCATAAAGTGTTATAGCCTTACATACAGCATATAATTGCTAAAAGTATAGCAGACTACGGAGCATTAAATATCCGTAATAATAAAATAAATGTGATCCATTTTCACAGATGTCGTACACAATGTGGTTAGGTTTCGTAACAAGGCTTCTCGACCTGACTGAGACAGTGACATTTGTGCTCAGGAAAAAGGATAGGCAGATCTCCTTCTTGCACCTGTACCATCATGTATCAATAATATTGCTCGGGTGGTATATTACAAGATTTTATGCAGTACAGATGGTCGCGGTTCCACTTGTGGTAAACAGTATCGTTCACATAGTTATGTATACTTACTATTTCTTGAGTAGCTTTGGTGACAAAGCACCGAAGATACTCCAGAAGGTGAAACCATTGATCACAATAATGCAAATGGTAAGTGGAAGTTGACGTGGAACATTCATTAACACATGTCCGATCAAATATGTTTACGTCCTTAATTAATGCTCATAGATTGTTTGACTTCATTTCAATTTAAAGAAACAAGTGCCATTCATTTACAGCAAGGTACAAATGATTAATATCTCTAACATTACGATCAATACTACGATATATACATACTGGGTGTCTTAAAATTCCTTCAACATCCGGAAATGGGAGGATCCTGAGATCATTTGAAGAAACATTTTCCTTTGCAAAAATGGCGTCCGCAGCTTTGTTAAGGGGGTCTTTTCCAGCAGACGACGCTCGCGCGTGAACACTCACACACCGCTAGGGTACACTTACACACCGCTAGACCACGTATACGTACGCGAGGATTGCAAGGGTGCGGGATTCCACTTCTGATTTCTTGATAATGCAAAGACGGGGTTTTGTAGAAGTTAACAAAGCTGCGGATGCCATTTTTGCAAAGTTGATTCAAATGATCTCAGGAACCTCCCATTCCCGGCTGCTGAAGGAATTTTGAGACACACTGTATATTATGATCAATATTGCTAATACTATGAATAATATTGTGGGATATATAATAACTAATATTAAAAGATGTTGGAATAAAATAGAATTTGGTACGATCTTTACTTATTCCAGATCTACAATGGTTACTACCACCGAAAATAAGATTTTATTGAATTCCACTTTCTTAAAATTTGCCTACAAAAATTGAGAATTGCATAAACACCCGCAGTCTAGCAATAATACATAATAACTTTAATTTATTATGACTAACTTCGTTAATATGGCTAACTCATTTGTTATTTCTTGACATATATTAGTTTCATAATACTAAGGATATGTATTAATAATTTGTTTTTATCTCTGCCACAATAGATACAATTTGTGATCCTAGTCATACACTCTATTCTGGGATACATTCCATCTTGTGAACCGAGGTTGATGATGCCAGCGACCATAGCAAATATCAATCTCATAATGAATTTCATACTATTCTATAACTTCTACCGGACTACCTACAAGACTCAGCAGAAGCAGAAGAAATGAAATGTAATGGCTTCGAAATTATCACAACATGTAATAAACATATTTATCTTTACGTTCTTTCTTGATTTGTTGATTTGAACGAACAGAAACTAGCTTGTACCTACATTGATTTCATTAAACTCTTTTAATCTGTCTGCTGCTTTAAATTGCACCTATTTATTCTTATTATACACTAGCTGTACACGCGACTTTGTCCGCGTGCAATTACAAATCCGAAAGTTACAAGCAGAAACGTGCCCAAAAGAGGGCGGACAAGTCGTCTTTGGTCTGTTATGTATGCAGACGCTACGCGTTGGTGACTCTTGACCCTTCCGGAGATAAGTGTCGAAACAGAGGGCCTATTTAAGAACAAAGGGCTCACTCAAAATCGGATCATAGTGGGGCTCTTGCAAGCGATGTAGCGAGTTATATAATTTCTAAGAAATCAGTTCTAATCGGAAGTAGCACGTGACTCCCACCATAGCTTAGGCCCGATTTTGGGCACTATATAAGGGCATGGATCCTTCCTATTAGTTGGGTTGATTCAAGTGAACACGCGCAGTACGTATCGTTCCACGACGAAAGTCACTTCGAGCAAGATCAGGTGTTAAAGTCCTTGTCGACGCACTCTGTAGTAGATCGCCCCCGCATTTCTCGGTGCGTCAAAACTGAAAGCGTTTAGTTTGCGACACATTACTCTAAACATTTGTATCCATCATTTATTATCAAGAATATTATTTCTATTAATCTATTCGGAGTTCATTTCCATTAGGCATATTCCTTTTCGATCTTCCAATAGCTAGTATCCTATGACGATACACCTTTGCCGCTCGAGGTGTATCTATTCAAATCAATAAGTTACGAGACAGTGGAACCACGACCCTGTCCTATACAGTGGCGACCCGGTGGTGAGATAGACATCGACTAGTCCACTCCCTTGTTCCCTCGAGGCGACCCGGTGGTGAAATAGACATCGGCTAGTCCTCGTGTACCCCCACAGTGGCGACCCGGTGGTGCAATAGACATCGGCTAGTCCATTTTTCCGTATTCTACACACGAGGCGACCCGGTGACGAGATAGACATCGGCTAGCCCACTCCTATATTCCACATGAGGCGACCCAGTGGTGAAATAAACATTGGCTAGTCCTACGTGTACCCTTCCTACCTATACTCAAAAATCTCTAAATACAAAATCCCCTCGGCTCCCGCATCGCTGCCTGAACCTCGGCTCATAAAAGGTCACTAATGACGTTTTCTACGTTCAGCCGTTGATGCCGTTGGAAACAGACAGACACGATTTTATTATATGTAGAGATAGAGATACAGATAGAGATGCATAAAATCCGCAGGCTAATCGTAATGGTTTTAATTATAAGTCAATATGAATGAACGATTGAAAATGACTCCAACTTTTGCATACGTCTAATAAAATGTGTTTCGGCTACGAATTCATTTGTGCACTTAATGAAAGAACAAAATTATATGTTTCTTAGGTTCACGGAGAATTATTTGTAACGAACATAGATCATTTCTAATACAAATTGCACCCGTAACCTTGATCAATGGAGCAATTGCGACTTCAAAGAGATGGCTAGGACACTGTGTGCCGCGCTTGAAAACTTTCGGGCAGATGTATGGACCGCGGTTGGTGGTCCAGAATGAAATGACCGACGAATAGATTTTTATGATCCAAGCTAAAGATATTGATGATCATTGAGGGGAGGAATAATAATTCACTAAGACAAAAAGCGTAGAAATAACCGGGAAATCTCATCAATCATCTAGCCGGGGTTTGTGTTCGCTTGCGAACGACTCTATCGAGCACGAACGATCGGTATCGACCTTTTAAGGTAACCCTGATCCAGACAGACAATTTATCACCCGGTACGCGATGCGTGAAACGAACGAAGCCGTCCGATCAGCAGGTAGAGACAGATAAAACGCAAGACATCGCGTGGAAAGCTGACCGGCATTGAGAAATCAAAGGCAACGTGTCGGGAATAGGAGAAACTATGGCGTTAACTGTTTTATTAGATTGTTGCGCGTGAAAATTACTCCAGATAATAATAGCACGTCGAGACTCCAAGTATAATAAATCCGACTGCCACGTCGACCATGCGTGAGCGATCAAATTCTTTGTCTATCTAACAACATACACTACCGGCGAAAAGTTTGAAATCGCGGTGTAAATTCAGAGAAACAGAAGGTTCATAAGAAGAACTGAATGCCTTTAGAACAACCAAGGAAGATTAACTTGTAGAAAACACTACGAGCAGTATGTTTTTTATTTCGTATTACTTTTTCTTTTATTAAGGGATGCGTATTATTCTTGAAATTGCTCTTCCATTAAACAACCGCCTCAATTAGTTTTTCGAATGTTTCTAATTTGATATTTTTCCATGCTTCTTGTAAAAGTTGACAAAGAGGTCCCTTTAGAAAAGTGCATTCCGAACATTGTCTTACACTGGGTGTATAAATTATACAAGAGCATTATGGACATAAGAAAATGCTGAAAAGAAAATATATTCGATTTTTACAAAAAGTAAGTGATCCCAAACTTTTGGCCGGTAGTGTAAATATCGAATGTTCGTCGAAAATCAAGAATTTGCTGTGCCAACACTTTTTGCAAGCCACTGTACTCCAACTAGAAATTGTTAAGAGTTATAAGTACTCGCGTGTCAACTGATTATCATATAATAACCAGTTAGGTTCGCGGCTTAAAGATTTCAATCTGACTGTGAAACACGTGGATATTATTTCTTCCCCGTTGCGCGAAGTGCAACATTATTTAAGTGATATCAGTATATAGTTTTTATGCTGTAGCACGCGTACGCACAGTGACTGTATAATTTGCTTTCCTCGTGATAAAGTGTTTGTAGTACAGTGCGTTGTGATACAACGATTTTTACGCGCGCGTAGATCAGCAAAGTATCAGGTTGATTTAGAAACTAAACATTGTGGAAGTTTCGCGTTGAAGACTACTGTAGAAATATTCCGGAAAAGGTATACAGGTTGGACGGGAACTGAAAAAAACATAATTTTTTAAGGGACAGAAAATTCAATTAGAACGGCCGAGTAATTTTCAATTCGCCTGAAAGGGAGTTCGGGGCTGACAAAGGAGAGGTCGGAAAATTTAATCGGCGATAAACGCACGTAACGTTTAAACGAAGTTACGCCGGTCGAACGAGAGTTTACACGATTACGCAATTCCCTTTCCTTTTCGCCGTTTCGCATCCTGTCAGCGGCAGGGCAACTTCTCTTTAGTCTCCCCCCTAATTATTTTGTTTCCGTAACCGTGGCGACAAACGCCGAACCACGTAGGGTTTCAACGACCGTCAGGATCGTGCCTCGTGTCGTAATGCATGAATTTCCATCCGAGGAAATAATATTTTTCCTTTCGCTCGGATAACTTCCATGAAATTGTTCTCGACAGCGTGAGATCGATCCTTGTGCCGGTTAACTAACTTTCGTGGCCTAGAACTTCGTCAAAATCGATGCTTTTCCGTATTTTCTCGAAGAATATACTTCACACAATTTTACCAAATTTTTTATTCTCAGTTTTATGTTTACCATCTTTTGATGTTTAAACTTGGTAGCGTCGCAATTAAGACAAAATCATTTTTCTATTCTTACATGTTGCAAAAGATAAAGAACTATTCTTACATGTTGCAAAAGATAAAGAACTATTCTTTGACTTTCGTCGCTGTGATCTTCTTTTACGAGTGATCACTTAAATTTGATCATTCAAAGCAAACTCTATTTTACTACGTTTTTATTAGCTCGCTTTCTTGTCTGCCTGTTTGTTTGGTACAAATTTTGCAATTGATTTTAAACTAACTTTCCGATGAGCTAGAGACTTGAAATTTTAAACATAGCTCAGAACTGGATGACTATGCAATATCTAAAACAAGAATTTTTAAAAACACCTATGCGTTTAGGAGATATACATCAACTATTAAATTTATCCGTTGCACCTCCCCGCGCGACGCTCGGTAGTACGTGATCGTGTTCAGCGATCCCCACTTCGCGCGACAGCGCTCCCTACTCAACTACGCGTTCCCACTCTGACTCATTCTCACTCCACTGACCCGCTTCGCACCGAAGGAGCTCAGAATGCGTTCGAGCTCCGTGCGGTGTTTACAAAGATACTACGTATTATTATACTACAATGTTTGTTTACCAAGCGAAAGAACAGCTACACCAAGATTCTCCGTCGAACCTTTATCTTTGACATTTTACCACGGCGTTTGCTTTCGATATGTCCCTGTTATAATCTCATCCAAATGTTTAAAATCGATTGAAAAATTTCACACGCACAAGACTAAAAAGCAGAAAATAATTATTTAAATAAAAATAAATTTTTTAAAAATACCACGTTTTTATAGCGGACTAAAAAGTATAAAATAATTTTTCCTAGCCCCATACAGATTCATAACCTCGTACAGGTAGTCCTGAAAATTTGTGATTGTGAATTTTTAATAGCTATGAAAATACTTGTAACATTTAAAACGAAAAACGTGGGGCGCATGTAATAGATAATTGATGCATCAATACTTCACCTAAATCACTAACAATTTTATTACACTGCAAATGATATTAACTGTTGTGCGAGTTTTCTACACTCCATAGTATGTACATATATTATCACTTTGCGCCCCACAAAATTCACAATCACGATTTTTCAGGACTATCTGTACAGAACAAAATAATCCCATTTATTTTACAGTGTCTGTACAACTTTGAAAATAAAATATTTTATTTGATGCAGTAATTTTTGAAAATAAAATATTTTATTGTTGCAGTAATTTTTGAAAATAGTATTTTATTTAAAGAGTATTGAAAATATTTGGACTTTGTCTTTATTTTCAATTGCAATTTTAAATATTATTGCTCAAAATAATGGTTTGCATTCAATAGATATTGCGAAACGTTGAAACTTCATTTACTATCGAGTTTAAAATCTCGATTTCGTGATTTATTCGATTTTTCTGAACACGCAAGCGACTACATAATTGCTACTGTTAGCCATCCAAAATGGAAATTACGATGGATTCCGAAGAAAAACGTACTTTTATCAAAGAAACTGTATTAAATGCTTTGAAACAGATAGCAAATCCAGATTCAGAGTCACGACCTCAATTACTTTCACAAAACAAGGAAGTAGATGACTTTTTTCCTTTATGGAAAATGAAACAAATGATATCAGTCATACAAACATTACAGAATTAGAATTATATCAATATTTGAGCGATAGTGATACACGAATTGAAAGTATTGCAAAGTACAAATACATGAAAACATTATTTTTAAAATACAACACAGCTATTCCGTCCTCTGCCCCAGTTGAGAGACTTTTTAGCTTTGCTGGACTGATTCTGTGTCCTCGAAGGAGCACCCTAACATATTCCAATTTGGAACGCTGCACCTTGTTGTATGCGAATAACAGCAATCAAACAAAAAAATAAAACGAAAATGTGGCAAATGATATAGTTTCTTATAGTAAGTACCATTTCTTCTTTAAATTATTGCTAAAATAAGAAATATTAAATAACTAATGCGATTTCTGAAAGTATTAGGTATAACGATGCAAAAAATGAAATATTCTTTTTTGCGTTTCAAGATTATTAAGATAGAAATATTTTATTTTGTGGATGAAATGGTTAAAATAGAAATATTTTATTTTGTGGATGAAATGGTTAAAATAGAAATATTTTATTTCGAGGTTCAGATTTTTCAAATAAAATACTATTTTCTTTAAGCAAAATAAAATCTAAAATATTAAATAGTATTTCAAATATTTTAATAATATTTGCAAAATCTCGCCAGAACTCGTACGAAAGTAAAACAGCGCGAATATTAGGTATTTGAAAGCGGATCGAGGCCCAGTACAGATTGAATTATAAAAATTGATTTATAGCCGTGTAATCGCGCGACTCGAGAGTGGCAACGCGATTATGGGCGTGCGGAGCTGAATGAAATTTTTATTATCGCGGTGCGGTTAAGGCTATTGGAATTCCGCGAAGCGATTGCATGCGCACGATTTTTTCGTGACATTCCGAGCTGTCGAACGATAGAAAATTAGAAAGTAAATGGGCGACAGGTCCTACGCGAAGGAGAAAGAAATGTCTTTTACGACCGTGGTGGTTATCACCGTCGCCTATAAAGACGAACGTTCGGTGCTCGCGGTAATCGAACGAGAATTGCTGCGTTTACGCAAACTGTGGGGCTTATCTGCTTACCATTTTCATTCGCGAGTAGGATATTTTTTTCCACGCGATCATGGAAGAAAACGAAACAAACGACTGGAAAGCCCGATAAATGAATCGTAAATATTTGTCTAAAAGCGAGTCGCTAGAAAAGTATCGCGATTTCTATGCAAAATATTATCGACGTCCTACTTGTCCACTATTCGGAACTCGCTTTCCTGGCAGTTCGATGAAAATATGAAATAAATAAGCGAATTTATTGAAAAAGAGCATGCCTATGGAAATTCAGATACGTATGTCTTGCTCTGCGATTTCCTCTAAATTACCTGCATCGCTTTAGATATTCTTCCCATTTGTCAAAATCATATAGAGCGTTACTCAAATGTTTTCTCAGGTGTATCGGACCCAAGATAAGTGTGTCAGAGATATGAGAGGTATATAGTTGCGAGAAATCTGAACATTGCTAAACTCTTCTGATGCCAGGGTTGCTAGTCTCGGGCGGAGAGTTTATTTGGAAGTTTCGACGGGGAGAACCGTTGACAGGCAGATCAGTCGGATATTAAGACCTTTTCGGTGTAAAATAGTTAAGCAGACGCGACTCGATAATAGGACTAGTCCCTGACGTCGCGAGAGTGCTCGACTTCTCGTAGATAGTTCGTCGATGTCCCCACGGGGGCCGACGGTGTAAAGTGAATTAACGCTGTCGTTGAACCGTAAGAGCGCCGGATAAGTAGATAACGCGATTAATGCGTGAGCGCATCTGATCCCCTCGCGTTGGATCTTCGAGAAAACTTTGAATTGATCTTGTGTACGTCCCGATGAGTTTTCCTTTCGCGCCGGAATACCTTTGAATTTCACACCTGAACGCGATTCTCAAATCTGTTCTGTCAAATCTTCGAAACTCATTCGAAGCTCAACATATTATACAAGGTTGAATTTGTCTTTTCATTCGCTATAATGTTACACTAATCACAATACGTGGTTCCATTAAAAAAAAGGCGACAATGACCGTGAAATATCGGAATACCATCAAAATAATTGTCACCCTGTATTTTAAACGTGTTTATTTATATCAGATTTTAAGCTATTCGTTAAATTCAAACTTTCAGAATGTGAACATTGTTTTAGACTAGCCGTTCGAGTGCAATTAGGGTAATTTCGGGATAGATGCACCATTGGGCGAGATGCACCAGTTTTTATTGTGGCAATATAGTGTGTCATTTACATCGTTTTAACCTGAGCAAATAACCTCGTTTCGAAGAACACGCGTATCACATCATTTACGTGTAACAGAAGCATAAGAACAAATGCTCCGAACTTCTGAAGAAATATTTTTGTAAGTGGTACATAGTATAAATGTTACGTTCTTATTGTATGGTTTTAACTATCAGAATCGCCTTAAATAGTGACAATGGTTTCGGCTTTACGATTTTTCATCGTATTTTGACAAAATTTTTCGTACTGGTTTTTGTATAGGTGAGACTTTCCCTCAATTTAGGGATAGACGCATCAGTAATTTATGTAAGTATATATTCAATTAATTACAAATCGATAAATTGAAACTGAGATCATAAACAGACCTGAAGATTCAGATAATCATTGTAATCGAATGTTTGGAAGATTATTATTCAACCACATCCATAGAAGATTAGATTCGTTGTTCCGAATGCCTCAAATGGTTCCATGAAACATGTAAAATGTTTACTAATTTATGTAACATGTATGGTAGAGAAAAAAAAGAATAGAAGTAGGGAGAAGAGGCTATAAATAAAGGAGTGCATTTACCCCCAGGCTCTAGGGAGAGATGCACTTTTCCAACTTCTATTAAACAGTATATTAATATAAAAGTTTTACTCATTTCACGTTATATTTTATTACAGAGATTTAAATAAACAATTCAACTATGTCTGTCTACACTTTCATTTCTTTTTAATAAAATTTTTATAAACAGAAAACAAAATATGGTGCATTATCCCGAAATCACCCTAATCCTTAGCTGATTAGATGCTTTACGATTAGACTGTAGATTTTCGAGCGCAACGTGTGTCGTTCGCGCGACAGGCCCACTAAACAGGCAGCAAACTCGGAGCGGCGCGACGAGTTGGCTGAATGCAAGATAAACACGCTCCTCGGAATTGGCATCATTTGGCTGGTCCATCTCGACCGGAGAGTAATTTTCGATTAGTTCGGACGAGCAAGCGAGTAGAGAGCCGAATCGTTTCGAGAGAGGGTGAGCGTCGCGACGTAGGCGGTGGCGGCGTCCCCGTTAATGACGTCGTATTCACCGGTCTTTCGTTACCGGGGTTCCGTCGTTCCGCGACAAGCGGATGGTATCTCGCGGCTGCAATCAGCCGGTCGATTAATTGAGAGTGCAGGATAACCGCGAGCACAATGCGGCTGTCCTCGCAGGAGGGCCGCAGGACGAGACACACACACAGAAAGAGAGAGAGAGAGAGAGAGAGAGAGAGAGAGAGAGAGAGAGAGAGAGAGAGATTTCCCTCTCGCAGTTACGAGACGCGCGAACTCGCACGAGCCTCGATATTTATCGCGCTCGATAAATCTCGAGGCACGCCGCGGCCGCGGACAATTGCCTGGTAATTGCACTGACAGGTAACGCGATCCTCCCGCGAGCTAGTTTTCTTGATGCTTCACGCAGCCCGGTGTCATTATCGGCAAATCGATTAATGATATCGCTACGCGAACTTTATGCCAGGCTAATGAGTTCGAAGTCTTTATAAACTTCCTTAGAATAAAAAGTGTAAGGTGGAGTGGGGTAAGTCCGTCTACGGGGCAAGTCCATTAATTGGTTACATTTTATTATAATATGAACGAAATTTCTCTAGCTTGTATTTATTAATGTAGTATAAATTAGTATGAGCTATTCGACATAGATGTCGTCCAAGAATAAAAGTTAAATCAACCAATGCCAAAGAGTCACGTGCGAGGTACACGTACAACTTTGAGGTTACCTTGAACGTGCAGTAGTTTACAAGTTATTCATATATTCTGTGTTGTTATTTTAGGTAAGTACAACAAATATTGATGTAGATTTACATTAAATAAACCGTTTTTATTGTATTTTTTAAAATTATTGAGAAAAACACTAAGATGCACTTGCACCGTAAATATTACTACACGGGGTAAATCCGTACTAATCACGGTGGGGTAAGTGCGTACTATATGGGTAACTATAAAACTAAACAATATATTTAATGCAATAAAAAGCATTTTAAAGCAGGATTGATAATAATTCTTTTCTTGTCCCGTAGCACTTGAAACAAGGTTCGAAAGCATTTTTAATTTGTAAAGCATTTTTAAGAGATGCACTTTGTACAATATCCTATCAAAATGATAATTTTCAAGCAAGATTAGAATCCTACATAATACTAATTCATCAGTAATAACTGTGGCAAGAGTTTCATACCAACAACGTTAAGTTTTTACATACCAGACTGAAAATACATCAGTTCAAAGTTCAACTTTGCAAAAACTAGGACGGGCTTACCCCACTCCACCTTATTCAAATTTTTCCAAATGCATTACACCGACTCTTAGATAAACGCAGTGTATCATCGAAGCCGGACATATCTCTTATCAAACAATGTTCGAATCTCCCTCGACCTCACCTGTAAACGTGATAGCAGAACGCAGTCAGTGTACTGTCGTAATAGTACATTACACTGATCTATTACAGGACCAACAATGGGCACCATGATCTTGTTAATCAGATTAGCCAAGTCGTAATTACACACGATTGTAAGTTGACACCGCTCGGTAATGTGCGTTCGATCAAAATCCGATCGACATCCGATCAAACACGATCCAAAGAGCCTATCACGATTCCCATTATTGTAAGGAGATTGAGAATCAGTTATTTGAAACGTATTCGTAGTAGAAGTGCAACATTTGTTAGCATCTTCGTTGTTCTACACGGCGAGGTTAAAAATTAAACATTTCTTCCGACCTAGAATAATTCGATTGTACATCACTCTGTTCATTTTATGGATACGAAATCGAGATACCAACATATTTACAGGATTGTACATATTAACCCTTTGCACTTGGAGCTATTTTAACTGGAAAATTAAACATTCCTTCCGACCTAGAATACTTCCATTCTCTATGATTTTTGAGATTTTAAGAAGTTGGTATACAGTAAATCCTCATTTGACACCGGTCGCATAGAGATACTATTTTTTATGACTGCGTCTACCGTGCCGAGACTTCAATCGAGAGCCGAACATAGAAGGACAGAATGAAATACGGATCGCGTGGCCGAAGCGTGTCGCCGCACAGTGGTCTAAAACGCGAAATTTAGTGACATTTTGCCCAAAAAATAACTGTATCATATAGATATCTGTTGAGTGTTTATTGCTTTCTAAATGTCCATCAACCTCGGAAATGAAAATATTAATAAAATTTAATAAAAACCATTACTGTAACAAACAGATAAGGTTGGAAGTTTTGAAGATAGCCTTTCTCATGGAAAAAATTGCTTTTCTTCTTTAAGATGCCCTGACGATCCTTTTTAATATTTTCCTTCCAATTTCTTTTTAAATGAAAGGTTTATCTTTAAGCTGTAAATTACCATTCGTCAATTGAAAATTAGTATTCGTAATGCATTAAAAATGTTACGCTAAATGTAATGAAGAAAATTTGCAGAATTATCCAGACTTCGCAAGGAATATCTTTTGTCATAAGAGGTTATAGAATTTGACAAAATAGAATATTTTTAGCACACTTTTCTCTATGTAATCATGCAAGAATCATTTCCTAGCTCGTCCTATATCAAAAGTTATTATTGTTTAAAGCCGTCCGTGCGGCTGTGCGTATTGGTTCTCGCATCCATCGTCGGGACTCCGTGACGACTAAGAAACACTTTAGACTCTAAACACTTCAAATCTTTATGCTATGCTACAATTTTTTGAGCGTTATATTCCATGTTTTTTCCTTTTTATTTAAATTTTGTTTTGCGCAGTTTATATTTAGTGCGTACCTCAGTATACTTTATGCATTAGTTCAGTATTATCATCGTTTAGTACAGTTTATATTAATATACAAGGAGAATTAAGTAAAATTCTCCGAACGTTGTATACGTTTTAAACAATCATCTTATACGATCGTTTCTCCCACCAATATTCGGAAAAAAATGCTATCGATGAATTCGTTTGCCCGATCGTCAATTTCACGCCTACTCCAAACTTATATTGTTGTCACTTCGTTCATCATCACACACTCACTGCAACATGCTTTAACTCAACACGAGCCATACGTTGTTTACAGTAATTTATATTTTGTATTTGTTATATATTTCGTGTTTGTTATATTGCGTTTATATTTATATTGCGCGTTTGCGTTTATATTTTGTGTTTTTTATATCTCGTTCGTGATAAAACATATCGTTTTACTAATATTTGGTAAGTACATAAATAGTTGGACATTTATTACGTTAACTTTTTTCCGTGTTCAACATTTCTTCCTTTATTATTCAGGTATTTGTTATTCATTAAAAATGGAGGCGTTCCGTACAAATCTGAATTTATTATATTTATTATTCTTTACATTTCATTTTGTGCTTTATATAGGTACCATAGATTGTGAATTTAGAAGGATCAGATAAATTTTCTCCGGAGGATTTGGAAAATCAAGAAACAAATTTTATTCAAACAGCAATTTCTCAAAAATTTAGAAGAATAATATATTGACTAAGCTGAATGTATTCTTTTTCAAAAAAATTTGCTAAAAGTTGTTAAATTTGTAAATATGTTTAGAAAATAGTAAAAAAAGCTATTAAATGAACGAAAAGTATACCACATTATACATTATTAAAAAAGATTACATGTTAATATCCTACACCCTAAATTTCACGTCGATATCTTTAATAGCTTAGAAGTTATACCAAAATGTCACTAAATTTCGTGTTTTAGACCACTGTGACGCCGTCGCCGGCACAGTTTAAAGGCCCGCGTGTTCTCGCAATGTAATGCCAATTAAAAATGCTTTATTTTTCATTATATATTTTTTTATGGGACTTTCACTAACTTATTTCTGGCATTTTTCTTAATAAAATAAGACCAAACACGATATAATCTCAACTGTATTTAGTGGTTTAATCGACGATGAAAGTTCCGAACGCAACGAAGAACAGCGTATGGGAAAGAAAGAGACGCGGACAGTCGCCGTCGCCGGCATAGTTCAAAGGCCCGCGTTGTCGCTGTCCTTCCTTGTGCCCGAAACTTTCATCGTCGATTAAACCACTAAATACAGTTGAAATTATATCGTGATTGGTGTCATCTTAATCAGAAAAATGCCAGAAATAAGTTAGTGAAAGTCCCATAAAAAAATAATGAAAATTAAGAAGTTTGAACATTCGATTCATTCAAGTCAGTGTTGTGGTGTTCACACCGATATACCCGATCCGAGATCAATCATCGCCGCCCTGCGGTGGCCGGCAGTGGAGTGGGCAGGCACTGGACAGCGTTCGCACAGGCAACCCCGGACAGCAAACGAGGATTTACTGTAATACCTTATACGATACCTAAATGTTTAGTAATTAATTAGTAGACTGCGGATCTTTATGCAAAATAAAAATATTCTGCGTCGATTGTGGGAAGCAGTAGTTAAATAAAGGTTCATGTTAACCCTTAATAATCCTTTCAGTTGAAAACAACGTAACAATATTCTTAGATTTTTTATATCATTCACTGTTTTATCTTTCACCCACTTAATTTCTTCATAAATGCATAAAGATCCGCGGTCTATTGATTAGATACCGGTATATTTAATAATGTAAACAATAATTTGAATAGTGGTACAGCAATTTTTAATGGTGCTTCAGAAGAGAAAACCGAGTGCAAAGGGTTAAACTACTAGATTCTGTAAAGAACATATCGATAGTATTGGCCAGAACGCTGACCGAACGCCTCAGGAACGAAGCGAAGACGACCACCGCGAGCTGACTCGTAAACAATATGGGATCAAGTGAAATAGCGAATGTTGTCGAGTGGACTTTACGGCGATTAGGGACCGTAAAGCTAGTCGGTACGTCCGGCAAAAGTGAAATAACGATAAATTCAATTTCACTCGTTGTTAACTCTCTCCCCATCATAAAAGGATCATTCCTGCCGGGTCCGAGTCGATGAATTACGCGAAACGAGGAGCCTGGCCGCGATGCTCTCCACTGCAGGCTGGCCGTGCACTAAATTTATGATAACCAATAGAATGTAATCGTCCTTCGAACAGAAGTAACAGTAGCCAAGGCAAGGCCGTAATGGACGAGCAAGTGAACAATGGGGAAGATAAGGGAAAGCTGCCGGTGCTACTGACGGTTCTTCCCCGTTCGGTGCTATTGTAGTTTACGACTGCACTTGCGATGCAGCACGCCGCGTGTAATCCCGATGCCTCGCAGACGTTCGGTAATTGGAAATTGAATTCGAGTCAACGATAATGCCTGCTAAGAAGATCTACGCCGCCTTTCACGGACTATCAAAGCCTCCGAGAGAGGAGAGAGAAAACCTATTCGAACTTCTTCGCGCTTCGAAACTTTCAATGGAACTCTTCCCGCTTTAATCAGTTCCGAATTTTAAATTTCAAATTTCGTTTAATTACCGCGCTTGTCTCTGACGCCGACAGTTCTATCGAACGTTACAGTTTGCAAATTTCTCTTTCACTCAGATAAAGTCACCCGAGCGGTGTTAAACGTTCGTTTAATTGCTTTCGAATTCTTGAGGATTTGTTGTTCGGGATTATCGTAGATTTTTATTTCGAAATTCCAATCGCGTATCCATTGGAAATCTGTCCAGCAAAAGATGTACTCCTTTACTTATTCTTGTACACCCTGTGTTTATATTTGCATGAATGTAAAATAAATTGGTTCTTGAATTTGACAACGTATCGCGTGAATCAATTGTATGTTGGTAACGAAGGATTATCAGCTGTCCGTGTGAAACGATGAGTCTGTGTGAAACACAGAGACAGGCAGATTAACAGCCGACATACTATGAGCGATATGGGAACGCATATTAGATCGGTGTGGACCGCGATCGATAACTGTTTACGCGGTTAGCTGGCCACTAGTTGGAGATGGAACCGAGTGACATCAGTTTGAGGTTTCTCTACAGGCTACGTAATCTCTGTTAATAGAAATTTCCCTTGTCAATCTACACTATTCGATTTAAGCGAATTATTTGTGATTCAAAATTTTCTGAACAACCAGATACAATTTCTGTGCAAAGAGAATAGCATGCTTTCGATAAAATACAATTCCGAAATACCACGGTGAACATTTATTGAAAACATAACGGGCGTTACACCCGGGGTTCAATTTAATTCCCATTTGATTGAATAACAGAAAAGCGCGAAGGTGTTGGCGACTGGTGAAACAATTGCGGAACCGATGGCATCTCTGCAAGCCAGCCGGATCAATGAAACGTTATCGGCTCTCGGCACGGTTCTGAATCGGGGAATCTCACGAGTCAACGCTCTGATGCACCTTGCAGTCAGAAGCGGTGAATCACCGAGTCGCCGCGCCGGTATTATTCGGTGATAATCAGGTGCTGGGAACTGAACCGATCGCGTCTGCAATCTGCCAACTTCCGGAACACTATATTCCCAATCCTTTAATTCTCAGATAGAAATGTACGTGGGAAGTCTAAATTCTCGCCAAAGCAGGCGAAACGCGCGTCCTGCTAAAACAGGCGAAACGCGCGTCCCGTGAAAAAACAGACGAATAACGTCGAGACAAAAGACAGGCGAACAACGTCGATGGAAAAGGCGAGGAAGAGACAATCTCGAGATGTCGCCTTGTACAATTTTATCCAGATCTTTGTTCCATCATTGTATTTTTTCATTAAACCATAGTACATACAGTAAAAGCGCGTTTACTGTCAAACAGTCGTGTTTTGCACTGACAGTGATCGTTTAGGGACACTATTTTTTTTATGACTGTGTCTACCGCGCCGACCACGCCGAGACTTCAATCGAGAGCCGAACATAGAGAAGGACAGAATGAAAAGCCGAATCGTCTCGAACATTTTAAAAAAAATTCCAGTTGAATCGATGAAAAACTGAGTTGTCGGCAGATTTGTATCCAAAAAGATCGGTTTCTGGCCTACTGTGCGCCGGCACAGTTTGAAGGCCCGCGTGTTCTCACAACGTAATGCCAGTTAAAAATACTTTATCTTTCATTATAGATCTTTTTATGGGACTTCGACTAACTTATTTCTGGCATTTTTCCGATTAAAATGATACCAAACACGATATAATTTCAACTGTATTTAGTGGTTTAATCGACGATGAAAGTTTCGGGCGCACGGAAGGACAGCGTATAGGAAATAAGGAGACGCGGACAGTCGCCGTCGCCGGCATAGTTCAAAGGCCCGCGTTGTCGCTCTCCTTCCTTGCGCCCGAAACTTTTATCGTCGATTAAACCACTAAATACAGTTGAAATTATATTGTGCTTGGTGTCATTTTAATCAGAAAAATGCCAGAAATAAGTTAGTGAAAGTCCCATAAAAAAATAATGAAAATTAAGAAGTTTGAACATTCGATTCATTCAAGTCAGTGTTGTGGTGTTCACACCGATATACCCGATCCGAGATCAATCATCGCCGCCCGGTGCGGCGTTGTGTTGACCGGCAGTGGAATGGGTAAGCACTTGACAGTGATCGCACAGGCGACCCCTGACAGTAAACGCGCTTTTACTGTATTCGTTACGAACCAGCTCCTTGATTGATCCCTGCCGGCGTAGATCGATTGGTTAACTCGATCGCAATTATCGTGTAACATAGGAAAATCCTACATGTATGTATGTATCGCAGACAAATACCTTAAATCGTTTACTGGTAGGTACGGATTTTGTGAAGCACTCACCTGTAACAAAAAAAAATAATTGCATTTTAAGTACATTTCAGAAGTCTATTCAAACACTTGCATATTATACGCTGTTAATGAAATTGTTCTAATGGTATACGATTTCTACGATCAACTATAAGATCTTCGTTAATGGATAGAATCCTATAGGCAAATCATTCTCAAATCACTTTTATCGCAGACCGTCGCAAATTGCGCTAGGTCAATTTTCCTTCGTTTCCGACGCGCCAACATTTCATTATTCCGTCATTACGGTTCACCTGTGTATTTCTCTACCTCTGCTCGGTTATTTTCTTCAACTGCCAGTCTTCTTCGCGTCACGACACACTGGCTACCACGTAATTTTCTGTTCGATCGGCCCCAAAGGACAAAAACCAACCAACGAACCGCTCCCCGCGGATTAGGTAGAAGATGTAACTAGAATTGCGGACTCTTCGTTGAGACTACAAACGAGAAAATGTTTCTCCTCGTTGCTGGAATGCGCGAGCCTCATATAAAAACATGTCTGGTGGACGGATCCTCTCTGACCGGCCACTAACAAAGCGCGATTAAATTCAATGGAGGAGCGATTAAAAACGGTGTCGCCGCTCTTCCAGTAATAGTTCAAAGTATCGTTCGTTGGCGTCTTTTACCGTTCCTTCGAACCTGTTAGCATTTCTTAGTATTCTTACTGATCCCTGCTCCTTAACCACTTGTTCAAGCGTCACGTCGTCTAGTATCTTCCTGATTTTTTGAAAATTTTTCTTTGCTCGACAGTGTCGAGAAAACACATACATATTTTTTATTGCAGAATATTTTGCTTGCAATGGTACTCACTTTTAATTTATAATTAGATTGTGGATTTTATGCATTCATGACAAAAATGAGTAAGTGCGACTTGACACAGTTGACAAGTTAAAAGAATTTGAGAATATTCATTTATTAGGCTCAGCTTATTAAAATGATAGAAAAAAGAATATCGCTTCTATTCTATTTGTAGTAGTTATAACATTTGCCACTATTATAATACAATAATCCTGAAAACAGGTGCTATAATTGTTCCATCTGTTCATAATAGTTTGACCGGCCACTGTTACCATTTGCGACCACCACAGTCGAGTGAGAAGCCGGTTCGAAATGGTGAGAAAAAAGTCTTTCGCTGTCTAAGCGACACGTGAAATTAGTAAACAGGGTAGAAGAAGGGTCTCAGGCGTGGAAAGGGAAAAATATGGCTCAACCGGATAACAGAAGAAGAAGAAGAAGAAGACTGTGCGTGTGTGTGTGTGTGGAGAGAGAGGGGGGAAGGAAAAAGAGCAAGTAGGAAGAGAAGATAGTGGTGAACGATAATGTCCAGCCGTGAGCGTTACTCGGACCGTGAATGTGTCTGGCCGGGTCCTCATCCTTCGGAGGACTATTTGTTCCACGCAACGCGTAAATTACGGCCAATCGGGCCGGGAAGAGCCGGCGGAGCAGCAACAATGACGGTCCGCTGCTTCGACGACCATTATGTATCTCGAAGACGAGGGAATTTCGCGAGGTTGCCCGGAGGGTACTGATCCGGAGCGCGTCACGGTTCGACGGTTCGTTCAGCTCCGAAGTTATCCTCTGTGAACACCGGTATTCCTACGCGGTAGACTTGTTTCGGAATTTGATTATTTTTTCCCCCTTTCGTCCGACCCACCTGGATTGCCGCGTTCCTCTTGCACGTCAGCCGATGTCTTCATTAACTTCGCTACTGTCTTCGAGTTTTGTCGTCTTTAACTTGACCCAACAAATATTTCCTTCGTGAAGTTTAACAGGCAGTATGTGAACCCAAAAATTCAATTTTTATGAGACTGATTAATATTTGATAGCTTTCAACTAAACCACGACTCGATGGCTCGAAAAAAGGTCAAGGACCTCGCTGAAATGTGGCTTCCGTTGTTAGACGCGCTTACGATCTTTGCAAACTCGCCCAAAGTTGGCGAAGTCTGGTCAGGAAGGGTTTATTGGGGTTAAAGTCGGGGTAGTCGGCTGAATGACTATGGTTCCCTAGCGGAGATGACCGCATCGAGACTCGCGCTATGTTTGGAACACTTTGTCCGCAGTCTATGTATTTCTACAAGAAGTACCCAAAATTTATAGCAGGGACCCTAACTGTTATAACGAAAAAGAAAAAAGTCGTGGAATAACAAGTATTTCATCGACTAAAATCGTATTGGTTAGAAATAAGGAATATAAGCAGAGTTGGGCATTAATAGATTCAAATTTTAATCATGATTGATTGATTAATATGTACGATTAAAAGAAGAAATCATCGAAAAATTTACGATTGATTCAATCGATTGATGAAGTTAATTGATTAATGTGTACGATTAAAAGAGGAAATCATCGAAACATTGACGATTTTTTGCAATTATCTCGGAAACTAAATCCTAGCGCCGAGTAGATGTATAGACAAAAGTTGTTCAGAATGTTGTCCTTGATAACATATGTCAAGCTGAAGGTCATCCGAGATGCCTCCCCTCAAAGCTATATTTCCCATGATTTTTATCGTAGAAAATTTTAGAATAACTGTTAATTTTGGTTCCCGATTTATACAGCTTTCACGGTTGCAGCAAAAATGTTCTTAAAGATTAGACTATTATAGAAAATGAAATTTCTCACAAACTGAGTACAATAGAAGACATTCGCATGAAAATCTACAAGAACCTTTTGTCGAGTATCGGGAAGCAAGATTCGTTGTAATTGTCGCCGCTGTCAATTGATTTATGTCCCGAACAGCAAGAACTATTTGATCAAGCGATACTGGCTTTCAATCTAAGTATCCAATGTGTCAAAAACCGTGTGCCACTTACCAGCAACGACGGACAGAAGCTTTTGCACGGAGCGACAACATGGTAGTCACGATCGTTTCTTGGACGCGTGTCACAATGGCTGCGCGACATATTATTCCCCGTGATTCATCAGGTTCCCATGCGTTAATACGAATCACCGTGCCGATATAAATTACAAAGTGATTGTGCACGCGTGTTATGCTCGTTGCCGGGTGCATGAGTTACGCCCGGGTCCCGGTATCGGAGGCTGCCGCCGCATTAAAAATTAATGCTGACAAGGAGAGCCGACAATAACGAAACGCGCGTCGAACACCGAAGAGATATGCGGCCATTATGCTCGGGAATTACCGACGGCGTGATCTCTGCCCTTTTCGTTCGACTGAATGCAATGAAGGATTTTCAATCACCCGCTCTCCGCGGTTCTGCAAAAATCTACAGCCATAAATAGAAGCTTGCCCGGGCCTCGCGGTACAAGTTAACAATAATTGATTGTTGTAATGTAATACGTTCCACCCGCGTCGCACGCTCGTTCACTTATTCGCAGACAGCGGATTTTATGCGTTCATGACAAAAATGAGTAGGTATAATTTAAAATGGTAAAAATATTAGAAGAATTTCAATTCTGATAGAAAGTTTTTATTTTGCATGAAGATCCGCCGACTACTTATTAGTAGACTGCGGATTTTATGCATTTATGACAAAAATGGAAAAGCACATTTTAAAGCAGTGGACATATTAAAAAGATTTAAAGACACCAGCGTATTGGTTTCAGCTTAATCAGATAATTAAAAGAAAAAAGAAATTTTTATTTTACTCCTGCGTCTTGTAATCAATGTAAACATTTTTTATTTTGTATGAAGATCCGCCGACTCTTATTAGACACCGGGGAACGCGAATGATATAAGGCCATGTAGAAAAGTAGCTTTGGGTTCCTCATTAAACTACACAATTTAATAAATGTATTTGATTCAGAGCCTTGAACACCTCGTGGCGGGGGTCGCTAGTACGCAACGAAACGAGGTTCTACTGTACCTGAAAATAAGTATGTGGCGCCTCAAAAATTCAATGTTTAAATTAGCAGCTAAATTACGATGGTAAAACATTTCTTCCACTAATAGAGAATTATACTCGTAACAGCCTTTTCCAAATAAAACCTGCGTAAACGACACTGTAAAGTATTTTAAAACTGGGCCGTTTGACCGGCAAAATAACGTCCTGGATAAAATAACTGCTAGGAACGGGTCGAAGAAGGTTTAAAGAGGTCAGAAGTGTTTTCGCCAGGCTCAGGTGTACGAATTATTTTAAAAATTTGACTGTGGAGCGTCGCATTCCGTGCAATTAAGTCTTGGCAATAAATTTTTCCGTGCACGAGGAAGCTGCGAGGTGAAAACGCCGACGCCGAAACGGAACGCCTTTTGCCGGTTGTTCCTTTGTTATCACCGGTGGCTTCGTTGCAGTTTTATTGCACCGGCGAATCGCCGGCTTTAACGACCTCTTAATCTGTTTCCACAAACGAGCGGTCGCGTTTCACCGGCGAAAAATCACGGCGCGCATCGTTCACTATCTCGGCCATGCTCTTTAAAACCTTTTTCGTGGTTAACGGTACCTCGGTGCACACGCACGTCGAATTATTCCTTTCGGTTCTCTTCCCGTTTTTTTTCTTTCATTTTTTACTCTTCGTACGTAAGACACTGCACGGCAACAGCCTGTAATTATCATTAAGGATCATGTATTCGTTTCGGCCAGGCGACGATTTATGCCTCATCGCGGATCATTTTGCGAAACCAGTGCAAGTCGGTTAATTCCGTGTACGCTGAAACGGTTGCAATTTACGTTGCATCTTTAATATAGTTTCCGACCGCGACCGTATGATTTTGGCGATATAAATTTTTATGGACCGAATCTTTATGTCGTATAAATCAACCGTGTTTATGGTGCCCCAGCGATTCTTCTTTTTCTAGACTTTGCACCTTCGTTCACCTCGAACCACCGGATCGTAATCGTACTGCGAGCCTGTATGCTTTTATAGCTAATAAAAGATCAGGATGCAGTGAAATAAAATCTAAATGAAATTCAATTCAATTGTAATATTTTACGTAGCTACTTAATTCTACTTTCTTGAAATATGGTTTCTCTTCACTGATTCTTCAACAGCCGCGTGAAATTGCAGATAATGAATATATTTTGTACGATATACGATAATGTTGTACGATAATTTTTTACTACGCTACACGATCTTGTTCGACAAAAGACTGTTAAAACTGTTGACGATAAATCGAACAGAGAGCGAAAGGATAACAGAATTTCCACAGGACATTTTTCCGGAATAAATTGGCCGAGAGGCGGAGGAACAGCACCGCTTTGAAATTTTCCACGTAGACGCTCGTTTTTCCGCAAATACACGTCTCCTGGCTCAATTACCGTGGATCTGGGCTGGCCTACGGCTCCAGATCGCTCGTTTACATAATTCGACGGAAATCATCAAGCTTATCCTGCAGCCGGAGCACTAACGAACAGACTTGCAAAGCATAATCAGCCAATTTAGTGTGGCTAGCAAATGCATCTAGCTCGGGTTACAAAAGGGGACGTTGCGCTATTCAAGATTTCGGTATGATAACTCCGAGTTGCTCACCATGGAAATAGGATATATCAATGTAATCGACTAAAAATATATTTAAAATACAGTACGACCTCGATTATCCGAACACCCGATATATCTGAACTCCATCTTATTCTATCGTACTATTTTCATCTTGTAGAAATTATCGAAGAAAGTACGACAATTTTATCTGGTTCTCATTAGAGGTGTCCGAGATCCGGGAATTCCCGAAACCCGATGCTTGGGACGGGATGGGAAGACTCGTATCAGGTCGGGACGGATTTCCGAAATTGTTAGTTTCCCGTGAATTTTTTCGGGATTTTTGATACTCTACGAAATACGGTTTTCGGGAAACCCGAACATTTTCAGGATTCCGTCCCATCCCGGTTTCGCACACCTCTAGTTCTCATTTATTGAGTTAATATGTTTCTTCTATCGATCGTATTTGCTGTTAATAAATGTGAAATGCTTTGGCGCAACGGTTCGATCGTTTACTACTACAACAATTTTGCTAATTATCAAACAAAATCAACGTTTCAATCCTAGTTTGGATCCTTTTCAAGATTTATTTGAATCGCGTCTTGTAAAGTAAATATGTTATAAGAATTTCAAAAACTATTAAATGATTGAATATAAGGAATATTGTTCATAAAAACTCACTCACTTGCTTTGGGGAAAATACATTTATAATAATTGTGTGGCACGTGTGTTACGTGCGTCGGACATGCTTGTTGTCAAGACACTGATGTAAGAACGTATTGAAAACGATCTAGGTTATATCTATCGATATAAGACGGTAAATTTGAAAGGTCATAGTATGTTCTTAAATCCACTCTTACGAATATACCTTGATGGTAAATCGTTATTAACGTTCAACTTTTATTGGAATCAGTTTCATACAGTCAATTGTATGTGAGAAACAGCTAGTTCAAAATTTTTAGATAGTTACAAAAGTAAGGTTCATTGGAAAAATTCATCATAAAACATTACTGGTCTAGTAATGTTACGTAATATTCATGTATCTTAGGTGTCTCATACCTAAGATTTACGCTGCGATGTTTAATCGTATGAATAGATAATTTTGGCGTTCTCAAAATCAAACCTATGATCCATTTCAAGTGAATGTTTCGTCACTGCAGTATGTTGTAGTGGAGGTAAGAAAATATTATGCTTATGTTTTGTGATACGGGTTTTCAAGTTTCTGAATATTTGTCCAATATACTTGACTACATCCCGAGCAAGGTGTTGAGTACACAATATTGCAACTTTCTAAACGTGGTAGCTTGTCTTTAACGGGTGGAAACAAGGTTTTAAGATAATGTGGTATCCTGAAAATTGTATAAATTCCTACTCTTCGAAAGATTCTTTTTATGTAATTTGAGATGTTCTCAACATAAGATATAATAACGGTATTTTTCCAATTGATTGAACCAGTTCTTTTAAATCTATCTTCATTTCGTTTTTCAACCAAAAGAGGATGATATAATTCAAAAATACGTTCCTTGACGATGTTTGACGTAAAATTTTCTGAGTACCGTTGTGTTTTAATACATTTTTTATTAACAGCAAATTGTTGGGTCGAAATTCAGGATCAGAGAGTAAGACAGCTCTATCTATCAAACCTTTGATTAAGCCCACTTTATGTTGCAAGGGGTAAAACGAGTAGAAGTTTACATATCTACCCGACCAGCTAGTTTTATGAAACCAATTCGTTTTCAATCTATTTTCTGTTCTAATGACACTCACGTCGAGAAAGCTTAGACTTGAATTGCTTTCCATTTCATATGTGAATTGTAATCTTTCATGAAAGCTGTTAAATGTATCCAACAAAATTTTCAATTGTTCAGGTTTTATACATGTGATCATGTCACCAACATATCTTTTATATACAAAACCAATTCAAAGGGCAGTTTTAAAATAGAAATCTCTTCTAATCTTTCCGTTACAAGATTTGCAACAACTGGGGAAATTTTAGTTCCCATGGCTGTTCCAAATACTTGTTTGTAGTAAACACCATTAAAAATGAACACATTGGCTTCTAATACAAACTTAACAGCATGACGAAATTCTTCATGTTGTATGTCAGTATGTTGTTTTATTTCGTCCCAACGACAGTCTTATTACCTGTAAAGCTAAATCAATTGGTACGTTTGTAAATAAAGATGTTACATCAAACTAGGATCGAAACGTTGATTTTGTTTGATAATTAGCAAAATTGCTTTTTAATTAGTAGCAAACGATCGAACCGTTCCGCCGAAAGCATTTAACATTTATGATTGAGTTAATCATCGTAACGAAATCTTAGATTAGAGGAACAATTCATGTTTTTGCAAATGGCTTGTTCCATTTAATTATTCGGCGCGCAAACTCGTTTCTGCTCGTGAAAGTATGCCCGAGATTCAAAATCGCATCGCGAAGTGTTAATTTCACGTAATTACATCTTCCCGCGCGTTACTACATCCTGTTCGCACGCTTGTCTCCATCATTCAGCGTCGAACGCGGCTGTCTCTCTCGTCATTCATTCAAGCGGCCTTACAAATTTCTCAATTCGCGCATTCTCGGGAGTCTCCGGGGGCCGAGTGATTAATCTCGTTATGGACGCTGCGAGATAGAGAGAAAGAGAGAGACAGAAAGCCAAGGTCTCTGCCAGCAGACGACTCCGAGATTCAATCTACGTTCCTCGTCCTCTTCTTTCCTCCTGTCCTTTTGTTCGCTCGTATTCTCGAGTACCCACTTCTCCTTCTCGCTAGTCAATGGTAACAAGATTTAAAGCCAAGACGTGACATCTTATATACTTCTTGTGCTTCCTGTCTCATTCCTCTCGCTCTCTCTCTCTCTCCTCCACTCTCTTTTCGCGGTTCTTCGCAATAAAGAATCCCGTAGTTTATAGACCCGTTATAGACGTAGGTTATAGGCTATACGTTAGTTGTGTCTCATCGTGATTATTAGACTGCGGACCTTGAAGCAATTATGGCTTTTGAAAATTTTCAAAAAGTCTTAGGATATCAAATATGACAGAATTTAGTACGATTTTAACCAGGGACCAAAAGTAACAGTTATTCTAAAATTTTCTACGATAAAACTCATTAATAAAAAGTTGATTATTATTGAAAAAGATAATCTACACAAAATATAAAGAAAAAAAATTCGAAGAACAAAATGATTAAATAACATTGATTTTTATACTTTTTGGTTACAAGTAATAGTTATTAGTGTCCAAAAATTGGATCCTCCTCGGTAACTGTTAGCGATGAAGAAAAACTGTTTCGATTGCTGGAAGCAGTTATCGATGAGAGAAGTTCATTTCAATCGCTCATAACAGTTGAGCCAATGAGTCAATGAGAGGAGTTCATTTCGATCGCTCATGACAGTTATCGATGAGAGAAATTTATTTCGATCGTTCATAACAGTTATCGATGGGAGAAATTTATTAATTTGTTAATTAAGATTACGAAAGAGAGATATCTATACAACCATTCCTTACGAAATAATTTTTATTATTTCAATAATTGTAAAATAAAAGATCTGGAACCGGTCATTTTGACCGGTAGTGGTAGGTTTAGTGTTAATTTATTTCGGAACTAGAAAGACTACTACCACGGAAAATAAGACTCTATTTAACTCCACTTTCTTAAAATTCATCTACGAAAATTGAGAATTGCATAAACATCCGCAGTCTAATGATTATTAAACCCTTTACCGTATTTTAACGAGTCACAATCGTCACGAAGATGTTAAACTAACAATAAGTTTAACAAATATGAATGTTCCGCCTTTCTTTTTAATTGAAATAAAATTTGATTAGTTCGCAATCAATATTTAAGCATTCAAATAAATGTAGCCATAAAATAATTAAAATTTTTTTTCTCTTCTATGACATTTTTGGGGACAAAGACATTTTAATCACTGTAACTGTAAAGAAAATGATACGGCAAGGGGTTAATGTGTATTTCTTCAGATTGTGCGAACACGTTTAAATAATTGTTCGTAACATTTATTTCAGAATTGTATTCCTGTCGTCTGACCATGTCTGAGCAACCCTGCAGCACCTAGTAGTCCTTGCAATGATAATGAATGTCCAACATAAATGTTCACAGATTCCACTGAAAAATGTCGGTAAACCTATTACACAACAGTCGCATTCTTATACGGTCGTTGAAGGGATCTTTATGCAAATTTTGTTACCTTCCACCCTGTTAGCCTGTACGATCATTTTCTCGAGTCACACGGAAGACCAGCTGTCTCTTAACGAGCCTAAACCTCGAACGTTTTCGCCGACGGGTAATTTTATTTTATGAGATGAACGTCCGAATATTTCTTTCCGCGGGATTCTCTCTAAATTGCTTGTATTTAAGCGGTTAGACGCCCTTGGCCCCCGCATAAATTCAACCGTAAATACCGGATTATTGCAGAGGAGCGCCGCGAAGAGGCAGCCACCGGCAGTAATTGCGTGATTACCGGTAACATTCGCGTGTATGTTAGTAGCTCATTGTCGAATTAAAACTCAGCAACCGCCGACTAAATGGTTATCAAAGTTGTTCTTCGATTGCGTCCCCGGGCGCCATCGCGATCGAAGTCTCCCTGCCTTTCGGACGCTTTTCTCGATGCGTTCAATTTTTTACTAGTTCAGGGACGTGATAATGAGAAACAATTACCGACGGCGACACTTATTTTATTAATCGCGTCGCGACTATTTTGTTCCACGATTACCACTAATCCTACCGAGCACGAAAAACGATTGAAATGTTTTATCTTAAATCGAAGAATGTTCAGATGTTTGAGAATTTGGACCTTGGAAGTTTCGCTGTATTTCATGTTGGGGGTAGACTCTGAATGTATTTCATGTTGGGGGTAGACTCTGAATACGGAATACCGTTTGGGTATTCATGCGCGATTAATTACTCAGTCATGCTAACATCTCCAGTAGGCGATATTCAAGTGGCCACTGCATGTAACAGACGTCTTGCTAACTCCAATCTCCATACATTGTAATTACCAACCTGTTACCCGACACTACGATGTGATTCTTGAGACTGTTAATTCGCGATTAACATTCCGTCGTTCACAAAGTTTTCCAAAGCAACTTTCTATCCGGCTGCTCTTTACTTTACCGGACTCAAAATTTGTGCCTTTCTCCTACGAATTTTGATGTACAATAATTCTTCGATCGAAGTCCCAACACCCGTGTTTTGAACGGACTTCAATAGCGTAGGGACCGCGCCGAGACTTCAATTGAACAAAACATAGAGAAGGACAGAATGAAACAGGATCGCGTGGCCGAAGCGTGTCGCCGTCGCTGGCACAATTTAAAGGCCCGTGCGTCATCACCAAAGTTGTACCTTCTTTATTTTCCATTATTTGTTAATGGAACTTTCACCAACATATTCGTGGCATTTTTCTAATGTAAAATGATACCAAACACGATATATTTCAACTGTATTTTTTAGTGGTTTAATCGACGATGAAAGTTTCGAACGCAACGAAGAAGAGCGTATGGGAAAGAAAGAGACGCGAACAGTCGACGTCGCCGGCACAGTTCAACGGCCCACGTTGTCGCTGTCCTTTCTTGCTCCCGAAACTTTCATCGTCGATTAAACCACGAAATACAGTTGAAATTATATCGTGTTTGGTATCATTTTAGTCAGAGAAACGCCAGGAATAAGCTAGTAAAAGTCCCATAAACCGGTAATGAAAATTAAGAAGTTTGAGAATCGATTCACTCGTGTCAATGTTGTGGTGTTCACACCGATATACCCGAGCCGAGATCAATCATCGCCGCCATATGGCGCGGCGCAGCGTTGGCCGGCAGTGGAGTGAGTAGGCACTGGACTTCGATCGCATAGGCGACCCAGGACTTCGATTGAAGAATTACTGTACAGTAATTCTTCGATCGAAGTCCCAACACCCGTGTTTTGAACGGACTTGGGTAGCGTAGAGAAGCTATTTTTTTATGACTCCGTCGACCACGCCGAGACTTCAAACGACGAGCCGAACATAGAGAAGGACAGAATGAAATAGGATCGCGTGGCCGAAGCGTGTCGCTGTCGCCGGCACAGTTTAAAGGTCCGTGCGTCATCACAATGAAACACCAAAATCTTAACTTCTTTATTTTCTATGATATCATGATGGGACTTTAACTAGCTTATTCCTGACGTTTTTCTGATTAAAATGGTACCAAAAACGATATAATTGGGCCAATATTTAGTGGTTTAATCGACGATGAAAGTTTCGAACGCAACGAAGATCAGCAACAACGCGGGCCTTTGAACTGTGCCGACGGCGGCTACTGTTCGCGTCTCTTTCTTTCCAATACGCTCTTCTTCGTTGCGTTCGAAACTTTCATCGTCGATTAAACCACTAAATATTGGCCCAATTATATCGTTTTTGGTACCATTTTAATCAGAGAAACACCAGGAATAAGCTGGTTAAAGTCTCATAAACCGATCATTAAAATTAAGAAGTTTGAGACTTCGATTCAGTCGAGTCAATGTGTGGTGTTCACACCGATATACCCGAGCCGAGATCAATCATCGCCGCCATACGGCGCGGCGCAGCGTTGGCCGGCAGTGGAGTGAGTAGGCACTGGACTACGGTTAGATAGGCGACCCAGGACTCCGATTGAAGAATTACTGTACTAGCTTTTGCCCGCGGCTTCGCTCGTTCAATGCCTTCGGAAATTGATATTGTTTCACCATAAAACCTTTTAACCCCCCATTCACCCCTACAGAGTTTTAATTTTATGTCATGTCGCCATTTTAGATTTCAAAACCCCTTTTCACTCCCTTGGGGGTTGAATTTTTTAAAATGCCGAAATAGATGTTTGATTAATTATATCAAAGAGCATTAAGACCAAGTTTCAAGTAAATCCGACCACAAATAAAATATTCCTCATACAAACGTTGCAACCCCTTTTCACCCCCTTAGGGGTTGAATTTCGAAATATCCTTTCTTATTCCTTGTATAGATCATAAAGGAAACCTCTGTGCAAAATTTCAGCTTTCTAGGTCCAAGGGTTTAGAGTGGGCATTGATGAGTCAGTGAGTCAGGACTTTCTTTTTTGTATATAGATTTGGTATGTAATCCAGTAGATTTGTACCCGGTGCGGATGCAATTCGAAGTTTCGAACCTCTAGGATCAACAGTTGAGGAGTTATGGTCGTTTAAAGTTGAGCATATCTCCAGTTTCTTGACAGGTAAGGGCGCCGCCATATTAGTTTGTAGTGACGGTCGCACGCCGCTTACCGAGTTGGTTAGGATTAGGTCGAGGGGGAGGCGGCAAGGTAAGCGGTTCGCGGTATTCACTACAAACCAATATGGCGGCGCCCTTACCTGTCAAAAATGATCAACTTTAAACGACCATAGTTCCTCAACTATTGATCCTAGAGGTTCGAAACTTCGATCTGCTTCCGCGTCGGGTACATATCTACTGGATTACATACCAAATACATCATAATTCGTAGGAGAATTGTACTAATTTGAGTCCGGTAAAGTAAAGTTTACCCTTCTATCCTTATTTAACAGTCCGCTATATAATCATTTACAATTCTGTTTACCATAAATTAAATTCTTTTTGTCTTCTTCGTAAAGTAAATAAAATATATAAAATCGTTTACAATTAGTAGACCCCGGATGTTTATGCAAGATAAAATGTTTGTGCATCAATTGCAAGACACGGAAGCTAAATATTTTATATTCTTCATTAATAATTTGAATGTGGTGAAAATAATATATTAATACTCTTAAAGTCTTTTAATATTTTCATTATAAATTCTAAATTATAAATGCATAAAATCCGGAGTCTAACAATTGGATTGCAGCAATTAAATGAAGTAGATTTATTCAATATTTAAATGATAAGGGAACGTTTAAAAATTGAAGTTCCGTTTCATTAAGGGATTTCGTATTTTCACGAAAACGTATTCGTGAAAAAAAGGAAAATTGAACTTTCAACGGCTGGACAGCCGGCCAGGTTCGCCGCGCGGTGAAACGGCAAAGAGTTCGCATAATTAATCAAAATTAAAACGGACTTTACTGGAAACCGTTCCAGCCGATTCGATTTCCGATGGTCGATTTCCAAGGCGGCCATGTAATGAAACGTGCCTCGTTAGCTGGTGACATGTTCGTTCGTCCAGATGTTGCCGAACATTCGTGGGAGATGCGAGTTTGTAGGTGGATCGGCTCTCGAACGCCGGATTCGTCTACCTACGAGTTTTAGCTTTCTCTTTGCCTTTCCCTGGTCGCCGCACCGGAACCGTATTTCCATCTGCGTACGATGAAAATTTTCCGGGCCGAAGTTCATTACAGAGTACCATTACCGCCTCGAAATTTCATTTGCGAAACATTCTCCATAATCCGATGATAAAGTTCATTTGACTCGGACAGGCCTCGAGATGTCGCAAACGGTTCAAATCCGATTTAACCGAATATCTCTAGGTCTCCGCTATAGAATAATACGAGGGTAGTCCCAGAAGTACCCGACCTTGACATATAGCTGGCGGTTGTTATTTGAAAACTTACTATAGCCAAAAGTACAATCTTTATAAAGCTTAAGTTTGAAGTCTGAAGACGCTACGTTGTTTAGTATTTGTTTGACAGCCACCAATAGTGAACGCTTTTAGTGAATTTGTAAACACGGAAAAATTTGGTCATCGTTATGTGATACAATACTTTCATATGAAAGGTCTCAGTCCAACCAATATCAAAACCGAGATGGATTCTACTCTGGGGAAGTCTGCTCCTTCGTTTACAACAATAAAATATTGGGTGGCAGAGTTTAAACGAAGCCGTATTAGCTGCCAGGACGAACATCGCAGTGGTCGACCAAATGAGGTGACCACGCCAGAAATGGTGAAGAAAATCCATAAAATGGTTTTAGATGATCGTCGACTGAAAGTGCGCGAGCTAGACAGACATGGTAGGTATTTCAAAAAGTGCTGTATATCGTATATTAACTGAAAATTTGCACGTGACAAAGCTGTGCGCAAGATGGGTGCCGCGTTTGTTAACCAGCAGGACAATGCACCAGTTCACACATCCGGTATCGCGGTGGCCAAAATCAATGAGTTAAAGTTCGAATTGCTTCCTCACGCACCCTATTCGCCAGATTTAGCCCCCTCAGACTATTTCCTCTTTCCAAACTAGAAAAAATGGTAAAAGATTTGCCAACAATGAAGAGGTGGAGTCTGCGGCTGATGGCTATTTTGAGGAGCTCGACGGATCTCACTATAAACAGGTTATCGAAGCTGTTGAACATCGCTGGGAAAAGTGTATCGAGCTGAAAGGAGACTACGTTGAGAAATAAAGTTATTTTTTCCCAAATTTTTTGTGTTTTCTTTGTTAGGTCGGGTACCTCTGGGACTACCCTCGTACACACGTAGTTTTGAAGTTCAAAAATGTTCAGCAGTTTGTGGATCTTCACGCAAAACGAATATTTTCGATATTCTTTTAAACTGAAAACTGTAACTATAAATCGTTATTGGTTCAAGAGCTGTATCGCAAACAGCACTTTGAAAGCTTTCGATAAGCATTCCGCATAAATTCGACAAATGTGTGTATATTGTTTGCATCTTTGCTTTTCGTTATACTTTCCTCCATCCGTTCCGTCTACACGCGAATCCGTCAGAGGATTCTTGGTTGCATATTTGCTCAATCCTTACAAAACCTTCATTCCTCTCGTATCTTTTATCTCGTGGCTGCTTTGTGCACGTTTATTTAATCCATGTATGCATGATTCTTCGTCTGATTGGCTGTATACTGTTCTCCCGACAAGTGGTTTTAAGTCAAAGCCGCATAAACAATCAACAACCGTGTACAGTCGAACCTGTTTTTGCGCGGTAGATAGGAACCGCAGAGAAAATCCCCACAAAAAAATATTCACAAACTTCATAAATAGCTATAACAAATAATTATTCACAACATATTGAAGAAAATCTTTTTTTTGCGGTGGAGAGGGACCGCATAAAAAAGTCTCACTTAGAAAATATGTCGAAGCTTCACGGAATAGCGAGAAAGTGCTTTCCAAACAAAATAAATAATTAAATTACACATGGAAACATTTTAAAAAATGTTAATTTCTCATTTTAAACATGGAGAAATTTTTAAAATGTACATAATTCAATACATATACAGGGTGTCCTGCTGAAATGAGATCAGCAGGATATCTCGGAAGACGTAGTTGTTATCAAGAAAGTGTTCTTACAAAAGTTGTTTGGTATGACGGGCCACATTACGTGGTATTAATTGTTTTCTTGTGTGTGGTGTGGTGGAGGACATTTCAAGATCACCTTGATTGTTTTAAACGGAATGTCCTATTTTTTGTATCATAGATCGATAGAGTATCAAATTCTGAGTAAAATTGTATTGACCTCCATATGTACTAATCTAATAGTTAACGAGATATTATTGAAACAATTTTCTTTCTTCTTTGGATATTATCTCGTTAACTATTAGGTTTAGGACATATGAAGCTCAACACTTTTATACTCAGAATTTGATACTCTATCGATCTATGGTATCAAAAATAGGACATTCCGTTTAACATAATCAAGGAGACCTTGAAATGTCCTCCACCACACCACCCACAAGAAAACAATTAATAGTACGTAATGGAGCCCGTCATACCGAACAACTTTTGTAGGAACACCGTTTTGATAACGACAACGTCTTCCGAGATATCCTGCTGATCTGATCTGATATTCATATACAGCATAAAAAAAATCGCATAAAAAAGATCGCACGAAAACAGGTTTGAGTGTACTTTTATATTTGTCCTAGCTGTCTTCAAATTCTATTAGATTGTCCAAAAAGTTTCTTTCGCAGTGCGTGCATTTAATATTGTTACTGAAAAGTCCGTTTCCAGTCCGTTTTTATTACTCAGTAATGAAGAGTTAATAAACAGATGATCACGTTGTTTCTATATACTTGCGTGATGTAACAATATTAAATGTACGCATTGCGAAAGAAACTTTTGGGACAACCTCATAGAATTCGAACAATTTTGAATTTCATCTACTCAATCGAAAGATCCGCAGTCTATTTATTACATATGGCTAACTATTACTACTGTAACCAGCGACACAAGTCAATAAACAGAGTTTACGCCTGCCGGAGCCGAGAAGAAGTAAAGAAAGGAAGACACGGGAACAAATTTTATTGCGGACCGTAAACTTTTTCGCCGGCCGTTTTCCCGGGGCTCGTCAGCGCCATCGGGTTGCTGCCACCATGATGCAGACATTAAGATAATCGGCCGTGCCGTGAACGTTTCTCCAGGGTACACGATGGGATCCCCAGTCAAACGATGAGCAGTATTGCTCGGCGAAGAAGTTGTGTATCGGTGCCGGGTTATTTTCTGGGACTGCTATCAGGGCCCAAGTGCTCATGATTGCAGGGGTTCCGCCACGGAGATCACAAGGATCACCGAGAAAAAATGCTTCCACCGTCGTGGAACAATCCTCCTCGAGTCGACGAGATACTGAAAAACGCTCATCATGTCAGCACAGCGAAACGCACGGTATACATAATACGAATTCTTGTAACTCGAGATTTACTCGTTCAATCGCACGCGTGTTACTCGCGTATTCGTTTACGTTAAACACTTTTCGAGCGCATTGCTTGGCGTTTAGTATTCTCGAAATAGCGAACGGTGTGTAGCCGAGATTGAAACAAATATAAGTTGTTTAAACGGGGTCAGAAAACGCAAAACAAAGATGTGTAATTCAAAGTTAGGCTGGCGGAAACTGTGAAATCAAGAATTCGAATCCAGATTTATGAATGTGAAACAAACCGTTCTGAGGTAGACAGGGTAAAATTAGATTGGCCTAGAATTCGGAGACTGCGTTGCTAGGGAAACTACAATTGAACTGAACCGAACGTGGCAGACATAATTGCGCTTCTATAAGATTTTGTGGGAATAACGGTGGGAGTGTACCTTTACATACGGCCGCGCGGCGGGAATATCTGACGGTTTTAAGGATGTTCTGGAGGTACAATGGGAGACAAAAGTACAAAAAATTCGAAATCCATCAATATATTGGCAATGAATTCCATTCATGAGTATATTTTGCATTAAAAAAATAGATTAATTTAAAAAGCTTTCGTTGAATTAGTGAATTTCATGTTATATTTATTTTTTAATAAAATTGTTAACATATTGTAAAAAATTATAAGTGACTCTTGCGAATAATTGTACCCTCTGATTGTAGCTATATTCAGTGGTCTACACAGTTGTCGCGTTTCCATGCTAGTGAGAAGGACAACACGATAAATTTGACGTTTTGTAACAGTTTATAATTTTTTGCTCTGTAACTGTTTAGTGAATCCTAATATATTTTGAACATAATTAATTACATAATTTTTACTATATATAAAAAAAACTGGAGTTTCTAGTTGCGTTTTTTCAAGGTTTAAATAGGGTTTGAAGTGGAATTTTATGAATTCTCCATAAGAAGACGTGTTAAAATATCCAAACTTTAAGTTGCTATAATTCTTAAACGGTGCAGTGAATCGAACCTAAACTTTGGTAATCGCATTAATTGAGTAAGAAATTTTGTTGCGTTTTTATATACCGTCAGAACATCCTTAAAACCGATGACGTTCGGTGCGAATTGAACTCCTTCAATTTAAAAAAACCTGACATGTGCCCTTCTTCCAGACATCCATTCAATTAACTCTAGGAACGCTAAGGGGATGCTCGTCGAACCGGTAGCTTGAAAAATGTTATAATACATTTGAATTATTTATACCCACTTTACCAAGTAACGAGTCAGCGACACTTGGATTGACCTCTTAACTGCGGAATTTAGTTTGAAAAATCCCCCACAGAGTGCGGAATTAAAATCAAGCAATGGCGAGTATACACGTCGAACGCAGGGCAAATGGTCCTATTATAAATGTTTACGAAAACCGAGGGAGGATTACATTTTTAAAAAGATTATCGTTATTGCACCGCAATAGAGATTTGGATTGTGTACACGTCGAACGTAGTGAACTGGTTAAAAGAAGTCGATTTAACGGGCATAGGTTTCGCGGTCTGGAAACGCACATACGCAGATAACGATGCGTCCTGCAGCAATTTCCCGGCGGCTTCCAAACAGTCTCTGCCAAGAGCCACCTGCGGTCATAGGACCGAAGATACACACAGCTGGGCACATTAACTATCTCTGCTGCCCGGTATTACCATCGAGAGTAGACTGTAGCAACGGCGAGACTCGGATACGAGATCCGATTGCAGCCGCTCCTTCAGAAATCCTGCTTTACAATTCGCAATAAAGTTCTGTCAAAGACACGGTTGTCCGGTTGGGTAGCACGAAGGCAGGTGTCAGAAGTCTTAGGCACTAGAATCATATTTCGAGAGAGTAACGATCCGGCTAGGCGGTTTCGAAGCGAGCGATGTCCCGAAACGAATCCGAATAAATGAGTAAGCTTACCGCGAGCTCGAGCTTAAAAAGCAAATCCCCGGTTTCCGCGGACTTTATCGTTCGCGCAGCAGGCGTACGAGCAAATATAATCACGTAGGCAGGATTTAGTCAGGCCGAGGTTAATTCGCCAGGCTGGATGGGTGATCGCCGGCCATTCGGCCCGCTTTAAATTCAAATTTCGGCTCTGTGCCGTGCCCTGTCGTGGCACAGTGCGAAGTTCCGCCCTCCTGAATTACGATTCCGGCGCGGCGTTCGCGTTGCTCGTTTTCGTGGTACGCACGGATCCAGAAGCGGTCCCCATGGAAATGATTGCTCCCACGCGAAATGTCTGGCTCATTAGGCATTCCTTCAGTCTGCGCGGTTATACTTGGCCTCAACCGGCACATCCTCCTCCTCCTCTTCCACCTTTTCCTCTTCCTCTTCTGCCGCGCGCGCGGCCACCCTATTCTAGACTCACGTGTGGACAGAAAAGATGAACGGAGAAGAGCTGGCTGATGAGCAGCTTCGAAACCGAGACGAACATATCTACATACTCGCACGCGCCGATGGGCATTAAGGGGGTAGACTCGTTCCCAGGATTGCAAGGGTGCGAGATGTGCCTTCCCAGTTCTCGGTAATGCAAAGATCGGGGTTTTCGATAGTTAAAAACGATAGAAAAAAGATCGAACTAGGCCACGATCGCCCTGAAATGTCCTATTTTTACGTTTACGAGGCGTAATTTGCATTATTCGAAAGCATGTAGATGTCGCAGCTTTATGAAAATAGCTACATGCGCAGCTGTATGCTTCCGAATAGTGCAAGTTTTTTTTTTAATTAGGAAATCTCTTATAAGATTTATTTCAACATAATGAAATAGTATTAGTAATATTAGTAATATTAGTAGTAGTAATAGTAATTAGTACAGAGTATTACAAAGTATATTGTATGGTATAACGAGAACGTTAGTAACAATATAAAAATCGAGTACCCGTAGTATCGCACGTAGGTTACATGTATTTAAAAAGGCTATCACATATACGCATGCATTAATATTAGGTTCAGCTATTAAGCAACCTATGTCCAATGGCAATTGAAAACCTGCTCTAGAAAGGTTTTGGATAAGTTTTATCCTCTGATCAGGGTTGGGCAGTATTTAAATACTTCTGTACCACTTGAAACGTATTGGCGGGCTTGAATTGGGCAAATAGAGCCTGTGCTCTACAACGCCATCTTTGTACTAAGATATGGAGTAACGAATAAACCATTAACCAACCATTAAAATTATTTAAATACCAATTGGAATAAAAGAAACATAACTTTTATTCGTTATTCGAAGGTTCGAATAAAAAAGTATATTTCATTTGACTTTTATTTAAATAATTTTTGTATTCGCCGAGAATGTATTCGATTAATAATAGTTTCAAATTGTATTCGAAGCATCGAATACATCCGCTTCGAATACATCCGCTTCGAATACATTTTTCAAAATTACTATAACATATTTAATTTACAGACGCGATTCAAATAAATCTTGAAAAAGATCAAAACTAGGATCGAAACGTTGATTTTGTTTGACAATTAGCAAAGTTGCTTTATAATTCGTAATAAACGATCGAACCGTTGCGCCGAAAACATTTAAAAATTTATTATCAGCAAATACGATCGATAGAAGAAACATATTTATCGAATACATTCGCTTCGAATACAATTTGTAACTATTATTCATCGAATACATTCTCGGCGAATACAAGATTATTTAAATAAAAGTCGAATAAAAGATACTTTTGTATTCGAACCTTCGAATAACGAATACAAATTTTGTATCTTTTATTTGTTATTCGAAATTTGTATTTAAATAGAATTTAAATACAATTGTATTTAAATACAATTTTTGTCCATCTCTGCCTCTGATCATTATATGAGTTTGCACTGCCATAGAACATGCTTAAGCGTTTCCTGCTCCTGATTATATTTACGATTGGGGTTATCGATGATGCCAATGCGAGCAAGTGAAGCAGCCTGATGATAATGGCCCGCCCTGCATCGATTAATTGAAACAATGTATTGGCGGGTTAGCTTTTTATACCCAAACCAAGGTGAACGAACATCATTGTAGAATCGTTGAAAATAACCTTTACCCTTATGTAGCCCTTGATCTTTTATTATTTCAACTGTATTTAAAATCGCATCCTTCTTAAAAGTTTCGGATAAGTCAGTAAATGGAATTTTAGAAACCTTCAAGGAGCTGGCAACAGTAGCGTCTTTAGTTAGGGCATCAACCCTCTCGTTGCCCCATATTCCCGAGTGGGTCGGAATCCAGAAAAATTTTATCGAATGATTATTGGAATTTTCATAAAATTGATTGAATTTTCTTTTAATTTCCAAGATGAATCTATTAGTTCTAACATTGAATTTAGGAGATTTCAGACTGACTAGAGCACTAAGGGAGTCTGTCAAAATAACAAAGCTTTGGTTATAATTAGCTCATCGCTAAATCAAGAGCATCATTCAAAGCAATACACTCTGCTGTAAACACAGAAGCATTATCAACACTCTTAGTTCTGTGATAATTTAACTCGGGGCAGAAACAAGCGGATCCGACGAATTCTGCATTTAAAATTTTACTACCGTCAGTAAATATAGCGAAAGCAGAATGATCCTCAATCAGACTCTTGATTCTCTGATCACCATCATCGGTCATCATATTTTTTGAGATTGTACCCAAATTCAAAATCAAAGGGAATTGAGGTAGTAATTGTTTTGAAAAATAGTGCAAGTTACGCCTCGTAAACGAAGAAATAGGACTTTTGATCTTTTATCTAGCGTTTTTGACTACTGAAAACCCCCATCTTTGTACAGGGTGCGGCAAGATAACTTCCTTATTTGAAATGAGTGCTCTGAAGCTGATGGGAGTCCCAGGCGGGTGTGAGTGGTCTCGTTCGAGAGAGGGGATCCTAAAGTTTTGTTAACTTGTGTTTCAATCGTCATCATGCGTTGGAGTAATGAACAGCGTGCGTTTGCCATAGAGGCCTATTTTTCCAACAGCCGTTCGGTACTTCGATGTTCTCAGGTGTTCTGATGGCACGCGCGTCTCCAGTTCTTCTTTTCTGCACAGAACCAGTTTCCCTGAACGTTGTGACCCACAACAGAATTGATTTCCGGTCCGGGACAGGACCCAATGGCGCAATATTGAAGCGATTTCGGAAGGCGCGCTGGGTTGAAACCACCGAACGGCCGGCCGTTAGAAAAATAGGCCTCTAAGGCAAACGCACGCTGGTCATTACTCCAACGCATGATGACGATTGAAACACAAGTTAACAATACTTTAGGATCCCCTCTCTCGAACGAGACCACGCACACCCGCCTGGGACTCCCATCAGCTTCAGAAGTTATCTTGCCGCACCCTGTATTATCGAGAAATGAGAATGCGTATTCCGCACCCTTGCAATCCCGGAAAAACGAGTTTACCTCCTTAACGCACATCGAACGAAGACTGTGGTGCTTTCGCGAGCCTTTCAGCCGAGTCTCTTATCCGGCACGCTGGATAATTAATCGTAATCGTAAACCGTAAAGTTGTTCGGCCGAAAAGTGTCGTTTCTCAGGGGCCGGCGCGGCGCGGCGAGGATACAAATGTAGGCACAGTGGCCAGCGCGAGTAATGCGTCGCCGGACAAGATTCGGAAGCACGGTTCTACAGGGTGTATACATTAAAAGGGGCCGACGTAAAAATCCATTCACGTTTCAGGGGCATTAAAATACCAGCACGGAGGTGTGACTCAGCCAGACCGACGCGACGACTACTTTGCGGCGAAGCAGGGTTTGTGGCCGGTCGCGAATGCTAAATTACCTTGGCGCACACGAAACCCCGAAAACGGACCGGACCGGAATTCGCAGGTGTCTGCTGCCATAAGTAGATGGCCCGGGACAGCCCGACAGGATATCTCCGGCCCCGGTTTGCCCCGGTGTCTTCCTATTGCTTGTCCGTCCTTTCGCGCGAACGTATCTCTTTTCTCTTCCTCACTCTCGTTTCTTCTCTTTCCTCTCTTCTCGTCCCACTTCAACTTTCGTACCCGCAATTAACCGGTTTTTGTTTTGTAAACCGACGCTGCCACTTTGCTCGCCGGACCACCCCGCTCCCCACCGCACCGGAGCAAATAAAAAGATTCGCCGATGAATAGCTGCTCATTTGCATGCCTTTGTCTCAATATTTGCGCGACCCTTCTCTGTTCTGCGACCGGACAATAGCGGTGCAGCGGGTGTCCGAGTTGTCGTGGAATTGCAATTTGTGAAAGTCGTGGAGCTGAAATTGTCCCTGCGTTATTTCGTTTTTTAAGGAACTGAGAGTTCCCCTGGCTTGCAGTTTGTTTTTCTAATTTTGCGTTTTGTCGCAGTTTTATATCTGAACAATATTGTTTTAAAGATGAAGTCGAAATAAGAGGTGATCCTTTCTTTTTAAAGCATTGACGGGTCCTCAGCAGCCGAAACATTCAACGTTGATCTGTCAATGAACTCTCTCTTAAAAAATCATTAAAAATCGTGATAAAAAGAAAGTGCAAAGTAGAAGTTAAACACCGACTTCCAGTTCACGAGCGGAGCGGACTAGAAGCCAGCAATACGAAGTTCAACAATAAAGGCGAATTTGCCGAGGACAAAGGAGCGTCCAATTCATAAGTTGAGGTCAACAACGGATGGCAGCGGTGAATTAATCCCGCTGATTGAGATAATCACGACCGTTGTCGCGAGGGTCAACACGGGTTAATATTCTCTGTCAGAATCTGCCGGCTATGGTTTTCCTCTACCTCTCAGGACGAACAACACAATTGGAGATTCGTGCTGGCTCGGCGCGGCGCGGCGCCGCGTCGGAATGGAATTTTCTTTCTCGTCGAAACACTCGTCGGACAGAGAATATTCTGGCTGGTTCGTTCCACGGGAACGTTGCCTCCTGCCAGATTGATCAAGTGGAGTTTTAAAGATTCGAGGGGAAGAATTTTAATTAGTTACCAAGGCTGGAAAGCTTCTTAAGGATTCTCAATGGCCTCTCGAAGCACCTCCGAAACTCTTTAATGCTTCAAGTGCAAGGGAATAAAGTCAGTCTCTTTTTTTCCCCGGGCTGCTCCCGACGGCGAGTAGCTAAATGAACTGTTCCGCTGCGTCCGCCGAATCCATTCTTCCTTAATTCTTTTCCTCAGTTACCGGACACCAACCGGGTAAATAGAAAGTTCCCGTCGCTTTTTTCCGAAAACTTTTTCCGAACCTCCGCGCCCGGCATAATTGGCTAACGACGCAACCGGCTAGGCTATTCTTTCAGGATAATTTCCCGTGATTCGGGGAACTACGGTTTTCATTGGTTAGTATCAGGTTGTTGCATATGAAATGTCCGATTTCATTGTACGTCACTTTTAGGTACGAAGCTTACGATCCTATCTTCAATTTTAACTTACACATATAAATTTCCTGTTAATTAACTTCCCGATTTTATAGGGAAGTTATTGTAATTACCCCGAAAATCGAAAATCGATTTTTTAGCAGATCTTCACGTTTCATGGTCATTGGAGTCATTTTAGACTATTTTTATCAAAATGTTCGTATGTGTGTGTGTGTGTGTGCGTATGGCCGTTTCTATGTAATCAAATTTTTCGTTAACGTTTTCAGAAAAAGTAACAACGCGATCAGGATGATGAATGATGCAATCGATGTGCCCCGTCGTAACTTAGAGCTGATTAGATTTTGGTCCATATTGGTCAAGTAGTTTTTTAGATTTTTACTTTTTTTTCGAAAAGAGTTGATTCTACAATGTAATTTATAAGGGAGGACGAAAATTTTCCACCAAAGAACCAAACGCAATTACATAAAAAAAAAATTGAGAAAAAATTTTTTAGATTAAAAAAAAATTTTTTAACTGATGCTAATGTTACCGCTTGGAATAATCGAAAGTTATTCCAATGCCACAGTGAATTTATCACCTCTACTCCCAAGAATACATTTTGGGAGAATATCGATGAAAGTACAAAAAAAAAAACGATGTTAGCGATGTTGGCGAAGGAGTAACGAATCGGGAAGTTCTTTGTGTGACTCTTGGAGAGTCACACACCAAATAAAAAACATTAATATCAGTAGGCCCTACTAGCCATGCGTATCACTAACCCTCTCGCAAGAGCAGTCCTACCCGCGAGCTCGCAAAGCGAGCGAGCAAAAACAACCCTACTCGCGAGCGAGCGACGCGAGCGAGCAACAATAGCCCTCTAGTTAGATTTGATTTCAACGTGAATCAGTGCGATTGTCGAGTGCTCTTTTCGCATGTGTGGAAAAACAACATATTGACGACAGCATTTTGTGATATTTAGTGGAAATGCGGTGACTAATCAATAGACTGCGGATTTTATGCATTTATAGGAGAAATGAGCGGGTGCAAATTAAAACAGTAGAAAGGTTGCAATGATTTATGAGTGCTAATCAATTTTTCTCAGCTTGTTAAAAACTATCAGTGTTATTATTCTTAACACTTTACCTACCGGACGCCTATGAATAGGATTTTTTATTCTGCTGTATCAAAGAAAAAGCGTAGAAATTTTCATGTACATTGCAATCTTAAATGAAACTGTTAGATGACGTTATTGAGGATGACTTGTTAGTTCACAATGAAAATGGCTGTTGTTATTGAAGGTTCCTTTAAAAAGTGTTTATCAATGGATTTTTCAAAATTAAGCAATAATCACCGGTCGGTAATGTGTTAAGTAGGAATGAACTGTTTATGTGGCTCTACTAATCAACGCACCATTCGTTGATAGGAAAAAGAACTACAAAATAGAGATGACAATCTTCTAAATGAAACCTGTGTACAATCAAGAAACGCGTGATTCTTTGATCAATAAGAAATAGTCGCGGTTGTTTAACATTACCGTTCATAATCGGACATTTCATATGCAACGACATTTTAACATTTTAGTATTTTCGTTACTTAGAGCCGTATTTTCCAGCGTGAAGTGGTAAAGAAATTCATTGATCGAAGGGTAGCCGACGTGTAAATAAGATGCGCTCAGAAAAACACTGGTCTGGGGTGAGTTAGGCGAAAAAAGTGGAGGGGTGAAAATGGCTGAAGTCCCTCATCGACAAATTACGCTCTCGACGCTGTCGGTCCCTTCGTCAGGATCGCTTTTTTCCAGGAGAGACGGCGATCAGCTTCCATTCTTCGCGCATGTACGACCGTTTTCCCCGTTTTCGAAAACCGAGACCTGGCGGCTGCGGGTGGGTTTCGATCTACTTCGAACATATACAGAGGGGGAGGGAGAGCGAGAGAGAGTTAGAAAACGACCGAGGGTTGGTGAAGTGGAGTCTCTTGCCTCCCTTGGCAACGGTCACTTGGAAACCCGTCGACGGAGTGGACATTTCGCGGTGGCTATGGCATAAGGGCGAGAGAGGGAGAGAGGGGAGGGGGAGGGGGAGAGACTTTTCGAGACTCCTTTTTTACCATCTGTAAAGAGCTTTCGAGGGTACCGGCCGGAAAACGAATTTTCTTCGTTGAAATTTTCACGAGGCCGTGCGCCTTCGAGTTTTGCTGCTCGTTAATCTTTCAGGACGATAATCTGGCTTTAAATATGGGATAAGCGGAGCCCGCGAGTTTTATTCCACCGTCTTTATACCGCTGTTAGCTGGATAAAACACTGTTAAACATTCATATTTCCCGTTCAACGGATGTGCCGAAGATCTGGATTCTCTCAATTTCGTCGTGTAGCTGGCGATTGAACATAACCAAAATGACGGCGTGCCTTTGTATTTGATTAATAACATTATTACCTTAATTCATGCAAACTCTACAAGAATGATATTTATTTTTCTTGGAACATGTAGGATTGTGTAAACAGCGAATTCAGGAAAACAAATAACCTACAGTAAGCAGTGCATGTAGTATTCAAACACGACTGTGGAAGGGCATAAAAGGGTCTGGAATGATCAATATTTGTCTACGTCGAGACACTGAGTCGAATCTCCACGTTCGCTTAATCATAAATATTTGTAGAATTCGTATTAATATCTTAGTATTTAAAGTGGTTAAAATTAACAAATTTTCTTGCATTTCAGGAGATTGAAGTCGTTGAATTGTAAACTGAATAGCGAATATGAATTATTAAAAATACGGAAAGCGCATGTAGTTGAAACAGCCGAATCAAACAAATGTTCAAAGTTTAATTTCCTCAGGATCGAAGGCGGAGAAGAGCGGGAAAAAGCGAGTGGTACTGGTGTTGCAATCCCGCGATCGTGTAACATTAATTTCTTCGATTCTCTGCGGCCAGAGCGTGCGCAGTCAATTTATATCCGCGCGGACGGTAATTGTTCATTAGAATGACAAGAACGAAGCGACCACGAGCCACCCGATCATTTATCTTCGTATCGTTCACAATAATTCCCGGAGCGGGCATACGCGCTCTCGTTATCAAGAAAAATTATAGTGCCTACCCGTTAATGATAGCAACGAAATGTCAGCCACGCGAATAGTGTAAACTGATTCGCCTTTTCTCTCGGCGTAAGAGTCAAGAGGCACGCAATCATACATCGTCCTGAGGACGCGCGGCGAACCCCTCACAAGGAACCGAGGGTCAATCTTTTGTTTAGCCTGCGACCTTTTGTCTCAGGATCTTGCAATTACTCACGTACCCGGCGTACTCGTAAATTGGAGGGAAACCGTACCGTCGTTCCTCTGTTTTTCACCATGTCCCCGCGAACATCCTCTTTACGTGACACCTGTCTACTTATACAGACTGTTCCATGATAATTCCCTCGGTGCAGCTTAACCTTAAAATCACCAACCGTGATTTATCACAGTGATCGCAGAATCACGATCGCGGTCCACAGTTTAACTTCAGTCACGCCGCACAGTGGGGTATTTCGCCAGTTTAGCGCGCCAAAAGTCAATATTTTTAATTTGTTCAAAATGACTAAAACTTTTTTCTCATGAACCTGAATATATATGCGATTAATCTACAATAATATTTTTCCATAGAGAGTACTATTTAGTAACATTCAGATACTTGAAAGTAACATTTCTCGTGACCAAGAGAAGTGTCGAAAAACTTGTGTTAAAGAAATGATTTGTTTCACAAGTTTAGTGTATAAAATCGAGATAGGACCAAATCTAGGATGTAAAGGAAGATGTATAGATTAATTTCATGGCTTTTTTAATAGAATAAACAATCGAAAGTGATATATTTTTTTTAGAAAATTGATATATTATATATCATGTAATACCTTTTTTTCTCCGAATAACTCCTCTTTAATTTTTAGCGAGGTTAATCAGTAGACGTTGCTTTATATAATCCATAAAAGTTTAGGTGCAAACAAGTGCAAACACAAAGGATATTTAGCTTTTTATGCGATACATATCACTCTATACATATCAAATCTTTACCACAGCAACGCGTGAAATTTGATTGCAATGGTAATTTTTCTTAATCTGACGAAAAAATGTTTGAAATAAAAGTTTAACAGTATTAACATAGGTATAAACTTCAATATATAAAACTTCGAACAAAACAAGATCGAAAAAAACAAGATCGCTTCGATTTTTTAAACATTAAGTTGTATTATTGATTTGATAGTGTTGTAGCTGGTGTTAAGATGAATTCAACGATATATAATAGTATGGCCTTCACACTATTAATAACGTCGCAATAGTTTTGGTGCGCTAAACTGGCCAAATACCCCGTGTGCATATGCGCCGTGATCGTGATTTTTTAATATAGAGTAAATTTTCTCACTGCCGTCTTAATTCTTCGTCTCGATTGAATTAGTTTTTCTTTTTTTAAGTACGCCAATTAGCTTACATAAACATATCTATATATAACGTAAGTTTAACGATTATTAATCGTCAATCGGATAATTGATTGATGACACGTTCCAACAAATTTCAACTTTTTTTTTGTATTTCGATTCCCACTATGCGATTCTTATAGTGTTTTTCGCGCTGATTCCGAATCTGTCCTTACTTTTTCTCCTAGACACACAGTTTTTGAGAAATTTGAGTTTGAAAAAAAAACATATTTTTCAACTTTGAACAAATATTGTGATGTTATTATAAAAGATATTAAATTGTCCTTTACAGCAAAAGATTCTGTAGACTTTCCCGAATACAGTGATATCCAATATTAATACATTATGATTGTTTAAACATGTTTAAGACGGAGAGTCTTACCAATTTTCGCGGATATTTTACAATTTATATAAAAACGCGATAGAGCAGACTTTTATCTTGAGGAACCACCCTTTCAAGTTTGCGTGGTCGACGTTTTTCGAACCAGGAAGCAAAATATCTTCGCCCGACATGAATTACCACCAGTGGCGCTTACCACTAGAACAGGCATTCCATGGGATACGGCGCGGCGTTTAAACATGTCTACAGTCTAAAGAATCTTTTGCTGTAAAGAACAATTCAATATCTTTTATGATAACATCACAATATTTGTTCAAAGTTGAAAAATATGTCAATTTTCTCAAAAAGTGTACGTCTAGGAGAAAAATTGAGGACAGATTTGGAATCAACGCGAAAAACTCTATATGAATCGTATAATGGGAATCGAAATATGTACTTTCTGGTTGATGGACAGTGTGATTAATTGCTGAAATTTCGAAATGAAATACATAATCAGAACTGTATGAATATTGAAAAAATGTAAACTGAGTGTAGGTATATGTATTGTCATTTGGTCTATAATACAAACTCTGTTTACGTGCTTTTATGTTTGAAGTTATTATTCCTTGAAAGCTACGACCATGTTTTTGTTGAAATATATTATTATTATTGCTGTCAATTCTCCATCCGCTCTCTGTCTCTCTCTCTCCCTCCTTATTTCAATTTATGGATAAACCATGAGGAGATTAACTTCAACAATTGATTAAATCATCCGATTTTTCGTTGGTTCCTTTCTTTAATCAATGATTGACGATTAAATCAATCGATTGAATCAATCGCCGATTTTTCGACGATTTCTTTTTTTAATCGTACACATTAATCATTCAATCATGATTAAAATTTTAATCGACTGCCAAACTGGGTTGGATAATGCTCAACTCTGGTCGCATTACCGTCTGAAATTTACTACAGTATACATACAGTACAAAGTATAAAATAATTTTTCCTAGGCCCATACAGATTCCATAATTCCGTAAAAATAGTCCTGAAAATTTGTGATTGTGAATTTTGAATAGTTATGAAAATAGGTTAGGAATCTGTATGTGGGGCTAGGAAAAAATATTTTATACTTTTTAGTCTGTTTTAAAAACGTGGTATTTCTTAAGAATTCATTTTTATTTAAATAATTTTTACTAAAAAAAGTGCAGTAACTTGTCCCAGTTCACATAATCACCCTGTATAGGGGAAAGATGACCAGAATGATGACCTCGACGACATATTTCAAGGTCATCAAAATCGGTAAGGTGTACCTTTTTCTGTATAATTGCCGCTAATTTAATACTCTCAATTTCCCCTGACGCAAGAAGGCAATTTTTAAAGCCGACTCGAGAACATTTTCTGGAATGCGTGAAACTCATGCCTGAGGCAGTATTCTGTGGTTCATGGGTGCTTGCGTTCGAGAGGGACCGTGACTCGGTAGAACGGGACACCCACGTACGGGATGGGTATACGTCTTATTTACGATAATTGCTTCTCATCTAACTAAGAGGCGGCCACGCGTTTTCCGGGTTCGCTCCGCTCGCGGGATTCGCTTGTTCCTGATCTACTCGCTTGCTCCCGGTGAGCCTCGGGCTGCAGTCGGGCCGATATTAACCCGTCCCGGTAGCTACCCGCAGCATCCTCCTCCCCTCGAAGCGTTATCTCGATTTATGGCTATCGAACTGAGACTTCTTGTGGGTTTAATGCGAGATCTATCTCGGCTACATTTAGCCGCGCGGAAAATCGAGTAACGAAGCCTGAATTCCAGCCGGCGGCGGATCATCCTTATTATCCTGCTTGATCGCCGATCGTTTGTAACGCGACGCGCCTAAGATGAGCTAATTATTAATCACTTGGACGCCACGGATTTTCTTGCAACGCGATACACTCTCGACCTAACTCGACCAGGGTAATGAATTTTCGTTTTACCACGGTGACGATTATCGGATGGTTCGTGGAAGCGATGTTAATCTTTTTTGCGGTGGAGTTGAACGAGCTTGCTGAGAGGAGACTCTTCACTTTTTTGTCGAACTTAATTTGTTTAAGAGAAAAACGTGTAATATTACTAAACACGTTCATATTACAACAGGATGCGAAGACTTGTTATACACAGTACGTAATAAGGGATTATAAAATTTCATTTAGGAAGAAAATGGCAGGAGACGTCGAGCTATACAGATAAAATGTATCCTATCTCTTTCTCTGCTCTACAAATTATGATGATAAATATGTGACGATATTATTTGGTACATAATGTACGATAATTATACTGCGGATCTCTATGCAAAATAAAAAATGATTGCATTGATTGCAGGACAGAGGAGCCAAATGAAAATTGCATTCTCCTTTCAGTTATCCTATCAAGCTGGAACTAATACATTAATGTCCTTAAATATTTTTAACACGTCTATTATTTTAAATTGTACCTGTCCATCTTTGTCACATATGCATAAAATCCGCAGTCTAATGATAATGTACGAACAAAATTTGAATAGAGTTCCTCCGTCTACTATGTAATTACAATATAATAATCGTGTATCTTGAGCGAGATACGAGTATCAGGAGCCAAATAAAAATTGTATTTTTCTTTGAATTATCCTATTAAGCTGAAACTAATACATTGATGTCCTAGTATTTTTAACACGTCTACTATTTTAAATTGTTGCTGTCCATTTTTGTCACAAATGCATAAAATCCGCAGTCTAACGATAATGTATGAATAAAATTTGCGTAGAGTTCCTCCGTCTACTAATTACAGTATAATCATTGTATCTTGAGCGAGGTACGAGTATCAGGAGCCAAATAAAAATTGTATTCTTCTTTGAATTATCCTATCAAGCCGTAAGTAATACATTGATGTCCTTAAATATTTTTAACAAGTCTATTGTTTTAAATTGTACCTGTCCATTTTTGTCATAAATGCATAAAATCCGCAGTCTAATGATAATGTACGAACAAAATTTGCATAAAGTTCCTCCGTGTACTAATTACAGTATAATCATTGTATCTTGAGCGAGGTACGAGTATCAGGAGTCAAATAAAAATTGTATTCTTCTTTGAATTATCCTATTAAGCTGAAACTAATACATTGATGTCCTAATATTTTTAACACGTCCACTGTTTTAATGTCTAATGATAGTCTAATGATAATGTACGAACAAAATTTGCATAAAGTTCCTCCGTCTACTAATTACAGTATAATCAGTGTATCTTGAACGATGGGGGGAAACTCGAAGGCCGCCTTCTCAATTTTATCGGAGACCATGGTCGTTCCGGCGGGATCAAATTGCGGAAAAATCGGAAACCCCGTCCGGAGAAGATCGGGACGATGATGCGATGGAAAGAAGGTCGTTTTGTTGGAAAATACGCTGGAAGCCACAAGAGATTTCTTCAACGTGGAACACTTTCACGCCTCGTTGGCTGCGACATCGATTATAATGCTAGTCAGCCCGGGAGCTTGATCGATACAAGGCACGACTAATTTCGAAAAGAAAACCATGTAAATCCATTAATGTTCTAGACAGCGATACATCCATCGACATCATACACGGCGAAACTATCAAGACCCGTCGGAACGTTAACGTTACATTTCACTTATCGACTGCGGTGAGTTTTTTCTCGACGAAAGAAAAATGTTTTTTCTTCATGACACCGGCTCACCCTCGAGCAAGATAATATCTTAAATCCCGCAGAAAATACAGTAGTACAGACAGTAAATATTGCGTCGCTTCCTCGCGTAGTTTCAAAATGAATGCATTATGCATGCACCCGTTGATATGTAATTTTGCAGGAAATTTTTAGTTATCCCAAGTGCTACGACAGCAAGTGGATAGAGTAGACAAATATTTCGGTGGAAACGAGCAGAACAAAAGACGTGTTTCCGGTAGCCACTTTAGTCGGTTGTTTCCGCGCTTAAATTACGGCGCTCTTTCAGGAAAGCAAACGGTTTCAGCTTGAAAAACAGAGGAGATCTGACTGAAAGCGACGGCCAGCATTTAGCACCGTCCGTCTTAATGGGCCGAGTTAAATCCTGTAAGTTAGGAGTCGACGAAATATCGCACGGGATTTAGAAGAATGCGGGCAAATCGATGGATAAACAGCGGAGGCCGTTCATGCGTGAGACGGCGAAATTCGTCACGGCTTAACGTTGATTCGAGAGAGAGAGAATTGGAAGGGAGAAGCCACGGCTATTCAACGTCTTTATGTGCAACTACTGCGATAGCTCATCGGCCAGATGAGTGATGTTGCCTAGTTAAGCTCGGACATCCCTATTAGGAATCGCTGTTTACGATGGAAATGCTGGCGCGTCCGGCTCAAATTAAATATTTAACGACGTAATAAATAAATCTCACCACTCAACGTTCTCTACTATTTAAGCCCCTACTCTCATTAACACATTCACGGCCGCGTCGGACATGTGCGAGCGACAAAAATAAACACGTATTATGAATTTATAAATTTTCTTTGACATAATATACGAAGTTCGTGCACTCGTTTTAATTATCTATAATGATTAATAGTTCGTATCTATAGAAATGTATCAGTGGGTTTACGAGTCAAGGCACAAAGCTACTTAGAAGGTACAGGGTGTAAAAAAAGTAATGGTCATCCGTCCTAGGGGTGAATCTACACCTCTGGATCGGTGGACATTTGTAAGAGAAACTTGCCGCAAAATTGTTTATAACACAAAAAATTAGTGTTAAAGTTTTTTTTTGCATCAACGAATTCTACTCATCGAGAAGAGGGAAAGTTTGAAAGGAGCCATATGTCACAAAGAAATAGTTATTGAGATATAAGCTGTTAAAGTTTTTGCAAAATTTGATTGTGTGGAATTATACGTATAGACAAAAGCCTACTACTACAGTCTACACGTCCGTGTCGATGAGACAGAAGATGATCGTGTGCGTGCCGCGAGCAGACGAAATTTAAAGGAGCCTAACGAAGAATGCGCCTTTAAATTTCGTCTGCTCGCGGCACGCACGCGATCATCTTCTGTCTCATCGACACGGACGTGTAGACTGTAGTAGTAGGCTTTTGTCTATACGTATAATTTCACATAATCAAATTTTGCAAAAACTTTAACAGCTTATATCTCAATAACTATTTCTTTGTGACATATGGCGCCTTTCAAACTTTCCCTCTTCTCGATGAGTAGAATTCGTTGATGCAAAAAAAAACTTTAACACTAATTTTTTGTGTTATAAACAATTTTGCGGCAAGTTTCTCTTACAAATGTCCACCGATCCAGAGGTGTAGATTCACCCCTAGGACGGATGACCATTACTTTTTTTACACCCTGTACAAGTTGTGTTGCGGAGACTTAATTCTAACCTAACCCTTAGGTTCAATGATAGAATCTTCTATCATTTAACTATAGAAATACATCTACAGAGCGGATAGGTGAAGATCGTGACGAGTCTAGTCGAATCTATTGTTTCCGACTGAACTTTCGAAAAAATTGTACTATTATAGTTATGACCCAATATTTCTCCGTTCACATACTCTTCCTACTTTCTCCTCGCTATACCTCCCACGCTCAGGTTCTACAATTACCACGCTAAAATCGCACCTCGTACCCTAATAACTCCATCGATCCAATCAGAGCGAAGACGATGCGCCAGGAGACACTCGAGTTCCTTATCCTCTTCCTTACCAGCCGGTTAATCTAATTCCCGAGTGTCCGCTAAAAAAGTTCTATGTGAAGAAGACGCCCCGTATGCGTAATTGGGGCTGCGAGTAAAGTCTGGAACGATTCGGATTTTGAACTCGTCAAACTTTCAATTATCTTCGAGCGATTTTTTAAACCTATCAGTTTATCATTTTCTGTATTATACAATTTCTAAAATCTTTCTAACTCGAAAATGTTTATTTTATTCTATTTATTATCTACACGAACAGTAACGCAATACGACAATCGAGAAGAGAATCAAGAATATTAGGAATTAACAAACTAATTATGCTACAGATCTTTACAAGATTAAAGTGAATAATAAACTAAATTAACCCTTTACGTTGTAAGATATTTCTGAGTAGACATGTGTTGAGTTTGAATACATTTTAAGATGATCGTGATATAAACTCGTGCAGTAGTACCTACGCTTGCTTTGTATCAACGTAGTAATAGAAAGCTAAGCATGCGTGTTTTATAGTAATATTTTAATGGATATGATACTTACAACCCCTGGACATTCAACTAGGACAACCCAACACGATTTATGTTTCCCCCTTCCGTCTTGATTACATCTCATATATTTCCCGACATGCTTCGCACATACTGCTTTATCATGCCCTCTATGTTCTCATGATTTTGTCAGATGTCCACAATTTTAGTTTTTCTATTGGACAGTACGGGGAGTTGCGGTGCATGAATGAATAATGTATATAGAAATTCTTGTTTTTCACTGCACCGGTGTTGCCATAAACGCGTACACTCCGGGACGAAAAGGCAGCACAATTTGAAATTAATGTAATTTCTGTTTATTAAACATTAGAAATTCAAGTTTTTTATACACATATTTTTAGTGTGTCTTTCTTAACATATGTGAATGAAATGAAACGAACCTTCATTAACTTATATCTAGTTTTATTGAATGAGGCAGTTAAACTTTGTGGACGCCCAGAACTCTTCTTTTTCCCGTAATTTTCAGGACTTTTTAACAAGCTCGTGATAAATTTTCGGTATCTATACAATTTTGATATTTGTGTAATTCAATCTTGTTGTTCCTTTAACTTCAATATCGTATGTACTTCACATACACTAATTTTTTTCCACGACCTATTCTTAACGCTTTAGTACGTTGTTTTATTAAATAAGCACGAAAGAAGCTAGTACCAACTTTATTAATTACGTTTTGCAATGAATGTTTGCCCTTCAGTAACTTCTGCACAACTGACAAATGTAAAACTGCTATTTGTGCTATCGTTTTGTCCCGGTTGTGGGCCCTAATATTTCCTTTTTCATTTCGAAAATTCTATTGAAGTAAGTATGGTGGATGATATTCAGTACATTGTACGTACAGCCATGTCAGAATATGTTGACATATTAAAATATTCGTTTTCTTCAGTTTAATGTACCAAATGTGGAAAAATAGACGATGTGCTATCTATATGTCCCGGAGTGTAGAATCCGCAGTCTACGTATAACCAGCGTGTTGGCGGTGCCGGTGTGGCGCCAGCTCGGAAAACCGATCCGAAAGATCGTAAATGATCGTTTCGGCACGCACGTCTCGATCGCGTGACGATCTCCAGGGTCGCGGGCGAGGATAAAAGTCCTTGCGCGTATAATATCGTCGCGGAAAGGAAGGAGACTTGTAAGGTGGTCGGAGCGGAACCACCCTGTTCGGTCGCTGCTCCACTCGAAGCTGGGAGACGAAGAGGAGAACGAACCAGCCCGGAATAAACGGTCTGGCCGGCGGGCATAATTAAACTTGTCGCTTAAAAATGAGTAGCCACGAAGGCGCCGTAAACACCGAGTTTCGGAGAGTGCATCGGTGGAGCTGTTCCCGGTGAGCGGTAATTAACGTTCTGCTCGGCGGCGACCGCTGCGAAACGAAGAGGGCAACGAACACCGGCTCGGCAAGAGTGCAAGAGAGCCACAGAGGAAATTCTCCTCTCCTTTTACTTTATCCTTGAGTGGCTCGGTCCACGGGGGAAGAAGGGAGCGGAAAGGTCGCGGCACGAAAAGGAGAAGACGACGCGCCGCGCGCCGGGCGACAAGGAAGAGCGCAGGTGAAGGAAATAATTTGCTGGCACCAGCCACGACCACGTGAACCAGTCACGGATCGAAATGGAGATCGACCCTAGATCCTATTAGGCTTTTGCTCGGTTTTAACACATTAGCCGATCATTTTTAAAAGTTTTAAAAGTCTCCGCGCTGAAGACTTTTTAACCCTTAGCAGTCGAGTGGTGACTCTGAGAGGCACCAATAAAAATTGCTGCACCATTATTCAAAGTATTGTTTACATTATATAAATACATCGGTATCTAATCAATTACTAAACATTTAGGTATCGTATGAGGGGTATTATACCAATTTTATATCCATAAAATTTCAAAAATCATAGGGAATGGAAATATTCTAAGTCGGAAGAAATGTTTAATTTTCCAGTTAAAGTAGCTCCGAGTGAAAAGGGTTAATGGATACTTCAATTGCGAACCAACAAGTCATTCCCAGTTACGTCATCTAATTATTTTTATTTGGGATGATAATGAGAATGAAGATTTTGATACAACAATTGGTCGGACGAAATTGCAATTAAATAGCAAAAGTAAAATGTACAAGAACCACGAAAGGATCTTTTGCATAATTATTTTTGAGGAGTGTACGAGGACTACCATCCCCGCTCGCAAATAATATTTATTCATTTTTTCAGCATTGTAGAAATTAGTGCACGATATAGTGCGATCTTCAGAGACAACATGGAATACATAAGCAATTTGCAAGCGTTTCGCATTTTGTGGACTAGGCACCACGATTGCATCCGGCTCTGGATGAATTTTCTGGACTTTTCTGCGCCGGTAACGGGCCCAGCGGAAAGTATTAGAAAGAGGATCGGAACAGTGAAGGGAATAAAAAGAACGGAATCCTCTTTTAACTTCCTCTCGTTCCGTCTCAAGGAATTCCCCCCGGTTTCTGCAAGGGGATAAAGAACGCGATGACCTCTTCCGCCGATAGGATCTAAATTAAATGGCTAATTAATTGCCGGGACGTGCATCGTGCGCCGCAATTAATTGCCTTATTTCGCGGTCCCTGAATTGGCCTGCGGTGACAGCCTGATGAGAATTATTACGTCATTAGGTCAGAGGAATGAGCCGACGTCGGTGAATAGTAATCCGCGGTACAAATAACATTTTAGTTCCCGGTCAAAATTAACCAACCAGCCCTTCCGCAGTAAACTCGCAAACTCATTGCTACGCGAAGCTCGTTAACATCGGCGAAATATAACGCGATTCTTAATACACTGTTATTACAAGCCGTCTGAAAGCTAGTCCAGACGACGACGCGACGATCGTTGCGAGCTACACCGACTCCAAAAAGTTTTTCAACTACATATTTTCTGGTTTCCGAAAACCATCCGCCGTTTGTTTTATTCCAAAAGCGTTCTTTTTCTCTCAAACATGTCAAAAGTGTAATGTACCGCGACGTTCGGCTGATTAAAAGAGTCCTACTTTACTTAAACTTTCAAGTCAAAGTAGATTATGTACAGCTTCTACTTGTTTTCTGAAATAGTTCTTATTCGATCCGTCTACATTCGCCAGAGTAATCCAGAACAGAATTCCACGGGACAATGGCATTTCCGAATTTGTTTTCGGTTGTTTTTGGTAGCTAGGCCGGGCCATAGTAAATCTGATCCTGTCCCTTTTTGCCCGTGTGTTCCCTATTTTCCCGGCATCATCGAAAACAGATTAACGGGTGCTCTTAAAGGCACGAGAGGAGAGTAAAAGGACAGACAAGAGAGCACACGGCGAAATCGCTTTCGTGCTGAGGGGCGAGGTTAAGTGAAAGAATAGAGGTTGCGTGATGCTCCCGGATTCGGGAGTAAAAAGGATAAACGTCCCATCTCGTGGGAAGTACTTAACGAAATCCTCTCATCCGCGCGTCTGTCTCGAAGCTGATCCTGCTCTCTCGCCTAAGTTTTCCTCGTAAAACAGCATTAATTGCAACCATTTCCCACAGAAAGCTATCAACCGAAAGCCATAACCGTTCTGAACGCAATCGTCAGAATGTTGAGCCGCTTTTTACCGGTTTACTCAAGATTTCAAAATTAACCCCGTATCCCAAGATTCCATCTCCTTGTACTTTAATAAACTATAATATAAACGTGTAATTTCTCTAAATATATTCTCAACATAATATGTATATATTCTTAGATGTAAATCCTCTCAGATTAAGATAGAATAGGACTGTTTAATTTTAGGGCTATCCATGTCAAGGAGGATTTATAGGAAGTCTCGATGTTTAGCATTAAGCGACAAATAATTTGTTATCCGCCCCTGAGTCTCTCTTAACGATTTATTAATACGACGTCGGAATGATATTACTTTCGCGGCTGGTAATACGTCTTTTATCATTCCCGTTCCTTTCGTTCTGCAAAATATCAGTGTTTACCTTGCGGTATTTTCCCCACGGCTGTAAATCATAATCTGATGCAAGAATGTTCGTGGCTCGTATGACCGTCATTATTTACGCATCCTGCTACGAGCAGAACGAGGGTCCGCCACGCCGTCCGCCCTTCTGGCCCCCATAACGTTACCCATGAGTTTTAGGAGAGAAGAAATCCCTCTATCAGCTCTGTTTCGCGCCACAGGGATTATAGCGTCCTCCTCGACCAGCCCGCACTTCAAATTCGATGAGTTTGTTTTTCCCTCGGAACTACTATACTTCCCTTCGGATTTCCATTTTTATTCGGCTCGTTTATGGAATTATATCGTTAGCCCGGCTTTAGCGTCGCTGCTCCGAGGACGCATAACCGTGGAAAATATATACTGAAATATTCGCGTAATATTTTCTTCAATTTATTATTTTTTAACCCTTAGCACTCGGTTGGTGACTCTGAGTCACCACTAAAACTTGCTGTACTATTATTCAAAATATTGTTTACATTATTAAATATGTCGGTATCTGATCAATTACTAAAAATTTAGGTATTTTAATGAGGTGTCACGTCCGGTGGTTCAGCCGTCGCTAATAATTGATATAATCAATCATGTATACCTTTTGAATTTCTTTTTATGCATGCTCTAATAATGTTGTACGAGAAATTAAATATTGAATACTATTGTTGATAATCAATGTCGAACTATCGTATCTTTGTTGAACGAAATAAATACGTAGCGAAATTTATTTCATTAAATGATTGAGTCATTTCCAAATATAAATCGTGAACGAATATCCGTTGAAGCCTGTCCATCACTGAATACTGCGAAGATTTTTCAGAAGAATCGATGAGCAAAGAATTGTTCCTCGATCTATGAGATGCACAGAGTAATATGATCTAGCCAAGAGGAGGATAAAAATATGCAATGCACACGATTAAGAAGAGAATGACTGAGAAGAAAGTGATTAAGAAGAAATCGATTAAGAGGAATCGATGATGTAACCACCTTATGAAAATTAAGCTAAGAACAAAGGATTGATCGATCTATAAAAGGGATGGCTGTTCATTAGGAGCTCAGTCCACAAAATACAGTACACAATCCACCATCAGCAGTCGTCAATACGTTGTCGAAATCAAAGTTCAGAAGTGCGTTCATTCGGTGAAGTTAAAAGTTTGAAAAGCGAGATAACCCGCTGGATTGTGGTTATATTTTCAACATCATTTTCAATATCATCAACCCCAATCACATCAACTACAAAACATAATTTTCGTCGACACCAACCGACTGAGTTGTTGAAGCGTTGAAACGATCGTTCAGTACCAACGAGCGAAATTAATTCACGGTAAATACACTACCAAATTATAATAAAATCATAATAACTCTATGTATCCGAAATTTGGTCCTTAGAATATACTTTTGTTTATTTCTATTCGAATTAAAATATCAAATCATTTTTAAAGAGTTTACCCAACTTCAATTTCTACGTTCCAATTCCAAGATCAAAATCACTTGGATTTTAAGAAATCCTCAATTACCCGAACCGAAGGCGGTGAATGCAGGTAGGTTCAAAAATGCGTTGTATCTCAATTCTAATCTTTCAAATTAAGCTACCAAATCTTTAATAGGTCCACCTTAGGACGTAGCAGAGGTATTCTAAGTTGGAAGAAATATTCTAGATCGGAAGGAATGTTTAATTTTCGAGTTAATAATATTGTTTGTTGTTGTCGAGACGAGCACACGAGATCTCTTCAGCCTGACAAGCAATTAACGACAAAGTAGCACGGACAGTGGTAAAAAGAGAATCTCAGGGCCGAAATCAGACAGTGGGAAATTTCTCTCTCCTTCTCCGGGAATACGAAAAACGTGTAAAAAAAGTTCGGATCAGACGAGTGCTCTCGACCGAGCCCATTCTTCGCCTCCTTTCACCACGTTTTTTTTTCGTCGGGGTGCTTATTGTACACCTGTCTTCGACTCGTCTGTTTGTTCACACCCTCGGTTACCCTATTCGACCGACGGACAAATAAATAGGTAGATGGACGCCGCGCCGCACCGGTTCGATCGACACCTCCTCACCATTCCTCGTTCCGTCATTTTGTCTGTATGTGCGCGCGAGGGAACACGGTGCTCGGTATTTCATTCGAGCAATTTAAAAGGGTTGTTTGACGGGAACGCGAGGACACCTGGTGCCGCGATGTCGGTACGCCGAAAACCAGCTGTGCACAGATTATGGCTGGACACTTTTTTTCCATGCTGAAATTCTTAATGATATTGGCGGTCCCGGAGATGATACAGTACAGTCGTTAAAATTGCACCGGCCGTGCAGATTTCCACAGGATCGCGTTTTCGAGCCTCTCGTACACCCTTGCTCGAAACTATGTATCACTTTTGCGACATTTCCGAAGCATAATTTAATTTATTATTGATCAACGATTGTTGGAATTTATAAATTGACAAAAATAATCTACTCTTATTTAGTAGGCAAATTCAGTTTGTTTGACTCTCGAATACCTATACAAATGAACATTGTATCAATGCTGCCTGCGTCATGAAACCCTCAACTCTTATCTGTTTCTTAGATCGACGTCTGTTATTTTCTGGAGCGATCCTCACTTCTGTTGTATCTGTCAAAAAGTAAAGACGTGCCTCACAACGTGCCTTCATATACAGGGTGGCCCACATAACTCTGAACAGCTCAATATCTCCGTTACTTTTCGTTGTACAAAAAAACTTCGTAGGACAAAGTTACACTGTTTGAAGGGCCACATATAACGGTGTAAGGGAAAAAAAATTTCAAGGTCATTTTTATGAGATTTCAAGGTTATCGATGTTTTTTTTAAGTGGAATGAGGTATTTTTTAATACATCAATCGATGCAGCTGGACATTCTTTATAAAAAAGTACTAACCTATGTATGTCGAAAAGTTAGTAGTTCAGGAGATATTTCGATTTAAATAACTGTAAAACACCATTACTGTCGTACTAAGACGTCAGCGTTTACTTACTTGTGTAACGTTTTACTACGACAGTAATGGTGTTTTACAGTTATTTAAATTGAAATATCTCCTGAACTACTAACTTTTCGACATACATAGGTTAGTACTTTTTTATAAAGAATGTCCAGCTGCATCGATTGATGTATTAAAAAATACCTCATTCCATTTAAAAAAACATCGATAACCTTGAAATCTCATAAAAATGACCTTGAAAATTTTTTTCCCTTACACCGTTATATGTGGCCCTTCAAACAGTGTAACTTTGTCCTACGAAGTTTTTTTGTACAACGAAAAGTAACGGAGATATTGAGCTGTTCAGAGTTATGTGGGCCACCCTGTATATCAAATAGAATAAATTCTATTTTACATTTAATCGTGAGTGGTTTATTATATACCCATATTCCAATAACGATATTTTTCGTTAAATCTCATTGCAAGTGTGCAGGGTGAACTCAGTAACTAGGCCAGACTGTAACTTTGTTTCTTTTGCAGATAGCAAAGAAATGTACAGGAAATCAGAGTTGGGCATTAATCGATTAAAATTTTAACCAAGATTGATTGATTAATGTGTACGATTAAAAAAGGTAATTATTGAATAATGGACGATTGATTCAATCGATTGATGAAGTTAATCGTCAATCGTCAATCGTTGATTAAAAAAAGAAATCAATCGAAAAATTGGAGACTGATTAAATCAGTTGTTGAAGTTAATCGCCACACGGTCTATCCATAAATTGTAATAAGGAGGGAGAGAATTGATATATCTCAACAAAAACTCTGTTTACATTTTTTTCAGTATGCATACAGTTTTGATTCCGTATTGACGATTACAATTGAAAAAAATGTAATCGTTAACCGCAATTGACGACTAAAGTAGTAGTATGATTGTTAATTGCGATTAACGATTAAAGTAGAAATTTATTCGTCAATCGTCGATTAAATTTTTGACGAACTCTGCAAGAAATTGATGTTCATTCATTGGCCATTTAGTTCATCCTTCATTCACTTCGTCACCTTGAATGACCTCGAGCAATTGTAGTCACTGAATTCCTAATGAAAGGGACTATCATCGACGGTGTTTCAAAGGGAGTGATCCCGTTAAAAAAAAAGTGAAGGTGACCTTAAATGACCTCGAGCAGTTTTAGTCACTGAATTCCTAATGAAAGGGACTATTTATCGTCGGTGTTTCAAAGGGGGTGATCCCGTTTAAACCCGTTAAAAAAAAGTGAAGGTGACCATGAATGACCTCGAGCAATTGTAGTCACTGAATTCCTAATGAAAGGGACTATCATCGTCGGTGTTTCAAAGGGGGTGGTCCCGTTAAAAAAAAGTGAAGGTGAACTGGAATGACCTCGAGCAATTATAGTCACTGAATTCCCAATGAAAAGGACTATCATCGTCGATGTTTCAACGGGCGTGGTCCCGTTTAAACACGTTTAAAAAAAGTGAAGGTGACCTTGAATGACCTCGAGCAATTGTAGTCACTGAATTCCTAATGAAAGGGACTATTTATCGTCGGTGTTTCAAAGGGGGTGATCCCGTTTAAACCCGTTAAAAAAAAGTGAAGGTGACCATGAATGACCTCGAGCAATTGTAGTCACTGAATTCCTAATGAAAGGGACTATTTATCGTCGGTGTTTCAAAGGGGGGGGGGTCCCGTTTGAAAAAAAGTGAAGGTGACCTTGAATGACCGCGAGCAATTGTAATCACTGAATTCCTAATGAAAGGGACTCTCATCGCCGGGGTTTCAAAGGGGGTGGTCCCGTTTAAAAAAAAAAAGTGAATGTGACCTTGAATGACCTCGAGCAAGTGTAGTCACTGAATTTCTAATGAAAGTAACTTCATATCACCTCTTGAAATAAATAAAACTAGAAAACGGAGAGTGTGTGCCATCGGACGCGATCTTCAACGTAACACCATGGTCTCGAGGAAAAACTGAATGCTCGAGGAATCGATGTCTCGCAGGTCGCTCGGAGGTAAAGCAGCGCAATTTCCATGAAAGGCGTAAGCTGGAAACTTTGAACGTCTTTGTGTTGCAAACTCGTCAAACGTCTTTCCCGAGTCCTCGTTCACGCCGGCCTCTCTTTCAGAATAGACAAACAGTGATCCCTCTCCCGGTGGAAAGGGATTGAAGAGCAGGGATGCTCCCTCTCGCCTCTGGTGGCGGCTTGTAATTACGTAAACTGCGCGGATAACAAGACCGTGCCTGTAAAGAAGTTACTTTTTCTCTCGCGGAGAGCGCGAAGACTTCGTTAAAACGGTTGCGAGGAAGGCAAAAGGATTCAAGGATAGAATCCTGACCGCTCGTAAATACATTCTGCATCCTCGTTTCTTCAAGTTTGCTCGCCGGATTTTCTCTCTCTCTCTCTCTCTCTCTCTCTTTTTCTTTCCCCGTGTCACCGCTCGCTTCCGTCATCGGTTATATTAATCGTCCTCCGCCTGTTGGAACAGGGGAGTTCTCTCGGGAAACACGGAAATGAAATAGACGTTTCATTTTTCATTTACTTTCCTTCCGTTCCGAAGCCCCTCTTCCTCGATCTTTGTTTCGGTTCTTATTAACTAAAGATGATTCTTGCTGATGGGTTTACTCGCTAAGCGGATGAATAGAGATTGAGAAGCTCGCTCGGCCTGGCCGCTCTTGCTAAATCTTCGAAATAAAGGGAAATATTCTTCCATCTTGTAACTGTCGCGAGATTGATCTTCCACTGCCACTCAGTTTCGATTTGATACGATTTATGTCTTTAATCGAAATACGGTTAGAATCTAAATCTAGAGTGAGATCCTGTGAAAAATCTTCGTCGATAGTGCTGCTTACAAGAATTAAAGATCGAGTTAAAAATATCGGGTAAACTTTACATTACCGGACTCAAAATTTGTGCCTTTTAATATTTAAATTGTGATGTATTTGGTATGCAATCCAATGGATTTGTACCCGGGGCGGCTGCAAATCGAAGTTTCGATCCTGTAGGATCAATGGTTCAGGAATTATGCTGGCTTAAAGTTGAGCAACCTGCAGTGTTTTTGATAGGTAATGCCGCTGCACAGTGGGCCGGATTGCGAATTCACGCGACATTTTGCGAAAAAATCAACTTTCTAATTTTGATATTTTCTCAATTAATATGGATTTTTAAATGTCCACGGACCACGAAAATGAAAAAATTAATCAAATACAATAGCAGTTCTAGTTGCAATACACGCATGAAGTTAGACAGTTTAGGAATATCGATTCTCCCTACATAATGTGGCTGATCATTCTTAAAGTGTCCCAATAACTGTGATCAACTTCTTGCCCTGAATTTTTTTCTACATCAAAATGCATACTTTATTGATAAGAAATCATACTTTTCATTGACAATTATGATACATAACATATCTAAAAAAAAAATACTGAGCAAAATGAAAATAATCGTTAAAAATTTGTATCTTTGACATGCGCTATCTTTCAGGTCCCAGGAGGTCCCACTTTCTAATAAGTAAGGATATTTTCAATGAACCTTCCTCTATGTAATGCAACAAAAATTATTTCCAGCCTCGAACCGGTCTTCAAGATATTATTGTTTGAAGACATCCGCGTCGCGTTATCCTGTCCGCGCTCGGACGCGCGCTACGCGCTGAATTCGTCATGTACGCAGTCTCAAAGTCTGACAGAACTGTGTTGAATAGACTTTCAGCACTTGATATGTTTATATTTTGCAGTAAATAAGTCAGGCTTTCATCTCCGATGTTTTGACTGCGTTGAGTCTGCGCAAGGATAGAGTAGCTCAACTGACGGAAATACCGCATGTTGTTTTTTTGAAAATGCTGAGATCTCAGAAGAAATAACAAAATTGGACATTACGTTGATCATACGATTTCACATTATTCTCCAATTAATCTCATCACATAAAAGAGATCCGGATAAATTTCAGTCATATACTTTTGAAACTGCAAGCTATTTCGTTAAAAATTATGGATGGTATTATATGCCTTCTTCTGTCCACAAACTTCTTATTCATGGAGCAGATATAATAATTGTTATATCTTAAGATATGCATTGCTTCCTATTGGACACTTGTCCGAGGAAGCACAAGAAACTAAGCATAAAGATTTTAAAAAATGCAGGACGAAAAGTAGTACATAGAAAAATGTCAAGGATCACTACCAATCACGATACATTTTTCAGACTTCTTTTAAGATCAGACCCATACATGTCTAGTTTAAGAATTCAATCGACAGATAAAACACGGAAAAAATTGGATCCAGAAGCTATGAAATTATTATGTATTTAAGTACGAGAAATATAGTTACATGACACGTAAGTTTTACATTACATATTTCTACTTTTAGCACTTTGTTCTTTTATGCTGTATGCAATAACTAACTTATTTTTTTTTATTTACAGCATTACATTTTATTTACATAATAAAATTAATTTTATGTTTGATTTATTATATAATGTATAATAAAATTGTTTACAAAATTAATAAAAAAGTGATTAAACAAACAAAAAGACGTATCATATTATATATTATTGATAAGGAATTATATTAATAAATATGCATGTCAAATTTCATTGCGATATCTTTTATGAGTCAAAAGTTATTCACAAATGTCGCGTGAATTCGCAATCCGGTCCACTGTGCGCCGCCTCCCCCCACCCCGAACTAATCACCAAACAACTCATTAATTATTCTGCTCGGTAAGCGGCGCGTGATCGTCACTACAAACCAATATGACAGCGCCCTTACCTGTCAAGAATACTGCAGGTTGCTCAACTTTTAGCCAGCATAACTCCTGAACCATTGATCCTACAGGATCGATACTTCGATCTGCAGCCGCCGCGGATACAAATCTACTGGATTACATTCCAAATACATCATAATTTATAGGAGAAAAGCGCAAATTTTGAGTCCGGTAAAGTAAAGATGCATAAACTTAGAGAACCTTGTTCGCAATAAATGCATAAGAGCCGCAATTCAACCATTATAAACGAGAAGAGTCTCTCGGTGTTATCGGTAGGGGTAAACGAATGGCTGTACCATTCAGAAAAAGGTCAGCCGACGAGTATCGCCTACTTTACAGCATCGTAAAGTCTTTTAACGATTTGCACGCAAAGGATCGACATTAGAGAGCGTCGTCGTCGTGGAACGAGACCAAAAGGTGGGTCCTACGAAACGATCGAGCAAGAAAGTGTGAAAGAAGGAGACGACGGGACCGTTGTTTTATTTCACTTTACACGGCGTCCCGTTGTCCTCGAAATGTCGCTGTAACGGCGGTTTAATGATCTCTCGAGGGGCTCGTGCTAAACGGGCGCTCAACAATTTTCAAAAAGAAAAAAGTAGAAAAACGTTAGGTAAGGACGGTGCTCGCTAAATATTCTTTGTTCTTTGTATAGACTGCGTTCTAGGTATTCGGTTGTTAGTTTCTGTGCGATTTTCTACGTCGGTATTCACTGGCAGTCTACAAAGCAGCGTTTACAAGGCTCGAATCACGAAATCCGCTCGTTTACCGGCGCGTTGAACGCTCTCGCAGCCATGAGGATCGTTCCATCTTCTTGACAGACCGAGCTCGCTGGGTGTGACGTCTTGTTTCGGTTCGCGTGAGTCGGCACAATCGGACGACCGACAATAGAACGTCCTCAAAGAGAAATTTAATTGATTCACCAGTGCGCGGCGTCGCGAAGTCGAGGCCGACGTTTCATTTTTTAATTATGCCGAGGATCGTGTCCGGGCGAATCATTCTTGCTCGCGAACCAGACAGCTCTCGAGTGAAGAAAGTGAAACGATCTCGCTCGAGGGTTATGCTCGGTCATTCGCTTGAAAACGGCGCGCCTCTTAGCAATTTTTAATAGTTACGCGGTTAACTACTGCCAAATATATGAACACACAGGATGAGTCAGAGTGAAACGTGATACGTGGTTCGGATTCCACGGACTGTGGTGGCTAAAAGACGATGCAACAATCACGTAAAAATCACCGAATGACTGGTGTAATCGTATTCCACTCGTTAGTCCGATCTAGTTGCGGATTGATACTCGTCGGCGCAGATTTCCCTATTAATTCGACCGTGTTTGAAACGCGTTCCGGAATTTCCACGTGCCAGCACGTCGCGTCACGCCTCGTCACTGACGACTACATAGATTCCCCATTCCATCTATCTCTCTCCCTCGCTCTCGCTTACTCTTTTATTTTTACCGTCTGACGTTAATGAGAATTGGCAGGGTGATAGCAGGAACGCAAGCGCAGGAGAGCGTTAGGTAACTAACGAGACTGGTCACAATGCACAAAGGGTATTATTTCCCCGATAGGTTTGAATGGATCCGCCGAATCCCATTCAGTCCTACCTTTCCCTTCGTTGCGTGACCGTCCTCTTGTCCTCCCTCTTCCTTCCCATGCCCCTCTCGATCACTATGCGTGTTTCCCGTGCGATTCGATCTATTATTTTCTCTTTGTTTATATCTTCATTTATCTGCTTACCTATCTATTTGCTTCGCCCCTGGTTTCTAACCTTCTTTGCCTTGTCCGCTTCCCTTCTACCGCCCCCCCCTCCTTTGATTGCTTTATTTATGGTCGCTGCTCCGTAGGAACAGCTGTTCTTTCTTTGTTTCAATCGCGATTAGATTGCAAACTGTGTGCGAACTTTTCGCAAATGTGTCTAATGTGGTTGAACGATTTTTCTGAAATTTTCTGAAAGTCGTTTTTGAGTTGACATTTTGCCGTGCGATTTTCTTCGCGATTGCGATGATTAGAATCTTTTTATCCGGAACAATCTCGCCAATTAGAGAAGAACCGCCGCGGTCGCCGAGCAGTGTAAAATGTGAACATGCCGCATCATCCGATACGGGGTCCGAGTCGTGTTATTGGACAATGTTGCCAGTTGGCACCAAAACTGGTGCCAAGTACTCTCCTCCTTTTCCCCTTCCAACGTCCCCCACTAAGACCATAGACCACGGCGCACAGTGGTCCGGATCGAAGAAGTTGGTGTCATTTAGCGAAAAAGTCAACTTTTTCATATCGATTTCTAACAAATTTGTATTGCTTCCTAAATGTCAATCAACCTTGAAAATGAAAAAATTAATGCGGTTTACAAAGAATTGTAATTAGGACGAATACTTAAAGTGTAGACATTTAGAGACAGTACTTTTTAGCAAGAAAATTGCCACTCTACTTCGAGGTGCCCTGATCACATCACTTAATATTTCTTATTTATTTTTTGTTCACGATGAAGAGCACTCTTTTGTGTTACAAAATTAACATTGACACTAAAAGTTATTGTTAACAATATGTTAAAAATTAATATTTAATGAAATAAAAAAATTGGCCAAATTTTTTACATTTGACAAGGAATATCTCGAGGGTCATAAAAAGTCACGGTTTATAACAAATTGGACCATTTTCAGTATTCTTTCCCGTATGTAGTCATGCAAAAATCTTGTCCTACCTCGTCCTACCTTGCAAGTTATCAATGTTCAAAGTTGTCAATGTTACTTCGCGATGAGTTTCGCTTACGTAAAACAGGCTCGTATGACTGATCAAATGTTCCAAATATGAACGTTTCTGCAATAACATTATAAGAGATAAATAGAGTAAAGATATATATATAGGGAGTCCCACCCGATTTCGACTCTTGATTTTCTCGCTATTGTTACTCGTACCAAAAAATGTTTCAGCAGAGGCTCGAACGGTATCGAGTGGAGCATATTTTGCTGTTATGAGTTTTTTCGTGAGTGGACACGTAAAGGTCATATAACGGTTAACTTCGTTTTTTTAAATGGAATGAGGTATTTTTTAATACATTAATCGATGCAGCTGGACATTCGTTATAAAAAAGTACTAACCTATGCGTATGTCGAAAAGTTAGTAGTTCAGGAGATATTACAATTTAAATAACTCTAAAATACCATTACTGTCATACTAAGACGTTACACAAGTAAGTAAACACCAACGTCTTAGTACGACAGTAATGGTATTTTAGAGTTATTTAAATTGAAATATGTCCTGAACTATTAACTTTTCGACATAAATAGGTTAGTACTTTTTTATAACAAATGTCTAGCTGCATCGATTAATGTATTAAAAAATACCTCATTCAATTTAAAAAAATGAAGTTAACCGTTATATGACCTTCACGCGTCCACTCACGACAAAACTAATAACAACAGAATATGTTAAAAATCCTAAAATACTAAATTCTGGGGCAGTAGAATTATTAATTACCTAATGCAATCGATCATCATAGATCATCACGAAAGACAAATTATGGTTTGTTTATTTCATTAGCTTACTTTTTTATTTGTGGTAATATTGACTGAATATAATGTTAGTACTATTTTAGTCGCAATATGTATTTAAAATATTTCTTTTTTTTAGACAGGAAAGCATTCTTTTATGTGTTGAAGATTAAGACCAACACTACAAATTATTGTTCATAACAAGTAAAACTAGAGTGCTATTGTTGCTCGCTCTCTTCGCTCGCTCGCGAGTAGGGTTGGTTTTGCTCGCTCGCTTCGCGAGCTCGCGGGTAGGACTGCTCTTGCGAGAGGATTAGTGATACGCATGGCTAGTAGGGCCTACTGATATTAATGTTTTTTATTTGGTGTGTGACTCTCCAAGAGTCGCACAAAGAACTTCCCGATTCGTTACTCCTTCGCCAACATCGCTAACATCGTTTTTTTTGTACTTTCATCGATATTCTCCCAAAATGTATTCTTGGGAGTAGAGATGATTAACCCACTCCTGCATTGGAATAACTTTCGATTATTCCAAGCGGTAAAATCTAATCAGCTCTAAGTTACGATGGGGCACATCGATTGCATCATTCATCATCCTGATCGCGTTGTTACTTTTTCTGAAAACGTTAACGAAAAATTTGATTACATAGAAACGGACATACGCACACACACACACACACACACACACACACACGCGCGCGCGCGCGCGCGCGCGAACATTTTGCTGAAAATAGTCTAAAATGACTGCAATGACCATGAAACGTGAAGACCTGCTAAAAAATCGATTTTCGATTTTCGGGGTCATAACAATAACTTCCCTATAAAATCGGGAAGTTAAAAAGGTTGAAAAACTATATTGGAACAAATCATTTTTTAATAAAAAATATCAATGAAAAGTTAGTAAAAATTATTGTTTAACAAATGCAAAAAATATTTAATTATGTCTAGGTAAGAATTACTATTTTTTAAATATTTTTGGTGAAAATTTCATTACGATATCTCTAATAGTTGAAAAGTTATAACAAAATGACACCAACTTCTTCGATCCGGACCACTGTGCGGCGCCTCACAGTGGGCTCGATTGAAGAAGCACGCGACATTTTGCGAAAAAATCAACTTTCTAATTTTTATATTTTTTCAATTGATATCGATTTCTAAATGTCCACCGACCACGAAAATGATAAAATTAATCAAATACAATAGCAGTTCTAGTTGTGATACACGCATGAAGTTAGACAGTTTAGGAATATCTTATTTATATTTATTATATCTTTTTTAAAAATTTCTTTTTAAATATTCCATTGTTATCCAGTTCTGAGCTATGTTTAAAATTTCAAGCCTCTAGCTCATCAGGAAGTTAGTTTAAAATCAATTGCAAAATCTGTACCGAACAAACAGACAAACAAACAAGAAAGCGAGCTAATAAAAACGTGGTAAAAAAAGGGAAGAGTGTAACGTGCGTATAAGACTGCGCGACTGAAGTGAGAACTTCCATGACGATTGCACATCTGTCAGTTAGCAAATTGATCGCAAAGATTGAAACAGACCAGTATTTAGAAAATACCCCACAGATCCAGAAGTCAAATACAGCCTGGGATAGATCACTTTCGCCGATTACGGCGAACGGTATCGCAGAGCTCGTAACTCAAACGGTTCGAAGGGGCGGAAGAAGAAAGCCCGCGTCATTAAACAGCATTCCGACGACGTTCAGCTGATTCGGGGATGACGTCGCGTGATTGACACGCAGGGGGTTGAAACACAGAGGCTCGGGCTTCGCTGTTGAACACGGCGAAGTAAAGGAGGGAATGCGTAGGCGATCGGATGCCAGCAGACGCGGCGCGATGAGTTATCGATCTCGGTTTCGATTGTCCGTTACGCGCCACCCTCCTATAACGTTGCCTCGGTTTTGTTGCCTCCCCTCTGTTTCGTCTCCTCCGGCGACGCACCACCGCCACCATTACGCCGATACCAACCTCCTTGTTAATGAATTCTCTCTCGAGCGCCCGCAATGTCTGCTTATCGATACGCTGCCAACCGCCGAGCCGCGGAAAAACCCTTCTCTGCAACCCCTACACGCGAATTATGGCAACGAAGCGCGCCGATCAACGCCGTTGTTTAACGCGAGTAAAAATTACAGTAATAATCAACAAAACCACGTCCCACTTCTCGCACGACTTCTCCTACATCGTGAACGATTGTCCACGTAATTAACGAGTTATTTGTATTCCTCCGGTGTGTCGATTTATTTATTAATCTCGCGCAAGCGACGTAATTAAAATGTGTACCGTTGTCGGCGATCGTAGCTTTCCGCCCGATAAAATTCATATTTTACGCGTGTAATTGGATCGTTTAATTACGTTAATAAATAACTGGCCGGATTTCACGGGCTGACACTCGAAAATGTCCACGCACGCGAAAACCGGCCGGCACCCGGTAAATGGATTGCCGATCGTGTAAATACCCGCGAAATGATTTAGCGATATTACGATGGCTTTTATGCAGGTAATCAATTTCGATTCAACTCCTTGCTTTCTTCCGTTCGCTCGTTCTCTCGTTCGTTCGTTTCTTTTCGCCCTAACCGACCACCACCACGCGTTTTCCGCTAATGAATCTCCTGGCAACGATCAGATATCCACCGTCAATGCTGGCAATTAATGGTTTCATGCACTTTTCTACGTGTACACACTAACGATCAAGAGTTTCTGGCACACCTAGATCGGATATAGTTCGCGACCGAGTGGATCGTTCGACCGTCATTTCATTTAGACTAAGAGGATGATAGGGAAGAGAAAAAGAAATCTGAAAATCAGGATATCGCGACTCCAAAGTTTTCATTACGAAGCATTCAATAAAAATAATATCGTTGTTGCTTATTAAATTGAAAGGGTAATAAATAATAAATGGAATAAATAGAAAATTCTTCTGAAAGAAGAGAACGATCTGCGAATTGCCGTCTGACTAATTAAGGAATACACTACTGGACGACACATTTCAAGTTTTCCATTTGAATAATGACTAGACTGTGGATCTTTATGCAAAATAAAAATTATTTAAATAAAAGTAAATTTTAAAAAATGGAATAAAAAGTATAAAATAATTTTCCCTAGCACCATACAGGTTCCTAATCTCATTCAGATTCCTAACTCTGTAAAGATAGTCCTGAACATTTGTGATTGTGAATTTTTAATAGTTGAAAATACTTGTAAGATTTAAAACGAAAAACGTGGGGCGCAAGATAATAATAATGAGTGCAGAGAGTAGCTGCCGTTGAGAAAATTCACACAATTGTTCATATCATTTGCAGTGCAATAAAATTGTTAGTGACTTAGGTGAACTATTCGTGCATCAATTATCTATTGCATGCGCCCCGCGTTTTTCGTTTTAAATCAACAAGTACTTTCATAGCTATTAAAAATTCACAATCTGTATGATGTTAGGAACCTGTATAGGGCTAGGAAAAATTATTTTATACTTTTTAGTCCGTTTTTTCAAAATCTATTTTTATTTAAATTATTTTATTATAGTGTAAATAATACTTAGTAACTTTGTAAACACCGCACGGAGCTCGAACGCACACTGAGCTCCTTCGGTGCGAAGCAGGTCAGTGGAGTGAGGATAAGTCAGATTGGAAACGCGTAGTGGAGTAGGGAGCGTCGCGCGGGGAGGTGTAACGGTTAAATTTATTAATAGTTTATATCTCCTAAACGCATAAGCTTTTTTAAAAATATTTTTTTTAATATTGCATTGTCATCCAGTTCTGAGCTATGTTTAAAATTTCAAGTCTCTAGCTCATCGGGAAGTTAGTTTAAAATCAGACAGACAGACAAGAAAGCGAGCCAATAAAAACGTGGTAAAAACGTTCGCATTGATTGCAGGACGCAGGAGCCAAATAAAAATTGTATTCTTCTGTTAATTATCTTATTAAGCTGAAACTAATACCTTGATGTAATTAAATATTTTTAACATGTCCATTACTTTAAATTGCACTTGCCCGTTTTTGTCATAAATGCATAAACTCCTCAGTTTAATAATAATACACGAAATTATTAATAACATACCAGAGTACAAGTACAACATGAAGTTGTTCTGTACGAAACGTTTCGACGTTGTTAAACCGAGATCCGCTCGATCATTCTGCATTATTGTAGTGTTGAGCGCGTATTTCCGCCCAAGTAGCTCATAACAATGTGTTCGATTGTATTTTCGAGGGTCAGCGTTCCCGCAAATCCGTTCGAAAGCATTCGCCGGATCGGGTCGGTGCTACTACTTCGCGTCGAGTGATTAATCACGGATTATTCTTCGATCCGAAGAGATCCTCTCGATTAGTTGAAATTCTACTAATTACTCATTTGCATAGTAAATGCACTGCTCGCGTGCCCCACGGGAATTACCCCGGCTCCGAGCGGGACCTCGGAGGATTTAGCCCGGGCACGAGATTGACAATCGTAGATAGCTAGGATTTTTGAGCCGCGATTAAATTGGAAGAAGATTTCGAGGATCAGAGAAATCGGATTAATGGTCGCGACCGCATCGAATTTCTTTAATACGACGATACACCGGGGGACGACCGCGGGACGTTCCAATTACCCGTCATGCGACCGATGCTTTATCTAGGTGCACGGTAGTGCACCAGCCAAGTTCTCGCACCGCCTCCTTTTACACGAAACAACTTAGCCGTTTTTTAGAGGCCTATAACTCGGCACTGGAGGCAGATGGAGAGATGTAATATCGTACACTTGTTAAATGCTATCATGTCTCAATATTGACAAAACATTAATCTTCCAACATTAGTAGGTTCCGAGATATAAGACCTCAAAAATCGCTAAATTTGTCACTGACTGACTGACTGACGATCATCAAAACCTTTTGGGTACTTCCCATTGACCTACAAGCTTGAAATTTGGCACACAGGTCCACCATAACAAACCCTCAAAGGAATAATTGTCAAAGTTTGAAATTTTACACCTTAAGGGGGTAGTATTGCAAAAAAACATTACGAAATAGGTACGTAGGATAGAACATAGCAGCATAATATACATAAGTATACGTTTTATTAACTTCGAAGTCGCAACAAATACTGATGAAAAAAACAATCGCTCTAACGTAAACAAAAGAAACTGTACCGAGCATCGTCTATATAGCGGCGGGGGGCAAACGGATCCGAGCGTCGCCGGCAGAGTGTTAATCTTCGACACATTGAATTTCGATTTTGTCTTACAGATTAGAAAAGGATTTTTTTTCTTTGATACCTACTTGATAATTGATTAAATTTCAATATAAATTGATGAGATCCCAACAGAAACATCCTGTAAACAGGAGCCAAGTTCCTATGGCCGTAAAAAATTGTGAGATCAAACAACTTCTTGCAATACTAAAAAAAGCGTTTGTAAAAATTAGTTTAAAAGAACGCTATTTAATTTTTAAAGAGTTGGCCGTCACTTTTTAAACCAATGGCCATAAAAGATGTTAGGTAGCGGCCAAGTTTGAATAATTTAGCCCTCCATGTAACTCTTTAAAAATGAAATAATGTTCTTTTAAAGTAATTTTTACAAACGCTTTTTTTCAGTATTGCAAGAGGTATTTCTAAGCTAACGAACTCGCCCGTATTTTGTTTGATCTCACAACTTTTTACGGCCATAGGAACTTGGCTCCTGTTTACAGGATGTTTTTTTTGGGGATTAAACTGTGCCGAAAGCAGAATCAATCGCGATATATCTCCCTTCTTTTCGTTCAAAGTATTTTACTGGCTGCGATGATCGTTTTACACGAAACTGCGAGAGCGAGACAAATACTGGATACAGAATTCGTTTAATCAGTAACCACGGGGCGGATTCCGCGGCGCGAAACGGCAAGGAAAACATCGCGGCTAAGCATCGAAATAAATCCTTCGCCGGCATTGTTCCCGTTTTTCCCGGGAATCGACGGAGTCGTCCTTTTCATCGCGTACCCTCGACATGGCCGGGTCTTCTCGGAATTGTTAAGCGGCTACGTTAACGGTGGGCGTCGACTTTCGAGGTCGACTCCGGTGGACGTATGCATTAACAACTACGGGAGGGAGATCCTGAAAGGACGAAGGAAGAAGACGTGGAGCGGCCGACGAAAGGGGGAAACCAGGAGGAAGAAAGAGAGAGAGAGAGAAGTCCAGACAGGGTTAAAGTCCCCGGGCCAGGAAACTCCGAGAGGGCAGTGCCGTAACCACGGCTTGATAAATTACAGTATTTTTCGATACCCCGCAGGAAAAAGAAGCCCGGCGTCGAATATGAGCGGCGCCCCTAATGGAATCCGATGGATTACGGCCGCGTAGAGAGGAACGATTTCTCTCGGAACGTCCGGCCAGGCTCTGGTATTTCTTTTTATCGAGTATAATCTCAATTTGGCAAGGATCTACGCTCGCCACGATTCCTTTTCCCTTTTTTCATCTTTGTCGATCTGGTTCTCTCCATCTATCTATCCGTCTCTCTCCTTCTCTTTCAGTTTGCTCCTTCCGCGAGTAACGATTACGGTTCCACTCTTTAACGAACGAGGCCAGTGTTTGCTTTTTTCAAAGGGTAAAAGAAAATCTGCGGCGGGTCTTCGGATACCCTTCTTTTTTCATCAAATACCCTGGAAAATTATTCTTTGAACGGTGGCGGGAGGCTTCTCGGTCTAAACACCCTCGCGTTCGTGCAAATCCGAATTGTTCTACATCACTTTAAAATATTCAGTGGACCGCGGATTTGCAGCATTTATGAAAATACAATGAGTAAGTGGGAACACAGTAGGAGAAACATTGATGAGGATGACTTTAATATTCGTCGAAGTATAAATTACACTAATACGTATATCAGCTCTTTTTTTAAGTGTCAACTATGTTTTACACTTTAGTCTATCATCTTCTGTGATATAATACGTGCTTCTTTCTTTTCGTTGGCGAAGCTCTTGTTTCGTCCTCCGCGCATTTGCATACGCCATAAAGTCAAGTCAGCAGTCGACTGATCACTAACTACCCAATCGCATAAAATTCCCTGTAGAGAGCCCTTTGTTCGGTTCTCGAAGCAGAATATTCGTCAGCAATCTGCAAAATTTCTCAAGCAGGATAACGGGGAAGAATTTTTCGCTGGCGCGAGGATGTTTGCTCATCCAACCTTGCACACATTTTAGATGGGATTTCGATCGGACACCGGTAGAGTTTCAGGAAAAGAGATCGTACGATCAATCAAGATACAGAAGAGCTGTGTAACAGAGGAATTGCTCTGTTTAACCGGTAAACCAAGCAATTTGCTGATCTATTTAGATACTGTGATGCAAAATGCTTGCGTTCGCGGATTACTTGGTTAAATCGAAATTCGAATTAATGAAAACTGTGTGCACAAATCAGATCGTATGAATAATATACAAATACAGCATGCACAAATGAATACACGTTAATTAAATTACACGTTTTCACTTTGTAAAGTTCGTCTCTGAACAGATTCAACATCGAACATCTTAAAAATTATGAAATTGCGCCAGATTTTGGAACCACCGAAAATACACATACAGCGCTGTGAATAATTTTAAACTCAACCATATTTTTATGTTTTTCATAGAACTGTAACAAAAATTGACGAAACAGTTCATGCATTTTTATGTTCTAATACAAAACAAAAGTGAGCAAACAAAAAATAATAGTTTTGTTCCTCAGAAATCTGGAAAAAATGGCATTTTTTCTTACAATTGTGGTTTAAGCTGTGAACAAGTATAGACTTATTATTAATTTTAATATCTTTCATTTAGTATTTAGTACATTTTCCTTTATTTTTTATTACATGTAAGAGCCGATCAGGAACACTACTAAATAGCTTATTTAAGATGATATTTGGAATATCTGGCCAAGCAGATTTTATTCTTTTTTTAAGATCGACAACACATTCTATTGTAGGCTTCTCCTGATCATAAATTTTCCTCGCAAGAATTTTCGATGGGGTTCAAATCAGAGCTCAGTGCTGGCCATGGTAATAGCTCGATCCCGAACTCTTGAAACCACTTTTTTGTAGAGGATGCTGTGTCAATGGGAGCATTATCTTGCTGGAAAATTATTTTACGTTTTTCTGTTAATGGTATAAAAGTCAACAAATAGTCGTGTAACATCTGTTGATAACTAGCAGCATTCATTCTACCGTTTACAAAAGCTATTTCACTTTTAAAATTGTTTTTAAAGGCAGCCCAAACCATGACTGATCCACCTCCCTGAGCTCTTCGCGACATGATCTTTCTTTCCTTCCTCAAATCGTGCCAATAATAATTGAACCCATCAGGCCCATCAAGATTAAACTTTTTTTCATTGCTCCGCATCACATGTCTCCACATGCTATCTTTTTTTAATGAATATTCCGGCAAATGTTAGTCTAGTGTCAATATGACGTTTTTGTAATGGCGGTTTTCGCAAACATTTCTGATATTTAAACTTTCCAGAATGTGCAACCCACTTTCTTACAAGACTGGAATCGCAGTTCAAGTTAAATCGATTCACAATTTTAGACGAAGAAGTTCCAGTTTTTGATATCTACCTTAAAACTGCACGTTTTGCAGTTGACAAAAATCGTGTAGATCGTCCTAATCGCTTGATATTCCCGCAATTTTCAGTACCAAGTTTCAAGAAACTTTTAACTTCACTTTGGTATCTATTAATTATACTCGCAATTTGTCGTTGACTGTCCCACAGCTCTTCAAATCGATTATTCGTTGCTTTCCTACATCACTCAGTTGCGTTTCACGCGGCATAGTGTACAGCACAGAATTATTTCAAAGATCCTTAAAAAAATACTTTTAGAGACTTGCTGTAATATTATAATACCATCACTAAGAAGATCTGACAAAACTTCTGAAACGTTCTGAATGAGGTATGAGCAGCGACTGAGTTTATAAATATCCACAGCTCAAATCCCTTTGTGTTGAAACATTCAGCTACTACATTGCACGAAGAAGAGATAGCAAGAAACTGTTAACATAGAAAAGGTCGTACTAGTAAAACTCACTTAGTGGATTCTTGGAAATAATAACGAAAAAATACAGGAAATAAGTGTGAGTTTATAATTATTCACAGCACTGTATTAATCAGGAGTTAAATTACACGTTTTCATTTTGTAAAGTTCGTCTCTGAAGAGATTCAACATCGAACATCTTAAAAATCATAAAATTGTGCCAGATTTCGGAACCACCGAAAATATTTGCCAGAGAAATGTCCGTGGACGTAACCCTGAGGAGTGTCCCGAAGGGTGTTCGATCAGTGATCGGCAGAATCTGAGAAAAAAGAAGACGCGACCAGTCGGGGGGACTGGATGTCACGACCCAGTGGAGGAATGGCAAAGAAGACAGAAGCGACGAAGAACTATTAGGGCAACGCATCACGCGGTTCTCTTATCGGCGAAGGGATCTTCGTTCCCCGTTGGTCCTCCGGTTAGGGTGGCGCTGGTGTTATTGTTCGACCTTGTCGACGCCGATGATGGCGGGCCTTATCTCGGTGGTCGCGCGTGACTGGTCCTTGACAGAAGACACGACGGCGAAAGGGGAAGAGGGAGGAGCCCGGGGTGGTAGGGTTGGTGCCTTTGCACAGCTTCTGGAAAGTCTGACACGGCGTACTCAGACCGAAACGCAGAAACAGTGCAGATAACGAAGAGAGAAGCGACGGAAAGGGGAGGCTCGCGCAAGAGCCGCTTGGAAAAAGAGAGATTGCGGAGATAGCGAGGAGAAGAGAAAGGTCAGAGACCACGGAGCGAAGAGCGCACCTCGCGGGGTGAGATATCAACGCGATTGCATACTTTCGAGGGGGAAAATCATGCGGGATTAACCGTGGCTCCTGTGATCTCTCGGCTGACGCGATTATTTTATTTCTAATCTAATTGTACGATTCACGTCGCTTGAAACCTGCCGCGTGACGACGTATGAATACAGCAATGGAAAGTCAAGTAGAGCTTTCATTAATATCTATTAAAGTATCTGTTTCATAATGTTCCGCATATTCGCACACATTATCAGCGCAGCTGTTGCAATTCTATAATAATGATGATAATATCCAGCTGTTACAGTACTACATAACTAAACTGTGTTCATTTTCATAGACGCATCGCAGCACGGTGAAACGAAACAACAGCTAATATTAATTTTTACATCTTCCTATTAGGATATTACGCCAACACCAGCGACCATACAAAAACAAACCAAAAATCGATTATCATTCCCGAAGGGTTTAAAGAGGGCGGTGGCTTCCGAACCGATTTTCTCTGACCTGATCCAGAAAAACAGAAATTGTCCCTCGCATTAAGCGCAGCAGATAAGAAAATATATTTACAGCGTAGACCGAGACGGCTAGGAAGACGCGCAAACGAGAGTAGAAGTTTGTCCAAGTAGAAGGAAAAACGGGTAGGGGGATAAAAATGTAGAAACTGTCGGATCGCGTCAGATAAGAAGGAGGCAAAGGATGAGACGCAGGAGAAAGCGGATCCCATGGAAAACGGGGGTGGATCTGGAGAGTGGGAAGGGTAGAATGTCGTCTGATAACGGTTCTCGTCTCGCCGACAACCGGCGCCGGTCGCGCGCCGTATAAAACACCCTCGCGCCTCGTTGGTATCATGAATGCACCGATGCACCGATGCGACTCGCTTGCGACTGCAATTTCCACCTTCGACCGGGACTAGTCGGGGCGCCGTTCGATGCCGGCTTTCCGTGTCTTCTCAATGGCGATCCAGATAGTCCATTCCGGCGTCCACCGTGCACGATTCGTTACGCGATTGACATTCGAAGCGATACAGTCGATCCGTTCCCCGCGCACCCGGCGGGAAAGGGATCCAGACGATAAACAATAACACCGGCGGGTATTGGTTCGAGAGATTGCATAGGAACGGTCGCAAGGTTATCGGCCGGGGTCGTAGTCGTATTTTTTCTTCTCTGTTATTTTTATTTTGGAAGGGAGAACGACGGGGACGATGTAACTGACATAATCGAGTGTAAATTGATGGATGACGTCTACGCTTCGTGAAACTGCGTCCTGGAAATTGATGGCGGTTGCGGCTGGGGGCGTTTGGGGGGGGGGTGGACGTGGCTTCAGGTACCAGAGGCGTGTATTAGAATTGAAATTAGGAAAATGGGGTGAGAGAAAACATGATCTCGGGAACGAGGGTTGGGTTGATCGAAGAGTTTTGCAGCGAGAAGGCAACTCCAACTTTGACGCGTCTTTTGTCTTAGAGGGTGGATACTAAAATCTACTAGAATATGCTAGACAATATGATAGACTGAAATGTAAGAGAATATAGTGCTGTGATGAATGTATTACCCTATTTTTATATGTTATTTTTCCACTGGAGACTTTTTGTTCGTCGGCAGCTCCGCCCACGCGCCTCGGCGCCGGAAGACCCCTAACCCTTTCGCCGTCGTCAGTGTCGAGGCATAAAGCGTTAAGCGGAGCTAAAAGAATTCATTTTGCGAAACCGATGATGCCGAAAGTCCCGACGCCGCGACGCCTGCACGGTACGCCTGGACGTCGAAGTAGCCAATTAAAATCTCTTTGGAGTCTTTTTTAGAACGGCATGACGGCGTGAAGGAGGGGCGGGCTAATGAATTCTGGCAGAGGGTGTTGGGACGTAAAGCCGGTTTCCAGCGTAAATGCTTGGGACCAGACATCGAACCAAGAGAACAGGGGGCTGAGAGGGGAGGGGGAGGGAGTGGCAGGAGATAGGTGCTGCTACAGGGATTCCTGGTGTACGGTGCACCCGGCAGACAGGATCGATGCTTCCTGTCTGCTCGAGAGCCTTCAAGCAACGAGTCATTGACTGGCTACGCCTTTGTTCAACCAATCAACTGGAAATTTTCGCACTTACGTTTTAAGGTCGCCAGAGCGGACCGTGGCAATCGTCACGGCCCAGTTCCAAAATGCCTGGAAAGTACAGCGGATGATCGAATTGTGATGATCGAATCGACGTGTTTGCGTTCAAATAATCAATTAAATCAATTTTCATGTAAGTCCACTTTCTTGTGAGCGATGCAGACAATTTTCTATTAGGCTGTTGCAATTGAAATGACCGTTTTTCACATTTGAAACTTCCCGCCATTGTAGTTTAGTTTTTCCACGTCAGATGGGGTTGAAGCTGTACAATTTGAAAAGTACATATCTCGTACATGAATTTGCGCGTATAAGATTATTAATATTGTATAGTACACATGATTCAAAATCGATTTTCGTTCACCATGGAGAAAAAGGAAATTCGTATAATTTACTTGTACGAGTTCAAACTTGGACATACTGCGTCTGAATACTGCGTACTGTTAAGGCGTTGGTTTGAAATAGTTCGTTCCGGAGATACAAATCTGGAAAATGAGCCTCGTGGTCATAAGCCAGTATCTATTAAAGATTTAGATTTAAAACAGATAGTTGAAAGGGATTTACGTGAAACCATAATTGCTGAGAAATACTGTCAGGAAATTGATATAATGGACGAAAAACTGCGTGTTCAACAGTCGGCATTAGTCAATAGACGTGGTGTAACATTGCTTCACGATAATGCTCGGCCACATATTGCGAAAGAAACAGTAAAAAAATTAGCAGATTTGAAGTGTGAAGTTGTTCCTCACCCTCATTATTCGCCTGATCTGTCACCTACTGGTTACCATTTTTTCAAGCACCTAGATGGCTTTTCGAATGGAAAGATATTCAAAGAAGAACGTGTGCTGTAAAAACTACATTTGCTGAATTGATCGCCTCACGTTTATTGGATTTCTACCAGAAAGGCATTGAGGCGCTTGTATCACGATGGAAGAAGTGCATTGATGTCGATGGAAATTATTTCTAGTCTAGTCTGGTCTATGTTAAAGATTCAAAACGGCCATTTCATCTGCAACAACCTAATAGTATTAGGTTGGAGGGATGGTTCTGTCGTATTTTAAATGAGCAAATAATTTTGAAACAGGAATTGACAGGTTCTCTGAAAGATGGCAACAAGTTGTTACAAATAACGGAAACAATATCACTGAATAATATTAAACATATATTTTTATAAAATGATTCAAATGTATTCTTTAAAATATTGTATGTTAGAACTTTCCTTCCGACCGAATAATAAGATTTGCAAAAGGTTATGCGTCGCAGGACCCAAACAACGATTAGCCGAGGAAACAGCCCGGTTATAGAGTATCATGGACTTCGCGTTGGTTTCCGTATCTCATTGATTAAGGCGAGTAATAGGATCCACTTAGGCTAACAAATTCCGAAAGACAACGATACCTTTGATCTCCCGGCGGACGCGTTTCGAATGCAGATAATCTTCGGCGAAAGTGTATCAACGAGCTGCTTGCCTAACAATAGCGGGGGAGGAATTCGCGCCTTGTTCTGCCCTCGAGATAGGAGGAGATCAAAGTTCGCCTCGCATCGGCTCTCTCATTCCGCTGATGTTTTTCCATCCCCATAGCACACCGGCTCTTTCCTCGCAACAAGCCACCGCGTGCTTTCAGCCGGGCCACCGAATTTCCATAAATCAACCCCCTACCCACTCGGCACTCTCCTCTCAAACCGTGACCTTCCACCCTTCATCCTCATCGACGCCCTTTTCCCGATCCTCTGACATCCTTGTTAAACAGCTTCGCTTTCTCCTTAAAACAAGGAACCCGGTCTCGCTTACCCTGAGGAATTCTTGATTATTGCTGCACCGAGACTCCTCGGTAATCGCCTATCTAATGATCAGCAAACAACCGTGACACATCCCCTCGCAGACATTCTTCGATCGAACTAACCGGCCGTTCATCCTTGCCATCATTCGTATAGCGCAGCGGACGCGGAAAGTATTTTTATCGATGTCAAAGGCGAATATGATGACTAGACTGCGGATTTTATGCATTTATGACAAAAATGGGCACGTTCAATTTAAAGCAGTGGACATGTTAAAAATATTCAAGTACATCCATGTATTATTTTCAGCTTAATAGGATTCTTAAAAGAAGAATACAATTTTTATTTGGCTCCTGTGTCCTGCAATCAATGCGAACACTTTTTATGCATTTATGAAGGAATTGACTGGGTGAACTGTAAAACACAATAGAAGATTAGACAAATTTAGGAATATCGTTACGTTGTTCTCGGTGTAAACAAATTTATTAAGGGATGAAGTGAATTTTTATTTAACTCCTGCTGCCTACGATCATTGCAAAATAGTTTTATTTTACATAAAGATCCGCAGTACATATAACGATGACGAATGGAGAGCGGATTTTATGCGCATTTTTATTTTGCACAAAGATCCGCAGTCTAATAAATAAATCAGTAGAACCTCAGTAGAAAAATATACCTTCTAACCGTTTAATGCAGCGGTTTCCAACCTTTATGCTACTATGCCTCCCTAAAAAAAAATTTTTTTTTCGCGCCTCCCTATCTTCTAATCGATATAATAATATAGACACGTTTTAAAATACTGAAAACTACAATTAACAGAATAATAACAAGGTTTTGCTTTAACAATAGGAACATGCATATTTATTTTTATATTAAATTACTAATTAAACTACATCTAATGCATCAAAATTTAATGCGAGTGTGGTTGTTGTTTATTGGCACAAAGTTTATCAAATCTTGGAGGCAATGTGGAGAGTGGCACCCGTAACTCTTTTTCGACTATTAGTCTGGTTCGATATTTGGTTTTCATTGCAGCCAGTGCCGAAAAACTCGTTTCACATAAATAAGACTCTCCACTAAGATTCACCCAAAATTGAATTATGGTTTCATTTTGAAACTTTTGTTTGAGTGAGCTGTCGCATGATAATTCTATCAATTTTTCCTTTTCGATGGTTGTCAGCTCAAATTCGTCTTCTTGATCGTCGATAAATGGATTCTGTATCCACAAAACCTTTGAGAAATCAAGATCTTTGAAATAATTTGAAAAATGCAGCACCGAACCATCCAAGTGTTCGATAAAAAGATTTTTGCTCGCTTCAATATTGGCTGTGTCCCAGAAATCTTTTGAAAGCGAAAACATTTCCAACTCATTCTTTTATAAATTTGATTTCCATAACTCCAGCTTTTTAATGAATGCTTTTACTTTGTCTTTTTTAACAAGGGGATGCATTTGTGATCCCTGCATTGATTTATTTAAACCGCTCAATTTTCCAAAAATTTCAACCAAATAGGCAAGTTTAACAATAAAATTATCGTTCATCCACAAATATGCCTCTTCACGGTGGTTTTCTTCGAGAAAGGTTGCTATTTCTTCATTGAGCTGAAACACTCTTTGAATCACTTTTGCACGAGATAGTCAGCGAACTTCGCAATAATCCAGAAGCGAGGTATAATTAGCTCCCATATCAGCACACAGCTTTGCAAACAGCCTAGCTCTGAAAGGCTGTTCTTAATGTAATTTATAATTTTTATAACTTTGAAGCATACAGTGCGACCAGATAGCATCTGGTGCATTCTTTTTGACCAATGCTCGAAGGCCTGCTTTGTGTCCGGACATTGAGTGAGCTCCGTCGGTGCACAGTCCAATGCAATTATTCCACGTTATGTCGTTTTCGTAAAAAAAACTGTCTATTATATTAAACATCTCAATGGATGTGGTCTTTCCAGGAATGGGTTTGCAAAATAATATATCTTCTAATATATTATTTTCCGCAATATATCGAACGTATATAATTAAATGGGCATCTTTAGCTATATCAGTTGTCTCATCTACTTGAATGGAGAATTTCGAAGTACGCAGCCGAGAAACTAATTGATCGCAAATATCTTCAGATATATCATTGATTCTTCTTCCGACTGTATTATCAGCAAGCGGAATTTGTCGCAACTGTTTTGCATACGATTCGCCAAACAGAAACGGAGCGTTTGCAAAGGCGTCATTTTAAAAATCTTCAGCTCCGGATAATTTTTCCGGATAATGAATGTATAAAAATGTAAAAAAAAATAAAAATAAACATTACTTCACTGAATTTGTACTGTTCCGTTACGATATGAAGTTTAGATATTATGGTTAATATCTACAAATAAATAGCATATATATCATACCAATGAATATTCATTTTTTATTAAAAATTTTGACGCTTCCCCGGTTGGAAACCGCTGGTTTAATGAATAACGTTGTCTACAGTGTAATCTGATAAAAAAGTTGTAGACCTCTCTCCCTGCAACGATCAATAAAATTAATAATTGGAAAGCGTGCTCATTATAAATGTTTCTTATCGATATTATATAACAGATAAATATCGCAACTTCCCGGCATCGTCTGCACGTTAAGGACCCGCTACAACGTCAATTAGAATATAATGGCTCCTCTTCTAGCCCCTTTGGTAGTCGCACCTTTGTGACAGATCACAATGACGCAGACCCGCGCGCTTACTAAAAGTGTCTAGAGAGCCTGTACGTGTCTCCATAAATGTTAATTAACAATGATTACGAGGCACCCTTCCTGTTTAACGTTCCTGCCAACTACCGTCCAGCCTGTAGATGCTATTGGTACAGACCACCGCGTGTCTGACGCAGCTAGTCAGCTTCTACGTCAACGCGTAGACCCGTAACAATGAGAAATTGCGCAAAATTCTGACAGCCAGCCCCGTTAACTACATTTGTCATCTGCACTTTTCGCCCGACGCTCTCTATCTGCCGTCTTCGAAATGAACAGCTGACCTTTTGAATTAATTCCAATTACGCGCTGCGGTCTACTTACTTTCGAACATTTCGCAAATATCTAAACGGTAATCAGCGTGCCGCAAATTATTCTGCTACATATACACGGTGAGTCACCTGCGTTCGTGCCACAAATATCTTTGTTGTTTTCGAAGATACAGCGTGTCTCAGCTGAAGGGGGCCACCTAAATATCTCCTTTATTTATAATGGCACGAAAAAACTATTTTTGGCATAATTTAGATGGTATCGAAGGAGCTATTTTTTCATAGTTTTTTCGAGGTCGTCGTTATTTTCTATCGAGAAAACTTTTTTTTTATTCCACCTTGTTAATGACTTAAGCATATTCAAATGTATTTTTTCAGCTGCTATAAGATCGAATAGAAAAAATATGTTTTCCCGATAAAAAATAACGATGACCTTGAAAAAACTATGAAAAAATAACCGGACAAAAGAAATTGTTCTGCTATGATATTTCTCCTTTGATACAATTTAAATTATGCCAAAAATAGTTTTTTTGTGCCATTAAAAACGAAGCAGATATTTAGGTGGGCTCTTTCAGCTGAGACATCCTGTATATTAAATGTCTTGCGGACAAAGTTGGATGGTAGGTAATAAGTGTTCTTTTTATGTCATTACTTTTACAGATATCACGGTCACCTTCGTTGTTTAAAATGGAACCACTCTTTAACTATTATTCAAGGTCGTCCAAGGTGATTCACGATTTTTAAAGTACGAACGTTGGGTGACTGACTTGTTCGTAAAAAAAAATTAAAAAAGTAATTTCTTTGCAATTTCTTTTATGTTATGACACTTACCGAATTAGCCTTGAAATCCTCTAACAAACAATAAAAAAATTATAGGTGCATTTGCAAAAAATTGAAGGTGACCTTGAAAAATCAGGAAGAAGACGGGTTGACGAAAAAGCTACAATCACGTGAAAGCTCTCTTGAATCATTTTATATTGCTTCTTATTTATATTTCAAAGCAACGTTGTAAGTTTTCATAAGAGTTCCACATTGACTGTTAGCAACGCTGGTACATCCAATAAGACCGACGGATGACCACAGTGCAGTGTAAATAGTGTTATACTAAATTATTTTATTAAAAGTATACTTTATCGCTTTAAAACTTAATTTCCGACTGTACTACAGATGTAATAAGTGCGTATATGTTTAATTATAAAACAAATAGCCTGTTTAACGTTTACTTCTTACTGTGCCAATGACTGTACTATTTGTCTTACGATAGTTATTCACTGAAAATATTTTATAATAAAACATTTATGAGTGGTAAAACTGTTTGATTTTGCTGAAAAATTTCTATTAGCTTATAATAATAGCAAGTTAAGCTCTTTTAAATATTGCAAAAAAAGATTTTTACTACGAGTTTGGCTTAGGGTGCCAATCATTGTACAGTTTACCCTATATCCGATAAAAAACATACGCGTGGAAAACCACGCGCGGCAGAAATAAAACTTCTTGCAGTCGACTATAAGAATAAATGCTATGAACTATGTTTCTTTCTTTCCCATACGCTCTCCTTTGCGTCGCAAATCTTGATCGTTCATTATTTTTTCTATGATTTACTATGATTCTATCATTGAAACAATTGGCTTGTGATAGATAAAATATGATATAAATATTCTTGATTCAATTTTGCCTAAATGTCTTGTAAACACTGCATCGAGAGTTGTTCCTGATCTTGTTGTCGCTTCATTAGGATTATTTACCATTTCGAATCTTAATTTACTTCTAAACATTGCTAGACTGCAAGAAGAATTACTTCTGCCGCGCGTGGTTTTCCACGCGTATGTTTTTTACTTACCTGACACCTGTCAAAATTTTTCAGGTTAGTTTAGAACAAGGGTTTAGATAATTGTTTATAAATCTTTCAGTCGGAACAAAATCTGATGAGAAACTGCACGTGAAAGTAGCTGGAGGTAGATTCTATGTTATCCAATTGCAAATGTTCACAAATTAACTCTGGTTATTTAGTTATTAACAATTATTGCACGGGCTGATCGTTCCAGAGGGTCGAACTGTGCGACAAGGGACAGACATACATAACATACCACTTTTCCAAAATTTGTTAATAACTAACAATTTAAACATCAAACCTGCATATAACTGAAATGGGAATGTAGCCAAGGCTTCATTTTACATTCTACAATCTTAAAAGTTCACCAATGAAGTCTTTAAAGTTAGTAAATTAATTATGAAAATGTTACTTGTCAAACTATTCGAGGTTATTCGCGAAATTTCGTCACTTCCGTGTAGCCCCCTCAGCAAAGAAGTTTCACTTCAAAAATATTTTCGATCGCGATTCGTGGTTCAGCCTGTATAACTTTAAAATCGGAAGGCAAAAGCCGCAACGGTTATTCGCGGCAACCCGCCGTTACCAGGCCAGAGATGAAAACGATTCTTGTAAGAAGCCAGGGAACAGGTAAACGAGCAAATCGGCGAAAGTTGAGTTACGAAATCAATTAGGAGCATTACAAGACTCGTTGCCCAGTGGTCCATGGCGAGCGTAAAGTAACAAGAGTAGCAAACACCTATGACTAATCTGGTACAATGGTTCTTCGGTATAAATAAACGAAGGGGAGCCGTGTCGCTCGGACGATTACGATCAGCGCCAGGTAACTCGAGAATTCCAGAGAAAACGGATGTTAAATACGACACGTAACAGGTTCCGCGATGTCCCGCGTCGCATGGCGTCGCATATAGGGACCGGTCGTGTTCCCGATGTTCGCTCGTGAAACAGAAAATCGTTCATCCAATCAGCCCTCCGGTACCACTGGTTTCAGATGCGAGAGATATTATAATTAAACTGCCTCGATATCTCAGGCGAACATGTCGAGTGCAGCGTGGCGTTAAGTATTATTATATTTGAAATAAATCTCGAGTAGCATCCGCTCCAGTACACACGATACACGCAACAAATGATTTAGACACTGTTTAATAGACATTTAGTGCTTCATTTTCTACCGTGTTCATTATAGCGATGTTAATGCATCTTTTTTTTCGGTGTCACACGAATGGCGACTATTTTTAGAATGATGTATTGCTTCGTTTTGGAAAGAAATCAGATTCGGATCGTACATATTAAAAAGGCCTCGTGCGCGAGAGAATGCAGTGAAATTTCCAATTAATCATTATTCCGTAAGGTGTGAAGAAATCCACGAGTCACTGGTTATCGATCGTACCATTAACCTCGGCAACCTTTCTACCGATCATCGTTCACCTGTGTATTTTTATATACACTCTTTATCGATTGTTCGGCGACACAGTGGTATTTCAACATTTAGGCTTTCCAATTTAAAACGAAGCTGAACCGAGTCACGTTGCGAGCTAGCAGGCATCATTTTAGCAAGGATATATTTTCGAGCGAGCATTTCGAAATTCGCTCGAACGGTATCGGTCTCGCAGGTTGGCAGGAACGGGCGTAATTAGTCGACCCTTTGAGGTTTCAGACCCTCTTTCGAGCATCGATATTAGTAGTATAGAGCACGAGAATCGAGCTGAGTACCCCTCCCCTTTGCACATGGAGGGCGAAACGGTAGGGTAGCTGGCAGGATTGAAACAACGCGACCCGAGTTTGTTGCCGCCGCCGCATGCTACGCCGAAAACCGTACCGAAGTTGACAAACTATTATTGGTATAATCGAATGTAGCTACAGGAACGGATTCCAGGAAGGACGGCCTTTCGGTTTCGTAATCTATCGCCGTACGAATTTCGAATAACTTCGGGCAACTTCGTCACGAACCTCCGATGCTTGAAATATTTATCACGCTGTCCCCGAATCACCGCTCGCGATAATTATATTGGGTTGTCAAGAAAGTAATTTTTCGGTATCTTAACGTGAAGTGAAACCCAATTTTTTTAATCAAGCGATGAACTTTAATTAATAAAATATTTTCTTAATTATTCTTTTTGGCAAAAGATCATCGAACAAAATAGAAAATATCTTATTTATTAAAGTTTATTGCTTGAATAAAAAAATTCGGCTCTATTTCACCTTAAAATACCGGAATTACTTTCTTGCCAACCCAATAATTCAGTTCACGACATTTTCACGAATCTAATAGATACTTTAAGCAGATTCGATTTGGAACAATTCTTAACCACGGACCGTCGGCATCCAAAAATGTTTTAATCATCGATTTTACACGGCGCCCGATGAATAAACATTCAAAGTAAGTTTCGCGTCGCAAGGATTGCGCAAACCAGGCAGCGATGTAGCACCGTGTAGGAGCCGATGTAACCGGCGTTCAATATCGTTAATAATTGCGAGCCGGTGGAAAAGATCGCGCTGGAAAATGCAGGGTTCCCCAGGCTGCAACTGGAAAATTATCCGGCGTCTGATTGCCAGTTACGGTTCGTCGGCCGTTTAAACGGAAATCCCGCGAGAAACGCGGCGGGTGGCTCGGCCGGCTCTCCGATTTCATTTGATACTCGCGTTGGAAAATCTGTGCGTGCCGCGATCAGCCGATTTCTAGCGTGTAGATCGCCAAGAAGATCGCCTGGAGCATCGGTCGCGCCGTGTCCAGACGTCCAGCAATTTCCTTTCGGCGATGCTTCGCGATGGAAGTAAGTAATCTCTGGTGGAACGGAGCACGCATAAATTATGTTCATGCGTCGTTTACGTCGGCTAATGCCAGTAATTTCTGTCGCCTCGGTAGCCGCTCGATTAATCGGCCTCGAAGAGGTCGAAAAACTGAAACTGCCGCGCCACGCCGCGCCGCTTATGGCTCTAGCGATGGGCACCCGGCGAAAATAATGAATCGCTTAAGTGTGCCGGTAATGGGACCGTATATCTCGTTACACATTTATTTTTGTGTACTATGGCGATATGAGACCACGCCCGAGATATAAGATTTTCATTTTCTCCGCGATGGATCGAGAAAGTCTGCGTCGATCGCACATCGTTTGGACACCGGTTAGAACATACACTCCTGTCCGTAAATACAAGCTTCCAGCGTGATTTGATTGTTTCATTTTGATTTGATGTAACTATTACACGATGATATTGGAATGCAAAATTAAATACAGTGAGTGTACAAAGTATTCGTACACCTTTTCAAAACTAACTTTTTTATGATTGTACCAAACCACCTGATTTTTTGTAATCAATTAGAAGCATTGGTTTACGAAATGATATGCAAGAAAGATTTTCAAAAAATTATAATTTACATGGTTACATGTAAAAATAAAAAAAAGGGATTTTTCGAACTTTTTTATTTGGACCCTTAATGAAAATTTAAAGTATACAGGGTGGTCCACGCAACTTGCACACCTATATAACTTCCAAAGTATGCGTTGCACGAAAAAGTTTTGCATACAGAAGTTACATGGTCTGAAGGGGTACATTATGTAGTGTATTTATTTTTTTTACAAGTGGAAGCGTTTCGGAGATTTGAAGGTCGATTTTGTTTTTTTAAATGGAATACTATGTTTTTTATACCAAAATATAGAAGAATGTCGAATTCTGAGTAGAAAAGTATTATTGACCTTCATTAGCCCTAAACCTAATAATTAACGAGTAAAATTTTCAGGAAGTAAAGTGAAATTACTCTTTAATTATTAGTTCAGGCGTAATGAAGGTCAATACTTTTTTACTCAGAATTCGACATTCTTCTATATTTTAGTATAAAAAACATAGTATTCCATTGAAAAAAAACAAAGTCGACCTTCAAATCTCCGAAACGCTTTCATCCTGTAAAAAAATAAATACACTATATAATATACAACGCATGCTTTGGAAGTTATATAGGTGTGCAAGTTGCGTGGACCACCCTGTATGATTTGTACATCTACGTTAGCTGTACACATGCTGAAAATTTCATCGAAATCAGTTGACGCAGGAAAAAACGACACGCATCGAAAGAGGTACGATTCTGTGAATTTTAAGCAGAAATTGATAAAAAGTCGTGTAAAACTACGATTTTCACCATTTATCAGCATTTGTATAACTAATATAGATCTATAAAACATATATTTTAAATTTTCATTGAACGCCCAAATAAAAAAGTTTTAAAAAATCCCTTTTTTTATTTTAGCATGTAACCTTGTACATTATAATTTCTTGAAAATCTATTTTGCATATCATTTCGTAAACCAATGATAAAATTATAAAATAAAAAAAAGTTATTGGTTTTAAAAGGTGCATGAGTAGTGATGGGATCTGAATCACTTCGAGTCGCTTCGATTCAATATTTACGACAATAAATTCGAAGCACTTGCAACATAATTCGAAACTCAGAACTTTTGAAAATCTTGGACGTCTTGAAAGTCTTCATTGTCTTGGAAATCTTGAAAGCCTTAAAACTTTGGAAGGTTTGTAAGAATTGAAACTCTTGAAATGTTAGATCTATCGCGAAACAATGATTACATCATGTCAGCATTGGGATGAATAACAATATGAACGTACCAATATTATAAGAAGTATGACATTTATTGAGATTATCACAAGACTTTCAAAACTTGCAAGACAGAGTATTGTGTGCCCATCACTACTCATAAGTCTTAGGACAGTGATCATATTTGTATTCAACTCTGTAAAAATGAATTAATCGTTTACATAATTTAGACAGTAAAATTATTAATTTCATCATTCTTATCATGTAATTATTACTGAACATATGAAGATATTTATATTATGTAATTAATACAGTTAATGGTTCATAATCTATACGAAATACCAGAGTTTTACTAAAAACCAGAGGTGTCCTAAGACTTATGAGCGAGAATGTACATATACTACTTGAATAAATATTGGAAAAAAGAGATTGAGAAATTGTAGGATGATTATGAACAGCTCTTGAAGGGGCAAATTGGAAAATAACCATTTAAATTTGAAAAATTAGGAGATACATATAAGAATAACAATTGAAATTTAGATGAAAGCGACCAGTGCAGTCTGCTTCGCGTTATCAAAGCGCCTCCGCGAATCGCATACCACGAAAAGACAGTCTCCAGAAACAAGTTTCTCAGCTTTTAAGCGAACTAATTGGTTCCCCGAACGAACGGAAACGAATCCATCGAGTGCTGCTTAAAGCCGGTCGGCCGAATAGTATTTTACGAGACATTCGATCTCGCGGTTTGATTCACCGTTCGTTCGCACGAAGATCCGAGCAGCATCGGCGCGGATTATTAATCTCGGAGCTAAGTATGATAAAGAGAGCAGCGACGAATGAGGCTCCATAGCAGTGTTGGGATTATACTTTATCGATGATCATCGTACCGCTGTTTATTTATTAGGCGCCCCAGGTGAATCCGCAACGAAGAATGAAGCGAATCGAATCGAAATTCGTAATGAAGTCGGTGGACGGTCGCGCTCATGCTCGTTTTCGATCCAGTGCACGGATTTATCCTAGTTGCGGCCCAGCCCAAGGAAGTTAAGGCAACCTGTTCTCGGTCCGTGTCCATAAATTTTCCCGATTAATTCGAGCAAATCCGGTCTGATGCCGCGATTAAAAAGCTTTAAATAACCGAGGAGATCGAGAAGACCGAGTTCCCCATGCGCGAGGAAAGAGACCTACGGATATTCATTCCACGGACGCTATCGATCGAGCTCTTCATCTCGTGACCGATCGGGTTAATCTGTATTTTTTTGCAGGACTAATTGAACTGCAGGTACATTGGTTTTATTTTTCCGTTACAGGATTCGCGCGGCTGCTGCCTGCCGCCGCCGCCGCTGCCACTCCGCTGGTTAATTAAAACATCGGCTTAAGGCTGCCACGAATTATGGATTCTATATGCAACGTTCTGCTTATTAAATCCCTCGAAGATAAATTGAAATGATACGGGGACCTGTTTAAACCACGGCTGGATTTCCCAAGCCACGTATGAAATATTTAGAAGTAGCCGCGGTTTATTTACTGCATGATTTAACGCGTTAACTGCTGATCGAGCAGCCGGAAAAATTCTGCTACGTTTATTTAGTGGTGGGATTGAACGATCACTTCTTTGAACGTATGGTGGATTGCTGATCGCAGTCGGTATGCCGAATATATTGCGTCAGATCCGGCGTAAGAATACAGCAATGTGGCGTTACAATGAATTCTGTAAATTCAGCAATATGAACAAATTGAACTCGAGCATTCATCGAAATCTCGATTTATCGTAATCGATCGATGACAGCTCGGAAGCTGTAAAACAAAAAAGTTGTTTAGCGGAACCCACGAAGCCCAGCACAAGAAACAAAAGCAATTCGCCGAATCCTTTCGGCGAAGGCCAAAGCAATCTCGGAAACAACGGGCGTTATCATTTGTTCGAGCGCGGCGGGGTCGGTCCCCTTCAAATCATCCAAAACGAAGTCCAATGGCGTCGAATGGTCGGCCGTCCGGTCGTATCGTCGATTCTACGCGATTCGATGCAAATTCGCGCCGCGGGGACACGGCGGGTGGGCGCGCCAATGCGTTGGCCCGTGTTCCCTGCGGCGCTGGTAGCGACAGGAATGGCGATAGACCGGCGAGTAATTAGGCTAATCAATCGAATCGCATGGGGCTGGGGTATATACACGTGTACGGCAATGATACGTCGGCGCATGACGTGGATTCATGACGATCGCCGGGACTTCAAAGGGTCTGCCCCGCGAAAGTCCCCGTCAGGTTTTCCGTGTGGTCAGCGCAGAACACTGCACCGCGATGCACGGTGCATAGGGCGACCTGTGCGCTGAATGAACACTTAGGTTCCACGTTAGACCGGATCGAAAAAACATTTTTGAAGTGAAACTTCTTTTGGCAGGGTGTAAGCGTTACGTGGCTAATTTCGCGTCATGGAATTCGCGACAGGAAAATGCATAACGGAAGTGATGTGGATGGTTAGCTGATCCGCTTTCGAGCGGAGCCGCGAGAACTGTCAAGCGACATACGTTTTCTTAAATATCGAGAGATGTGCGAGAGCGGTCTTTGATTGACCAGAAGAATGTTTTGGTATGTGAAGGAAAGAACGGATTTGAGCTTGTAAGAGAAAGGATGGTTGAGTGAAAGGAATGCACGTGTGAATGTGACGGATGAATTTGAATGTGAGGAAAGTGGATTGTATGAAGGATTGAAAGATTGAGAGAATCGGATCTACAATAAATAAATGTATTTTGCACTTGTACTGTACAAATTGTCGGTGAAAAATGTAAATGTAAATGTAAGATGCACGACGTGATTGAAATGAAATATGAGAAACGCGAAGAGTATTTTGACTGATAATGGTAGACAGCTGATTGCTCTGACAAACGGTATCGATTGAGAGGGAGACGATGGTTGTCTCTCGCTTTTGTTGTCTCGATCGAGAATGGGTTTCAACCAATCACACGCTTAGCCTAATGCCCGCGTAAGCCTCAACGACATACGCTAAGCGCTCGTCTTGGCTGAATTCGCAGCGGTCTTGTCGGGATCGCGTCATCGGGCGAGACAACATGGCGCTCGGGCGCGCCAGTCTTGAACAAGAGATGTAGGGTTCTTATAGAAAAAGTTGGAGGCAACCCCGCTAGCAGGGACACATACAATGTCAATGCAACGTTTATTATGTTAAACCATACGTTTTTAAACACACAGTTTGTCAAATACAGAAATACAAAAGCGAGGGTTATGTGACGATACACTTCCGATTCGAGCGCTGATGTCTGTTTTTCACATTCAGTCACCGCACCATGTTTAACTATGGACATACACGGATTGCAATGCTCATCGAATCATTCATTCATCGAATTTTTTTAAAAATTCACGGACAATCCGTTTGGTTTGGAGTGTTATCTTTGTGATCGTTTCTGGGTTTCAAAGTGACTTGAAATGTCCCAACCAAAAATACGAAGAATTACTGCGAAGCGTCGATCCGGACGTGGATCTTACTAGTATTGTGATATGCAAGTGTTGTAACCAATCTCTCAGTCGCGATCACATTCCTAATCTCGCGAAATTCAATGGATTCAAATATCCGGAAATGCCACCAAATCTACCACCATTGGATTTAGTGTCAGAAAGACTAATTTCTCCACGCATTCCTTTTATGCAGATAAGAAGATTGAGGCATGCACATGACCAGTACGGCATTCTAGGACAGATTATAAATGTTCCAATTTGTGTAAATACGATGGTTCAACAATTACCCATGACGATGATCATTGCGTTAATGTTCATGTTAAGAAAAAATGTAATATTTACTACCCATTTTGGTATTTATTTAAGATTTTGACCCCACAATCTTATAGGAAGGAAATGCTTCTGTACTAGTAATTTTTTGGTCGAAAAAGAGCATTCTAAAATAATCAAAGAATGACATTCAACGAAAAGTGGTTCATATTTGGGCAATTTAACCTACTAATAAGACAAATAAAATGATGTGAACTGACACGAGGGGCGGTAGAGGGTTAACGCGACACATGCTCGAAACCGGAATCGAACCTGCGCTGCGGTCCAGTTATTTTGACTTGCAAACGCCAGGCCCTGGTGGCACACCGAGCCCGAGTATCGTCCGAGCGCATAATTAAGCACAGAATTATACCTTTAACAATTTATTGCCAGCCGGGATGATGTTTGCCGGCAGGCTTTCTGGGTCAGAAACTCTCTAGGCGCCCGGTTGCTTTTACTGCCACAATATTGCATCGTTATCAGAAACACGGGTTCACCGTGAGCAGTGGAACGCTCGCGAGCGTGCCGATTGCACGTAACTTCGCTGCACGGTGTACTATGCACGATGCACAGCGCTGCATGTTGCGCCCTGCACGAGAACCTATCTCGGGGCTCCAACCATTAAGATTGATCAAACGTACTCTGAAAATTTTAATGCTACATTCGGTGCGCGGGGGCCACTTCGTTGAATTATAAATAGAGCGCGGATGCTTATGCAAATTCGCAGCTTTGCCACCTGAATCTCGTTCTCGCGCAAACATTTTCTTTGACGATGGTGCCTTTCGATATTACTTGTCGATATTACCTTTCGAGAAATACCTAAACATACGAAGAAATGTTGAATGCGCTAATCACTGGACTGCGGATCTTTATGCAAAATAAGGAATGTTTGCATTGATTACAAGACGCAGGAGCCAAATAGAAATTTCTTTTTTCTTTAATTGTCTTATTAAGCTGAAATTAATATGTACACTGATGTCCTTAATCTTCTTAATTTGTCCACTGCTTTAAATTGTACGTGTCCATTTCCATAAATGCATACAATCCGCACTCTACTAATCACATTGCCTAAACATTGAGTGAAAAGAATTGATAGGAATTTCTTTCTTCTTTTAATTGTCCTTTTAAACTGAAATTAATACGCTGATGTCCTTAAATCTTCTTAATTCGTCGGCTTTAAATTGTACGTGTCCATTTCTGTCATAAATACATAAAATCCGCACTCTACTAATCACATTCTCCGAAAAGAATCGATAGAAATTTTTTTCCTTTTTTTAATTGTCCTTTTAAGCTAAAATTAATACGCTGATGTCCTTAAATCTTCTTAATTCGAACACTGCTTTAATTCGTATGTGTCCATTTCCTTTATAACTGCATAAAATCCGCACTCTACTAATCACATTGTCTGAACATTGACTGAAAAGAATTGTTTGGAACACGATGACGACGCTCGTCGCAGAAATAGTTAATGGGAAAGGAACAAGGAATTAGGTTTCCACCGATGCGTGGCTAACGGTGCAACGCCAAGCACGATTTCCGAAATTTAATTATTGCGGGTCTAGTAATTGAACAGCGTTTTCGTTGTATGCGAAGTGTACACGAAAATCGGACGGTGTATATCGTTTCCCACACGAAATATGCCGGAGATGAGCGTAATGCAAGCATAGGCGTGGACTTCAAAGGACACCGCCGCCGAGCAAATCGCTTGTTTGCCGAAAACGATACGCGCATACACACATAGGCTTGCCGACGAGGGTGGAATACCCATCATGCTGCACGGCAAACGTAATTTCGCTAATATATGGTCAAATCACGGTATTAACCGGCACCGTACGCATGCGGAATGGGCGACAAAAGTTCGCAACACGATGTAAATGAATTCATTGTCACCTTCCTGTCCCTCTTTCCATTAATTTATCCATCAATTTCAAACAACGAAGTTATTACACGAACAAAGTAGGTTTTCAGAAAATTGTTTAATTTCTGACAAACACGGGAATGTAAACGATAGAACGACGTCTGTGACTGTGGACAATTTGAAAGATTTTGAATCATAAGTCTTAGGACAGTGATCATATTTGTATTCAACTCTGTAAAAATGAAATAATCGTTTAAATAATGTTGCCAGCAAAATGATTAATTTCATCATTCCTATCATGGAATTATTTCAGAACATATCAGAGTTGGGCATCAATCGAATAAAATTTTAATCATGATTGATTGATTAATGTGTACAATTAAAAAAAGAAATCATCGACAAAATCGACGATTGATCCAATCGATTGATGAAGTTAATCGTCAATCGTTGATTGAAAGAAGAAATCATCGAAAAATCGACGATTGGATCAATCGATTGAAGTTAATCGTCAATCGTTGATTAAAAAAAGAAATCATCGAAAAAAACATAAAAGCACGTAAACAGAGTTTATATTATAGACCAAATGACAATACACCTAAACTCAGTTTACATTTTTGTGAGTATTCATATATAGTTTTGATTCCGTATTTCATTTAGAAATTTCAGAGTTAATCATTACTCAATTATCCGATTGACGATTACAATTGAAAGGAATGTAATCGTTAATCGCAATTAACGACTAAAGTAGAAATTTAATCGTTAACCGCAAGTAACGACTAAACTATGAGATTAATTGTTAACCGCAATTAACGACTAAACTAGGAGATTAGTTGTTAATTGCGATTAACGATTGAAGTAGAAATTTAGTCGTCGATCGTTGATTAAATTTTTGCCCGACTCTGGAACATATGAGGATATTTATATTATATAGTTAATACAGTTAATGGTTCATAATCTATACGAAATACCAGAGTTTTACTAAAAATCAGAGGTGTCCTATGGCTTATTAGCGGGAGTGTGTAATAGTGTGTATGTACATATATACAATTTTGAAATGATAACTCGTAAAGACAGTATCCGATGCAACGCGGTCTAAAAGAGTACTGCCGACGACGCTGAAGTCGCGTCACCATCGTTCGTACACCGCGTGCGTGTTAACAAAGATAAAACATGGTATGAATATTTGAAAAAAATCTAGCCTGCTAATATTTTTACAGGCAAGAAAGAAATATATACGTGACAAAGGAGCAATTGGTAGGCGTATCTTTCCCCTTACCATTTCATGCTACCAATCAGACCTATTGTAGTCACCCACGAGTACGATGTCCCCTTCTGATGAACACTTTGTTTCCACACCACCCTATAAAATTATTTCCATCTCTGATACGAAGTGGAACTGGTTGACAATAGACAGACCAATCAAAGGACCTCAGAATCGTGTTTCGTTCTCTTCGTAATAGTGATCCAGATCGAATTGACAAGCATACAGAGAAGCAATAACTGACCAAGTTACATCTGTCAAATAATTCGATTAGTTCGGATTTACGTCGGCATTACTTCATTCGATAATGAACCGCTGACACACATTCTAAGTAATAGAAGATTATCTCTCTCCCTTGATCGCGCGCCTTTCGTTTGCAAAATAGCAACCGGATGATAATGGGACAGAGATAACCGGACTACCGGGCAAGTGTCGTCGGCGAGATAACATTCCTCGGGTTCAGGTAGCGGTTGCAAGTGGAGAGTTAACGTGTCAACCGGTAATGAAACGGTTACACCGTCGCGTCGGCGAAACGATACCCGCAAAAATACCGTCTCCTACGCGTTTCTCGTAAATACTTGATCATTATTCTAGATTACCGGTCTGTATGGAATTTAATTGGAGCCGAGGGTTTTTCAAAACGAAAAGATCGATCTAGACCGCTGTCTCCCTCAAAAGTCCTATTTGTACGTTTACGAGACGTAATTAGCGGCAGTGATTCGCGCGATCCTTCGACTAATTAAAATCCATCGTTGCCAGGGGTGCGCGTTAAGTTTTTCGTGGGTATCGAGCAACTCTTCATAGTCACCGTTAATTAATGCGCCACGCACGCGCATAATTGTCAAGAGCTTATTCACGACTTATTAGTGCAGCCCAATTAACGGACGAACCATCCGCTGGTCGCTCGATAATTCGCCGTTTAATCGGTGGGACTTTCTTTTTTTTTACGTGGCGAGATCAAAGCCGGTGACATCAAAGCACACCTCGAAGAGCCTATCGATGTTGTGACGCGGCGACGCGACGCCCTGACCTGTGAGATTTCGTGCAATTTTTTTCATTCCGCTGGGAATACCGCGAATGCCGACACGCTCTTCGCCAATTTCATCCTCGATGATTCCACAAAGGATGTATTTGACGAGGATAACAATATTCGCGCTGTTCCGTTACGACGCTTATGGCGACGATACACCAGCACATGATGACCAAATTATTGCGACGATAAACACTAGGTTGTCACAAAATTTCATTTCGTTTTAGATTAATGCGCTCACTGCAAATTCGGAGTAGTTTTTAAAAAAACCAATGGCACGGTTAAGAAACAGAAAGTTTAAGGAATAATAAAACATTAACGAACAGAAGATTGTGTTGTTTGTGTATGCTAATGTTATCTAATAATGGCTGAACTTTAGAAAACCCCCTGTTCCTTTCGACATTTGACATACGTCATTCTATTCGTTTTGACATGCTGAACACAAAATGTATGTGTCATTTTTGGCTGAAATGAATAGTTTTCGAGATATTCGTGAAAAACTGCAGTTACTACACATTGAATTTTGTGTATACGTGCACGTCCATGCTGTGCGTGTTAGGTTAGGTTAGGTGGGGGGCGGAGAGGGCCGGCCGTCAGGCCGGCCCGACCACGCATACGGAAATTCAGGAGTAGTCTATCAAAATTGAAAGACCCTGGTTTCTCTCTAATGTTTAGAAGCAAAATGTAAACAAACGCCGCGCCGGGACTGGTTTACGTTGTCGCAGAGCGTGGAGGAATACGAAAAATTCAATACAGTATTAGCGATAGTTTTTCGCGAATATCTCGAAAACTATTCATTTCAGCCAAAAATGACACTTACATTTTGCGTTCAGCATGTCAAAACGAATAGAATGACGTATGTCACATGTCGAAAGGAAGGGGGGTTTTTCTAAAGTCTTACCCTAATAATATTTACGACAAAATAATACAACGATAAAACAATATATAAAAAAAGCTGTTTAAAAACCACGCTTATATTAAAATGCACTAAATAGGAGAAAATAATTTTTTTAGACATTAGTGACTATAAATAAAAGCGTGGAGCGCTAAACTATATTGACGTAATCTTCGTGGGCATTCCACACTTTCATTTATAGTCACTAATGTCTCAAAAAAATTATTTTCTCCTTTTTAGTGCATTTTAGTATAAGCGCGGCTTTTAAAAAGCTTTTGTTTTATATATTTCTTTATTTTCTACTTTTTAGTCTTTTTTATACTGGATCGCAAGATATTGTAAAACTGGTATGAAATAGTAAGATATAGAAACGCAAGATATGGAAATACGCGAGATAGAATGAGGGGATGACTCCGAGAGACGACGTCTCTTGATGGAGATCGAAATTGTCCGAAATGGAACTGAATGAACGGAACACCACATTGACTGAGCTCCTTCGGTCCGAAATGGGTCAGTGGAGTGGGGATGAGTCGGAGTGGGAAGACGTAGTGGAGTAGGGAGCGCTGGCGCGCGGAGTGGGGATCGCTGAACGCGATCACGTACTACCGAGCGTCGCGCGACGAGGTGTGACGGTTAATATTAAAATTTGTTTCCCTCCTGAACGCACAGTTTTCTCTAAAATTTGTTTTTTAATATTGCATTGTCATCCAATTCTAAGCTATGTTTAAAGTTTCAAGTCTCTAGCTCATCGAGAAGTGGTTTAAAATTCGATTACAAGATTTGACGCATACAACAACAACAACGATAACTCGGCAAGCTAATATAAGCGTGGTAATAAACGATAAATAAATAAGTAAAAGCAAAGCCAGCTGACGCTAGGAACAAGTTTCACGTCGCCAGAAGAACAGAAGCAATTTTGCAAGAAAGGAATGTAAACGCAACAGTCCGCAATCTAGTGGAGAAAATGACCTCATCCTCCTCGTTTCCAGAAGTACTCCAATCATTGTCACAGAATTTCATACGAAAGCTCATCTCTCCACTTATACGACGGACGATCGACAAACAATGCCGTGCGCTCGAGTTCTTACAAAAGAAATCCTTTGTTTCTCCTTTGTTTCAAGAACAAACAGATGCAAATATTTTTCTACGGTCAAACGAGTTCTAAATTACCTTGACGAAAGAGGAAACAAGAAACAATTCACTAGGACGGAAGGAAGTTAATTGTTCCCTGGTTCCGCGTTGAATAAACCTCGAGATACTTCAGGCGACAAAGGGAGCGTTTTCAATGTCATAATCACCGAACACGATTTAAAACCTAGGCGAAAAACCAGCGTGCAAAATGTTCCTGCGAAACGTTTCTGCAAAAGGCTAATTGCAACAACAATGGGGCCGCGCTTTAAAACTTTCTCTTCAGCCGAGTATATATTCTCTCTTTCTCTCCCTCTCTCTCTCTGAAGCTCCTAATTAACGCGCGGCCACTCGCGCAACCTTCTCATTCATAAATCCGTTCGCCATTCATGCGAAATCGGCGCCTCGGGTACCAGTCTCGCTGGAGTCTCTCCTCTCGTCACGGCGTTCACGGATTTCTTCGGCGTGAATGGACGTGATCGTGAATGAAATATTTACCGTTCAACCTTATTGCCACTTATACGCGCTAGCATCGCGAAACTTTATGCAAAGTCGATCAACCTATTTTAATCTATCTGAATATTTCGTACACGAGAATGCATGTATTAATTATTTTCGACGGCAATACTTTCTGAACAATTTCCTCGATCCCATACAGTGGGCGAGAAACCGATCTTTTTGGACAAAAATCTGCCGACAACTCAGTTTTTCATCGATTCAATTTATAGTGAAGGACTATACTTTGATAACGTGCTGCGCGAAAATCGTTAACTATCACAAGAAATGAAGAATCCTTATCTACAAAACCCAATAACTCCGATACTTCATCCGCCCATACCATAAATTTGCATGTCCCAGCCGAGTTGCCGACACTTCTTAATGCTAAACCCTAAACCACAAAATTTTAAACTGTAAATCTGGCCCTGAGAATTACCAATTGAATAGAATTACATTCGGCACTTATGAGACTCACCATTAATATACTGATCCAACAGCAGCCTTTTCGCTTCTTGAGAAAGAACTTCCTTGTACTTGCCATCCTTTATTCTTAGAGAGCTTATAAGTGGATCGGATGATAATAACATATGCCGTATAATATCTATATTTGTCTTTTTGCGGCAACACATTCGGTAGTTTTCAGCTCGTGATTTCCTGAAGACTTTATTATTTATCTCTTGTGGCTCTTCTGAATACAAACCAATTGGCAGTTCAAATGTAGCAAGTACTTCACTTGCATGTTGCAGTACCTTATGAACTGATGGCGGTAGTTTATACCATGGATAAATTTTAATAAAATTATTCTTTTTTAATTTTTTTTACAGTTTAAAATTGTGCGGTTTAGGGTTGAGAAGTATCGGCAACTCAGCTAGGACATGCAAAATGGTATGGGCGGATGAAGTATCGGAATTATTAGGTTTTGTAGATAAGGATTCTTCATTTCTTGTGACAGTTAACGATTTTCGCGAAGCACGTTATCAAAGTATAGTCCTTCACGAACGTTTGAAAAAATATTCCAATTGAATCGATGAAAAACTGAGTTGTCGGCAGATTTTTGTCCAAAAAGATCGGTTTCTCGCCCACTGTGCGCCGTCACGCGGGGATGCTATATTTGGAATTCAGGTGCGCAAACTTTCGCGACTGACAGAGCGAAATAAATCAGCGACGAGCACGTAAAAGGAGAAAATCATTCGAACGCAGGATGCTTCATTCAAATAAATTTTCCCGCAGAAGAGCGTCGTCTGGACGATGAAAAAAAAGTCTGCGAACATTCGGGATTAAAAACCATGCGCGGACGCGTCGCGGCTGCGATGTCGAATTAAAAACATTTATCTTTAGCCGTCAATACGAGCCGGCGCCGAGACCTGTCGATACCCTGATGTTTTCTATTAACATTGTCAAAGGGACTCTCGAGTATCACCTGTTTTTCATTCTACTATTTGCGAACCTCCCTTCGGAACGTCGAGTCGCTGGAAATTACACGGCGGAGGAGCGTGAAACACGGCCTCTTCCGTGTCCCAGGATGCGCCAAACCGAATTGAATAGGTCAACAATACGGCCCGGGTTGCCGAAGGGATGAAGGGATGCGATGGGACGAAGGGGTGGGTCACACTCAGAAATTTCGGCGAGTCTTCTTTGTGACGGACACTCTCCCGCATTGTCCGTGTGTTCGCAGTTCGCGCGTGGTTCAAACGACACGGCAGAAATAATCGCTGTCGGTTCTGCTGCATCCCCTAACTGCAGCTGCTTAATCCCCAACCCCTTGACGGCACAATGCCAAACGATTTTTAACAGTGACGTTAATTAACCGCAACTATTTATTATTGATTAAAGAATCGCACGCTTCTTGATTGTATTATGGTAGAAATTTAATATTTTGGCCACTCACAGGCTTCATTTACAAGATTGTCATCTCTATTTTGTAGTTCCTTTTACTATGAACGAATACATAGTGCGTTGATTAGTAGACTGGAGCCACATAAACAGTGTATTCTTACTTCAATCATTGTAACCTTTCTACTGTTTTAAATTATATTTTGACGTATTCTTTTTAAATATTGTCAAGTTTGCTACTTTTTCTCATCTACAATTATATTTAGTTGATACTAATTATAAATCTACGAGTATCTGCTCGGAAATGTTCACCTTTTGGGTGTGTTTACATTTTTTGCTGCACGAAGCGAAATATAAGTGCGAAATTTCTATAAAGCCACCGAGTTTGAGCTTAGATTTTCTGAGGGAATAAGTCCAGCTAGGTACAATAATTGAAGTGTAACTGCAATTGAAAAGTAAGGATTTGCGTAAAAATAGATCTGTAAATTTATTCAAATCGTAATATGTTATATTTTAATTTCTTATTAGTAAAATGCCACGAGGATAATTATTAACCAGTGAAGAAAGGCATGGATTGATGCTTATAGGGATATGGAGTGTTCTAATCGCATAATTGCAAAAAGAATTAATCGATCACTTACCGTTGTAAATAATTACGTCAACTAGGGAAAAGATTATGGCAAAAACCATCCCAAAGGGTGAAATCAAAAGCTGAGCAAGAGACAGCATTCAATCAAAAGAATTGAGAAGTGCAGCACAACTTCGCGTTGAATTAGATTTGTCAGTAACTACGAGACGCGTACAACAAATTTTAAAAAGTTCCAACCGATTTCATTGGACAAAAATAGTGCAGAAACCAGCACTCAAAGCAGAACATAAACAGGCAAAAACACACATGTTCTGGTCCAAAGAATGGGAATTTAAAATTTTTCTGATGAAAAGAAATTCAATTTAGACGGGCCTGATGGTTTTATATATTACTGGCACGATTTAAGGAAAGAAAAAGACATAACAGTGAGTCGCAACTTTGATGGTGGTACATTAATGATCTGGGCTCCATTTAGAACTGACGCTAAGACACCAATCTGTCGCATTACAGCGGATCTTTATGCAAAATAAACATTTTCTACGTGAATTGCAACAATCTGGAGTGAAATAAAAATATGTTTTCTTTCCTAATATATTTAATTGATTGATAATAGTATAACAGTATTTTTTAATTTTTCTAATGTTTTTACTGTTTTAAATTACACCTACTCATTTTCACCATAAATGCATAAAATCCGCTGTCTAATTAATATACACAATTTTAATACCATTTATTGAAGATATTGGACACGTTTAAATCAAATCTATTTAAAAGGGAATTTATATGCGTAAATTAAAATTGAAGATAGGATCGTAAGCTTTGAACCTCAAAGTGACGTACAATGAAATCGGACGTTTCATATGCAACAACCTAATACATATGAAGTATGCCCGAACGTAGTAATACATAACAGCGAGTACTATTACGATGTTAGTAGTTCCGTTTTTCTGTTAGAGGTTAATTCATCTTTCGTGGAATCTGGCTTACCCAACGAGGCACGACAATTTGTCACGTGCTGTGCCTTTATGTAGGTACTCAGGCTTTCCTACTCTCCTTCTTTTCGTACATGTCCTAGGCCTTTTAAAATCTCATGCTCTCCGTGATAACGACGGATAAATCTCGGGGAAATCCCTTCGATTAATGATCCCCGCCGATAACCCAAACGGAGGTCAACGCCACGAGGATGTAAAAGGTCCTAGCATGAATCTTATCAGGGTTTGGACACTCGGACCACTTTGCCGCGAATTTGTCCTTAATTTACTGGCCTTCCAAAAAAAGCTTATGTAGCCCCTTCAAGATCAGTAAGATTATCAGCTAAGAGTGTTTGAATTGTTTAACGCGATAAGGGAGCACGAAAACTATTTTTATAAATATCTCAATTAAGGTGTACCTAGTGATGGGATCTGAATCACTTCGAATCGCTTCGATTCAATATTTACGACAACAAATTCGAATCACTTGCAACATAATTCGAAGTTCAGAACTCTTGAAACTCTTGGACATCTTGAAAGTCTTTATTGTTTTGAAAATCTTGAAAGCCTTCAAACTTTGGAAGGTTTGTAAGAATTGAAACTCTTGAAATGTTACATCTATCACGAAACAATGATTACGTCATGTTATGTCAGTCATGTCAGCATGGGATACACGAATAACAGTATGAACGTATCAATATTATAAAAAGTATAACATTTATTAAGATTATCAAAACTTTAAAAATTTTCAAGACTTCGAGACTTTCAAGAGTTTCAAGAATTTCAAATTTCGAATGAATATCGAATTATTCGAAACACTGCGGTGATTGACTCGTTCGAAAACTTGCACGACGTGTACCCTGTTCTGTCTATTCAGTTATTTTCGAATTGCTATTTAAAGTACATCGAACGTGCAGAACATTTTCCCCAGAGAGTGAAGTACGTCCTCCAGCGAGTCAATTTCTCTCGAGGATTACTTCACCGTGATTACTCGTTACTTTTCATCGCCTCGGCTCCGCAATTCCGCCGCGCCGGCATTTCCACGTCCACGAGAAAACAGGTAAGTCACGTTACGCGTTTATTGTGCTTTCAGAGAGCGGCGCCAGCGCCGGGAACATTTTACTTTCGCACATTTTTCTTGTTAACGCGCAGATACACGGAACGAAGAAGCGCTCGGAAAGTTGGAACAGCAATCAGTTATGTCTGTTTCGTTTCGGGGCCGCGCAAGCACTCCGCTGGGTACAACGGGCTGCTGGTAGTAGCCTAACTTCTTCACTCGGTTACGCCAATTTTATTTCCGAACACTTTCGATCCCACCTGGATCGATCCCGGCGAATCAACCGTAAGCACTCCGATACCGCACTAACTCTGTTTCTCGTTCATGGTCAACGATCGAGCCTAACTTTCCGGGGAGTAATGATCTTGCACAAGGGAAACGAAAGTTTCGCTCGCAACTCCGCAAGTTTCCCGTAAACATTGTGGCCTCCTTGAATATTTTAGTCTGTTAGATTGATTAATAAACAAACACAAAAGAGAAAAAGTGGTTGAAAAAAACTTCGTTCAACATCTACTATGGTAATAATGTAATCAATTCTCATTGAAAAATCTTTCTGTTGTTCACACGGGATTAAGAATTGAAAAAAAGTGAATAAATGGTTGGTTACACTTCGGAACGAAAAGATAGCACACTTTGAAATTAATGTAATTTCTGTTTATTAAACATTAGAAATTCAATTTTTTATACCCATATTTTTAGTGTGTCTTTCTTAACATATGTGAATGAAATGAAACGAAGCTTCATCAACTTATCTATTTTTATTGAATGAAGTAGAATTATTAACGAAATATAGAGGTACAAAATGATAGCACACTTAACGAAAAGCTTGAAATATAACAGAATTAATCGATAAAAATCAATGCTCAATATTTTGTAGGACCTCCTTTACAGCTAACGACTTTAATCATTCGGTTTGGTAAATATTTATACAATTTTTTAATACTGTTTTGGCTAATATTCTCCCTTTCGTCCAAAATGCACTATTTTAAAGCGTTAATGTTTTGGAATTGTCTGCCATCTTGGTACACAGCTCTAGCAAGATGTCCCCAACAATTTTTAATAATGTTGAGGTTGGAGATCTTGCTGGCCACTCCAAAACTCGAATAATGTTTGAAGAAAAGTATTTCTTGACCGCTTTCGCCGCGTGGACTGCGACATTATCTTGTAAAATGTGTTTATTTGCAGCAATTCTTACAGCATACGTGTTTAGTTGTTCATTTATCATTTCAATATACCGTTCACTATTCATTCGTCCTTTTATAAATTTGATTTCCGTTTCACCCCAATATTTAATATCAGCCCAAATTATCACACAGCCGCCGCCCATTTGGCGACGGCTTAAAAATTGCTGTTCTTCATTCAAATCATGATAGTAATATCCTACGTCGTCTGGACCATCCAAATTAAATCTTTTATCGTCAGTAAATATTTATATGCTTTTCGGAAAAGTGTAAGGGGAACGCTTTGTGCTCCTTCTTTAACCAAGGTTTCTTTTGCAATTCTCTTCGTGCTAAGTGTAATTTAGTGTATTACATTTTTGTAAAACACAACGTACATTCTTTCCGTTAGTGTTTACGCCAATACTTCCTGCGGTTTGTCTCACAGTCATCCTCGAATTTGATGCTGTTCTCAATGTTGCACGTTTGGCGCTCAGAACTCTTCTTTTTCCCATAATTTTCAGGATTTTTTAACAAGCTCATACTAACTTTGCGGCATCTATTTAAATTTTTTGATATTTGTGTAATTCAATCTTGTTCTTCCTTTAACTTCAATATCGTATGTACCTCACATATACTTAGTTTTTTTCACGACCCACTATGGTCTAAAAGTAAGTTCTAGCGCGAATAAATTACAAATACCAGCTAACGTAAATCTGTTAAAATTTATACTTGTACGATTGTTTGATATGTATACTACAATAACAAAAGCAAAATTAGTAAATCACGTCACCGTGTTATTGTTGGCAAGACTGTCAACATTCCAGTAACCACATTTTGTTTTTCTGGGTTAGTCAATTGCTACAAATTATAACCTCAAAATATCGAGTTCTTTTTTGAAGTGTGCATAAATTGTGTTAGTATCTTGTTATATATGATATTATCAGTATGGCTGTAACTGGAAATAGTACGTTTACGTTTCCTTCACGCGCTTTATGATATATTTTATGAACTGATACTTTTTAAAAAAAATGATTGGAATGTCATAAGTTTTACAAAATTTGCTCGCGTTACGAAGTATTTAATTTGAAAGATTACTTCATCTCCATAAACGGCAAAAGAGAAAACGCGATCCCCCGCAATCCCATTATCATTTTATTTTAATATTTTAGTAAATGTACATACGATCACCCGCTTAGAGTTGTTCGAAGAATGGTTCAAATTGAAGAATTTGAAACGAAAGGATTACGTTAGTGGATTACTAGAGGCTACTTTTACCGGAAGGGATGTGAGCGGACACAATATTGAAGAAATTTTAGAGAACTTTATCAAAAATATTGAGAAACGTTGGAAAATAAGCAATAATTATGAAGATAGATTTCTGTAAAAAAATAAGACTTGGTTAGAATCGACCATAGTATTCCCCTTTAATGAGATTGACATTCACGAACTTGAACTCGCAAGAGTTGGAAGGCCATTAAAAATTTTTAATGAATGTAGTATTAGATTAATAATTATTATATTAATAAACAAGTGGCCAGTATTGTAAATTATGTTTTATTTACTTTACTCAAATATTTAAAAGTAATTTTTACACAAAATGTCAATTTTTTCCTCGCACAATAATTAATTCGCACTAGAACTGACTTCTAGACCACTGTGCGACCCATCCTTAACGTTTTACTATGCCGTGTTATTAAATAAGCACGAAAGAAGCTGGTACCCACTTTATTAATTACGTTTTGCAATGAATGTTTGCTCTTCAGTAACTTCTGCACGACTGACAATTGTAAAACTGCTATTTGTGCTATCATTTTGTCCCGCTTGTGGGCCACAATATTTACGTTTCCATTTCGAAAATTCTATCGAAGTAAATGTTGTGGATGATATTCAGTACATTATACGTGCAGCCATGTCAGAATATGTTGACATATTAAAACATTCATTTTCTTCAGTTTAATGAATCAAATGAGGCAAAATAGACGATGTGCTATCTTTTTGTCCTGGAGTGCATTATTGCTATTAGTTTCAACATTTTCGATTAGATTGTTTTCTTAGAATTCGATACAATTAATTTGTTCCTTTTTTACATGTACAGTAACGATACAAGAGGTACACTGTTGAGAAATTATTTTATAGAAAGAACGAAACGCGTGAAAATCAAGTTTACAGTAGCCGTGTTTTAGCGCCCCGAGGAAATTTCACGAAGATCTACCAGGTGAACCGTGGACGTCAGTGGAATATGGTAATTACGTCGTCCAAAGAGCGGAACTAATTGAATTAAACGATGTAAAAAGTTCCCGGTCCCAAAATTAACATAAATTAGTCCACCCGTTTATCTTTTTGTCCTGTTCCGGCGGCGGCATCCAAATTGCCTGTTTTGTAATTATCGAACCATTCTCAGTTTGGTCGGGCGAGAAACACGCGACATTCGAACACCGATTTACAAATATCATTATTGTGCGATTTCACGCGTATACAAATCGCTCGAATCTCTCTTTTCAATTGAAAAGCTCTGTTTTCCTGTATTTCCCAGAGTAAATAAATGCCAAACTAAATCACGATAAAACATTGCTTTTGCTGTGGTCGTTTTTTCCAGTAAAAATAGAATTTCAAATTTATACTTGGACACCTCATATATTCCAGGTCGAGTGGAGGTCGTAATATTATAAATCAATAAATTGTGAAATGATGGAAGGTACAATTTTGTTAATTTTTTCTTCTAAAAATAAATCTCAATTATAAAAATGGGATTTACTCCAGCGTATATTATTTAATGCTTTGGCCTTGAGGTGACCTTGAGTAAAAAAATTCATAACAGTTGAATAAGAAGGAAATATGATTTTAATTGAATATATGTTCAAAAAGATATTCTAAAATCACGCTTTTCATGTTGTAAGACTTGTCATAAATTTTTCCTATCATATTTATGTGGGACACCTCGCGCAGAAAAATCCCAGACGATATCAATTTCGGAAAAAATCGGCGTACAAATGGAAACGTTATCCAGAGAAACCAGTTTCCAACACGTTGCATCGCACCGTGTATTTTCGTAATGGAGGACGTTCCGAGCGAGTCGTTACGTGTAATAGAGAAAAAAAGCAGCCTGTTGAACAGAGGTGTAACATTACCGATTCAATTTTCTCTAAACAACAGGTTTCCAATGGCCGGCGACGGCTTCACACGCTTTCTCCGGTTCACGCTGGGGCTGAAAAGTTCGAACAGCTGTTCTCGGAGCAAAAGCTGACGCGTCACGAAATTTCACTTGCGCAAGAGCAGCGCAGCGTAGCGCGGCGCGACGTTTGCGATCGCGTACGAACGATCATAGTGTGCGGTTTGTGCGTGTGATTTATAACGTTTCCACTCGATGAATAGGGCCTTAATCAACTCTCCTGCCGCGATTAATTGTTATTCGAGACGGCAACACGCACGTCAGAAAGCGCGCCGATATGTAAACTCCGTTTCGAATCCACTATTCATCGAAACAAATTAATAGGGGGTTGCGCCGTTGCTCCTCCGAGATTCCAACGTGTAAACGCATCGATCTAATTCATCCTTGCCAATCCTGCCCGCTTGAAACCCGATCGAGTCATTCGTCTTCGTTCCGTAAATAAAATCGCTAATACATCTTTTATTTTGCTGCTCGACCCGCGTCGACCGATCGTATCGATCATGAAACTGCGAATTTTATACAACCTTAAACGAAAATGTTTAAAACTAACTGAAACATGCAATAGGGTTTAATAGGTTGTCTACAAAAGGTAATTTTCTTTCATTCTACTTTTAGACAGTTGTAGAAGTCAGTACGACAAGGAAATATACGAAACAATCGACCCATGACGAATGCAACGATCAATAGAAACGGTAATACAAAATGGAAATGCAGCATCGTATGGCGGAAAATTAAATTTTTCTTCGGCTTTAGAGGGCTGCCTTGAAATTTGAACTAGCACTCATCCGCACGGTAATTACAGAAAATAATATAAAAGTAAACCACGGCCGCGCACGGGTGAGTCTCGGTTCGACGTCGTTCTTTTATTTCCACGCGTTTTTTGTTCGCCCGAGCCACGCATAGACCGCGTGTAATTAAAATTAACTCGCTCGCTCATAAAAAAAAACATTCAATTTATTTCCCGTAGGCATTCCTCCAATTACAACTATAATTCGCCCGTGAAGTCAGTGTGAGATCGGAAGAAATGTCTCTGTAGAACAAGCAATTTAGACATGTGTCATCGAAAATCTTCGAATGTCCTTAAATTAAATGGAGAATACACAGTTGGAAACTTCAAATTACATTGTACGGTACACGAAGAAACATTGATGTTATTTGTTATTATTGAGTGATGTTCTCGTCACGAAACGTGACACGATTTGCATCAATTTAATGAACGCATCACGGACTAATAAAGCAGCTTGAATAACTTAGGTGATGACCCCGGCTAGTCAAGAGAACTGAAAGGGAAACCGCAATTCCCGCGAGAATTTCAGCGAGCACAGCGATGTAAGGGACTTAATAACAACAGAGGAGGCTTCTAACAATCCTAAAATGAAATTTTTCAGCTCGACGAGCGTTTAAAGCCGAATAAACTCGTAATTAAAAGACCCGTTCTTATTGGCGTCAAATGAAATTGCGTCCTGGCGAAGATCGTATTTAAATGTTTTCGAGGCGACCGCGACCCCCTAATCTCTTCGCCGACAGTAAAAATTCGGCGTGAGGACTCGGCTTGACGTAATAAACGTGGAACGTACGCGACAGGCAGAGACGTTTGATTAATTGTATGCAAATGCCTCGTGACGACACCACGAGGAGCTTTGTCGGAAAAACACGACAACGGGGTTCTTTGTAAAGGTCGGACGAACGGTTTCGAAAGAGGATTTCATCAGAGTTTCAATCGTATCTGAAGTTATCCTTCCGCGTTATACATATACTGTGTATCAATAGTCTGTGACGATGAAAACATGTTTTGTTGGATGTTCATGATTAAACTGCGGATTTTATGCATTTATGACAAAAATGGCCGCGTACAACTTAACCCCTTGCCAAACTCGTGATGAAGGTTTTTAACAAAGTCTAACAAACATGAATGTTACGTGTTTCATTTTAGATGAAATAAAATTTGATTAGTTTGTAATCAATATTTAAGCATTAACATAAATGTAGCCATACAGAAAATATACATTTTCTTTTCCCTTCTACGACATTTTTGTGCATAAATACGTTTTAATCACTGTAACTGTAAAGAAAATAGTGCGGCAAGGGGTTAAAGCAGTGGACATGCTAAAAATATTTAAGGACATCAATGTATTTATTAGTTTCAGCTTGATAGGAGGATTGAAAGAGGAATACCATTCTTATCAGGCTCATGTGTCCTGAAATCAGTGCGAACATTTTATATTTTGCATAAAGATCCGCAGTCTACTCATGCTTAGTGAAAGATTATAAAAATTCAAGAATGCTGTAATGTTGCTTTTAATGTAACAAAGTCGTTAAGCGATGAAATAAATTTTACCACGTTTTTATTAACTCGCTTTCTTGTTTGTCTGTTTGTTCGGTACAAATTTTGCAATTGATTTTAAACTAACTTCCCGATTGACTTGGAATTTTAAACATAGCTCAGAACTGGATGACAATACAATATTTAAAAAACAAATTTAAAAAAAACTGTGCGTTCAGGAGAAAAGAAATTTTAATATTAACCGTCTCACCTCGTCGCGCGACGCTCGGTAGTACGTAATCGTGTTCAACGATCCCCACTCCGCGCGACAGCGGTCCCCACTCCACTACGCGTTCCCACTCTGACTCATCCCCACTCCATTGACCCGCTTCGCACCGAAGAAGCTCAGTGTGCGTTCGAGCTCCGTGCGGTGTTTACGAAGTTACTACGTATTATTATACTATAATGTTTGTTTACCAAGCGAAAGAACGGTTACACCGAGATTCTCCGTCAATCTTTATCTTTGACATTTTACTACGGCGTTTGTTTTCGATATGACGCGGTCGCAATACCGCCTGAAATTTACTACACGTCTTTGTTATAATCTCATCAAAATGTTTAACGATGTTCTGGAGGTACAATGGGAGACAAAAGTACAAGAAATTCGAAATCCATCAATATATTGGCAATGAAAGCCATTCATGAGTATATTTTGCATTTAAAAAATAGATTAATTTAAAAAGCTGTTGTTTAATTAGTGAATTTCATGTTATATTTATTTTTTAATCAAATTGTCTTTATATTATAAAAAATTGTGACTTTTGCGAATAATTGTACCCTCTGATTGTAGGTATTCAGGTGAGTCCACAGAAACAGAACACCTAAATATCTCCGTTACTTTTCGTTGTATGAAAAAACTTCTTAGGACAAAGTTACACTGTTTGAAGGGCCACATATAACGGTGTAAGGGAAAAAAGAATTTCAAGGTCATTTTTATGAGATTTCAAGGTTATCGATGTTTTTTTAAATAGAATGAGGTATTTTTTAATACAACAAGCGATGCAGCTGGACATTCGTTATAAAAAAGTACTAACCTATGTACGCCGAAAAGTTAGTAGTTCACGAGATATTTCGATTTAAATAACTGTAAAACACCATTACTGTCTTACAAAGACGTCAGCGTTTACTTGTGTAACGTTTTACTACACAAGTAACTTTAGTTTTCTACACAAGTTTACTACACAAGTAAACATTACTAGACAGTAATGGTGTTTTACAGTTATTTAAATCGAAATATCTCGTGAACTACTAACTTTTCGACATACATAGGTTAGTACTTTTTTATAACGAATGTCCAGCTGCATCGATTGATGTATTAACTAGAGGGCTATTGTTGCTCGCTCGCGTCGCTCGCTCGCGAGTAGGGTTGTTTTTGCTCGCTCGCTTCGCGAGCTCGCGGGTAGGACTGCTCTTGCGAGAGGGTTAGTGATACGCATGGCTAGTAGGGCCTACTGCTATTAATGTTTTTTATTTGGTGTGTGACTCTCCAAGAGTCACACAAAGAACTTCCCGATTCGTTACTCCTTCGCGAACATCGCTAACATCGTTTTTTTTTTGTACTTTCATCGATATTCTCCCAAAATATATTCTTGGGAGTAGAGATGATTAACCCACTCTTGCATTGGAATAACTTTCGATTATTCCAAGCGGTAACATTAGCATCAGTTAAAAAAAAAAAATTTTTTTAATCTAAAAAAAAAATTAAGAAAAAATTTTTTTATGTAATTGGGTTTGGTTCTTTGGTGGAAAATTATCGTCCTCCCTTATAAATTGCATTGTAGAATCAACTCTTTTCGAAAAAAAACTAAAAATCTAAAAAACTACTTGACCAAAATGGACCAAAATCTAATCAGCTCTAAGTTACAGCGGGGCACATCGATTGCATCATTCATCATCCTGATCGCGTTGTTATTTTTTCTGAAAACGTTGACGAAAAATTTGATACCATACAAATGGACACACACACACAAACATTTTGATAAAAATAGTCTAAAATGACTCCAATGACCATGAAACGTGAAGATCTGCTAAAAAATCGATTTTCGATTTTCAGGGTAATTACAGTAACTTCCCTATGAATCGGGAAGTTAAAAAATACCTCATTCCGTTTAAAAAAATATCGATGACCTTGAAATCTTGTAAAAAATGACCCTGAAAATTTTTTCCCTTGCAACGTTACATGTGGCCCTTCAAACAGTGTAATTTTGTCGTAAGAAGTTTTTTTGTACAACGAACAGTAACGGAGATATTTAGGTGTTCTGTTTCTTCGGACTCACCCTGTATTACGACGTATGTCGTATACACGACAGTTGTCGCGTTTCCATGCTAGTGAGAAGGACAACACGATAAATTTGACGTTTTGTAACAGTTTATAATTTTTTGCTCTGTAACTGTTTAGTGAATCCTCATAAATTTTGAACATAATTAATTACATAATTTTTACTATATATAAAAAAAACTGCAGTTTCTAATTGCGTTTTCTTAAGGTTTAAATAGGGTTTGAAGTGGAATTTTATGAATTCTGCATAAAAAGACATATTAAAATGTGCAAACTTTAAGTTGCTATAATTCTTAAACGGTGCAGTGAATCGGACCCAAACTTTGGTAATTGCATTAATTTAGTAAGAATTATATCTTGTCAAATTTTCAAAAATTTTGTTGCGTTTTTATATACCTCCAGAACATCCTTAAAATCGATTGAAAAATTTCACAAAACTAAAAATCAGAAAATAATTATTTAAACTAAAATAAATTTTTTAAAAATACCGCATTTTTAAAATGGACTAAAAGGTATAAAATAATTTTTCCTAGTCCCATACAGATTCCTAACCCCAGGCAGGCAGCTACTCTCTACACTCCTTACGTTTTTATCTTGCACCTCACGTTTTTCGTTTTAAATCTTACAAGTATTTTCATAGCTATTAAAAGTTCACAATCACAAATTTTCAGGACTATCTGTATGGGGTTAGGAATCTGTACGGGGCTAGGAAAAATTATTTTATACGTTTTAGTCCCTTTTCAAAACGTGGTATATTAACAATATTTTTTTATTTAAATAATTCTTAAGTTTTACCTGCTTCCTCCAATCAATGCAAAAGATTTTTATTTTGCATAAAGATCTGCAGTCTACTCATGGTACTTTTCCCCACTGTGGTTATTTTGTTGTTCGAACACGTACTTTAACTAGATTTCCTATTGGGTTATTCGGAAAGTTTCCGCCGATTTTTAGAGTAAATTGAAAACAGAAGAAATTGTACTCACAATCAAGTTTATTTACTAATATATGCAACATTGTGTTTGACAACGTTTTATCACCTTTTGGGAGGCTCGTTATCCCATTGTCATAAAACGTCCCTGGTATATCGCTGAAAAACATTTTACGAGTGGTAATACGTTGATTATTTGTGCTCAGTGCCTTGATTAGGTCTTCAAGGTTAAATTCACCCCCTCTGAATTTCATAAACCGTTTGCACAAGGTTCAATCATTTACAGCATTGTCTCCGTAAACAGTACATGTCATTTTTGCAACTTGAACAGCATTCTTAGATTTTCTGTAGTAGACAAGCATTAAATGCCGAAAATGCACTTTTCTGTGCTCCATGTTTACATTGGCTCCAAACAAAATCGATTGAACCTATATTCATGCCGAAAATGTATAATAATAAAGGTTTATAAAAAAAAATTAAACCGACTTCGAAAAAACGCACTAAAAAGTATAAAATAATTTCCATTTAATTTATGTGAATACTTTTCGGAGGCGGTGCAAAATTGAAAATTTTCCAAATGACAGATGTTGCTGATTATGATTTCATTGGCATATGGTGGACTTGGAAATCAGTAGGTGGGAAGAGAAGATACATTAATATGTGAAAGCATGTTGTAGAAGGATTTTCGTAATTTCCAGTGTCGAAGATTTTCAATTTTGCGCCGCCTCCGAAGAGATTGTATTGTATTTAAGTTCGTGTGTATTCACATCAATTAAATGGAAATTATTTTATACTTTTTAGTGCGTTTTTTCGAAGTCGGTTTAATTTTTTTTTATAAAATTTTTTTATTTCACACTTTTTATTAAGGGACCAATCGGGAGATATACCCTACATTGATTGGTCCATCCATCTCGGAGTAATCGGTGAACATACATAAAATGTAGGATCAAAGATATCTTTCGTCTGAATATTCACAAATCTCCGACTGAGATTTACGAAAACATCTTTCTCTGTCAACCGTCACATTCCAAATCGTAATTTATAAATATCTGAAAGACACGACGCGACGTCACGTCGTTACTGTTCCTAATATCTAACATTCACCGGAGTTCACAACGGCATCACCACCCTACACTTTCGCAAATAAAATCGGAAGGAATGAAAAAAATGCAACAATTTTCTTCACCGGATCACCCCGGGGACATATTCTACAAGATGCAAAAGGTTTCGTTCCGATTGGTCCATCCATCTCGGCGTAATCGGTGAACATACATAGAAAAAAAGGCACATACAGATCGAATTGAGTAACCTCCTTTTTCGAAGTCGATTAAAAATAATTAAAATTCGGCGGGGAGACTTCCCGAACAACCGAATATTTGTCAATATTGTACCACTTTGTCGAATAGGTGCAGTTGCGCAATTCGGACCCCTAAGCGACGCGAAACGAGCGGGTGCGTTCGGACAAAGGGTTAAGTCGTTAGAATTACGGACGTCGCAGTCGCGACACGACACGGGACGTCGTTAATTTCGGAATAATCGTCGCGTATCGACGCGCGAACCGGGAGAGAACGGTCGCGCGCTCCAATTTAATATGGAAATCCTACTACGCCCTATCGAGAAAATCAATTACGTCTAATGAATACAACATGAAGGGTTAAAGGGTTCGGCAGGAATCCGCGCGCACTTTTCCCTCAGACGACCGTGCGCACCGCCGAGAAACTCGGGGACGAAATTTCGAAGCCGGCGAACACGATTTGTCAAGAGTTAATGGCCGCGACAGATTTCATCGAAGACGATTTTATTAAACCTCCCCGTGCCGTGAGCTACATAAACGATGCGTACAATTCACCGAAGTTAAGCTTGTGAAATGACATTGTTCAGAAAACTGTTCAAACAATTCATCGTCATGAAAAACGAGAAAGAACTGTTCAGCGGACGTAATATTTTTGAATTACAAAAGAAAATTCTCCGCAGTGTTACGTTAACGTTACCGCTTTTGCCAAGCCGTATTTTATTATTCAACCTTTATGAAAATATTTCTGTTAGGCTAACGTGGAATATCAAACGGCATTGCATACGCCTGGAACTGTTTCTACGATTTCTTTTTAGTGAACGTTGAACGAGACGGGAGAAACCGGGGTAAAAAATTAAAGTTTTTACTAGCGGAGACCCGACAAAGATCAACATTCAGTCGACGGCATCGAAACGTTTCAATAACCCAGGATGGAAAGTGTAACGAACAGGAAGGGCAATTCCGGATTTAATGAATATCTTTTGTCGGGATGTGAAAACCGTAATGTAATTATCGCGCTTTGTCAGTCGGGACTGAAAGGAGCGCAGGAACTTCGACGCGATATTTGAACCAGGAACTAACGAGCTGGCTTGATTCCGGCTGCTCTCCTAGACCGCCAGTAGATGGTTGTTAAAGCACTTTGCACGCTGCGACTTATTCTATTATGGTCGCGTCTAATGAATACAACATGAAGGGTTTAAAGGGTTCGGGAAAAATCACTGCGCCTTTCGCCCCGGCTGCCGCTGAAACTCGCATAAACGAATTCACGGCCGAGTGGCACCCAGCAAACTCCATTTTATAAAATCCATTAATAATTGCGTTGGGATAAACTATCCTAATTTAGTCCTAAACAATCTGACTGGATAAAACATTTTACGGTTTGCACCCTAATGGGCAACGTTTCGAGCTATAATCATTTGAATTATTATCATTTGAACCCTAAGAACCGTTTTACAGAGAGTTGAACGACGCGAGTTCTATTTGTCAAACCGTGGTTCACAGTCATCTACATTTTATGGACACAATAAGAGGAAATTTGAAGGGGGGTAGTGTGTAAACAAGATCTAAGTAAACAAGTTGAACGACCGATGGAAAATGGGAGAAACAGACTTACCTTCGCAGGATCAGACTTCTCGGACTCCTCGTTGAAGGTCTGCGATCCTCTGGACATGGTGTTCCTACGGGGTGTGGTGGTGCCATCCTGCGAGGGGCGCACGAACTCGATTCTACCACCCTCGACGACGATGTTAGGGGCTGGTGGGAAATTCTCTGCGTTACCGACCGGGTCGCAGTAGCCCAACAACCCCGCCTTTTCGCCGTACAGAGGGTGAATTTGTCTGCAACAGTCGGTAAGCATGCGTTTTACTCAGGGGGTTGAAGCACAGGGTTGCAAGGAGGACGTAGTGTCAGTTTTTGCCACTGTTCACAGTGTGCTCTCGCAGTCGCTCTTTTATCGCGAAGCCACGATGTTTATCGATTGCCACGAATTCTGCAGGAATGTGTTATCTATCCTTGATTTGATTCTGGATGTTCAATAGGGATGAATAGTCAGGGATGATTCCATTTGTGTGTGTTGGCAATCTTATGATAAATAGGGATCACACTGCAGGTTTTTATCGATTTATTGAATGTACAAGTTATCAAAATTAAGGATAATGTAATTCAATTTTTAATAGCACACGACGTCTTAAAGACGTCCATTTTACGTGTATTTAAGGACTGAAAGTCATACGTCCTAAAAAGACGTAAGACGATGTGGTTTTCATTGTATATACAGTGTTCCCGCGATTGATGTGATTTTCGGGTATGCGGATGATGTGACTTTTTTATCCCCACTACTAAGGGGTTCCCCCTTGGGCGCTCGATCGCCAACAAAGAAATTAAGGTATTAGGGTGTTACGGATGACGAACAGGTGTCCAATATCATCTCTGGCAGGAACCGTCTTAGATAAACGAACAGAGCCACCCTAGATAAATCTACATAGCTGTTTAGTTTAGTTTAGGGCACAAACATACGCACGACCAACTGGACGTTGACAAAATACGAATGTTCACTCAAAGGGTACTGACAAGTACCACCCGTCATTGCAGGGCTATATAAGCCCTGCATTTCTACTCTTGTGGGCTAGTACTGTCGTAATCACGAATCGTGTCGCGACGTGATGCATCTCGGAAGTCAACTACCAGTGAGATCGGGCTAAAGTTCCCCTTCGAATCAAAGTTTAACCGTATAGATTCCGCGAGTACGGTGTAAAATCTATTAGGCAGTGATAGGGTTACTCCGAGTCCCCCGCATTGCCAGTGCGTCAAAACCGAGCATCATAGTTAGGTAAATTCCTTCTTCTACATTCTATATCTTTTATTTTCATTCCATTCGCGACAATTACGCATTTGTAGCACAGATCTTTATAATTAGAATATATTTGTGTTCTTTGGCCATTAGAGCAAATTTATTAAACCCATAATTATTGTCCAATATCCTAATATAGTAATTTAACGTTCCCACACGATACATCCTTACTGCTCGGGTTATATCAATTAGATTATATTAATAACGAGGCCTACTAACTATCCTAGCGACTACTCCCTGATTTCGCATCAGGTTCGTCTGCGCGTTGCTCCATTCCTAGAGGCTCCCTGACTTCGCGTCAGGTTCGTCCTCGCTGTCTATAATCCTAACGGCTCCCCAATTTCGCATTTGGTTCGTCCGCGTACCTTAACTAACAAATTGATATCATATTCCTCGAGTAACAACCCTTCGCCGGCCACTCGTGCTGTTCTCTCGGCCCTGGCTCGTAACAGGGTTTTTAAATTGGGGTTTTATGATACTCGATGTATCATTCTCAGCTATGGAATCGCATTAGTACAATACAACAATTTCCCGCTTGGCACCGTTGTTTATCCAGGATCGTCGTTTACACTTGGAAAAGTTATCCAAGAAATCTATGTTCGGCACACGTACAAAACGTAGTACCATTTCGTTTCCTGAGATTCGATACCCCCGAGGTTCTCACAACAATCGCGGGAACACTGTATAGCATAATCTAGCAAGTATCAGCATTGGTATTATTTGTTCGAGTTAGTGTTTTTGCTTCAATCTCAATTTTTATTGTGATTTTTATTGTAATTGTAATTTTAATTTTTATTGTGATTTTAATTGCAATTGTTATTTCTATTACACTTTTTATGTCAATTTCACATGAGTTTAACTTTAAACTTATTTTTCTCGAAATCTTTTTTACTCTTCCCTTCTTTTAATTTAATTAACAATTATGGACCTTTAAGACGTGTGTTTTGTCCTTTAAGACGTACCGTTTTCTATCACAAGACGTTCAGGAGACGTTCGTATGACGTTCGTAGGACATTCGGAGCATCTTTAAGACGTCTGAATGTCCAATTGCAGACACTTTATTACATTTTATTTACATACATTTTATTACAAGACACGGGAGGTAAAGAAAAAATTGTTTCTTCTCATAATTATCTTGTTAAGCTGAAACTAGTACACTCATGTCCTTAAATCTTTTTAACATGATCCCTGCTTTAAATTGTGCGTACCGATTTTTATTATAAATGCGTGAAATCCGCAGTCTAATTATTACATTTTATATCTAGTAGAAGCTATCTTTCAGTGAAACGATAAAAATAGTCATAAAAGTTCGAAATCAATTAAGGTAATTAAATACAGTCGTTATTCTTCTCCGGGAAAAGCGAATCGAAACGGAGTCACGATTAATTCGCATGGTAAAACTGTCGCGAGTGTTATAGGATAATTTGTATGCTGCGCAGCACTCGATCGGATACAATCGAATTTATTACACGGCGACGGACAAAAACAGCTTTTGATCGGATAACGTAGTCACGGAATGCGTTACTCGGTAACGATATTAAAACGTGATTTACGCTTTGGCGGTCTGCCGATAAATTATCTTTCACAGAAGTGTTTCGGCAAAATCGTTTAAATTCACTCCTTCATGAGTCATTGCGAGCATGTATCTTCTGCAATTGAAAGGTTTTGCCTGCCGCAAAATGACGAATGCACTTCGCACGTGATAATGCGTCAATGATGCACAATGCATCGAATTAAAGATTCACTGTTTTACTGACAGATAGCTAAAATGAATAAAATGTTAACTAATTGATTAAACTTCCGACGAAATAAATTACATTTACACGTGTCTAAACACATCCCTAAGGATCGCAGAATAAAGCTGACACGTTCTGTCACAATACGTTCTATCGTGTTCGCGTAAAAAAAAATTGTGCATGTAAAAAAAGATAGAAGAGAGGTACGGAACAAATGAGTTTTAGTCAATTAATAAAAGTGCAGACGGAAATACAGGGTCGAGGATTTCCATTAAATTTCCAGCGAAAGCTTCTTGATGTGGTCACAACGGACTAAAAGCGGCGCTGACAGATGAAGCAAAAACGACCCCCGCGAAATTGGATTACCGCTAGTTAAATTTCCACGACAGACGGCCATTAAGATTAAAAAAGGCGGTAAACGCAATTCAACCTTTTTTCCCCCGGCGCAGCGCGACGCTCCGTAACATTGGCGCAGCCAAGCAAAAATGTTTCGTAACTGTGCACCCCGGTAACGACGTGAAACTTCGGGATTGTGATTAACACGTAATGCCCTTTTCACAGTCAGTTAGTATACTTCTCGAGGGAAACTTGTCCATTACCTTCACTTATTAAAACCGTACCGTAACTTTCTCGAGCTTGATTCCCCATTCACCAAAGTTTCATCCACTCTGTATTCATCTAATCCATAGTTTGTCAACCTTTTTCGGCTCGCAACCCCTCTCCCATTTCAAGGTTTATACTGTCACCGAAGGGTGAACCGTGTCTACCATCAAAATTTTTCAAGTTGGATTGAAAATGGCGAAAATAAAATTTTAAGACAGCTCGTATTTCATCTCACGGACTTCATTCGAGTCGCATTGATCTGTAATTTGTGGTTTAAAATATTTCTGGGGATTTTCATCTTCGTTGCGGTCACTGCGGCATTTTTAATCAAGTAGAGTAGACGTTTCCAATTGTATTTTCGAACGGGGATATACGAACTCCACCTTTTCAGTCACGTAACAAATATCTCCTATGCAATCGCTTGATTGTCAAAGTGGATTTACCAAGAATGAATTATACAGTTCAAGCCTGATTAACCTGGGATTCGAGTAAGTGGAGCACATGCTTAATCGACAGGAGTGCGGCAATAAATCGTTCAGTCCAAATAGAATTTCTTAACTCGATCAAAAGTCATTCATTTCGATAAGATTCCACCCAAGATCGAGACTCTTCTTATAATTTCAACCAATGGATCGCGATTAACCCTGAACTTTTGACCCGAAAATTTCTGTTTGACGTTTCACACGGACACATTTCCTTGTTAATCAGGTTAAAAGCTTCGCTCCGGAGCGAATGACTCGTGTACGGTAAACTGACATCAGCTAATACGTTACATATGTCCGACACATGGGTCCAACATGCTGTTGGGCAACCGGAAAGCTGACCAACTAACAGTCTAGACCAGGGGTCGGCAAACTTTTTTTAGAAAGAGCCATATTGTAAAAATTTTAGGCTCGGCGGGCCAAGTAGCAAACATGAAGATATGAATGGGTAATTTTCTCATAGAGCAAAAAAACGTTTATTTTTTATATACTTTTACATAATGTTTATACAAGTTTTACTAACACTTACAAAAATACGAATAAAAGATTTACATTTACATATTGAAAACGTTATTTTTAAATAGATTAAATTTTCTAATGCGAAGATTGTAATTGTTTTCTCTGAGATAATATTTCATCATACTGGAGTTCAAAATTAGTACTTCCTATCATTAAAGTTGTTTGCAAATGGTCATTTGTTAATAATGATCTGAATTGCGATTTTACATACTTCATTTTCGAAAATGTCTTTTCGCATTGGTAAGTATGTACTCCCAAATCCGGATATAAACCCCCGTGCATATGATTTTAATTGGGCGTATTTATCTTCCGAATGATATTTATAAAATTGGGTAGATCCTTTTCTTAGAACATCATTTTTAACCTATCATCATTTTGCAAATCGATCACTTCCAGTTGAAGGTGTGATGGAAGCTCCTCAATTATACAGTCAAATGGATTTTGAAACATGGAAATATCTTTTGCACTTGCATCAAGATCCGCAAAACGCTGTTGTAACTGTAGTATAAGTTCAGAAAATATATCCTGCGCGTATTTTTTTGGGAATGGGGATTTCGCTAATATTTGAAATTTTTTACAGCATGGAAAATGGTCAAATTTGTTCGATGTTATTTGCATTTCAAACAATGCAAATTTTTGGCGATATGCCTTTATGATAGAATATATTTCACATATGAGTACTGTTTTCCCCTGTAATTTTAAATTGAATTCGTTGAGATATCCCACGACGTCGGTGGCAAATGCTATAATTTCCATAGCCATTTGCTGTTCGATAATAGAGGTTGTGGGCAATTTTTCTCATTTAACCCTTTGCATTCCGCTGTCCCCTCTGAGGCACCACTAGAAATTGTTGTATCATTATTCAAAATATTGTTTACATTATTAAATATATCGGTATCTAATCAATTACTAAACATTTAGGTATTGTATGAGGTATTCTACCAATTTCATATCCATACAATTTCAAAAATCATAGGGAATGGAAGTATTCTAGATCGGAAGAAATGTTTAATTTTCCAGTTAAAATAGCGCGGAGTGCAAAGGGTTAAAAACATATCTATGAGTTCTCTCAGTTCGAAGAGTCTCAACAAAACTTTTCCATTGCTGAGCCATCGAACAGCTGTATGATAAGGCAAGTCCGGATATTCAGCTTCGATCTCCAATAAAAATTCACGAAACTGGCGATGGTTAAGTCCACGAGAGCGAATAAAGTTTACTATTGAAACAACCGGTTCAATAACACACGACAGATTGAGGTGTTTTCCACAAAGAGCTTGCTGGTGAATAATACAATGAATTACCAGTGGTTTTGAACATTTAGCACCTTCACAAGCTGTAAAAATTTGTCCAACTGATCCTTTCCTCGTTCCACACATATTTTTTCCACCATCAGTTGTGACACATTTTAACTGATTCCATTGCAAATTGTATTGTGTTAGCGTTTTCTCGAATTCCTTCAAGATATCTTCACCTGTAGTTGTACCAGGCAGATTATTCACAGAAGCTAATTCTTCAATCACCTCAAATTCAGCATTGATCCCTCGAATAAACACTAGCAATTAGGCAGTATCAGTAATATCTGTCGACACATCAAGAGCCAACGAAAACCATTTGAAAGTTTTTGCCTTGTCTCTTAATTGACTCTTGATGTGGCCCCCGATGTCCTCAAGTCTTCTAACAGTTGTTCTCGCCGAAAGACTGACGGATCGAAACATATCTATTTTTTCTGGGCACATTCCTTCGGCTGCTACAAGCAAACATGATTTAATTAATTCACAATCGGTACATGGTTTTCCTTTCGTGGCTAATAAATGAGCCATTCGAAAGCTGACTTTAGTTACTGCTTCATTATTATTTTTTATTTTTGCGAATAAATTGCGTTGTGATGATGCATTCCGTTTTAAATTTTCCAATTTCAATGATCGTTCCTTCTCTGTAAGGTTTGAATACCTTGTCGCCTGCTTAGTTTGGTAATGACGACGTATATTGTACTCTTTTCGCACAGCTATTATGTCACTACATATTAAACATGTAACTTTGTCATTTAATTCTATGACAAAATAATTGGCACTCCATTCTGCTTTAAAAACACGACATTCGAGGTCTATTTTTCTCTTCTTATTTGATTTTCAGAGTGACATGGTACGGGTAGGTAATGAATAAAATAAAATAGAAAGAACAAAATATCGCCGAGTATCTTGGCAGGCGAACCACGCCTAGTGCTATAGTAAAACTGTTAACACGCTCGTGCGGTGCACGATGCAGAAACATTTGCCTGCTGGGGGTTCTTTTAAAAACAAAGACGAACGAGAGAATACGACAATAGCACCACTCGCGGTCATTATTCACAACATTTTAACTCAACTATCGGCCGTTGCATAATAGCGCGTAATTTGATTTAATTTTCATGTAAAAAACAGTATCATCCCGCGGGCCGGATGAAAAACAAGCGGCGGGCCGGATTTGGCCTGCTGGCCGTAGGTTGCCGACCCCTGATCTAGACGAGGCCTGGCCAACACGCGGCTAGCCACGTTAAGGATGTTCTGGAGGTATATGGGAGACAAAAGTACAAGAAATTCGAAATCCATCAATATATTGGCAATGGAAGCCATTCATGAGTATATTTTGCATTAAACTTTTGCGAATACTGTACCCTCTGTAGCTATATTCAGTGGTCTACACAGTTGTCGCGTTTCCATGCTAGTGAGGACAACACGATAAATTTGACGTTTTGTAACAGTTTATAATTTTTTGCTCTGTAACTGTTTAGTGAATCCTAATTAATTTTGAAAATAATTAATTACATAATTTTTGCTGTATATAAAAAAAACTAGAATTTCTAGTTGCGTTTTTTCAAGGTTTAAATAGGATTTGAAGTGGAATTTTATGAATTCTCCATAAGAAGATGTGTTAAAATGCATTTTAACATTAGCACATGTGCAAACTTTAAGTTGCTATAATTCTTAAACGGTGCAGTGAATCGAACCCAAACTTTGGTAATTGCATTAATTTAGTAAGAATTATATCTTGTCGACGATTTTATATTTCTATTGAAACTTTTGTTCCTCGTTGTATGTATACAAACAATATTCAATAAATGCAGTGTCATTGTTATAATGCACAAGTGCGACTACGAACTCCAGTTCTATATTTAATGTCTTTGATATAATTGAGTTACAGCGCAACAAAGAAATGAAACAAATTTTTGCGTCCACATCAGAAATTAATTTTTACAGTACTTATATGTATTACACCCGAGAGATATTCCAACTTATATTCCAAGATATTTTGCACAACGAGTTGTAAGTGCTTTTGGATCCACATATGTTTGTGAAAACAGTTTTTCGAATATGAACTTTACGAAGAGTTCATCACGTGCTTCATTAACTGATGCCAATTTCGAAAACCAGCTAAGAAAAGATGTGCAACGTCGAACATAAATATTGATTTACAAAAACCGAGCGAAAGAAAGGATAAAGAAATATCTCATTAATTAAGACTCGGGAGTTAATTATATTGAACCATAGTTTGTATAACAATAAAGTTTTATTCATTTGGTATATCTATTACATTTTTTAAAATCATGTTTATCTAAAGTGCGATCCACTGTAACGTTACGCGTCATTAAAGTGGCCCGTGGAACCATTTGGGTTGGCCAGGCCTGGTCTAGACGCTGACAAAGACGCTTGAACGATTTGCGGATAAAAATTCGCAGTCCAACAAGAATCACCGCAAGGTTAGTTTCCTGCGAAATTGAAAGTCGATGCTGTACGAACAAGTAATTGCGTTCTAATAGAAGAATAACGAGTTTACTAACATTTTAGGAGAGCATAAATCTCACTCGCGATCTATTTCTACCCCGACGAGAGAGTATATAAAGTATTTCTTATCATTTACACCGAATTGCCGTAAAAGTTCGAGTCGAGTTCGGCAAGGTGTAAAATTTAATGCGACGAAATAAACTATACTGGTGCCGGCAGCATATAAAGCTGCACAGAGATCCCGAGGGTTCCTATAAATTCTACGTTTATTATACAAACGCGAAGCCCGTTTTATACCGGCGATTTTTACGATATACAAACACGTCGTACCGCCGCCATTCTTCTCATCGTGCAATTAAGGTTTTATCGTATCGGCGAGAGACTTCGCGGGAAATAACGCGGACGTATCGTATAGATTGCCGGACACGTTTATGTTGGCGAATATTACTTCAAATTGATTTTCATCCGGCGACGATAACAGAATTTTCAATTAGCGCCAATGCGTCGGCGGCGTTTGAATTTTGTTCTTAAAAATCATTTAATTGATATCTAAACCGACTATAAACTCTCAAAAGACTCGACAGTCACTGAATACCTAAGAAACTTTCCTACCCGGCATCGTAACGTTCTCAATGCGCGGAAAATTCGTTCCGGGAAAACCAAAATAAAAGAAATTAGATTCTACGGGAAGCACGCGCACGAGAGACGAAAGCTAATTTGTACTTTTTTACGCTTATTAGCATACTTTAATTAGACGTCGAAGAGGAGGCGGTACTCGAATTACGGTTCACTTTGCGTTTCCGGCTCGTGATTTTCGTGTTCTCAACGGAACGACTTTTTATTTTTTTCTCCTGCGTTGCGGCACACGTCGGACAAAGTGAAATGAGAGGAAAGAGAGAGAGAGGAAAAATCGTGTGCGGGTGCTCGATAGCAAGTGGTTTTTATCTGACGCCGCACGGGGGTGTGGGCGGATAAATCTGGCCTCCGCGGAGTCTGCGAGTTCATGAGGTTCAGCTCTCGGTTCGGTACGGTTCGTCGCCGGCCAAGGGGCTCGAAATACCACGTGTCGATGAGGAAATAAAATAGGGGTTTCAGTGTGCACGGGAAAATGGTTATTGTGTTGCCACAGGCTTATCGAACGTCAAGACTCCGTCGAGGGGTGAATCTCATCGGGGTTGAAGGTACGAGCTCTGGTAAAAATAGAAGTTCCTGGACGACCACGGGAAGCACGGTATATTAGCGACTTCAACGCAAACGCCGCGCCGCGCCGCGCCGTGTCGGGGGAATTGTTTCAGAATAGAATAATCCGCGATACAATTTAGAAACAATTCAGAAACAACTGTATCGCAACCAGAGGTGGGCATTATTTGGCGAAAAAAATATTTGAAATACTATTTAATATTTCAGATTTTATTTTGCTTAAAGAAAATAGTATTTTATTTGAACAATCTGAACCTCGAAATAAGATACTTCTATGTATTTGAACAATCTAAACCTCAAAATAAAATATTTCTATTTAAACAATTTCATCCACAAAATAAAATATTTCTATTTTAATAACCTGAAACACAAAGTAAAATATTTCTATTTTAATAATCTGAAACAAAATAGAATATCTTACTTTTTGCATCGTTATACCTGATACTTTTAGAAATCGCATTATTTATTTAATATTTCTTATTTTAGCAATATGTAATTTAAAGAAGAAATGGTACTTAATATGAAACTATGTATTATTATACTATTATAGTATTATTATACTATATACTATACTATACTATTACTGCATATATCCACTTTAGTTCACAGCATGTGACTGATGAGGTTTGTTGATAAACATACAGTGTATCTTATCACCAGAAAACTATTTATACTCGGAAATCTATTATTTTGAACCATTATTTTGAGCAATAATATTTAAAATTGAAATTGAAAATAAAGACAAAGTCCAAATATTTTCAATATTCTTCAAATAAAATACTATTTTCAAATACTATATTCAAAAATTACTGCAGCAAATAAAATATTTTATTTTCAAAGTTGTACATACACTGTAAACTAAATGGGATTATTTACTATTTACTATTTAAAATACTATTTTCCCCAGCTCTGGAATCGCAACAACGCACAGTGGGCTGTACGCCCGATTTCAGCGGTCAAAATTCAATGTTTAAAACTTTACATAAATTGTAAAATTTTTGTGGTTTGAGTTAGTTGAATATCTGAGGAACAATCTCCCATCATTCGTTTTCCCATTCATGTATCCAGAAAGCACTGAAATTTGTCGGAAGTTTGAAATTCTGTTAACACGCTTTCATTTTTCAACGAACTCACCTATTAGTAATTGTTACCTTATTTACATACACTAACAGATTTTTGTTTTATAAAAGTTTGTTTTAGCTAAGTATAAGGTATACATTTACGAGAAATTCACTTTTGTACTACAGTCAGCGGCAATATTAAGTGGACACTCTTAAAAATCGCACAACTTTTTAAAAATTGGTCTAAAGGACTTGAATTTTTTAAAGATGTTAGACCGACTAGTTCGCTAGAGAATAAGTAAACAAAAATTTATTAAGATCGTAATTGGTAGGAATCATACAAAATTTTAAAAAATAAGGTTTTTTCAACTTTTTTATCTGGGCTTGTAACGATAATTTAGAAAATGCGTTTTACAGATTTCGGTAACTTATATGCATACTGAAAATTTCATCGAAATCGGTCAATATTGCAACGAGCTAAGGTGAAGTGCCCTATGCCTGGACAGCATGTTTTTCTATTTTAAATTGTATCACTTTAAATAAACAAAAACAATTTCTTAAGAGTTTTAACATACAGTTCAGAGTTTGTAAAGTAATTTAAAATAAAAAAATCATTATTTAGGTTAATATCTTAATTGTATTAACAAGAATAATTCAAACCTACAGTTGGACATATTAAATCCAATCTAAGCTAGTACCTGGACAGAAGTAAAGCCTATATCGGGACAAATTCAATTTACGAGTTGATCGAGCGAACATAACCTAAAACGTTGGTTGGTTGCGCTGTTGCGCATGACGAATAGGAGATGCTTTGCGTAATACATATGTAGTATTCTTATCATAGATTATAGTATTGTATTATTTAACCAAATATATATTTATTTTCATTTACTGTTTTAATAAAACTTGTCATAATACAACTTTTAAGGTTAGGTAATAATACTGATAGATTTAAGATGTAAATATAAAGTATTATTAACGTCACAACCGGAATACATTTTCTACATACGTTATTCAAGCTAATAGAAGACTAATTATACGTACATGTAGTTAAATAATTTCCAAACAATGCGTTGATTTTATTCACAAACACGTGTCCGGCTTCAGGCGTAAGCACATTGCGTATAAGCTTAGTTAGAGTGGGACAGCTACTGTCATCGCGTCCCAGTATGGAGTACTTATATTTGAAAACAGTCCTAATCTTGGACATCTAATATTTGGATTATAATTATTATTTACGTTAAGTTTGATTGCCAGTTTATTTTAAAATATCAATATTATTATGCGTGATAATTATTTTTTGTCTAAGGGCTTAAATTATATCTTTTTTTCTAACAAAAGTTCGAACTATAAATGCACATGATTCGCATGTAAATAGACTATTTTGTATACTGTTTTCAGATGAACTTTGAATTCATTTTTAAATTTCAATTGATGTCTTAATGAAATAATATTCACACCTACTTGTAGCTAAGGCCTCAGAATATATAATATAATTATTTGATCTCTTAATTGCTGATTTTACTATGAAAATTCAATTGTCCAGATTTAGGTATCACTTTTGGACTGTCCAGACTTAGGGTGCTTCACCTTACATACGTTTAAAGATGAGCGCTTAAGGGTGAAAGTCGCAGATTTTCAGCCTCGCCAGGGCATTTCGTCCTTACGTGATCATCTTTATACGTTTGTAGCTAAAAAAAGTTGTAAAAATCAATTTTTACTATTGTTTTTCACAATTCCGTCCAAATGCATTTTTTCAACATAAGTTTTACACATCATTTACTAAACTAATTCTTCTAGCCTTACAGAGAAATTGAAGACGTTTGGTCCATTCATAAAAAAGTTGTTCTAATTTAAAGTGTGTGGAATCAGTTATGCTCCTTACTGTATTAGCGAACAAAAAATGGACATTCAAAGAAATTTTGTACACAGGGCTTAACACATTCCGTGACCACTGCTGATATGTACACGTTAATCTTCAGACCGACCGCGTGTAACACTGTGTGTGGTGGTATACACTAACATATTTATTTAATGCGTTAAAAAAGATATTTTATAACAAGTTTAAGACTGTAGAATATATTCCCTCAAAAAAGAATGGGGCATTATAAAAACTTTGATATAGAACAAAGCAAATGGCCTGAATGAAAAGTCGAGGAAAAGCGGCTCGGCGCGGCTCGGCACGGCTCGGCGCGGCTCGGCACGGACCGTGTTAATTATGATTGCACTCTCAAGACGTGTTGAACCAGGCAGAAAAATATCGACTTGAACCACTATTGTAATAAATGGCTCAGTACAAAACGAAACGTACAATCCCTTGGCATTCGCAGCCCAATAATGCTATAATATATTAAAGTTTGATCAGGGAATGAAAAAGTAGCCGATGAAGCCGTTAAATTCCGGTGGATTTCAACGATTTCACAGCACGAAATCCTCGGGTATTGGGTTCTTTCTCCGATGATTTCAATTAGTACGTATTATCGAGATTCTACCGTATCCCTGAGATATAGGTCGAAGCCCTTCAGAGGATGAAAAGCCTGGCCTGTGACGAGAGAGAGAGGAAGTCCTTCGATACCTACCCGCACAACTTTTCCAATTAACCCGAGTTTATTACGCGGGAAATTGAGGTCGAGGTTCTTTCCCATTGGCTCGTAAAGGTGAGAAAGGGTTACACGCCCGAATAGACTTACCTGGGTGATGGTATGGGGCGAGGCTTATCAAGCGCCAGATCCGAGCTCAGGGGCGAATCGGGTCCGCGGACGCTGGAAGCCCTGCAACAAACAGAATTATCGTTAGCTCTTTCACTACTAGGAAGCCAACAAAACACACGTAAAAATCATGTGAAACGTTCCCATGATAATAAGTTCCCAGCATGAGTCTCAGAATACCGAAAGCCATTATCAGATAGTGACGCCACAGGAAGACCAATAAATCTCGCAACATCGAAGTATCGACTTTCAATTGTAAATAATTTCGATTTACCGAATCGCTGCGGTACTGTAGTACTATATAGTCCAGTCGCCAGGTACTTTTACTTGGAAAGTATTCCGAACTTAATGAAATTTTGACACGCCATTTAGGGGTACTCTGGGGAGTCGAATCTGAGTTTTCGACCTCGAGAACCCTGTGCTAACTTAGGGAGGGGGAAAAACCACGATTTTTGTTACCTGTTTTTGGTATTTCGCCTACAACTCAAAAATTATGGGTCCTACGAACTTTTTTTTCATTTTTGTAAACAGCATTAAATTTCCTTCAAATTTCAAAATTAGGAAATGTTTCTCAAAATGACATTTGAACCACACATTGTGACATTTTGCAGGCAATTGCAAGTTTTTGGCTCGTAACTTTAGCTTTTCAACATATCTACATATGATCTACATACTATGTATACCACTTACATTTTCACACCCCCCCGGACCCCCCACCACCCGAAGACGAATTTGAGAAAGACGTAAAAAAACTCTCTCTCTCTCTCTCTCTCTCTCTCTCTCTCTCTCTCTCTCCAGAAACCCTACCATTGAACTCTTATCAATCTGACTTCACATGGTTGGAGGGGGGGGCCCGCTGACAAGTGCCTAATGTTATAATTGCAGTTTATTCCCTATTTAGGTGCCTGGTAATCACTTTATGACTTTATATTTTCCCATTAACCCCTAATCTCAAAGAGTAATAAACTTAGATTGAGTAGGTGAAAAGTAAGAATCCATGTCTTTGATAGATATCCTGTTGCGATAAACTACCAAAGCACCAAAGCAGCAGAACGACATCGGCGGTCATGGTTGCATTCCTCTACAAAGTTTGTCTTTACAGAGACATCTGTCAGTATAATTTAACAGGTGAAATTTCTCTCCAACGACACCAACAAGAAGAACTTTATCACCTTGCTGATGACTGAAATGCAGGCCAAGGGGATCCAAGTATAGCAGGCAATAGAAGATGCTGATGTCATGATTGTTGAGACAGCTCTTTCAGAAGCACATAATTTTGACAGTGTCACATAACGCGTATCTTTGAAAACAACAAAGTTTAGTATAAGCGATCGATAAAGAGGAGCGGAAACCAGTAATTTGCTAACACAGTGCGAAGCCTTAAATGTAAAATCAGGTTATTTCAATTTTAAGAATCCCCAAAGAACTTAACGAAATCTATAGTATATACATATGAGATGAAATCTAAACACTTACTGTCGTCGCTAATGACTAAGCCGCTAAATTCAATGTTATTTCTTTCCTTAATGATTTGAATAGAGGAGAACTATTGGCATTTTCAATTTTTCAACAATTTTGGATTTCACCTGCTCAATCTTGCTATAAATGCATAAAGATCCGCAGTCTAATAATTACGCACTGAAGATAAAGCCACCCCCGCCGGGCGTAAATTACACGGGGTGTCTGTTTGAAATTATTGGAAAATGAATATCTTCGGTAGACAGATCAAACGATTATTCACAGAATATGCGTTTCACGAGGATATTCACCTTTCCTGCACGTACAATAAACCGACATCGCTTTACCGACTCCACGTGTCAGTACATAGTGTACTTACGTATGTGTACAACTATGTCGAAACGTTAACGGTATCTTTCGTGAACTTCTTTATTGCAATCTGTACGTAATGCATCCTGTTTGCGCAAGATTCGTAAATGCTGCGCACCGCTCTCAAGGAACAATCGGCGAGTAATCGTGATCGCGTATCGAAGTTAATGCGGAATGATCATTTTCGCGAGGATACGCCTCCTCAACTGTGCCTATTTTCGTCGAACTTCTGTCGCGTGCATATCGAACAGATGAAATCGAGAATGCCACGGTTACGCAAAACCCGATTCAGCTCGCGTTTCTCCCGTATTACGACGCAATATTTATATTCCGTTCGTGTGACGACTTGATAGCGAGAGTATGCTTTCGTGCAGATAAACCGTAATTCAACTTCTGGCGGCCGGCAACCTGGCACAAATTAATAAGCTCCGCCAATAAACGGAACTTATACGGACGCGTTACGAGCAATATGAAAATTAACATCCTCCGTTTTACATTGACTTTCTCGATATCTTAAAGTGCGCTGCAATTACGGTCGTGACGAGAGTTGGATAATCGCGATGCAACGTGCTTAGTTCGTTCGTTGCTTTGAAATGGCGTGAGTTTATTGGTCGAGCCCACAGTGGTCCGGGCGGTCGATCTAGCAGTTCATTTGGTAACAAATGATTTGTCTTATGCATCTAATTTCTAAATGCTTATCAAATTATAATTAGACAAATTTTATTGTATGAACCCTGCCGAACCTATTTAATATTTCTAAACAAATATTTTTTTAAGTGAAGAGGCATTCTTAGCATTCATTTTTAATTTTATATAAATTATAACTTTACTCATTTATATTTTAACTTAATATTTATGTTTACATAAAATTAGTTTTTCTCAATTTTTGACCTTCAAAAAAGCATCATTTTTATGAGAAGAAGAATAAAATTTCATTCTAATTATTCAATATTAGGGACTATACGATCTGTGGCACAGTTAATTTCTTATGAAGTAAGTTTGTTTTTCATTATTTTTAATTCAAGTTTTGTTGATTGAGAGATTTTCATTGCTTGTAGCGTGCTTGGCATTCGTCTAAAAGTCGTCTGAATAATGCTCTAATAGTGTTCTAATAGTGCTCTAAATAATGAAAAGATCATTCGAAATCCCAGGGTGTCTGGATCTTTGGATTTTCGATTATCCACGGTGAAGTTACTGTGTCCAAAATCATTCTGAATGATATGTTCTAAGATCCTCGGTACTTCCTTGAGTCTTCGAGTCTTACGACTTGAATATTCTGACAAATATCGGTTCGGACAATTTCGCGTTTCTCGTAATTCTACCGATTCACCATGATAAATCGTTTCGCGACGAAAAAGCTGTTTGTTCCATCAACGCGCCTATCCACTTTACGCAAGAACTTTCTAATACCATGATTAATGTGCGGCTTGATCTAGCCTGGACACTGGCTAGGGAGTTTAATCTGATTGACCGATTCCCCGAGCCACTGTTCAGTTAATCCACCTAAATCTGTGCTCAACGCTAAGAGAAATTACGCCGGCGATCGGTCTTGTGTTTTGCAAAACGACTCTCTTAATCCAGGGGCCTCGATTAATCACTGTTTCAACAGCACGACCATGGCGCCAGCTAGGAAATGTCTCACCGTCGAAACAGAACTGTGAACCGCGCCGTCATACTTCGTTTCTTTCCTTTCCTTCACGGATTGACCCGTCTACGATGTTGTAGCAAGGTCTGAGGGAGTAAAAGGGAGAAAACAACTTCAAACCTTAAAGGGTTGAATACCGACGCGTCTGTACATGAAAGCGACACATCTAGTTCTCGGATACACCTCGCATAGGCACGTGATTTCCGCGCGTTATCGCGACGCGACGCGGCATTCGCAGAAAAAAAGATCATTCGGACAAGTGTAGCCGGTCAAGCGCAAACTGGAATTTGTTTCTCTGAGTTTCGAGAGGCCGAGACGCTTGTTTCCGTGATTAATGCCCGATGGAAAGTAAATATATTTCACCGATAACGAGCGGAGGGGGATAGCCGAAGTGGATTTCCAGTCAGGAAACGTGTAATTACGGGGCCGCGGCTAATTAATAATAATCATCCGCGGATCGGTGTCCGTGATAAAGCCTATATATTATCGCGGGGCTCTCTCCAACCGAAGCAATCGCTTGTAATTACGTCTGCGCGCAGAAGTGGCGATCCGGCCCGCGCGCTGTATTCACGCGTATTTATCTCAATTAAAATGCCGGCTCGGTCTGGAAACGTCTACGATTGCTTGTACCCCGCTAGATCCGACATTAATCAATTAAGAAGAGCCCGGAGAGGATGTTTGTAATTAGATCCCCGAGCAACGGCACCACTTGTCCGATCGATTTCGACAACGCCAAAGAGAGAACCCCGTTCCTTTCGGCGATACATACATTATAACCGCGTCAACCGTATCGATCTTCCCTTTTTTCACTGATTAATCACGTCCAGGCTAAGAGGATCGACTAGCAAATACCAGGCTTCTTGATAGGTTCCAAGAGAATTCGTCGGAGGCAAGCGCGTCTGAACGTTGATGACTGTCGTCGAACCAATCTCCCTGTGCTCATGAACGGCATCAATCGGATTTGCTGCGATCAATAATCACGTGTGCATTGATCACGAGATTCTCGAGAGGGATTGCACGGAGATCTGTACTTCTGCGGCTATAGAGTATACAGTTACGAGCATAACTGATCACTAGACTGCGGGTCTTTATGCATTTATAATATTATGTCGAAATATGCAAAACATATGCAAGATGTATGCAAGGTACAATACGTATAGGGAATGCATGTACGGATCTGTAAAAATAGTAATCCTTTTATTGTTTTATTTATTATAATTTAAATTACAATATACAGTAGAAGCTCCTTCGTTGTCCTGAATCGTGGACACGATCGTTGTCCAGTGCCTACCCATTCCACTGCCTGTCAACGCCGCGCCGAGTCGCTCCGCAGGGCGGCGACGGTGATGTCGGCTCGGGTATATCGGTGTGAACACCACACATTGACTCGAGTGAATCGAATACTCAAACTTCTTAATTTCCATTATTCCTTTATGGGACTTTCACTAGCTTATTTTTGGCATTTCTGCGATTAAAATGATACCAAACACGATATAATTTCAACTGTATTTAGTGGTTTGGTACTTTGGGATTATATCCCGTCGACCTATCAAGAATTAGTTAGGGTTAGGTGGTGGGAGTCGGAGAGGGTCCGACCACGCATACGAAAATACAGTTTGGCGAAGATGGTCGACGGGATAATCCCAAAGTACCAGTAGTTTAATCGACGATGAATGTTTCGAAGGCAACGAAGAACAGCATATGGGACAGTCTTTGAACTGTGCCGGCGACAGCGACACGCTTCGGTCACGCGATCCGTGTTTCATTTTGTCCTTCTCTATGTTCGGCTCTCTACTGAAGTCTCGCTCGGCGCGATATCTAGACGCAGTCATAAATCAAAAATAGTGTCCGGGCACGATCGTTGTCCGCTCAAACCCCCGGCCTTTGGACACAGAAGGAGCTTTTACTGTACAACAATAGTTTTTCCTACAGTGTCGATTGTAAATTGATGCCTCTTGTCTGTTAAAATTAATTTATACGCTGAAAAAGAGCGTACTCAGGGCCGTCGCGTGCGGTTGTGCAGGTTGTGCGCCGCACACGGGCGCTTCGTCGAAGGGGCGCCAAAACATGAACGGGAAAGGCGCCCGTCGCTGACTTTGAACCCCGGACGTAAGTCACACCGAACAGTTAACTATTATTATTAGATTTGTTTGCAGAAATACGTGAACATTTTTTTGGGCTATCAATCTGTAATCGATACTACTGATCAAGAAAAAAAAGGTCATTCGTTGTCCTCTCGTGGTCCTTCAACATGTTCACCCTTCAAAATCTTGCTTATTTTTAATAATATATTAAAGTGTACATTTCGTTTTAATACAGATTCCATTTTATGTGTAACTTTTTCTCCATAATCACCGGGTATAATTTTTAAATTTTCTATAACTGTTGTTACCAAATCTATAGATTTCGTTAGAGGTAATCCTAACGGGATAGCTGCTCAACCTTTCAGGCACATCTATATTAGTTATTCTGGCGTAGCATTAAATAGTCGCATATTTATGCAAAAGGCTATAGCCGGGTTTGATAGTGAAATTCGCCCCCGGCGGGATTTTAATCGTGCTTGGACCATTCGATAGCTTACCCAAAAAAACCCCTCTCTGCCAAGTTTCAGCCACCTATCTCATCTGTAAGGGTAGTTATTGAGAAAAAACGAAAAATCAGTTTTTGGCCCATTTTCCCTATTTATTGACAATTAAAAATTCTGAAAAAAATCTGACACATTTCGGATACCGAGCCACATATTAAGTATCATTTCCAGATTTTTCTGCTGCAAGCTCTGCTTGTGAAAAATGAAAAACACGAAAAAAATCGAAAAAATGCAGGTTTTATATAGAAATCTAAAAGGTGCTACTCCAGATTTAATTTAGCAATGAGGTATTACCGTAAGTATTATGCTCAATTTTTTTCAGATTTTTGTGAGTGGTGCGTCATAGTTAAAAAAAATAAAAACCGCTTTTTACGGCGTTTTTCCTAAGTTATACTTATATTTCCTGAATCATAAAAATATATTATGTGATATTAAACGTTCCTACGTTCAGAAAAACATCTCCCAGACTTTAAAACTTGCCTAATACGAAATACGAAAATAATACCATGTATATATATTCGAATATTTCGAAGAGAATTTCAACAGCGCCGGTTGGTGCAGTGGCTATGGTCTCCGTCTGCGGAACCGCTGAAGACTTTTTGGACCGGGTACGAGTCCCGATCAGGTCAATTTTTTTTTCTAAGTTTTTTAAGATTATTTTTCTAAGATTATTGTTGAACCATTGTAAAAAACTTATTTGAACTATATTTAGACTATCTTAAAATATTTTTTCGGAAAAATATTCTTGGAGTACTTTCGGCCAGAAAAGATAAAAAAATCAAGTCGATGCACAAATCCACGTAAAAAATGTAAAGTAGAGCTGTAATACAGTCCGTAAATGACTAGAGGCCGATAGTACTCCAAGAATATTTTTCCGAAAAAATATTTTAAGATAGTCTAAATATAGTTCAAATAAGTTTTTTACAACGGTTCAACAATAATCTTAGAAAAATAATCTTAAAAAACTTAGAAAAAAAATTGACCTGATCGGGACTCGTACCCGGTCCAAAAAGTCTTCAGCGGTTCTGCCGACGGAGTCCATAGCCACTGCACCAACCGGCGCTGTTGAAATTCTCTTCGAAATATTCGAATATATATACATGGTATTATTTTCGTATTTCGTATTAGGCAAGTTTTAAAGTCTGGGAGATGTTTTTCTGAACGTAGGAACGTTTAATATCACATAATATATTTTTATGATTCAGGAAATATAAGTATAACTTAGGAAAAACGCCGTAAAAAGCGGTTTTTATTTTTTTTAACTATGACGCACCACTCACAAAAATCTGAAAAAAATTGAGCATAATACTTACGGTAATACCTCATTGCTAAATTAAATCTGGAGTAGCACCTTTTAGATTTCTATATAAAACCTGCATTTTTTCGATTTTTTTCGTGTTTTTCATTTTTCACAAGCAGAGCTTGCAGCAGAAAAATCTGGAAATGATACTTAATATGTGGCTCGGTATCCGAAATGTGTCAGATTTTTTTCAGAATTTTTAATTGTCAATAAATAGGGAAAATGGGCCAAAAACTGATTTTTCGTTTTTTCTCAATAACTACCCTTACAGATGAGATAGGGGGCTGAAACTTGGCAGAGAGGGGTTTTTTTGGGTAAGCTATCGAATGGTCCAAGCACAATTAAAATCCCGCCGGGGGCGAATTTCACTATCAAACCCGGCTATAGCCTTTATGCAAGAAATATGCACTTATGCAAAACATATGCAATATGCAAAATATGTAAAATAAAAATTATATTTTTAAAATCCTCTAATGACGAAACAAATTTCTGTTTAGGTCCCAGTTTTTGATCTATTTTCGATAAAAGTATGCATTTGCATAAACATCCGCAGTCTACTGATCACACACAAACTTTTTTATGAATGCACGAAACGATTTCAATTTCTCTGTAAGACCAGAAGAATTGTTTTGTAAACTGGTATAAATTATATACGCTCTGAAAATACCATTGAAATTGATTAATTGGTTTAAAATCGCAATTTTTACCACTTTTGATCGTTTATAATTCGTAAACCAATTAACCAATTTCAATAAAATTCTCAGAACGTATATAATTTATACGAATTTACAAAACACATGTTTTAAATTTCCGTTATTCGCCCAACTAAAAATGTTGTAAAAATCAATTTTCACTACTATTTTTCACAATTGCATATTTATTAGATGTCATTTACTAAGCTAATTCTTGTAGCCTTACAGAGCAATTGAAGTCGTTTGTTTCCTTCACAAAAAAGTTATTTTGATTTAAAGTGTGTGAGATCGGTAGACAGCGGATTTTATGAATTTATGACAAAAATCAGGAGGTGAAACTTAAAACAGTAAAATCGTTTAAAAAATGTAGAAATACGGAGACGTTATTTTCAAGCGATTCAAATTATTTACGCAAGAAATAAATTTTTATTCAACTTCTTTTCCATGCAGATCATGTATAAACATTTTATTTTGCATAAACATCCGCTGTCTCGTGATCAGTTATGCTCCTAACTGCTATACGTCGAACGAACGGTCATTCAAATTAACATTTCTTAACTTTTGTTGGAGGCAAAGTACTTCTGGCGTCAAAGCAAGCTAACAATCGCGAATCTTTTTTTTTCTTCTCGCGGACTATTTTCAGAAAAGGATTGAATATGTTTGCACGATAGCGTATAGAAAGTGGACGCGTAGTTCCGGAATTGGCGGCGAAAATTGGAGAAACACAAGCTCCGGAAGTTTTATTCTGTCGAGAACATCATTATTTCCACAATACTGTTCTCGCGCCGCACCGCGTCGTGCAGCGAAAACTTTCGTACTGATTTTATTTTGCGCTGGGGCTTGGGCACGCGGAGTTGGCAAACAGAAAAAAGAAATAGATCGGTAGCCGGCGTACCAGCCGGCGAATGAAAGAAATGAATTTTCATGATGCTTATTTCACGGTGTTTCCAATTAATTTAACTATTTCAGCAAGATGAACGCGATGCACAATGTTCTCATTTCAACAAAAACGCGAAATTACCTTTCTGAATATTTTTTAGGTTGCGAACGCGTTTTACAAACAGACCAGCTTTATAAACTCGATGTGGAATGCAAAGATAACATTAATTACAGGAAATATTTCTTATGCAAACGATCATACAAATACAGGGTTTATTCAAATTGCAATCATCCAGTTAAAAGGTCAATTGTGTTATTAATACCGCAATTTTATGTTGCCTCTAGCCACAGTTGGACATGAATCGACTAAAATTTTAATCATGATTGATTGATTAATGTGTACGATTAAAAAAAGAAATCATCGAAAGAAGTTAATCGTCAATCGTTGATTAAAAAAAGAAATCATCGAAAAATCGACGATTGCATCAATCGATTGATGAAGTTAATCGTCAATCGTTGATTAAAAAAAGAAATCATCGAAAAATCGACGATTGAGTCAATGGATTGATGAAGTTAATTGTCAATCGTTGATTAAAAAAAAAATCATCGAGAAAAACATAAAAGCACGCAAACAGAGTTTATATTATAGACGAAATGACAATACATACACCTAAAGTAAGTTTATATTTTTGTCAGCATTCATATATAGTTTTGATTCCGTATTTCATTTCGAAGTTTCAGCAGTTAATCATTAATCTATTATCCGATTGACGATTACAATTGAAAAGAATTTAATCGTTAACCGCAATTGCAGACTAAAGCATAAGTTTAATCGTTAATTGCAATTGACGACTAAAGTAGAAATTTAATCGTTAACCGCAATTAACGACTAAACTAGGATATTAACTGTTAATTACGATTAACGATTGAAGTAGCAATTTAGTCGTCAATCGTTGATTAAATTTTTGCTCAACTCTGTCCCTAACGATGTTTAAAGAACAAACACGTTTTATGGAGATTTTCGGCGATCATACGCCAGGTAATAACGCGTTTTAATTTGAAGCCAGCCAGCATATCGATCGCTGGTACCGAATGTACACAGCTTTTGAAGTAGAAGACAACCGCCTCGAGGTGTTTGTATTTCGCACAGGCAGATGTTAGTTTCGCACACTGTGTACAGAGCACGCATCGAATTCGCGTACAAAGTAAATAAACTATCGAATCCCGAAGAACCAGACAGAAGTTTCAGTCACGCGCACTTATCGATCCCGGCCATATCGCGTTTCCCGGTCGAAATAACCGTCTATACTTATACCATAAACCGTGATACATACAACTACGGCAAGGTAAATATATTTGTTCGCCAATGTACACTCTGCTACCAGCGAATTGCATATACAGTCAACGGCAATAATAAGTGGACACCCTTAAAAATTGCATAACTTTTTAGAAATTGGTCTAAAGGACTTGAATTTTTTTAAGATGTTAGACCGGCTAGTTCGCTAGAGAATAAGTAAACAAAAATTTATTACGATTGGAATTGGTAGGAATTATACAAATTTTAAAAAAATTATGTTTTGTCAACTTTTTTACCTGGGCCTGTAACGATAATTTAAAAAATGCGTTTTATAGATTTCGGTAACTTATATGCACACTGAAATTTCATCGAAATCGGTCAACATTGCAATGAGCTACATATGTCTAACATCTTAAAAAAGTCCTTTGGACTAATTTCTAAAAAGTTATGCAATTTTTAAGGTTGTCCACTTATTATTGCCGCTGACTGTAAGAGCATTATTGGAAGATCATGTCATTGTGGGAAAAACTGCTCCTATAGCATTTATTCAGATCAAGTAGCTCTCTTCGTCAAGGTCTTTGTTCGGAAACTCGGAAACTCAGTTGAAAAATGTACAAAAACTATATTTTATAATTTTATTTGTTACCAAATAAACAGGATAAAAGTTTTTTATTGTACGACTTGATTTCATTCGTTTTCCTGTTCGATTTCCCTTGTTACATGAAATGAGGTAAGGTGGAGTGGGGTAAGTCCGTTAATTGGTTATTTTTATTATAATATGAACGAAATTTCTCTAGCTTTGTATTTATTAATATAGTATAAGTTAGTATCAACTATTCTACATAGATGTCCCAAGAATAAAGGTGATTCCCTCGCTTAAATGTTAATTAATTGGTTAATTAACCAATTCCAAACAGTCACGTGCGAGGTACACGTACAAATTTAAGGTTACCCTGAACGTGCAGTAGTTTACAAGTTATTAATATATTCTGTGTTGTTATTTTAGGTAAGTACAACAAATATTGATGTAGGTTTACATTAAATATACCGTTTTTATTGTATTTTGTAAAGTTTATTGAGAAAAACACTAAGATGCTCTTGCCCCGTAAATATTACTACACGGGGCAAGTCCGTACTATCACGGCGGGGTAAGTCCGTACTGTATGGGTAACTGTAAAACTAAACAATATATTTAATGCAATAAAAAGCATTTTAAAGCAGACTTGATAATAATTCTTGTCTTGCCCCGTAGCACTTGAAACAAGGTTCAAAAGCATTTTTAAACTTTGTTTTAATATCACTGTATCCCCTTTCATATTTCAGCATAAAAGTACATGTTGGTTTAAATATGGATAACTATAAAACTAAGCAATATAATTTAATGCAATAAGAATTTTGCATTTTATAACAGGCTTGTTAATCACTTTTCTTGCCCGTAGCACTTGAAACAAGGTTCGAAAGCATTTTTAACTCTCAGAGACGGACTTGCCCCATGTTCGGGGCTAGGGCGTCCTAGTTGACACTTTGTACAATATCCTATCAAAATGATAATTTGCAAGCAGAATTAGAATCCTACATAATACTAATTCATCAGTACTAACTGTGGGAAGAGTTTGATACCAAGAACGGTAAGTTTTTACATACCAGACTGAAAATACGTCAGTTTGAAGCCCAATTTTGCAAAAACTAGGGCGGTCTTACCCCACTGCACCTTACATAAAATGAAGTATTACAAGTTGTTGTACCTAAGTTTCAATAGCATTATGTTTCCAGAAAATGAAGAGGAGATGAAATACCGTACTGATTATGTTATGCTGCTCGGTGAAATGAGGATGAGATCTTTTGAAGTCTTTAATTGCAGCTGCACGTGAAGTAACAATTTGCATATAGGAATGCTAGTGAGCAATTGATTGCGGACGAAGCAACCGAGTGGAAAAATCCTCTAGAAAAATGGGGAGAGCAGACAGATCTCGTCCATCCTTTTACAGGAGCAACTGACAGAACGCCTCGAGCATTTTCATCAGGCGTATCCTTCCGCCTCTTTCAATACCCCAGCTACGATCAAATGTGAATGTTAAAGTCGTTTTAATTAAAATCGACAGGAAGCTCGGAACGTTCTCGGCGCACGCTTCGCTAAGTTCCAGCGTTTCCTACTTATTAAGCTGCTGTTTTCCACTGGACGAGTAAACGTAAATAATTCATACCTTCCAGTTTGGATCATTTAAAAGACAACAAACATTATTCGCGTATATATTTATTGAACCACCAATTTCCCTCGAACGTCCGACTTGTCGTTGAGTTATACTACTGATTTCCGCAAAAGAATTACGCCTGAGTAATTCATCATTGAGTTACACTACTGATTCGGAATTGTAAAAATAGCGAAAATTTGAGAAACAAAAACTTTCGGGCGTCTGACTTGTCGTTGGCTTGTACCACTGAATTTTTGTGTCTCTTCCTTCGGTAACGTATTCGCATGATGCAAAGACCAATTTTTGGAATTTTCAACAAATTTCAAGATCAGGAGAATATAATAGCAACGAAGGTGGCGGAAAAATTTGATCCAAAGTTTTCGAATACGTCAGTCTACTTCTATTATCGAATGTGCACGTACAGAGAACGGGGGAAAAAGAGTAATACTAAAAGAAAAATAACACTAAACGTGTATCGTGGCGAGATGAGAAGAATATATGGTGTAAGGTTCTCTTGGATCTGGTGCCAACGTTTCTCGTTCTTCAGCGTAGAGTGCTGAAGAAATCGAGTTGTTCTAAAGCCCATATGGTAATTGGTCTATTCGTATACCTCGTCTGTGGTAGCATGCATCGCGAAGAAGACGGATAGTGAAGAAGAAGTGAGCGGCTTACTCGGCGAACGAGAATGGTAACCGGGGGGCGTTTTAATGTGCTGCGTTTTATCGCGCGATTCATTCGCCGCGCCGCGCCGCGCCGTCTCGCAAAGCGTTTTCCCCTGCACCTATTGCACCGAGCCGCATCTCCGAGGAAACCTAGACGACGTTCAGTCTCGCACAAAACGTGTGCATTAGCGGCAAGAAACAGCGCGACTGGCTGCGTCTCATGCGGTAGAGCTCTCTATTCGGCTCTACTCTGCTCCGCTCTGCTTGGCGTCGCCCTTTGTGGCTGAACAAGCTCCTCTTGGAGTCTTTCGATCTCGATTTAATAAGCCCATTGCCGGAAAGAACGCAGTCGGCGAAGTTTGTCAACTCTACGCCTTTGAGGGAACCCCGTAGTTTCCGGCGGAGAGCTCCGCTTGTGGAAAACGCAGCCTGCGACACGCAAATTTGGCCAAGACTATTTTAGTGTGGCCAGTCATTAGTAGATCGCGGATCTTTATGCAACATAAAAAATGTTTACATTGATTGCAAGACACAGGAGCGAAATAAAAATTTCTTTCTTCCTTTAACCCTTTGCACTCCAGCCTAGTGACTCATATAGTACACCAAGAACACCAGCACTATAATATATATAATAAAAATACGGTTGCTGCAATATAACATGTTAAGGGATACGGTTGGAGTGGAATCGGAACACATCCTAGTGAAATAGATAACTGGTCTAACTTTATTATAAAACGGCTTAATAGAAAACTGTACCAGGTATAACCTGTCTATACCGACTCACAGTGCGGCCGCCTATGGACAAAAGTCAAAAATGCAACTTACACATTCTCCGCACCTTGTTTGGCTTTACTAATATGTCTCTAGTGTATGAAACAAATGCCGGGAATCTAAAATAAGCACAACAAACGGCAGGAATCATGTTTGCACACGTGGCAGAGAGCTTGTTAGAGAGCTCATCGGAGAACTCACGCGAGACCCGGCCCAATCAATTACTGACTTTCTGTAATCAAGAACGTTGTTTTGTGTCCTTTTTTTAAATTTTGAATATGGAAGGTATCGAAGAAGGTGAGAAATATCCACTTTTCCTGTTTCATTAACCGTAAGGATAGTTTCGTAGCAATAATAAAACACTAAGTTAGAATCAAGTTTTATAGGCGTTAATATCTTCAGATAAGCTTTTCTCAATTTCGGGTTAAAACATTCTGGGGTTTTGATATATTTCGATTTCACAACTATTATACTTCACAAATATGTAAACATTTCCTGCTTCAAACTGCTTTGAACGGCTCTGTGCTTTTTTTACCACGCTTATGCGACAAATCTTGTAATCGAATATTAAGCCTCTTCCCATAGATTAATCTTACTGAAATTTTATATACACACTTGCTTCCGATGACAATAAAAGTTGAAAATAAAATATATAAAAAACTTTTTAAAAACACGTCCTCCATAAAATACCGAATCCAGTTAAATGATTAATAATATTTTTCACAAAAATTTTAGGCTATTCGTTCAAAATTTCTTCTGTTATACAATTAGTGTATATGATTAGTGATTTTATAAATATCTGCTTCATAGGTATAGTCTATGGCCTATATTATGTAAATTGGCATACCTTTGTTACTGTGAAATTACCTACATATTCTGTTCATTATTGTTGTTATAATGTTTATAAAATATTAGTTGAAATTCAATTTTGAATAAAATTCAATTTAATTTTTGGTCATGTTTCCTCGTTTTTGTAGATGATGCATTGAAGAGCAATTTTTCTTAACTGGCCCCTGTTTCCATCACTTGGAATATACAGTGTGATCCCAAACGAAAGAAAGATACTTTGAGGTCTTATAGGAAATTTCACGTTGATCACGAATATACCATGTATGAAGGGCCACTGAATGGAGGTTAACCGTTTTTTCACGCAGAAACACTCAAAAAACTTCGAAAAAATGGTATTTTGAAGAAAAAATTGTTAAATTCTATTCAGGGACCCTTAATATATGGTATATTCGTGATCAGCGTGAAATTTCCTATTTCTCGTCAAGAACAGACTTTTGTCCACTACGACCATAAGAACGCCACACTGTGCGACTCTCCTGTCGAACTGAACTCGCGTCTCGTGTCCATTGTTACGAATAGAGAACAAATTCCGTTCGACTTTCTCACAGGAATCTCTTCAAAATCGTCTCTGGCAGGAAGCGTCCTAGATAACATTTCGTATCATAATAAGTTGAACCTTTTAACGAAGACCGAGCTCTGGCTCGATTTAATTGGAAGTGACAAAAAATTAGAGTCTGGCCCTAAGTGCCCTCAGACCATGAAACCCTTAGATTTTTACTCTCGTGGGCTAGTATTTCCGTAGACACGAATCGCGTCACGTCGTGCTGCATCTCGTAGAGTCAACTTGTTAGCGAGATCGGGCTAAGCTCCCCTTCGTATCAAAGTCAACCATATAGATTCCGCGAGTTCGGTTTAAAATCTATTACGGCATTTGTCAAATTGCTCTGGGACCCCGCATTGCCAGTGCGTCAACATAGGTAATAATACTTTGGCGGGTGTAAAGATGTGTTGTTGGGAAGGAACAACTCTAGAACCGCTAGAGGACTCATCACAGTAAGGCTGTCTAGCGGGCCCTGCCTTAGACGCTGGGATATCGGAAGGCGATTGAGGACGGTATTTATAGGAATTGATGACGGATCAGGTCTTTGACTATCTGTCTATCTTGTGGCGAGTGTAGGAAATTAGCCGCCACAATATGTACTTTCTTTCAATTCCATCTTATTCAGTCGCGACAATTCCATAATTGTAACATATTCTCTTATAATCAGAATATATTTGTGTTTATTGGTAAATTCGTGTAAATCACTTAACCCATTATTATTGTTCCAAAATCCTAATCTAGTAATTGAACGTCCTCACATGATACAATCTTACCGCTCGGATTGTATCAATGAAATTATACTAGTTACGAGGCCCACTAACAATCCTAGCAACTCCCTGATTTCGTATCAGGTTCGTTCGCGACATTCCAATCGTCCAAACAGAGATTTATCCAACCTAGTGGCTCCCCAATTTTGCATTGGGGATTTATACCATCCTAGCGGTTCCCTGATTACGCATCATGTTCGTTCGCATCCTAACAGCTCCCTGATTTCGCATCAAGTTCGTCTGTGCTCTCATCCAACCTCCCAGCGGCTCCCCAATTTCGCATTGGGTTCACCCGCGTTGTTCTACAACCTCCTAGCAGCTCCTCGGTTTCGCATCGGGTCCGTCTGCGCGTTGTTCCTAGTGGACACCTTCCTAGCAGCTCCCTGATTACGCATCAGGTTCGTCTGCGTTTGACTCCATTCCTAGAGGCTCCCTGACTTCGCGTCAGGTTCGTCCTTGCTGTCTATAAACCTAGCGGCTCTCCAACTTTGCCTTGGGTTCGTCCGCGTACCTTAACTAACAAATTGAGACCATATTCCCAGGGTAAGTCTCGCGGCCCTGGCTCGTAACACGATCGTCTCTTCGGCTGCTGATCGTCATTTCGACCGCCGATCGTCACTTCGACCTCGACGCACACCACCATACACTATCTGTTACATTGTAACAGCATTCTTGGATCCTGAGGTTTCATTTCAGAACTGTTTTATATCAATCAAACAAAATATTTATTCCTTAGCTACATTATATAAAACAAGTTCAAGTTTATGAATCTTCAACAAAATGAAAATTTTATGTTTTGTCATAATTTAAAGTTCATATCTCAAATGTCGCATTGTCAACGACAATGGAGTGCAAAGGGTTACTTATGTGATTAAGCCGAAACCATTACGCTGACGTCTTGAAATCTTTTTAATATGTCCACTGCTTTAAATTATGCCTACCCATTTTTGTCATAAATGCATAAAATCCACAGTCTAATCATTAGATTCGTCTTGACGCCAGCTACAAGTGGCATTTAAAAAATTAAGTTGACCATAATTTTTTTATGAAAAACTAATACATAACAACGCTACCTGAGTACATAAATAAAAAAAGAGATACAACTGGTACATATACTGTTGTCCATATATTTTAACAGTTCCGACAAGAAGCTCCAGCTTCTGGAAAACGTTGACGCAACTTGCATTATGCGAGAATGTAGTGCACACGTTCATCAATGAACCTGACAGCAGGAACATTGATATCTGGTATTTTTGCGGTGAGCCAGTTCGTGTTTCAATTTTCCGTTCAATTTGAACAGAGATCGGATATCGGCAGGTCGCGGCCGCGTTTTTAACCACAGTTGCTATTTATTCACGCGGAACTAAGAACAGAAACAGGATGTATATTGTTCGCGTCTTGTTCACGTAATATCCCGATACGTTGCGTAACGATCGACAACGCGGGAATTACGGAAACGGTGAAACGTATCAAAAGCTACGTAAAACGTATCCAGCAGAGGGTGAAACCCCGCCAGTTTGTTTCCCTTGGCAAGTTGCGTGTCAGTTGTTGCCTCGATCGACACGATTCCGGTGTTCCTGTCAATGAACGCTGTTTGTCTTGCTGAAATATCCATCGCTGGGGAATCGAACGCTTTTCTGCGGAATATTCTGTCGAACACGGTCTTCGGGAGGAGAATGTTCAAAACTACTGACCAAATTTTTAGCTGAGACACCCATTTGGTTGCACGTCAAATTAACTTGACCCCAGGTAGAAGGCTAGAAAAGAGTTGTCCTGAAGAAATTCCTACAAATCACGTTCGTTCAAATTGTTGACTAGACACGATCCCTTAAGGGGTTAGAACACAGTGATATGTGTTTAAATAGTAGTTTCAAGTCTTGAGAACAGAATTGAAAAGGTTTTACATGGATTTCAAGCTTCAATACAAATTATTTCACGAAGTACCGTTTCGAGAGTGAGTTCGTATACTTGCGAGAAAAATTACATTCGTAAACTTTAAACGCGTTTTTCTCAGAGTTCCGTTTTTCAAAACGGTGTACAAGATATCTCGAATTTTACCTTAGCAATTGCATTAAAATTTTACAGTTATCTTCATTATAATATCTATTAGGCATTGACGATCGATTTTTTTTCATTTATCCATTATTTTGTTAAATATAAATAAAAAATTAAGAAATTTTCTACCGAAATTCAGTAATTAAATTTAAAATATCTGCCATTTTGTTAATTTTCACAAAAATTGAAATGTGGGATCGTCAATGCCTAGAGAATATATCAGAGTTTATGACACTTTTGGGATTTCGGACATACACTACCGCCCATAAGTGTTTAGGCACTCCTCTTTTCATGTATTATTGGTACAGAACAGAGCTGGGGAAAATAGTATTTTAAATAGTAAATAGTAAATAATCCTATTTATTTTAAAGTATGTGTACAACTTTGAAAATAAAATATTTTATTTGATGCAGTAATTTTTGAAAATAAAATAATTAATTTGAGGCAGTATTTTTTTTGAAAATAGTATTTTATTTGAAGAATATCGAAAATATTTACATTTTGTCTTTATTTTCAATTTCAATTTTAAATATTATTGCTGAAAATAATGGTTCGAATTCAATACATTTATGAATGTAAATCGTTTCTTAACCATAAGGTAGACTGTATGTTTATGCGGTTTCTCAGAGTATTATAACAATGCAAAAAGTAAAATATGTACTTTAGTTCGTGTTTCTGATGGTTAAAATATAAATATTTTATTTTGTGGATCAAATTCTTGAAATAGAAATATTTTATTTTGAGACTCAGATTGTTAAAATAGAAATATTTTATTTTCGAAATTCGATATCTTATTCAAAATACTATTTTCTTTAAGTAAAATAAAATCTAAATTATTAAATAGTATTTGAAATATTTGTTTCGCCGAATAATGCCCACCTCTGGTACAGAATTATGTTTACCAAAAAAAGAACGAGTCAAAATAACTTGTCGAATTGTTTCTTTCGCAACAGTAGATTTTCATCAGAAATGTTCGAATTGGATTTTTTTCAAGGCACACATTATGGTAAAAATTGTATAGAGTCTGGATAAATGCGATCTTTTCATTAAATAGGAACGTACATCAATCACGTTTATTGCTTGGTAGTTCCGGCATTAATATGAATGAGGCAGAAAGGATTTGAAGAACACGTCGAGAAGAAGTATTTTATTTCGAATGTAAAATGGCGAAGTACTTTGAAGTCTCGTTATGAGCGTATTCGGGAACTCCGGGTCGGAAGTAATTTCTGTTGAAGTAAAGTCGAAGACCGTGTGCCGTCTACGCGAGCGTATTAATCTGCTCCGTCTTTAGCTGATCAAACAACGATTCTTAATCCCGAAGGAATCTCGACTTCCCAGCTTGATTTTCCTTCCGATGAGAGGAGTGGTCCGCTTTTACGTCCATCAGAGGCTCAGAGACTGGAACGAAAGTACTTCTGATGTGCAAGAGGGTCGGAGGACCACACATCGTTGCACGGTACACAGGCTCGTTTTATTTGAGTTTTCTCAAGGAAATAGAATGAACACGTGCCCCGAAACCAACTCCTGCTTCTTCGTTAAATATTTACGCTCCATTAAGCTTGTCGCTAGACCCAGCTTTATGACGCAACCCGCCAAGTCAATCGAATATTTCGTACAATATATCCGGTTTTTCAGACGCAAACTTATGGGCATGATGGGCTCCGGCGAATTATTCGGTGCCGAATCGTTTTTACGCACTCGAGTTTTATAGCCTGGTTTACATATGTTCGCCGCTCATTTTACACGATCGTTTAATATTTATGGGTCAATTAAAAGCAACCCGACTCAGCTGCACACGAGCGCTTTCGATGATATCTGTTTGAAGTTGCCTGGCATTTTGCAAATGATTTTGCGTATTTAGAGAGTCTATTTACTACTAAAATTTTTATCAGAGAATATACGTCCAGAATGTTGGCATAAAAGCAAAACAAACAATTTCAGCCGAGATAAAAAGCTAGTCTCACCGAGTTTGAACAGGGAGATAAAATGTGTTATCGGGCAGAATTCGCGATAAAAAGAAACCAACAGCGACGTCACGAAACACCGTGCAATCCAAGGAAGTGGCGAGGCGAAAATCTCATTCGGGCCTCCGCGAAACCTAATTTGTCGGGCGCTGTGGCACCGTGGTCCAGTCGTAAAAAATGCAACGGGAACGTCTGGTCGACCAAAAACCATGCCAGAGCGGAGGAAGAACGGCCACCAAGAAGGCGAGTTATTTCGCACTCGAGATCCTCCTGGTTGTAACTTAAACCGCGGTGGCTGCGGCTCGTTGTCGAGACTCGTGAAAAATAAAAATATCTCCCGGAGAAAATGCTTGCCAGATGCGACAGCCATTTTATAATGACCCGAAGAATTTTGTATAATTTAAGATAACTCAAGAATTTTATATATTCTCAGCTATCTTGCAGTTTTTATTAGCAAACCGTATCTTGTCTTATATTTGCTGTATCTAAACTTACGCGGAGAATTTTCAGAATTCTCAAATTGGCTTGCACGTTTTGGAATGGGAAGATGTAAAATTACAAAGTTTAACGATGCTTTCGAAACGTCACTAATACTTCGTACCTGCCACTCCTGGTTTTTGATTGAACTTTTTAAGGATTCTTTCACTTCGAAGAGGAATTAAAACCTTGCTAAATAAAATGGTATACTATTGTCACGTCCGGTGGTTCGGCCAATGATAATAATTGATAAAATCAATCATGTGTAATATACATTTTCTGAATTTCTTTTTATACTTGCTCTAATAATGTTGTACGGGAAATAAAAATCAAATATTATAATTGATAATTAACATTAAACTATCCGTACACTATAGAATTAAGGAAAACTCATAAGATATATTTCGCAGTTGACTACATGGAATCGCTAACCCATGTGATTTATTTCAAACTTAAAACTCATCTTGAATTTAAATCTTCATTGAACAAATTAAGAATACAGCGAAATCTATATCATTAAACAATTGAGATAATCCGAAATAGAATATGCGAGCGAATATAATTAGACGAAACATCCGTTGAATCCTGTTCGTCACTGAAGAATGTAAAGATAGTCCGGAGGAAACTAAGAAAGACACTACGTATCAGACGAAAGAATCGATGAGCAATAGGTTGGTGACCCTCGATCTAGGAGGATGTGTAGAGCAATATGAACTAGCCAAGAGGATGATAAAAACGAAACAAAGATTAAACATCCGGTCAAAATGCAAACGACGAATTAAGAAGAAATGCGATTAGGATTCATTCACCCCATGAATCATCATGGCCTAGAATAATGGATTGACCAATCTATAAAAGAGATGGCTCTTCATCAGGACGAGTTCAGTCTACATTAAAACTTCTTCAGTCGTTGTCGTCACATTTTTCATCAAAGTTAGTTCAGCCAATATCAAAATTCAGTCCCGTCGTCATCGTTCGTCAAAGTCAAAGTTCAAAGTCAGTCAATACCTACAATTCATCAGACATATTTCTCGTTCATATTGCCAGTTTTTATTGTGTGTGTCTTATAAGTGTATACACCCGCTGTAATAATTAGGGTAACTTCGGAAGAGATGCACCACATTTTGTTTTCTGCTTATAAAAATTCTATTAAAAAAAATTGAAAGTGTAGACAGGCATAGTGGAATTCTTTATTTAAATCTCTTTAATAAAATATAACGTTACATTAGTAAAACTTTTATATGAACAATATATTAATATGTATACTGTTTGAAAAAGGTCGAAAAAGTGCATCTCTCCCTAGGGCCTGGGGTTAGATGCACTCCTAATTGGAGATAGACGCACTCTTTTATTTATAGCTTTTTCTCTCTGCTTCTATTTTTTTTCTCTACCACACATGTAACATGAAGTAGTATACATTGTACATGTTTCATGGAGCGTGCACGAATACGAAAAATTCAATTCAGTACTAGCAATAGTTTTTTGCGAATATCTCGAAAACTAAAAGAGATCCCCTCATATATGAACAGGAAATATTTGTTCAAAATCTCGAAATCTATAACTTTAAATTTTATCAAAATCGGAGAGGAGTACCTCTTTCTAAATAATTACCAATATTAATTAATTAAAATGTATGATGTTAACAAATAGTGTGTCAAACAACAAGTCTCAGTTTTAATTTATCGCTTTGTAATTAACTGCAAAAGGGATGCTCCTGCCGAACACGACTGCCTAGTATACTTACATAAATTACAAAAACAAGAACCAGTACAAAAAATTTTGTCAAAACACGACGAAAAATCGTAAAGGAGAAACCATTGTCTCTATTTAAGTCGATACTGATAGTTCAAACCATACAATAAGAACGTAATAACATTTGCACTTGCCACTTACAAAAATATTTCGTCAGGAGTTCGGAGCACTAAGAAGTTTTTATGCTTCTGTTACACGTAAATGATGTGATACACGTGTTCTTCGAAACAAGGTTACATATTAGCATAGGTTAAGGGGGAACTGTATCCTCAGATTCTGGGGTATTTATCAATGTTAAAGTTTGGTAACATTGATAAACATGCAACTGCCTCATGAACACGAGATGGAGTTGCTTGCTATTTCGATATGCATTCGTAGCGAATGCCGTTATACAGGGCAGGTCGCACTAATATTAGTGCCACCGATGAGAATACCTCGCCTGTGTCAGTTTTGCTATGATTCCACGTTGACAGCAGTGCAGCAGTGAAATGTTGCACCATATCGCAGCAAATCATAACAAAACTGACACAGACGAGGTATTGTCATCGGTGGCACTAATATTAGTGCAACCTGCCCGGTATAACGGCATTCGCTACGAGCTGAATAGCTTCCATAGGAAGTAGCAAGCAACTCCATCTCGTGTTCATTAGTCAGTTGCGTGTTTATCAATGTTACCAAACTTTTTTTCTGCACAAGGGTTGATAGCATTGATAAATACCCCAAAATCTGAGGGTAAAAAAAAATGGCACGCGAGAAACAGTTAAAAATCGTCCAGTATTGCCACAATAAAAACTGGTGCATCTCTCCCGAAATTACCCTATAATTATCATTATTATCATCAATTTGGTTGCCGAAGCGATTGTCCGTTCACCAACCTTCAATCGAGCGAAATCAATCTTGCGGTAAATACACTAACAAATTTACAATAACATTCTAGTAACTCAATGTATCTGAAATTTGTTGTTGAGAATATATTCTTGTTTATTTTTACTTAAATCGAAACTTCAAATCATTTTTAAAAGAGCTACCCAACTTCCATTTCAACTATCCAAATCCACAAACAAGGCCAATTAGTTTTAGTGAATGCAGGTAGGTTTAAAACTGCGTTTTATTCTCTATTCAAATCTTTAAATTAAAACAAATTCTTTTTCTAAACAAATTCCTGACACAGCTTCATTGTTTCAATTGCCACATACACACATACGTTGTGTATAATATAATTAAATTGAATGTTAATTAATAATTACCATATTACAATATGGTATGAGAGCAGAAAAATGAGGATTGTATTGGCTATGTGTGATTTGAATTTAGCGCCAAATTTCGATCTACGCATTAACGATCGATATGAAGTTAGTTCCGTTTCTATATGTCGTATTGATTCAAGTATACTTCATTACATGGTACATTGCCACACCACCAACACGTATTTTATGAAAAATTTAAAATATGAATTATTAATTTATTTTTGCACTAAGCAAGTAAGTAGCTTTTTTCTAACATTAGTTTAAATCCATATAAACTAAAAAGATTTTCTTGCAACAATTATTGTTTTACAGACGCAATTCTTTAAAGATTTCTTGAAAATGATCTAAATAAAGACCGAAACGTTGAAATAGGGAGTTTGTGAAAATTTGCAAATAGTGTGTATCTTTAATACTTGATCGAACCAGTGCGCCAAAATCATTATTAATTTCGTTTACAACAATATACGATCGAAAACAGAAGGAAACAGTTTAAATTAAAACTTCCTCATTTTAAACGTCCACCTTAGGACGTAACACTATCAAATCGTTCAGTAAATTCCAAGATCCAGGATGAATTGCAGTGCTTAACAGGACATGTAACCTCTAATGGAATGAAAACCTTGCCAAATAAAATAGTATACTATCACATCGTTCAGTAAATTCCAAGATCCAGGATGAATTATGGTTGCAGGTGGGCAAATACAGTTCCACGTGAATAAATCGAGTGTCGCGGTAACATCATCCGATTCGGAGTTCTTCCACGTTCCTGCAACAACGAGGAAGTCGGTAATAAGATATCTCCCGATCCTAAATTCGCGTAATATCAAAGGTCAGCCGTGAATGCTCGTGTCAGCTGTTCGCGAAAGGAAAAATCCGTAACGATTTCATTCCGCGGGACCTCGATCCCGGTGCTCTGTCGGTTCAACGAAGGAATCGGCCGGTAACACGAGAGAACGCGATTTAATTAACAAAGGAGGAAAGATAAAGCGCGTTTCCCTGTTCGTTTTGCATTGCATAATCTGTGACGCCGCAGCCGGTAACGGTACACCCTCGATGCATATTTCTCGAATGCAGCCGGTGTCAGATGCTGGTGCATTAGCAGCTTCGGATCCCGTCCCGGTGATGTAACACAATATCCTTCTGAAAGAACCACAGCTTCCACTTGCGTCGCCGTCACGAGAGCTTTCCGCTAACGAGACTGCGGCTCTTATCGTTGACAGAACGATGACGGAAGCTTAGCTGCGTGGAATTATCTTGTCGCGAAGAAGAAAAATGTGTCGGACTCTTTTTAACCCCTTGCCCTATGATTTATTTTACGGTTTCAGCGATTAGAACTTTCTTGTAGATCGTAATTTTCTAAAAAAAGGAGAAAATTGATATAAATTGTATGCCAATATGTTCTCCAATGGCTGTACAGTAATTCTTTAATCGATGTCCAACAGCTGTGTTCTGCACGGACGGCGATGGTGTAGTAGACACTATTTTTTTATGACTGCGTCTATCGTGCCGAGACTTTAACCGTTTTTCGTCGGGCGCAACCGATCTGAGAGGAACAGCGCGATCATTTAGGTACCTCTCCCCCCACCAGGTGACCTTGGCACTTGGGGCTCCCAGTAGCTGCCTGTTTTGACGTGTTCTAAGGATCCTTCCCACTTAGTTTGTATTTGACCGTCAATACGGGAAGTTTTTCAAGTTCTGTTCACATAAGCTACATATTTCTTTGCATCGACCCATTGCCATTTCTTTAATATTTAATTTAGTGTCGGTCTGCAGCCAACACGTGGCACATTTCAGCACAATTAGAAGGTTTCTCAACCAGTGCATTCAACTTAGCCTCCCAGGTCCAACAGACCATATCGTAAAGTCGCAGTGCCGAAGGTTCAGGTAGCAAGTAAGCATCTTGGGAACACAAGCGATTCAGTCACTCCACCCTTCGGGAGAGCCCAAAAGGGCGGCCCTACGAGTATAGACGGCACCGAGTGCAATATTTCCCTAACAGCAGTTGTATAAACGAACTTAATTAGGTGTTCATCAGATTTTTTGAATGTGTGCCCGTCAAGCACATTGCGCCCGACGGAAGGTTAATCGAAAAGCCAAACATAGAGAAGGACAGAATGAAATACGGATCGCGTGGCCGAAGAGTGTTGCCGTCGCCGACACAGTTTGAAGGCCCGCAAGATCTCACAATGTAATGGCAATGATAGAATTGATTCTTTTTTTATGGAACTTTCACTACCTTATTTCTGGCATTTTTCTGGTGAAAATGACACTAAACACGATATAATTGCAACTGTATTTAGTGGTTTAATCCACGATGAAAGTTTCGAACGCAAGGAAGAACAGCGTATAGGAAAGAAAGAGACGCGGACAGTCGCCGTCGCTGGCACAGTTCAAAGACCCGCGTTATCGCTGTCCTTCCTTGCGCCCGAAACTTTCATCGTCGATTAAACCACTAAATATAGTTGAAAGTATATCGTGTTTAGTGCCATTTTAATCAGAGAAATTCCAGAAATAAGTTAGTGAAAGTCCCATAAAAAAATAATGAAAATTAAGAAGTTTGAACATTCGATTCATTCGAGTCAATTATGTGGTGTTCACACCGATATACCCGAACCGAAATCAACCGCCGCACAGTGAAAACTTTCGACCAAACACGATTCAAAAACAAAGAACGTTCGATAGAAATGAGGTAGAGCGATGAACTTTTTTTTAAATTAAAGCTGAAACTTGGCAGAATATTATGGTACGAACGTTTTTTAACCTTGAGAAAATTCGTTAAACTTTCACAATTTTAAGAAAATGTGCGCCCTGCAGCGCACAGTGGTCCAGTAGCTCGCTTTTTGTGGCCAAAACTATTGTAACGTTATTTCAAGGTTTAGTGTTATATTATTATAGGTCGTTGGATTCGTCTTGATACCAGTTAGAATATTATGAAGTAAAAAAGATATGTTAATATTTAAAACATTGTGGTGACCTTCATTTTTTATAAAAAAAGAGATTTTTCTTTAACTTTTTGTATTGGAGTTTGTAGAAAAGTGAATACTGAGTAACTTTCGTTGGAAATATTTTTTTGTCAGATCATCGGAAATATTTGAAAAATCGTGTTATCAATTCTCACAATGCATACTATTGTCTAGGAGTCGCGGAAAAGTAGCTATGATTGAATTCTTTATAGGAATTATACGAAATCTAGTAATGAGAGGTTTTCGGGGTCTCTGACTGGCGCAGAGGAAACATACATATGTATGTATTGTAATTCCAAGCTGCTATGCAAGATTCAAGTGGAACTGCGTATCCAGGTGTCGAATAACCGCGGGCCCGTATTTGTTAAAATCCGTTTATAGTTCAAGATTGCGGAAGATTGCGGTTAAAATTTACATGCTCTTCTTAGTAAATGTTCAAGCTTTCATATAAAACAAGTCCGATGCTTAGCACTCTTAAGTGTTTTTGTATAATTCTTTTCAAAGTTTGAAACGCTATTAATTTACGCTATTCGTGTATGCACTAAACAATGCTTAAAACTGGATTAAATATTTGAAATGCGCTTACTAACATATATAAAACTATCATTAAAATTTATTATCTGATATTCGATGATTGAAATCTAAAACGTTTTATTTTACTTTGAATTTTCTGACTTTGTCTTTAGCTTAGTTGTATCTCATCACAGAATTATCTAAAATGAATAATATTTTGTGTTTGGGAGCTTCGAAGGGTTGTTACTTTATGGAAAAAAAAATTGTTTTAATATATTAAAGTTAAACAATTGAATTTTGGCCACGGAAACAGGGTCTCCAGACCACTAGGCACTGTAGCCTAGGCATTGGACTGCGATTGCACAGGCGACCCAGGACACCGATTGAAGAATTACTGTATTAACGAGACCAAAATCGAATTTTATATTATTAACATACATTTTTAACAGAATCAGTTCAGAAACTTCGTCACGAGTCAGACACGATATTGTAAGTTGTAAGGTGTTACGAGCCAAGGTTTAGGCAGCGATGCGGGAACCGAGGGGAGTTTGGATTTTAGAGATATCTTGGGCCTAGGTAGGAAGGGTACACGTAGGACTAGCCAATATCTATTTCACCACTGGGTCGCCTCGTGTGGAACATAAGAGTGGACTAGCCGGTGTCTATCTCGCCACCGGGTCGCCACTATAAAGGTACACGTAGTACTAGCCGATGTCTATCTCACCACCGGGTCGCCACTGTAGGTGTACACGAGGACTAGCCGATGTCTATTTCACCACCGGGTCGCCACTATAAAAGATAGGGTCGTGGTTCCGCTGTCTCGTAACTTATTGATTTGAATAGATACACCTCGAGCGGTAAAGGTGTATCGTCATAGGAATACTAGCTACTGGAAGATCGAAAAGGAATATGCCTAATGGGATTGAACTCCGAATAGAGTAATACAGATAATATATTGTTGATAGAAAAAGGTTGGATACAAATGTTTAGTGTAATGTGTCGCGGTCTGGCGGGCTAAACTCTCTCAGTTTTGACGCACCGAGAAATGCGGGGGCGATCTACTACAGAGTGGTAGACAAGAACTTTAACAACCGATCTAGCGCGAATTGACTTTCGACGTGGAACGGTACGTACTGCGCGTATTCACTTGAATCAACCCAACTAAACAGGAAGGATCCATGCCCTTATATAGTACCCAAAATCGGATCTAGCGATAGTGGGGGCCACGTGCTACTTCTGATTGGAAATGAATTCTTAGAAGTTATATCGCTTGCAAGAGCCTCTTTATGATTCGATTTTGAGTAAGCTCTTTGTTCTTAAATAGGCCTTCTATTTCGACACATATCTCCGGGAGGGTCAAGAGTCACCAACGGTAGCGTCTGCATACGTAACAAAGGCAAGGGATTAAGAATGTTTAGGTCCGATTAGATAGGCAAAATGGTGCAAAAACTGGATTCTCACGGTTAGACCCTTTATCCTCTTGACATTATTCCAACTTTACATGTACTCAAAACACGGGGTCTCAAAAGGCAGACGCAAGGAGCCAATCAAACTCGTCTCTCACCTGAAACAGAAATACAAGAACACCGTTGACATCTTCGGAATATATAAATCAATTTCTAGTATGCCGAACATAATAGAAAACTAGAGAAATAAAAGTGAGAAACCGCGGAAAACCTGTCGCGATCTCAGCTACCGGAGCGATAGTGCTTTACCATTTCGCAGTTTTACGCGGGCCGGCTTTCCATCGGGTGCAACGAGAAAATAAAATCGCAGGTGTTCAACGACTTCTTAAATCCCTTCGGGATCCGTTGTCGCGAAGTTTCCATCCCGGTAGCTCTCTCCGAAAAAAGAGGAGAAGAAAAAGGTAGAAAAAGAAAAGAATGTGCAAGAAGTAAACGTTTCTCCAGGAGCGAATGTAATCGGGAAGAGAAGATCGTAGCATTCAGCGAACTATAATATTCGCGTTCGTCATCCGGCTGCCATCTTCGCCGGGCGACTAAAAGTCTCGAGAGGAGGCAGCAATATTTCCTCGCTATCTCGCGGTGTCATGTTTGTTATACTTCCGCTAATAGCGGTGCACGGTGCTATGAATTGAACCTTTGATATTCAAAGCTGTACACGTCTATAGCTGCAATCCGAAGAGATTGTACTAACAACGAATGCATGATTGTCGCGGAACAATTTACGAAACAATAATGAGCTTGGTGTCGAAGGACTTGAAAAGATATGAAAATTTAGTGTGTCGCGTGTTCTCCTGTTAGAAAAATAAGATTAACATTATCGATCGCATGAAAGATGTGTCAAATTGACAGGAGAGATGGACAAGAGTTAAATAATATACGACTGTTAATGATAGTCACATGATTTGTAATACCGCGCATCTTCAGTGGACCACTAAAAGTCTCGGGAAGAGGCAGCAATATTTCCTCGCTATCTGGCGGTGCCATTTTCGTTCAGCTTGTACCAATAGCGGCGGTGGTTTACAGCCGAGGCGGTGGTAGCACCGTTACACGGTGCCACGGTTAAAATGAAACACAACCCCGATGAACATAAAATGTACAGCCCGGCCGGATTAATATTATCTCCTCTCGCGAGAGAGAGAGAGATGGAGGGGGCACCGCGGGGGTGGAGAACGCCTCGAGCTCGTGTAGCTGTCGCCAGCCTTTAATGATAATGCGACGTGTCTCCGCCGCCGCGTTCCACGCAAATATTACACGTTTATTGCTATCTGGTAGCCGTGTTCTGTTTTACGGCCTCGTTCGCCCTCTGCGGGACAGGTTACTATTAATTCGGCCGTGAAACCGGCCGATAAAATCGTCTAATTCGCGCGCACGATTCAGAGTTGCGCGCCGTATAACCCTCCACGGAACTGCCGCGAAGTTTAACCGGCGACGTGAATCGAGAAATTGAAGAGATTTAGCCTTAAGATCTGACAAAGGAAGGACCCCAAGTGTCCGACTTCGATTATGATAATTTTTTGTGGCACGATGGTATAAGGTTAATGATCTCTGATCTAAGACCCTAATGATATCTGCAAAATATTATATAGCTGTACTTACTCAATAGTTCGAAAGATATAAATCTTTCATACCTTGTTGATATATCATGATTTTCAGCTCAAGTTTTCGAAGTTCCATTAGCCGTGTAAGCAGGTTGCGTGAAAGTTACATTGTTTATATCTTTGAAACTATTGAGTAACTACACCTAATATTTTTCAGACATCATTAGCGATCCATATACCATCGTATCACAAAAGAATATCAAAATCGAAGTCGGACACTTGGGGTCCTTCCCTTGTGAAACAAGCCCTAATGGCTAGTTCGCAGAATTAGATCTTCTTTTTGTTGCCGCGTGCGGGAGCAATGTTATGTTATGTTTATGTAGCTTATAGACAGTCCACGTTTTTCACTTTTTCAAAACGAATCTCAAACGAATCGAGTTTTTTCTGAAGATGTTGTTTATTTAAGCTTACCCAGACCCCTGGGATCTATACAGCTGAACATGATTTACATTATTTTACAGAGTACGGTTTCAATGACTGTTTAGCAGATTGTTCAGCATATCTGGTTATACATATACGTAGGTTGCATTTTTCTGAAGATGTTGGATGTTCTGGCGATGATTCTAAAATCATTAGTGTACTAACTGGTGAATATTTTTTTGAAAAAATTGCGTTGTATCTTCAGTAGTCGTGTCTAAACAGCGTCAGTCAACCTACATGTATCCGGCGTGTAGAATACTATGCTCCTTGAACCCCGGCAAGCTAACCAACCGTAACTCCAGTTAATACGACAGCCGAGCTACCAATAGACAAACGACGACACTCCCTGCACAATGGGGCGGACAGGAAAAAATAATTGCAATCTCAACGATCGCGCGAACTTCAGACGAAAACGAGCTCGTTCAGAAACCGAGCTTAACGAGACCGCAACCGCGCGAGAAGCACCTTATTAAAGTAACACTTCTCGAACGAGCATAAAATCCGGACGAACCGTCGTAAATCTGCTCCGATAACGTGCCAGTGGTATGAGGAGCGACCAAGGCCGCGGGAAAACGTTGGAAGAGAACGAGTCAAAGTGGGCTTCCATCGCTAACGAGCCTAAAAGAGATAGCGAGCTTACGAGGAACCATCGGCCCTCCGGTCGAAATAGTTCCTGTTGCCAACAACCCTCGTGAATTATTCGGGGCAGTTTAACACGAAATGGATGTTTCACTTTCGGCCACATAAATGTAAATATAGTGCGCGTATACGGTGGCCTGAAAACATTCAGTATCCACGAATTATTGAAATACTCGTACTCGCCGATGTTTTTCATTTTGCAATTTCCCATTCTCGCGGATCGCTTTTCTAGAATCGAATTCGCCGATTGGAAGATTTATTATTTGAAGAATGCACCGGTTTCGAAATTGAACCTCTCGCCACACACATGAACTCGGCGTTGTCGGCGGCGGCGCGGCGGTCTGGAATGGGAGTTCTCATGAAAGTTTCCTGACATGGACGGGGTCAACGGTACTTCCACTCTCCGGCCATGCGATGCGGCTTGGCGCATCGGTGCAACAAGACGCAGTCTAGGAAGCGCAGCGCGAACAACGCGACGGCTCTGTTACTCTGTTTACGCGGCGGTGCGGCGGCTTTCTGCTTCCAGTTCCTTTTTTTCCCTTTTTTCCCCGTTTTTCCCTCCCTCGCGTCCGCTCACTTCCGCTCGCAAATCCTCGGACGGACGCATTTGGAGCTCTTGGCAGCCGCTCAGACGTTCGCGATGAAATATCTAGCACGGCTGACTTTGATCTCTTCGTTCGCCGCGTTCAAAATGACCTGGAAGTCCTGCACGCGCGAAAATCGCGCTCAAGAGACAACGAGAGACACGTCCCGGCATTCCTACGGGAACCAGGAAGTCTGGGGTATGTGTGCTTCTAGGCGCACACTCGATCGATCATTTATAACGTCGCCATAGTGCAGACAAATTACCAAAATTCGGATATTCTCTAAATTTGGTTACTAATGTATAGACTCCGGATTTCTCTGCAAAATAAAAAAAATATATATAAAAAAACTTTTGAAAAACCACGCTTATATTAAAATGCACTGGGAAGGAGAAACTAATTTTTTCAGGCATTAGTGACTGTAAATAAAAGTGTGGAGCGTTGAACTATACTGACGTTATCTTCGTGGGCGTTCCACGCTTTTATTTAGTCACTAATGTCTCAAAAAAATTATTTTCCCCTTTTTAGTGCATTTTAGTATAACCGTGGTTTTTCAAAAGTTTTGTTTTATATATTTCTTTATTTTCTACTTTTTAGTCTTTTTTAAACTGGATCGCAAGATATAGTAAAACTGGTATGAAATAGTAAGATATAGAAACGCAAGATATGGAAATACGCGAGATAGAATGAAGGGATAACTCCGAGAGACGACGTCCCTCGATGGAGTCCGAAATTGTCCGAAATGGAACTGAATGAACGAAACACCACACTGACTGAGCTCCTTCGGTGCGAAATGGGTCAGTGGAGTGGGGATGAGTCGGAGTGGGAACGCGTAGTGGAGTAGGGAGCGCTGGCGCGCGGAGTGGGGATCGCTGAACGCGATGAGGTACTACCGAGCGTCACGAGGTGTAACGGTTAATATAAAAATTGTTTTTCTCCTAGACGCAGTTTTTTTAAAAATTTGTTTTTTTAATATTGCATTGTCATCCAGTTCTGAACTATGTTTAAAGTTTCAAGTCTCTAGCTCATCGGGAACTGATTTAAAATTCGATTACAAGATTTGACGCATACAACAACGACAACTCGGCAAGCTAATATAAGCGTAGTAAAATAGTAAAAAGTTCTGTATTGATTGTGGAAAGCAGGAATAAACTAAGAATTGATTTCATTGCTTAATGACTTTGTTACTTTAAAAACAATATTACGAAACCGTATCAGGGCCAATCACTATAATCTCGCCTCCTCTCTGTATCGAGTAAATATTGTCAGTGATCCTAGTTGTAAGTGTAGTTATAACTTCGAGGACTTACATCATGTTCTATGGCAGTGCCGTCTTTACAATTCCCAAAGAATTAAATTAGTTCATAAGCTGCGCAAAATTAAGTTTTTTCTACCATTAAAAGGGGACATATTCTTTGCAGAACCAAATGTTAAATCCTGCGAATTTATCTTTCAGTTTTTAAATGACTGCAAATTTCAACTCTAGCGGTTATTAAGACTCTAATTGTACACAAACTGTAAGCCTAATGTATGTGTAATTGTAAAAGCCGAAATAAATATAGGTTACCATGGCTCAATAAAAAAAGATATTACGATATACTGAAATTTTTCTAATCCTTTACTGTTTTATATTTCATCCAACCAATTCCTTCATAAATGCATAAGTATCCGCGGTCTACTAATGTATTGTATATGTATTGGTTATTATTCGCAGAAAATGAAATTTAATTTGTATTCTATATGTAAGATTGTTTGCAAACCGAAATATGTTTGAAATTAGTGACGGACAATGAGCAATTGAGATGCATGAACCCGGACGATGCTATTTAATGCGGGGCATTATCGGCTGTTGGCATTGAATGATTCAATGGTATGGCATTTGTTTCGAATGCGAATGTCGCGCGCTTGCGGTGCGATTCAAGCTTGCATACCGAACGAATGCCGCACTGGCATCGCTTGTTACTCAATCGTCGACTAATTTGACTCGGGAATGCATCGTCGTATGTATAAAGAAAATGCTCAAACTCGTAGAATGCTTTGAACGGTAAAATCTTTTGATCATGAGCTATTTTAATTCGATTCAAAACATTAACATTTGTGAATCAGACTCACAGCTTCGAAAATTCTGTAATTTATATCTTTATATCTGTAATTTAATGTTCCCGCGATTGATGTGACTTTCGGGTATACGGATGATGTGACTTTTTTATCCTCACTACTAGGGTGTTCCCTTTGGGCGGTCGATCGCGCTACAAAGAAACACGATCCGAGCTCGCAGATTCGCATCGTTCGGCATAGATCAAAGTATCGATTGCCATGGTAACGCAAATATAAATACTCTAATTTGTCATTCTTTTTTACAGAACTTTTATCAACGTATTTGTGAAATTTTTCTGATTAAAATGAGTCTAAACGCGATAGAATTGCGATTATATTTACATTACCGTGTTCAGCGGTCAAAATTCGCTTCCAAGTATTGCATGTTGAGATTTAAAGACCCGAATTCGCTTCCAGATCTTGCATTTTGAGATTTGAAGACCCGAATTCGCTTCGAAGTACATATCGCATTATGTGAGCTGTTTGAAGAACCGGTCACTGAACAAGACATTGTTAGTTTCATTTATAATTTCTCCATCTTTAGTTCCACTTGTTCGAAACTTTCATCAATAGATTTGTGAGATTTCACTGTTTAAAAAAGACCAAACTCGACAGAGTTTCAATCATGTTTATCGATATCACAGCGAGTTATTATTGCGAGAATTATGCCGTACTTAGACTCATTTTAATGTAGAAAAATCTCAGATATACGTTGATAAAAATTCTGTAAAAAAAGAATGAAAAATAAGAACTTTCCAATTTTCATTGACATTGTAATCGCTACGCTACGAAGTTCAGTCCTCCTTTGTCGTTTACGCGCTGTCCTTTTCTCCGAGGTTCTCACATAATTCGCGGGAACACTGTATTGAATACAATGACAATGGTAACAATAAATAGTTTCTATTTTGTTCTTATGTATAAAAAGAGCTTCCATCTTGGTTTAGCTACGTTTAGTTTGGTTTATAATGTTCACCTTGAACATGTGTGTGAAACCGTTCGCAGTGGCTCTCGTCACGCACACTAAACTGAAGCAATTACCGAAATCGCGACTCGTTCCAGAGATCGCGAGAAGCCACGGCTCGACAGCTGCACGCATACGGGAATCGCGGCCGAAATCTCGCTTGACCCCCTTCTTCCACGTCTTCCGTCGCATTCTCACGTGGAGGGCTGAATCAGCGCCCTCGGTGAAATTCTAAAAGCGCCCGTTTCCCGAAAGTCTATTACGAACCACTTAGAATCATACGACTCGGTATTCGCGAGGCGCCCCTTTAAAACGGTGTCGTGGCCACTGAACTCGCTATCAAACCGCGGGACACCGTCGCCTCGAAAACTTGGTCAAAATACAATTTCGTATTTATAATTAATTTTAAATATTCTTAATGGGTGAAATTGTTTTGCAAAAAGGTAAAATTGATTTGCAAAAGGGCGAATTTCAAGTGCAATACCTATCTACATTTCCAACCCGTTGCAATGCAGGCAGACGATTTTGATTTCCCATTAAGTTCCGCTGTCTAATCACATTGATGCTTCATGTCGCAACTCGGATGAAATGATCTTCTTTTCGAGAAGATTTTTCTTGGCTTAACTTCCTCGCACACGAAACCCTTCAATTTGTCGTCAGCTGAGGATAGACTCGTCGGAATCGATTTTCGGGAAGGTAGATCAGGTGCGCGAGGGTGCGGAGCGAGTCGATTGTTCTCTCACGGCGAGATTCAAATGTTTGGCGGCCGGTGTGGGTGCACGCGAAGATGTAAGATGCAAGAGTGGAGGCTGGTTGTAGTCCACTTCTGTACTCGCGAGCCACTTGTTTCGCTTTGGGGCCCTCTTTCTCCGTTCGCCGGCAGCTCGCGAGCCGGAGACTTTTGACCCAGAACGGGGAGTAGCTGCGGAACATCTCGAGTACGAGGAAGCGGTAAATATAACACCGTTTCAGCGGCGCGTGAACAGCTACCAGCGAGTGACATCGGCCGCCGCGCCGCGCCGACCAGAAATAGTAGCGAGAGTCGTGCAGGTGCCCTCCGTGGGAAGCGCTTCGTTTCGTCCGAGGGATGCGCCCGTTTCTTGTACCCGAGCCTCTTCTTGCTCTTTTCCCAAGACTCCTGAGACTCCTGCTCGTGCAACCTCCTTCGAGTCAAGAATGGATCGGAACGTGGAACGGAAATGTCTCTTTAGATTACCCGGCACTCGCGAACCCTCCAGATCCCCCGCGACCAAAAGGTCGCCGAGGAATGGCAATTTATTGTTCTGACACTTGTTTCGTTCCTTTACCTAACCCAGTGACGTACGAAAGCTGCCTGTATTTCACTGAACGAGGGTTAATATGCAATACGATATTTATGAACACGCATAAAATTCAACAAACTAATAATTCGAGGCGAGGCGAACCGGGATCGTAAAACTTAATGGTTCGTGAAAACGAAAGTACCTTCGCGTTTTCCATAAGTGTTGCCTATAGTTCGTTCCGTCGCGCGTCGGGTTGCATAAAGTAAGCAATTAGTTATGGAGGCTTTTGTTAATGCGAACATGGTATTCCTCGAGTTGCTGTGGGAGGAAACGGATAGACACGGGAGCTTGTCTAGCAACGAAGTAGCAGATCCAGCGATCGTTGACACGATCCAGCGACCAGGAAAGTAGAAAAAGTGGAAGCAATGGAGGCGACATGGTGCAGCGAAACGAGAAGTCGTATAATGTCACGAAGAAGAACGGAACACGGTTGGAAAAACACTCGGCGAGCACCGGTGATAACTACTTCCGGCGGATACGCCACTCACGAATCCCTTTTTCGTTGGCACGGCTCTCCATTCTGTTCGTGACTTTCGATTTTATTTGCCCTCCTCCAGAAACGGTCGAGATTCAATCGCGATCCGATGCTTAGAACCAATCGCGAGACACGTCTTATCGCGCCGGTTTACCCCGAAATGAAATTCCCGAAATGATGGACGACTCCTCGCTAGAAACTTTTCCCGGGGTTGCCTCTGTCTTCCACTATCGATCGAGCGAGAAGCCGCCTTGAACCGCCCGTCTTCTTCCTTCGAGTTGGAGAACTTTCGGTCGAACAATCGCGAGAATCGACTGACTTCGGTACTTCGTTTTCATTTCATTTCCGACGAGATTCGATTTGTTACGGCTACGCGCTGAAACCGCTGAATGGGTCCAAACAAACCCTTCTGGGTCTTCCATTTTGCAATAATCGAAGAAAGAGGAGATTTCAACAGAAATGTTCATTTTCGATGTATGTATCGATGTTACTAATACAAGAACTCACATTTTTCAAGTCTTTTATACTGTCAGTCTGTTTATGGCTGACGATGGAAAATGAAACAGGTGTAAGTTGCATTTATTACTAGACAGCGGATCTTTGTGCATTTATGGCTCCTGAAAATGTTCAAAAAATGCTAGAATAAAAAATTCGACAGAGTTTAGTACGATGTTTATTTGTTTCAGAGGGTAAACTTTACCGGATTCAAAATTAGTACCTTTCTCCTACGAATTATGATGTATTTGGGTATGTAATCCAATAGATTTGTACCCGGCGCGGATGCAGATCGAAGTTTCGATCCTCTAGGATCAATGGTTGAGGAGATATGGTCGCTTAAAGTTGAGCATTTTCGCAGATAAGGGCGCTGTCAAAAATGCTCAACTTTAAGCGACCATATCTCGTCAACTATTGATTCTAGAGGATCAAAACTTCGATCTGCATCCGCGCCGGGTACAAATCTACTGGATTATATACCAAATACATCATAATTCGTAGGAGAAAGGCACAAATTTTGAGTCCGGTAAAGTGGATACTACCACCGAAAACAAGATTTCTTAAAATTCGTCTACAAAAATTGCAAATCGCATAAACATCCGCAGTCTATTTATTGCAAAGAAGACGGAGTCGTTTGGTTGTCCGTGGCAAAGGTCACGAGGATTTGCAGGAAATGATTCCGCGATTATTCAATTATGCAAGAAAAATCGTAGGAAAGCGTTGCATCCGCGTAGCCCAGTTCGCGATGCATCTTGCAGCGGTAGAATGCATCCTGCATAGATACACACATGCATACGTCAACGGATAATTATTGCCGCGGTGCGAGTCGGTAACTTACAAATTACAATGGCGAGTCGGCGCGGCGCGGCGGTCGAGCGAGGTGAATGGCTGCTATATCGCGTTTCAGATTATGTAAATAATCGTTCACGGTAGATGAAATTAAAGAGCCACGCGTATCGTGACAACAATGACCGTATCCTCGGCCGTTTTAATAAACAATCGCGACCGGTGAACGATCTCTCTTCCGCGACACACTTTCGGAATATCGTGGAAGTGTTAACACCTGGACTGCTTATACGAGTAGCTATAGCATTCGATGATCTGGACTCTAGACAGTCTAGAGCAGCGGTTTCCAACCTTTATGCTACTACGCCTCCCCGAACACAAATTATTTTATATTAGTATGAAAATTATATTAGTTGTGCAAATAAGTTCCTTCCCCTTTTTTTTCTACGATCATAATTTCTGACTGAATTCGAATTATTTCCCGCTTGTGGTGCCACTTGAAAGAGCGTTCCTTTAGCTTTAAGAAGAATCGTGACGAGCACTCTAAGAGTTTCCAGTCCTATGCAACAATTTCAGAGAATATCGCGTGCGAGAAGCATCATTTGCGTTACTGCTTACTCTTTTCATTCCAGGTTAGGAAATCAGCTGTTGAAGCTACTGAAATGGTTTGTGCAGCACTGAGAGAGGACGCTGCATCTTACAGAACATGCAAAAAGTGGTACCAAAGATTTAAAGCCAGAAATTTTAATTTGGAGAAAGTTCGATGACAGTGCGTTAGAGGAATTGCTCAATGAAAATCCGATCCAGACGCAAGAAGGATTGGTAGAAAGATTGGGAGTCACCAGACAAACAGTATCTATCCGACTGAAACAATTGGGCAAGATTCAGAAGTTAGGGCCAGAGCCGGCCATCTAGGGGGTGCGGCGGATGCTATGAACCGGTGCCGCGCGATTGAGAGGGCCTCAACATGATCAAGAACTAAAATAATGTAATTTTTCTGAAGTAATTAATGTATTATCAAAAACAAAATCACGCATTAAATAAACATGCATTGGTAATATTATGTAAGTATGATCGTGTTTGTAATTTTTTTTACTTTACAAAAACTTTAGGGCCCCAAATGGTCTCTTGCACCCAGGCCCCTTTATAGAGAAGGCCGGCCCTGGTTAGGGCAATGGGTCCCACATGAATTAAGCGAAATGAATAAGAAAAACAGACTCGATATTTCTGCTGCCTTGCTTTCACGGCATAAAAGGAAAAGTTTTCTGCACAAAATTGTTACTGGCGATGAAAAATGGGTCTTATATGACAATCCTAAACGGCGGAAAGCATGGGTTAATCCTGAGGAACCGTCGACTTCAGTGGCAAAACCGAACTTGCATTGCAAAAAAGTTTTGCTGTCTATGTGGTGGGATTACGAGGAATCATCCATTGTGGACTGTTTCCACCTGGAAGGACAATAACTCTGCCGAATATTATCAAAATCAATTAATGAATTTATACGACCAGCTATAGCAGAAACGGCCGTTTACTGAACAAGGAACAAGACAAGTGTTTTTGCAGCACGACAATGCTCGGCCACACGTTGCAAAAGGAACGCGAAACACAATTTATGAATTGAGATGGAAAGTCCTACCACATGCGGCATACTCTCCCGACCTGACCTCGTCAAACTATCATCTTTTTCGGAGTCTGCAACACCACTTGTTGGGGGAGCACTACAGCTCAGAAGAAAATAATCGTAAATGTATTGATGTTTTCAAAAGCAAGCTGCTGTCATTCTTCAAGGATGGAATTAATAATTTACCCACCAGCTGGGAAAAGGTTATAGAGAATGAGGGGTAATTTACTTTGAGACGTAATCTTGTGCCTGATTTATGTAATACAATCTTAAATTTGGAAAATAGGGGAAAGAACTTATTTGCACACCTAATATATCCCCTGGCAATAGTTCGCGTCTCCCCTGGGAGGCGTCTAGCAGCGCCCGCTCTAGCGGTTACGTCGCCCCAGACAAAAAGTCAAATTGCCGCCCCTTAAGAATATATTTTTAAATAAAGGTACATATTTTTTATTTTCAATAAAAATCAAATCATTTTATTTAAATTTTAATAAAAGCAAATTTTCTATTAATTGGGTATTTAACACATTAATATTTTTCTCACACTTACAGCCAAAATGGCACCCCTAAATTTTGGCGCCTCGGACAAATGTCCAGGTTGCCCGCCCCTAGAGCGGGCCCTGCGCCTAGAGGAAAACAATTTTGCTCAGTAATTCTAATACTGCGTTCAATCCCTAGTATTATATTTTGCTTCTAACCAGGAATGATACTGCTTCGACGAAGGAAGTGAGAGAAAAGATCCCGTATACGTACTATAAATAACATTATCGAATAGTTCATGAAAATATGTGTTCGTTATCTCTAGCAATTCCTGACTAACAAATTCGTAGATGTACAAGTTACAACTTCCCGACGAGGTGCAACAATATGACAGTATCGGAGTTGCGACAAGACGTGCTATTCCTGCGACATTTACGGCTGGTTTACAAATACGAGCGTTCGCGATAAATATAATCCACGCCTTTGCAAACAGGACTGTGGATCATGTATTGCGAGATGAAAACCGTGGGAGGCCAGACGTGAAAAACTAGCATTTTCCATATTCTGCGTTGCATTGTCTTGTCCGATGCAGTTCATAGAACTCAGCTTGCTTAACAATTCAACTCCTGTTTCCTTCTAAACGAAAGAATTAAAGTGGAGTGGGGTAAGTAGGAGACGGGGCAAGTGTGTTAATTGGTTATTTTTATTATAATATGAACGAAATTTCTCTAGCTTGTATTTATTAATGTAGTATAAGTTAGTATGAACTATTCTATGTAGATGTCATCCAAGAATAAAGATGTTTTCCTCGCTTAAATTAACCAATGCCAAACAGTCACGTGCGAGGTACACGTACAACTTTGAGGTTACCCTGAACGTGCAATAGTTTATAAGTTATTCATACATTCTGTGTTGTTATTTTAGGTAGGTACAACAAATATTGATGTAGATTTACATTGAATAAATCGTTTTTATTGCATTTTTTAAAATTTATTGAGAAAAACACTAAGATGCACTTGCCCCGCAAATATTACTACACGGGGCAAGTCCGTACTATCACGGTGGGGTAAGTCCGTACTGTATGGGTAACTATAAAACTAAACAATATATTTAATGCTATAAAAAGCATTTTGTAGCAAGCTTGATAATAATTCTTTTCTTGACCCGTAGCACTTGAAATAAGGTTCGAAAGCATTTTTAAACTTTGTTTTAATATCACTGTATCCCCTTTCATACTTCAGCATAAAAGTACTTGTTTATTTAAAAATGGATTACTATAAAACTAAACAATATAATTTAATGCAATAAGAAGCATTTTATAGCAGGCTTGTTAATCATTCTTTTCTTGCCCCGTAGCACTTGAAATAAGGTTCGAAAGCATTTTTAACTCTCAGAGACGGACCTGCCCCATGTTCGGGGCTAGGGCGTCCTAGTTGACACTTTGTACAATATCCTATCAAAATGATAATTTGCAAGCTAAATTAGAATTCTACATGATACTAATTCATCAGTAATAACGGTGACAAGAGTCTTTGATACTAAGAGCGTTAAGTTTTTACGTACCAGACTGAAAATACATCAGTTTAAAGTCCAACTTTGCAAAAACTAGTGCGCACTTACCCCACTGCACCTTAGAACATATCCGCTATAGCATATTTCATCCAAAATAAACTACTATGTATGTACAATGATTTAATAAGTGTAGAAAATCAACGTATGTACATGCTACACAATGTTACATGCACTATCTGGAGTAACTCGCGGAAAGACACGGACAAATGGTTTCATTCGGCGATTATTTTCGTTAAATTCTATTTCTTCGCTGCTCGTAAAAACCGACGGCCGACGCATTTTACGGCCGGGAAAGTTCTTGGCGGAAAGAACGTGTTTCTCGTTGCCAGATCGACCGTTTTATTCCCTCGATTCGTCTAGCAACGAACCGCCCACTCTCTCTCTCTCTCTCTCTCTCTCTCTCTCTCTCTCTCTCTCTCTCTTGATCGTCGATACGTCGAACACGAAAACGTGTACTCTATCTCTCTCTCTTGCTCTTTTTCTGTTCCTTCTTCGTTCTCCTTCTCTCCAGCCTGACTTCGATCTACCGCGCTGCTTCTTATTCATGACGGAATTGAAAAGCAGCGGCAATGCAAACTTCGTAACGCCGCGAAACTTACGTTACACCGAGACCTTCCGCGGTGTTACCAACTTTCCTGAAGAATGGCGAACTGTCCGTCCTTATTCTTTTACGGTGAATTAACGCTCATCCTTTGTCGCGCAATCTTCCCTTGCACGATGAATTATTTATGGGAACACGAATTTTGTATTCGTTTCGTGGGTTTCTCACGCGCGTCGAATCGAGAGGATTGCGTGCGCACTACAATCAAGATCGTGTTACGATATTCATGGAGAAATGGTAAATAAAATTTAATGACTCGTTAAAATTTTCGTTAAAAGGATTCTTTTAGATTAAACTTAGAAATTTGCTTGTTCTAAAATTCGCTGGACGCAGGCAGCAGCAACAGCGTTTATCGGTTTTTCGGATGATGTACCTGAAGTGACTAGGCCGGTGACGCAAAAATTTCCGGCGAAATGGGGCGACCTATAATTACCGAGGCAAGAAACTCTCGAGTTGACCGCCGCATTCTTCCGTCTTCCGGAAAATCTATTTCGGATTCGGCTCAGCCACCGTGGAATGTAATTACAAGCTGAATCATAGGACGGTACCCAGTGTAACTTCAACGAATCCCACGGGGGTTGAGTTAGCTTTCGCTGCAGCCGGCGCGCGCGGCGCGGCGTGAGTCATTGCACCGTTGACAGAGTCTACTCTGTGCTCGGGACCGCGGTGCGGTGCAAAATAGCCTTTCAGAGCGCCGCGAGATACGTCTAATCTTCCGTTTTCTTTATTAATAGACCCTGTCCGGGTTTATTAATAGTCTCGTCTTCATTCAATGATCTCGTATGTTATTACAGCGATGTATGAAACGTACTTAGGGGATTATGAAATCCATCAAGCCGCGATTCCGCTCGCACCGCAACCGGCCCGGCAGTTTCAGCTTCGCTGGGTTGCAGATTCCGCTCACTTGTTCGAAATCAATCATACCAGCAAGCTATCAATCAATCTTAAGATATCTTACAGCCTTCTATACGAAACTAGGCGAACGTTCAACTCGGTTTCACAAACAGTTTCCGAGATCAAAATTCATAAAGGTAGGATAAAGTGCTCGAATATGGTATAGTCGCCTATTATGGCACTACCTTATACAATCTTGTAAAGGAGAAGTCGTACTCTAGTGAGAATACCCTCCAACGATAGTTTTCCAAGTTTACTCAACAGTGTGCATTGCGTTCACACCATTCTAGAGAGTTTAGTATCGATTCTCAGCCAATTGTGTCTGCACGAGTTGAATATGGTTAGATTTTCGATTGTATCTTTTTCGAGGAAGGTAAGTGATTTTGAAATGTTTGAACATATCTGTAGTTTCAGTTTATTCATATTAATATGTTTGCCAACTGTTGGTTTGGACTGAAATTCATTTTCTTTTTGTCGGTAGCTAGTATTATCAGTTTACGTGAAGTTCCTTATATGGCACTACCAAGGGTTCCCCAATTTGGGTATAGCTATTGAGACTCTTTGTGTAGGTGCCGAATATGGTGCTAGGTGTCATATTTGGGACTCAAGGTGTACCATATTAAGACCCCCTTTCCCTGGAACCTGCAAATGACACACCACAAAAAACAATATTTTTCCCAAGCTGTATTAATTTTTTAACAAACTTGACCCCAGAATCTTATAGGGAGGAAATGCATCTACAACTGATCTACAAAAATAATCTACAAAAAATGACATCAACAAAAAGTGGTTCATATATTTGGGCACTTTACCCTACCGTATCCTTCAGAAATTCAATTCAGCACTTCAGAAATCTTTTGCTCTCGGAGATTCACGCGAAAGTCAACTCTCGGAGAGTTTTTCATCCGTTTGATTCTGTTCTGGAAAAATCGAGCTATTTTAACGCGAAGGATATTCGGTTGATTAATTTCGGGACAAGATACGTATGAGCTGGACTCGTCGACAGATTCGGTATGCCGGTCGTTTTATCGTTTCCATTAATTCGCGGTTAGCAACGAGCCCCAGCAGCATTCGTCTCAGTCTTTTGACCGTTGCCAACAAGATTAAATATCACCGCAATCGCTGCCGGACCTCCTTCCCGTGTGTTTTGCGCGAACGGAATGAAACTGCACTCTGATTAATCGCGCGTCCACCGAAGTCACAAGAACGAAATTCCGCATAGACAAGGAACAAGTGTTCGTGCTCCGCTACCGAGATATGTACTCTGCTCCTTTTGCGCGGACAACGATCGACTTTGATCTTCAGGTACTGTATGACAGGATGTACGCTTTATTAGTTCTTTTGTAGTCTCTACAAGTTCATCCGGGGACATGACTTCAATTATCAAATTTCAAAGTCACATTTCAATTATTTAAACTATTAGGTTGTTGCAATTGAAATGACCGTTTTCACATTTGAAACTTCCCGCCTTTGTAGTTCAGTTTTTCCACGACAAATGGCATTGAAATTGTACAATTTGAAAAGTACATATTTCGTACACGAATTTGCGAGCATAAGATTATTGATATTGTACAGTGTACATGATTCAAAATCGATTTTCGTTCACCATGGAAAATAAGGAAATTTGTATAATTTACTTGTACGAGTTCAAACTTGGACATACTGCGTCTGAAGCAGCGAAAAACATAAATGCTGCTTTTGGTGAAGGTTGGCAAGTGATCGAACCACAAGGCGATGGTTTGAAAAATTTCATTGTCATAAGCCAGCAGCTACACACATTCTGTCAAAAAAGTACCGGGAATTGGTCAATGAAACACAAAATATATATTATTCATCCAAATTTATTGTATCGCCTTCAAAGTAGGCTCCTTTCGAAATAATTCACTTATGCCAACGAATAATCCAATCATCAAAACATTTTTTAAACGCATTTTTTGGAATCGACTTCAGTACTCGCCGCGAATTCTCTTTTATGTCATCTATCAACTGAAAACGGGTGCTTCGAAGTGGTAATGTGGAAAAGGAAAAAAGTCGGCCGGAGTCATATCAGGAGAATACGGTGATTGCTCGATAAGATTTGTTGAGTTTTTGGCCAGAAATTCGTTCACAATGGTAGCCTTATGAGATGGTGCGATATCGTGGTGCAAAATCCATGAGTTTCCTTTCCACAAATCTGGTCTTTTTCGACGAATTTGCACTCTCAAACGCCGCATAACGCTCAGATAATATTCTTTATTTACTGTCTTACTTTGTGGCAAGAATTCCGAGTGCACAACACCGCGGTAATCGAAAAAAACTGTCAACATCACCTTCACTTTTGATCGACTTTGCCGTGCTTTTTCGGTTTCGGCTCAATTGGAAGGTGCCATTCCGGAGCTTGTCGACTGGTTTGCACGTGAAACTCGTAAACTCATGTTTCAGCACCAGTTACAATGCGTTTTATGAATGTGGGGTAGGAATTGACTCGTTCTAACATGTCTTCAGCGACCTTAACGCGATTTAGTGTTTGCAGGAAATTCGCAAAAATCGCAAAACACACTTGAGATGAATTGACAAAATGGCGCACTGCAAACAAACTAAATGACAAGTGACGCTCAAACTCCGCGTGAGTATAGAGGACAGTTGTGCCAACTTAGCGACAAAAAGAATTTCAACAATCCCTTTAAGGGGGCTTTTTAAATGATCGATTCCCGGTACTTTCTTGACAGAATGTATTAAAGATTTAGATTTAAAAAAGATAGTTGAAAGGGATTCACGTCTAACTGTTCGGAAAATCGCGGAGAGAACCAATGTACACTATTCTGAAGACTTCGGGAAAAGTAAAAAAGCTAAATAAATGGGTCCCACATGATCTCGCTGAAAGAAACAAGATGTGACGTCTAGAGATCAGTTCTTTATTACTTTTCCGACAGAATAATGAAGGCAGATTAAACAGGATAATTACCTGTGACGAAAAATGGATTCTCTACGACAATCGACGACGTTCTGCACAATGGCTAGACGCAGATGAGACTCCAAAACATATGCCGAAACCGAACCTTCATCCGCGTAAATCATTGGAGTCTGTATGGTGGTCAGGAAAGGGTATTGTAGATTATTCATTTTTAGAAAAGGTGAAACCATAAATGCTGATAAATACTGTCAAGAAATTGATATAATGTAAAAAAAATTGCATGTTCAACAGCCGGCATTAGTCAGACGTGGTGTAATATTGCTTCACGATAATGCTCGGCCACATATTGCGAAACAAACAGTTAAAACATTAGCAGAGTTGAAGTGTGAAGTTCTTCCTCACCCTCCTTATACGCCTGACCTGTCACCAACTAATTACCATTCTTTCAAGCACCTAGATGTCCTAGATGCCTTTTTGAATGGAAAAATATTCAAAGAACGTGCTGTAAAAACTGCATTTGATGAATTTATTGCCTCATGTTTATTAAATTTCTACCAGGAAGGCATTGAGGCACTTGTATCACGATGGAAGAAGTGCTGGATTATTAGATGGAAATTATTTCGATTAATGGAATATATATTCAAAACGGCCATTTCATTCGCAACAACCTAATAGAACATATCTATGAAACATATTGAAACGTGATTTTTCATATAGATGTTAATTGCATTTTAGGTCGCGTTTTTATTTTATGAAAGTGGGCAAACAAGATGCACCGAATTAAGAAACTTGTTTCCACCTGCTACTTTGAAGTTGCAAATAAATAACCGCAATTATTCGAAAGCTATCACTTTCTCCAGAAGATTCTTTCTGAAGTTAGCTTGATACGAAGATATAAAGATATCTTATGGAAGTTAGTTACCTTCATTAATAATCGAAGTAAAAACCAATTTGCCGAACGTCCTCGCGAAGCTATACCATATAATCAGTAATGTTTGTTCTTCATTGAAGTGAGATATAGCATGGCGAAATTCGATAATATCATATTTGACTGTAAAATAATTTTTCAGATACCATATTTGTCTTGTCGCATGACAAAAAAGTGAAAGTTCGGTCCAGCGTGAAGCGCGTGTTCAACTTCCAGTAAAAATAATATAATATAAGAATGAGAAAGTGTTTTACTTTCATCTAAAAGCGCGACACTCGATTTGGATATTTGACTGAAATTGTATAGTTGGGTCACGTAAGATTACGCGAAGATAATCATCGATTACCGCGATTTCGAAATTTACTGCGCCGACGTTTCCCCCTACGCAGGTTAGCGAGAAACAAATCAGCTCCGCGTGAAATCCGCGCGCGTTCTTCACCAATTCGCGCGAGATCGGGATGAAAGATGAAAATTCTGAATAATTGCCCTGAGTACGGCGACTATGCCGTCCCGGCCGACGGCCGTAAATCCTGAAACCGTATCCTCGTGGCTTTTCTTCGAACCCGGGACGAGAAGCGTGTGCGAGCGAGGATTTATCTCTTTATAGAGAACGCGAACCTCCAGATAGCAATAGGGGGAGGAGAGAACGACGAACGCGCGAGCGTTATCGTACGACGATTACGAGGCTGTGTGAATTTACGTTCCACGATGCTTCACGCTTCCTGCTGTGGAAGCCACTTCGAATCAGACGGCTGTCTGGTTTCCGGTACCGCGAAGTGTTTCCGTGCGAGCGTGCATCTCACCCTGCTCCCTGAAACGTCCAAACGCGCGAAAAAGAACGAACCATTCCATTTTTATACTTCTATCGCATCTACCCAATGAGGAATGTTCATTAGTAGACTTTGAAGTTTGTGGCTACAGGGTGTCCAATTTTAGTCAACAAATGCGATTATATCCGGAACCACTCGTTATTTCTGTGGTTGTCAACAGAGTTGTGCTAATTCAATTACATTGTAATTCAATTACGCAATTGAATTACATTGTATTTTAGTTATATAGTAATTCAATTACGTCGTAACTGAATTACATAATTCAAACCTTTCTATTAATTCAATTACTAAGTATTTTAATCAGATGTGTAATTGAAATAAAATATAATTGAAATAAAATATAATTGAAATATTAGGTTATCGGGAAAATCATGTCGTATTTTTGGGTAATTTTCAATCAATAATGTATTGGCCAATCCGTCATGACTTTCCCTACGACCCAATACTTCTTCAAAGTTCTGGGCTATAATTTGGAGAGCTGTTTTTTAATTAAATTATAATTAATATAATTAAATATTATTAATATAGTTAAATATAATTTAAAAAAGTGCGACATATTTTTGTGTTCTTCTTTCATATACTTGTTTGCTGTCTGTAGTTTCTATTCCTCGTCCTCGTTCATAATACGTAACGCTATTTCATGTTTATGGTTGAAATTTCAAAAATGTATAACGCAGAAGTTTTAGTTCTGTTCAGATATTATAAATTTATAAATAATAAATTCCTTCTGTTTGAAACCTTCACATGGATTTTACAACCTCTCTTCTTACCTATTACTTTATTATTCTTTAATTCCTAATTTTAATTTAATTACATTGTAATTAGTAATTAATGTAATTGAATTACAAAGTATTCTATAATTGTACTCCAATTGGAATTACGAATTACATTGTATTTTATAATTGTACTCCAATTGCAATTACGAATTACATTGTAATTTAATTGAATGAAGATCTGAGTTATAAATTAGAATATAACTGAATTACAATGTAATTCAATTATTTTGTAATTATAATTCCTGGAGTAATTCAATTCTAATTCTGCACAACTCTGACTAGAAAGCTTAATTAATGCATAAACTCAAATTTTTTGAAATTATGACGTGCGGCGTGTTTCCTGACATGCACCAAGATTTGAGAAAATGCTTCGTACGAAACTTTTTCTGCGTATACAGAGTGGTTCCATTTTAACCAATAAATGCGATTACCTCCGGAACTACACATTATTTGAGAAAATGCTTGGTACGAAACTTTTTCTGCAGCGAGGGGAATCAAAATATTGCAGTCTACTCTAATTATGATTAGACGGCGGATCTTTATGCAAAATAAAAATCGCCTGCATCGATTGCAAGAAATAGAAACCAAATTGAATGTTAATTCTTTCCTTAATGATTTTAAGAGAGGAGAAATCATATATTGGCATCTTCAATTTTGAAAATTTTCCAACAATTTTGAATTTTATCTTCTCAATTTTCCTACTAAGTTGTAAAGAAAGAAATGCAGGATTTTTGTTCCTTTGTCTTAATTGCAATTTTATACCATTTACCTTAATTTAATGAATTATATGTCATTTTAAGCTTGTTTTCACTTTATTTAATTATGCTTCTGATATTTAATTTTATTCTAAGTTTAATTAAATTATATTTTATTTCAGGATGTCAAAACGCGATTTTCGCATTATTTTTTTCTATGAGTTCAAACTACGCCAAATTACCCATTTACTGAAGCTAATTTTTCTAGTTTGCTAGTTACAATAACGAAATTAGGATCGAATACGTTAGCATTAAAAGATTAAATTATATTAGTTACAGATTTTGGTCAAAATCTAGATAATGTACCTATCGGCTGTGGACAAAAAGTGAGAGCAAAATATAAATGTTTTTCAGAAAAATCTAGGATTTGAAATATTGTCTAAAGTTAATAATAGTTTAAATGATTCAAATATCGACGGTACGAAGGAAATAAAAGCACGATACTGGAAGAAGTATAAATATGCCCCCATCACATTTTGCGACATTGAAAGGACATTTTCAGCATATAAATTTATTTTATCTGATAAGAGGCACCAATTGACTGTTGAAAATATTGAAAACATTATCGTCACATATTGTAATGCCAATTACAAGCAGTAATAAATATTATACAACTACTCTACATATATCATATTATACTATAATCGACTGTTTCATTCGTTACTAACACAATTATTCAGGGCGACCATATCACATATTTTTTGTATATATTTTATATCTATTATGCATTAAATTTGCATATATTCTGCATATTTTGACATATAAAATTTGCATAAACTTCCGCAGTCTACTCATTAAATTAAGGTAAATATTTATTGGTATATAATTGCAATTAAAACAAAGGAACAAAAATCCTGCATTTCTTTCTTTACAACTCAATATAAATGCATAAAGATCCACATTTTACTAATTACTATGATTGCAGAGGTTCGTGCGTACCACGCAGACATTTTCGATGATGTTCCCGTGTCGCCTTTATTCGCAGCTTACGCACGTGCTTTTCTGGCTTACATAATGGATTAAACACAGCTCAACGTCACGGAAACCATGTTCCACCGGCGGCATATCCTTACAACACGTACCCCGACAAACTTAAGTCCCGTCTACTCCCAAAACAAACCCATTACTCAACTTAATATTCCACGTTCACCGGGCATGAAGGGAATAATGTATCAAACGATCCCGTAACCGTTCGACGGCGCGGTCTATGTACACCTCGCTCTCCTAGAACGAATATAAGAACGTGACAGAAAAATCTATCCGATCGAAGAAAGAATATGCGCCTGTCGGAGAACATATTCCACGTGGGTGGAGCGCGCCCGTACGTATCACCTATGATCGTCCTGGGCTTTTCTCGATCCATAAGAAACGGCTCCGAGTTCGGGCCGAGCCCAGGCACCGAAATTTATCGAACAGAATTTCCCCGGCGGGCTACGGCGTATAAAACACGCGTCGTACACGGATACACACTGACAGGAACATTATAGATGCGTGAGAGAGCCGGAGTCTCTCTCGTGGGTGAGCTCCCACGCATTCGCTAGACCCATTTGAATATTTATCCATCCGGGAGGGGTATCGTCGATCGACGTTCAGGAAACTTCAGAAGTGGAGCGTCCATGGTGTCGGCCGATCGAATCGAGACTCTGATCGATTTTTGATAAGCTCCGACAGCGACTTCGGACGATTACAACGACCGCGTTGTTATCAGTAGACAGCGGATTTTATGCATTTGTGGGAAAAATGAGTAGGTGTGTTGTAAAACAGTCAAAGCATTGGAAGAATTTAAAAATACTGTTATATTATTTTCAACCTGTTAAACATATTGAGAAAGAAAATCAATTTGTATGTCGTTCCAGTTTGTTGCAATTCCAATGGAACATTTTTATTTTGCATAAAGATCCGCCGTCTAGTTTATTTACAGCAAAATTGAGCAAATGAAATTCGTAACTGTTGGAATATTTTCAAAATTCAATATGTCAATATATGATTTCGCCTCTATTAAAATCATTAAAGGTAAAAATACATTCGATTTAGCTTCTGTTTCTTACAATCGATGCAGACTCTCGATCTAATAGTTTATAAACTATAGCTGTTGCCAAGAAATTCAAGGCAAGACGTGTTAACAAACAGATAAATTACTAGACTGCGGATCTTTACTCATTTATGAAGAAATTGGCTAGGTGAAATATAAAACAGTGAAAAATGAGAAAAATCTAAAAACAGTGTTACGTTGTTTTCAGGTGTAGAAAACTATTAGGGAACGAAATAAATTTTTACTTAACTCCTGCTGCTCACAATCATGAACATTTTTATTTTGCATAAAGATCCGCAGTCTATAAATTACTTTTACAAAAGCGTTGCAATTGTGCATCAATTGCAAGACATATACAGGGTGAATTCGATAAGCAGGATCTCCGTTACTTTTCGTTGTACAAAAAAACTTCGTAGGACAAAGTTACACTGTTTGAAGGGCCACATATAACGGTGTAAGGGAAAAAAAATTTCAAGGTCATTTTTATGAGATTTCAAGGTTATCGATGTTTTTTTAAATAGAATGATATATTTTCGTTAACGTAATGTTGTAGCTGACAAAATGAATTCATGCATGTAACACAATATGACCTTCAAATGACCTTCAACCCAGAAAAATGGTATAAATAAAATTCAATGTGTAAGATTCATTTGATGTATTTCCGTTACGCCAAATGTTCAAAAATATTCCCTTGAGCTGCTATACATTCATTCAGCCGTGAAGTTACAGAACGTACTGCTGCGTAATTCATTTCTGAGGAAATCGACGCACAAGCCTGGACGATTCTTTCTTTCATGTCGTCTATAGACGTTGGTGGTTCACTATAAACATCGTCTTTCAGTTTTCCCCATAGATAAAAATCAAGGGGTGTAAGGTCTGGTGAGCGAGCTGGCCATAATACGGGTCCGTTACGTCCAATCCAACGATTTGGAAACTTGTTATTTAAGAATTGTGTTACGACACGGGAAGAATGGGCCGGACATCCGTCATGTTGATACCACATATTTTCACGAATGTTCAAGGGTGTATTTTCCAGGAGAATTGGTAACGATTCTCGTAAAAATGCAATGTATTTTTCTGCATTTAATGTTCCGGTAATAAAGTGAGGCCCAATTATTTGGTTATCTAAAATTCCGCACCAAACGTTGACGGACCATGTCTTTGTTTGTCGACTGTCCGTAACCACCGCGGATTTTCAGATGACCAATAATGCAGGTTTTTTAAATTTATTTGCCCGTGATTTGTAAATGAAGCTTCATCGGTAAATAATACTTGATTAAAAAATGCTCCATCGTTTATCAATTGTCTCAATCCGTACTGGCAAAAGTTTACACGATTTACAAAGTCTCTACCATGAAGTTCTTGATGAATTGATACGTGAAAGGGGTGAAATTTGTGTTCCTGGAGTATTTGCACTACACATTTTTGACTAATGCCACTTCCTCGTGCGATTTGCCTCGTACTAGCATGAGGTATTTGTATTCACTGCTGCCAGAACATTAATTGTGTTTGCTTCATTCCTTACAGTCCACACCTTTGTACGTTATTTATTTTCGACACTACCAGTTTCACGGAATTTATTTAACAAATTGGAGTAAACGGAAACTGATGGACAATTACGATTAGGAAATCGGTCCTTGTACAACTGCACGGCTTCTCTTAAACACTGTCGACTTTCTCAATAAATGAAAATCATATCAATCTTATCTTCCTTCGAGTAACGCATTGTGGAACGTTCATCGATAAACTGATAGAGAAATCTTAGAAACTATGGAAATCTGATAGCAAGAAGGTGTTCTGAGTAATTAGTAGTGGATAAACAGGATTCTGTACGAACGTATAGGTGAAGGTATATCATAATTATCCTCCTGTCAACGCCGAATCTGTTATTATGTTGTGTATTGCGATACATTTGAATCTATAGCAGCTCAGGGGAATATTTTTGAACATTTGGCGTAACAGAAATACATCAAATGAATCTTACACGTTGAATTTTATGTATACCATTTTTCTGGGTTGAAGGTCAGTTGAAGGTCATATTATGTTACATGGATGAATTCGTTATTTTGTCAGCTACAACATTACGGTAACGAAAATATATCATTCCATTTAAAAAAAACATCGATAACCTTGAAATCTCATAAAAATGACCTTGAAATTTTTTTTCCCCTACATTGTTATATGTAGCCCTTCAAACAGTGTAACTTTGTCCTACGAAGTTTTTTTTGTACAACGAAAAGTAACGGAGATATTTAGGTGTCCTGCTTTATCGAATTCACCCTGTATAAGCTAAATATAAATGTATAATACTCTTAAAGGCTTTCAATTTGTTCACTGTTTTGAGTCGCAGCCCACCAATTTTTGTGATAAACGTCTCGTGTTTTGTCTGAAGAGAACGGTGTTCGTTTCTTGCCGTCGATTACAAGTGAGAACATCGTCCGAACTTCTTGTTTATTCTACGAAATGGTGTTTTCTCAGGGAACCAGTCGACGCGGCGCGCAAAGTGTTTTTCAGTAAAAGGATCTCTCGGATCGTAGGCCGAGCATTAAGTTGATCCGTCCGTGATCCACGAACAGGAAGAATCACGGCCGGCCGCGGAAATTGACGGAGACGTATAGTCACGAGGAGACTTCGAGAGGAAACACGAGGCACGAAAGGTGGTTGCATATGCAGCGTGCAGCGTGCAGCGTGCAGCTGCCACGAAGCTTCGAGACTCGCGGCGGGATCATTACGCGTCATTACAGAGTTACACGCTCGAATGGCCGACGTTACAAATTACAGAGAGACGGACAACCTGCCCGAGCTCGGAAGATACCAGACCCGAATCGCGTACAATACCCGCCAGCTGCAACCTGCACATTGTCATCGATAACTATTCGCGTACCTGCGTTGACAGATCTCTGGGGACGTTAACACGGCGGAACTTTTTCATCCTTCCGTTCCGAATCTCACAATAGGAAATAGAAATCGCGAGTCCAGCGCGCGCACTTTGTGCAATAAACCTGCGCAAACTTTCACGGATTACGATCCAGTGAGAACGAGGTTTCTTACGATTCATTTTTGCTAAATACAGTTCACTGACTTAAAACGGTCTAATCGGTAAAATGATCGTACGCGGAAGAAGCCTTGATTATTACCCACTATCGCCTAATAGTATCTTCGCTGATCGGTGTGCAAATTAATTGTACACTTTGAATACGGAACTGGTTGCCATTAGTGTAAATACCAGGAGAGTGAAGTCATTTATTCGGAGGAGTAAAAAGTGAGAATTTTTAATTTATCGTTGCTGTTTATGTTTTCCTTCCCTTGTATCTTGCAGATCTTAATTGTAAGTACATTCAATATGCTACTGTGATAATTCATGTTTAAATGGAGGCGAATAATTAAATGTGTCAATCAATTGGAACTCGATCAACAAATTCTCGAAGAAAGACATGGATTGGTTCCTATGCCGAAAGACTTGAGGACTTGAATTTAAGAAAACGGGCACATTTGAGCGCGAAAACGGATTTGGTAATCAAAGAAACGATCGAGAGACTGTCCTAGTAATTTACTCCGTGGCCGTTCGATGCTGGTTATAAATGAGACACTGTCGATTCGAATCTTGGTCTGTCGTAGCGGTAGGTGAAACACCGGCGACAAGTAGAATACACTTAATTGATCCTATCGGCGAATGCTAATTTCATTTAAATTCAGCTTCCCGTTCCTTTCGAGCTCGCTTAAGTGTGAACTTATGTAAATGTATATTTCGCAAAGGCTCGCCTTTGTTCTTTCGACTTGTCACGCCTCGAAAATCGAACGTTGTACGACGTATTTTTCTGTCCGGAACGAGATGTTCGTTTGTATGCCATGAGAAAAATTGAGTACATGGAAAGACATTTACACAAATAGTTTTATTCGACGAAAATTACGGTGAAATGCTTACTCATTAAAATGCTGAATGTCGAATTTCCGACTTTATATTGCTGCTAGTATTTGAAAAAACACAGTTTATGTAAACGGAAGTGTTAAAAGTTACGTTTCACGATACGAATCGGGAGAAACCGTAATCCAACGATCTGCAGAAGACTGCAGTTAATTAACGCGTTTCTTTACGAGCAAACATTCTATCTTGCACTTTGGACACCGCGAAAGTAACCCACATCGACGTTCCGCCGATCATTGCCGAGTAAAGCGACACCGCAATACAAACTACCCAATGCTTTCTGCATAAACCGACTGTCAAATTGACTTCGTTTAACCGTTCAAGTTCAATTCTTTTAAAGTTTCGTCCACAGTGAACAGAAGAATCGTGTCAATCGTATGTAAATGGTGCTACATCCGATACGTTAATTGACTGGACAATTCGTTTTTAAAAAATGGTAGACATTATTCAAACCATATTGAAATCAATCGACGTACTTATCGACTTTCGATGAAATAAAAGCCCGGTCGTCTTTCGGGTAGATTTTCTCTCGCATGTGTTTTCGCGTCGTTGGAGATTCCAACGATCTCGTTAATAAGGATGATGTTACGAACGAAATACGGCGCGGCGCGACGATATTTTTGATTGCGATTTAATTGGCTGTCGAATCGGAGCGACGCGACGCGACCCCGCCTCGCGTATTCCGCTTTCAAAAGCAGTTTGCACGATCGCGTATTAATATGGAACACCGCCTGTCCCTCTGACGGACAACTTTTTCCTCGGCGATCGCGCGACGAATTTATGCTCGTTAAACGTTCGCATTAACCTCCTTGCATCGGGAAGGCCATCCGACGTCGCAGAAGTCAATAATATAAACGTTTTATTCGACGATGACCCACCACGATCAGGTTTCCACGGTTCGTATTTATCTCGCATCGCAAATATTAACCCTTTGCACCCGGAGCTGTTTTATCTCGAAAATTGAACATTTCTTCCGATATAAAACATTTCAATTTTCTATGATTTTTAAAATTTGGTGGATATGAAATTGTTATAATACCTTATACAGTGGCCGAAATCATGATAGATTCACTAACCGCGTCGGCTGGTTTACTGCTTCTACTTTTATTTTCGTTTTCGGAAGTGTACTGTGGCATTTGTTTTTATTTCGCAAGAATGTGTTCCACACATTGTGTAAGCAGTCAGTCGAATATACTGTCCAACACCAAATTTCTTCCACATCTACTGTTGGGTGGTTCTTATAGAGTTTTTCGCGCTGATTCCGAATCTGTTCTTAATTTTTTCCCCAGGCGCACAGTTTTTGAGAAACATGACTTTGAAAAATAAACATATTTTTCAACTTTAAACAAATATTGTGGTGTTATTATAAAAGATATTGAATTGTTCTTTATAGCAAAAGATACTGTAGACTTTTCCGAATACAGCAATATCCAATATTAATACGTTATGTTTAAACAATCACTAAAGGCGGGGAGACACCATTTTTGCATCAATTTTTCAGGATATTTTTCAATTTATCTCAAAAAATAAGGGTCCAGCAGAAAATCGAACTATACCACGCGACAGAGCAGAGTTTTATCTTGAGAAACCACAATTTCAAGTTTGCATAGTCGACGTTTTTTTCGAACCAGAAAGCAAAATATCTTCGCCCGTGGAGCGCCTGTTTTAGCGGTAAGCGCCACTGGCGGCAACTCATGTCGGGCGAAGATATTTTGCTTTCGGGTTCGAAAAAAACGTCAACAACAAACTTGAAATGGTGGATTCTCAAGACAAAAGTCTGCTCTATCGCGTGGTATAGTTCGATTTTCCATTGGACCCTTATTTTTTTAAGATAAATTGAAAAATATCCTCAAAAATTGGTGCAAAAGTGGTGTCTCTCCTCATTCTTTAAACATTGTTAAACATGTTTAAACAATCATAATGTATTAATATTGGATCTCACCGTATTCGGGAAAGTCTACAGAATCGTTTGCTATAAAGAACAATTCAATATCTTTTATAATAACATTACAATATTTGTTTATTGTTGAAAAATATGTTTTTTTTTCAAAGCCACGTTCCTCAAAAACTGTGCGTTTAAAACAGATTAACAAATTAAATTAAAAACAAATTAAAAACAGATTCGGAATCAGCGCAAAAAACTCTATAAGATGGACCCAACAGTAATTAGGAACATAAAAAAAGTTGAAATTTGTTGTACAGTGATATCAACAGTATTAGTGTAAAGATGTACCTATTTCAAAAATACTTTAGAAATTATCGAGTACAAGATACGAAATAATCTTAGGTCCACGGAGAAATATTTAAAGATTTCTATTGATAGTGCAATTTTTGGACGTTTTTGTATGGCAAGTACACAGATTTATAAAGTTTAAAAATTATAAAAAATATTTTATGTTCGTTTAATGTTATTAAAGCACAATGAGACGGGGAAATCGTTAAATGATAACGAAGAAGACCAAATTATTGCTTTCCACAATATGTGGAATATATCTCTGTAACAGAAAAATTGCAAGAAGATTGAAAAGGTCATTAAATGTCATAAACAATTTTTTAAAATTGAAAGAAAAATACGGCAGTGAAAAATCTACAGGTCAACCAAAAAAAGTAACACATAGGGACAAAGGTACAATTTTTCAGGAAGCACGGCAAAATATGCTTAATGCCTCTAAAATAAAAATGAAATTAGCCTTGCCAGCTGGTGTTCGACGTGTACAGTAAGTTGTGAGATCGAGTGGGACACTTAAATGTTCTAAAAAAGCGAAAAAACCTCCGCTAACTAAATTCCACAAGGAGGAGAGTGGAAGGCGGTGATTTTTTCGGCCCAAATGGTTATTAATATTATTGGCACGATCTGCATGATGAAAAAGTGTAAAAATGACAAGAGTACATGGAGGAGGATATGTAATGGTTTGGGCTGCATTCGGCTGGAACGGTAAGACTGATAATGTGGTTCCTTCCAAAAACCAATGCTGAAAAATACCAGGAACTATTGGAATACGTACTGGATGAATATATGGCGACAAGATTGGTGGACCTAATTTAATATTTCAACACGATAATGCAGCAATACATCGTGCAAAAACAATTAAAAACTACTTTGAGAGGGTAAAAGTTGAAGTTTTACCCTGGCCATCAAGGAGTCCGGACTTAAATCCGATTGAAAATCTTTGGGGAATATTAGCACGAAAGGTACACGACAATGGAAAACAGTATAGCACTGTTTCAGAATTGAAAAATGGGATTAGAGAGGTGTGGTCTGAAATTAAATTAGAAACATTACAAAAATTAATTTAATCAATTCCACGCAGAATATTTGAAGTTATAAAACACAAAGGTGGTTCAACTAAGTACTGAATTATTTTTATCTTTTCCTTTTTTTAATTTTTTATGTGAAAATACATAATGAACCTATGTTTATTTCGCAATTGAAATTCAAGGGTTGTAATAGAAAATTTGTAATTGACATGAATTAACATTGTATTATTCAATTGAGCGGTTTATTTTGTTAATCATATTAGAATGACTAAATAATTATAAGTAAAATCAAAAATGTTGCATTAAACACAACATTATGTCAACAAATTGAAGTGAACCTATCATTATTTGGTAATTGATTAGATACCAACATATCTAATAATATAAGGTTAACTCTAAGGGTTAATTGAAGCAATTAAGTCGCACTCCGTGAAAGAAAAATTTGATACGGACAATAAAATGTTATTTCATCTTGTTCTTCTATTCTATTCACTCTCTTATATTCACTTTCGACAAGTAAATCAATTATTTGTTCGCCGATGCACTTTCTACGAGGGTGGCGGAGATGTTTCCTTAGTTTCCCATGTTTTTTGTTCGTCGGCAAATATTATTTGCGCGATAGACCAAAGAAACCGAGATACATGGGCTCGTGAAAGCGTGTCTCGGTTTCGTTCGTGGAAAGATGTCGTTCGCTTTCACGATTTCTGTCTTCGTTTGATATCGCGTCGCGTCGGCGCGACTTTACCCGTAACTCGATATTTGATTGGGTACGGACGTGCTCGAATTTTCAGGGAGTACGGTTTCGGTAAAACCGGTCGGTGTGTCTTTGCTTTCTACGGTACACGAATATTTCGGTGGATCCCCTTAATACACGTGTTCCTCACTTGAGAAACAGCCCCGGCGAAATTATAATGTCCGCGCCTTTCGGCACGCTTCCTTCCTTCTTGTTTGGTCCACAAAGTACGGTAGAACCTCGCTCTCCGTAACCTCGTTTCGATGTCTAATTTCACTTTTAAATCAACCTGATACAAACGTTAAAATAATAAAAAGAGAACTACAAAAGAACTACATCAAGAATTCTAGCATAATAGAATCAGGAAATACAATGGTATTATTTGATAGAATTCCATGGGAATACAAATGGAAAAATAATAAAAGGAGAACTACAAAAAAATTCAATTTCCAGCATAATAGAGTCAGGAGATTAGTATGTATTATTTTATAGAATTCCATGGGAAGCAACATTCACTTGCCGCTTCTTCGGCAATATTTTATCCGTGTCGTGTGTCGTGGCGCGCGGCGCGGCGTGAGAAACCGCGCTCGCTCGCGACCTTTCACAGAAAATACTACCCTCTCCGTTTCGGAAAAACGAGACACGAGAAAACCGTGGTTCTATCTGATGGAGACAAATTCCTGCGGCCGGGTCGGGAGTTATAAATTAATGTCGCGCGACTGGTCTAAGTGGAACAGTTTCGACAAAACCATTTATCTTAATTAGACGACAGACGTTTTTCCTGATTCTAACGGTGTCCGTGGATATTTGCATTTCGTATCGATAAGCGGCTTGCTTATTGTGCAATATGTTTGAAATGCTTTCCGTAACTCTTGTACCGTGTACATACACAAGTAAAAAGAGGATGTTTGGTGACGTCATTGCTCCCAGGGGCAATTTCCAGTGCTCCCGGATCGACGGATGCTCGTCGTTCGTGCCTGAATTATAGCATCGTGTGCTCCATCGAACATAATCCATCCAGCACCGCGTGTCAGTCCGCTTCACGATCGAGAAGAAGCATCGGAGCGAACTGTTCACCGTTTCGCCGCAACGTAAACGTCTCCGGCTTATTATTAATCGCGAAGCCGTATTAAGTTCGATTTAACGGCAGCCATTAACAACACCCGGCGAATCGAGACGTCGACCACAAAATCGGTCATCGCGCACTAAACCGTCTTTACAGCCTGACAGCGGCGACCACACCGCGGTTACTATGAACTTCTGCGAAGGAACCGCGGCGGCTGGGTGACGGATTTAACGCCCGTACACGAGACGCGTCGCGTTTTCGTGCCAGAAAATCCTGCCTCCTGTCCCTGGAACGATCTTGTTCGCTTACTGGTAACTACATACACAGATTTAATAATAATAAGACAGCTGGCTAGTCAAAATTCGGAGAGAGCTGTAGAAATGGTCCAAACGCTGTCTTAAACTGTTAAGGGGTCAAACTCGTTTTTCCAGGATTGCAAGTTCTTATTTCTCGATAATAATTTTTCGGTAATCAAAAACGCTGGATAAAAAATTGATCTAGGTCGCGATCGCCTTGGAAAGTCCTATTTTCTTTCGTTTACGAAGAGCAATTTGTATTATTCGGAAGCATACAGCTGTGCATGTAGCTATTTTCATAAAGCTGCGACAGCTACATGCTACCGAATAATGCAAAATGCGCCTCGTAAACGTAAAAATAGGACTTTTGAGAGCGATCGCGGCCTAGATTGATCTTTTGACTACTGCAAACCCCCATCTTTGCATATCGAGAAATGAGAAGGCGCATCCGACCCCCTTGCAATCCTAGAAACGCGAGTCTACCCCCTTAAGTTGATGTAACAATAAAGATGGGGGTTTCCAGTAGTCAAAAACGCTAGATAAAAGATCAATCAAGGCTGCAATCGCCCCCAAATTTCCTATTTTCATGTTTTACGAGGCGTAATTTTCATTATTCGGACGCATACAGCTGCGCATGTAGCTGTTTTCATAGAGCTGCGACAGCTAATATTGCCGAATAATGCAAAATGCGCCTCGTAAACGTAAAAATAGGACTTTTGAGAGCGATCGCGGCCTAGATTGATCTTTTATCTAGCGCTTTTGACTACTGAAAAACTCCAGCTTTGCATTATCGAAAACTGAGAAGGCGCATCCCACACCCTTGCAATCCTGGAAACGAGAACTCTTAGAATAATTTATTTCCTCTAGTCGGGTGGTCAAAGTCTCTGGAGCTTGGTGTGAAATTTTGGAGACAGTTTCGTGGGTCTCGCACTACGTTGCGTCTCAACGTAAAATGTTCTGCTTATGAACAATTTGTTGGACAGAAAATTAGGATTTATCGTTGACGATCGTCGAAAGAATCGTAGAGAATGACAGACATTGCAGAAATTGCAGAACGAGGATATTTTTACTTTTGCAGGGAAAACTACTTGTGGAGAATGTACGTTCCCTGTGTGTTCTTTTTATGGACAGCATTCCCTGGGGATTAGTGCAGCTCCTGCAGGAGGCAGTTAGGGGGAACTGCATGTGCTGTAACCACTGGCGCAGTCGCTGTCACTTGTTTCAAACGACACTCGCGAACGATACGGATTGTCGCAACGCACGCGTCTCTCTGCATATGTGATTCGGCGGTTGGAACGAGACCGGGAACAATTTTATTATGCGCTAGAGGATATTAAAGTATGCAGGGGGAGAGATGGAAGAAGTTGCCTCAGATTCCGGGTAGCGTGCGCATTCAAAGAAATTTTAATATCAGGAGAGCTTAGTTGGGACAGGAACGCAACGAGTCGTCGCGCTTCGCCTTCTGCACGCGGCGAAACCAGAGAAAATATACTGCGCCCACTTTCATTATCTTAACGAAAATAGAGGGGAAGCGTGCCGACGAAGATTGCACGAATACAGAATATCCCACACGCAATCACATGGAGACGGGACATATAAACTGAATCACTTCAAAATTCACGACAATCACATTTCGACAATCATGTCGAAAATCACGACAAAATTCAAATCACTTGCAACATAATTCGAAGCTCCGAACTCTTGAAACTCTTGGACGTCTTGAAAGTCTTCATTGTCTTGGAAATCTTGGAAGCCTTAAAACTTTGGAAGGTTTGTAAGGATTGAAACTCTTGAAATGTTTCATCTATCGCGAAACAATGATTACGTCATGTCAGCATAGGGATGAGGAACAGTATGATCGTACCAATATTATAAAAATTATAACATTTATTAAGATCACACTGTCCAACACCACATTTGTTCCACAATTACTGGTGGGTGGTTCTTATAGAGTTTCTTGCGCTGATTCCGTACGTGCCCTTAATTTTTCTTCCAGACGCACAGTTTTCGAGAAACACGACTTTGAAAAAAATACATATTTTTCAACTTTAAACAAATATTGTGATAATATTATAAAAGATATTGAATTCTTCTTTACAGCAAACGATTCTGTAGACTTTCCTGAATACAGTGATATCTAATATTAAGACATTATAGAAATTAGTTTATGTTATCGGCGCACAGGTTCGATCCAAAATCAAGACAAAGAAATTTTGCAATTTAAAAGATTTTTCTCAACGTTTCGATCCAAGTATGGATCATTTTCAAGAGAATTTTGCGTCTGAAAAATACTGAATATTGTACTGAGTGTTTCACAAGATCAATAATAACCACAACATAATTTTTCACCGTACTTGCTATGTAGAGAGAACTTTAACATTAAACCAATGCAAAATCAAAGGAACGAGGTATGTATATTGACAATCAGCTAATCAGACACGGTGATCGAAAAGTTCTTAAATCGATGCTTGCCGGTAAATACATATTGAAAAACTGCCTTTCCTAACCCAGACACATTTGCTTATATACCATTTGTTTTTATGGTAAAAATTTATTTGGTGGATGAGAACAATTCTTAGAACTTGTTATATGAAAGAAAGTTTTTGTGAAAATTATGTTGTGGTTATTATTGATCTTGTGAAACACTCAGTACAATATTCAGTATTTTTCAGACGCAAAATTCTCTTGAAAATGATCCATACTTGGATCGAAACGTTGAGAAAAATCTTTTAAATTGCAAAATTTCTTTGTCTTGATTTTGGATCGAACCTGTGCGCCGATAACATAAACTAATTTCTATTAATTCGTTACGATCGACAAACCGGAATATTTATTAATTTATGATTGTTTAAACATGTTTCATTTGAACATGTTCGCCGCGCCGCGGCGCCATATCCCCGTATCCCGTGGAACGCCCGTTCTAGTGGTAAGCGCCACTGGCGGCAACTCATGTCGGGCGACGATATTTTGCTTTCTGGTTCGTAAAAAACGTCGACGTTGCAAACTTGAAAGGGTGGTTTCTCATGATAAAAGTCTGCTCTATCGCGTGGTGTAGTTCGATTTTCCGCTGGACCCTTATTTTTTAAGATGAACTGGAAAATATCCTCAGAAATTGGTGCAAAAGTGGTCTCTCCTTCTTTAATGATTGTTTAAACTTTTTTAAACAGTCATAATGTATTAATATTGGATCTCACTGTATTCGGGAAAGTCTACAGAATCGTTTGCCATAAAGAACAATTCAATATCTGTTATTATAATAACATCACAATATTTGTTTAAAGTTGAAAAATATGTTTTCTATTCAATGTCATGTTTCTCAAAAACTGTCTAGGAGAAAAATTAAAAGCAGATTTGGAATCAGCACGAAAAACTCTATAAGAACCACCCAACATTAATTAGGAAACATAAAAAAAGTTGAAATTTGTTGAACAGTGTTATCAAGACTTTTAAAATTTTCAAGACTCGAAGACTTTCAAGAATTTCTGATTTCGAATATTCTGCGGTGATTCATTTGTTCGAAAACTGGCAAGACAGAATATTGTATGCCCATCACTACAGACAGCTTTTCCAGAACGATAATACAAACTAAAATTGTGATTCACAACGAAAGCATACAACGCAATGGCGATCGAACAATTCATCTCTGAATATCACGTCCACGCAACGAATTCTGAAACTTTTCCACTCTCGTCATTCAATGACCGTTCTCGAAAATTCAATTCACCAAATGAGTCTATTGTAATCGCAACCCATCCACCGTATTTATATTCATACATTATTGAATATAAATCGAGGGATGCGGCAATACGCTGGACACCCCTGTTTCCTTTATGCACCCATTTTCCACGTTTATAATAAGTTTGATTGCATGGAATCTTCGTTCATTGGGGGAAATATGGTTATTAACTCTGTTTGGAGCGAACGATGCTTTCCATATTCAATTTATATTCCATGAAAGAGCCATTTGCGCTTTACGTTTGGAATCTGTAGCGCGATAAGGGCAAATTTAATTATCTTTCCCATTTTATTTCTACTACAATCTACTAAGCAGGTATGCAATTGTACATATATAAGAAAGTTTAATGCTCTTGTTAGTTTAAAGCAAAATCTTCATAATTTCCATCGTCTATTCTGACACCACTTATGTAGAAACTGAAAAACGGCCAACGAAAACGCATCGGCGGAAATATAAACAGCCGGGAGTAACGAGTCACTGTCTGCTCCAGTTTCAATCATTCCTATTCGCAGAACTACTCTGTATATAGCTCTTCGATACTGATAATTTACGGCCGGCTATATTTCAATCAGTCCGTCGCATTTCCTCATATATTCCAGCCGTATTAATGGCTGCCGGCAGCCGTGTCGTATAAACTTTGCGGTCCGGCCGTGTTGTTCGATATAATCGTCGGTTTAAACTCTGCGAGTCCGCATATCACGATAATTTGTTCCGACCTGTTCTAAGCACGCGAGCCGATGACACAGCCTTTCGAACAGGTCTTAACGAAGTTCGAACTATCGATCAGAGAAAATATTTTGAAGACGTTGAAAGAACGCGCTGGTATTATAGTTCTTAACTTACATATGTCTCTTAACCATCATTTCTTGTGAAATCATTTTTATTATTTCAATAATCGTAAAATAAAAAATCTGGTACCGGTCATTTCATGATTGGTTTAATGTTAATATTAAATGTTTTATAGACAAGTTCGAAAGCGGTAGGTAAAACGATGAATTTGGAATCGAAGTAGAAAAGATTGTGATCTCGCACAGGTGGTTCTTATCTGTCGAGGCCACGATCGCCGGCGGATTTTCAGTGATTTTCAAAACGGGTTTGCGCAAGCCTCGTTAAACCGGGGCCCGATTTTTGCCCGGTGGTCCACGGTTGCGCGAGCATTGTCTAATCTCCTCGCATTAGTCCGTTATTCATTGCTCGTGTTACAATAACCGAGGCAGCTTGTTCGCGGCGAGATATGATAAGATCTGTAGAAAGTGTGGCTGCCGCTAGGCTACCACCCGGACCACATTGTTGCGGGCCGGAGGCCTTGGCGTTGACACAGGCCTAGCTGGAAACGGAACATGGTTTCTACGAAAAGAACAATAGGCCTGTCTCCAACGACGTTCCAGCGTGCCAGAGGGAACGCGCTGCTTGAAAATTCGCTGCTGATTCGAACTGGCACAGTAGAACCGAGAGACGCTGGCGCCGCAACGCTATGCGAGGGCTAACTAAGGGATTTTCGAAGGCTGAATGGGGAACTGATTAACACATTCACAGGCCGCCGACGTAAGACTACCGCTGCACGGGAGCCAAGCTGCTCGGCGAAAGTTATGGCGCCCGGCAAGATAGCCGGAAGATGCAACCGTGCAGCATGATAATTACTAGACTGCGAATCTTCATGCAAAATAAAAATTTGTCTGCGTCGATTTCTTCCCTTTATGATTTTAATAAAGGAGAAACCATATATTGATATCTTCAATTTTTTAAATTTTCCAACAATTTTATATCTCATCTACTCAATTTTGCTATAAATGCATAAAGATCCGCAGTCTAGTTATAATTACACTGCGGATCTACTTGAGTTTCTGAGAAATGCTACTTCAGAAGATTCCAGCGAAGCAAAAATTGAAAGATCGACTGCGGATTTCTATGGAAAACAGAAATTGTCGGTATCGATAACAATGAACAGGATGCACGGCTTGTTAAACAGATGTTTAGCTTCGAATACAAATACTTTGATAACCTGATGGAGTTTTTAGACCTAGTTTCGTTCTTTCGCTTCGTCTTGTTTTATTTCCCCTCGCTGCGCGCTGCCAATCACGACAGTTTAATTTGACAAGCGTGCCGGCGCTGATCGCGTGTTTATGGGGAATTAACTGTCCTGGGGCGCAATTAAGGTCGCGAGACAATCGCGATCGCCGCGAATTAGACAATAACGAGGGATTCTGTCGCGCGTGACTGATTGTTCCTGGCTTCGCAATCGACGTTATGTATCGCGCAACGACGAATCGCTCAATCCCGAACGATCGAATCGAACGGGACAGTGGTTAGCGAGTGGAAATCTGAATGGCAGAGGAAACTGGGAAAGAAATGAACGTACGACTTTCTATAGTTTGGTACCCGTTGATTATTCTATTATGTACCACGTTTTTATTACACTCGCATTCTTGTCTGTCGGTTTGTTTGGCTGTTCGGTACAAATTTTGCTATTGATTTTAAACTAACGCACCGATGAGCTAGAGACTTGAAACTTTAAACATAGCTCGGAACTGGATGATAATGCAATATTTTATCGGTTCCTCGATCGAATGTTCTAGATCTATTTAGTTCGTTTGAAGTTTCGTGCGTTGAGGTAAACGGTCTGAACGCCCGCTGTTCGTTCTCGCAACCGCTCGCGTTTGTTTTTGATGGGTCCCATGGAAATCACCGACACAAATTTCCCCGACACGGTTTTCACCGACAACCTTTCACCGACAACGAATTTGATCGACAACGACTTGAGACGACCACAGTACTATTACCATACAGTATTATCATATTGTTGTCGTCTCAAGTCGTTGTGGATCAAATTCGTTGTTGGTCAAAGTCGTTATCGGTTAAAGGCGTTGTCGGTCAAATCTGGAGTCGGTGAAAACCGTGTCGGGGAAAATGTCGGTGATTTCCATGGGAGCCGTTTTCGATATGCCAAATTGAAATCTCATCAAAATGTTTAAAATTGATTGAAAAATTTAACACACACACAAGACTAAAAAGCAGAAAATAATTATTTAAATCAAAAAAACATTTTTTTTTAAATACCACGTTTTTAAAACGGACTAAAAAGTATAAAATAATTTGTCCGAGCCCCATACACAGATTCCTAACCCCGTACAGATGGCCCTGAAAATTTGTGATTGTGAATTTTTCATAGCTATGAAAATACTTGTAAGATTTAAAACGAAAAACGTGGGGCGCAAGATAATAGTAAGAAGTGTAGAGATTAGCTGCCGTTGAGAAAACTCACACAACAGTTCATATCATTTACAGTGCAATAAAATTGTTAGTGACTGAGGTGAACTTATTTAAATCTTACAAGTATTTTCATAGCTATTCAAAATTCACAATCACAAATTTTCAGGTCTATCTGTATGGGGTGACGAATCTGTACGCGCGCGGAGCTAGGAAAAATGATTTCATACTTTTCAGTCCGTTTTAAAAACGTGGTACAATATTAAAAATTTTTTTTATTTAAATAATTTTTATACAAAGTTGCCATAACGCACATTGTACATAAAATGTCACTAATATCGCTACGCAGTCTGATTCTTGTAATACGTGAATGCACAATAAAAAAGAGAACCGAACGAGAAGTAACAAGCATTTTGTAACTCCCAGGAGAATTGATGAATATTTATAGTAGTGTATAAGATCGTCAGTAGCTTATATTTTATTACGAATTCTCGATCTGCATGCACCTCACCACTCGATCCCGCATCATAAATTCTTATTCAATAGATGGCGCGACCTCTCTTAACACCAATTACGGTTCTCCGCCGTCTTATATCACCCTCGACAGCCATAACCGCAGAACAATAAATATTATTCACTCTCGCAGTGCGCGTAACCGGCGTGATTTTTACGGGAAAAATACCACGAAATCCATAAAGTTTATAAACTGTCCGTGCATAAATTCTTTCATAACACGATCTGGAATTTGTTTTGAAACACCTATCGGAGAAATTACGAGCTCATAAATAAACGCGATTGTGGCACGCGGCTGTTTAAAGGTTAAACTCTACGCCCATCACGCTAAAAAGATTCTAAAAAGAATCGCGCTAAAAATCGTTTATTATTGAACGAGAACAGCTGATATTTCTTCGAAAGAGGACTGGGGGATCGATTCAGGATCGCTGCACAATCCCGCCACGCCTTTTATTCTACACGCAGGATCGGAATGAGAATAGTAGGAGGAAGATAAAGAAGAGGAGAGACCACATTAGACTGAAGACGCATCGGCGAGACGAGCGAACAATGCAACGTCGACCGTTCCGGCGTAACAGGCCCCAATTGAGTAACAAAACGACGGGAAAGAAGAGCAGATCCCGATATCGCCGCTCCCTGCAGAGAAAGGAGACCGAAACAAGTTTCGGGAGTACCCTTAGGGCTTCATCCGGAATAATTGACCGAAAGAACCTGCCCCACCACAGTCCGACGTCCACGGATAATTTACTCTTCGCCAATCCCTGCCCGTTCGGCCGGCTTATCCGTCCATTCGAATGCAAAGGACACTCGGTATCGGCGGAGCCGATTGGGGATTTAATCCTGGCCGGTTGCAGAAATCCTTCGATACCTTTTCCTGCGGTTGCGTCGACGTGACGTCTACTCGATATCCAGTGCCTTTTATTCACGGCATCGACGACTACGTCCACCTCGGGGACACGTGTGTTACGTCAGGACGTGGAACTACCTCGCAGGAACAGGTGACGAAGTCTCTGTATGCGTGATCACGACCAAAGAGAAACCTGGATGTTCAAACTGTAAAGCGATGGTGGTCAGACCACCGATTCTACTGCAGTCGAGGTCCGACGTTGTACTCCGGTTTGCGAGACCGTTTTCTCATCAGTTTTTAGGAATTCTTTTTGGGAGAACTATTAAGCTTTTCGTATTAGAGTTTTGCACACCTATTTGCCGGTATTTCAAGTATACGAGTTGTTTGGTTTAAGTAAGAAAATTAAACCGACTTAATTTCCATTTAATTTATGTGAATACACATACAAAATTGAAAAATTTCCAAATGACAGATGTTGCTGATTATGATTTCATTGGAATATGATGGACTTGGAAATCGGTAGATGAGAAGGGAAGATACATTAATATGTGAAAGCTTGTAGAAGAATTTAAGGATTTTCGTAATTTCCAGTGTCGAACATTTTCAATTTTACGCCGCCTCCGGAAAGATTGTATGGTATTTAAATTCGTGTGTATTCACATAAATTAAATGGATATTATTTCATACTTTTTAGTGCATTTTTTAGTGCGTTTTTCGTTTTCGTTCCGATTGGTCCATCCATCTCGGCGTAATCGGTGAACATACATAGAAAAAGAAGCGAAAATAAGGCACATACAGATCGAATTGAGTAACCTCCCCCTTTTTCGAAGTCGGTTCAAAATAGTCGAAACTCTACGAGTTGTGCAGGATGTTTCGCAAAAACGTTTACGAGCTGATATCTTCGAATCTATTAATGATATCGAAAAATTTTTGTTTGAATTACGGAGTACGATATAACAGTATTTTTAAATTCTTCGTTTTCACCATAAATGCATACAATCCGCAGTCCAGTCATAACGATTCGAATTGTTCATCGTTACGTTAGTATTGGAAAAATAATACAGAAAGTGTGCTCGAGTTTATAAACGTCGAACATCGTACGTTTGAAAGCCGTGGCCCGGTCGATCGCAATCGAATATGAACGGCCCGGTTTCTTGGCCCGATTATAAATCAAACTGCTATTACCATTCGCAATCAGTTGCTCGCTATTCTATGTCCTCATCCACCCACCATCCTCTCCCGTGCGCAGATGGCCCGTTACTTTTTCTGCCTTCTGGCGGCCGCCAAAAATTTATCGTCCGCCTCGTCAGTCCCTTCTTCGGCTCCCTCTTCGTTCCTCTGATAAATTCAACGGCGAAATACGCCGGTAATCGTCTTACAGCCGCCGGAGGACATTTTCAGGAACTCCCCTTATCGGTGGATATTATCAAGCCTCTTCTCGGGCCCGGGTTAGGAACCATCAATGTAGTACGCGGGGAAGGGGGCTTCCTTTTCACGTAAAATCATCGAGCCGCGCGGATAATCTCGTACGGGGACGGGGGTGGGAGGGGTCGGCTAATCCAGCGTTCATATTGGCCCGCCAGCGATTTTGTCCCTCTCTGGAAAATTTCGAATTCACTTATGCGACCATATACTCCCCCATTGCGCATCCGCGACGCGAATAAAGGATACGGTATCCGTGGGGTGTCCTTTGTGCTCGGTGTCCGAGGTCCGAGCGGAAATTAATTTGATTGGTTTGCCTCGTTCCGAGCAGACCGCCGCGACGAGCCGTGATTGATGATTGTTGTTGGCTTAACATCGCGAGGGTTCAGCGCGAGTTCATAGCGTAACAGTTTTTAGAGGAGTCTGTGCTGCGATGTTTGTTCCGAACTACATTCGGAATGGACTAGCTAGAATCTTTCAGAATAAACTGGGGCCTCGATTAACCGGCTTGAACGGGAGACAAGCAGCCCGGATAAATGAAGGGTAAATTCAACAACTGAAGAAAACAGGTTGTAGAAACAAAAGGGACTCGGCAGATATACATACAATGTATACGAACGTTTGCCGTATTAAGAAAACATTTTTAAATATTATTTTTATTTCATCCAATGCTTCGTGGAAGACAGTGACTCGAAAATTCTCTGGAAAGTACATGAAACCGTAAGCACGTGGGCCGTGACTCGTAATTCCCAATTGGAAAGCCAATTCGGCGTCAATTTTCCCTCGTAGCAAGTCGGAGGTGCTCCATCGCCTATGTAACCCCGATGAAAATCGAGTTGCAGCGATAAAAGCCACCGTAAGATCCCGGAACCGGTGAGTCATCGTGAAAGGGGTAGCCAAAGGAAGGGTCATTCGATGATGCACCGCTGCAGGACTCGGTCTGGCCCGAGGGCTAACGCGAAACTCGATCCGTAAAGGGTGGGCCGGAGGATTAATTGTGCCACGGCAATTCCTCCCACCCCACCCACGTTATTCCTCAGCGAATGTTTCACTCGACCCGATCGAACACGGTTATTTGGTTATGCGAGCGCAGATCAGTGCAGAGGGACGGTGGAATCCTTGTAATTGGCCCGGGCTGCTTCCAAACGGAATCACGCTAGCCTAGAAACTCGAAGTAGATATGATGGTTCTGAACGTGCATCAAAACTAGACTGCGGATTTTATGCATTTATGATAGGAATGGATACGCACAAAGCAGTGGTCATATTAACACATTACCGACCGGTGATTATTGCATAATTTTGAAAAATCTATGGTACATGGCTAAACACTTTCTAATGGAACCTTCAATAGGTCAACAGGTCAACCTCAATAACGTCATTTAATAGTTTCATTTAAGATTGCAATGTAAAAGAAAATTTCTATGCTTTCTTTAGTACAGCACAATTATTGAAAATCCTATTAATAAGCTTCCGGCAGGTAAAGTGTCAAAAGGATTTAAGCACATCAATTTATTAGTTTCAATGCAAACATTTTTTATTTTGGGTACAAGGTGGAGTAATGTAAGTACGTCTACGGGGCAAGTCCGTTAATTGGTTATTTTTATTATAATATGAACAAAATTTCTCTAGCTTGTATTTATTAATGTAGTACAAGTTAATATGAACTATTTGACATAGATGTCGCCCAAGAATAAAGGTGTTTTCCTCGCTTAAATCAACCAATGGCAAACAGTCGTGTGCGAGGTACACGTACAACTTTGAGGTTACCCTGAACGTGCAATAGTTTACAAGTTATTAATATATCCTGTGTTGTTATTTTAGGTAAGTACAACAAATATTGATGTAGGTTTACACTAAATAAACCGTTTTTATTGTATTTTTTAAATTTATTGAGAAAAAAACTAAGATGCTCTTGCTCCGAAAATATTACTACACGGGGCAAGTCCGTACTATCACGGTGGGGTAAGTCCGTACTGTATGGGTAACTGTAAAACTAAACAATATATTTAATGCAATAAAAAGCATTTTAAAGCAGGCTTGATAATAATTCTTGTCTTGCCCCGTAGCACTTGAAACAAGGTTCAAAAGCATTTTTAAACTTTGTTTTAATATCACTGTATCCCCTTTCATATTTCAGCATAAAAGTACATGTTGGTTTAAATATGGATAACTATAAAACTAAACAATATAATTTAATGCAATAAGAAGCATTTTATAGCAGGCTTGATAATAATTCTTTTCTTGCCCCGTAGCACTTGAAACAAGTTTCGAAAGCATTTTTAACTCTCAGAGACGGACTTGCCCCATGTTCGAGGCTAGGGCGTCCTAGTTGACACTTTGTACAATATCCTATCAAAATGATAATTTTCAAGCATAATTAGAATCCTACATAATACTAATTCATCAGTAATACCTGTGGCAAGAGTTTGATACCAAGAACGTTAAGTTTTTACATAGCAGACTGAAAATACATCATACAGTTTAATTCAGCTTTGCTAAAACCAGCTGGACATACTCCACCTTAGATCTGCAGTCTAATTGTAGCATTTCAAACGCAAAGTAGCTCTAATTATTGTTGCGAGGGAAATCATAAATGGACCGCAGATCTTTATGCAAATAATTATTTTCAATTCATTAATGGAAGGAAGAAATGTTTGCTTGTTTATTTCATCATCAATGTGTTGGTTTCAGTTTAATAAGACAATTAGGAGAAGACAAATTCTTTCATTATGACTCCTGTATCTTGCAATCAATCATTTTTTATTAAGATCCGTAGTCTAATCATAACACACACATCAAACACAAAGTAGATCTAATTTTATTGTTGCGTGGGAAATCATAAATGGACCGCGGATCTTTATGCAAATAATTATTTTCAATTGATTAATGGAAGGAAGAAATGTCTGCTTGTTTATTTCATCGTCTACTGTAGCACTGCCGCGCCGTATCTCTGCGCTGTACGCGAGCGAATTCAAATCGATTCCCGTCGGTTTATCGACTTGAACGGTTAATTTTCTCGCGTGTCCAGTCGATGGTCGTATCTTTTACGGCTGCGAGGGTACATCGAGGCCAGTAAAACGAGGAACTGGCCGGGAACGGAGTGACGAACGAGAAAGGGGAGGGGAGTGTCAAGCCTGCCAGAAACGAACGTGTCGCTCGAGTGCCGATCGAGAGACACTCGACACAAAAAATGGAAAGCAGCCGCCGCCGCCCCGCGTGGGCGTTGTCCTCTTCGACCTCCTCGCGATCGCGATACACTTTTATCGGCGTTGCCTCCCACTGCATTTACGCCGCGCGCGTGCACCCGCCTATCTAGCGGTGCATCTGCCTCGATACGCATCGGACGTATGTATCTACATACATGCATGAACGCCGAGCACGAGGAACAACAACGCTCCGCGCCGAAGATTTACTCAGCCGAGCGCGGTCTCTCGAATTCAATGGCCGAAGCACACTGTGCACTCCCTCGAGGATTCCTGCGTCGCGCAGTGGTACGAAACGATCCGTACGGTCGATCAAAAAAATCAATCTCCGTAACATTGGAAATTAGAAACTAATTGATGTTAACGCATCAGCGACCGGTGATTATTGCACAATTTTGAAAAATCTATGGTACACGACTGAACAATTTTTAATGGAACCTTCAATAGCAACAGCAATTTTCATCCACAAACAAGTCATCCTCAATAACGTCATATCGCTGCTCCGGAAGTATAATGACACAACTGCAAAAATTGAAATTTTACAGGACAAGCAAAAGAAAAATAATTCCAATTTGTCTTAATAGAATGGCCTATAGATTCGGTTTAATTCTTCTATGAGGGTAGTTTATAGACATTGAGGGTTATTATTGCAACTTTTAAGTTATTTAAATTTATAAAATAATAAATACCAGCCTCACAATAACCAGTATCATGTAAATACGTCATTGTTCTTCTGAAAATGCGTCATTATATTTCCGGAGCAGCGATATAATAGTTTCATTTAAAATTTATATGCTTTCTTTGGTACAGCACAATTATTGAAAATACTATTAAAACATTGTTGACCGGTCACGACTTAATTCGCGTTTGCGCTAGCATTATCAATTTCGATTTATGAATACAATTCAATTTTGATTATACTGGAAAGAAATATTAAAAATGATAGAAGGGAAATGTTCAAAGTTTCACCTTAATTCATTATGTATAAGTGAAGTTTATTGAAGTTTATTTGGATTGTTTTACTTCCACATTCAATTACGAAATAATGGCCGATGACATGAGACAGCCTCTGTGTAAAATTGCCGGTCAACAATGTGTTAACTGGCTTTCTGTAGGTAAAGTGTTAAAAGTAACAGAATGACCATTCTGTATAAATAAACAAACATGTGCATGTATACAATATTGCACAAGCGATAACATGATTGTCGTGAAAAACCCATTATTTATCAATAAATGGAGCTCTCCGAATAGAATTCCAGCATCACTTCACCGGGAGAAGGGAAATAACGACCCACGCGAAACACTAATTAATGAACAGAGGTCGACTATTCTCGTTAAACATAGGGGAGAGACATTCGAAGCCGCCATTTTATTTCACGACAATGCACGGTCACCAGCTGTTAATTGGAGAATCGAAACACGATACTAACGGAGCGTGATTCTCACGTGATCGTATTTGTTGTATTCCCAGAAACCGGAGAAAATTCATTTTATTAGTACACACAGCGGATTTTATGCAATCGTTTATAACTCGTAAACCAATTAATTAATTTCAATGAAATTTTCAGAGCGTATATAATTTATACGAGTTGACCAAACACATCTTTTAAATTTTCATTATTGGCCCAGCTAAAAAAGTAGTAAAAATCAATTTTTACTATTTTTTTTCGCAATTCCGACCAAATGTATTTTTTCAAAATATTTTTTAGGCGTCATTTACTAAACTAATTCTTGTAGTCTTACAGAGAAATTAAAGTCGTTTGGTCCATTCATAGAAAAGTTATTCTGATTTAAAGTGTGTTGAATCAGTTACGCTCGTTAGTGTAAAATTATATTTCCTGTCAATATTGATAGGACGCTTTAATACGCTCCTATACGATCAATATTTCCATCAATATAGTCCTCCGTTAATATTGACAATATTATTGATCATGTAGGGGCCACTTAAGGGAAAAGCGAGGACCGAAGTCAGTCGCAAGGAAACCATCAAACCTAGCACGTCGTCACATTTTAAAGAAACCATTTTACTGTATTTTTTTTAGTCATAAAGTTATATGTACTCAACTATCTATATCTTTAACACTGTACACGCGGTATTGTAGGATTCCACTACAGTACATAATAAAGTCTAACACATTTCACTCGAGTTTGTTGAAAATCAGGTAGAAAATTTTTATTTTGCATATCTGTATCATTTTCTTATCTGTATCCTGTTGTGAGTGCGATTGATCTGAATCATCTAAATACAGTGTTCCTGCGATTGTTGTGAGAACCTCGGGTATCGAGTCCTAGGAAACGAAATGGTACCTTGATTAGAGAGCCGAACATAGATTTCTTGGATAATTTTTCCAAGTGTAAACGACGATCCTGGGTAAACAACGGTGCTAAGCGGGAAATTGTTGTATTGTAAATACTAATGCTATTCCACAAATGAGAATGATACATCGAGTATCGACTAATGCCTTAATTTCTTTGTAGCGCGATCGACCGCCCAAGGAGGAATCCCCTAATAGTGCTGATAAAAAAGTCACATCATCCGCATACCCGAAAGTCACAACCTTAACAAGTTGTTTGAAAATTTTCTTATTTATTAAAATACTATGGGAGTTATGACTAAACCTCACTCTTATGATGGAAAATAGCAACTCTTAAATTTAAAACTATAGAGAGCGCTGTTGCTCTAGGAAACTTTTGAAAATCGCCATGATAGAGAAACAGGTCCCGCCTGGTTTAAAAAAAAACACCCGAAAGTCACATCAATCGCAGGAACACTGTACCGCGTTAACTACTGTCGTGTCTGATCATTGCTTGCCATTGCTACTTGTTTGAAACACTGATATTATCAGACTGCGGATTTTATGCATTTGTAACGGAAACGAGTGTACGAGAAGTCGATGAACTGTGAGGAAATTGGGGCGAATTAATGGAGGTATCGTATTGCATAAAATTCAGCGAGCTGTCTGCACTCTCGAAGATGGAGGACGGCTTGCAGCGGTGTTTAAACAGGTCCCGCAACATTGTGGGCTGTCAGAGGGCCCTCGGTTTATTAAGATTTCCACAAATCGTTACCAGGACCGTGATTCCGATGGAACGAGCGACTGAGGAGAGAAAGTGGCTCGCTCACCTCTGCTTTTGACGTGTGTACTGCGTGTAAGAGCAGCGACACGAAGCCCGGAAACGGTCGGATAAATCCTGTGACACGTTCCGAGTTCGATCTTAACGAGGAGGAATACGCGGGCCGCGGGTTCCCGCCGTAAATCATTCGCGGTTCACGCTTATCTATGTTGTTATATCTGCTTAGCAGATATGTTCTGTGCTCGAGGTGACCTTTACCGAAGACCACGAACAGCGTCACAGTGGACATCGGCCCCGTTCGCCGAATGAAGAACGAGCCGAGAGACTCGTCGTCGACGCTCCCTCGCCAGACGAAATGAGATTGAACCTTAACGATTTCGCGGCCCGAAATGGAGAAACCGTGACGAATAATCTCGATGACAGGACCTTCGATCCACCACGATTCATCTTCTCGATCATTGATTATCACCGAGCGCTCCACGGTGATCAAGGGCTGATTCTTGATTCGCAGTCCGGTTGACGGGAGTTTCTGACAATTCCTTCGGGAAACGTGGATAACGTGTCTGACTAGACTAGATAGAATACCAAAACCTACACAAAAACACCATGAAAAGAATAACTTGTAAACAAGAACAAACACAGAATTTTCACTGAATAATTTTTTCACATTAACCCCTTGCCGTATTTTGACGAGCCAGACTCGTGTTGAAGGTTCTTAAAAAAGTCTAACAAATATGAATGTTACGCGTTTCTTTCTAGATGAAATAAAATTTGATTCGTTTGCAATCAATATTTAAGCATTCAAATAAACGTAGCCATCCAAAAAATATACATTTTCTTTTCCCTTCTACGACCTTTTTGTGCGCAAAGACGTTTAAATCGCTGTAACTGTAAAGAAAAAGGTACGGCAAGAGTTTGAAACTGTTTATACAGGGTGTCCCAGAAATGTGGTACTTCCTTCGAAAGGCTGATTCATTGGTACATCCGCTTTCTAAGGCGAGGATTGATTTGACGAAACGGTTTCAGAGTATCCGAACGATCGCGAGGGAAACGTACGCCATTTCTCGAGCGGATCACGAGGGGTCACCACGAGGAAGCTTCTTCTCCGAGCACGAGGTTCGGTATCGGTGAATCTGAAATTCTCGTGGAGGGCCTCCGGTTCGTTCTTTTTTATTTGCCGCGTCGGTTTCGCTCCGGCTGAGTCTAAGCGCGGGACTAAAAGAATCTTGGGGGATCGTGCGAGAAACCATTCGGCTTAGCCAAGACGTCTTTCCTCTGTTCGAGCCTCACGAGAATCCAACGAGATTGGAAGCTCGATTCCCCCGTTCCTCGCGTTCTCTTACCTTTTAATGCTCTCTCGCTGTTCTCCCTTTTCACTTCGCCTCCGTGTCGAGACTGTGGATCGTAATTCGGAATCGAACACGCGAGCCTCTACGCTCGGACGAATTTGATCATGGGACTATCGTCGCTGAATGGCGGGCTAGTTTTTCATTTCGCGCCGGGATTGCACCGAGCGGAAATCGTCGACGAAAATTCCTATTGGAACTTTTTTGTGGGCGATGCGAGCCACCCCCAGATGTTTCTGCTAGGCTTCTTTGCATCTTTGAGTGACAATCTGCTTGCTATCGATCATTGAATTTCTTCTGGATAAATTCATCCATCTCTCAGCGTATAAATAAGAGAACCTAATAATTTGTTGCTGATTGGAAGTACCATTTCGTTTTAATCTTAACACAGCTAACATCGGTTCACAGACCCGTAAAATAAAGACTACACAGTCATACACACCGCGACAAAACTATAAGACACCTGCGATTTTACCTAGTATCTTATTAATACTAATTTTTTCGTAAAAGTTTCCGTTATTAATCCAAAGAATCAACTAAAATACATACATACATTTCCATAGCGGCAATGTTGTTGAATTAGATTGAAAAAAGTTTCATTATAATTTCTAATTTTTTGATAAAATAAGGTGAGACAAAACTATAAGACAATATATATTTTACGCAAGAAAAAGTCTGTGGAAGTTAATGAAAAATATTTTTTTCTATTTAGTAGTAATGTGTTGTGCCACCTTTATTTTTTATAGTTTCAATTAATCGTCGTGATATCGATTTATATAAATTTTTTATTTGATCTTGACTTAATTTGGCCCATTTTCTTCAGTACGAACTTTCAACTCTTTCATCGACAAAAACTCTTTCCGATTTCCATGTACAGAACGTGCCAAACTTCCTCAGATGTTTTCTATTATATTTAAATCTCGAGACCTCGCAGGCCATGATCCAATTTGTATATTACGGTCTTCAAAATATTTTTTTATACGTTTCGCTGTATGCACAGCGGCATTATCGTGTTGGAAAATATAATTTCCACATGCAATAAGTGCTTGCATGCAGCGTTAATTGTTCTTCTAATATGTCTCTATATATTTAAATGCATTCGTGCTGGTGTTAATAATTTTTACATCGGTTCTCCCGTGGTACCCTATTGCGGACCATACCATGATGCTGCCTCCGCCCATTTGCCTCCTTTACAAATGCAATTCTTCCTTCCGCAAATCATGAAAATAATATGAAAGACCATCCGGTACCATCTAAATTGAAACGTTTTTCATCTGAAAAAATAAGTTTTCTCCACTTTTTTTCCACTGGAGATGTCTCTCCGCAAAATCTTCCCTGGCTGCTTTGTGTCGATTCGTAAGTGGCGGTTTGTTCTGCAATTTTCGTCTTTTTAAATACTTGGCCCGTTTAATTATCCGTTGCACATTACGAATATTGGGGTGAACGCCAGCTTCCGCTGGAATTTGCCGTGCTGTCAAGCTAGAATTCGACGCTACCCTCAGAATGGCTCGTCGTTGTCGCTTTTGGACGACCACCAGGATGTTTTTGTCCATAATTCTCTCTACTTTTTAAATAATTGAGAACGGCACACCGATCTCGCCCAGCCGCTCTTGAAATTTCTGAAATAGAAGTATTCTTTTCTTTTAAATTCACGATCACTCTTATTTCACTGTCTGTCAGCTTTTTCCCACGCGGCATTGTAGTTATATTATGTGAGAAAAAAATTACAAATGTTTAATTTTAAGTACACAATTACTTCTAACGCCGTGACTGCGATTAGAGTATTAGACCGACTGACGAAAAGCTACTGTCTTATAGTTTTGTCGCGACGAGAATAGCATATTTACATAGATTTCCCAAATTCTTGGAATTGCAGCCTTCGCTTTCGTAGAACTGTAGAATATACTTCTATATAATGTAAACAATAACACTATGAATGAAGGAAGACAAACCTCAAGCATACATAGAATTTTCATCGAATTTCGCACAGGTCTTATAGTTTTGTCGCGGAGTGTATTTCCGCACTCGCAGTAACAGATTGTTGATCGAAGGGTGACTTCAGGAAGCTTCGAGAGCAACAGGATCAGCCCAAGATGCAAATAACTTCGGCATGATATCATACAACCTTGGACCGGTCTAAATATAACACGGGGTGTCTAGAACGCCGCACAATGCAACGTTAAATAAATAAAGTGAACAACCCGACTGTCCAGCATACAATCTTTACAGCATCGAACGAGACCTCCCACTGCCCCGAACACGTTATCGCGGATTCGCGTTGAAATACAGTTCCGAAAGTGTCTGCGTCTCTCCGGCGCGAGGACACCGTTTGCAATCAACGAATTTTCGAGAAATGTTCCATTGCATTTCAGAATTGTGTAAGGAATAATTTAGTTGCACCTCCGATCTCATAGTTTTGCACGTCAAACGCAACATCGTCTCGGAAACTGATCTGAAAGACCTAATATTTTGAACTTCGAGGTTCCGAAGGGGTCGTATTCGAGAGAAAAAATTTTGTTGAAATTTGAAACTCGGAAAAATTGAATTTTGGCCGCAAAAAGCGGTATCCTGGACCACTGTGCGTCGCGAGGAGTTTATACGCGACCGGAGGAAGCGCGTTATTATAGCTCGTCGCCACATTCCCGTTGTTATGTTTTATTGCAGGCCGGCTGGTCGTCTGAAAAGCGTATCTATACACGGACGGCTCGGTGTTTACATCTCCCGGTACTGGTTCTCTCTTTCTCTCGCATCGGCAGATATGCGGGTGCGCATTGAAATCGCGGCCGTCGTTTATCGGGCCGCGCGAAATACTGAATCATACGCAGCCATTTATTTCGGGTATCGAACGGCCGAGGATAAGCGTTTTACTACGACCGCCGAGATCGCGCCGATAACCGCCTCGGCCTCGCGGTGTAAAGTATCTTCGCGAAAAGGCTAAATAATCTCAAGCAACCGGGGCGATTCTGCTTTGGAACCTCTGCCACTTGTTTCTATTTTTGCGTTCAACGTGCGTAGTCCTTGAGCTGCGAGCCTTATCGTAAACCCTCCGTCGTTGTGGGGAAAGTTTGGCGAGTATGAAAATCTGCTACTTAACGCGTTCGTTACTAACGGCACACATTTGCGACGACGACGATTTCGTACTCCACGTAAGTCACATCAAATTAATTTTGTTGCACGTCGTTAGTCAGAATTATAACCAGACTGCGGATCTTTATGCTTTTATGCCGTCTGCAAAATTTTCAAAAAAGGGTAGGATAAAGGCTACTCTCACTGGAAATAAGATTCTATTTTATTCTAAACATCCGCATTTCATGTAAACATCCGCAGTCTAGTTAAAGCACACGGCATGTAATGTACTTTCTTATAATTTTTAGGGACACAACTACTGCTTCGCACGGATGTTACCCGTCCAATCCGTCTGTATGGTTCGCGAGAGCCGTGTTCCATCCGAAGTCTCTTTAAATAACTAAAGACAATTCGCCCCGAAAGAAAAATAATTGAGCGAAGAGCCAAATAGAGAAGACGAAGCCTTTGTGGGAGGCTGAAGGCGAGGAGTAGCGTAGTTGAACGAGACGAGACGAGACGAGTAAAATGAAAACAAGAAAAGCTGCGCATTACACGAGGGCGTTGGAAATTCCAGACAGAGCCGGGAACGTGGAAATCGTTTGGCTTCGACACGCACAAGGAACGCGCAAATTACAGGCCGCGGACTGACAGAATAAACTTGCCGGGGGGGACCTCGAAAAGGAGCAAAAGGTTCCATTAGAGACAGCCCTCGGGCTGGATCGTCTATTTAGGCGTTTCCGCGGAAGTGAAATATCGAGCGTCCAACCATTACTCGATAAATATACGCATACAGGATCCAGAGCTAGGAACTGGCACAATAAGACGTAAATTACGTCCGTGTAGCTGGCATGTCGTTAAAATACTCTTCGACCCACACGTTCCTCGTAGTCAGCTGCGCGAGACTGGCCATCGGGGACCATTAAATGTTTGCATTTTATCTGTACGCAACGGGAAGAGTCGGAGGTGTGAACATTTCTAATTGCACTCGGTCCGTGTCCCGCTTTTCCTTTTCTTTCGCGAGACCAGTGTGTCCTTCTCTCTTGTCCCCGGTTTCTCGCTTTGTCCCTCCACCATTACTGCGACATTAGGACGCGAAAGGTTAATGGACCTCAATTTCCTGGCGATGCAATCGGGCTCGTTACCACGATTCTTACGGGACCCGAAACTTTTACCGACTGCTAACACGAACGCTTCTTCAATAGAGTCTTGATTGATTCCGATTGATTCGCGTGTGACACCGATTCGGCGGCAATTTCGAATCTTTTTATTCAGTTAACAATTAATTCGAGCACCGAATAAACACGCAAAGCCCCGATGTAATTTTACAGTTGAAACCTGAGACAAGCAGGACGCGACGCGACGTACCCGCCTACATCTTCCTCGATCACCGTCAAAGCAAGAAACGAAGTCACACGATCAATAAAATGTTCGCTTCTGATAGAGGTCAACGTTATCCCATGAAGTAACGAATGTGTTAATTAACGGTTGTCCTGTTAATTGCAGAATCTTGTACCCCGGCAAACTTTGATTCGAACGAATCCTACGCAATCCAGACAAATTTCGTAGCGATCACGTGAGAAATCTGACGAACAAATATTCACGCGTTGTACGTGATCGGTTTTCCCGTCGACTGAGCCGCTAATTAACGCCAATTTTGTCACACGCGATCTCAGGTACAAGAGCCACCGTTATGAGACATTACACGCAGCCGATGCGCTCGATGCGAGCCTTTCGTTGCGTCCGGGTACTAGGTATCGACATCTTGGAAGATTTATGCTTCTAGAAAGACTAATGTTTCCTGAACAATGTTTAATCAATCTCGCGATCGAAATGAAACATTGAATAATGCTGCTGGAGGGTTAGAAGAGTTTACAATAATTCCGTTAGACGTCTCATTTGCTATCAATTTCACAAATGTCAGGTTCAAAGGCGACTTCGCAGCGTTTAACTCCAAAATAAAAATGTAAGCACGTCGTATGGTCGAAAGCGTTGGAGGAACATCATCGAGTCGCGAGATAGTTCGCGGTTAGGGTAGGGATGGAAGGTTAATGAAAACAAGAAGATTTACGATTCTAGAAAGAAGAATGTTCCCTGAACAATGTCTAACCATTAACACTCGAATGGTGACTCTGAGGCGCCACTAAAAATTGCTGTACCATTATTCAAAATATTGTTTGCTTTATTAAATATGTTGGGGTCTAACGAATTACTAAACATTTAAATATTGTATGAGGTATTGTATCAATTTCATATGTCCATAAAATGAAAAAAATCATATAGAATGAAATTGTACTAGGGTGGAAGAAATGTTTAATTTTCGAGTTGAAATAGCTCCGAGTGCAAAGGGTTAATCAATCTCGCGACAGAAATGAAAAATCGAATTATGCTGGTGGAGGGTTAACAGAATTTACAATAATTCTGTCAGACGTTTCCTTTGCTAACAATTTCACAGATGTCAGGTGCAAAGGCGACTCCGCAGCGTTCCCAACTCCAAAATAAGAATGTAAGCACGTCGTATGGTCGAAAGCGTCTAAGGAACATCATCGAGTCGCGAAGATAGTCTGCGGCTAGGGTAGGGATGAGAGGTTAATCGAAACAACCCCGTCACGTTAGCGAGAGAGTCTGGTCGTTGGTAGGAACATCCAAAGGGTGGTGCCAGGACGCACGTCGCGTCGGACCGTTCACACGATAAGTCTTGGTATTTGTCCGGGATTGGGTATATCTGATCGGTAGTATGGTTGTGAATCAGCGGCGGAACCGCCAGGTGAGAGGGCCCGCGGATGATCCGCCGATAGACGTAAACAATGGCGGAGGGCTTTGCCATTATTACGACGTATCGTCGCGTAGCGTCGCCGCAACCAGAGGACTGGTTTATGTACGACTGGGTGACTCAGCCGCGGAATGCAGCACACGCGCCCTGCCTTGATTGCCTATCAGACTCCCTGGCTCGGACTTCTATAAATAATACGACACACGTATGCGAGTACCTACGTACACACGGTGCCCCCCACGAGATGGGATCGAGCCGGTATAATTGACACGCGGTGCTCGTGCAATCGGCTAATTTGAAACTTTTCGATGTTTGATGGAATTCGGAATACGGCCCGCGAAACTCGGAATACGGCGACGCGACGCGACTAGTAGTTCATTTGGTAAAAATCGCTTGTCTCTCGCAACGGTAACGAATGCACCTACATTACTTTCTAAATGTTCAGCAATGCCGGACATGTCGATATTAATAAATAATTATTTGAATAAAAATAAATTTTTTAAAAATACCACGTTTTTAAAACCGACTAAAAAGTATAAAATAAAATTTTTAAAAACGCCACGTTTAAAAACAGACTAAAAAGTATAAAATAATTTTTTCTAGCCCCATACAGATTCCTAACCCCATACAGACAGTCCTGAAAATTTGTGATTGTGAATTTTGAATAGCTATGAACATACTTGTAAGATTTAAAACGAAAAACGTGAGGCGCATGCAATAGATAATTGATGCATGAACACCTAAATCACTAACAATTTTATTGCACTGCAAATGATATGAACTGTTTCGCGAGTTTTCTCAGCGGCAGCTACTCTCTACACTCCTTGCTATGTATTATCCTGCGCCCCACGTTTTTCGTTTTAAATCTTACAAGTATTTTCATAGCTATTCAAAATTCACAATCACAAGTTTTCAGGACTATCTGTACGGGGTTAGGAATCTGTATGGGGCTAGAAAAAATTATTTTATACTTTTTAGTCCGTTTTAAAAACGTGGTATTTTTAAAAAATTTATTTTTATTTAAATAATTATTTTCTGCTTTTTAGCCTTATATGTGTGAAATTTTACAATCGATTTTGAACATTTTGATGAGATTATAACAGAGACATGTAGTAAATTTCAGACGGTATTGCGACGCGTCTTATCGAAAACGAACGCCGTGGTAAAATGTCAAAGATAAAGGTTCGACGGAGAATTTCGGTGTAACTGTTCATTCGCTTGGTAAACAAACATTATACTATAATAATACGTAGTAACTTTGTAAACACCGCATGGAGCTCGAACGCACACTGACGCACACTGACGCACACTGACGCACACTGAGCTCCTTCGGTGCGAGGCGGGTCAGTGGAGTGGGGATATGTCAGAGTGGGAACACGTAATAGAGTGGGGACGCTGACCGCGAAGACGTACTACGTCACGCGGCGGTCGGGGGGGGGGGGGTGCAAAGGTTCAAATTATCAATAATTTATATCTCCTGAACGCATAGGCTTTTTTAAAAATCTTTTTTAAAATATTGCATTGTCATCCAGTTCTGAGCTATGTTTAAAATTTCAAGTCTCTAGCTGATCGGGAAATTTGTTTAAAATCAATTGCAAAATTTGTACCGAACAGACAAACAGACAAACAAGAAAGCGAGATAATAAAAACGTGGTAAAATTATAATTACAACAAGCATTTAGAAATGAAGCATAAAGCTGCGCGTGTACACTGCCGACCGAAAGTTTCGAATCACGGCGTAAATTCAGAGAAACAAGATGTTCACACACTCCGCGACAAAAGTATAAGACATGTGCGAAATTCGATGAAAATTCTATGTAATTGTAAGCATGAGTTTTGTCTTCCTTCATTCATAGTGTTATTGTTTTACAACTTAGTTTACAAAGTTAATGTAAACTTCTATATAATTATAGAAGTATATTCTACAGTTCTACGAAATATCGAAGGCTACAATTCCAAGAATTTGGGAAATCCATGTAAACATGCTATTCTCGTTGCGACAAAACTATAAGACAGTAGCTTTTCGTCAGTCGATCTTATACTCTAATCGCAGTCACAGAATTCGAAGTAATTGTGTACTTAAAATTAAACATTTGTAATTTTTTTCTCACATAATATAACTACAATGCCGCGTGGGAAAAAGCTGACAGACAGTGAAATAAGAGTGATCGTGAATTTAAAAGAAAAGAATACTTCTATTTCAAAAATTTCAAGAGTGGCTGGGCGAAGTCGGTGTGCCGTGCTCAATTATTCAAAAAGTAGAGAGAATTATGGACAAAAACATCCTGGTGGACGTCTATAAGCGACAACCGAGCGACGACGACGAGCCATTCTGAGGGTAGCGTCGAATTCTAGCTTGACAGCACGGCAAATTCCAGCGGAAGCTGGAGTTCACCCCAATATTCGTAATGTGCAACGGATAATTAAACGGGCCAAGTATTTAAAAAGACGAAAATTGCAGAACACACCGCCACTTACGAATCGACACAAAGCAGCCAGGGAAGATTTTGCGGAGAGACATCTCCAGAGGAAAAAATGTGGAGAAAATTTATTTTTTCAGATGAACAACGTTTCAATTTAGATGGAACGGATCGTCTTTCATATTATTTTCATGATTTGCGGAAGGAAGAATTGCATTTGTAAAGGAGGCAAATGGGCGGAGGCAGCATCATGGTATGGTCCGCAATAGGGTACCACGGGAGAACCGATGTAAAAATTATTAACACCAGCACGAATGCATTTAAATATATAGAAACATATTAGAAGAACAATTAACGCTGCATGCAAGCACTATAGCATGTGGAAATTATATTTTCCAACACGATAATGCCGCTGTGCATACAGCGAAACGTATAAAAAAATATTTTGAAGACCGTAATATACAAATTGTACCATGGCCTGCGAGGTCTCGAGATTTAAATATAATAGAAAACATCTGAGGAAGTTTGGCACGTTCTGTACATGGAAATCGGAAAGAGTTTTTGTCGATGAAAGAGTTGAAAGTTCGTACTGAAGAAAATGGGCCAAATTAAGTCAAGATCAAATAAAAAATTTATATAAATCGATATCACGACGATTAATTGAAACTATAAAAAATAAAGGTGGCACAACACATTACTACTAAATAGAAAAAAATATTTTTCATTAACTTCCACAGACTTTTTCTTGCGTAAAATATATATTGTCTTATAGTTTTGTCTCACCTTATTTTATCAAAAAATTAGAAATTATAATGAAACTTTTTTCAATCTAATTCAACAACATTGCCGCTATGGAAATGTATGTACTTTAGTTGATTCTTTGGATTAATAACGAAAACTTTTACGAAAAAATTAGTGTTAATAAAATATTAGCTAAAATCGCAGGTGTATTATGGTTTTGTCGCGGAGTTTAAGAAAAACTGAATGCCTTTAGAAACGTGTCTACTCCCTTAAACTTCCAAGTACAGTAAATCCTCTATCGACGCAAAACGGTGCTACACGATGAACGCACAGAAAATATCCCCTTCACTGTAGTAAGTTGATCTCGGCTCGGACATATCGGTGTTAACCACTACTAATGCGACGCGGAGAGTCGCAGTCGTCGGCACAATTCAAAGGCCCGTGCGATTAATTGACGATGAACGTTTCGGGCGCAAGGAAGGACAGCGTATGGAAAAGAAAGAGACGCGGAGAGTCGCAGTCGCTTCGGCCGCGCGCGGGCTCTCTTTACACGCGCTATCCTTCTTTACGTTCGGCTCAGTCTTTGTAGCTCAAAAAAATAGTGTCCCTCTACGATCAAGGCAAACGAACCTCCCTGAGGCTTTCGCATCGATACAGGATTTACTGTAGTGCTAAAATCTTAATGAGCCGCTAGATTGACCGCCCGGACCACTTTGCGAACCGGGGATGAGTCTCCTCGATCGAACAGCCTCCCCGCAATATTATAAAAATAGTATTTCCCTGTGCGCTACATTTCCTACGCTATTTTAATACGTCGATCGATGCAGGCGAGAAACACTGTCAACGAACCGGTTCTATGTATTATTCAAATTCCGTATCAGTCGAACGGATCTGTTGTTGTCACTGTTATTTGTATTGGAATCTCATTATGAAACTTGTTAGCGTTCGATCGTCGCCGAACGTATTATTCCGAGAGGAAGCTTCCGCGTGATCTAACAATGAACTCGATTAAACTGTCGCCTTCTGCATTTCCATGGCAACGCCTATTAACGGAAACCATCGTTAACGCGCAACGTTGCAACCAATAATTCTCCGTTGATCGAAACTAACGCGTCAGAGAGGATTATGTAACACCCATTGTACATTCTCCTTCGCAAACCACGCAAGACGATCCGGCGAATTATAATCGTATGTTAAAAAAAGCAAGTTATTCTATGTCCCGGCTTAATCAGCTTTTACATTCGATGTCGTGTTCACGCTGTTCAAAAACAGAGTGGCGGAAAAATACAAGCACGTCATGTTTGCTGTTCGTAACTTCGTCAGTGGATACCGAGAGTAAAACGACAAGAAGTGAAATTTTAATGTAACATAGAAGAGGAATACGCTCTCGCGCGGCCTGTCCTGCAGTGGATTTCGTAACGTCTGCTTGGAAGAGGCCCCCAACGTAATTACACGCATCCACCGAAGACCAATTAAATTTGCTGGTAATTGCGTTTGCTTCCTTTGAGAATGTCTGCGTGGAAATGGAAACGCGGCGTAATATACAAAATGCCACGTGTCGTTGAATAGCTAAAGAGACGTTCCGCCTCGGGCATTAGCCAAACAGTTTTTACATTTCCACGGTTTATTCAACGGCGAAGTGTTACTCTCGGCGATCATGTTTCTCTAACCCGTTCGTAAGAACCTCATTTCTGGTTGTTCTTCGCGACTGCCCAGGATTAGGCAAATAAATCCGCTAGAATTAGCTCGGACTTCGTCAACAAACATTGTTGCGTTATTGTATTATTCATCGGGCAACGTGTCGCAGACAGGAAGCTTTTACGCGCAGAGTCGGATAGAAAAATTCGCAGGTGGATTTCAACCGATTCATCCTTTCGGGTATAAAATATTCAAGGCACGCTCCGGACAATGGGCTGCTCTCGATGCGGGGATAACGATTGAAACGATCAATAGGAAGATCGATGACCTTTCGCCGGCGCTGACTGAATATAAAGGCTGCTTCAAATCTTGATCGATCTCATCGACGTGTCCCGATTAAATTCCGATTCCGATCGAGGTACGGACGCGTGTCAGCGAGCCGAGCTGGCTCGAGCGATCGTCGAGAGGATCAATGCTCGGTGTGTAAATCAGAGCAGTCGGTCCGTGCGAAGACTGTGGAAAACGTTTATAATAATTTGTGTTAACTTGACGAACGTTCAAGCAGAAGTGTAAAATGTAATCAGTAATGTTTCATTTAGAATTCTCTTCTTGGCTCACAGGAGTCAAACAGAAAGGTCGTCCTTCTTTCAATCATTTTGATAAGTTGGCGCTGCTACATTGGAGCTCTATAATTCTTTTAATCTACTTTATGCGTTAAATCGCTCCTACTCATTTTTCTCGTACGTGCATGAAATCCGCAGTCCAGTAACGAATATAAAGTAACATTCGGCCAGGCGAATTCTCGTCAAGGTTCCTCGAACTGCTAGCAAAGGAGCGAAGCGGATGATCAATCAAAATCCTTACCGCCGTCGAATGACCGTGCCTATTCTCGCCGCGGCGCAGACGCAGGCGGGTTCATAAATTTCGAGATTAAAGGAGTTGGTTTTCGCGGGAGACAGCCGTAATTAAGAGTAATTTTAATTGGCTCTAAGTGGCCGAGGCTAACCGGCGAGCGTGCCTTCCGCGAATCCTCGTTTCGATCGCGTGACCGTGCACACCGTCCAGAGGACGCGTTGCACATATGCACGGATGCACCTGCTGCTGCTGCAACGAGAAACGCGTCGAGAGCGACGCGGAACGTCCGCCGCTACGCCGCGCCGCTATTTTCGGCTATTTTCAGTCGTAGCCAGCGTCACACTGTCTGTTGCGTGTGTTTGCTACCGGCTGCCTAATGGCTCATTCAAGACACCGCACCGCGAAAATTCGAGTCAAAGAGCCTCGCCGCATATGTACGGCCATTTCGCGTGACACGCCGGAATCCGCAACCCCCTCCACAAACATTCACGTCCCTCCCGCATTTCTCTACTCGTTTTTGGATGTGGCGTGCTTATGGGGGAACCTCGGGGGACCAACTCGCAAATAACTTCGCCGAGAGTTTACTGAATTATGTGCGCGTTTTCGAGTTTCTACGTTCGTTGTGGATTTCGTTAGACAGGTCGCAGTAAAGCGCAAATACCGGAGCTTTTTCTAGCACATGTTTCTAGATACCTAACATGTTTAGATACGTGCGAGTTTCGAACAAAATGTTTGGTTCGATGTAGATGTAGACAGCTCTGCGATAAACTGTCTCGTTCCGGCCGTTTCTCGGATTCTCGGCCACGTTTTAAAACGAACATACTTTCAGAAAGGTGTAACTTAGGGAGATCTGTAAGGAGGACTTACACTGAAAAATGAACCCATAGATCATTCTCTGAATTTTCTTCGACGAAGAACAACAGATTAAAAATTAATAAATTCATACCATTTGATGAAACGTGTCTTGGTTTCTCGACCGCGTTCTAATACGAACATACTTTCAGAAAGGTTGTAATTTAGGGAGATCTATAAGGAGGAGTTACACTGAAAAATGAACCCAGATAGATCATTCCCTGAATTTTCTGCGACGATTAATAGAATTAATTATTATAATTAATTAATAGACAATTAATAGAAAATTTCACATTACGTAGAATTAGCAGATGAAATTTCAGCAGTTCTGCGCTTTTGGGCAAAAAAGAAAGCCTGAACAATGTACTGAGCTCAATTACAAAGTCAAGTTTTGCCCCAAATCTTACTATTGCTTTAAGAATATTGCTAACGATACCAATAACTGTAGCAAGTGGCGAAAGGAGTTCCTCTAAATTAAAATTAATCAAGAACTTGTTACGTTCGACTACTACACAAAATCGTCTTAATGGTTTGGCCATTTTGGCAATGGAGCATGAAATTGCTGATCAAGTAAATTTAAAAGATGTAACAAACAGTTTGCGGAACTGAAAGTAAGAAAACAAAGTTTTTTATGATTTTAGCATAGTTGATGTTACCTTGTTTTATTTTCAAAATAATGGCATATTGATCGTTTGTGCAATAATACGCATTTTTAATAGGATTTAAAAATGTAAAAAATAATATGGTTAACAATTTGTGGCTAGGTACAGATATTTCTTCATTAATTTCTACTGTTTTGTACTGCTTGATTATCAATGTTATGTTATGTTATATGTTCCTTTCTAAATACATGCTTTTATTAAAATTGAAATAAAATGATCCGATTTTTATTAAAAATAAAAAATATGTACCTTTATTTAAAAAATATATATATATATTCCTAAGGGGCGGCAATTTGTCTTTTTGTCCGGGACGACGTAACCGCTAGAGCGGACGCTGGCAAGATGAACCTAGATAAATCATCCTCTGAATTTTCTTCGACGAAGAACAACAGCTTAAAAATTAATAAATTCATATCATTTGATGAAACGTGTCTTGGTTTCTCAACCGCGTTCTAAAACGAACATACTTTCAGAAAGATGTAACTAACTTCGGGAGATCTATAAGGAGCAGTTCACTGAAAAATGAACCCAGATGGATCATTCTCTGAATTTTCTTCGACGAAGAACATCAGCTAAAAAATTAATAAATTCGAGTGATCGGAAGAGATCTGTTTCTCGACTCCAAAAACAAAAAAGAAGAGAGGAAAGTTTAAAGCGCGCCGCATCGACAAAACGAAAATATTCAGATGCATAACGCTATCTAGAGGCAGGAATCCCTCGAAACCGCTCCACCTTGAAAATAGCTTGGTCCAAAGTTCCAGCCTAGCCTAGCATATTAAATGTCGGTATTCACAGCCGCCGTTAAATGTCGAAATTATTACGCAGCATCTTTAACATTTAAACCGGAGGACTCTAATCTCTCCCCGGGGTGGTAAACCTAATTAACATCCGGCCGAGTAATCCTATCAGCGACTGGAGTGCACGTAATACGCCGGGATAAGTAGCGAGTCGGCGTTGAGCGGCAACGGCGTGGCGTGGCGTGGCGTGGCGTGGCGTGGCGTGGCATGGAGGATGTAGAACGGCATCGAGGAAGGGTAAAAAGGAACGCGACACGTTTCTGCCCGACGTAGAATTAAAAATTAGCAGCTTAAAAACAGTCAGTCGGCTCACGGAGAGGTAAGTAGACAGCGTGAGCCGACGCCGTAATTTTTTCCAGACTCCGATCCATCAGAGATCTCGAGGAAACACGCGATCCTCTGAGGTCTGGCGCAACCACGATATACACGAGCGTGACGTGATACCGGATCCGCCTCCGGTTGGACGTCGAGTATCGCATCCGAGGCAATTCAGCTCCACCACTCGGTTATTACCCGGAGTAAGTAACTTCTCGTATGTCTCCGTTCTCTCACCCCCGTTTCCTTCGCCAACGTTGCCCCCTTGCTGCGAACAAATCGACCCGGACGTTCCCCTTTTCCTCCCACCGACACCCTTGACCTTCTACAGATTATCGTTATGTCCGACTTGCTTCCTTCACCTGACCGCCGACAGTGTTTGTCAGCGCGATCTCCGCTGCGCATGTATTTTGCGTAAAATACCGGAGACGACTGTGCGCTGGATCGATTTCGATAAAATTCACCACTCCACGTTTCGCAAGAGATACTTTCCGCGCGGGAGACTCTGCTTGATCGCATTCCGCGGTATATCCCCGGATCGTCGATGTTTCCGTGTTTCGAGATTCGAGGATATCGATGATTCCTGCGGTTTCGCGGGGCCTTCTAACGGGAGTCAGTTTCAAGGTAATGGCTCGCGAAGTTCGTTGATCAGTCGTTGGCCCCGTGAAGATTGGAATTCTTCGAAAGTAGAAATCGGCTTTCGAAGATATTTATGCAAGGATGAGCAACAAGATATTACGCTTCTTATCTCTCTGTGAGAAACTCACCTCCCCATTACCCCGTTTCTATATTTTCTTTAGCGACTTTTTCGATTCCGAAAGTATTATAAAAAACAGCCATATTCTACATCTTCGGACAAAAATTGACAAAGATGAGACACAAGTGATTATTAAAAAGTTTTTCAATGTTGAATGGAGAAAGGTCGATCGATCGGCGGTTAGGCAATTCACTTCTCCGGCTGCATCGTGAAATATATTAACGATAAAAGAGGAGCGGCGCGGCCACTGCGCGGATAATAATTCCTCGGAGATAATCAACCGTGATGAGAATGGAATCGCAGGCTTGGATTAGCAATTACGAAAGAAACGAAACGACTTGAGTTTACGAAATAATGCAATTAACCTTCTCGGTGTGAGAAGTACGAAATATAATAAGGGAACATACAGATAATTGTATCTAACTGTAATGTGTTCTACGCTGAAATGGATTTGGGGAAATGGAAAGGGGAAGGCACAGAAGAGTCATGAGAATTGAAGACGATTTACAAATGAAAGTAGGAGAAAGTTATGCAACGCGTGAGACGATTTCCAAATGTTTACATTGTATGTACAGTCTTCTCTCGCAACGGGATTCTCTTACGTCTTGAAGAATGGTTTGAATTGCGACATAAATATCGTTGGTGGAGAACGAATTATTATTTTCATTACGGTATCAGAGCGCCGATGCAGCCGATTTTTATGGGCGTCTTTTCGATCGGCAAAATTACATCTAAAAGCATTAATCCGAAGATTTATAGTGGGCAGCGCCGACAACGGCGCACAAGGGTCAGGTCAGAATTCATGGTTCCCCCTTATTATAACATACGTCACCTAATAAAGTTCCGTCCTCCTCTGTTGCGATGCTATTGATTGTGTCGGACGTTTCTCATTGTGATTTATCGGCCTTGCCTTCCGTTTTCAACTTCAAAAAGTTGTTCGCCCTGCGAAAGGTCGCGGTGCATTTCAGAGATGTAGAGGGAGGTGTGCGTGCTTTTCACGTTCACATTCAGTTCGTTTGTAGTTCGCTGAAATCTATGTAGTCCAGAGATATTTGACGTGGACTTGGTTATATCCTCACGGAAAATCCTCTCCTCGTTCAGTGCTCGAGCCAAGACACTGAAATGCATTGAGATCTCGTGCGACCAGTCGGTCACGCCATCGTATAAAACGACCTCCGAGATTTATAGATCAAGAAATAATTGCCCTCAATATCTATGTGGCGACGCGGCGCGGCAGCTCCTAAGGCGGAAACGCGATCCTCGTATGTTTTGATGCAGAGGAAAATCATTGATCGAGAACGTTCCAAAAATGTTAACGACAAAGTCTTAAATATAGTAAAAACACATGAAGAGGGTGAAAAAATGCAGCTACTGCTCATGGAGGTATGGACACTTGAAAATTAAGAGAAAATATAAGAACAGAAATTGGTACAGAAATTACAGTAACGTCGCACAGTGGGCTGTATGCCCGATTTCAGCAGCCACAGCTAATTCAAAATTCACTCAATATTGAAACTGCTGTAACTTTGCTAAAATTTATCCAAATTTGATGAAAAAACAATATTTTGAAGCTTGAGATTTCTACTTGAAACGCATGTTTTGAGTGCAAAATTTGTCCATAAAGAGAAGCGTATTAGATTGTAAAGTTTGTAGCTATTTTTCAATCAAGTACTGCGGATTATAATCAATATTTTAACGTTATTCGTCCATTTTATGTACACTATCGAAAAGTGTAATCATTTACAATTAAAATATCTTTTTAAAATAGTTATGTGAGAAATGCTGCGATTTTCGCGCGCGCGCGATGGCCATTTTTGCGTAGATCAACTATAAAACACGGAGTAGCGCGTAATAGCAGTCTTTTTTTCTTGCATCTTAATCAGAAAACTTCATAAAACACAATGGCACAGAAATGAACACCCGATCGCACCCGGAGGTATAACAAAGCCATTACAAAAGTCTTAGAATCATAAAGAAAGTGACTGAATCGTTGGGTATCTTTAAATATTAATAACTAAAAATATATATAGTACAAAAGTGAATTTCCCCTAAAATTATACCCTATACTTAGCTAAAAAAACTTCTATAAAACTTTTTCCTCACATATTCCTCACATATTCAACTAACTCAAGCCACAACAATTTTACAATTTATGTAAAATTTAAAACATTGAATTTTGACCGCTGAAATCGGACAAATACCCACTGTGTTGACCGGCAGTGGAATGGATAGGCATTTGACAGTGATCGCACAGGCGACCCCTGACAGTAAACGCGCTTTTACTGTATTCGTTACGAGTCGGCTCTTTGATTGAACCCTGCCCGCGTAGATCGATTGGTTAACTCGATCGCAATTATCGTGTAAAATAGGAAAATCCTACATGTATGTATGTAACGCAGACAAATACCTTGAATCGTTTACTGGTAGGTACGGATTTTGTGAAGCACTCACCTGTAACAAAAAGAAATAATTGCATTTTAAGTACATTTCAGAAGTCTATTTAAACACTTGCATATTATACGCTGTTAATGAAATTGTTCTAATAGTATGCGATTTCTACGATTAACTATAAGATCTCCGGTAATGGATAGAATCCTCGAGGCAAATCATTCGCAAATCACATTTATCGCAGACCGTCACAAATTGCGCTATATAAACGATTCTATCATTGCCATTACATTGCGAGAACTCGCGGGCCTTTAAACTGTGCCGGCGACGACACGGCGACGACACGGCGACGACACGGCGACACACTTTGGCCACGCGATCCGTATTTCATTCAGTCCTTTTCTATGTTCGAGCGCGGTAGACGCAGTCGTAAAAAAATAGTGTCCCTACACCATCGCCGTCCGTGCAGAACACGGCTGTTGGACACCGATTGAAGAATGACTGTATTACTATTGTATATTTCTGTGTATTACTTAAGAAAGTAAAATATTAGTGACTTATTTGGTAAACAAAAGATGACAGTATGCATAAAGATATTTTATGTATACAAATCATGAATGATTATTTTCACTTGTTAGCGGAGTGTCTATATTTCCATGAACGGTAGTGTATATTGTCGCGCGGCATTAATTAGCGGTCAACAGTTTAAAAATTCCATGAAATTCGGAGGGAACGCAAACGCCGTGACACGGACTCGATTAACGAAGTTTGAAACTCCGTCGACAAAGTAATCCTCGCGGGTCGTGATTCAAAACGCGCTTCGGAACTTCCAAAAGTTCCGAAGCGCACGTCCAAACCGGCACGGTAATTACTCCATTCATGATTAAATAAAACACCCGGCGCGCCGGGAACTTGAAGAATTTTAATTGTTAAATTCTTCGCAGCCGTCGCCCGTTGATCTCTAAGCGAAGATGCACGGGAACGATTATTTGAAAGTCTCTTTCGCGAGATTAACCTCCGGTAATTATAATATAATACGCACGGAGTGCATCGGGCCGACGCGCGACGCGATGCGCGGAACTGGAGAAATGTTTATCGTGCGAGCGCGGCCGGAATCAAAGGGGAATGACGGTGACAATGAAATTCGAGAGGTGGAACGAGGGAACAGAAGCGGACGAACGGATAGATAGTTAAATTAACAAAAGAACAAGCACGGTCGCGAGCAACGGGACCGTGGAACGAAGTCACAAAGGAAATGGAAGCTGGACGAACGACAGAAAGATAAATAGATAGACCCGGAGAAGGCAGAGAGGACCGGCTATGGCATTATTAACGCAACAGAGAGCCCGCTTTTACGAAGAGCTCGATGAAATCAGACCTCGAAAATCGTTCGAGATTCCATCTCGTCGACTGGTGTCGATCTCTATATTCTTGATTTTCTGCCATCTCTCTCCCCCTCTCTCTCTCTCTCACTCTCGCTCTTGATTTTCATCTTCCGAAACGAGATCTCTCGTAATAAGATGATGCGCTCCAACTTCGAGAATCCGATCTATATCCTGAGTATCAACCGACATCGTAGCATATATCCGCAGGCATACGTTCTTATCGTGTCAACCCCATCAGGGATTCTGGGTACCGTCAGGTTGAATTATTCAAATTGACTAGGTTTCTTATTTCACTTCTTTACCTCCGAGGGGCGAATTTTCTATGCTTCAAAAGATGATTTTCTCTCCATATCAACCCTCGTGTAGCCAACCAAAGTGTATAGGTTATTAAAAACCTTTTGTATTTAACATATTCACAGAAATTCTCATTTTAATTCAGATATTCAAAGAAATTTTGTAATATTAGGTTGGAGAGCAAGTTCTGTCGCATTTTTAACCGACTTCGAAAAAGAAAGAGGCTACTCAATTCGATCTGTATGTGCCTTTTTTGTTTTTTCGCTTTTTTTCCATGTATGTTCACCGATTACGCCGAGATGGATAGACCAATCGGAACGAAACCTTTTGCATCTTGCAAAAGGTTTTGCATTTTGCAAATTTTGTAGTTTTTCATTCTTTGCGGTTTTTATTGTAAATGACCAATAAGACCAAAAAACCATCCTGCGGTGTTCTACAAATTCTGCTCGTTCCACTAAAAAGTGTAAAATAAAAAAATTGTATAAAAAAAATTAAACCGACTTCGAAAAAATGCACTAAAAAAATACGCTAAAAAGTATGAAATAATTTCGATTTAATTTATGTGAATACACACGAACTTAAGGATGTTCTGGAGGTATATAAAAACGCAACAAAATTTTTGAAAATTTGACAAGATATAATTCTTACTAAATTAATGCAATTGCCAAAGTTTGGGTTCGATTCACTGCACCGTTTAAGAATTATAGCAACTTAAAGTTTGCACATTTTAACACGTCTTCTTATGGAGAATTCATAAAATTCCACTTCAAACCCTATTTAAACCTTGAAAAAGCGCAACTAGAAACTCCAGCTTTTTTGTATATGTAGTAAAAATTATGTAATTAATTATATTCAAAATTTATTAGGATTCACTAAACAGTTACGGAGCAAAAAAATTATAAACTGTTACAAAACGTCAAATTTATCGTGTTGTCTCTCACTAGCATGGAAACGCGACAAGTGTAGACCACTGAATATAGCTACAGAGGGTACAGTATTCGCAAAAGTTTAATGCAAAATATACTCATGAATGGCTTTATTGCCAAGTATTGATGCATTTCGAATTTCTTATACTTTTGTCTCCCATTGTACCTCCAGAACATCCTTAAGTACCATACAATCTTTCCGGTGGCGGCGTAAAATTGAAAATGGTCGACACTGGAAATTACGAAAATCCTTAAATTCTTCTACAAGCTTTCACATATTAATGTATCTTCCCTTCCCATCTACCGATTTCCAAGTCCACCATGCTCCAATGAAATCATAATCAACATCTGTCATGTGGAAAATTTTCAATTTTGCACCGCCTCCGAAAAGATTGTATTGTATTTAAGTTCGTGTGTATTCACATCAATTAATGGAAATTATTTTATACTTTTTAGTGCGTTTTTTCGAAGTCGGTTTAATTTTTATAGAAAACATTTGAATCAATTTATAAAATTATATGTTTAATATTATTCAATGATGTAATTTCCATTATTTGTAACAATATATTGCCACTATTCAGATAACCTGTCGATTCCTATTTCCCAATGACTCACTAGCAACAAGTGTTTTTGATTTACAAGCAAAATTACCTGCTTATTCAGAATACGACAGAACTTTCCCTCCAACCTAATATTTTTAGAGGAACATTAACAAATTGTTGATAGAAATGCAGTGAATGGAAAACCCAGTTGGCTACAGAAGGGTCAAGCTCCATACATTAGTTCTTTAAGTTCTAAGTTGTTTAATGAAATAGAGAATACCGATCGGTAATCCCCTCGAATCAGAGTATCATTGTTGTAGACACCAGTTTCACATAATTCGAGAAAACGGGATAGGATTCTGGACAAAACTCCGGTGTGTATGCGCGCCAACGAAAGGATATCGAGCTAACGAACACAAATGGGCGCGGGTGTTTTGTGGCCGTGCTCACCAGGTGAGATCAGATGCTAATCCCGCTAATCCCATTAGGAAACAAAGTCCGAAACCAGTTTACTAAAAGAGGTACAGCTCGAAAAGTTGTAGACAGCAGGTACAGTTCCGAACAGCCGGAGGAACGACGAGAAATAAAGAATGGAGGCGGGGCCCCCTTTTCTGGAATCCGTGGTTGAACCTTCTTTCGAACGTTAGGGTCTCCTGGAATCGGCCATTCTTGCGTCTTCTGAAACGTATTCTACAAAATGTAGACCTTTCCCGAATCTTCATTTTTTGAGCTCTGTGTCATTTGAGATAATTTCAAGTAATTCATTCAAAAGTATTAGGTGTGCAAATAAGTTCTTTCCCCTTGTTTCCAAATTCAAGATTTTATTACATTTTATGTACGTAAAATATAATAAAATCTTGTCGGGTGACTCTCAATCTTTTTGCCAATTCTTCTTGCGTTTGGGTCGGATTTTCGTTGAGAACGATCGTCGTCTTCCAAATTAAAACCTCGGGCTTTAAATCTTTGGTAGCACTTTTTGCATGTGCTGTAAAATACGGCGTTCTCTCCCAGTGCCGCCAGAGTTGGGCAGTAATTAATTACATGAGCATTTAATTACATCTTCAAAAGTGGACTATAATTACAAGCGGAACACGGTTAAATGGTCCAAAACATAAAAATTAGTGGTTTAAAAGAACAATTACACTGAAGTAATTGTTAGACTCAATTACAATTACTGTAATCGTGTTAAGTAATTGCAATTACTCCTTTCACAATTACTGTAATTGTAATTGTGGTCTGCAATTACAATTACTGGTTGAGCCAAAGTAATTGCAATTACCAATTACAATTACATGTAATTGTAATTTCATTTTTGCAATTTCCAATTAATTTTAATGAAATTACATGTAATTGTAATTGATAGTTGCAATTACAAGTAATTGTAATGGGAAGTTGCAATTACTTAACGCTAAAATGGTACTAAAAAAAATGTAATTAGATACTTACTCAATGGAAATGTCTAAACAGAACAAACAAAAAGCATATGTTAGGAAATATTTCTTATTTATTAAATTACAACCGTTAAGAAATAGGTTCACTTGTCACTTACATTGACAATGTAGTTTTCACTAGGAAATATTTATTATTTATTATGCTTTTTGGAGGGCGGAGATAGCGCACCTGTGCAATATTTGAATTTTTTTGAATTCGCGGATAACGGAGGCAGAGCCAATGCTGGATGTGAAAAAGAAACGAAAGCTCAGTTACAAATTTGTAATTATTTTTCGGATAAATCGATTTCTTATTTAACGCTTGAAACCTACTCCGATATAAAGCCAACATTTTTTCGAACTAACACTGCTCTACCATCCTCAGCTCCAGTTGAAAGACTTCTTCCGTTTGCTTCCATGACAAACACTCTGGAAACAAATCGATTATCCGACTCCAACTTTGAAAGGAGGGTCATTTTGAAAAGTAATGGTAATCGTTTTTGTGAAATATCAAATAATAGTTACAAATAAATATTTAATAAATAATAAATATTTCCTAATATATGTATAATGTATTTAATAAATAATAAATATTTCCTAGTGAAAACTACATTGTCAATGTAAGTGACAAGTGAACCTATTTCTTAAGCGTTGTAATTTAATAAATAACAAATATTTCCTAACATGTGCTTTTTGTTTGTTCTTTCCAGACATTTCCATTGAGTATCTAATTAGGGGAGAGTCGTGCAGTACCGACCGGCGTACTGTACCGACCAAAATTAGTTTATGACTTTCCAGGTCAAATGGCTACACTTCCTTTACGAAAACAAATGAATATAACTATTGTGGGTAATATGTTTCGTTGCTACATTGGTCATTCGATTGTTTTCGCAGTTCTGACACATTTAGCGTGGGCGTTGATATTTCGAGTGTTAAGAGTTATTTTCTAGATCTGATAATTCGTTTCTCAGGTAAGTAAACGACTTTGTTGAATTATGTACATTATATCTAGTCTATTAAGTATAATTAACGGGCCCTGTTTTGGAATTTTCTTTGTATATTATGTATATCGTAACCTAAAATATTTCCTTGTTTGTCGTCCAGTACCGACCATCCAACTGTCGTGCAGTACCGACCAATCAATCGTCGACCAGTATAAGCCAAACTTTTCTTATCTGTAAGTTCCATCTGTTAGCATTTGAAATGAAGTTAGAAGATGTTTATTTAATCTTTCTTTTACCTTTTCCCACAGAAAAAACCATCATCATCGCTCACATTAAATATTAACGATAATTTTTCATTAACTTCTTTACCTGGTGTAACTTCAAATTTCATGGAAATAGTGAAACCAATCTCTCTTAGAAACGACACATTAGAGTTGCAAACAAAAAAGAGAAGACAACGAACGCAACAATCCGAAATCTTAACTTCGACCGTTTTTATAAACGAAGTTCAGAAAAAAAAGAACCTGGCTGAAGAAAAAAAGATAAATGCGGAGAAAAGAAAAGCTGCAAGAAACGAAAAAGTCAAAGAAGCAGAAAAAAGAAAAGTTGAAACTCAAGTCAGGAAAGGAAATAAGGAAAGATGTAAAAACTAAACAAAAAAATGACATAATATATAAAAATATATAATTATTTTATTATATGTATAAATAAAATTTGAACAAAAACGCGTGTTCTAACATTTAAATGTCTTTTTTTAACATTATTAATGATTTAGACTGAAAAATCTACTAAATACGTAATTGGTCGGTACTGGACGACAATTCTTTGTTTCCTTCAAATTCTAATATCTTTATTTTTACAAATAATGAATACTAATTATTAAATTTCACAAAATTAATTTCTGGCCTTTTATTAAGTTCCCTTTGTGTTACAAATTCCTTTTTTTAATTTTAATTTTTACCGATTCTAGTCCACCTAATAACAAGAAAACTTAGAGCGGTCGGTACTGCACGACTCTCCCCTACATTTTTTTAGTGCCATTTTGGCGTTAAGTAATTGCAACTACCAATTACAATTACTGGTAATTGCATTAACATTACTTGGAAATTGCAGAAATAAAATTGCATTAACATTACTTGGAAATTGCATGTAATTACATGTAATTGTAATTTGTAATTGCAATTACTTTGGCTCAACCATTAATTGTAATTGCGGACCACAATTACAATTACAGTGATTCGTCAAGTAATTGCAATTACCAATTACAATTACATGTAATTGTAATTTTATTTCTGCAATTTCAAATTACAGTAATTGGTAAGTAATTGTAATTGTAATTGAAATTACATTTTGCCCAACTCTGAGTGCCGCGCAAACCATTTCAGTAGCTTTAACAGCTGATTTCCTAAGCTGGAATGCAAAGAGTAAGCAGTGACGCAAACGATGCTTCTCGCACGTCATATTGCTTGAAATTGTTGCATAGGACTGGAAACTCTTACAAGGCAAGGACCCCCAAGTGTCCGACTTCGATTTTGATAATCTTCTGTGAGACGATATGTTATATGGATCCCTAATGATGTCTGCAAAATATTAGGTGTAGTTACTCAATAGTTTTAAAGATATAAACAATTAAACTTTCATACATTCATCCATTAGTCGTGTAAGCAGGTTGCGTGAAGTTCAATTGTTTATATCTTTAAAACTATTGTGTAACTACACCTAATATTTTGCAGACATCATTAGGGATCCATATACCATCGTCTCACAACAAATTATCAAAATCGAAGTCGGACACTTGGGTCCTTCCCTTGTTAGAGCGCTCATCACGACTCTTCTTAAAACGAAAAGAACGCTCTTTCAGATGGCAAGAAAAGCGGGAAGTTATTCGAATTCAGTCAGCAGTTATGATCGTAGATAAAAAGGGGAAGGAACTTATTTGCACACCTAATAATTCATTCAAAAGTAATTCATTCAATTCAAAACGATTCATTATCATTTATGGAAGAAACTGTCAGCTTATCCTACTTCTACGACGACAAATGTCCTTTTAAATTCGACTGAATCAAAGATAACAAAGTAGAAACTGCAGCGAGCACTGCGCTGATCCTCGACTCCGTTGTCAGCCATAGTCTAACAGAACCTAAACTCCAGTCGATAAGGCTCGGCCTAGCCGGTGACACTCGGAGATACTGGAATTACGACTACCGGTTTTCTTCTGGAAGCACACCGTCGCGTCGCGTCGTTCTGGGTTCAAGGTACTCCGCGTAGAATCTCTTCCAGGAAGCTCGTTATGAAATCTTCGCAGAAAATCGCGCCCCTCCGGGGCATCGACTTTGTTCTCCACTTCGGAAGTACTCGCGTAACTGGGAATGGAGAGGATGTTAGCATTCTAGGATAATTAAGCCGAGCAGTCGGCTTCCGGACGCAATTTTACTCCGTGCAGTTACTGTGATTCTTCAAGTTTTCTTTCCCTTGCGGTGCAGGATTTAAAAATGATTGGATCTCCTGCTTCCTTCGGACAGCATGCCGAAAGTTCAACGTGATGATTCGACTATATTATTTTCAACTCGACGGAACGGCAAACGGGCAAACAAAGTGTAAACGGGCCTTTATTGTGCGGGACATACAGTTTTCACGGCGCTGTGTGGCGGTTAGTGCTTCTCTTTGGAGATCTCCGGCAGGCCAACCAGCGCGGATAAAGAATATAAACGAAAAGCGCGGAGAACCGAAGGTAGAGAGAAAAGTGGCGAGCAGTTACAGGCAGGGATGTGGGTTAACCCCAATTGCAATCCATGCAAAACCAAAGACCTTTCGAGAACTTTGCTAGACCGCTTCGTCGGAGAGACGCGTTTGTCCCTGTTATTCCGCGCACAATTTTCGCGGAACCGTTCATTATATCTAGAGGAACGTTGCTCAACACTTTACCTACCGAAAGCCTACTAATAGAATTTTTAATAATTATGCTGTACCAAAAGAAAGCATAGAAATTTTCTTATACATTGCAATCTTAAATGAAATTATTGGATGACGTTATTGAGGGTGACTTGTTAGTTCACAATGAAAGTTGCTGTTGCTATTGAAGGTTCCATTAAAATGTGGTTAGTAATGTGCATAGATTTTGCAAAATTATGCAACAATCACCGGTCGGTAATGTGTTAATATGAAGAGATTTTGTTTTTAATTGATCATAGATTTTACTACATGAATAGGAGAACAGAAATAAACCAGATGAGAACGCTTTTTCTCCGTTAACAATTCTCTAACTGGTAATTGTAAGATATACAACATACAGGATGTTTAAATATTTCTTTGCAAAGCAAAACCATGGATATACCGTCCAATGAATAATCAACGAAACGAAAGTATAGAAACTACTCGAGAGAAAAATGCATATAAAGAATATAAATATTTTACTGCACTAATTGGAAATTAAGATTCGCCATATAATCGTGATGAAACAAGAGTGTCTATGAAACCCGAGTAAAAAATTATACAAATGATGTACTCGAGAAAGTAAAAGAAAATGCATTAGCAATTAGAGTTGCGAAAGAGAATGAAGAAGCTTGCTCGAGCAGTGCTCGAGACGTCGAATTCGAAATTTCCCAGAGAAATTGGAACAATACCTTTCACCGCGGTGATACGAACGAAAGGCACTTGGCGATGCCGCGATAAACCCTTTCATTTGCAAAATACGCGAAACGAGACCCGCGGCTTAAACAAAACCCTTATCTGCAGGCAGGTTCTCATTGAAACCGGCCGTTTCATTCACTGGTAACCGTGAACAGCGATGGAAACGGGAACAGAGATCGCTCCGTGTCACTCAATTCCTTTCTGCTGATCACTTTTGCAGTGCTGTCTTTTTCCAAGGTCCTCGAGCTTATAGATTCTCTGACGAACGGCGAACAAAGTAATCGGCCGGTTATCTTATCCGCATCTTGTTGTCCGCGACTCGAATACTGTTCTTCGGTAACAATAAATTCATTACCGTGCTTGACAAGCCACCGGCTTTCCCTTTCTCTCCGTTACGTTCGGTGCACAGGGTGTATAAAAAGTAATGGCCATCCGTCGTAGGGGTCAATCTCTGGATCGGTGGATATTTGTAGAAGAAACTTGACGCAAAAGTGTTTATAACAAAGAAAATTGTTGTTAAAGTTTGTTTCTACATCAATACATTCTACTCGTCGAGAAGAGAAAAAGTTTGAAAGGAGCCACATGTCGCAAACAAATAGTTATTGAGATATAAGCTGTTAAAGTTTTTGCAAAATTAGATTATGTGCACGTTATACGCATAGCATACCAGACTCAAAATTTGTGCCTTCCTCCTAAAAATTATGATGTATTTGGTATGTAATCCAGTACATTTGTACCCGGAGTGGCTGCAGATCGAAGTTTCGATCCTGTAGAATCAATGGTTCAGGAGTTATGCTTGCTTAAAGTTGAGTAATCTGCAGTGTTTTTGACAGGTAAGGGTGCCGCCATATTGGTTTGTAGTGACGGTTGCGCGCCGCTTACCGAGTTGGTTGGCGAGTAGGTCGAGGGGGGGAGGGGGCAGGACCGGCGATTCTGCTCGGCAAGCGACTCACAATTGTCACTACAAACCAATATGGCGGCGCCCTTACCTGTAAAAAATGCTCAACTTTAAGCAAGCATAACTCCTGAACCATTGATCCTACAGGATTGAAACTTCAATCTGCAGCCGCCCCGTGTAGAAATCTACTGGATTACATACCAAATATATCATAATTTATAGGAGAAAGGCACAAATTTTGAGTCCGGTAAAGTAAAGAGCAGCCCAAAAGCCTACTGTACTACGTCGATGTCCTACAATGTCGATGAGACAGGACATGATCGTGTAGTTTAAAAGGACATTCGTTGCTAGGCCCGTACCAAGTGATCGTCTCCCTGCCCATTCGGATCAGAAAATATGAAGTAGCAAAATATGAAAGAATACCTTATATCCACTATTAGATGTACATACAGTGGGTGTACAAAGTATTCGTACACTTTTTCAAAACTAATAACATTTTTATAATTGAACCAAACAACCTGATTTTTTATAATCAATTAGAAGCATTGGTTTACGAAATGATATACAAAAAAGATTTTCCAAAAATTATAATTCACAAGGTTAAATGCAAAAATAAAAAAGGCATTTTTTAAAACTTTTTAATTTGGGTCCTTAATGAAAATTTAAAATGTGTGTTTTGTAGATCTATGTTAGTCATACACATGTTGAAAATTTCATTGAAATCGATTAACGTACACACGAGCTACAAGCGGTTAAAAATGGTGAAAATCCTAGTTTTCCACGACTTTTGATCAGTTTCTGCTTAAAATCCACAGAATCGTACATCTTTCGACGCCTGTTGTTTTTTCCTGCGTCGATCGATTCCGATGAAATTTCCATCATGTGTATAAAGAACATGGATCTAGAAAACATATGTTTTAAATTTTCATTAAGGGCCCAAATAAAAAAGTTTTAAAAAATGCCTTTTTTATTTTTGCCTGTAACCTTGTAAATTATAATTTTTGGAAAATCTTTTTTGCATGTCAGTTTGTAAACTAATGCTTCTAATTGATTATAAAAAAACAGGTCGTTTGGTACAATTATAAAAAAGTTATTAGTTTTTAAAAGGTGTACGAATACTTTGTACACCCACTGTAAGAATATTAATCCTGCTGTTATAAAATACTAATGTCAAGTATAGGTACGTACAAATTTTTCAGAATCTTCTGTTCCTCCGTCGGGTCAAGTGGACACTGCCATTTTCGCGAATACTTCTTATTAACGATGAAGCACAAAACACCACACTTCTACACGATCACTGCACAACACACTTTCTGAAATATGTAGTGCCAGCGAACGGGAAGAAGTATTCCGACCACGGTCAAAATAGTACTGCGGTTGTTACCTCGGTTTTTCGTGAATGGTTAAGGTTTAGGTGGGGAAATGTTGCGTTTGTTAATTGGACAGGGGTGTTTCGGAAGGACTTTGGGTTGAAAAGTGGGGAAATGTCACAGAAATTCCTTTTGGTATTGTTTACGGTCATCAATGACGTGATTTATAACGGTATTTCGCTCGTCGCTTTGATGGGTTCGTCGCACGTGTTGTTGATCTGTTCTTTTTTCTTGCTATAACGTCCTTTACAGGTACATATATCGCCTAATCCGCTGGGGGAACGGTGAGGTACGGTAACATTTTATAATACAGGATTAATATTCTTGTAACAATGGATATAAGGTATTCTTTCATATCCTGCAACTTATGTCTAGCAACAAATGTCCCTTTAAATTTCATTTGTCGAGGCACGCACACGATTATGTTCTGTCTCATCGACACGGTCGGGTGGACCGTAATAAGGCTTTTGTCTATACGTATAAAGGTCGTCGCTCACTAGAACGCACCGGCGCCCACCCGGCATCGCGCGGCCTCAGCTGTTTTGGATTTCTTCTATGTATTTTAAATGGATGTGCGCACATCAATTAAAATACATAGAAGAAATCCAAAACAGCTGAGGCCGCGCGGTGCCGGGTGGGCGCCGGTGCGTTCTAGTGAGCGACGACCTTAACTCTACGCAATCAAATTTTGCAAAAACTTTAACTGCTTACATCTCAATAACTATTTGTTTGCAACATGTGGCTTCTTTCAAACTTTTTCTCTTCTGGATGAGTGGAAGGTGTTGATGTAAAAAATAACTTTATCAACAATTTTCTTTGTTATAAATAATTTTGCGGCAAGTTTCCCTTACAAATGTCCACCGATCCAGAGGTGTGGATTCACCCTGGAACGGATGACCATTACTTTTTATACACCCTGTACCTATTTACCAGCGCCGCTGACAGACGTTTTATGACGCTTATCTGCGAGTTGGGACCGGCGATGCACCCGAAGTGTGCCACTGGATGCATCGGTTGCATTCGGTGCTCGGTGCGCTTGCCCGCAGCAATTCTCGGTTACCCTCGAGTTTCGCCGGTTCGAAATTTCAATTATCGTACTCGGTGTCGTGTTCGATGAATAAACGTGATTTGATTGCGTCCATACGTAAATAATATACATGTAGAAAGAGAGTTTAATAGAATTTGTTCAAAGTTCTCGCCACTAGACCGCGAATTTAATGCATTTTTAACAAAAATTGGAAAGTACAATTTAAACCAATGGACATATGCATTTAAAAAAGGTTCGGAACATCAACATATTAGTTTCAGCTTAATAAAAGAATTTTCGTGTAAATTCTGTGTCTTGTCAAACACGTTTCGAATCGAATAATTGAGGTTAACAGTGGAAATCTATAATTATTTACGAGAGGCACACTCTGATAGGCTTCTAGTCATCCAGAACCCAGGTGTATCGATTCAACACCGGATGCTTCGTGTTCCACCTGTAATTTATACTTCGTTTGTCGTTGTTGGCCTACATTCCTACCGGAAATGCTCTCATAATTCAGCATATTCGATGAATATTTCAATGGACCCACCGCTTGGAAAAATGCAAAATAATTTATAGCTCGCGACTTTAAATTGCGAGCGTTCGCCTTCGAGCGACCGTGCGCCATTGTGAAACGAGCTCGATGGTATTGCATGTATCGCGTCTCTCCGCCAATGAATTTCTATGGACGATAAATAAAACACATTCTGCGAACGGTTAACATTCGTCATCGTCCCCGGTCGTTAACAGCTGTCGCTTATTGAAACTGTATGCTAATTGGAAATTCGATGAAACTGTTTAAATTTATTCCGTCGTTGCAACTATTCCGTTAAAAGCGATACAGCTCCGGCATGTTGCGCGGACGTTTACTCGGGCGAACAAGCCATACACATCATTATGAACCGATAAATTCATCGAATAACTCGATCAATATTTGATCAAGAGAAATTGATGAATTAATGTTCCGGTAAAGCGCGGAGAAAAATCGCGGAATTTCGTTGCAACGTGTTGCGAATTCTCGTTTCGAATACCATTTCGAACGTAATGCGAAACGATTTCAAACGAGAACTGAAAAGTTTGTTGGGAAACGATAATGAAACTGTAAAATCCGCACGAGGTAACATAGGGAAACTGTACATGATTGCCACCCTAAGCCAAAATCGTAGTAAAAATCTTTTTATCTTTTCTTGAAATGTTTAAACGAGCTTAACTTTCTATTATTATAAGCTATTAGAGATTTTTCAGCTAAATCAAACAGTTTTAGAAGTCGCAAATCTCTTATTAGAAAATATATTCAGTGAATAACAAAGTTACACGCTCAGTAAAATAAATCTCCGTACACCCTTTAAAACAGAATAAATTTTTTGTAATTGTACCAACGATCTGATTATTTGTAAGCAATTAGAAGCATTGGTTTACTAGATAATGCGCAAAAAAGATTTTCCAAAAATTACAATTGATCAAGTTACATGTTTAAATAAAAAAAGCATTTTTTTAAACTTTTTAATTTGGCTCCCTAATGAAAATTGATAATACATGTTTTGTGGATCTATGTTAGTTATACACATGCTGAAAATTTCTGTGGATTTTAAGCAGAAACTTATCAAAAGTCGTATTTTCACCGTTTTTAACCGCTTGAGCTATAGATCTACAAACCATATATTTTAAATTTTTATTAAGGGCCAATTGTAATTTGTAATTTTTGTGCAAATCGTAATTTTTAGAAAATATCTTTTGCACATCATTCAGTAAACCAATGCTTCTAATTGCTTACAAAACATCAGGTCATTTGGTATAATTTTTAAAAAGTTGTTCTGTTTTAAAGGGTGTACGGAGACTTATTTTACTGAGTGTATGTGGAACTCTGTTACGCAAACTTACAACGTTGCTTTGAAATATAAATAAGAAGCAATAAAAAATGATTTTCTATACCAGAAATTCTTAATATTTGCCGTTTAAATCAAAACTGCCAATAACTACTGCAGTGCCAGCAACAGTAACATTAAAGTATTCTAAGTACGAGAAAATATTACAGTGACGCGTTATTGGCGCAACGCGACGAACATTTCACGTGGAAGAAACGCGGAATTAATACGTCCGATAAAGCGTAGAAAAGACCGAAGCGACGATGGGGATTCGCGAGCACCTGAGGCAGATTGCGTACCACGGTTTAAAGTCCCATTTACAAGAGCGTAAAACGAGCTCGTAACCAACTGGCTATCCGAGAGACTCCGCCACCCGTGTTAGCCCGTAATAGTTTATAGGTCGCATGGGCCGAGACTCGCCCGAGCACCATAGAAATTTAGGAAGCCAATCCGTGTCCTTGGATCAGAGATTTTAGTCCGATCGAATTTCCCAAAGCCAATCTATTCCAGCCTCGTGAGTCCTAAGCTGTCCCGTGGGACCGGCAGAATTCTTACATGAATAATTCGAATAAAATGCAAGTAATACAACGATTCTTCCTGCCGAGGCAGATGAATAGCTTCCATCTGCCGAAATTTACGGACGAAAACACATTCGACGAGCAACCACCGCTCATTTGCACCTCCGGCCAGGTTGAACGGCACGGTTATGGTATTGTGACGCGTCACCGGTTCATACCGAAAATCCAATACATAATTTCTACGACGTGCGTGTACCGAGCGCGGTAAGCATTTATCAAAGCCGACTCGAACGGCGTGGCGCGGCGTATCGCACCTCAGCTACACGGCGCGGTGTTCGACGCGCAATAAAACACTACATCGTATTAACGACTTCCAAGTAGGTGCCTCGTGGCCCGCATAGGACAATGAGACGTATCCCAGACGATGGGAATTTCGATGTTAATACATCGCGCCGATGAAATTTTGTTTAATATGTTGGTATCTAATCAATTAGTGCACACATTTAAGTATTGTATGATGTACATTCTGGCAAGAAAGTACCGGGAATCGATCATTTAAAAAGCCCGTTTAAAGGGATTGTTGAAATTCTTTTTGTCGCTAAGTTGTCACAACTGTCCTCTATACTTACGCGGAGTTTGAGCGTCACTTGTCATTTAGTTTGTTCACAGTGCGCCATTTTGTCAGTTCATCTCAAGTGTGTCTTGCGATTTTTACAATGGATAAAAATATTGAAGAAAGAATCTGTCTTAATTTTTGCATTGCAAATCGAATTTCGTGTGCCGAAGCGCTGAAAATGTCACATAAGGCTTTCGGTGAATCTACTTTATCAAAAATACGTGCGTATGAGTGGTACAGTGCATTTAAAAGCGGTCGAGATGTGGTGGAAGATTTGCCTCGCTCTGGTCGGCCATCAACATCTTCAACTGACCTCCATATCGCTAAATTAAAGGAAATGGTGACTGAAAATCGTCGTTTAAGTCTGAGAGAGATAGCCACTGAAATTTCTGTGTCTCACGAATTAATTCGTACTATTTTAAACGATTGTTTGGGCATGAAACGCGTTGCCGCTCGACTAGTGCCGAAAGACCACGATAACGCACCATCTTACAAGGCTATCATTGTGAACGAATTTCTGGCCAAAAACTCAACAAATCTTATCGAACAGCCACCGTATTCCCCTGATATGGCTCCGGCCGACATTTTTGTTTTTCCAAAACTCAAATTACCACTTCGAGGCACCCGTTTTCAGTCAATAGATGACATAAAAGAGAATTCGCGGCGAGTACTGAAGTTGATTCCAAAAAATGCGTTTAAAAAATGTTTTGATGATTGGGTTATTCGTTGGCATAAGTGTATTATTTCGAAAGGGATCTACTTTGAAGGCGGTACAATAAATTTGGATGAATAATACATATTTTGTGTTTGATTGAGCAATTCCCGGTACTTTTCTGACAGAATTATTATATCAATTTGATATCCTTAAAATGAAGAAGATCATAAAATAGCTCCGACTGCAAGGGGTCAACGGCGATAAAAACTGAAATATAAGGAAAGATGAAGAGCAGAGAGTGAAAAGCAAAGAAGATACAAGGAAGAAGGAAGATGGTGCTTAGGTTTAAAACAGTATCTGATCAATTACTGCACATTTAAAAATTGTATAAGGCATTATATTAATTTCATAACCTTAAAATGTATATAATGAAATATAACTGAAATATAAGGAAAGATGAAGAGCAGAGAGTGAAAAGCAAAAAAGATACAAGGAAGAAGGAAGAAGATGGTGCTTAGGTTTAGGGCAGTATCTAATCGATTACTGCACATTTAAGAATTGTATGAGACATTATATCAATTTCATAACCTTAAAATGTATATAATGAAATATAACTGAAATATAAGGAAAGATGAAGGGCAGAGATTGAAAAGCGAAGATGATACAAGAAAGAAGTCGGTGGCTCGTCGAGGTGCATGGGTCGTTATGGCGATCAGGACTCGTGAGAGGATCCCAGGCAAGGATCAGGTACGTGCCACGCGTGTGGTCCATCTCTGACCTCCGTTTTCGAGGTCGGACCCCGAAAAACGTTTCTGTATAAGCATTCTGATGTACGATCGACCGGAATCGTTAGTCCTACGTAGCTGCTTGACCTCTGTCCATTGCTCCGTACCCTTCTTCTTTTTTATCGCGTGACAGTTCCTGTAAATATTTACGTGTCCTGCGAGAAAGAATGCGAAATGCCCCCAAACAACGTCCGGACCGGACATCGGGGAATTTATAAGGGAGCCCCGTGGAATTTATAAAGGAGATCCCTTATAAACATCTGAACGTTATTTACTGTCGCGGGAGGCTCGCGTGAACTATGGTTCTCGGAGCCAATGGCGCAATTAATAACGAGAAATTGTTATCGGTGCATTGTCGCTTTTAAACGTACCTCACGCGTTCAGGAGGATTTCTTGTTTCTCTTTTCTTACTGCGTCGCCGATGGAAAATTTATTATACTGTGCACGTTTCTACCAATTTATGATTTTGTACGTGAATATATGTGCAACAAAGGAAATTAACTCTCGTATACTCGTCGGAAATAATTGTATAAAAGAATGGAAAGCATACAAATGTTTCGCGTGTCTGAAGAAAACGTGATAAAACTGTGTCTGAAAGGATTCGAGAAAGAGGAGAGTAAGTCTCGGTAAAAGGTTCTCGTAAATTTTTGTTTCTTTTGTGTAGCACTTCGAGCGACGGGGAATATTCGAGCGAATCGCAGGCAGCCTGTCGCCGGTGCATTTTTCTCTCCACGTGACTCAGTGTCTTCAAACGCATTATTTCGTCTCCCCCGATGCTGGAGATAGCGTTGCGTCATCGCTACACGGCCAGGTGATATCTGATGGCTGCCACTACCATCTAGTGCTTCAGCTTGAATTCTTCCAAAGAAGATACCCGAGACTTCATCCTTCCAACTTTGTTACAATGGAGCCACGGAATGCTATTGATTTCAGGTCTTCACGTATCGAGTTCGACGCTGTCGCGCTCAATATAGATCACTATCAAAGATCAAACATTTCAAACATACGAACTGCTTTATCATGCGAGGACTGCACCGGTCCCGCTGGAACGTCGCTCACGCGACGGTGTTACGCAGAGAGAATCGAAAAATTGTTTAAACACATCTTCAACCCTCGGACAGCGCGGCCGTTCTTGCAAAAATATAATCGACGATGTCTAGAACCGTTCACTGTAAAATTTGTGAATTTTTTAGATCATATTTTTGAAGGTACTCTTTGGGAACATTCCTCGCTCCAAATGCAGTAGCTGATCATTTGATTAATTCATCAGAAACTGGAATATTGAGTGACGAGTTTGGTTAATTGGTTAATTTTAGTTTCGAAATTTAGTTGCTATCATTTGACAGCGAATCATTGTGCGTTTGCACAATTACTATTTTACATCACTTTATAAAAGGAACAAAAATGCGTCTATCCAAATGTTCAGCCATTCGTTTGCAATATAACCTAAAGAAATAAATTTGTTAAATAATTTCTCGTGGATACATCTTTACAAATCTCAATAATCGCGAATTAATAATATTCTATCCCGTCGTTTTCCGTAATTCTAGTGTTAATTTCATTCTGGACGTCACTCTCCTCGAAAATCTTGACATTCTCCTAAAGAAAGCACAGCTTATTTATCAATTGAGAAAGTTGGATGTTTCCAATGTCAACCTGTTACGAAGAAAAACATCCCCCATCTGCGTCAGCGATCGTTCTCGCGGGGTTTCTGGGAAGCTAATCCGGTCAGACCGTAGATGGTGAGATAGCCGAAGGACTATTCTAAACAAATCTGATCCACGTCGCCGGACAACGTGTCCCGAATTGTGAGCCGGAGCAAGCCGAAACTTTCCACGTTCGACCTTATTCGACCTTATGCGCCCGGCGTTATGGTACTCGCCTAACGAGAGGGTTAAATTGGATGGTTCTGGACGGGGATGCTTTCATTGAGCCCGCTGCGATATCGCTATGCAGCATCGAACTTCGTCCGACCGCTGCGCCGCGCCGCGCCGCACCGACCATGTAGATGCGATAGGTATCTGTGAACCGTTGGATTCTCCCTAATCGCTCAATCCTATCGTTCATGGTTGCGTCGCGGGGCTACCAAACAGCAATATGAACCTCTCGAATGTCAGAGGCCGAACTACCGTTTCCGCGTGATTTCCCGGTTAAACGACAACCCGGGAACGTTCGATCCAGTCTACAAGTGAAACGAGATCATTAACTCTTAGCAATCGAGGGGTGACTCATAGTTACCACTAAAAATTGCTGTACCATTATTCACAATATTAAATATTTTTTTTTTGTACTTCAATGTTTTGTGCTTGAAACTCCAAATTTGAAATTTTGAGACTGTAAGTATCATACACTGCCCGAAATTACCATAAAGCCACCTGATTTTTTGGTGAAATCTTATAATTATGCCATAGTAATGCAGCGGTTTCCAACCTGGAAAAAAAAATTTTTTTTGCGCCAGTATTTTTTGTAATAAAGTTATTATTATTTAAAACGTGTCTGTATTATCATATTTACTAAAAGATAGGGAGACGCGGCAAAAAGATTTTTTTAGGGAGGCGTACTAGCATAAAGGTTGGAAACCGCTGTAGTAACGAGAAGCTGATGCACGATAGCATTTGAGGATTAATAAAAGAAACCATTTACATGATTACATTCATAGATATATATTTTTATTTACAGAAAAACATAAAGTTATATAGTTTAAGAAAAAACGAGCTGCGTTTCCATAAAGCCACACGTTTTTTAAGTAGATAACATCAAGATTATCGAAAATTTCTTCTATATTTATTTACAAATTAATGCTTAGTACAATTGCCATTTCTTCGAATAACGTCGAAAATTCGATAAGGCATTGATGAAATCAATTTCGATGGATGTCCACGCTTCGTTCACCGCAATCCATAACTCACAAACAGAGTTGTACTGTTTACAATTCCATATACTTTTGTTGCAAGAATTCCCCAAAAATTCTCAATTGGGTTTAGATCTGGCGAACAAGCTGGCCATGTCAAAATCCTCGTATTTTTGTTGTCTAACCATCCCTTTGCTTGTCTTGATGCATGAATTGAGGCGTTATCATGCTGAAAAATGAAATTGTCAGTCTCAATTTCTTCTGTAATTCTGTTTAATTCAATAACTTTGTATTTATAATTCCTAGAGTAATTCAATTGTAATTCTGCACAACTCTGATCAAGACAAATAAAGGAGTGATAAGCAACAAAAATATGAGGATTTCGACATGACCAGCTTGTTCGCCAGATCTAAAGCCAATTGAGAATCTTTGGACAATACTTGCAAGTATATGGCAATTGTAAACAGTACAACTCTGTTTCCGAGTTATGGATTGTGGTGAACGAAGCGTGGACATCCATCGAAACAGAAACTCTTCGTACTTTGAATTTTCGACGTTATTCGAAGAAATGGCAATTGTACTAAGTATTAATTTGTAAATATAGGAGAAATGTTCGATAATCTTGATGTTATCTACTTAAAAAACGTGTGGCTTTATGGAAATTTCGCAGTTCGTTTTTTCTTAAACTATATAACTTTACGTTTTTCTGTAAATAAAAATATATATCTATGAATGTAATCATGTAAATGGTTTCTTTTATTAATCCTAAAATGCTATCGTGCATCAGCTTCTCATTACTATGACATAATTATAAGATTTCACCAAAAAATCAGGTGGCTTTATGGTAATTTCGGGCAGTGTATGTGAGTAATTAAAAGTTAAAATAGCTTCGACTGCATCGGGTTAAAATCCAACATGCACATGGATGGAATTGGGACTACTGAAGCAATTGTAAATTCTGACAAGAAGATCCTCCGGATAACAAATGTTCCTCGTGTGTTTTCTTGGTAAAATAACAAATGTTCCTCGTGTATTTTCTTGGTGAAATAACAATTTGCTTGAGATACTTGCGTAAACATCTCCTGGTATACATTTGAATACAGAGCGTTGCCGTAGGGCGTAGGGCGATTAAAACATATTAGTCGAGGAGAGAACGGCGCGGCGCCCCAGTTTGGAAACGTTTGGAGCTAATTGCTTCCTCTCCGTGAAAAACGGGCCGGTCTTTTCCGGAAGGATAATCGTGAAAAATGTGTGGAAGAATTACTTGCCAGTGGTCTAAATTAGCCGTTGCGACGGCTGCCAAGTAGTAAGCAAACGATTTAATTTCAGTTTAAATGTGCTTCGGCCTGCGGAACCACTGCCAACTGTTCGGGCCACGGTAGGACTTTAATATTCTAGGACTCATTTTTACGAGTACAATTTTGGAACGAATTCCGCCGCTCCGATAAGTTTAATCCCGCGCTAGATAAGAGTCGAATTATTTATGTCTAATCGGTATGTACTACCAATTACCCTATCCTGCTTTTCAACATTCATCTTTCACGCTTGCCAAACCTAAATGTTTCTGGAAGATCGTTTCGAACAGGATCTTCGAATACTTTGCTCCATGAAACATTCCTACTCGTATCAATGTTTATCTTTTTTAACACTTTACCTACCGGAAGCCTATTAATAAGATTTTCGATAATTGTGCTGTACCAAAAGAAAAAATAAAGATTTTCTTATACATTGCAATCTTAAATGAAACTGTTAGATGACGTTATTGAGGGTGACTTGTTAGTTCACAATGAAAATTGCTGTTGCTATTCAAGGGTCCATTAGAAAGTGTTTAGCCATGTATCCTAGATTTTTCAAATTTATGCAATAATCACCGGTCGGTTCAAATGACTGCGCATTTGTATGTATGTTATAAATTAACCATTTTATTTTTCGATCTGCGAAACGATTCTTTCATAGAACTTCAACGTAGAGAAAACGATTTACTACTTATTTGTCACACTTCGATAAATACTCCGGCAATTATCTTGTCATTCGTTGATACGCGTGTCTGTCAACGATCGGTGAGTTTCTATTAGGTTGTTGCATATGAAATGTCCGATTCTTTCCAGTGACATGAAACAAACGCAATTTTGTGAATCCAATGTATTCTATCCAGAGTTTCTTGATTGTATTACGGTAAAAATAAAATAATGGTCATTCACGTTCTTCATTTACATGATTATTATCTTGATTTTATAGTTCCTTTTACCATCAACGACTGGTACGTTAATTAATCACCAGATTCTCACCAAAAATCACATAATGCTATCATGAATTAGTTATTTTTTCAGACATATAAAAGGAACACACGACAGTCGCGTTGGTTAACGTTGAATTATTTTAACGTTATTTTAAGTTTATACTTAAATTAAATTTATAATTTAAGTTTATACTTAAATTAAAAGTAAAATTATACAATAAATACATATAAATCTATAAAAGTAACAGGCACGTGGTTGCCTTACAAAAATGACAAGAATTCATTTATGTAGACTTTGCGCGATTCTTATTATAATACGTGCTCTAATAAAGATATTTATTAAATCATTTCTTGTGAAAGCATCTTCATAATTTCATTAATTGTGAAACAAATAATCTAGAACCGGTCATTTCACCGGACGTGGTACGTTTAGTGTTGAGAATTAACTTTGTACCTGAAAGTTTTGTACAGGGTGTTTCGTTTATCTGATAACAGAAATATCTTGTGACGCACTGAAGTTACGAAAAAATTTGTTTACTAAAATTGTTTAGTATGAAGGGTACAATCATATAGTCTAATATTTTTTTAGGTGTAGATTGGTGGAGAGTTGGAATTTTAAAATCAAATTAAGTTTTTTAAATGGAATGTCCTATTTTTTATACCATAGATCGATAGAGTATCAAATTCTGAGTATAATAGTGTTGACCTTCATATGTCCTAAACCTAATAGTTAACGAGATATTATCGAATCAATTTTCTTCATTCTTTGGATAATATCTCGTTAACTATTAGGTTTAGGACATATGAAGATCAACACTATTATACTCAGAATTTAATTCTCTATCGATCTATGGTATAAAAATAGGACAATCCATTTAAAAAACTTAATTTGACTTCGAAATAATACATTAATTTGACCAGTCCTCAAAAAAATTAGAATATATGATTGTACCCTTCATACCGAACAATTTTTGTAAACAAATTGTTTTTTTGTAATTTCAGTGCGTCACAAGATATTTCCGTTATCAGATAAACGAAACACCCTGTATAATAAACCTACAGGCTGTAATAGCATTTCTTGATCGAAACGTTTTCTAAGAGTTGCATTCTAAAATCGGACATTTCATATCCAACAACCTAATAGATAAATTTCATGGTTTATAACCTTTCCCCCTGTCGACAGAAGATAGCAGCAATTAATAATGCGAAAGTGTGCGGCAATATTTAACACTTCGGGACGGCGTTATCATCGGTCGACGTGTTAATAATATAATTTTGCATATCGTCACTTTAAACGTCCATTCATTAGCAGTCAGGGCAGAACCGGCTAGCAATGACAGCGCGCATTAACGAATTTCGTTCTGTCTAACCAGTCTTATTAGCTGATATCGACAGCGCCCCCTTATATAATCGTATTCTAATCGCGATACTACTGCACCGTATAACTCTAATCACTTGCAAACATCTAATCCGACTAATGCGCGCAATGTTACGTAACAAAATCAGGGGAACTGTATTGCTCCGGAATCAAGTTAACGGAGAAACGCCGCGTATCACTCGACACGTCACGGTTCTTGCGCTACCGTGAACACTTGAATATCTTTCATGCGATGCTGATGATGATTCATTACTGTTTAGAGGGAAGGTTTTCTATGCCTTCGACACGCTGCACCTGCGATAGTCATGCAACCAGAGGTAAAAATAGGATGAATCATAATGCAGGAATTAGCCTACTTAAGCTAATGTACCGTGGACTTCGCGTTTGACGTCGTACCGAGTAGACTGCGGAACTGTTACTTTCATTGATAAATAGACTGTAGTTGTTTCTGCAAATTCCCCATTTACATTGAAATATTGCCTGAAGTGGCCCCTACACGATCAATAATATTGTCAATATTCGCGTCAATATTAACGGAGGACCATATTGATGGAAATATTGATCGTCTAGGAGCGTATTGAAGCGTCCTATCAATATTGACGGATATCGATAGAAAATTATATATTTTGTCATTATTGAAGAACCGTTTGAACGTCTAGGAGATTTATTGTCAATACTTCCCTCAATATCAGTTGCTTGTGAGTACGTGACGGCGCGCGGCGCACAGTGGCCCAGAAACCGATCTTTTTGGACAAAAATTTGCCGACAACTCAGTTTTTCATCGATTCAATTTTGTACCGAAAGATATTCCTAGAATTACACTATGGAATACCTGAATACTGTATCTCAGTGTTTGTGTTATTGCTTCACAGGTTTCTATAATGATGTTTTCCAATGTCTGAGGGGCGATTGCACACATGAATTTCATGTGTTCCAAATCCATTCCAGACGCTAGGTATCTCAATGTTACAGAAAGTCTTTGGTTAGCGGGGTAGCTTCGCGCATAACAGTGTTTTTTTTATGAATGTTGGACCTAACTAGCTCTAACAAACTTTGAAAGCTTTCTTCGACCATTCGAAGAAAATTTTTGTAGTCGTCCGGTTCTGTAGAACGCAAAAAATTCAGCAAATGTTCGTGTGCAAAGCGGCTTCTCAGCTTGTACCACTCTTTGGACCAGCGCACAGTGGGCTCGATTGAAGAAGTACGCGACATTTTGCAAAAAAATCAACTTTCTAATTTTGATATTTTTTCAATTGATATCGATTTCTAAATGTCCACCGACCACGAAAATGATAAAATTAATCAAATGCAATAGCAGTTCTAGTTGTGATACACGCATGAAGTTAGACAGTTTAGGAATATCGATTTTCCCTACATAATTTGGCTGTTCATTCTTAAAGTGTCCTGATAACTGTGATCAACTTCTTGCCCTGAATTTTTTTCTACATCAAAATGCACACTTTATTGATAAGAAATCATACTTTTCAATGACAATTATTATATATAACATATTTAAAAAGAATAATGAGCAAAATTAAAATAATCGTTGAAAATTTGTATCTTTGACATGCGCGATCTTTCAGGTCCCAGGAGATCCCAGTTTTTAACAAGTAAGGATCTTTTCAGTGAACCTTCCTCTATGTAATGTGATAAAAATGATTTCCTCCTTCGAGTCCTTTTCCAAGATATTATTGTCTGAAGACATCCGCGTCGCGTTATCTTGTCCGCGCTCTGGCGCGCGCTACGCGCTGAATTCGTCAAGTATGCAGCCTCTGAAAGTCTGACAGAACTGTGTTGAATATTTATATTTATATTATATTTTTCTTTAATATTAATTTATATTTTGCAGTAAATAAGTCAGTCTTTCATCTCTGATATTTTGACTGCGTTGAGTTTGACGAATTCTTTTCGACAGTGCATAAGTTACATTGTAATTGTTTACGAAATCGATCTTCAAATCTTTTGAAATTTCTTTTGAAACGTTTTGTTTTGTCGACACACATTGTGGATTGAAACAGAATTATTGTCAGTCAGAGCAGAACTATCAGCCTGAGCAGTACTGTGATGCCGATATTATCTTCAGTTTTATACGTTTTCTGTTCATATTATTTAATATAATACATCAAGTAAGTTAATATATATCAATTATATTTTATTTTTAGAACTTCATATACAGTAAGGAGCATAATTGATTCCACACACTTTAAATCAGAATAACTTTTATATGAATGGACCACACGATTTGAATTTCTCTGTAAAGCTAGAAGAATTAGTTTAATAAATGACGTCTAATAAATAAGTTGAAAAAATGCATTTGGTCGGAATTGTGAAAAACAATACTAAAAATTGATTTTTACAACTTTTTTAGCTGGGCCAATAACGAACATTTAAAAAATGTGTTTTATCAACTGCTATAAATTATATACGCTCTGAAAATTTCATTAAAATTGGTTATTTGGTTTACGAATTATAAACGATCAAAAGTGGTAAAAATTGCAATTTTTCTATATTTTCGGCCTTAACAAATTTTTCTCAAGAATGTAAAATTTAAACATTGTATCTATTTGCATTAAATAGCGAAAATATTAAATACATTGTAGAATAAATAATTTATAAAGCTGTTTTAAATGAATAAAAACGGTTAAACAAATGTGAAATATATTAAGGTAAAAATCATTGAAAAGGAATCATTTTTTTTTATTCAGTTCAAATTTCATTGCAATATCTTCAGTGGTTTAAGAGTTATTCAAAAATGTCGCGTACTTTTTCAATCGAGCCCACTGTGCAGCGTCTATTTCTCTTTCTCTTTGATTTTTTTTTGTTTGCACAGTGAAAGAGTCAATGCTAGAAAACCCAAATCCGAACTGGAAAACATTTCGAAATTCACAACAAAAACACCACTGAAACAGCCCCGACCATGCAGCATGAATATTTTTGCCAAAATGAGTATTGGTGAGAATAATGATGCGTTTATATTGAAGCATATACAGAGTGTTCGAAATGTCTGGAAACGGTCGAATATCTCAAAAATAAAGCATTTTAGAGAAAAATGGTTCAGACATATATTTTATGGTTTCGCAAGGGCTATAAGATGGCGCCATTAGTTTGACCTTGAAGAATCATTTGAAGGTCACGTGAAGGTTACCTCAATTTTTTTAAATGGCACCCCCTATTTTTTATTACATATTCTTGTAGCTGATCTCGAGAGTTTTCCAAAACACTAGAATCAAATGTTTTTTCATGAATTACTTTTCGAGTTATAAGGCTTCAAAGCTACAATACCGCCGGCATTAGCGTTAACCGAGATGTACCACGTGGAGGTTGCACGGTCGGATTTACATCTCTTTTGTGTGTGTGTGTGTGTGTGTGTGTGTGTTTGTGCGTGCTTGGATGTGTGTGTGCGCGCGCGCATGTGTGTAAACGGGTTTTTACTGAATTAAATGTTCAAATTGTTTTTCTTCTGCTGCTTGACAATGACCTAATCGTAGATAAAATTCATTTAATACGTTTCGACTCATTTCTGGTGAGATAAGATTTACTTGGTGCAGTATGCGTTCCCTAAGGTCTGCCAAATTAGCAGGTTTCGTTACGTATACATTGTTTTTAACATACCCCCATAAAAAGTAGTCCAATGGAGAAAGATCTGATGATCTAGAGGGCCACTCTATTTCTCCACGTCTTCCTATCCATCGGTTTGGGAAAGTATTAGTTAAATATTGACGCACTATTACTGCATAGTGTGGCGGTGCACCATCTTGTTGAAACCAAATATTTTGTATATTTCCGTCAAACAAATTGTCAATAGCAGGAAGTATTTGATTTCGCAATAAATCTAAATAATTGTTTGCATTTAAGTTTCTTTCGATAAAGAAGGGCCCGATAATACCACGTTTGCAAAAACCCGCCCACACGTTTAGTTTTTGGGGATACTGTGTGTGGAGAACACGCATCCAGTGAGGATTCTCGTCACTCCAATAGCGGCAATTCTGACGATTTACTGTACTATTTAATTCGAAAGAAGCTTCGTCGGAAAAACTGATGCTATCAAGAAAAGTGTTATCGTTGTCGCATCGACGCATCATTTCATCGCAAAACTCAATTCTTCTATCGAAATCACATTCCGCTAGCTCCTGAGTAACTTTTATTTTGAAAGGATGCCATTTCTCTTTCATCATAATTTTATGAACGGAAGATGTACTAACTTCAGTCGCCTGTGCTACCTTCCTCATCGAAGAATGAGGATTTTCTACAAATGATTGCATTACATCCATACTTTGATCATTTGTAGCTGATTTTGGTCTACCACTCCGCGAGCGGTCCTTGACAGATCCTGTTTCTTCAAATCGTCTGACAGTTTTTGAACTGTAGACTTTGAAATGGGTTCACGATCTGGATAAGTATCGTTAAACAAAGTCGCTACTTGTTCGAAGGACCTAACGCGGTCATCATATCCTCGCATCATTAATAATGTAATTCTTTCCCTTTCAGTCAATACCATTTTGGCGACTACCGAAGAACAAAACTATTACCATCGACCGTGCAACCTCCACGTGGTACATCTCGGTTAACGGTAATGCCGGCGGTATTGTACGTTTGAAGCCTTATAACTCGAGAAGTAATTGATGAAAAAACATTTGATTCTAGCGTTTTGGAAATCTCTCGAGATTAGCTACAAGAATACGTAATAAAAAATAGGGGGTGCCATTTAAAAAAATTAAGGTAATCTTCACGTGACCTTCAAATGATTCTTCAAGGTCAAACCAATGGCGCCATCTTATAGCCCTTGCGAGACCATAAAATATATGTCTGAACCATTTTTCTCTAAAATGCTTTATTTTTGAGATATTCGACCGTTTCCAGACTTTTCGAACACCCTGTATATTGACGCGAATATTGACAATATTATTGATCGTGTAGGGGCCATTTTAAAAAGTATTAACAAAAATATTAGACTTCTTTTTATCATTTAATTACAGTTAGTTTTAACGTAGTCATGTTAAGGGGCCTATTCGCGATCAAGTATATTGCGCGACAATGCCTATTGCGCAACATGATTGATCGTGAATGATAGTGATTGACTAATTGCGCAACCTGTTGTGTAAAATCGGAATTTCCCGATATTTTGTGCACAAATATGTGGATGGCAGTGTTGCACAAATATTGTTAGACGAGTCTCATCACTACGGAGTGAAAAACAAGGAGAGATTGCACAAATTATGTGTCAACGTGAATACAATTTGGATTTGCGTAACATCATGCTGCACAATAATGGTTGCGCAACATGCTTGATCGTGAATAGATCCCTTTAACAGCGAGGTCATTAACGACCACATGGTTTACACTTGGTTATATCTAGGCCGCGGATCTTTATGCAAAATAAAAATATTCTGCATCAATTTTAAAAAACATAGGTCAAGGAGAACGTTCTTCCTTCTTTAACCCCTTGCCCTATTTTAACGAATCACGCTCGCCATGAAGAGTTTAACAAAGTCTAACAAATATGAATGTTATGTGTTTCATTTTAGGTGAAATAAAATTTGCATTCGTTTGTAATCGATATTTAAGCATTCAAATAAATGTAGCCACACAAAAAGTATAAATTTTCTTTTCCCTTCTACGACATTTTTCAGGATGAAGACGTTTTAATCACTTTAACTGTAAAGAAAACAGTACGGCAAGGGGTTAATATTTCTAATGGGTTGAAATTAATACATCGGTGTTTTTAAATTGTCTTCACCTGCAAACTTTTTTAAACTGGACTGTTTCGTGCAACGGGTGCGATATCTATTTTGCATAGAGATTCGCAGTCTGGTTATTAGTACTCGTGCGAGATCAAAGGTACAGCTAAGGTGGCACTTTCCAGTCGACGGAGTCGCGGCACGACAAAAGGATTTTCCACAGTTCCGTCTGGATCTGTGATCGAGCGTCGCGCACGGTTCTCGCGGGCGTCGCGACGCCTCGGCTCGTTAGCGCGGCTCAAACATCGCGTCGCGTCGAAGTACCGTTCCGCGGATAGAGCCGCGAATAATTTAGCGCGGCGGGCCCATCTCGGTTCGCGAGTCCTCTCGCGAATGTGTTACACTGAGATTATATCGTGTCGCATCCGTTACGCGGCGAACAACACGTAGTTAATATGCATGCACGGCTTAATTTACATTAGCCGGCGCATCCCGGCTGCATTATGTACACGGAAGCGATCCCGGAGGGGAGAAGAACGACGAACGGCGTCGTAAAATGGACGGCTGAAAGCGCCGGTAAAGATCCTCCTCCGTGAGTGTAGACGTTCTCTCGCGAGAGAGCGAGAGGCTAGACGATTAGCTCGATAATATAAAGCGTGGATGAGAGAGCCTAACGAGAAGAGAGGGAGAGAGAACCTGTAGCCTGAAGTTTGAAACCTCCGTGCAATACACCGACGGAAATTAGCGTTCCAACGCACGGAGGATATGCGATTTACGTGGACGAGGCGACGCGACGAGGCGACCCACGAGCAAAACTTTCCCGGTGATTTCCACGAAAATTTAAGGCTCGCGTGTCTACGCTTTCCGCAATACCGAGCGCATAAATAGAGGCGAGGAATCGCGGAGAAAGTGAGGCGCGCACAGATTAAGACATCAACGACAGCCCGTATGCTCGCTGCACAGTACATACTACTGTGACAGTAGGCCGTTTCTGTAAAATAGCTCGAATTAATCTGGAAATTTCCCTAGATCTTTTCGTGAGGTAATATTTGATCGAAACAAACTGTGTCTTGTCAATATTGTATAGTTGAGATTAGGGACCGAGTATGTACTTTGAACCATTATTAATCTTGTAAGGGCTGCTGTTAACTTTACCAGACTTAAAATTTGTGACTTCCTCCTACGAATTATGATGTATTTGATATGTAATCCAATAGATTTGTACCCGGCGCGGATGCAGATCGAAGTTTCGAACCTCTAGGATCAACAGTTTAGAAGCTATGGTCGCTTAAAGTTGAGCATTTTGACAGGTAAGGGCACCGCCATATTGGTTTGTAGTGACGGTCGCAAGTCGCTTACTGACAAGGGAACATATTCAGATGAGAAAATCCGATTTTGATGAAACTTATACGAGCTATAGTTCTTCGAAAAATATTTGACAAGTGTTTTTTTATCGGCAAACATCCACTTTGAAGGGGTAAAAACAGCCCTGAAAGTTGGGGATCAAAATTGGGTGGAAAATTTGATAGTTTTTTGCAGTTTCTCTTCTTTATTGTTAGTTCATTTTAATGTAAACTCGGGTGTGTGATCTTTGATTCAAAATAGGGGATACATGTTTCAGGATTTTCATTTTTTTTCCATTTAACAATAATTATGCATAATGGAAGATAGTCTTGCACGTAGCGTGTGGAGGAAAATATACAGGGTGAATTCGATACAGCAGGACACCTAAATATCTCCGTTACTTTTCGTTGTACAAAAAAACTTCGTAGGACAAAGTTACACTGTTTGAAGGGCCACATATAACGGTGTAAGGGAAAAAAATTTCAAGGTCATTTTTATGAGATTTCAAGGTTATCGATGTTTTTTTAAATGGAATGAGGTATTTTTTAATACATCAATCGATGCAGCTGGACATTCGTTATAAAAAAGTACTAACCTATGTATGTCGAAAAATTAGTAGTTCAGGAGATATTTAGATTTAAATAACTCTAAAACACCATTACAGTCGTACTAAGACGTTACACAAGTAAGTAAACACTAACGTCTTAGTACGACAGTAATGGTATTTTAGAGTTATTAACTTCCCGATTTTATAGGGAAGTTATTGTAATTACCCCGAAAATCGAAAATCGAATTTTTAGCAGATCTTCACGTTTCATGGTCATTGGAGTCATTTTAGACTATTTTTATCAAAATGTCGGTATGTGTGTGTGTGTGTGTGCGTATGTCCGTTTCTATGGTATCAAATTTTTCGTTAACGTTTTCAGAAAAAGTAACAACGCGATCGGAATGATGAATGATGCAATCGATGTGCCCCGCTGTAACTTAGAGCTGATTAGATTTTGGTCCATTTTGGTCAAGTAGTTTTTTAGTTTTTTTCGAAAGAAGTTCATTCAACAATGCAATTTATACGAGAGAACGGAAAGTTTCCACCGAAGAAACAAACGTAATTACACAAAAAATTTTTTTTTGATTTTTTTAAAATTAGAAAAAAAAATTTTTTTTAAATCTTTTTTTGTACCTTAAGATGATGTTTCCGCTTACAATAATCGAAAATTATCTCAATGCAAGAGTGAGTTAATCATCTCTACTCCCGAGAATACATTTTCAAAGAATATCGATGAAAGTACAAAAACATTTATATTACAATCTTTAAATAAACAATGAGTTCAAAACGAATTGTTAACTGAGATTAAATTGAAAATTAATATAAAATATATGATAATTAATAACAGTGATGTTGAAAACGGATTGGTTAATGGAGCACACATGCGGAATATTAAAATTTATTACTTTTCAATAAAATACTAAAATTCCGTCTATATTGTGATTGGATTTTCAATTGGCCAGAGTAGGAGTGAAAGTAAGAACTCGTTATCGTGATTATATGAAAAATGCAAATATTGATCAAAATTTAACACCAATAATAAAAATATCGAATCAAGTAAATATGTCGAGTGAGGAAAAATATCAAATCACACGTAGTCAATTTCCAGTGGTTCCTGCAGAAGCGATTACGATTCATAAAAGTCAGGGATAAAAAACATACGAGAAAGTATGTTTGGATTTTAAAAAATCAGAAAGGCCAACTTTACAAATATTGTATGTAGCACTGAGCAGAGTTTCAAAATTGAGCGCGGTTTATATATTTCGGGACAATTTAAATTAACAGTATCGAAGAAAACCAAGATCAATACTGCAACCCCGGATAATGATGAGTTGTATCGTTTGCGAAAAACTAATTAAGACAATTTATATTGCAACATTAGTATGCTATAACAAGGAACCAAGCGAGCAACGAGCATACGATATTTTTTTAATGCGACGCCATATAGCAAACATTTTGATAAGTAGAAAACTATTGAATTTCCCTGAAAACGTATAATATTCTTAAAACGTACACTTAATAAATAATAATAATAATATACAGCAACTAATGAATCGGGAAGTTCTTTGTGTGGCTCGTGGAGAGTCACACACAAAATAAAAGACATTAATAGCTGTGGGCCCTACTAGGATTGCGTACCACTAACATTCTCGCAAGAGCAGTCCTGCCCGCGAGCTCGCGAAGCGAGCGAGCAACAACAACCCCACTCGCGAGCGAGCGAAGCGAGCCAGCAACAATAGCCCTCTAGTTTAAATTGAAATATCTCCTGAACTACTAACTTTTCGACATACATAGGTTAGTACTTTTTTATAACGAATGTCCAGCTGCATCGATTGATGTATTAAAAAATACCTCATTCCGTTTAAAAAAACATCGATAACCTTGAAATCTCATAAAAATGACCATGAAATTTTTTTTCCCTTACACCGTTATATGTGGCCGTTCAAACAATGTAACTTTGACCTACGAAGTTTTTTTGTACAACGAAAATTAACGGAGATATTTAGGTGTCCTGCTTTATCGAATTCACCCTGTATACAGTGAGTGTACAAAGTATTCGTACACTTTTTAAAAACTAATAACTTTTTTATAATTGTACCAAACGACCTGATTTTTTATAATCAATTAGAAGCAATGGTTTACGAAATGCTATGCAACAAAGATTTTCCAAAAATGATAATTTACATGTTTTGAGAATAATTATAGTGAAGCAGTTGGTATGAATGAGTGGTATGGATTGGTACGAGTGAGCAGTATGGGTTGGTACGAGTGAGCGGTATAAGTTGGTACGAGCGAGCGGTATAAGTTGGTATGAGTGAGCGAGGTAATAAAAGAGCGTGCAGAGCGCGGGTCTGTCTGCTTCTGGTTTGGAATGGTGTGCAAGCGTGGTGTAATAGTATAAAGTTATTAAAAACAAGGCGGTTACATTGTTCATCAGAGTATTTGTTATTTACATCTTTATATCTTTTCTTAATAAATAACCAATATATCAACAACATGGTTACATGCAAAAATAAAAATGGAATTTTTTAAAACTTTTTTATTTGGGTCCTTAATGAAAATTTAAAATATACGTTTAGTAGATCTATGTTAGTTATATACATGCTGAAAATTTAATTGAAATCGATTAACATACACACGAGCTACAAGCGGTTAAAAATTGTGAAAATCCTAGTTTGACACAACTTTTGATCAGTTTCTGCTTTAAATCCACAGAATCGCACATCTTTCGATGCGTGTCGTTTTTTCCTGCGTCAACCGATCTCGATTAAAATTGCAGTATGTGTATAATTAACATAGATCTACAAAACATATATTTTCAATTTTTTTTAAGGGCCGAAATAAAAAAGTTTTAAGAAATGCCTTTTTTATTTTTGCATGTAGCTTTGTAAATTACAATTTTTGGGAAATCTTTTTTTCATATCATTTCATAAAACAATACTTCTACTTGATTATAAAAAGTCAGGTCATTTGGTACAATTATGAAAAAGTTATTAGTTTTTAAAAAGTGTATGAATACTTTGTACACCCACTGTACATGTAAAGATCAGTAGAATATCGACGAAAGCTTAGAGTATCGCTCGAAGTCCAAGAACCCGATGCCAAACGTTCGACAATCCCTCAACCTAATTACGGCGTAATTTACCTTCTATCGAGAACTAAGGTTGATTGTTTCGATAATGATTGTACAACGCAACGCGGAGAACGTAATCAGGTAGCTGTAGCTCATCGCGGAACGAATCGGATTGCCAGCTGTAATCGTATAATATTTTTTCACAGCCGCTAATGAACCCGTACGCGCCACTCATTAGATACCGACGCGGGACGTTCAGAAAACAACTTCGTATAATGAATGGTACACGTTTTTGCTCACGGTGCCCCCTTGTCGGACAAATCATCGTGTACCCGTAGATACCACCGGCAGGATGATATCGTGATATCTACGATCGGCCAGGTAATAATTTACAAACCAGATTAAGACGCGTGCTATTACGTAGGTGCGCTTTATCTGCAAGCGTATCGGGGTTCCTTTCAGTGAAACTGTACCGTCATTCCGCAGACAAACACGAACGGTTTCCTCGCGATAAATATTCCACGTGATAATGGAACGTTTCCTAGTTAGACTTTGCATTTGCGAATGTTACATACGGTTGGCCGTGGAAATATATACATTGGCGCAAGTTGCGACAAACCGACTGCAATTTATGTTGCGTTCTCTGTTTTCCGTAGTATTATAGTTATACTAGAATCATTCACATATTTCAGAGGATTAACACTGAACCACCACTGCCGGTTAAATGATTTTTATATTTTTCATTTCACAATTATTGAAATTATAAAGTCGCTTGCGTGGAAATCGATTCGATAAATTTCTTTATCCCAACACATACTATAATTAGTAGACTGCGGATCTTTATGCAAAATAAAAATATTTTGCATTGATTGTGAGAAGCAGGAAAGCAGAGAAACATTACAACATTCTTGTATTCTTAAAATCTTTTACTGTTCTATATTTCGCACAACCAATTTCTTCATAAATGCATAAAGATCCGCAGTCTGGTAATAAGAATTGCACAAAGTATAAATAGCGTTTAGTGTTAAATAAAATGGAACATAGAAAGAGTACTGGAAACTGAAGCTGGCGCATCTCGAGGTACGTTGAACGTTAAAAATCCGGCGTTTTAATTAATTTTTAAACGAAGTCGGTGGTTTCATTATTCTTAAGTTTCGCGAGATTTTGGCCTATAGAGCGTCGACCACTCGCAGCACGATTTACGGTTGGCTAAGTATAATTAAAGGAAAAAGCGTTGAGAAAGGAAAGAGAAAAATGTGCCCAACTACAGGAACCGCTGTTGACGCGCGGATTTCTCCTTTCCTCGGTAAACGTCGCGTCGGGTCGTTGCCAGGTAACCATCGAGCCGGTCCCACACGGATCCCAAACTTGTCCGCTAATTAGCAAGTTATCAGTGTGCACAGGAATCAGCAGTGAGTTTTTCTACGCTCGGCCCCGGCCTCGTGGAACGCGGTCTAATCGCGGCGCATTCATCTGCTTTGAACGACGCGACGCGCGACGAACGAGCTCATCCGCTCGTTGATTCGCTGGGAAGTGAACGTAGCCGACAACCTGGAAACTTTTTACGATTAGCCAGCAGTTTCCGATCTCTCTTTCGCGAATTCCTCATTGTTTTGTTGCCTAATCTGCGGACTCGAACACCCCGGGGGTGCCTCGCGATTATTACGCCTCACGAAACGGAAATGAGAATTTCTTGCTTTGAACCTGATCGACTTTCTCGCGCTGCGCTGCCCTCCTCAAACCGAGAACAATAGGAACGCGCGATTGTTATTAATCTAATGGAGATAAGACGCTGAGTTTCCTTCGTGATTAATGCTCGATGGAGGAGCTGATTACGGCGGTGTTCTCAACGCGAATGCCGTTTCGAAATGGTATTTTTGTAAAACTCGTTTGATGGATTACGTGGGAAGAAGATGGATTTCTTGTTTTGTTACGTTTTAAAGTTGAATTTCGGACTCTGATTCTAACCGAGAGTTTTCTGTAAGAGAATCAGCCTTAACATCGCAGAAAGTTTTATTAATGCGATCCAGAACTAGATGTCGCCATGCGAGGCTCGTGGTATAATAATGATTTCTTGATTTCGCACGTTCACAGTTCCGTGATTCATATATGAGTCACGATAAATTGCAATTAAAATATAATAAGTCGCGTGTTATCGACAAGCCGACAAGCGCTGCGAAAACAATTAAACAGAAAACAATTTCTAAATGGCAATCTCGTTGCTCTAACTTCTTATTATAAGATTGTGGATCAACAAGCAGGAGTAAAATATTGGGTTGAAACCAACGTTTGTAGCGTTTTGAAATTAAAATTCAATGATAAAATTAAGAGATTTATTCGCAGATTCATTCACTAACACATTTTGTATTTTGTCCTATTGCTTTTTGCGATTTTTTAGTAAACCTGCGAATAAAAATCTTAATTTCATCTTGGAATTTTAATTTGCAAACGCTAAGAACTTTCGTTCCAACCCAATACAAAATTTGCTTTTTTAATACGTGCAATGGGTTGAAAATGATATGACGATATGTATTTTCAAACTCTTCGTCTAAAATGCTTCTTGCACCTAGGGTAAGGTTGCTCCAGTCGTACCCCTTAAGAAAAAGACTGTATAAAACTGAGGATTTATCAAATAAATAGAAATTGAATGTGTTATTCAATACTTGTGTTAATATTTTTGTTATTTATTATAACGAAATTAGAAAATCTATATGCTTTCACGTAAAATAAACTAAATCTTTAAAAACCTATAGCCTAAGTCGTACCTAAGAATTCAATTAAGCAAGAATAATAATTAAAATGTATTTCTCATTAATCTGTTTACATGACACATAGGTATTCAGTTAGTACAAACAACGCATACAAATTTTTTTGTTCTTTTGTCAACTCCAGTGCAAACATAGTGCACCCATGATTTGCATTTCAAGCATTGAATCATGTTTCCCTCCCGATCTTCTCTACAAATAAAACAAAACCAATCGCTTTTCTTCTTTTTAATTTTTAATGCCAATTCCGTTTTATTAATTACTGCGTTCCTTTTATTTGACGCATTCTTTATGTTTTCTTTATTCTGCGTTGACGTTATTTCGACTGACGAGGTACATAGTATGACTTAGGAATCTCATATGGGTACGACTTAAGACACGGCACGAGTTAAAATTAAAAAGTAAACATAACCTAACTGAATAAAATTAATACGATTCTGTTTCGACCAAACGATTATGTAAATTCTACTGAATTTATATTTAATGAGGAACATAATTTTATCTACCAAACATATGCAGAAAATGATAAGAAAATTGAAATAAACTTACTTGATGACAGGATTTATAATGAGGCTGGTTTATGGCAGACAAGAATACGTAAAGCAACTTGGTTGACTCAGATGTATATTTGGTTGCCGTTGTATGTACATACATACGAGGGTAGTCCCAGAAGTACCCGACTTTGACATATAGCTGGCGGTTGTTATTTGAAAACTTACTATAGCTAAAAGTACACTCTTTATAAAGATTAAGTTTGAAGTCTGAAGATGCTACGTTGTTTAGTATTTGTTTGACAGCCACCAATAGCATTTAGCGAGAAAGAAAGTGTTGTTCCATCAGGACAATGCACCAGTTCACACATCCGGTATCGCGGTACCCAAAATCAATGAGTTAAAGTTCGAATTGCTTCCTCACGCACCCTATTCGCCAGATTTAGCCCCCTCAGACTATTTTCTCTTTCCAAACTTGAAAAAATGGCTCGGTGGTAAAAGATTTGCCAACAATGAAGAGGTGGAGTCTGCGGTTGATGACTATTTTGAAGAGCTCCACGGATCTCACTATAAACAGGGTATCGAAGCTATCGAACATCGCTGGGCAAAGTGTACCGAGCTAAAAGGAGACTACGTTGAGAAATAAAGTTATTTTTTCCCAAATTTTTTGTGTGTTCTTTGTTAGGTCGGGTACTTCTGGGACTACCCTCGTATGTGCTATTGTCGCCGTAGTTCGTTCAAAATTCAAGTGATACGACTTAAGCACTGGCACGACTTGAGCAACCATACCCTATATACTTTATCGAAGCATAATGTTTATGAATAAAATCTAAATATCACCACTATTACGGTGAGAAAAGCCACTGTCCTCTATATTACAGAAAGTATTCCGCGTGAAAGCGCAATAAATACTCGAGCGACGCGCATTCAGCGTACAAGTTTAATCCACCCACCAATTACGGTGGTGTCGCGGGCCGATTAATCATGGCGGGGTAAGATTTCCGTGACGTTTTATTTCGAGCCGTCCGCGGATAGATTTATTAGAAACCAGACGGTCTGATAACCCCGTCGACCCTTGACATATCGGGCACCGCGTCCGCCATTCGCGGGATCATTAATAGACGCATGAACTTCTCACCTATCACGAAAGTTTCGCGATTGGCCACCAAGTTTTCCCCCGGCTCGACCCGGCCCGGTTCGATCCGGCGGCGAGCATTTCGGCGCATTCGAAAATGCCATTACGACAAATATAGCGCATTCGGACTGGGTCAGACGAGAAACTAGGTGTCTGACATTTCCATCGCAGAAAATACCGAGCGTTATTATCGTGCGACACGCGAACTGTATCCCGGGACACATTCGCGCTCGCACGCGTACACGCGTCGATTCGCTAATGGAAGAGATTATTAAGTGACAAAAATGGAAACTTGAACGCGCTATCTGCTGCTGCTATTCAAGATTTTTCCCTCGCCTTCCTTGGAAAATTAAGCCTGATCGATTAAGAGATACGGCGCGCGCCGGAATAAATTTGTCGTCGATTTATTTATTGTAATGGAATCGTGTACCCCCCTGGCGCGGCGGTCGTCGATTCTTTTAAACCAGATCCCACCGGTAAACAAGATTTCTCGAGAGACATTGACCTCTCTCCCTCTCTCTCTCTCTGTTTCGCCACTTTACACCGTAAGTAGGCTCAACTGTTCAGATGAAAATAGCGACTTTCGTGATGAGGTCGTCGACATTAAGTGCGCAAGTCGAGAGGCTGCGGTCGAAAACGCCTCGAAGTGCCAAAGGTCGGCTGCGTATGAACCGTAATGAAAGTCAATGGCACCGGCACGATGACGCCTTCAACGTCCCGAATGCAAAGCAAAGAATGCACTGGGCTATCAGAGTGATCGGTCGCATGGGTCGACCCATTTAGATTTATCGTACCGTATACGATGCAATTCGTTAAACAAAATTTACCGCCCTACGTATCATCTAGTTGCTCGAGTTTTATGGTATCGATTTAGCTTGGCGTCAGCGACCCTACCATAAATTAACTCTTTTCCAGCGTACACATCAATTTTTACGATCTACCATTCTTTTGAAGTGAAACTTCTTTGCTGAGGGGGCTACAATTTTCTAGCGTTACGGAATTGACGAAATTACGCGAATAACCTCGAATAGTTTGACAAGTAATATTTTCATAATTAATTTACTAACTTTAAAGACTTTATTGGTGAACTTTTAAGATTGTAGAATGTAAAATGAAGCCTTGGCTACATTCCCATTTCAGTTTGATGCAGGTTTGATGCTTAAATTGTTAGTTATTACCAAATTTTGGAGAAGTGGTATGTTATGTATGTCTGTCCTTGTCGCACAGTTCGACCCTCCTTGTATTACGCATTATGGGAACTTTCGAAACAATCAGCTCGCGCAACAATTGTTAATAACTAATTAACCTGAGTTAATTTGTGAACATTTACAATTGGATAACATAGAATCAACCTCCAGCTACGTTCACATGCAGAGTCTCATCGAATTTTGTTCCGACTGAAAGATTTATAAGCAATTATCCAAACCCTTGTTCTAAACTAACCTGAAAAATTTTGACAGGTGTCAGGTAAGTAAAAAAACATACGCGTGGAAAACAACGCGCGGCAGAAGTGAAACTTCTTGCAGTGTAGTAATGTTTAGAAGTAAATTATGATTGGAAATGGTAAATAATCATAATGAAGCGACGACAAGATCAGGAGCAACTCTCGATGCAGTATCTGCAAGACATTTAGACAAAATTGAATCAAGAATATTTATATCATATTTTAGCTATCACAAGCCAATTGTTTCAATGATAGAATCATAGAAAATCATAGAAAAAATAATGGACGATCAAAATTTGCGACGCAAAGAAGGAGACATAGTTCATAGCATTTCCCATACACTCTCCTTCTTTGCGTCGCAAATTTTGATCGTCCATTATTTTTTCTATGATTTTCTATGATTCTATCATTGAAACAATTGGCTTGTGATAGCTAAAATATGATATAAATATTCTTGATTCAATTTTGTCCAAATGTCTTGCAAATACTGCATCGAGAGTTGTTCCTGATCTTGTCGTCGCTTCATTAGGATTATTTACCATTTTGAATCATAATTTACTTCTAAACATTACTAGACGGCAAGAAGTTTCACTTCTGCCGCGCGTGGTTTTCCACGCGTATGTTTTTTAATTTGTAGTCTTATGTCGCATCACAACTGCTGGGTTATTAGTAGACTGCGGATTTCATGCATTTATGAAAAAATCGGCGCATACAATTTAAAGCAGTGGAGATGTTAAAAGTATGTATGTGGGAATGGAAACAGCGCACAGCGACCTATCGACGCTTGATCGCAGCGTGTGTGTGTGCATATGTGTGTATGCGACGAGTGCGAAAGTGACGAGCGTGAAAGTGACGAGCGCGAAGAATTGACGAGCGCGAAAAGTTGACAAGCGCCGAAGGTCCGATTGAACGAGAGACGCGGCCGAAACGGCAATCTTGAACAGTCTTGAACGAGTCGTGGACGGATGCGTCGCGTGGTCTCCGTACGCCCAATTACATCTTCTTCTCAATAAACTTCGTTTTTAGTAAAGTGTCGTGTTTCCGGTCTTTCCCCTATTTCTTCCTGATAACCCATCCTACATGTAAGGACATCAACGTATTAGTTTCAGCTTAACCCCTCGCTGTACCATTTTTTGTACAGTTACAGTGATTACAACGTCTTAATCTCCAAAAATGCCGTAGAAGAGAAAAGAAAATGTATATTTTTTGTATGGCTACATTTATTTTACTGCTTAAATATTGATTACAAACGAGTCAAATTTTAGTTCATCTAAAAAGGAACGCATATGTCACGTCTGCCGACGTGTTGCCATAGGTTATAAGCATAGTTAATAAGAGTAGGATATTGTAACCGTAATTATTAATAATATTCGTTAGATATAAGTAGTCAGACTCCGGGACGTAACACATAACATTCATATTTGTTAGACTTTGTTAAAATCTTCATGGCGAGTCTGACTCGTTGAAATACGGCAAGGGGTTAATAGGATAATTAAAAGAAGAATCCAAATTTTATTTGGCTCTTGTGTCCTGCAATCACTGCGAACATTCTTTATTTTGCATAAAGATCCGCAGTCTAGTTATTAGTGACATCACAGAGCAAGTCGGAATATTTCGAGAAGTTATAGACTTCAATTTAAATATGGAATTTAAGGGAAACTGGGACCGCTCCTCGGCAAATTAAGCATTTACGAGCGTCGATTTGCAAATGCTCGTGAAAACAACAACGTAACCCAACGCAGAGACATTTTCGTTTACGATCGACCTTCAAGCGTCCTTCGAGCGATGTTTGCAATTACGAGATTGCAAGCTGCGTTTTACGATGCTTCCCGGGGTGGTTCTGCGACGACGAGCAACTTGCGGAATAAACTTCGTCGTCCCAACGCGACGCTGCGCGCATCAAGTAGTTTCATGGTTAACCGTGTGACTTCCTATCGCGACGAAACCTCGAACCACTGACGTTCACGCAAATCAAGGGAATTTCGACGTGGCGAACCAGTTACGAAGCGCCCACGTTCGCGAGACTGATACCGAAAAAGCTTAGCAACCTTGGCTGCTGGTTAATTGCGGAGATCTTCTAAATATACCACTGGAAATGTCTACTGAATCGAACCAGTTGATTTACTTCCAGTAATTCGTCATCTATTTCATGAAGTACAAACCCTGTAGTCTATTTCTAGTCTGAATAACATTCTAATTGCGGTCAAATTAATCTCGGAACTCTCGAAGAGACGAAAGTGGACTTTGAAAACTTTTTGTGCCAGAAACAACCCAAAAATTCAATCGCAGTAAAGCATGGATGAAGGATGGCTTTATCCACTGGAATAAGTTTCGTGTAACGGTGCACTCATAGTATAAAGTATGTTTAAAGCAGAAAGGGATTTACGACGCGACCACTATATTACAAGACGTCGTAAAGCCTAGACGAGATTCGGTTTAGAATTTCTTTGATTTGAATGCTAGCTGCACGTTACGCCATAAAGGAGAACAACCATCAATGACTGAGAGTCCAGATTTATCGTCGAAGACGCGACCACGACAAAGGCATCGTGAAATTTGTAGCGGTATTAAAGTTTTACTGTGGTTCGATAATGGCGCGTTTAGTATGGATGCGTATACGCAGGCTAGTTCGACCGAGAAATCGGAGTGACGTCTACTCGTAAAGTTATACAATGGTAATAGCGTATTTTAAATTTCATAAGATCTGAGATCGAGAACACTCGAATGCATAAAAACCTAAGCGGCAGGTTGCAAGGCTCGAGATTTCTAGACTCGTAAAATGTAATGCTCGAAGTTGGGAGTTGATATCTGGTGCTTCCGAAGTCGCTGGTCCGGATGCGACGAGCTTCCTGTGTTGTAGAAAATGATAGCCTTGAGGTGGTTCGTTGGATTTGTTCTTCTTGCTCGTATCTATTAAGTTGTCGGACAATTTTTATCGTGATGAGTTTGTGGTTTATTGAAGAAGTTCATTTGATCATGTCTGATGAAAACCGTATGCCATATGTTGTTAATAGACAGCGGATTTTATGCATTTATGAGAGAAATGGACGGGTATAATCGTAGGATCAAACGAGCCCGTCGGAGGCGGGCGAAGTTTGATATCAAGATTATATGAAATGTCTCGTTCGAAGATGATAGTATTGTAGTCATTCTTGTCACGCTTCACATTACAACGTTCAGCGCGTATTGAATTTGAATTTGGCGCTCTTCCATCGCCTACTTGTCCCTATTTATTCCTCTATTCTCATATAGTTTTGTGTAACGAACATGGGATTATCAATGGATTATCACGAGAATTTTGAGGAGGCTTCTCCATGATATTCGCACAAGCTTTTTCAATCTCTTGAACATCTTTGACTTTGTCCTTGAGATTATCGCCATAATTCGTCTGAAAGCATCGTGTCCACCGTTTATTTGACACATTTATTTAACTGCGGTGTGATAAAAGATTTTCTTGCCACCGACCGTTGATGAAAAACATCAGTTAAAATCTGACCAGCATGGCTTATATAATCCGTAAATATCTTCTGGAAGTTCTATTAATATAGAGACTGCTGCACCTAAGGCAGCTATGGCCGTGCCCACGCAATTCTGCGTTTCCATAAAATGTTGATCCCTCTTTTTTGCAACTTCTGAAAACAATGGACTTATTTCTAGATTCAAATTAAGGGCTTCGGTGTAGAAGTCCCCTTTTCTATTATAGAGTCCCAAAATTTGCTTTTTATTCTTTTCTGGAAGACCTTCATTTTTCCACTTCAACCAAGTATTCTTTAGCTCTGGATGATATTTAACTTCTTTGAATTTGGAGTCATTGGGATCTATTCCCAGTATCTCCAAAACACTATTCTTTTTAATAATTTTTATAATTCTTCCACATCTTCGTCTAAACCCGAATTATTCTCCTTATTTTCTTCGTCTGTAAAATTAAGGAGCAGAAGAATTAGGAGCAGAAGTAGCACTTGTTGTGCAATTGTGATATTATCGTTCTTGTTGAACTTAATCACAATAACAACTCCTTTCAAGGTCGTATGGGCCGTGGCAATCTTTTTGATTTTTAAGTCGTATGGACTATGAGCATTTAAAGTCGTATGGACTATGGGTAAGACCGTAGGGGTATTATCTCTCAACTGTCATGTGGAAAGCTGAGAATACCGAGCAAGACAACCACATCTGCGATTTCACTTACCAATTATAATATCTTTTGAAGGTAGGTTTGGCGAATTCTGCTCGTTTTGTAAATTCGCTAGAGACTCTACCACTTTTGTTAGGTTATCCAACTGTTTCTGCAGTTGATCGAATTTTTCGACAGTTCTGCGCTTAGAATGATGAACCTCTCGTGAACGAGATCTCGACCGTTTCTTCTTCTTGTAATCAGGCATTTTTCTAGATAAAGACCTTGTTAGAATTTACCTATTCTTTTGAGCGCTATGCGAAGAACGTTCTCGATGCTTTGGGACAACGAAACAATATGAGAATAGAGGAATAAATAGGGACAAGTAGGCGATGGAAGAGTGCCAAATTCAAATTCAATACGCGCTGAACGTTGTGAGGTAAAGCATGACTACAATACTATCATTGAGAACGAGACATATAATATAATTTGAAATATTGAAAACATTAGACGAATTCAAATTATTTTTAACCTATCGAACATAAATTTAATAGAAAAATTTGGGTGTAAACGAAAAGTGAAGATAATTAGACAGATGGAGTAAACGCAAATGGACGAAAAACGCTTTATGAAAATTGTATTTATAAATAATGCAAATTACGCCTGGTAAATGTAAAAATAGGACTTTTGAGGGCGATCACGGCCTAGATTGATCTTTTATCTAGCGCTTTTCACTACTGAAAACCCCCATCTTTGCATTATCGAGTAATGAGGAGCGAGTCTACCTCCTTAATCGATTTTATCGGCACGATCAGCTGTAATATCACAGCATGATTCATTGAGACGCGTTCGAGTGGAGTCTCGGACGACTCGGTCCGCGCGATAGTGATGCACCGGTACGTTTCTTGACCAGACATACCGGTTGATCGAGCAACCTTTTTGAAGCACGAAGCGCAACAAGTTCAACGAAGCGGACGGTGCGTGTCGACCAGGTTCGGCTCTCCATCGGGGCTGGAAAAGCGACGTCGCACGCGATTATCGTCGAACACGAGCCGCGCGCACCTATGTTCTCGTTCGGCTGAAACCGGGAACCGTCGCTCGACGGTGTGCCACCCGGATTTAAAACAATTCTTTGTAATTGACAGTGTCAGCGACAGCGGATTGTCGAGGGTTCCGCGCGACCGTTCAAACGTTGCCGGCAGATTCGTTTAGAAGTGCTTCGTTCGAGCACCGTGAAATATAATAACCCAGGTCCGAGCCCTGTTATATTCCTGTAACACATCGGTGTTCGCGTTGTTTCTAGTTTATTGCCCGGGATACAAACGGAACTTATCGGTCAAGACATCGCGTCGCGTCGGTAACACGCGAAACAAGACCGGAGACTTTTCTTCTTCGTTTGCTTGATTCTCGCACGAGTGGCTCAAGATACCTTGTGACAGCTACGGGAAATAGTTGAGTACATACTTGAAATTGGATTTCCGGCAAGAGAGGAAGAAGAAGATGCGCTGGAAACTTCATGTGCTGGCGACCACACAAGCTTACCCAGTTTCACCGAGAGTTACAAGCATTCCATTTTAATCTTTCAGTAGCAAGTTCGTTTATATTGACTTGTCTAAAGAGAAATAATTCAGTGATCACAGTAAAATTATAATGTAGATTATGTGTGTGCTAACGTTTTAATCTCTTCTAATCGATCGTGCAGGATGACCGGACTGCAGACCTGGACAAGTGCAATCCGACGTTGATCCATTTTAATCTTGGACTAGCGAGTTTGAATTATTAGCTATTTATATGTTGGCTTGCTAAAGAGAATTAACTAAGTGTCTGGAAAAGTGCAATCCGACGTTGATACATTACTAGCAAGTTTGCATCATTAGCTATTTATATATTGACTCTCTAAAGAGAACTAATTAAGTGAACACAGTAAAATTCGAATGTATAATCGATCAGATGTGTGCTAACGTTTCAGTCTTTTCCAATCGTCCATGCAGGATGACCGGACTGTAGACCTGGACAAGTGCAAGCCGACGTTGATCCATTTTAATCTTGGACTAGCGAGTTTATATATTGACTTGCTAAGGAGAACTACCTAAGTGTCTGGAAAATTGCAATCCGACGTTGATCCATTTTAATCCTGGAGTAGCGAGTTTGAATCATTAGCTATTTATATATTGACTCTCTAAAGAGAACTAATTAAGTGAACACAGTAAAATTCGAATGTATAATCGACCAGGTGTGTGCTAACGTTTTAGTCTTTTCCAATCGTTCATGCACGGTGACGAACCTGGAAAAGTGCAATCAAACGTTCAACGCGCGGAAGGAAACTGGAACTGCAATTTTCGCAAGGAAAACTCGGTTCGTACATAGCACTAACATAAGTCTGTCCTGGCGCAACACTTTGGCCAAGCTACTTTGTAATAGATGTCGAAACGTCATCCGTCAGCTTGTCCAAGAGCGGAGCCTTCGCTGGGAGCAGACCAGCAGACGTGCCGGCTGGCCGAGCAGCCTTTTTCAAACGGGAAATGCATCGGAGCTCGACCGGCCAGACGGTGCACTCCGATGCAGTCCTAGACGTTGCTGGCCGAGGCTAGCTGGGTTTCTAGGAGCTGGAAAAGCGATATCGCGGCGCGGCGTGTCGAGCCGCGTTCAGCCGTGGAACCGAGTGGAACCGAGCGGAATCGGTGTAAGGTTGAAGGAACCGCGAACAGAGGAAGGAGAGAGAGAGCGTTACGAGCGGATGAGTCACTCTTACCGGCGCTCTCGCTGCCGATCGTCGGCTTGCCTTGCGCTGTGCAACCGGTATGCAACCGGTGTGCTGTCCGGTGATAGGTCACCGCACCTTGCCTTTCGATCTTCTCCTCTTCTAGACGCTCGGTCGTTCCTTTCGCGCCCGGACAAGGTAATTCCACGGCGAATCGCCACAGTAGATTGACATCCTTTTATGGCCTACCGTCCCGTCCCGACCCGTCGTATTGTTTCGTTGCTCGGTATTGCACTGTACCCGCCATCCTTGTTTCCGGAAATATAAAATCAGCTTTTCAATTTAACACTTTACCTACCGGAAGCCTATTAAACCCTTACCGCACCAATTTTCTTTACAGTTGCAGCGATTTTTTAATCAAAGATGCTTTCGTCTTTATCCCCAAAAATGTCGTAGAAGGGAAAAGAAACTTTATGGTAAAGTGCCCAAATATGGTATAGTCCCCTAGTATGGCACTACCTTATATCTTGTAAAGAAGAAGTCGAGCTTTAGTAAGAATATCCTCAGACGATAGTTTTCCAAGTTTACTCAACAGTGTGCATTGCGTTCACACCGTTCTATAGAGTTTAGTATCGATCCTCAATTATGTCTGCACGAGTTGAATATTCTTGTGGTTAGATTTTCAATTGTATCTTTTTCAAGGAAGGTAAGTGATTTTGAAATGTTTGAACATATCTGTAGTTTCAGTTTATTTATATTAATGTTTGCCAACTGTTGGTTTGGGCTGAAATTCATTTCCTCCTTGTCAGTACCTTGTACTGTCAGCCCACGTGGAGTTCCCAATACGGCACTACCAAGGGTTCCCTAATATGGTACCAAGTGTCATATTAGGGACTCAAGGTGTACCATATTAAGAACCCCTTGCGCTGGAACCTTCAAATGACACACCACAAAAAAAAAATACTTTTCCCAAGCTGTATTAATCTTTGAACAAACTTGACCCCAGAATCTTATAGGGAGGAAATGCCTCTACAACTGGTAATTTTTTGGTCGAAAAAGAGCATTCTAAAACAATTAAAAAACTAGAGGGCTATTGTTGCTCGCTCGCTTCGCTCGCTCGCGAGTAGGGTTGTTTTTGCTCGCTCGCGAGCTCGCGGGTAGGACTGCTCTTGCAAGAGGGTTAGTGATACGCATGGCTAGTAGTGCCTACTGATATTAATGTTTTTCATTTGGTGTGTGACACTCCAAGAGTCACACAAAGAACTTCCCGATTCGTTACTCCTTCGCCAACATCGCTAACATCGTTTTTTTTTTTGTACTTTCATCGATATTCTCCCAAAATGTATTCTTAGGAGTAGAGATGATAACTTCACTGTTGCATTGGAATAACTTTCGATTATTCCAAGCGGTAACATTAGCATCAGTTAAAAAAAAAATTTTTTTTAAATCTAAAAAAAAAATTTTTTTTAATCTAAAAAAAATTAAGAAAAAAATTTTTTTTATGTAATTGCGTTTGGTTCTTTGGTGGAAAATTTTCGTCCTCCCTTATAAATTGCATTGTAGAATCAACTCTTTTCGAAAAAAAACTAAAAATCTAAAAAACTACTTGACCAATATGGACCAAAATCTAATCAGCTCTAAGTTACGACGGGGCACATCGATTGCATCATTCATCATCCTGATCGCGTTGTTACTTTTTCTGAAAACGTTAACGAAAAATTTGATACCATACAAACGGACATACGCACGCGCACGCACACACACACACACACACACACACACACACACACACACACACACACACACACACACACACACGCGCGCGCGCGCGCGCACGCGCACACACACACACACACACACAAACATTTTGATAAAAATAGTCTAAAATGACTCCAATGACCATGAAACGTGAAGATCTGCTAAAAAATCGATTTTCGATTTTCGGGGTAATTACAGTAACTTCCCTATGAATCGGGAAGTTAATTACATCAACAAAAAGTGGTTTATATTTGGGCACTTTACCCTACATTTTTTGTATGGCTACATTTGTTTTAATGCTGAAATATTAATTACAAAGGAATCAAATTTTATTTCATCTAAAAAGAAATGCGTCACATTGATATTTGTTAGACTTTGCTAAAATCTTCATGACGAAAAAGAAAGCAGAAATTTTCTTTTACATTGCAATCTTAAATGAAACTATTAGATGACGTTATTGAGGGTGACTTGTTAGTTCACAATAAAAATTAATGTTGCTATTGAAGGTTCCATTATAAAGTGTTTAAAATTTAATTATGCAATAATCACCGGTCTGTAATGTGTTAATAATTAGACAGCGAATCTTCATGCAAAATAAAGAAAGATATAGAAATTGATTTTCTCTCTTAAGTCAACGCACCGATGCTACGTGATTTGCTCGTCGCGTTTCACGATCAGCCTACCATCGACGCACAGCGGACAGTTCCTATAAAATAGGTTGATTCCCCTATTTTATTATGAAGCTCTTTATTCAAGCAAAAGCAAACACCCTAGAAGAAGAATGCACCATTATCGACGACCAAAAATGAAAAAATCAACGAACGAAAGAGAAGTGTCACTAGCGGCAATTATTATCGCAACTCGCGGTTCTACACCTTCTTTTTGTACGCGCGTTATCGAAGTGATAAGTGTCCCGGCGGGTTCGCAAAACCGGAACAGAATCTTTTTCTGTCTATATTATACCCGGCACGATCTGCATCGAGAGCTAAGCGAAAAATGGTCGTTCCACGCAAGGGACGCTTGATCGATCGTTTATGTCACTTGGGAGACGAGTAATTTGAATAATGCATCTCGCTGCTTAATGGCCTGTTTAATAAGCCTTTCAATGCTGACAAGAGCCGGCAAATTGCTTTGAAACCTGTCCAAGAAGTAGTATGCAAATCTATGGTTTCGTTCATTGCTGCTGCTGCTGCTGCTGCTGCTGTTAATATGCGGAACAAGCAGATGCAAATGCGGAACAGAATTGAACGTTAAGTCCGATTAATTAATTTCTCGTATAATAAATTCACCAACTGCCGCAGATGTGTGAGGTGTGTTGTCGAGAAATCGATTTCAGCAATTAATTAATTCGTTGTCTTACGATATTACTATGTATGATTTCATTGGACATGTTGCAGGTGATTTTGCAGTTTATTTTGGATGGTCCTTCGAGACTTTAGGCGGTCCACTAGTCGGCCCGGTGAATTTGCGGCGTTTCATGCTTGAAAAAGGCTGCTCGTCCAGCCGGCAAGTCTAGACTGAGACGACAGGTCGTTCGAGAATGGAGCCGATCGACCAAACTCCTGCCGCTTCTACGGTGCAGCGAATTTTCGACCATCTTTTTGGACGACCAATTTTTGGACACCTGCCGATGGCCAAAGTGTGAAACTTAACAGTTTCACTTACGACACTTTCACGCACGTTACAGTCTAAACTCCAGCCTTTTAATGGGCTAAGGTAAAGTATTTGTCGTGTACAACGTTCTCGTGCGCAGATCATTTAATCCTTAGCACTCGAATGGCTACTCTGGAAGGAGAGGCGCCATTAAAAATTTTTGTTCCATTATTAAAAATATTGTTTATGTTGGAATATAAGCTTTTCATACTCTATGCCATGACAATAGCCAATGAGAAGGCGCCCACCGATTTGCAAAGTCGGCTGTGCCATCTTCGTTGCAGTTTTGTTTCGCGATGCCACCGATGATGTTCAGTTTGAGCTCTGATCAGGCAACCGACGACGTGACGTGTTCGTTTTGCTTTTCTTATACATATACACTTTTTGTAAAGCGGAAAATAAACTGTATGTTTTATTATTAAAATATAGACGCGTTATTTTCAATAGGTTAGATTATTAATTATATCGGTATCTAATCAATAGACTCCGGGTCTTTAAGTACTTATGAAGAAATTAGTTGGGTGAAATATAAAACAGTAATAGATTAAAAAAATTCAAGAATATTGTAGTCATTAAGGGACGAAATCAATTTTTATTGTATTCCTGCTTCCCACAATCAATAATCAATGCAGAATATGTTTATTTCGCATAAAGATCCGCAGTCTACTAATCAACTACTAAACATTTAGGTATTGTATGAGGTATTTATACCAATTTCGTATACATAAAATTTCAAAAATCAAAGGGTTGGAAATATTTAAAATCGAAAAAAGCGTTTAATTTTCCAGTTAAAATAGCTTCGAGTGCAAAGGGTTAAAAACGGTTACCGAACGCAACAGTCGCGTCGAATGGGTTAGGCCAACCACCGGGAAAATCGAAACGTCGCGTCGCAACCAAACACAGTGGTTGCATTCTGACCGCTATCTGAATCGGAGGCAGGGGATACACGCTTGCATTCCATACTGCTTAATCTATACACCATGAAACGTGGAGCATAAGCGTTACGAGCGCAGTTGCGGCTCGGGCGATCCCCCATAGGCGCGCCCCATTCGAAACGGTGCGCAGCCCATGGAACATCCGGTTTTCAGCGTCAATTTTCTGGAAGCCGCGGCGCTGCACCGCGTCGTTTCAGAAAATGGTTTCGCGGCTTCGCGAAACGCGACATTTCTCACGCTCGGACGGACTGGTTTAGCATTCCGAGCGAAAATCCCGTGGGAATCGCACGGATGTCCCAGCGAATCCTCGTCAATTCACGCGAGCATGAATACACCTCGCGCGATAAACCTCGCATTCCGTGTACAAATGCCTGCGTCTACCAAAGAGGACGCAAACTTTGCCTTAATCAGTGTTATTGCGTTTGTTAGCGTCGCACAGTGTGTCCAAACGGCGAAATCGTGGCCTAAACCTCGAAAATGAACTTTTCGGTGGGGATACGGTAAGTATTACTTTAGATTCTTTAGTAATGTGCCTATGGAGAAACCGAGGTGCGAAGGTTTTATTACTTATACCTGCAAAATGGTGAGGGCTCGAAGTTTTCGTTCATTAGTCGTGCAGTAATCATGTTGCGAGGAACTGTGTGAAAACGAAAAGTGAAAACTGCATAATTCGAAAACGGTTTATTTCATTTCAATTCTGTAAAATGGATGCTGTTCGTGGAAGTAAGTAGAATGTCTCTGACTACTAGAATATCTGAAATAGTTAATGGTTATCAAATTTGAAAATGCTTTCGGCGCTACCGTTTCGATCAATTACTTGTAATAAGTAAGTAATTGATCGAAACGGTAGCGCCGAAAGCATTTTCAAATTTGATAACATGTACGATCGATAATTGGAATTATTTTAATTAATGGTTACGTTGTATAATTATAAACCTTATTAGAAGACAGGAACAGAAAAGTTTTAAGGACAAATTTTGAACATGTACAGTAAAAGTTGTGCATTCCCCAATATTCCGCTAAAATTTTTATCGGAACTTGTAGTTGACACTGTCGTCTTTCAGTATTTGCAAACATTGGCTGCCCAATAGTGCCATTTTCTTGTACGATCATTTTGTAAATTCAGAATGAAACAACGTCATGCGTGCTTTCTCGGGAAGTGTAGACGATATTTAGGAATTCTTCAAACAAATATTGTATGGTTTTGTATCAGTTTATTATTAACTTCAATGTATTATTAAGGCACATAAATAATATTATCCAGATTGTTTTTTTACAATTAATCATAGCTTTTTAATGAAGTATTTAATCTAACTATTATTATTTTTTTCTAAGAACGTATTGAACTATTCATACGACAAACTTAGTAATTTAAAAATGACAGCTTCCAACTGAATTATTGTTTCATATTTTTTACGAAAGGACAATGAGAATTCAAAAGTATCGTGAAGACCTTGCTTCATACTATCAAATGTGCATACCTATCCTTGTGTATATTAAAACTTGTCTTTCTACCGAGAAACACTGGAGAAACCGGAGATATTGAAAATTATGATAATTATTACAGTTCAGCTGATTCAACATAGTTTGTTATTTTTTCTTTTTAGCATATTTAATTTAAAAATTTTTATTTATTGTTTATTTAATTTAAACATAAGGTCTATTATAAGCGATATTCTTCTGTTTTGATTGAGGCTTGTAGCAAAATTTTACGCAACTTTCTATGTTTTTTTGTAGTGTAATGTTGAATCTATTTATGTATTATAGGTTTCCACCCGTAAATAAATAAACTCATGATTTGTAAGTTGTACATTAAAATAAATTTGAATTTTTAAATCTGAAAAATTTTTTTAATTCTAACAATAGATTTCAACTCATAATTAGGAACCTACGAGCATTACTGTACAAATTTTTTAGAAGAAAAAACAATTTTTTGCTATACATGTCCGCCATATTGGATTCGCCATTTTGTTTTTTAAACTTTTAAGTTCAGATTCGTAATCAGCGACCCCAAAAACCCACATGTACCAATTTTTGTTGAATTTTTGTTGTCCACGTTGAAGTGCGTTTTGATGCTTTGACCACGAATTCGCCGTTTGGACACACTGTGCGTCGTCGGGGATTATTTTATCAGCATCTGTTTCTAGCACGATTCAACTATGCAGGAGGATCGGCGAAACTTGTTTCTCGAACGTAGAATCGTTGAAGTTTTTCATCATCGACCAGGAAGAAATCCTACAAAGAGACTCGAGAATTTCGCGAAACGAAACCGTGGCTCGCGATCTTCGCTCGAATTCGCGCGTGGAATTCGATTTGGGTGGAAACAAGGAGCCGAGAAAATATAAGACTCGTTGCCGTGGGTCCTTAGATTAAACCAGTTTACCGGTGAAACGTGTTTCTAACAGTAGCTCGATTCTTATCGTTGGAACGGCTCGAATATTTCATCGATCCGATTCTCGTTTCGCTTGTAATCGATCCTTTCCTCGTTCCGAGTGCTCGAAATCTGGTGGGCTTTGAAATATCGTTGACTGATCCTGCAGTCCTCTGACAACTTTATCTTGCTCGCACGCAGAAACGGTCGCGTTGCCTACAATGGGTTCTCCCTGCAAGCCGTATTTTACTCTTAATGCAGTTTTCATTCGAATATCGGTGGAATTTTATTCAAATTCTTTTTTGTTCCTTTTCTATTTGATCGTATCTCTAAATATCCATTGGAACTCACTAGGAAATGACTGTTTCACGACTGAATCGCGAATTTTATACATTTCTAATAAAAATGAGTACATGAAACATTTTCAATTTCAAACGTTGCTTGCAGAAATTCAAGTTACTTGCTAAAACGAAATTGAGCAACATCTAGGTGAAAATTGTTTAACATTGAAATACTTTATTTGTAATATTTTCGGAGGTTCCTTTGAATGAGGTTTGGGAAGTTCGTCGTTCGCACAAAAGTGTGCTTAACGCATTGAAAACGATTAAAATTCGCCTTGGTGAAACAATATCATTCCTAGCAAGCTGCTCGAGAAGATTCCGTTAACGCAGTTTTCAAAGAGCTTAAAACGATTCGCTGTTCACTCGGCACCCCCGAAACCGAGTTAGCGGATAATCTGATTAGTTAGCTGGGACAAGGCTCCTCTGTGTAAATCGAATCATCAAAATAACCGCGTTCCACGGCTGAACAGCGTTGTATCTTTCATTTTCGTTGATCATGCAGGCAAAGTCTGCTGGCGCGACGGGGCTGGCGAATCCTTTTGTGATCCGGAAATTCAATTCTCTTTATCGAGCCAGCAGGAACGCAGTTACAGCTTTCATGTAATTCAATTTCACTGACAAAGATATTACGTCGTTCTTTCCGGTCAATGTTATTAGGAACTTGGTTTTACAGTTCATCTCTAAGGGTCTAATGCTCTTGTTTTGCGATTTATGGGCTTTGTGAGATTGAACAAAGTTAGTCATTTGTTAGAACAAGGAACTAGTTCAAATGATTTAACCCTTACGTAGCCAACCAAAATTTATAGATATGATTTGAAACCTTTCTGTATGTAACATGTTTGCACAATTACAAGACCTTAAATTAATATGTTAGCGAATAAAGAATGGACATTCAGAGAAATTTTGTAATATTTTTTAGAGGAACATTAACAAACTGTTAGAACAAGGAACTAGTTTAAATGATTCAATTCTTACGTAGTCGACTAAAATGTATGGATATGATTTAAAACCTTTCTGTTTGTAACATGTTTGCACAAATTCTCATTATAAGACATTAAATTAATATATTAGCGAATAAAGAATGGACATTCAGAGAAATTTTGTAATATTTTTTAGAAGAACATTAACAAACTGTTAGAACAAGGAACTAGTTTAAATGATTTAATTCTTCTGTAGTCGACCAAAATGTATAGATATGATTTAAAACCTTTCTGTATTTAACATGTTTGCACAAATTCTCATTACAAGACCATAAATTAATATATTAGCGAGTAAAGAACGGACATTCAGAGAAATTTTGTAATATTTTTTAGAGGAACATTAACAAACTGTTAGAACAAGGAACTAGTTCAAATGATTTAACTCTTACATAGCCAACCAAAATGTATAGATATGATTTAAAACCTTTCTGTTTGTAACATGTTTGCACAAATTCCCATTATAAGACCATAAATTAATATATTGGGTATGGGGACTAGATTCCGCTCCTTTTTGTTGAAAAGAACCGTATAAAGAATTCCCATAGCGTGGAAACGTTTTCCAACAGTAGATCGATCGACGTTTAATTCAATTGACAGTTCTGCAAGTGTTTGACGTGGATTTCCATCAAGTAATATCTGTATCTTCGAATTTTTTGTTACACCATCGCGATCTTTGGCCTTACGTCGAAATCATGGTTTTGATGGAGCATCGTCCCCGTAAATATATAATAAATATAATATTGAAATATATAACACCTTTCTTTAAAACAAAATTATGCAACATGACTTCCCGCAAATGCTGCTTACTTGAAAGAAAAGTCGACATTTTTCACGCGAAAAATTGACTGCTGTTCACGCTCGAAACAATTGCCACTTACCGCGTTTTGAAGCTTAGACATAGACCTTTCAAAAACATGTACTACGTTCCATCAAATACGCGATCGGTGCTTAAGTACAACGACATCTCCAAAAGGGCGGAAACTTATTCCCATACCCAATATTAGCGAGTAAAGAAAGGATATTGAAATAAATTTTCTAATATTTTTTAGAGGAACATTAACAGAGTGTTGAAAGAAATACAGTAAATGGGTATCCGGGTACCCGGTTGACTACACAAGGGTTAAGAATAGGAGAGTAAGAGAATAATTTGGTGACGCGGTAGTTTCGGTAAATCGGGATTCGATGGCGGCAGACACAGTACGCCGCGCTGTACGGTATGTTCAGCTTTCTAATTACAAAGCCAAGGGGATGGCAAAGATTGAGCTCTCGGCGGCGAATGAATGTTATATAGCACCTGCACGTCGGCTTTCAAAGCAACGGGCGCGGGCGCGGGCGTCGCGACGGAACACCGGGGCTGGGGTCCACGGAAGTTCTGCCCGACTGCAGCCAGCAAGCGAAGTGCAAACAAAAGGATAACCGATTCGCAGTCGACGCACAATCCCAACGGTAATTAGCTGATTACAAGCCGTCCACCCTCTCGCGGGAATATTTCCATTTCGCGACGCCACATTCTCTAATTATGCGGCAACGTCGTTTGAACAAAGGAAGCCATGTTTTCCTTGACCACGAAGGGGGCGGATGAACAGATTGCCGTGTTCGGCTGGTGGCTCGGTGTTAAATTGTGCGTATCGAAGGGCCAGGATCTACACAAGTTCGCGCACCAACAGTTCGACCCGCTTTCAAACAGTTTCATGTTTAACCATTTGCGGACTAAGATTCTTTTTAAATCTTAAAGAATATATTGAATGCGTTCATGACAAAAATGGGCAGGTATAACTTAAATAATGTATTAGTTTCAGGTTAATATTATTAGGTTGTTGCATATGAGATGTCCGATTTTAGAATGCAACTCTTATAAAACGTTTCGATCAAGAAATGCTGTTACAGTCTATAGTTTTATTATATAAAACATTGAGGTACAAAGTTAATCCTTAACACTAAATGTACCACGACCGGTCAAGTGACACCGGCTCAAGATTTGTTTATTTCACGATTAATGAAATTGTAAATATGCTTTCGTAAGAAACGATTTAATAAATATCTTTATTAGAGCACATATTATAATAAGAACCGCGTAAAGTCTAAATAAATTCATTCTTGTCATTCTTAATTTAGATTTGTCATTTTAATTTAGATGTATAATTTTACTTTTAGATTAAGTTTATTTCAACGTCAACCGACGCGACTGTCGTGTATTCCTTTTATATATCTGGAAAAATAACTTTTATATGATTTTTGGTCGAAATGTGATGATTAATTAATTTATTAGTCGTTGATGGTAAAAAAGTACTACAAAATCAAGATAACAATCTTGTAAATGAAAAACATGAATAACCATTATATACATAAATGTAAATGTAAATGTAAATAATCCTAATGAAGCGACGACACGATCAGGAGCAACTCTCGATGCAAGACATTTAGATATCATATTTTAGCTGTCACAAGCGAATTGTTTCAATGATAGAATCATAGAAAATCATAGAAAAAATAATGAACGATCAAAATTTGCGACGGAAAGGAGAGCGTATGGGAAAGAAAGAGACATAGTTCATAGCACCTGCGGTGCGGCGTTGTGTTGGCCGGCAGTGGAATGGGTAGGCACTTGACAGAGATCGCACAGGCGACCCCTAATAGTAAACACGCTTTTACTGTATTCGTTACGAGTCGGCTCTTTTATTGATTCCTGCCCGCGTAGATCGATTGGTTAACTCGATCGCAATTATCGTGTAAAATAGGAAAATCCTACATGTATGTATGTAATGCAGACAAATACCTTGAATCGTTTACTGGTAGGTACGGATTTTGTGAAGCACTCACCTGTAACAAAAAGAAATAATTGCATTTTAAGTACATTTTATTTATATTAAAACTTCTTGCAGTCTAGTAATGTTTAGAAGTAAATTAAGATTGGAAATGGTAAATAATCCTAATGAAGCGACGACAAGATCAGAAACAACTCTCGATGTAGTATTTGCAAGACATTTAGACAAAATTGAATCAAGAATATTTATATCATATTTTAGCTATCACAAGCCAATTGTTTCAATGATAGAATCATAGAAAATCATAGAAAAAATAATGGACGATCAAAATTTGCGACGCAAAGAAGGAGAGTGTATGGGAAATGCTATGAACTATGTCTCCTTCTTTGCGTCGCAAATTTTGATCGTCCATTATTTTTTCTATGATTTTCTATGATTCTATCATTGAAACAATTGGCTTGTGATAGCTAAAATATGATATAAATATTCTTGATTCAATTTTGTCCAAATGTCTTGCAAATACTGCATCGAGAGTTGTTCCTGATCTTGTCGTCGCTTCATTAGGATTATTTACCATTTCGAATCATAATTTACTTCTAAACATTACTACACTGCAAGAAGTTTCACTTCTGCCGCGCGTTGTTTTCCACGCGTATGTTCTTTTACTTACCTGACACCTGTCAAAATTTTTCAGGTTAGTTTAAAACAAGGGTTTGGATAATTGTTTATAAATCTTTCAGTCGGAATATAATACGATGAGAAACTACATGTGAAAGTAGCTGGAGGTTGATTCTATGTTATCCAATTGCAAATGTTCACAAATAAACTCTGGTTAATTAGTTATTAACAATTGTTGCGCGAACTGATTGTTTCGGAAGTTCCCATAATGCGTAAGATAAGGAGGGTCGAACTGTGCGACAAGGACAGACATACATAACATACCACTTCTCCAAAATTTGGTAATAATTAACAATTTAAGCATCAAACCTGCATCAAACTGAAATGGGAATGTAGCGAAGGCTTCATTTTACATTCTACAATCTTAAAAGTTCACCAATGAAGTCTTTAAAGTTAGTAAATTAATTATGAAAATGTTACTTGTCAAACTATTCGAGGTTATTCGTGATATTTCGTCACTTCCGTAACGCTAGAAAATTGTAGCTCCCACAGCAAAGAAGTTTCACTTCAATAAAGTTTGCACAAAGAGCTTAATAAGGTGTTTAAGGCTGATACATGTTTCGCGAGGAAGCGCGGGTCGGCGTGTTTCAAATTAACGACGAGTCCTGCGCAAAATGTATCTATATCGCGGCAAAGGAAATTATATATAGAAATCGTATAGCTGTCGTCGCCGGAACGAGGAGCCGACGTGGTCCACCGTGGAGAGGAGCACGCGTTCCGTCGTTTTGCTTGGTCGCCACCGACCGCGCATTATCTTATTGCTGGATGCTTGTTGTCGCGTGCGAACGTACGCGAATTTTCAACGGTCTATAGCGCATAAAGGAGCCCGGAGATTTCGAGAACATATGGAATTACCAGAGAGTACGATGGACGGACGAATTGAACACGCCGTGCACCGGAGAACAGCTGCCGCCACACGCACCACGTGTGTGCCTACGCTTCTACAATTATAGGTTGCTCTACCTATACAAATAGCCGGTAATTCCGCGGAAACCGAGACGCGCCAATGGATGCTCGATGGATCGCATTCTGTTATTAACAGAACTCCGAAGAACAGAAAACCGCACTCCGTTGCACCGCGTTGCATTTCCTATTTAATACGATCGGAATGGTACAACAGCATTCTTTAATTCTTCTTATGCATGCACATGGATGCATGAAATCCGTGAAAAATGTCAAGGAAAAAGGGCGTGATGTTTTTCATTTGCGTACTGAACCTCCTCAGTTCCCAACAGTGCTTTAACCATCCCCAGCCACTTTATTCCATCTTCTTTAATCATCTCTAGCCACCCTCCGCAGGCATCCCTGTGATCATGTATGGCTTCGCTCCGAAGTTATTACTTAAAGCTTGACGCTTTGGAGTTTCTCGATGACCCTTCAGAGGCTTTTACTTATATACCTGTACATATATAAAGAGTAGAGTAGACGATCAACCGAGACTTTCCGGAGAAGGTCGGCAAAGTACGCCTTTGAAACGGGGCCGTAATCAATTTAAATAATGAAACTTCAATGGAAACGGTGCGTTGACAGTGGACAAAAATCGAAAAATCAGTCTCTACACTTTAGAAATCTTATAGTTTCATAATCGCTACTGAAACACCCCTAACTGCTTCTGTTATTTGCGAAACGTCGTTCGAAACGGAAAACATCGCAGCGACAGCACGGGAACGCGGCGCAAGAATCAACATAATAATCTTCCTTTAATATTCAGCATTCCGCTGCGCAAAGTCTTCGCATAATGCTGGCTGTGCACTCCGTAGGAGCATATTTTCGTCTAATACAGAGGTTCGCTCCGACATGTTTACATTGGATTACGAATAATGGCCGGAGCGAGGAAGATCAAAAGAAGATCCGGGCCGAGACGAAAAACCATGGGTTGCCACGGGGAACCGGGCTGGGGCAATGCTTCTTTTGAGAAAACTTTTCGACGGGCCAAACGAGGAAGAAGAAATTGCTGGCCGCCGCACTGCCGTGCTGGGAAATCCAGCGGGCATTTTTCAAATCCTGGATTTAATGGATCCTGGCGAGCAGAAAACTCCTGCGGCGTTGCCCGGCGAAAGAACGGGCCGAGACCGAGCCGCTCGAGTGGCTCCGCGTTCATTAAAATGCATGAAGAAGAAACATTGTGCGAGTTCGTATTTACAGAGCCATTAGTAATTATGGAGGCCGGGCCCGACTCGTTGTTTATTGAAAGCTATCTCGCTCCGCTAACTCACTTTATCGAGCGAATTACTAACATCGAACCAACAAATTACCGAATTAACACGGAACACGAGCGTGCAAAATGCCTGAACACACGCAAAAATGGAAACCACGATCGCTGTGAAACGATCAATGAGCAACGCTATTTATTGTAGAAACTAATGGGAATTGAATTTAGCACATTATAATTGAGTAGTTCAAATTCGATTCACAGCAGCCCAATCTAAATCGAAATTCAACTTTCAATCAGCAACTCAATTCAAATCAAAATTCAACTTTTAATATTATAATTACATTTAAATCTGAATTCAAATTCAACTCTCAGTAACCCAATTTAAATCGGAATTCAACTTTGAATCCGGTATATTTAAATCTATAAATTCAAATTCAACTCTCAGCAACATTATAATTGAGTAGCTGCTCCAATGTTATAATATAGTATGTATGTAATATTATACAGGGTGTCTCAGCTGAAGGAGGCAATCTTAATGTCTCCTTTATTTTTAGTGGCACAAAAAAAATATTTCTGGCATAATTTACATGGTATCGAAAGAGGAATATCATAGAAGAACAATTTTTTCCTGTTATTTTTCCATAGTTTTTTTAAGGTCATCGTTATTTTTTATCGGGAAAACTTTTTTTTTATTCCATCTGGTTAATGACTTAAGCATATTCAAATGTATTTTTTCAGCCGCTATAAGATGGAATAAAAAAATAAGTTTTCCCGATAAAAAAATAACGATGACCTTGAAAAAACTATGAAAGAATAACCGGACAAAAGAAATTGTTCTTCTATGATATTCCTCCTTCGATACCATTTAAAGTGTACCATAAATATGTTTTGTGTCATTAATTTACAAAACGGTCTAAAAAGTATAAAATAATTTTTTCTAGCCCCATACAGATTCCTAACCCCTGAAAATTTGTGATTGTGAATTTTTAATAGCTAAGAAAATACTTGTAAGATTTAAAACGAAAAACGTGGGGCGCATGCAATAGATAATTGATGAATGAACACTAAATCACTAACAACTTTATTGCACTGCAAATGATATGAAGTGTTGTACGAGATTTCTCAGCGGCAGCTACTCTCTACACTCCTTACTATGTATTATCTTGCGCCCCACGTTTTTCGTTTTAAATCTTACAAGTATTTTCTTAGCTATTAAAAATTCACAATCACAAATTTTCAGGGGTTAGGAATCTGTATGGGGCTAGAAAAAATTATTTTATACTTTTTAGACCGTTTTGTAAACGTGGCGTTTTTAAAAATTTTATTTTATACTTTTTAGTCCGTTTTAAAAACGTGGTATTTTTAAAAAATTTATTTTTATTTAAATAATTATTTTCTGCTTTTTAGTCTTGCATGTGTGAAATTTTATAATCGATTTTGAACATTTTGATGAGATTATAACAGAGACATGTAGTAAATTTCAGACGGTATTGCGACGCGTCATATCGAAAACGAACGCCGTGGTAAAATGTCAAAGATAAAGGTTCGAAGGAGAATTTCGGTTAAACTGTTCTTTCGCTTGGTAAACAAACATTATAGTATACTAATACGTAGTAACTTTGTAAACACCGCACGGAGCTCGAACGCACACTGAGCTGCTTCGGTGCGAAGCAGGTCAGTGGAGTGGGAACCGAGTGGGCACTACCGGTCGTCGCGCGGGGACGTGTAACGGTTAAATTTTTAAGTTTATATCTCCTAAACGCGTAGGCTGTTGTAAATTAAAAAAAATTTTTTTTAAATACTGCATTGTCATATAGTACTGAGCTATGTTTAAAATTTAAAGTCTCTAGCTCATCGAGAAGTTAGTTTAAAATCAGTTGTAAAATTTGTACCGAACAGACAAACAGACATACAAGAAAGCGACATAATAAAAACGTGGTAAAATATTTAATGGCATACCTGGTGATTTGGCGACTTCTCTGTGAAAATCATCATTAACGAACTGCTCCTTCTTTTGTAGACATTATTTCGAGATTATAACAGAGACATGTAGTAAATTTCAGACGGTATTGGGACCGCATCATATCGAAACGCCGTGGTAATATGTCAAAGATAAAGGTTCGACCGATAATCTCGGTGTAACTGTCCCTTCGATTGGTAAACAAACATTGTAGTATAATAATACGTAGTGACTTTGTAAACACCGCACGGAACTCAAACGCACACTGACGCACACTGAGCTCCTTCGGTGCGAATCGGGTCAGTGGAGTGGGGATGAGTGAGAGAGGGAACGGGTAGTGGAGTAGGGAGCGCTGTCGCGCGGCGTGGCGACCGTTGAACGCGATGACGTAGGTTTCGCGGGGGGGTGAAAAGGTAAATATTTAATTGTTATATCTCCGAAACGGATAGACTTTTTAACAATTTTTTTTTTGAATAATGCATTGTCATCCAGTTCTGAGCCATGTAACCGATTTCAAGTCTCTAGCTCATCAGGAAGTTAGTTTAAAATCAATTGCAAAATTTGCCACCGAACAAACAGACAAACAGACAAACAGACAAACAGACAAACAGACAAACAAACAAGAAAGCGAGCTAATAAAAACGTGGTAAAAACGTGGTAAAAATACAGGAGATATTTAGGTGGCCTCCTTCAGCTGAGAGACACCCTGTATAATCTAGTATAAACAGTCCCATTTCACTATTTAGTTCCGCGATTTATTTTATAGAATTTTCGAGATCCCTGGAGAATAGTGGTAAAACGAATTCGGAGAAGAAGGCTCGTAACATTTTTTGCGGCGTACAAAGTAGAAAATAATTCTGCGGAGCGTGGAAGGTGGTAGAGAATGCATCATTGAACGATTTGCAGGAGGCCGACGGTTCTCCTTCGCGGGACAAAGTGTTTACAGAGCTTAGACTTTCCATAGACGAAGCAATTTGCGAGGCATTCATTTCTCCGGAGCATTACGCACCAGCGAAATAATATAATGTACGAGTCCGGCCACCTTTCCACCGACAGGGTCCGCCATTACGCAAGAACAAGGGGTTGCTAATTGCCTTGCACCTGCACCCGTCCGCGGTCGCAAGACGCGTTCTTGTAAGACGTCTCGCTCCAGCGAACGTTCACCAAGACCAGGGACGATTTAATGACTTTGCCCTTAAACAGTTTAACGAGCTGGATGTTCTCCGGGACGCTGCACTGGCTGCGCGCGCTCTCAGCCTTCGAAGGCTTAGCCAACACCAACAGCCACGAGAAACACCAGTACTGGGTCTGGTCAGACCCACGCACAATGGCCCAATCTTCTAAAACTCGATATACAGTTAGGATCATAACTGATCACTAGACAGCAGATCTTTTCATGCAAAATAAAAACTTTGCACCTGAGTTACAACAAACTGGAGTGATATAGAAATTCATTTTCTTTCTTAATATGTCTATTAGGTTGAGAATAATATAAATAGTATGTTTATATTCTTCTAATATCTTTGCTATCTTAAATTGCACCTATTCATTTTTGTCATAAATGCATAGAATCCGCTGTCTACTGATCACACACACTTTCAATCAGACTAACTCTTTTATGAATGGACCAAACGACTTCAATTTCTCCGTAAGGCTAGAAGAATTTGTTTAGTAAACGACGTCTAATTAATATGTTGAGAAAATGTATTTGATCGGAATTGTGAAAAACAATAGCAAAAATTAATTTCTACAACTCTTTAAGCTGGGCCAATAACGAAAATTTCAAAGTTGTGTTTCCTAAACTCGTATAAATCATAAACGTTCTGAAAATTTCATTGAAGTTGTTTAACTGGTTTACGAATTACAAACGATCAAAAGTGGTAAAAATAGCAATTTTTCATGATTTTCGGCCTATAACTGCCATTTTGACCACTTTTCATATGCAACGACCTAATACAATAAAATATTTAGAAGAGCCCAACGGAACTTTTCATAACCACATACATTTTCGGAGGAAAATGAAAGAAAAAATTTGTCTGCGTAAGTATCTGTGCAATTTCATTGAGTTTTAAAAGATAAGCATACAATACTTAAAATATTTCAAACATAAGAACAACATCTTCGAAACTGAAGATTCTAAATTCCTTACTGTTCACAGTCTGTAAACGACTGTAATGAACAAGTTACCGAAATAATGAATATATCGGAACGGAGAACGGGATGAAAGTGAACGTTGGTTTAAGTGTAAGTCGACGACTTGCTCAACGAAAATTTGAACAAGCGTGACCGCGTTCACATGATTAACTAGGAGGGTAATTAATCTCTGGAGGATTCGCTCGATTATATGTACACGGCACAGGCACGCAACAAATTCTCATTTAGCGAACAGTTTCGTGTACACCCGGCACAAATTATTCCGCGATTATTAGCGATTACAGGACAGTGTGCAACGCGAGGAACGCCGTGAAGGGTGAAGAGTCGATGATAATTTAACTACCTTGAGCGTTTAACCACTTTAAATATAATTTAACGAGACGAGCCTCTTTAAGGTTGCGGCCATGCCTATTTGCATAGACATACGCGCGTGTGCATGCGTGTAGATTGCAACGACGCAGCGCGACCAACAAGACTTGCGACACCGACGACGTAATATCTGCGTAACTTTCGCGGATGCTCTTATGCTATTTTGCTTTTCTTCTCGCGCCTTAACGAGAATATTCTGATTTTTCGTTTCCAAAAAGCGACTTTTGTGTTTTGCACTTTTTCGGAAAGTGAAGGTGTTGTAGGTATGTGTGTGTAAGGATTGAATGATGAAGTTCATAAAGAATATACAGGGTGAGTCCGAAGAAACAGAACACCTAAATATCTCCGTTACTTTTCGTTGTACAAAAAAACTTCTTGTTCTATACATTCAAATGTATCGCAATACACAACATAATAATAACAGATTCGGTGTTGACAGGAAGACATTTATGATATACCTTCACCTATGCGTTCGTACAGAATCGTGTTTATCAACTACTAATTACTCTGAAGACCTTCTTGCTATCAGATTTCCACTGTTTCTAAGATTTCTAATCTATCAGTTTATCGATGAACGTTTCACAATGCGTTACTCGAAGGGAGATAAGATTGATATGATTTTCATTTATGGAGAAAGTCGACAGTGTTTAAGAGAAGCAGTGCGGTTGCACAAGGACCGATTTCCTAATCTTAATTGTCCATCAGTTTCCGTTTACTCCAATTTGATAAATAAATTCCGTGAAACTGGTAGTGTTGAAAATAAAACATGTAGGAAGGTGAAGACTCTAAGGAATGAAGCAAACACAATTAATGTAATGGCAGCAGTGGATACAAAACCTCATGCTAGTGCGAGGCAAATCGCACGAGAAAGTGGCATTAGTCAAAAATGTGTAGTGCAAATACTCCATGAACAAAAATTTCGCCCCTTTCACGTATCAATTCACCAAGAACTTCATGGTAGAGATTTTGTAAATAGTGTAAACTTTTGCCAGTGGGGATTGATACAATTGATAAACGATAGAACATTTTTTAATAAAGTATTATTTACCGATGAAGCTTCGTTTACGAATCACGGGCAGATAAATTTAAAAAACATGCATTATTGGTCATCTGAAAATCCGCGGTGGTTACGGACAGTCGACAAACAAAGACCATGGTCCGTCAATGTTTGGTGCGGAATTTTAAAGAACCAAATAATTGGGCCTCACTTTATCATCGGAACATTAAATGCAGAAAAATACATTGCATTTTTACGAGAATCGTTACCAATTCTCCTGGAAAATACACAATTGGACATTCATGAACATATGTGGTATCAACATGACGAATGTACAGCCCATTCTTCCCGTGTCGTAACACAATTCTTGAATAACAAGTTTCCAAATCGTTGGATTGGACGTAACGGACCCGTATTATGGCCAGTTCGCTCACCAGACCTTACACCCCTTGATTTTTATCTATGGGGAAAACTGAAAGACGATATTTATCATGAACCACGAACCACTAAAGACGACACGAAAGAAAGAATCGTTAGGGTTTGTGCGTCGATTCCCTCAGAAATGAATTACACAGCAGTACGTTCTGTAATTTCACGGCTAAATGAATGTATAGCAGCTCAAGGGAATATTTTTGAACATTTTGCGTAACAGAAATAAAGCAAATGAATCTTACACGTTGAATTTTATTTATTCCATTTTTTTGGGTTGAAGGTCATTCATAGGTCATATTGTGTTACATGGATGAATTCGTTATTTTGTCAGCTACAACATTACGTTAACGAAGATATATCATTCCATTTAAAAAAAACATCGATGACCTTGAAATCTCATTAAAAAATTACCTTGGAAATTGTTTCCCTTACACCGTTACATGTGGCCCTTCAAACAGTGTAACTTTGTCCTAAGAAGTTTTTTTGTGCAACGAAAAGTAACGGAGATATTTAGGTGTTCTGTTTCTTCGGACTCACCCTGGATATGTATGTTGTAAATTTTATTTAAATCGAGATAAAATTCTATTTTGGTTTCGTTCATGTTGGAGAATTGGAGAACATGCAGGCATACAATATTTTCTCCTTTTTTAAGAAATTACGAACTGCAAAAAAAGTTCTAATCACTGAAACCGTAACATAAATCGCAGGGCAAGGGGTTAACGTAGTTGTAGCATTTATGGCAAAAATGCTATTTCTGCAATCAATCATCATGTTTAACCTACAAACGGTATACTAAACGTTGACAGCCTGCTTCTTATCTGGTGCGGAATGTTTCAATGGCAAAGAAGGCTGCCAAAAGATGACAGAATATTTGAATGACTAATAAAACCCTAATAGAAACCAGGCCAAGGGGCTTGAAAAGAAGACTTAGAAATGAAGAACCAATAAGAAGAAAATCGCTGATCCCAAGGACCCGAGAAGGTAGGCCCTCAACCTCTCGAAACCTCAGGTTAGAGAAACCTCGTTTCCGGACCCAGAAAAATAGATCCTAAATCCAAAGATCCGAGAAGACCACAAGAAGCTCGGATAATTCAGTCCTCGGCGTCGAGTGTGTCAGCACCTGTGCATTCGGAGTTCTCGGAATGAAAATGATCGTAAAGTGTCGACAACCCCGCGTGGGGTACAAAAATAATGTTGAGGCGCGAAGTTTCACAGGCTTTTTAACTGCGATTTGTATCAACGAAGCAAAAGCTTTAGAGAGTCGGACACGAATGTTTGTTATCTCATGCCGTCGCTTCTTTTGTAGCTTATACGATGTTCGTGCATGCTTTCACTGTTTCGTGGTTCTATTTTTGCTGAATGTTTTCTTGAACGTGCCAGTGAAAGATTCAATTGTTTCTACAATTACACATACGATAATTTGTACAAACTGTGACGTCGAAAGATGAACATTTACTGATATTGTAACTCCAATTCTGACTTTTCGAGAGAGCAATCGCATTCTGCCGTGCTCGTTATGTTTTATTCCTCAGTCACCTGCGGCAACGTTAGAGGGCTGTCGCCGAGGACATCCATATCTTTTTGCGAAGGGAACTGATTTATTTACATCAACGACGTCGGCGTCGCACAGGCAAACTTCTTCCCTTTAAATTTCTGTTTGATCGTAATTCCCTCCTTCATCTTTGATCAAGCTTCTCGTTTGAATTCTCGCGACCCTCTCATAGAGAGTTAGTCACTCTCACTGCGAGTCACTCTCATTGCCCAGGAGACATCCTCCAAACGTATGTTTACTTAACCCGTCATATTTCAAGAATTTTACCGAAGATTTTAACCAGAAAATTTCAAGAATTTTAACCCTTTGCCCTCGAAGCCATCCCGGACGTTATCTACCAGCAACTCGGCACCACTTTGTCGTGAAAACGTGCACTTAGGAACCGTCGTATCATATGTAGAGTATAGCTTTGGAACCAGGTAATGTATTGTAATGATATTTGATGTATATAAATTCGTAGACATCGTGGAACATACAAGGTGGGGCACTATAAACAGGTCACCTGAATAACTCGCTTGCTTTGAAGATAGAAGAAAATGCATCAGAACAAACTTACTTGATATCGAGGCGCTCGTAATATGATGTCATTAATTTTTTTATAGGTGAAGACGTCAAGGAGATATGAAGTCAACTCTGTTTTTTTAAATGGAATGAGGTATTTTTTAATACACCAATCGATGCAGCTGGACATTCGTTATAAAAAAGTACTAACCTATGTATGTTGAAAAGTTAGTAGTTCAGGAGATATTTCAATTTAAATAACTCTAAAACACCATTACTGTCGTACTAATTGTAAGACGTTCGCGTTTACTTACTAGTGTAACGTCTTAGTACGACAGTAATGGTGTTTTAGAGTTATTTGAATTGTATCTCCTGAACTACTAACTTTTCGACGTACTTTCTTATAATAATGTCCAGTTGCATCGATTGATGTATTAAAAAATACCTCATTCCGTTAAAAAAATGAAGTTACCTTCATATGTCCTTTACGCGTCCACGTACAAAAAAGCTACTAACATGAGATTAATGCCCACTCGAAACCAAGCAATTTCCATCTGATGCATTTTTTCGTAACACCAATAGCAGCCGTGTTATTCAGGTGACCTGTTTGAGGTGCCCCACCCTGTATACATAGAGTAATGTCTCCATTGACGCAAAAAAGCTGTACACGCCTGACGCAGAAAAAATATCCCCTCCACTTTAGTAATCTGATCTTGGCTCGGATATATAGGTGTGAATCACTACTAATGCAACGCGGAGAGTCGCAGTCGTCGACACAGTTCAAAGGCCCGTGCGTCCTCACAATGTAACACCAATATTTAATCTTCTTTATTATTACTTATCTTTTTATGAAACTTTCATCAATATATTCGTGGCATTTTTCTGATTAAAAAAAGACCAAACACGATATAATTTCAATTGTAGGTACAGTAATTTTTCGATCGGAGTCCCAACACCCGTGTGTTGAACGGACTTGGGTAGCGTAGAGAGGCTATTTTTTTATGACTCCGTCGACCGCGCCGAGACTTCAAACGACGAGCCGAACATAGAGAAGGACAGAATGAAATAGGATCGCGTGGCCGAAGCGTGTAGTCGTCGCCGGCACAGTTTAAAGGCCCGTGCGTCATCACAATGAAACACCAAAATCTTAGCTTCTTTATTTTCTATGATATCATTATGAAACTTTCACCAACATATTCGTAGCATTTTTCTAATGCAAAATGATACGAAATACGATATAATTGGGCCAATATTTAGTAGTTTAATCGACGATGAAAGTCTCGAACGCAACGAAGAACAGCGACAACGCGGGCCTTTGAACTGTGCCGGCGGCAGCTACTGTTCGCGTCTCTTTCTTTCCAATACGCTCTTCTTCGTTGCGTTCGAAACTTTCATCGTCGATTAAACCACTAAATATTGGCCCAATTATATCGTTCTTGGTACCATATTAATCAGCGAAACGCCAGGAATAAGCTAGTTATAGTCCCATAAACCGATCATTAAAATTAAGAAGTTTGAGATTTCGATTCAGTCGAGTCAATGTGTGGTGTTCACACCGATATACCCGAGCCGAGATCAAACATCGCCGCCCTACGGCGCGGCGCAGCGTTGGCCGGCAGTGGAGTGAGTAGGCACTGGACTATGGTTAGATAGGCGACCCAGGACTCCGATTGAAGATTTACTGTAGTGGTTTAATCGAGACGATGGAGATTTCGAACGCAACGAAGAACAGCGTATGGGAAAGAAAGAGACGCGCAGAGTCGCAGTCGCCGGCACAATTGAAAGGCCGGCGCGTGGTCTCGCTCTCGCTTTAGACGCGCTGTCTTTCTCTACGTTCGGCTCGGCCTTTGAAGCTCAAAAAAATAGCTATCCGTTTACGACCGACGCAACCGAATCCCCCCGAAGCTTTTGCGTCAATGGAGACATTACTATATTTGCAAAAAAATCAAAATTTCAAAGTATATATAAAAAGAAAGTCCCGACTCACTGACTCATCACGCCCAGGCTAAACCCTTGGACCTAGAAAGGAATAAGAAAGGATATTTCGAAATTCAACCCCTAAGGGGGTGAAAAGGGGTTGCAACGTTTGTATGAGGAATATTTTCTTTGTGGTCGGATTTGCTTGAAACTTGGTCTTAATGCTCTTTGATATAATTAATCAAACACCTATTTCGGCATTTTAAAAAATTCAACCCCTAAGGAGGTGAAAAGTGGTTGTAACGTTTGTATGAGGAATATTTTATTTGTGGTCGGATTTGCTTGAAACTTGGTCTTATTGTTTTTTGATATAATTAATCAAACACCTATTTCGGTATTTTAAAAAATTCAACCCTTAAGGGGGTGAAAAGGGTTTTGAAATCTAAGATGGCGACACGACATAAAATTTAAAACTCTATAGTGGTGAATGGGGGGTTAAAAGGTTTTATGGAGAAACAATATCAATTTCCGGGGCATTAAACGGTTTCCTGTGCGAGCGAAGCCGTGGGCTAAAGCTTGTTTCTTATAATTTTCTACAGTGCGATGAATTCTAATTGCCCTCAGAGGGAACAACTGAGTGCAAAGGGTTAATATACCTATCACAATGTATATCAACCAATGTATGTCGTGTCATGTCAATCAGAGAAGTGTCCCGAGCATGCTAGTAACAGTTCCATCAAAAAATGGATCAACTAAGGCATCGGCAGATCGGCGGAGAGAAAGAACCGCGCGCAATTTGAAAGCAACCGTCTGACATCTGAGTCACGCGTTAAACTGTGTCAGAAAATCGCGCAGTCGGTGACTAGAAGGCTGGCGAAGCAAGGAGACTCCCGGTGCGTTCCACCGGTGTTGGATTTTTCGTATTGGCAATTAGCGGGGCGAGTGCCACCGCCAAGGAACACGGAGGGAAAAAGGAGACGAGGCGAAACGAATGTGGAAGAAACAAGACGGCAAAACGGAGGGAGAGGGAGAGAGAGAGAGAGAGAGAGAGAGAGAGAGAGAGAGAGAGACGAGGTAGTGGGACAGGGAGAAAGAGCGATGCTAAAGTATTTATATATCTTCGCATTCCCGGCTGCCGGAGACAGGGGCTTTTCCTAGTAAACCCGGAATAGGTATCAAACAGATGAGCCTCGAAAAGAGGATGAGAATTTCTCTCGGCCGCCCATTACGGGGTCACATTGTTGATGATGATTTGTTTTCCCTGCTTCGGACGCGAAACCTGCAAACACCTGTCCCACGAACACTTCCGAGAACTGTAGTCCTTGTTCGGAAGTAGTTACCGCATCCGCCGGTAAATATTATTCGGTCCACGGAAGATCGTCTCGTAAAACTGTTCTTTCGCTTAACATTTAGCGTTAGTCTCAACAGTGACGAGAATAGTACGGTAATGTCTCGATACATGTACATGCAAATTTCGGAACCGAAATATCATTTATCGCGGGTACAGACGCCATTAATAACGTTAAATGATCCATTAACGTGAAATTTCAGTTTTAGTGATCTTTCTACGAAAGGCACAAGCCAATTACAAAATTAACTAGAGGGCTATTGTTGCTCGCGAGTAGGGTTGTTTTTGCTCGCTCGCTTCGCGAGCTCGCGGGTAGGACTGCTCTTGCGAGAGGGTTAGTGATACGCATGGCTAGTAGGGCCTACTGCTATTAATGTTTTTTATTTGGTGTGTGACTCTCCAAGAGTCACACAAAGAACTTCCCGATTCGTTACTCCTTCGCCAACATCGCTAACATCGTTTTTTTTTTGTACTTTCATCGATATTCTCCCAAAATGTATTCTTGGGAATAGAGATGATAAATTCACTCTTGCATTGGAATAACTTTCGATTATTCCAAGCGGTAAAAATAGCATCAGTTAAAAAAAATTTTTTTTTAAATCTAAAAAGAAAAATTAAGAAAAAAATTGTTTATGTAATTGCGTTTGGTTCTTTGTATGAAAATTTTCGTCCTCCCTTATAAATTGCATTGTAGAATCAACTCTTTTCGAAAAAAACTTAAAAACTACTTGACCAAAATGGACCAAAATCTAATCAGCTCGAAGTTACAGCGGGGCACATCGACTGCATCATTCATCATCCTGATCGCGTTGTTACTTTTTCTGAATACGTTAACGAAAAATTTGATTACATAGAAACGGACATACGCGCGCACACACACACACACACACACACACACACACGAACATTTTGCTGAAAATAGTCTAAAATGACTGCAATGACCATGAAACGTAAAGATCTGCTAAAAAATCGATTTTCGATTTTCGGGGTCATTACAATAACTTCCCTATAAAATCGGGAAGTTAATTAACTAGCGCGCGAACCATTCAAAAGCAGTTACCGTTAACGACACAGACGCATAAGAAATTGATGAAGGAAGAACCTTGGGGACAAGAGAATGCATCGACCTTGGATACATGCAAGATCAGCGCGAAGAGGCTTGGAACGTGAAAAGGTGAAGGCCGAACCTTGTTGAAGGCCTGTTCGAGCCCACACACGACGCCCGCGATTACCTCAAAAACGGCCGCGCAATTAACGCGGATTATTAATTAAACCGCCGACGATTTTATCGAGTGAAGCTTTTACCGAGCGGGCCGCGTCGAATCTCGCACGATTTATACCTAACTGCGTCGCTAAATTATAGGTTAATGTGTAATTAGATTTAATTGCTCCCCGTGAACAGCCCAGCGGAGTAATTCGGTGTAACATAGCCAGGGATATTAACTATCCCCATAAAAATATTCTTCGATCATCACGAGAGATGTTCTCCGAGTATATTCTCAACATACAAGACGACGCGCGTCTCTTTTGAATCGCCCCGTACGATGATCATAAAGTATCGTTGATTTTTCTGCCGGCACCATCAATTACCCGACATTCGTTTTACCGATAGAAAGTACAGATGTAACAGATGTGCAGGTAAAAGTTGCGAAGTAGGATAAGGCTACCGAGAGCTGTAACAAAGTGAAAATGCATAAACACGAAAATAGGCTAATCGTGAGATCAATTTTTACAGTGTATCGGAGTCCGTGATTAATGTAGAAATATATATAATGTAAGAATGTGGTAATGAGAACTCATGAAACTTCTTCCTCAAATCAGCAATCCAGCCGACTTCTCCAGCGCAGTTTCCGGGAATGAAAAATTTCGTGAATCTATTCACCGTAAGTTCTTTCATTGATCCGTTTAAATGCTAACCATATAGATCGTACCTATGCTCCACAGGAAACAGTGCCAAGGCAACGCGAAGCAAAACAACAGAGCGCGCAAAATTGATTCAGCATCGTTTATGCAAAATACGAGGTCGTATTTATGAGCGTTAGCAAACGTGTTGACACAGAGGCATCTCGATGCTTGTGTTCTCGTTACAGAGCAATTTTTGAGTTTGCCAAACGGCGCGGTAAACAGCGATAAATTCCGCCTCGCGCGTCCGCCATTCGTCTTGAACGTGATCGCGTCTAGAGTGGCGTACTTGCGCGTCGGTTTACGGCGTCGTCTGCGCCGCTTCGATAATATATCACAATTATTATGAAAGGACTACAATGATCCGTATTTACTGTCAGATTACGTTGCACGGCTGAATTAGCTGCAATGCATCACACGCCGCTTAACGATTTCAAGCTAGTAAGCGCTCGCGAGCGGCCCGGCGGCGCGATCTATTTACTTCGTGAAGTCAGCCGGTAACGTTGTGCTCTGAATTATTAAGCAACTTCTAAGCAAACGGGGGATGACAGTGCCTGCACCACGCAGCTTGGAGAATTGCCACATCTCCGTTGGCATCCGGGCCAGACAGCGATTCTGCGCGGCCATTGAAACGCTAACGTCGGACTTCTTGCACGATTGCGCCCGCGATTTTGCTGACCGTATCTCCTCTTTAAAAGTCGCTCGTTACTCGATGGGGACTGAAATATCTCGCTTACCAAATCTACCAGGAAACTTCGACGTAACGCGCCCGATCGCGTAGAACCCGGTCTCGTAAATCATTTTGCCGTATCCTTCCGGCTCTACGTTTCTTTCTACCTTAATCTATCTTCTTGCTGTAACGTGGCTCCGAAAACTGTCGGCACATTAAACTTCTCTTTCATATATTTCGCACCAATAACCAACATTTTCCGCGATTATCGATAACGTTGTACTTGATCATTTCAATCAAACGTTTCTGTTCCGAACAAAAACTATTTATAAATTTGTTCAACGCTTATGTTGGAGTGATTCTTGGATTCGTGACAGTGTTAACGTTTCATAGTGATCTGCGACGCAGTTCTGAACTGCACGTTGACGACCGACCACTCTGAACCTAATTTTACTCCAACCTGTCGCGGACGATTTTACGATGAACACTTTGATATTCGCTTTAAACAATCGAAATGAATAATAAGACGGAAGGGTTGTTTTAATTTTAACTGTAAAGGGTGTTTGCGAAATCGCGGTACAACCGGCAAGGGGATTATTCCTCGCATAAAATCTAGTCGAAAATAAGGAATATAGTATTTTCATACGGGGCTTGGTGTTTGAGAAAATCGAGTTTGAAAATTCGTAAGGTACGCGTAGCAAGGAGGACATTCTCAACATTTGTGAATTACCAATTACCATTAAAGTCATACCATATCCTAAACGATACTGTTTACTAGGGGTGTGCGAGAACCCGAAATATCGGGAACCCGATGGTCGGGACGAGTCGAGAAGAGGCCGAGTCGAGTCGGGTCGGGTTCCCGAAAATTTCGAGAATATGACATAAGACACTCTTGAAAAGAATTTATAATGGACAACATTCTTTCAATCTCGAAAACATCTAGAATAAAAAATCCGAAACTATGAATGTATTCATTAAAACGAATATAAATGATTACTTGGTTCTCGAAATTTTCGGGAATCCGTGTCCCGATCCCGAAAAAATTTCGTGTTCCCGACCCGACCCGATACTTCGGGTTCTCGCACACGCCTACTGTTTACAGATGCAGAGACAACTATGGAAATTGCGGGCTGGACCGAGTGGACAAAGCAGACTCTGTCTACACTGGTGGAATTAATTCTGGACACTTTGAATAAAAATATTATTTATTTGTGCAGAAAATGTATATTCTGCTATGCTAAATTGATACCGTAATATTTTTATTGTAATTTATAATATTGATACTTAATATTTTCACATGATTTGGTTTGTAAATGTTTTAAAATTTTAGTTAAAAAAAAATCTAAACTGTGTTGTTATTTTTGTTTTTGCGCCTGGCAACACGAAACGTTGCATGATGTGAAATAGCCAATCACAGGACGCGAGGGTTCATTGTAGCAACCAATCAGGAAGGCCTTGACGGTCTTTACAAACATCCTTATTTTAGTCAGGCATTCTGTTTTCAGAAGTGAGGACCTTAGTGAAGTTTTTAAAAGAGTGAATAACGACTGTAAAATAGCTTCGAATACCTCGAAACGTGTTGAAATTGTAATTTTCATTGTATATTAAAAGTATAGCTGTAAATGGTATTTTTACTGATTTTTTTATATAAGCGACGCCTTAAAATTAGAAAACAATGATTACAATATAAAATATAAATGATTATATATTAAATAATTTGAATAAATGCGAAATTTAAGTAAAAATTTGTGTCGATTTTCTCCTTTCCGTATTCTTCCTTATTTTACCACGATTTCGCAAACACCCTGTATGAAAAGCGCATCCTCTTTACGATTGATTTCCGGTTATCCGCACGATGGCGAAAATGAACCGTAAAAATAAGGAATGCCGACAAAGGTCGTGAACTTACTTCGGTGCAGAGCATCGTTCATTTTCGAAAGCTGGGTTGCAGAGCGCGATGTGACAGCGGCCGGTTTAACGCACGTCATTCAAACGCCGCTCCGGTCCCAAGAAGATACATCAGATTCGGACTATTTTCGCGACGTAGATTTCCCTGTCCGTAGCATTTCACGTGTCACGCGGCGGAGGGCGTATTTCACGCTGCCAATCCGAGTTTCGCCGGGCAAACAAGAGCAAAACGAAAGAGACGATGCTTCAGCAGCAGCAGCAGCAGGCGTTGGAACGATCGGCCGAGTAAACGCACCTGCTTCGGCTTTAAGTGTCCGGGTAAACGCGCGCGGACCCATTTGCATGTGCAACGGCCGACGAAGATCTTGATGGGAACACGATAGTTATCTAGACCGAAACGGGGATGGCGCACACGTCTCGAGACGCGATAAAACGCGCGCACGCGATGCGATCCGTCGCGCTGGTGGTCCCCTTTGCAACTGTAAAGGTTGGATCTCCTGAACGCGTCTGGACGCAGCGTTTTGCGACCCTGGGGTAACTTATTCTCCGTTCGTCAAATTTGTGAGTCTGCTGTTAGACAACGAATGGAATATGGAACGCAAAACGAAGATTTTGAAGCCAGCAGCTACTGATAAGTACGCCGACCCATCGAGTTGTTGTCAGGGAACAATTTCCTAGCGATAGTTTATGTCTAGACTGCGGATCTTTATGCAAAATAGAAAATGTTCGCATTGATTGCAGGACACAGGAGCCAAATAAAAATTCTATTCTTCTTTTAATTATCCTATTAAGCTGAAACTACATTGATGTCTTTACATATTTTCAACATGTCCACTGCTTTAACCCTTTGCACTCGGAGCTACTTCAACTCGAAAATTAAACATTTCTTCCGACCTAGAATAATTTTATTCTATATTAATTTTTTTCTTTGTATGAATATACAAGTGTAATACTTCATACAATACTGAAATGTGTAGTAACTGATTAGTAGACTGCGGACTTTATGCATTTATAACAAAAATTGGTACGTACAATTTAAAGCAGTGGACATATTTAAAAAGTTTCAGAACATCGACGTACTAGTTTCAGTTGAATAAAATAATTAAAACAAGAAAGAAATTTTTGCCTAACCTCTGTGTCTTGGAATTGACGTAGACGTTTTCTATTTTGCATAAAGATCCACAGTCCGCTGATTAGATACCAGCATATTTAACGATGTAAACGATATTGTGAATAATGGTACAGCAATTTTTAGTGGTTTAATTGTACCTGCTCATTTTTGTCATAAATGCATAAAATCCACAGTCTATTTGTGACAACATGTTTCACAAACGAATCATCCAGATCCCGGTGTAGAAATATTGATTCGATGGCGGGATATTAACACCGGATGTAAAGTGTTAAGAAGGTGACGGGCGTGTGCTGTGAGGGCACTCGAAACCTTTCAGGCTCGCCCTTCGTTCGAACGGGTTACAATGGGTCTTGGTTGGCTCAAAGAGAGCCGAGTCCTTCGCAATGGTCTTTTGTCTCTGGATGGTTGCGGGTCGCCCACGTGGCGAGGAGAATCCAGCACCGGGAAGTGCAGCGCGTGCACACGTGCATCTATGACGTTGAAGACACGCACGGTTTTCGTGTTTTATGTAAATGCATCCGCGCCGCGAGTCTGTCGTTCGGTTACACGGTGCATACGCGAGATAGTATACCTCCTTAACGGGGGTAGACTCTCGTTTCCAGGATTTAGAGGGTGCGCGATGCGCCTTCTTATTTCTCGATAATGCAAGGATGCAGATTTTTAGCAGTCAAAGGCGCTAGATAAAAGATCTAAGCCGCGATCGCCTTCAAAACTTACCATACGAAGTTGTGGTAATTTATTAATTGACATTCAATCTACTTTTGATGTATTTTAAACCTTTAACAGATTTTATTTGTTAGAAAAACATGTATAGTTTAAAATAATTTGTTCACTTATCAAGTAGGTTGTTTTTTCTTAGAACATTTCGTTTTTTGTGCGGAACGCGACATAAATTACACTTTATATTAGTTTAATAATTTTTACAGACGCAATTATATGAAAATTGTTCTTGAAAATGGTCTAAATAGTTGACCGAAACGTTGAAAGTTTTGTGGTAATTTGCAAAATTGCTTAAGTAGTAGCATCAGATCGAATCAGAGCGCTGAAAACATTAATATATGTTATTAACGAATTGTCGATCGAGATCAAGGAAACAGTTTTGTATAGCGCTCGAACTTATTGGAACGTAACCCTCTCGTTAAGCGGGGTCTTACTGTATTCAAATTGCGCCTCGTAAACATGAATAGGACTTTTGAGGGCGATCGCGGCCTAGATCGACTTTTATCTACCGCTTTTGACTACTAAAAAACCCCATCTTTGCATTATCGAGAAATTAGAAGGCGCATCCCGCACCCTTGCAATCCTGGAACCGAGTCTAGCATCTAAAACCCGGCGGCTCGTGATTCAGCGAAGAGGAACGACCGTGGCACGTGCGAGAATTCAGCCGATTACGCTTGCTTGTGCCATAAGCTTCGATTCCTAGCGGACACGTGCCTCCGAGTATAATAAGCCGGACCGTGAATCACCTGGATGCCGGCGAACCGTTCGAGGATGTCGTCTCGTTTGAAAAATGTTTATCGTCCAGCCCGGTAATGAGACCCGATACGCAATTACCGACGTTAATTAAACGCATTCTTTCGAGACCGACTCTCCAAGAGACAGGCCTAGGCTACCGAGATCTATCGGCTCGATTATTGACTGATGTCTCTATTCCGATAGAACTACCGCGAGTACCGTGGTACAAGCCTATCATTTCCAGGCATTCATCGATGCAAAACAGACGAGATCGAACGGCCACGATAAGCATTTTAATGAACGCTCGCCTCTTACCGAACCTTGGTACAAGTCGATCGAGTCGCGCTTCGTTTACATACCAGAGCAATAATTACTGTTATTAGGATCACCGGGTATACGCCATATCGGTGTACGACGCGTACGCGAGACGCCTGCTGAGAAGCTGCAGCTGCGGAACCGACCCTTGCGATTTCTGCAGATCGCTTTTTAGGCTACGTTCAAGCCCGAAAAATTGCTTCCTGCAATCGGCGATTAGTCAAAGTACATAATAAAGTAGATACAAGTAATAGCACGTAATCTCGCAGAAAAATTTCTTAAGAAATTGTACTCGCCTGCTACTTAGAAAAATACGATCGGAAGAATTTCAGTAAAGTTTCTACTTACAGTAATATAATTGCAACTCGATAAAAAGTTTAAAAACCGGCAAACTCCTCAAATATTGCTTCACCAGAGTCGTTCATCTGTTACTTCGAAGCGGATCGAAGATTTAAAGAAAATAACTCGACAAGATTGGTTTCCGATGCATTTTCTTCCAGTCTTTCTACTTCGACCACTACCACTGTTTCCATTGTCTCGAGTTCTTTTCCTCGGCCTCCGCTATCATCTAATAAATTGTAAAAATACAATAATCTCGTATGACTCAGCAGAACGTTTCGACAAAACTTCGAGATATTAAAAGACCGATGCTGACACAAACTTCGTAAGTACCTACATATATCAAAAGCATTCTCTCAATTTCAAAGGCAACTTTCTCTCTGCCGATAGGAGTCTGTCGGATCCCTCGCCACTTTTCCCGACGTAGTCGTCAGCGAAACCGCTTTTGTTAGCGTCAACGCCGATTTCATTCTTAAAAATATTAATGAAAACACGTTATTTATAATTATATATGTTTTAAAGAAGCTTACGCGTCTGGTACTCGCATGATGGCTATGCAAAGTACTGTATAGAGTACAGAGCAACGGAATCTCTCGTTCAAAAACCATAAACGATATAATGGACCGGCTCGCGGTGTTTTCCGTACAATAAACGGTGAACAGCGTGAGCTCGCATCGACAGGCGGATTCGATCCATAGATCAAAACGGTTTCGCAACTCCGCGAGCATTGCTCGAACGATAACAACGAGAACGGCGCAAGCTGTTACACTTGCCAGCAATAAATATCTCGGCAGAGTCTATTACAAAATACATATTCCGTGAGAACGAGTTTTTAACGTCGCGATTTATTGGCACGATCTCGTCGCTTCGGTCAATGGATCGTGACACACAAAAGCCGACGAGAAACTTGGACACGTTCCTTTTTTTCATTTCATCAAAAGAAAAATATGTAAAGAAAACTTTTTTAAAACCCCGCTTATATTGAAATGTACTAAAAAGGAGAAAATAATTTTTTTCTCGGATCTCCATAAAATACCGAATCCAGTTAAATGAGTTTTTCCCAAAATTTTAAGCGATTAGTTTAAAATTTTTTCTGTTATAAAATTATTGTCGGAATAGATAGAAAAATTTAATATAAATTTAAATAAATTAATCATGACATTCGTGACTACAAAAATAAAAGCGTGGAGCGCCCACGAATATTACGTCATGTCGTGATTTTATTTAAATTTATATTAAATTTTCCTATCTATTCTGACACTAATTTTACAACAGAAGAAATTTTGAACTAATTGCTTTTTTGGGGAAAAATATTATTAATTATTTAACTGGATTCGGTATTTTATGGAGATCCAGGAAAAAAAGTATTTTCTCCTTTTTAGTGCATTTTAATATAAGCGTGGTTTTTAACAAGTTTTTTTATATATTTTATTTTCTACTTTTATACCAGTTTAATCAAGATCTTTTGTAAAAGGGAAAATATTGTGTCATGATTAGATAATTTATTATTCCGTTTTTATAGCCAATAAATAAATATCCTATTAAATTTGGATATTCCTGCAGGAAGAGGTTAGGTTAGGTTAGGTTAGGTTAGTTATTCTTTTATCCCACGAGTATGGTGGCAAATATTGTCATCGGAAGCAAGTGTCTATTCTATATCCAACGAGAGAGCAGTACCGTTGCGCGCAGCTTGGAAGGTGTTGGAGGGGCAGCGAGCCTATCATCTCTCACTCCACTATCCACTCCCCACTTTCTTGAACCAATTAGGGCGAAGGTGCGCAAATACGAACGAAAACTGGTCTTCACGTGGTACTGCTCTCTTGTTGGATAGAGTATATACAAAATTTCAGCAAGAGTGGACTATGGGCAGAGTTGGGCAATAATCAACTGATATTTAAAAATGACAAATAGTCTTTTTGAATGTTAGTCATAGCAAAATAGTCAGCAAAACTTATAGTGACTGATGACTATAGATTGATGACTGATTATCAACTACTAATTTACTAATAAGCAATTAGTTATCACTAGACTGCGGGCCTTTATACAAAATAAAAATTGTCTGTATCGATCGCAAAAAATAGAAACCAAATTGAATGTTATTTCTTCCCTCAATGATTTTAATAGTGGAGAAATCATATATTGACATTTTCAATTTTTTCAATTTTCCAACAATTTTGAATTTCATCCACTCAATTTTGCTATAAATGCATGAAGATCCGCAGTCTAGTCATCACTAACTAATCAAAAATTTTTGACTAATGACTATGTTGCTATGACTAACATTCAAAAAGACTATTAGTCATTTTTAAATATTAGTTGATTATTGCGCTCTGACTATGGGAAGAGGTTTAAAATTCGATTACAAGATTTGACGCATACAACAACGACAACACGGCAAGCTGATATAAAGCGTGGTAAAAAGAAAAAACGAACCTTTCTGGTAATCGTTCGAACGATCGCGGTCCGTTTCAACTAATAACAGAGGGACACTGGTCATAATAGTGATTATACAACGAAACGGTTGTTGTACGCGGACACGCCGTCGTGTATCCTATCATCGATCACTCGAGAGCATTGACATTTTCTTCTGGCGAGTTACGTAACATCCGTTAATTATCTACGCCACGATACAATCGACTCTCTGACCCAATTAATCTCCGTCGCGAAGCCGGCAGGGAAAGGAGCCACTGCTCCGTGTGAACTTTCAGCCACGGTTTATCGATTATTCATTAATCATCGAAGGAAAACGACTGAATCGGCCGCGTTCCGCTCTACCTTCGCGGTAATAATCAATTGATCCTGCCGCTCACCCCCAACCAGCAATTATTGCGACTCGGAACGCCTAACATTGTAATCGAACGGTAGCCGATTGCGCCTGTAAAAACGAATAATTTATTCCAGTGCTAAGGAAGGTCGGAAATGTTAACGAGCTGGTTCTCGTTAATTCTAAGATGCCTTCCGTCCGTGTTTTTACACGGACAATATAATCTCGTGTAGATATCATAATTATAACTAGTCCGCGGATATGAAACGCAGTTTTTCTTCTTCATCTAGAAGAACTATTGATTGCGGTAATGGGCTTCGATTTAATCACTGTTTTCATCGAGCGGCGCGTAAAAAGGTGAATTTGCATGAACAGCTTCATTCAATCGTAAATCGCGAAATAACGATGGACAAATAGCTGACTGTAAAAAGTAATATTCAATGATTATTAGCAGGAATAAAATAAAAATTCATTTCATCCCTTAATGACTTTGTCACACTAAAAACAGCATTACGATATTCTTAAATTTCTCTAATCCTTTACTGTTTTATATTTCACCCAACCAAAATTTCTTCATAAGTGATTTGTGTCGTTTAAATTTGCTAGGCAAAAGGTTGAACTATAGTAGCATGTACGTGACGGTGCATAGAACAGGCCGAAAAAGAAAAGTACGATCATGGCCGTGACACTATGTACCAGCGGCAAGGTCGCGTAACAAAAGGTCTGGCTCCACATGATCCGACTCGTCACGAACGGTCCTTCGTGACTGGCCTGTTCCGCATCGTATCGTGCCGGTGCGGTGCATTGTGAAATTAATTAGAAAAACGTTGACCGGGCTCGATCGAGCCCCGAGACTGATTTATTCTGACCGCGAGTTAATCGATATGCTGGAAGCGCGGACACCGGCGCGGCGCGGCGCAGCGCTCATTTCCATAATGCGCTCTACGATAAACGCAACGACGGAAAATGTAGGACGATCCGGATTGGTGAGTCGCGTGACAGAGAACAGGATCCCCGATTATTGTAACGGACCTCTGTTGATTGCTGCCTTGTCCCGATGCCGGGATCCGTAGAAGACGGTGGAAAGATTGACAGCGAAGAAAAGGAATCGATTTATCTCGAACAATTTCATAACATCCCTCTGGACGTGTCTATGTTTCCGGCTGGGCCCAATGTCAAAACCTGCATCCATTACTTCTGTTCCTAAAAAAAACTGTAACTTGCGCGTTTAAGGAAAAACAAAAACGGAATAAGTGGTATACCCTTACTTTTACCCAGGGACCAAAAATAACAGTTATTCTAAAATTTTCTACGATAAAAAACATTGATAAAAAGTTGATTATTATTGAAATTTAAGATAATCTACACAAAATATAAAGACAAAAATTCGAAGAACGAAATAATTAAAAAATATCAATTTTTATACACCTTGCTTAAAAGTAACAGTTATTAGTGTCCAAAAAATTGGATTCTCCTCGATAACTGTTATCGATGAAGAAAAACTGTTTCGATTGCTTAAAGCAGTTATCGATGAGAGAAGTCCATTTTGATCGCTCATAACAGTTATCGATGATCGAATTTCTTTTCACTTGTTCATAATAATTATTGATGAGAAAATTCATTTCGGTTGCTTATTTAATTATTGAGTTGTCCACTCTTTGTCGGATGAAGCAAGCTGTGAAATTCATTGAGAAGGTTTCGTACAACAAGGCGGATCAACTGACCGTAAGAACAACACAAAATCTGTTTGTTGACTGTCTTTCTTCACGGACGACTCTGTTCCACACGTACAGGGATTTCCTTGCAAAATTCTATAAGAGCAACGGAAGTGGATTCGTCCTCCTCGGACGATGAATTGGACAATATGAGTTGTCCCGAAATTAGTAAGGCATACGTTGAAATTGAAAACTATCGGAAAAACATATCGATATAGACGAAAATCAGATATATAGACTCCCGTATTTATCAAAACTAGCATGCATAATTCACGCTGTGCCCGCAACTCAGGTTAGCGTTGAACGAGCCTTTTCTGCTCTAAAATTAACGCTGCATGATAAGCGGTGCAATTCGTCAGGAGAAAATTTGGAAAAGCTCATGTTTGTCGCATTAAATTTTGATTGTAGCAATTAATTTTATGAATAACAAATTTATGAAATAATTGATTGTCTACCACTTGAAAGTTGTACTATTTAATAATAACTATTACAAATTTTCTTCATCAATAACTGTTATGAGCGATCGAAATGAACTTCTCTTATTGAAATCTGTTATGAGCGATTGAAATAAATTTCTCGTATCGATAACTGTTATAAACGATTGAAATAAATTCCTCTCATTGAAATCTGTTATGAGCGATCAAAGTAAATTTCTCTCATCGATAATTGTTATGAGCGATCGAAGTAAATTTCTCTCATTGATAACTGTCATAAGTGATCGAAATGAATTTCTCTCAACGACAACATTTACCAAGAGACAAAATTATAATCCTTATTTGTAACCATCACGAGTATCCGACCACAGCTTTATTTAATTTAATTAATAACCATATAGATTGTCCCTCTCTCCTTATGCAAATCAATTTTTACGCACCTGAACGTGCTTTAAGATCTCGAGCAGGTTTTCAAACACTTAAATGCAAATCCACATATGGATTAATAAATCCTATAAATCGAATTATTGCGAACTCCAACACTCTATATAATAGTATTGATTTTTGTAATGGTTCGTTACACACTTTAAAAAATAAATTGCGCAGGATTAACCGATAACATCAGTACCTTTATACCAACAGTTTTTTGTGCATGTCCTTTCTTAGTAATTTACGTTAGGTCTTTGTTCTATTGTAATCATTTATGTAAAAGGACCTCGGCCCGTTCATAATAAATAAATAAATAATAATAATAATTACAATTTTTGTCCATGATGAAAGTTGAGTCGAAGAAGTTATTCCATGACTTTTTCTTTTTGGTTATAAGGGTTAGGGTCCCTGCTTTTACCTAATGTTGTAATAAATCTCTTATGAGATTTTCTCAATAAAGAAAAATCAACTGCATATCCTTACAATAACAACAAAGTAAAAATTTCCGATTATCATCTAGTATTTTATAAATTTCTATTTTCCTACGAAAACTCGACGTCGAAGCCATTCACCCGGCAATCCTCCTAGTCGAAGGTTCCAAAGGCCGAACCTTGTTAACCATTTTTCGCCCTACAACCTTTTCCCTCTGTCGAAACTCCATCTGCTTTGTCTACCGCGCGCTCTAATTGTAAATTACCCAATAGCCTTTCCATCCGAGATAATCGGCGCAAGGTTAATCAGGGTTGCAACCAGGTAAAAAAGAGAGGCCGACCGATTAACGCGGCCAGGCTGGCGGTAATTAAAGCGGTACGTAAACGGGAACGGATCCGAATAACTGCGAGGTAGGCAAGAAGGAAGAGCAGCGGGACGTGACTCTGCTAAAACGTTTGTCCATTGAACATCGGCCAGAACTTACAATTAGTGAAGTACAAAATAAATTAACCGTTGAGATTTTTTAAATAAACGTGTTGTACTCGATTCCTCAACTAAAAATCCAGCGCACGTCGACGATCGAGTTCGTTTCACCGAGTTTCCAGGTCCGGTCGCTGGACCCACGTCGAGCTCCGATCAGAAATGCACGGGCTGTCGCGGGCCGGTCTCGAGCTCGACTAAAAAGAGGTGCGTTGACTTCGGTATGACGTAAAAGAACGCAGCCCGTTTCTTCCACGGACGTCTGCGACCCTCCTCTCTTTCAATGGAACTCGCTTCGATTCACGTTCGTTCGACTTCCTCCCGTATCCTCGACAAACGCATTGGCGTCGCAACCCCCGTCACCGAAAAGGTGCAAAGCAGCCCTTTGTCTCGCGAAAATGTTTGAAGATGGTGAAATCCACGGACAAAGAGTCTCCTACCCTTACAGACGGATAGAATACCTTTTTTTGTCTTTGTCCCTTAAAGAGGTTCCGCTCGGTACACGCGACTCTCGTTTTCGTCCGGTCAAATGCATCTGTCGGATCTTTGTAAACGGATCTGCTTCTGAATGTGGAATTGACTGGACGGATGATTGCTTTCTTATTTCGGCCTCTGCCCAGCAGTCAGCCTAAATGTTTTAGTTATAGCTCGGTATTTGTTTGGTACGATGAAATAACGTACATATGCATATACTTATACGTGGTCTGTCTGGAAGGTGTCCGCGACCTTGTGCTTGTATCGAGTGGAAGTATCATTCATGGTTGATATCAATGGTTTAATCCAATCCTTTAAAGTATTGTCCGTTAGGAGCCTCGACTTTCTTCCAGCGATCCTCCCACTTACGGAAACACTCCTTAAAATCATCTTCAGGGATAGCGAACAGCTGCCTCGTCGTATTCTGTTTTATTGCTTCTACGTCCGCAAATCTTTGTCCTTTGAGAGGTTTTTTTCATTTTGGGGAACAACCAGACGTCACAAGAAGCTGGATCAGGACTGTGCGGAGGACCATACCAATGGTTTCCGAACAAGAATACCCAAGTTTCTGGAAAAATTGAATGCATGTCCATTGTTCGGTCATTATATTAGGTCAATCGGAAAGTTCCGTCCGTTTAGTGTCGAGTAGCTGTAGCTGGAACTGTCGTTAACTATAACGTCTAAAGTAATGTTAACTTTTTAGTTTGGACATCTTTCAATAAAATTCAATACATAACAATATACGCTTGCATCAATAACATCGTTTTCTTCTACATTGAAAATGTCGGAATTTGAGCCGAATAAGCGTCATTTGCGCGAAATGTTAATCTTTTGCTTCAATTGGAGGAAAACAGCAGCTGAACCTCATCGAATGATTGTAGACGTTTATGGCGATAATGCTGTTTCCGATAAAACATGTAGATAATGGTTTTGACGCTTTAAAAATGGTGATTTTACTGTGGAGGACAAAGAGCGTTCTGGACGGCCCCGAGTATTCGAAGACGAAGAATTGCAGGCATTGGTGGATGAAGATCCACGTCAAACGCAAAAACAAATTACAGAAGCGTTAAATTGTGCTCAATCTGTCATTTTCGATTGTTTAAAAGTCTTGGGGAAGGTCTACAAGGAAGGAAAGTGGGTTCCATGTGAACTCAAGCCAAGAGACATTGAAAAGCGAAAAATCATCTCCGAAATTCTGCTTGCGAAACATCACAAAAGTTGTCAAAGAAACGTTAGAAGCACTTCGCTGGGAAGTGCTACCCATGCGGCTTATTAGCCAGACTGTGCCCCCTCTGACTATCGCTTGTTTTGGTCGATGTCACACGCACTTGCTGAGGAACGATTTAATTCTTACGAAGATGTCGAAAAATGGATCTCCGACTGGATAACCTCCAAAGATGACTCATTCTTTCGTCGCGGAATTCGCTTGCTGCCCGAAAAATGGAGAAAAGTCATCGCTAACGGTGGACAATATTTTGATTAATGTACTTTTTCATTTTGTTTCTTAAATAAAGCTCTACTTTTTGTAAAAAAAACGGACGGAACTTTCCGATTGACCTAATAATAATCACTTGACTCGGTGCTTACAAAACTGCGTATCGTTTTCAATGACAGCATGCAAAGATTTGTCGCATGGGCAGGCCACTTATTACAAGGTCGCCTCTAATATAAACATGCGCTATCCGCCTCAGTCCACTTAGGAACGAAGATATGAGCAAAGGTCGGATACTTTACGGACAGACCAGGTACATATATGCGTTTCGAGTTCATTGAAACGCAGGACGATGTCACGGGCCGTTCGCGGTTCTTACGTAACAGCAACAGCGTCCCTTTAAACCGAACAGCAGAAAGTAACGCCCCCGCTTGATGCTGCGTGGCTACGGCACTGCGCATGTACCTCCCGACCACCGCACTGGCGAAGGTCAAAGAATGCAACTGGGATGGTTAATATAAGCTTCGATTGAAATGCAGCTCGCGAACGAGACGAGGACGCCGACCAGTCTGCGCAGCGCGTTTCACGCTCGAAACTCATCTTGGCTTCTTCCTCCTCGAATTCTCTCCTCGACCCCTCTGTGTCCTCTCCTTTCGGCCTGCTCCGCAACACGCGGCATCGTCGTATTCGCCGCAGAATACTTGATGTGACGAAACCGTGCCTCATATTCTTGTTTTCACCCCGACCCTATCCGACCCGACGATGCTCGTCTCCGTGTTATCCATGGATAATGCAGATGTTCGCGTTTAATCCCATTCCGTTTTCATTTGCTCCGGCGTCGTCCGCTTTCCGTCGAGCCGTGCCACCTTTTCAAATTATTCCAGCGTTTTGTGTACCGCGAGAAAGGTGTTGCCTGCCACTTCTCCTCGGATTCTTCAATTACTGGCCTTTCGCGCACCGAGATCCCTTGTCTCGACTTTTATCAGCCGCCGCCGTTCCGCCGTTCCATTTCCTTCGAGCTCTTCAACCGGCTTTTGTGATACAGCGATGGTACTTTCATCTTTGCACCGAATTCGTAATTTCTGGAATTACGCCATCACGGGATTACGGATGACGGCCGTTAAACATGGTTAAGCTCTCCAGCTAACGAAACGACAAAGCAACCTGTGAAACCGGTGGCGAACAAACACATCGGAAGCTACAATTATAAGTTTGGCTGTGGCAGCGTTTGTAAATTAGAATTCGAAGGTAAAATTCAGATGTTTATTCATAGATTTACGCAATAACAGATTTTCCAGTCTGTTCCATTGGTTTTTGCCCACTTTCGAGGTAACTTCGGGTGTAGTTCCGAAAAGCCCATACCTCTGACTTTTTTTATACTCTGGATTCTTACGTATTTTGACGTGCTGATTACGAATGTGATAGTGAAAATTTGCGAAAATGTTATTTTCATAGCGGAAACCATGAAAAAACCATAAAAATCATAGTTTTTCCATTTATTTCCATGTTTAATAATAGGAATTTTAAAAAATACTTCAGATAAAAGTTGTAGGTTTCATAAAAAAATCGGAGGTATGGGCTTTTCGGAAGTTTATCCGTAACTTCTAGTGTTATTAACCTTCCGTCGGGCGCAACCGATCTGAGAAGCACAGCGCGATCATTTAGGTACCTCTTAGGTACCTCGAAAACAGTCACCCCCATCCTTGGGGAGGACAAAAAGGGCGGCCCTACGAGTATAGACGGCACTAAGTGCACTATTTCCCTAACAGCAGTTGTCTAAATGAACTTAATTAGGTGTTTATCATGTTTTTTGAATGTGGGCCCGTCAAGCACATTGCGCCCGAACTCGGCGGTCCAGATATCGCGCCAGACGGAAGGTTAAATAAACATATGTAGTAAGTGTGGATTTGTATGTTGTCTATTGTATGTATGTATGAATCGTGTGTGTACTGTTGAGAGATGACAAGAAGGTCCCCGGGGGCACAGAGGCAAGAGGGGTCTATCGTTCTGCATAGCAGTAGTAGTGTGTGTGTGACCGCTTCGGCCAATAGAAGGCGCGCACCTTCCAAGCTAACCAATCGGGCGCGCATTCTTGCCTACGTCACCGTATTCCTGCCAGGGACCTTCTTGTCATCTCTCAGCGGTACATGAGTGCCGCGGTACTGCGACCGCGACACATCAAAAATAATCAATAAATAAATACGACGTCTTTACGACGAGACGTCTTCTAGAAGATTCGTTAAATAATACATCCGAGCGAGTAGTTTATAAAAGGACGCGTTCACGCGGCGGCCCGGCGTGACTTTTTCTCTGGAAACACGAACACGTCAGGTTTTATAAAATACGGAATTACGGTTAAAGAATTTAATGTTTATTCACTGTTTGTTAAATTGTATATAAGTCGTGTGCTTTTTTCTCTCAAATAAAATAACTGTTTAACATCTCTTCTCTTACACATATGAATAAATACTTTAATTTTATCTTCGATAATTAATTTGAAAATGCTACGAACTTTCGTTCCAACCAAACGGTTAAACAGATTATGCCAGTTGGTGGTAACCATCTCCTACACAGGTAAAGTCTCGCTATTCCTGTTTCATTCTGTTTTACCTTTCAGCGTCACCTCTGACACGACTCGCGCGCGGACGGTAGTTGAACTCAGCATTTGCCGCCGGCTTACAACCAGGAAACCGCGGGACATTATTGTCGAGACGCCGACGACCATCAACAAGGCACGCGTGATGACTATCAATCCGCTAGGAAACATCGTTGACTAGACGGGACATTTGTCTCCGATAAAGACCGAGCGCGTCTTTATGATTTGTAAATCAGGGAATACGTTGACGTTTATTCGCTGTTTGTTCGAATTGAACCGCGGGTGAACGGTGTCGGGTATTTCAAAGGAATTAACAGCAGAATGATCTGAGTTGATCATGCTTCGGGATCCACCCTATATACAGGGTGTATAAATAATACTTGCAAATTTTAATGTCGATCTGAAAGGTTTAAGTCGGTAGATATGTTTCCAGAATTGCAAGGGTGCAGGATTCGCGTTCTCATTTCTCGATAATACAAAAATGGGGGTTTTCAGTTGTCAAGAACACTAGATAAAACATCGATCTAGGGCGCTATCGCTCTCAAAAGTCCTATTTTTTCGTTTACGAGGCGTAATTTGCATTATTCGGCAACATGTAGCTACGAAAATAGCTACAGTGACTCCCACTAATATTCGGACACTCTTAAGAACATCATAACTTTTTTAATATTGGACTATGCGTTTGACATTTGTTGGGAAGTTAGACCAATTAGTTTACTACAGAATGTCAGAAGAAACTTTTTCAAAAATTGCATTTGGACGGAATTGTAGAGAAAATACTAAAAGTTGCTTTTCACAACTTTTTTATGCGGGCTTATATTGAAACTTTAAAAAATACGTTTTGTAGATCTGTGTCAATTATATGCACTGTGAAAGTTTCATAGAATTCGATTGATGCAGGAAAAAACGACAGGCACTGAAAGATGTAAGAATCCTTAGAATTACTGCAGTTGGAGGCCGAAAATAGTGAAAAACTGCAATTTTTACCATCTTCAAACGTTTGTAGCTCATTAATATAAGAATATGTTTAATCGATACAGATCTACGAAACGTGTTTTCTAAATTTTAGAAATTTAACACATAAAAAAGTTGAAAATTACAACTTTCAGTATTTTCTCTGCAATTCCGACAACTTGCAATTTTTTAAAAAATTTTTATCATGTTGTGTAGCAAACCAATTGTTCTAACTTCTCCAAAAATTTCAAGTCGTATACTCCGATTTAGGGTTTGCAATACCGGACCAAAAATACAATACCGGTATTCTGTACTTTTTTAAACATTGTACCGGAATACCGATATTAATACCGGTATAAGGAATTTTCAAAAAGATACAAAAACACAGTTGTTTCTTTGCCATATTTATCAGTTTTATACAAAAAATAATAAACTATAAAAATATAAACAATTTTGTTATGTACAAATATAAAAGAAAAAAACAAATGTTATGATTAAATATTATTAATAATAGCAGTAAAATAATGGTTTCTAACATTAGAAACAAAAAATGTAATATAAAAAGTAAACCATTACAGTATCATAATACAGTAAAGGAAAAAAACATATACATAGTGTCATTATGTATTAAGAAGATACTAATTACTAAGAGTAAAGAGATAGTATATACATATATATACTAAGAGTAGATATCACATAAAAATCTGGTTGTGTAGTCTATTAAATAATATCTATTAATAGGAAAAAGCATTAACTAATTTATTAATTGCATATTTTTGAAATGTAATTTTTTAAACAGCACGAACACATCGCCAGCGACGAACCCTTACAAATGTGAGATTAGGTTTTAGCAAATGACAAAACAGCAAATGATTGATGTTGATACTACTGTAAATACGTATTACAAATAAGAGTAGACACCCGAAAAAAATATTTATTATTTAGAGCTAATACCGAAAATACCGGTGTTTTACCTTAGCAAGTTTCACGAAATTGCAAAATAGTGTACCGGTATAAAGTTATGGTGTCTTTAAGAGTGTCCGAATATTAGTGGGAATCACTGTACACTGTACATGCGCAGTTGTATGCTGCCGAATAACGCAAATTACGCTTCGTAACAGAAAAGATAGGACTTTCCAGGGCGATAGCGCCCTAGATCGTTCTTTTATCTAGCGTTTTTGACTTCTGAAAACACCTATTTTCGTATTATCGAGAAATAAGAATGCGAATCCCGCACCCTTGCAACCCTGCAAAAAGAACTCTACTCCCTTAAGCATTTTCAAGGACTGTTCGAATGCAGCCCAGTTACAAAAATGTCGTAGAAGAAAAGAGAAAATTTATATTTTTTGTATAGCTACATCTATATATACAGAGTGTCCCGAATTTAAATGGCAAAACTTCAAGAGCGTGTTGGGGACCGAAAAACTAAGACAAAAAGTCTTTTAGAGATTTGCTCGTTTTTGCTTCGTTTTAGAGAAAATCGCAAAAAAAGAAACAAAACAAGTTTTCATTTTTGTACTTATTTATTTACATTTTAATGTAGATATTGTTCAAAATGTTGTCCTATCTACATTAAATAGATGATAACGTAAATAAAATGTAAATAAATAAGTACAAAAATGAAAACTTGTTTTGTTTCTTTTTTTGCGATTTTCTCCAAAACGAAGCAAAAATGAGCAGATCTCTAAAAGACTTTTTATCTTAGTTTTTCGGTCCCCTACATGCTCCTGAAGTTTTGCCATTTAAATTCGGGACACACTGTACAAATAGAAAATCCTGAATCACTGACTCATCAACGCCCAGGCTAAACCATTGGACCTACAAAGCTGAAATTTTGCACAGAGGTTTCCTTTTTGATCTATACAAGGAATAAGAAAGAATATTTCGAAATTGAACCCCTAAGGGGGTGAAAAGGGGTTGCAACGTTTGTATGAGGAATATTTTATTTGTTTACGGATTTGCTTGAAACTTGGTCTTAACGCTCTTTGATATAATTAATCAAACACCTATTTCGGCATTTTAAAAAATTCAACCCCCAAGGGGGTGAAAAGGGGTTTTGACATCTAAGATGGCGACATGACATAAAATTAAAACTCTATAGGGGTGAATGGGGGGTTAAAAGGTTTTACGGAGAAACAATATCAATTTCCGAGGGCATTAAACGGTTTCCTGTGCGAGCGAAGCCGCGGGCAAAAGCTAGTTTATGTACAATTGCGTAACATTCACATTTGTTTCAAATCTTCATGACGAGTGCGACTCGTTGAAATACGGCAGACCTGGGCGACGTTGGCTCAAAAAACATATGTTGCTACTACTCTGGGACTGTCTTACCGAGCAAGGGAAGGAGAGCTTACCGAGCAAGAGAAGGAGAGGAACAGCAACATGTGTTTTTCGAGCCAGCGTCGCCCAGGTCTGAAATACGGCAAGGGGTTAATGGAGTGACAAATATACAGGTGACAAAGATGTTATTAGCTATCGGGATTCCGTAAACCGGAAGATTCCCGCGTTATGTGACCAATGCCGTCCCTAAATTAATAATGGCGACCGGAGGCCAGCTACATATATGCAACCGGCCGAATAAATCACCGACGGACACTAAACAGAACATACGTCTCTGGTTGGATTACTATAATGCAGGATGTGAGATAGTACGCCGCGGTATGTATGCCAATTTCCAGATGCATCCGCAACAGAGAGAGGTCAACAACCCTTCGCGCACAATACGTATTTTGCGCCGGTGCACTCCGCCCGGGATATACATATTTCAAAGGCCGTGACGCAATATAATATTCCCGTGTCGAACAAAACACGAATTCTGAAACGTTAAACGCGCGTTATCGCAAAACACCGAGAGTTTCGTACCGATGATATTCGCCACGGTAATAACGTCGACAGCGAAATGAAAATCATGGTTTTAACCCCTGTGTGGATGGATCCTTTGAGGATCGTTTAGCATTTCACTTGCCCGCGAAATGATATACTCCAGACCCGTTGCGGGGGGATGCACAAAATACATATGGTTCGGATAACCAAACCACTGTCGGAAGAATTGTCGAAAATGACCGGTTTCACGGAGAAAATAGCGTGCTTCTTTCACGTCGAATATCGTACTTTCGAGTGCTTCGGGATGGTCAGTGTTGAAAATGTTCTGCGACAAGAATCACTCAGCGATACCGAACATTGTAGCAACACAATAGGATCCTGTTTCCCAGCGTTCGATAATATAACAGATCATTGTAAGATGTGACTGAACGATAAAGAGCCAGATTTCGAGTTTCGAGGTACATACAATAAAAGTGGAAACGGTGGCCCGGTGATTGTGGTCGCGGATTTAAAACGGAGGAAGAGGCACGAATTCAATGAAACGCACACGCAAAAACGAGTTACACAGAAAGGGCAGTCATAAATCGAGAACGATCGCTGGAACGGATGTACTGTGAATGTTTTTCGTGACGTGGATCAATGAATCGAATGTATCTGGAGCTGAATCAAAATCCGCGGGGATGCCGGCCGGTCGTGGCTCGGCAACGAAACGATAAATGGCACCAACCCGTAAGAAGACAGAAGGACCAAAAAGAAAGAAGGGAAAAAAAGAAAAAGCAACGTACACACACACACACAGGATAAGAGAACGGCAGGGACCCTCGCGACTGCGACATCGAAGAGCAAGAAGGCTTCTTCGCTTCCTCTAGATTACCAGTTTATCGAAGCCTTAATCAATCGGCCATAAATTGGCAAGCTGTCCAACCCGATGGAAAGAGAGCCCGACCACCGGGCGGTTGGCTGGCTGTCGTTGATCCATCGCTTCCGATTCCTCGGCGATAGAGCCCAGCTTCTGTCGGCGGATATTCATTTTTCAACCGGTGGAAACGCCGCCGAAGCTCATTTTTCCTAAAACGAGGAACACGCCGCGCGGATTCCTGCCTTCCTTGCTTCCTCGCGAAAATGCAATTAAACCGGGCTCCTTCCGGCCGATATTTCAACCAAGATCACCCCTTTGTCAAAGTGAACCCTTTCTTGGGATAAATAATAGTCGCATAATGGCGGCACAGGAGAGGAAAAGTTTCCTCGAGGATCCTCGGACGCATTGACGAACGAGGATATTTGCGAGAATATTCCAAGGAATATTTCGACGGAGTTCAGCGGGGCAGCCTGTATCGATTCAAACAATTTTCTATTATATCCGGAACGAGTGAACGGAAAGCTCTGAGAACGAGGCTGGTCCGGAATATACCGGAATTCTTCCGAGAAATTCTGGGTAGTAAAGTTGAAGAGGTGCTTGGGGCTATGGGGCAGTCTCCGAAACTTCCCAAAGAGTGCACCAGCTAGAATATAATTTTATCGAGTGTGTCCTTGATCTTGTAATGGAAGTCTATGGCGGTTTGCGGCACTGTCGAAGGGCTTGTGCTTCGAAGCGTTGTGTGTTCGCAGGAAACTTTTTACAAGACGACCGCGATTCTTTAACGCTTTTTTACCGGTAACTTCTCTTTGAGGAGCTCCGGTCAAGATAGTTACACCGTCCACTAATCTGGACGTAACCCAATCGAGAACCGTTCGCATTATCATAATTGAGGGAAACGCCTCTAAACTGGCTCGTTCACGGTTAGACGAAAGCACCGATTGACCCCAAAACGTTTGATCGTCCTGAAGACTCCCCTCTCGGCCATACATTATGCAGGGAATCCCGACACTCCTGTATGATGCCGAGGATCGGATGGAATGCTACCATCCATCACCTAAGTCGGCGTTGTCGCTGTTTAGCCTGATGGACCGATAAATGTTCCCGATACGCCAGGGAGGCCTGGTCGCGTATGAACGCGCGGTGATCGGTTGTTTTCAGTGACCGCGGACCCCGAAAGGCGACACGGCTCTTCAATCTTACCCAGGGAAAGGGAGCAATCGGGGAAATTGCAGATCCCGATCAGCACACCCTAGCAATTTGCTCTTCAATCTCGTTACGTCCGACTGCAGTGCAGTCGCTTTCTGTTCGAACGGGACCATCGCCTCCAGATTTCCTTCCAGACCGCGATGGCTCGGTCCTTGAACTCGAAAACACCGTTCGTCCACGGATTAGCGTGACGAGGGGCCCGGTCGCGTTTCACGCTAATCCGAGGTAGGCGAAAAATTTAATACCAACCTGTCAGAGGCGACATTTGTAAGTGCTTAACCATGTATTACTTAATCGTGTTCTTATGCAACGAATGTCGCTGAATCATCTGAAATGAGAAACACAGTTTGCATGTACGAGAATCATCAGTGGAGATTGACACCAAATAAAATTCCTGTATATGAATTAACCTGTACACAACAAATTAATTTAATTGAATAAATTCAATTGAATCGATCGTATCTCCCGCCGCGCCATTTATCATTCCTTTCAACGAGCATCGTGTATTCCTCGGATAAATCGTTTGACCCAATTTTTCCAATCAGCCCAGCCGGAATTGAATCGAACGTTCGTTTGATGAATTACCTTTATTAATATCCCGTCGATGCGGGAACGGATCGAATAAGAAACTTCGGTTGCGCAACAATCAAGGATCAATTATATCCTCGCAATGCTCTTCGGTCGATGCGATCGTTGCAAGATTTCGCTCGACTCGGCTTTCCCGTTTGATAATTATATTGTGTTGCGAAACTTCTGAGTTCCACGGCGGGTTAGATCGTTCGCTATCGTCGTATCTAAACGATTATTTCGTCTCGAGTCGATTCTAAATCTGCGGTTGGCGAGATTCCCGAGTTCGATCCGCGTATATCCTGGCTATTCGCTTTTAAATCCTCGTATATCCGCCGCGTCGGCGATGGACTATGCCCCGTCCACAGTTAAGCGACAGTAATGCCATCTAACTTTCCACTTAAGCCGATCGGCCCCTAATCGGACCGCAGAAAAAATGCTCGATCATTCTCGCCGTCCAAACTATTTATTCTCCTTTATTTAAAAAATCGGAGACGATTTCAAGACGGACTCAAGGCGATTGCTTGAGCTATAAACAAAATAAGATAAGATTTCTATTTAATCTTGCAAATTCCTTCAACCTTCTAAGATTCTGCGCTGATACGGCGATGAATATATATTAAAACATAAAAAGAATCATCGACCCTCAGGTAATTCTCGTCTAGTGAAAATGTTTCGTTGGCTGTTTGAACAGCCGTCGAATAAACGAGCGGAAAGCTCGTGGAAAATCGTGAAGAACGGCAGCCGTTTCGCATATTTTTCAATTCGTCGGACAAGTACCGATTCGATTCCGCGTTCGAGTCAACTCTCGACCAATTCCCGGCTCTTTTTCCTCCCGTATCGACTCGTTATCGCGTATCGTTTCGCATCGGTCGTCGAAGCGAAACAATACGTCAAGAAGCTTTTACATTCGCGCACTCGAACGAGCCGCACGCAAGAGCCAACTAATGTCGCAATTTCAACTAAATAATCCGGGTTGGCTCTCGTCGAACTTCCGTTTGCACAACTACCCTGACCGCTATAATACTTATCAATCGATACAGCGAGCCTGTATGACCGCATAATCTCTCCTCGCTTGATTTCTAAATGCGAGATTGGCAAGACTCCCGAATTTCGAATATCGTATACCACTAATTTTCCCGTCGATCTCGTTAACCAGTGCATCGCAGTAAGCGGCGAACTACTCCTAACGAATCCTGGAATCACGCTAATTACTTCTCTGCGGGAACGTGAAGAACAATCATCGTAAAATTAAAACGATCGCGAAGTGCACGATCTAATCATTTAACGCGGTTTCGTTCCAAGTTTTATTCATTCGAGGCATTGACGGTTAGACTGCGGATCTTTATGCGAAATAATATTTTTAATAATAAACATACAGGGTGTCTCACGCAACTAGAATAGGCTGTACCTCCTAAACGGTCGGGAATAGAGGAGAATGTTATAAGAAAATGTTGAATGCCATCAGACGGTGCATACTACGCAACTAATTTTACGCTCTTTTGTGCATCGGTGCATCAGAAAAATGCAACTGCACTTTTTTTTCAAATGGAATGGAAAGAAAAAAATGGAAGTTTAGGGCATATGTTAGTACTTTTATGTAGAGCACAACAAACTGCATCGATTGGTGCAGTCAAAAATGTAGGTTTCCATTTTAAAAAAAAGTGCAGTTGCATTTTTCTGATGCACCGATGCACAAAAGTGTATAAAATTAGTTGCGTAGTATGCACCGTCTGATACCATTCAACTTTTTCTTCAACATTTTCCTCAATTCGCGACCGTTTAGGAGGTACGGCCTGTTCCAGTTGCGTGGCACACCCTGTACATACAGGGTGTTTCGTTTATCTGATAACGGAAATATCTTGTGACGCACTGAAGTTACGAAAAAAATTTGTTTACAAAAATTGTTCGGCATGAAGGGTACAATCATATAGTCTAATTTAAATAAATAATTAAACCTGTTGAATTCGAAATTCCACCGAAGAGTAATCCGAGGATTACTGGTTCACAGTTAGTAAAGAGATATCATTAGAAAATTAATGGGATAAATTTGTTCAAATTAAACTATGTAATCCGCGGAGAATGCACTATTCCATCCGGTGCTCTCAGCTGGATCCTCTGGTGATTTTTCATTGGTCCATGATCACCGAGCACTGAATAGAGTAATTGCGAGAACGCGAGTACTTAAGATAAGCCCCGAGCCGAAAGCCTCGGTGAATTATCGATCAGCAGGCGTTATGGTATTAATTATGAGAGGACGGCAGAACGTCCCAGGATGCCGTAATCCTTGATTAATCGTGGAAATTTTCATGAGGCTCTATACGAAGCCGTATTAACCATCGACATCGCGAACGGAATACATATGTACCTGTTTTTCGTAACGTCAGTAAACAAATCCATGGTGGTGCACGAACCCTCAGGATTCCACGCCGTTATATTCGTCGGTTCAAGATCGACGGCGGATATTCATTTTTGAACCGGTGGAAACGCCGCCGAAACTCATTTTTCCTAAAACGAGGAACACGGATTCCTATCTTCCTTACTTCCTCGCGAAAATGCAATTAAACCGATTGCTTCCGGCCCGCCATATTTCAATCAACCCCTTTGTAAGTGAACCCTTTCGAGGGATAAATAATCGTCGCGTAATGGCGGCATAGAAGAGAAAAAGTTTCCTCGAGGATCCTCGGATGCATTGACGAACGATTAATATCATTTCACAGTATGTAGCAGGATTTCAGAGGCACAGAAACGTCAGGAAACAAATCCATGGTGGTGAACGATCCCTCAGGATTCCACACCGTTATGTTAGTCCGTTCAAGATCGACGGCGTGACACCTGGAACAGCTACCAATGGGGAAACTACCCAGCCGGCTCGGCCGTAAAACAGATTTATGGCAAATTCCGAAGAAAGTCAAGAATATTTCGTGCATACGATATTTTATGACGAGCATTTGTTTGCCGATAAATTTCCGCGAGGTTCGACCCGCTGTTGCTTCGCGAGGAACGCAGTTCCCAGCACGTTATGGCACCCTTTAATTGCATCATTATGCAGGGTGACACGATGCACTATTTCATTCGATTCCCTGGCCGTTTCCTAATTTCGACGAAAGAACGCAACTACCGACTAAATGGACTTAATGGCTAATGTTATCGGCGCACAGGTTCGATCTAAAATCAAGACAAAGCAATTTTGCAATTTAAAAGATTTTTCTCAACGTTTCGAAGTATGGATCATCTACAAGAGAATTTTGCGTTTGCTATGTGTAAATTGTTTATAAGTGTATAAATTTGCAACTGAATTCCATGCTGGCACGAACTAAACTGAGTTTAGAACTCAGTTGCAAATTCATAAACAATTTACACATCGCAAACGCTAAATTCTCTTGAAGATGATCCATACTTGTATCGAAACGTTGAGAAAAATCTTATAAATTTCAAAATTGCTTTGTCTTGATTTTGGATCGAACCTGTGCCCCGATCACATTAACTAATTTCTATTAATTCGTTACGATCGACAAAACGGAATATTTAAATGGACTCCGGTATTTTTCAACAATTTGTGTACCTTATTAGATGTACAAATAAGTTCTCGGCCTGAGAATAAAAACGGCTGTATTCAGTATTCGAACCGAAACATTTCTTTTCCGGTTGAGGGATTTTATAATACCAACCTAGTAGAGTAAATTACCCGACTAATAGCTTAACATAACCTCAAAATATTATTGTAACCACAATATATTGGGTCTGGGAAAAAGTTCGTGGCGTTTTTCCCGATAGATGACATCGATTGCAGATAACTCAGGAAACAGATCGCAGCGATACCACTAAACGCTCGTTAGAAAGGTGACACTTCGAGCGTTACTTTGCGTGTATAAACTCGAAATTGGCGCAGTGGTTGGAAAGTTGTTTGCGTTTGAAAATGGAGAAAAGTAATGCAAAATTGCGCTATATTTTGCAATATTATTACGACAAAGGGAAGAACGTTGCGCAGGCTTATGAAAAAATTTGTGCTGTGTACGGTGAAGGTACTTTATCAAAATCTACTGCACGGAAATGGTTCGCTCGCTTTCGTTCTGGTAATTTTAATATGAAAGATGAGTGAAAAAGCTGATGAAATTCTTGAAAAAGTCCAGCAAGATAAGCATATCAGCAGTGTCGACATTGGTATGGAGCTAGGCATTGACCACAAAACTGTTTTGAACCATTTACACAAAGCTGGCTACAAAAAGAAACTCGATGTATGGGTGCCTCGTGAGTTAACATTGAAAAATTTAATGAGTCGACATCTTTGGCGAGCCGTCAAAAATTGCGAGAGCTTGGTTGAAAAGTTTTGACTATACGATACTTCCATCGTATAGTCCAGACATAGCACCCTCTGACTATCACTTGTTTCGATCTCTGCAGAACTCTCTCAATGGAATTAAGCTGCTTTCAAAAGAAGCATGTAAAAACCACTGGATTCAGTTTATCAACCAGAAACCACAGAAGTTCCTCACCGATGGCATCATGGCTATACCCGAAAAATGGCGAAACATTGTCGATAATAATGAAGCATATTTGATTTAAATAAATTCATTTTCACACTATAAGAAAACCAGTTGAATTTTCCTAAAAAAAACGCCACGAACTTTTTCCCAGACCCAATACAATATTAGTTATCAAAAGACGCATATTAGGCATTGTATGCTTTTCGCATATCAACTGAAAAAATAGTTCCAAGGCTAAGGAGATGATATGTGAGGCATTGGGAGAAGATGCTGTATCTATCAGCATCATCAAGAAGTGATTCCAAAGATTCCGGAGTGGAAATTTGGACCTCGAAGATGACGAGAGAGCAGGAGCGCCGAAGAAATTTCCTGATGAGGATGTGGAGCTATTACACGAAGAAAATCCTTGCCAAACGCAAGCAGAGCTTGCTACTGGGTTAGGCGTAACGTTTCCGTTTGACTGAAAAAGCTGTCGGAAAGCAACAAATTGAGACCACACGCAGCAAAAACGACCAGTGACGCTCAGTGGCGCGGCAACTGTCGATTGGCCGACTGTGCCAACTCGCGTCTAGATCACGCTGTGATTGGTCCGTGTTTTTCGTTAATAACTCCTAAACAAAGTCGCGGATAACATTTTTGTAAAGGAAAATGTCGCTTCAAATGGTCTCAGAAACCTTCCATTTCCGGGATGTTCAGGAATTTTGGAACACCCTGTATATGTTTTATGTACAGTATATAAATGTATTTATTATCCTCAGTTATTGTTAAACATTTCTTATTAAAATTACGAACCTTTAGCCACAAAATCCTTATTTTTGTATATGCGTTTAAACGAATTTCGTTCACTGTATGTACATTCGACTCTTGTGTTCCGAAATCTACGTTATCGATCGTACGGATTTGAATGTGGCCTCGGATAAAAAGCGAAATTCAAATTTAAAATTCGAATGGCACAGCGTCGATAATCCTCGAACGATCTGCGTTCTTTAAACAGCCACCATATCCGAGTCGTTCACGTTCTAAACCCGCTGCGTGGAAGCTTTCTTCAATCCAGACGCTGCTAAAAAATGCCGCGACGCGACGAGGGGAACGATTCTAATATCCTTTCCTCCACGGTTTTCCCCACGATATCCCCAGCAATTCTTCTTTCTTCGAACGCGTTAAAATTTTCAAAAGGCCCGCAAGCGATCCTCGTCCTCCACAAAGGGCTCTCGAAAAGCGTATCGACACGAAGGGTAGAACGCACGTTCCTGTTCCGCGTAACGTATTCGTCGCGGAAACGAGAAAATTCGGCACGCTTCACAGTCGACGATGAGGCCCCTTCCTCTCGGCTACGAGCTTTCCTTCCTGATGTATACTGTGTACGCGAAAATAATGGCACAACCGGACAATAAAATTATTTAAATAAAAATAGATTTTAAAAAAATACCACGTTTCTAAAACGGACAAAAAGTATAAAATAATTTTTCCTAGCCCCATACAGATTCCTGACCCCGTACGGATAGTCCTGAAAATTTGTGATTGTGAATTTTGAATAGCTATGAAAATACTTGTAAGATTTAAAACGAAAAACGTGGGACGCAAGATAAATACATAGTACATTGAACAGCAGTCAATTTTTCGCGTGAAAAATGTCGACTTTTGTTCCAAGTAAGCAGCATTTGCGGGAAATCATGTTGCATTATTTTGTTTTAAAGAAAGGTGTTATATATTTACTACATTATATTTATCATATATTTACGGGGACGATGCTCCTTTAAAAACCATGATTTCGACGTAAGGGCAAAGATTGCGATGGTGTGCCAAAAAATTCGAAGATACAGATTTCCAAGCATTACTTGATGGAAATCCACGTGAAACACTTGCAGACCTGTCAATTGAATTAATTGTCGATCGATCTACTGTTGGAAAACGTTTTCACGCTATGGGAATTGTTTATACGCTCCTTTTCAACAAAAAGGGGCGGAAACTTATTCCCATACCCAATATCTCCTAAACGAATAAACTTTTAAACATTTTTTTCTTTCATATATATCGTATTGTCGTCCAATTCTGAGCTATGCTTAAAATGTAAAGTCTCTAGCTCATCGGGAAGTTAGTTTAAAATCAATTGCAATATTTGTACCGAACAGACGCACAAATAGACAAACAATCAGGCAGATAAGAAAGCGAGCTAATAAAAACGTGGTAATAAAAGAAATTTTGATGAAAAAACAGGAGCGGAATAAAAATGCATGTTGTCTTTCAGCGGTTTTAATAAATTGGGAATGCCTACGTTTTTAAATTCCACTCGTATTTTTCTATTTTGTGTTTTTCATCTCCCCGTGTTCCTTATAAATACATAAAATTCGTTGTCTAGCTAAAAATGTCATAAAAATTTTATTCAGCGAAATATTCATAAATATTTGTGTCAATATCGACTGCAGGAAACGATTTCGAATATTTGTCGAGAACTTGTGCCATTAAAAGGTCAAAGTAAACTCGATTCTACGAGTGTGACATCAATTTGTTCGTAGTCAATTTTCCAGAAAGGAATTTTTTGCGTGAGCTTATATCGTTGAAAATTTTCTAGGTATTTTCGCTAAAAGAATTAACCTCTTCCAACGATACTATAGCTTCGTGTGCAGCCTGTCTGCGTAAATGACCGAACCTCTCTGTGCATCATATGAAATTCCACGGGAGTGAGTGCAAACAAAGGCCCCGATTGCGTGCGTAATTAAATTTCGATGGTACACACAACGGCCGGGGCTTGAATAAATCGGGAACGTATTGACTTTCTGGATAGTTGAAAGTTTCGGTGAAAAATGTAATAAAATTCCTCGACTTTACAGTCCTTTCAATCCTTTCTCCCATGGAACGTCAATGATCCGTGCACTATTACAGATTCCGAGCTCTTCTAAAGGACAGACTTTCAGCCTCGGCTAATGGATATTCATAGGCTTCCGAATGCGTTCGTGTCCTACGAAAACGAAGACTCGTGGATTCTGTAAAAATCAAGTTATTTGATATTTCATATGTTTGCTTGGATTATAGAAATTTGTTAGGTGAGTGCCATCGGATGTAAATTTCATTATTCGAACGCTACTGATATAATACATCGTAAAACATGATTTCACCGGTGGAAGCATGAGCATTATCGTTTCGGGCGCGCACCTGTACGCGACGATATAATCATAATGGCAAAGCGGATCTGCAGACAGAAGGAGAAATTATGTCTATGGGGTACCGGAGCGAGCACTACAGGGTCATCGCTTCTGTATATTAATTAAGTGCCATCAATTAACGGTCTTCCAATCAGGTCATCGCATTGTTCATCGAACAGACATCGCGTGCGTATGCGCCGCGAGTAAACTTCACGCATGAAATCATGCCAGGAAAATGCACGCGATTTCTCATTGGAACATGCATATAAATAATTAAACAAACTTTTTCAAAGAATGATAAGTGTGGATTTGGTTTTATGAAATGAGTGATATGAGAATGAAGCCTAAGGATATATGTGAAGGATGAACTAGTTTACAATGTTATCGATGACTGAGTGTGAAGAGAGGAAGAGTGTCGAATGAGAAGAGTTTGTTGCCAACCGCAAATGAGAGAAGACGTGTTTACGAGAGAGTACGTGCGAGTCAGAGTGAGAGAGAGAGAGATAAAGAGAGACAATACCAAGTGCGAAAAACACGTGTCGCGAAATACTATTTCATTTATATTATACCATCATTGATTCTTCAATTGTTATTGTGTTTCGATCCACAAATGGTAGCAGAGCGTGGTTACTGAAAAGAGAAACAGAAAATTCGAGAAGATGCTAGCGAGCGCTTCGGCAGCCATGATGGATCCGTGGAAAATAACCGCTGTCGAATTACTTGACGATCAAAACTATTTCCTGTGGAAAGAGAAAGTGGAAGGTATTCTGCGTTACAAAAAACTATGGAAAAAAGTGATTGGTGTAAAACCAAAAGACAAACCGACAGTGGGTGATACTGAGTACGATGAGAAGATGAAAGAGTGGAACGAGTGGGATGATGATAACTACGCGGCACGTACGGTGATGATCAATACGATGAGTAGAGCACACATATTGAAATATAGTGGAGAGAAGAATGCAGATAGACTATGGGCAAAAATAAAATCAGATATGGCCGCCGAAAGCGAAGAATTGAAGACAAAGTCACTCAACGAACTAACGAATCTAAGGATGAAAAAATTAGAAACCGTTGATGTGTACATAAATAGAGCTGATGCGTTGGTGAACCAGTGTAAAGAGCTAGGAAAAAACATTGAAGACTATGAACTGAAAATGTATATTTTCAGAGGACTTCGTTCTGAATATGATCAAAATGTTCGGGTCTTAGAAATACAGAAGGATATATCAATCAATGATATAAGATTCGCCCTAAAAAAGGAAGAACAAAGAAGAGAAACGAGAAAAATAGATGAAAGACCATTTAGAGGTAGTGAGGCAGTTCAGAAAGTGCGTGAGGGAACAAAAGTTGAAATCCGTTGCTACAATTGCGGAACGAGAGGCCACATGGCAAAAGAATGCTACAAGAATCAACGCTGTTTCAAATGCCAGGGATTCAACCATGTTGCTGCTGATTGCCGGGAGCCGAAACAAAACACCTCGTCAATAAGCAGAGGGCGAGAAGGACGTTTCAGTAGGGGAACTCAAGGAAGATATAACAGACAACACTACAAGAGAGAGGACAATTCAAGGCGAGCGAGTGACGAAGCGGCTTTAAATGTAAAAGAAAATTCGTCAACAAATAGGTTATGCGATGTATGTGAGAACAATGAGAGAGAAATATGTGAGTATGCGAATGACAAATATCAAATATGGCTATTAGACTCTGGTTCAACGAGTCACATGACTCAGAACGAATTTATATGTGAGAATATTATAGATGAAAAAAGACAAATTAGTCTAGCAGATAAAAATGGTAAATTATTGATTTCTAAGGGTATTAGCGATGTATGTGTGAAACAAGCGGGCGGTGAAAAAAGAATAAGATTAAAAAATGTGTTATGCGTACCTGACTTAAATTCTAATCTTCTTTCTGTTGCAAAGATTACAGATAATGGATTCAATGTTACATTTAATAAATATGGAGCGATAGTATTTAAGGAACCTGGAGAGGTGGTAATGTCCGCTGTTAGAATCGAAAACGCGTATTATGTGAGAACTTTTTTAGCGAATGAGAAAGCTGCCGCGACATCGACACAAGAGAATACTTGGCACAAGAGGATGGGCCACGCAAACAATGAAGTCATCGAACAAATGAGGAGAGAGGGGCTAGTCAAAGGAATAACCGAAGAGAAGAAGACGAGATGCGAACCGTGCATAGAAGGAAAGGCGTGCAAGAAAACTCATAGAAGACTGGAAAAAGTAAGAACAAAAAGAATTATGGAACTATGGCACACGGACTTGATAGGTCCGATCAGACCATCGACGTGTGGCAAGAAAAATTATGTCATGACCGTAATAGACGATTTCTCTAGGATGATTTTTGTTAGATTGCTGAAGGAAAAATGTGAAGCAGCAGAAGAAATGAAGAGGCTAATCACTACCATGGAAAACCAAACAGAAATGAAACTCAAGAGAATCAGGTCTGACAACGGTGGGGAGTTTATAGGAAACGATCTAAACAGATGGCTGACAGATAAAGGCATTGTACATGAGCTGAGTCCTCCCCGAACACCACAATGCAATGGTGTCGCCGAAAGATGTAATAGAACGATTATTGAAACGGTAAGAACAATGCTAGCAGATTCGAAGCTAAAATTAAAATTCTGGGGAGAAGCGACAAACGCCGCGGCGTACATAAGGAACAGAGTAAAGTCGCAAATACATGGAAAAACTCCATACGAAATATGGTATCAAAGAGTGCCGAATATAAAACATATGAAAAGGTTCGGATGTCTGGCATATGCGCTGAAAAAGGGAGAAAAAACAAACAAATTTGAGTCAAAAGTAACGAGAGGTATATTCGTGGGATATAACGAAAATAAAACTTACCGTGTGTACATACCTGAAACGGATAGGGTGGTATGTGAGTGTGATGTCAGATTCATTGAAGAAAAGAATGGATCAGATTTGATAAATAATAAACAAAGAGATAGAATTCAGAGAAACCGTGAGATCAAACTGGCTGTCATAGGACTGGATACAGAAGAGGAGGATGAACAGGAATTTGTAGATGAAGAATTACGAAACACAGAAGAAAATGAGACAATTGAGAGTGAGGAAGGAACAAACGATGAAAGAGAAGATAGCGACTATGAAGATGCTAGACTGGATGAAATGAGTGAAGAAATCCACACCGATGAAATAGGAGAAGAGAGAGAGGAGGAGAGAGAAGCAGAAAATATAACGACGAGAGTGGGAAGACCAAAAAATGTGACGAGAGAAGCGATACAAGTAAGAGAACACTTAGAGAGACAAGAAAGAGAGAGAGAATATGAAGAAAGGAATGTGAGGAAATCAGCGAGAATCGAAGCAAAAAGGGCAATGAAATGCTTTGATGATAACATACCGAGCACGGTGAATGAAGCTCGACAATCGGTGGAGTGGGAGCATTGGAAAAATGCGATGAAAGATGAAATGGCATCATTGAATAAACATAATGTGTGGGAGATAGTCAATCGACCAAAGGAAAAAAGGGTAATAAAGTCCAAATGGATCTTTAACATAAAGAGAGATCCGGTTACGAGAGAAAAGGAGTACAAGGCGCGACTGGTGGCAATGGGTTGTACGCAAAGACCAGGTTTAGACTATGGAGAGACATTTTCACCAACTATTCGATTGGAAACAATAAGATTACTTTTTAGTGTGTGCGCCGAGATGAAAAGGAAGCTGAAAATCTATGATGTTAAGACGGCTTTCTTACATGGGTCACTTAATGAAGAGGTTTATATGGAGATGCCAGAAGGTTTTGAAAAATCCGTAGGACGAGTATGTAAATTAAAAAGGAGCATTTATGGCTTGAAACAAGCAAGTCGTTGTTGGAACGAGTACTTAACAAACACACTTGTAAAAGTAGGTTTTAAACAATGCACATTCGATCCCTGCCTATTTTTTGTTAGTAAAGGAAAACAATTTCTGTATTGCGGGATTCATGTGGATGACATGACTGTGGTGAGCAGTTCAAACTCGTTCGAAGAACATTATATGAGAGAAGTAATGAAATATGTGGAACTGAAAGTTCTTGGTGAAGCCAAACAAATTCTGGGGATGGAGATTGACCAGAGAAATGGAAAAATATTGGTAAGCCAGAAGGGATATATTGAAGACTTGCTCAAAATGCATGGAATGATTGACTGCAATAAAGTGAGCACTCCGATGGATGTTAATCAGAAGTTTGAAGAAGATGAGGGGAGCGATTCATGCAATCAAAAGAGTTATCAAGAGTTACTTGGAAAATTAATGTATCTGAGTGTTGGCTCGAGGCCAGATATTACATATAGTATCAGTTGTCTATCACAATTCAGCCAGAATCCGAAAAATATGCATTATAGTGCACTGAAACGCGTTCTGAGGTATCTGAAAGGAACGATGAACTATAAGTTGGAATATGGAAGAAAAAGTGCTATAAAGGGCATACAATGTGAGACGGATGCGTCATGGGACAGCACGAGGGATGCAAAAGCGTTCAGTGGATTGCTTTTGTATAGGAACGGTGACCTTATTCATTGGAAAAGCAAGAAACAAGGGACAGTTGCTCTGTCAACGACAGAAAGCGAATTAGATTCGATGCTGGATGGTGTGAAAGAAGTGATTTGGTTGAATGAAGTGTTGAAAGAAATCGGAATGTGTGATGAAGTATGTAAAGAGTTGAAGTGTGATAATTTGAATGCAGTGAAATTAGCGAATGGGGGTAGCTTTAAGGCTAGAACGAAATTAATGAATAGAAAATGTCATTTTGTAAAAGAGTACGTAAGAGACTTTATGATTAGAGTGATTCATGTTCCGAAAGAAAAAATGTGGGCTGATTGTTTAACAAAAGCGTTGAGTGGAGTCGCATTGACGAACATTGTAAAACATTTCTTGTGGATTAGAGAGTGAATAAAACCAAGGGGGGAAATTGTGGATTTGGTTTTATGAAATGAGTGATATGAGAATGAAGCCTAAGGATATATGTGAAGGATGAACTAGTTTACAATGTTATCGATGACTGAGTGTGAAGAGAGGAAGAGTGTCGAATGAGAAGAGTTTGTTGCCAACCGCAAATGAGAGAAGACGTGTTTACGAGAGAGTACGTGCGAGTCAGAGTGAGAGAGAGAGAGATAAAGAGAGACAATACCAAGTGCGAAAAACACGTGTCGCGAAATACTATTTCATTTATATTATACCATCATTGATTCTTCAATTGTTATTGTGTTTCGATCCACAATAAGAAGGAGCCGAAAGCTTTCAAACACCCACCGCTCACTAAATCTACTCGTTTTATAGTTTCCATTGGAATATCGACACATTCGAAATTAGAAGAAATTGCTAGTCGTGTTCGATTCGTTTTACCGCGCTCCATATTGTGAGTATATTTCTCCATTAGAAGATTTATTACACGGTTCCGATAGGGCAGTGATAACGCGTAATGGACGCGTTAATAGCGGGCTGATATTTTATTATACCAGTGCCTGGATTCTTGTTTTAATTCTTCGGGACTTTTCACGCTCGGGAACGTGCTGGACCACAAAAATGCGATCCACTTTAATCTCGCGGGACGTCGAGCCTCAACGTCACCATTGCAGTACCACCATTGACGTTCCTACGATAACGTTACGTAATATTCGCGTCGTTTAAAAGACCACTTTCGTCATTCCCACACAGTCTGCCGTATGAAAATCGATGACTAATCGAATAGCCTAGCAGTCTGAGCGTTTCGCATTAATACCGCTCGAATGGCAAAACAGCCTTTCTCGTTTTTCACGAGACCCGAGACAATTCCACTGAATTCGTAATTTCCACCGACGCGCGACGATCGAATTCGCGAGGTTATTTCTAGCAACCTTTCTCAAGCCGAGAAGCATCTGATTTCAATCAAAATTTAGTGATTCAAGAGTAATCTATTTTTCTCAGCTTGTTAAAATTATTAAAGTAAGAATAAATTGTTTATGTTGCTCCAGTCCTTAATCAACGCACTATTCGTTGTTAGTAGAAAGAACTACAAAATAGAGATGACAATCTTGTAAATTAAATTTCTACCATAATACAATCGAGAAACGTGTGATTCTTTCATCAATAAGAAATAGTTGCGGTTGTTCAACACTAAACCTACCGAGCCTTAAAAGTAACTGGTACATGTTCCCTTATAAAAATTACAAGATTGATTTTATTTAGACTTTGTGCGGCCCCTATTGTAATACGTGTTCTACTAAAGATATCTATTTCTAGCAGCCTTTCTCATGCCGACAAGCATCTGATTTCAATAATAATTTACTGTATTTTATTCGTACGAATCAAAGGAATAACTGTAAAAAAAATGAAAGCAATAAGAGCTTCTTACAGCTTCGTGTGGTCGGTGGAGCATCCTACTTCTACCTTCTTCGTGAGCAGCAGATATGGTGCATTTACCTTCGGGATCCTCGTGAAATGTCCATGAAACGATAAGGCAGCCCTTTAGCGGCCGACACCTTGCAAAATCGTTACTCACTTATCGCTTTTCGAGAGCACTAAAAATTGCAGCCGCACAAGATACGCTTGAAGGTGAACAGGTGTGGACGAAGAATACATACTCCGTGGATCGTTTGTCGTGGGTCGTTGCGAGGTAAGATTAGCGAGAATGGGGTGCTCGACGCAGAAAATACCGAATAAATGGACTCGGGTATTTTTCAACAATTTGCGTAACTTATTATCGGATTGTCGGACATAAGTTTCGAACAACTTCCATACGATTCCTTCAGACATCGTTTAACATGACTTTGTGGACATTTGGGATAAAGTAATCGAGCACTTCTCCGCTTAAGTTACACTCCGGGACAAAAAGATAGCACATCGACTATTTTTCCTCATTTGATACATTAAACTGAAGAGAATGAATATTTTAATATGTCAACATATTCTGAAATGCCTGTACGTACAATGTACTGAATATCATCCACCATATTTACTTCAATAGAATTTTCGAAATGAAAACGTAAATATTGCAGGGACCCTAACTGTTATAACCAACAAGAAAAAAAAGTCATGAAATAACAAGTATTTCATCGATTAAAATCGTATTGGTTACAAATAAGGATTATAAGTAACCGAAAATTTGTTCTCTTGTTGGTACATGTTATCGTTGAGAGAAATTCATTTCGATCACTTATAACAGTTATCATTGAGAGAAATTTATTTGGATCGCTCATAACTAGATTGCGGATTTTATGCATTTATAAGAGAAATGACTAAATAAATTCCCAAACTGTGACGAGACTAGAAGAATGTAAGATTATTCTTTCACTGTTGTCTACTCATTAAAAATGATCAAAAGACAAAATTCAGATTTGTCTAATTTTGATGTCTCACAGTGAGCTTAGAAAATTTTTATTTTGTATAAAGATCCGCAGTCTACTCGTAACAGTTATCGATGGGAGAAGTTAATTTCGGTCGCTCATAACAGTTGTCGATGAGAGGAATTTATTTCGACCGCTCATAACAGTTATCGATACGAGAAATTTAGTTCGATCGCTCATAACAGATTTCAATAAGAGAAGTTCATTTCGATCGCTCATAACAGTTATTGATGAAGGAAATTTGTAATAGTTATTATTAAACAGTACAACTTTCAAATGGTAGGCAATCAAGTATTCCATAAATTTTTTATTCATAAACTTAATTGCTACAATCAAAATTTAATGCGACAAACATGAGTTCTTCCAAATTTTCTCCTGGCAAATTACATCGCAAATCATCTAGCGTTAATTTTAGTGCAGAAAAGGCTCGTTCAACTTGAGTTAACTTGAGTTGCAGCCACAGCGTGAATTGTGCACACTAGTTTTGATAAATACCGGAGTCTATATTTCTGATTTTCCCAGTTATCTATAATATTTTCGCCTATATCGATACGTTTTTCTCGAGTGGAACAGAGTCTCGTCCGTGAACAAAGACAGTCAACAAACAGATTTTGTGTTGTTTTTAAGGTCTGTTGATTCGTCTTGTTGTACGAAATCTTCTCAATGAATTTCACAGCTTCATCCGAAAAAGAGTAGACAACTCAATAATTAAATAAGCAACCGAAATGAATTTCCTCATCAATAATTATTATGAACAAGTGAAAAGAAATTCGATCATCGATAACTGTTATGAGCGATCGAAATTAATTTCTCGTATCGATAACTGTTATAAACGATCGAAATAAATTTCTCTCATTGAAATAAATGTTTCTCATTGATAACTGTTATGAGTAGACTGTGGATCTTTATGCATTTATAGAAAAATTGAGTAAATGAAATTCAAAATTGTAGGAAAATTTTGAAAATTGAAGATATCAATATATGATTTCGCCTCTATTAAAATTACTAAAGGGAGGAAGAACATTCTATTTGGTTTCCATTTCTTGCAATCGACGCAGATAATTTGTATTTTGCATAAAGATCCGCAGTCTAGTTATGAGTGATCGAAATGAACGTCTCTCATCGATAATTGCTTTGAGCAATCGAAACAATTTTCTTCAACGATAACAGTTATCGAGGAGGATCCAATTTATTGGACACTAATAACTGTTGCTTGTAACCAAAAAGTATAAAAATCGATATTTTTAATCATTTTGTTCTTCGAATTTGTTTCTTTATATTTTGTGTAGATTATCTTAAATTTCAACAACAATCAACTTTTTATTAATGATTTTTATAGTAGAAAATTTTAGAATAACTGTTACTTTTGGTTCCTGAAATATTGGGGCCTACAAGCGGGACAAAATGATAGCACAAATAGCAATTTTACATTTGTCAGTTGTGCAGAAGTTACTGAAGAGCAAACATTCATTGCAAAACGTAATTGGTAAAGTGGGTACTAGCTTCTTTTGTGCTTATTTATTAAAACAACATACTAAAGCGTTAAGAATGGGTCGTGAGAAAAAACCAAGTGTATGTGAAGTACATACGATATTGAAGTTAAGGAAGAACAAGATTGAATTACACAAATATCAAAAGTTGTAAATAGATGCCGAAAAGTTATTATGAGCTTGTTAAAAAATCCTGAAAATTACGGGAAAAAGAAGAGTTCTGGGCGTCCACAAAGTTTAACTGCCCGTGAAAAACGTGCAACATTGAGAACAGCATCAAATTCAAGGATGACTGCGAGACAAATCGCCGAAAGTGTTCGCGTAAACACTCACGGAAAGAATGTACGTTGTGTTTTACAAAAATGCAGGCACTTAGCGCGAAGAGAATTGCAAAAGAAACCTTGGTTAAAGAAGGAGCATAAAGGATTCCGCTTACAATTTGCCGAAAAGCATATGAGTATGAGGACAAAAAAAAGCGACGAAGAGTCATATTTACTGACGAAAAAAGATTTAATTTGTATGATCCAGACGTCGTAGGCTATTACTATCATGATTTGAATGAAGAAAAGCAATTTTTAAGCCGTCGCCAAATGGGAGGCAGCTGTGTGATAATTTGGGCCGATATTGGATATTGAGGTAAAACAGAAATCAAATTTATAAAAGGACGAATGAATAGTGAAAGGTATATTGAAATGATAAATGAACAACTAAACACATTTTACAATAAGATAATGTCGCAGTCCACGTGGCGAAACCGGTCTAGAAATACTTTTCCTCAAAAATTATTCGTGTTTTGGAGTGACCAGTAAGATCACCAACCTCAACATTATTAAAAATTGTTGGGGACTTCCAAAATATTAACGATTTAAAATAGTGCATTTTGGATGAATGGGAGAATATTAGCTAAAACAGTATTAAAAAATAGTATAAATATTTACCAAACCGAATGATTGAAGTCGTTAGCTGTAAAGGAGGTCCTACAAAATATTGAGCATTGATTTTTATCGATTAATTCTGTTATATTTCAAGTTTTTCATTAAGTGTGATGTACCTCTATATTTCGTTAATAATTCTACTTCATTCAGTAAAAATAGATAAGTTAATGAAGTTTCGTTTCATTTCATTCATATATGTTAAGAAAGACACACTAAAAATATGTGTATGAAAAAATTGAATTTCTAACGTTTAATAAATACAAATTACATTAATTTCGAAGTATGCTATCTTTTCGTCCCGAAATGTATGTTTGCAATGTTTGATATACATGTATGTACAGAAGATGAGTAAACGAAATACAAACCAAAAGAGTGAAGACATTAAAGGGAATCTGAGATAAAAACCAACTGAACCTGGACCAAAGAAGCCAACGAAATTAAAAAATTCAAGCACCAAGATTAGACGAATCCTTTCTGATAGAATTGGAAAATCTCCACGGCCAGGTACCTAAGAAAACGACTTAGAGAACCAAGATTCACGATCCTAGGTTTAGCCTAGAGACTCCCGAACTGCATAAAAGTTTCATGCAGCGAGTCTTGAGTTTAATAGGATGAAGGTGTACAAAAAGCTACCTACACGCTTCCTGCTCGTATGAATCCAGTTTAATGGCTCGAGGGAGGGTGGTAGTCTCGAATTACAGTTTGAGCGATTTTTATAGTGCGGTAGGAGGTATGGAAGAACAAAGGGCTCTGTGTAATGGGTTGGTCTTAATCGTTTAAGACCCTCTGGGAGGAATCAGTGCGAGACCTTAATCGAGCTTTATTTTCCATTCGCCATTCCGTTGTTCGGCTAATTGCCACCTGCTCCCAACTTCTTCAAATTCTTTCCAACCACACGTAGACCATACGAATCATAAAATAAAAACGTTCTACTTCAATCTCTGTTTTTTAATAAATGTATTCACTGTACTTTTAAAAAAGCTCTTCATAAAATTCGTAAAGATCTTTTTCATGTGGGAACTTAATCGCGTTCCTAAGAAAAGACACATTACGCAAGGAATAGGACATTGGCGACCCGAACTTCGTGATTTCTCGAATTTTAAAATCACGTGGAATTTATAGTCGCACCGTGGCTTGTACCGCCAGACACACACTTTCTACACACGAGTTCTGTTATCACTAATTTACGATATGATTATTATTCCACGTGCAACAGTCACGATAAGCAGAAGATCGTAGATTATATGGCCGGTACACCTATTGCTTACGCAACAAACATTTATCATGGCATTCGCCAAGAACGATTGTATCCACGTGTTCCGTATCATTGTAATGATTGCGAGTCCATGGAAGAAAAGCCGAATGAATTATCGCACTGGTACGATCAAAAATATAGAATACTTACAACGCGCGACACTGCGTGTTTGAACATTCTTTGCTATCGTACATTCAGGAATCCTACCTGCAACATTCAAATAAACATTGATTTTGTAGAGATTTTAAATTCATTCATTTTTAGATTCATCATTACTATCTAACAGTGTTTCAAATCCAGAAATATCGAACTGAATTTTACACTTATTGTTAAAATCATTTATTTTATACAGGGTATTTCACCTAACTTGACCACCTTGAATATCTTTGTTGTTTTTAAAGATACGTAAAATGTCTGAAGGACAAAGTTGAATGGTAAAATGGGGCTCATACGATACATAAGAAATTTTTGTTTTTATGCAATCTTTTTTAGAGATATGAAGGTCACCTTCAGTTTTTTAAATGGAATGAGGTGTTTTTTAAATCATCAGTCGATGCAGCTGGACATTCCTCATAAAAAAGTACTAACCTATGTATGTCGAAAAGTTAGTAGTTCAGGAGATATTTCAATTCAAATAACTCTAAAACGCCATTACTGTCGTACTAAGACGTTACACAAGCAAGTAAACGTCTTGAAGGGTCAAGTTAGGTGAAATACCCTGTATACATTAAGAATTGACCCGAATAGAATTATTTCTTGATGTATGAAATCTCGTTGGGATGCTGCAAAAGTAGAATACGCTAATTTTCTCAGGTTGCTTCGAAAGCTATCCGGAAATTCTGATAGTTCCACGGAATCGGCTCTTTCGGGAGGAAGTTCCAATTTAATAAATTGAATTTGAAGAGGAGTATGTATTACGCTTCAGAATGAAACAGAATCAATTCAATTTCAAATGAAATTACTTGTTTCCATAACCGTGGTAAGATCGCGTGAGCTCTTTCGCGTGCATTAAAGGTATTGAACGAATTTTAATCCCACCGTAAGAGATCTTCGAAGCACAAAAGCACAGGATAAAGAAGGGTCGCTAACGAGAATCATGTTTCATTTTTATTACTATTCCGCGTACAGAGAGCGACACGCGTTTTCTTTTTCTGTTATAGCTCCGCGATCAAAGCCGATTGATCTCCCTTGAGTGCTTAATGCATACGATATACGATGCATTCCCGTTTAACCATACGTCGCGTCGCGAAGAACACACACAGCCACGGGGAACCGTTCCGGAAAACACGCTCGCCACGAATATCCAGTTACAAGCACCATGGGCACCGGTACAAAACACCGACTTTCATGAGTGCATTAACGCTCTCATTAATTGTTTCAGCGACATCAAAGCGGAAGTGGACGAATACGGCTAACGAGGAACGTTTGTCGTTATGTTACACACGGAATCATGTTAATCTTGCCAAAGCGTGCACGCTCGAACAAGCTAACGCGCCGTTACAAAGATAATTCAGCTTTCCAGATGGTAAACAGAGCCTCGAAAATAGAAAATCGCAAACTCGTTTATACAATTATGCATTTCCGTATCGAACAGTCTTCTAACACTGTACTAAGAGTTCTGCTTCGAAAAAAATTGCTGAAGCACGGAAACAGCTGTACAGCTCAGAAATAGGGTCACACGATACACATGTTCCGCGTGCAGTTTCTTTTGCCGAGTATAGCGCGCTGGATTCAGCGGAGTTATGGTCATACAGGGTGCCATTTGTCTGGTGGTACAAGCCGCAAGGAGGTGAAGCTAGATGGAAAAATAAGTCAAAAAAAAAGAATGTTTTAATTTTGTTTTTGAGAAAATCGAGTTTGAAAATTCTGCGAACTTCCAATACAATAACTGCATAAATTGGTTTTCGGTTAAGAGGTAGACTTTCCAGGATTACTAGGGTGCGAAATGCGCTTTCTCATTTCTCGATAATGCAAAGATGGGGTTCCTCAATAATCAAAAGCGCTAGAGAAAAAAATATACTAAAAAAAAACTTTTTAAAACCCACGCTTATATTAAAATGCACTAAAAAGGAGAAAATAATTTTTGTAGACATTAGTGACCATAAATAAAAGCGTGGAGCGCTAAATTATATTGACGTAAATCTTCGTGGGCGCTTCACGCTTTTATTTATAGTCACTAATGCCTAAAAAAATTATTTTCTCCTTTTTAGTGCATTTTAACCATTTGCACTCGAATGGCGAGTCCGAGGCACCACTAAAAAGTGCCATACCATTATTCAAAACAGTTTTAACGTTATTAAATTTGTCTGTATTCTATAAATTGTAAAAAGCTCAACTGTTATATAAGAAAACAGGTTCAATTTGATGTGCACAATGTAAAAAAGATTACATAGAACAAAAACGATCTTGGTTGAAACAAATATCTTGATTTTGGAATTTAAATTGCTTCGAGTGCAAAGGGTTAATATAATCGTGGTTTTTAAACAGTTTTTTTATATATTTTTTATTTTCTACTTTTTAGTCTTTTTTAAATGGAACGCTAGATATAGTAATACTGGCATGAAATAGTAAGATATAGAAACGCAAGATATGGAAATACGCGAGATAGAATGAGGAGATGACTCCGAGAGACGACGTCTCTTGATGGAGTCCGAAACTGTTCGAAATGGAACTGAATGAAATGAACACCACACTGAGCTCCTTCGGTGCGAAATGGATCAGTGGAGGGGGATGAGGCGGAATGGGAACGCGTAGTGGAGTAGGGAGCAGAGTGGGGATCGCTGAACGCGATCGCGTACTACCGAGCATCGCGCGGCGAGTTGTGATGGTTCATATTTAAATACTTTTTTCTCCTAGACGCATAGTTTTTTTAATTTGTTTTTTAATATTGCATTCTCATCCAGTTCTGAACTATTGGGTATGGGAATAAGTTACCGCCCTTTTGGAGATGTTGTACTTAAGTACCGATCGCGTATTTGATGGAACGTAGTACATGTTTTTGAAAAGTCTATGTCTAAGCTTCAAAACGCAGTTAGTGGCACTTGTTTCGAGCGTGAACAGCAGTCAATTTTTCGCGTGAAAAATGTCGACTTTTGTTGTAAGTAAGCAGCATTTGCGGGAAGTCATGTTGCATTATTTTGTTTTAAAGAAAGGTGTTATATAATTACTATACAGGGTGAATTCGATAAAGCAGGACACCTAAATATCTCCGTTACTTTTCGTTGTACAAAAAAACTTCGTATGACAAAGTTACACTGTTTGAAGGGCCACATATAACGGTGTAAGGGGAAAAAAAATGTCAAGGTCATTTTTATGAGATTTCAAGGTTATCGATGTCTTTTTTTAAATGGAATGAGGTATTTTTTAATACATCAATCGATGCAGCTGGGCATTCGTTATAAAAAGGTACTAACCTATGTATGTCGAAAAGTTAGTAGTTCAGGAGATATTTCAATTTAAATAACTCTAAAATACCATTACTGTCGTACTAAGACGTTAGTGTTTACTTACTTGTGTAACATCTTAGCACGACAGTAATGGTATTTTAGAGTTATTTAAATCGATATATCTCGTGAACTACTAACTTTTCGACATACATAGGTTAGTACTTTTTTATAACGAATGCCCAGCTGCATCGATTGATGTATTAAAAAATACCTCATTCCATTTAAAAAAACATCGATAACCTTGAAATCTCATAAAAATGACCTTGAAATTTTTTTCCCCTTACACCGTTATATGTGGCCCTTCAAACAGTGTAACTTTGTCATACGAAGTTTTTTTGTACAACGAAAAGTAACGGAGATATTTAGGTGTCCTGCTTTATCGAATTCACCCTGTATATATTTGCTCCATCAAATACATGATTTCGACGTACAGATTTCCCAGCATTATTTGATGGAAATCCACGTCAAACACTTGCAGAACTGTCAATTGAATTAAACGTCGATCGGTCTACTGTTGGAAAACGTTTTCACGCTATGGGAATTGTTTATACGCTTCTTTTCAGCAGAAAGGAGCGGAAACTTATTCCAATACCCAATATGTTTAAAGTTCCAAGTCTCTAGCTCATCGGAAGTGGTTGAAAATTCGATTGCAAGATTTGACGCATACAACAACGACACGGCAAGCTAATATAAGCGTGGTAAAAAGATCAATGTAAGCTGCAATCACCCCCTTTCCTATTTTTACGTTTACGAGGCGTAATTTGCATTATTCGACAGCATGTAGCTGTCGCAGTTGTATGAAAATAGCTACATGCGCAGCCTTATGCTTCTGAATAATGCAAATTACGCTTCGTAAACGTAAAAATAGGACTTTTCAGGGTGAACGCAGCCTATATTGATCTTTTATTAGCGCTTTTGACTACTGAAAAAGCCAACTTTGCATTATCGAGAAATGAGAACGAGCATCCCACACCTTTGCAATCCTAGAAAAACTCGTCTACCCCGTTTCTACGAATTATGTTCATTCACTAGGCTGATCACCGTAGTCAAATGATCGAAAATGCCTAGGAACTCGTACAGGTCCACCCTACATTGCGTTGAAGTGAGCACACTCTGTATAACTATAATTGTGGTACACCTTGTATATGAAGGAACCAGGCGTACACTGTCCGTAAAAACGGCAGAAAGCTTTTCACGACAGCTGATGGTATTGCTGGTGTGCCCGTTCAAATTTTCTCTCACTCTCTCTCTCTCTCTCCAGACAGCCCTCACCTTGCGAGGAACGCTTCTGTGGTAGTAGGTCAGTAATGCCGAGGCTGGGGCGGGCTGGTGAACTATATTCGCGGTCGGAAAACAGGGTGGGGCAGCCCGAGAGCTTCCCTAATCAATAAACCTCCACCGCCGGACGGCATTCAGATTCGGTCACGAGTTCGACCCCGTCGCGCGCGGCAACTGATAGAGAATATCCAAGAAACAGAAAACGTCAGTTTTCATATTAAAATGGGGGACACCCACTGTCACCGTTTTCCTTATCGAGCGGAGAACATTGGAATATCGAAGTCGATATTCGGCTCCGAGAAGAAGGGAACACTTTTCGATGAAACGTGTTCCATGAAACGAGAATATTATCTCGAAACTGATATTTGACCCACAAAATCAAAGTAATTTAGTCTTTGCGAAGTGATCCAGGTAGAGAAGCGTCTCGAATTCCAGATCTGAAGACGTTCTTCTAACTTGAAATCTCTAACATTATATGTCATACTAGCAGCCCCCGGCATGGCTCCGCCCGTGCTAAGAGTGAGAAGAATTTAGATGTTGATCTTAAAATAATTTAAACTAATGCTAACAATCTTCCTAGCGATAGGTTCAACGGTATAAAAGTTGATGTATTGCAGCGCCATCTACAGCGGCGAGTTACAACAAATTGAATAGCGCAAAAACCTTCTCCATGAAAAAATACATATATGTGCCAAGTTTCATGTTGATCGGTCAAACAGTTTCGAAGTCTATCAATCATATAAATACTGTAGGATCAAAGATATATTTCGTCTGAATATTCACAAATCTCCGTCTGAGATTTACCAAAACGTCTTACTCTGACAACCGTCACATTCAAAATCAAATCAATCAACATCTGAAAGCCCAAAATCAATAACAGCAACGACGACGTCGCGTCGTTATTGTTCTTATTATCTACATTCAGCGGAGTTTACAACGGCATCACCACCCTACAATACAAACATCCAATTTTATATATTAATGAAGAAGATTAGAAAGAAATTCGTCCGAAAGAAATGGTTGTTCTTTTTAAATTCTCTATGAAATTTTTATAAACAATATTACTCCCCTCTAATAACATTGAATCATATAAAATTTCATAATAATTTAATGTTACTACTGAATTTTCTATAAAATTAATTTTTTCTTTTATCTATTCCTCAACGAGAAATAAACGCAAAATACACAAGAACCGTCTCGTCGAGAAATAGATTTAAAAAACGACATTGCTTACGAGATGACCTAACAGTTTTGCGAATGAACTTTATGGGAGAATATTTTATCGCATTATTATATATCGCATTCATAAATAAACACGTCTTTGGTACGTCTTCATCAGGCGAGCAAACGGATCCTCTGCTATTCTCTTCAAGTTCGTAACACAGTTTACGCTCGGGACGTCTCTGGCCGCGCTCGGAGAAGTAGAAGCGTTCCAATCCGATCCGAAATTTAATCGCAGCAAAGGTCCCCGGCTAGAGTTCCTCCAATCTCGACTTTAATCAGCCGAAATCGTAACAACAAAATACATGTCCCCGGCGAGTTTTCTACAGTTGTGTAGCACCAGGCCCGGTGAAATTCTTTCTGCGTCGCCCCGGAAGTAATGGACCTCACGAAATATTCAGCGGATCTGCCCCCTGGGAGTAGAACCTTATTTATTCGGTACAGTTTCGCAGACTTGCTGTGCACCGGCAACAATGTTCACCCGTTCACGGCCGTGTAGAATCTAGTTTACCGGTGCTCCGCGTCTTTCGTTCCTCCCTGGCCCGAGGGAAGACGAACGGTTCTTCTATGTTCCAACCGTAAATACTAGGGGTGTACGAGAACCCGAAATATCGGGAACCCGATGGTCAGGACGAGTTGAGAAAAGGTCGAGTCGGGTCGGGATCCCGAAAATTTCGAGATTCCCGAAGAAATCGGGGTCCCGAAAATTTCGAGAATATGACAAAAGACACTCTTGAAAAGAATTCGTTATGGACAACATTCTTTCAATCTCGAAAACATCTAGAATAAAATATCCGAAACTATGAATGTATTCATTAAAACGAATATAAATGATTACTGGATTCTCGAAATTTTCGGGAATCCCGATAAATTCGAGAATCTCAAAATTTTCGGGTACCCGTCCCGATCCCGAAAAAATGTCGTGTTCCCGACCCGACCCGATATTTCGGGTTCTCGCACACCCCTAGTAAATACTAGTCCACCCCGCGCTTGGAAACCCACCACCCAGGTGACCTCTTTAACGCTCCGTTTCCAACCAGGATCGACTTCGAGTCAATCCGCTTTCCAGAATGAGACTTCCGTCTATCAATGGCTGCGAGACACGCGATTTAGGCCATTCGATGAAAAGATTTCACGAGCACTGATCAGCCCTACGAGCATCTGAATACGACTCTGAATTTGATGGCAACGACGAGGAACGTGCACGCTCTCTTTGTAAGTCGAAGGACACTCGATTGTTCCGTGTCCACAATATTTGTAAATCGATATTGTTCGTTTCATTTGTGTGCAAGGTGCATCTGGTAACTTAGTCAACATGAATATGTATGACCGTATCGCGTCACAAGGAAATTGCTAACAGAAAAAGTTTCGATATTCACGCAGGATGCTGTGCGTTTCAGTTTCGTGAATCGTATTTCTTTTCAAAAAGTTCATAGCCTGACACATAGATGATATTGGTAGCAGCAATTGAATACATTCCAAATCGATCTGTCAAATAGCCTACTTCAAGCAGCTGATTAAAGTAGACGTGTTTGCTTCGGTTACAAAATTGGAAAACTTGAAAAATCGTGCAGTCATTAAATATGTATATAAAAAAGGATTAAGCGGAAAGGAAATTTTCCTTCATAAAGGAAAACAGGAAACAGTACCCCTTCATATGCAAAGGTAAAAAATAGGTTGCTCTATTTAAACATGATCGTATAGACACTAATGATGATCCACGTTCAGGACGTCCAAGAACTGCAGTCACTTCAGAAATGATTGATCATGTCCATGAATTGTTTTTGGAAGATGGTCGATTAACTGTGGTTGATTTAGCTGAGGCCACAGGCATCTCGACTAGATCAGTTCATGAGATCTTAACTAATGAATTAGGTATGATAAAGCTATTGACAAGATGGGTGCCGCATTCGTTAAATTCAAAACCATTTGGATCGTTTGCAAAAAAATAAAATTGACTTTGTGCGTCGATTTCTAACCATGGATCAGACTTGGGTTTGTCACTATGATCCTGCATTGCGACAACAAACCGCAGAGTTGACTTAGCCCGGTTGTTCGGCTCCAAAGCAGCCAAAGTGGTCAAAATCGACGAAGAATGGCATGGCATCCGTTTTTTGGGATGCGAAAGGAATTTTGTTAATTGATTATCTTCAAACCAGGAAAACAATAACAGGAGGATATCACTGAAACCTTTTGGATCAACTGGATGCACAAATTCGGGAGAAAAAACATGGCTTAGCGAAGAAAAAAGACATTTTTCACCAGGACAATGCACCGGCTCGCAAAGGTGTTCTTGCAATGGCCAAATTGAAGGAGTTACGCTATGAATTGTTGGAGCATCCACCATATTCACCAAACCTGGCCCCCTCTGACTTCCACTTTTTCCCAAACCTCAAAAAATTCCTACGTGGCAGGCGTGTTTCATCAAATGAAGAAGTTGTAGCAGCCGTAGATGAGAAAATTGAGCTTAAGGGAGAATATATTGAAGAATAAATGTATTTTAACTCATTATTTCATGTCATTTCATTGTCAGGCTGCGAACTTTCTGAATGATCTGGTATGGCCGTATCGCGTCACAAGGAAATTTCTAAAAGAAAAAGTGTCGATATTCACGCAGGATGCTGTGCGTTTCAGTTTCATGAATCGTATTTCGGTAGACGGAAGCATGAGCGAAGCCAGGTAAGAATAGACTGACCTCTAAAAGCTCTCTGAGGAGACTGCAGCAAATTGCGAACGAGGTGTGCATACAATATAAGCGTAGCATATAATGAGACAGCGTACAATGGTCCTTATGGACTCTTCGGGACGTCGAGATACACGCTTGTCAGATGGTTAAATGTTCAAAGGTCGCTCGTATTGCAAATCTAGAACAGCTCCTAACAAGCCGTTTAAATATGTCACGAACATATTTGCTTTCAACAAATTAGGTCACGCGACTCAACGAGATTATATTATTGGGTCGTCAAACGGCGAAGCGTCCGAATTTATAGCGCCGATGTTACCAGGCGTCTTGATCGAGAAATGTTACTACGTCAGTCTTAAATTTCATCTAAGATCCAATTCTTATCTAGACATCTAATCGTATTTCTTAATTAAAAACTTTGTATTGGTCAATGCAATTTTCGTATGGACGTCTTGTGCGAGTAGAACAGTAATAAAAATGTTTCCGATTCGGTAAAAAACGTTGTTTGTTCAAAGTTGTGACATGCCTTATTATTCTGCATTATGACTTAACTATGTTTGCATTCTCCGTAACACAGGAATGAATTATAGCACGAGTTGTAACGATATCATCTACGACGAATGATAAAAATCAAACGATTAACAATTTGCATATAAGATCCGAGTGAGATAGCAATTTTCTGTTAGCAGGCGTATCTTCGTAATAATGATTGTCAATTAAGCGTATAAGACTGCGAATGCGTTTATGTAAATTGTACAACTAGTTTCTAATACCTCTCTATAAATACATCTTAAAAAAGGAGACTCGGTAAAGAAAAAGATAATAGTTGTCCCCGAACCCGTACGGACTTATTAAGATCTCTTTAGTTTTGTTCTTTCGTTTACGAAATTGTCGAGCAATCGACGAGTTCTCTATTGCTACGCGGATAAGTGGCGAACAACCCTATACGTCATTCTGGAAAAAGAAAAACCGAAGCATCGGAGAATTTAATGTAACCGCTGTCTTCCTGTAATTAATGCTTAATCTAACGTTTTCAACTGCTTTTAAAGAGCTGACAGAAACATGCTGTTTCGAGTAACTGGGGACAAGTTGTATTTCCACTTACAGATCTCGCCGTTAAAATGCGTAAAAATATTGAATCGAGACTTTTGGATACCGCTGCTGTATCTCACGAGCAGATTGCATCTTCCGAGACGGTGTTCGTTTAGTAGAAACTCCGAAACAGCGAAAGTGGATGAAGCAGAATGGAAACGTGACAGAAGAAAGTGACTGCAGACAGCGAATAAATTGGTACAAATGACTGTAACAGTTAATCAGTCGCAAAATCGAGGCAGCAATTCGTACCTCCCACCCGTAGATGGTAAAAAAAATTGAACAGAATCCGAGACCGAGGAAACAATGAATGCTCGGAGTAAAGCCGCGATAACTTAAGTAACTTGTACGTCTTTCAATGAACACGCTGCAATTTTATCGCGTCCCGATATAAAATAAAGCCCTTCCACACCGTTTCACAAGAATCGAACAAGACAATACAAGCCGCGGCGGTCTCGGGAAAGGTCGATTCCATTATTCACCTGGGGCAGGGCGGGGCGGGGCGGGGATCCGAGATTGCACAAGGGGAACAGATCGATCGCGCGGTTACCAACGTCTCAATTAATACCGATCCGTGGTCCGGCCGCGACTGCGTCGATAAATAATCGATATTTTATGGTTCCTCTCACTTTCCTCGCGATCTGGTCGTCGGCGCTCCAACGAGCGCAACCGATCGCGAGGGAAAAAAAATAAGTCACGGTCCAACGGTGGAACAATCGGTCCGCGAGTCCCACGGTCTTCGGTTTCTTTTTTTTCGGTGGAAAAGTCCGTGGACCAGCGAAGTTCTTCCAGAGGAGAGGAGGGTGCACGCGAACGGGGCCCGGCCGCGATAATCTCGCAATAAATCGCCGCGAGCGCTAAACGAGCATTTAAAACCAACACATAAACTGGCAACGGTATCAGCCCCGAGATTTATCGAGCTATTCATAAACCGTTCGCCTATAATCTTCCTCTAGGATGTTGTACTTAATAGCGACGTACTCGGCAAGCGTGCACGCGAGAGCAGCGCGAGAATTAATAAGTATCGGCTACACGCTCGTGAAGCATCTCGTTAATAACGGAAAAATAAGCGAGAGCAAACGAGCCGAGCAGCCGATGTTTTAACGAGATGTTCTTCATCGCGCCGTACACATGGCTGGAGCCTAGCGTGCGTTGGTCCCCAAACGAAAGGATCTTTATTGTCTTTGGTTAATTGGACTTACACTAGTCTCTCGAGTCTTTGAATAAAGATTTGGACCCAACGGTCAACTGGAAGAGTATCGTAATAAAAGCAAAACCTTAATACAGAGCAAAGTAACCTTGTTCCAAGCAGATAATCGTAATGAAACCGAAAGTTGTAGAAGCGTCTGGTTCCGCTGGATTCACTAGTTTGTTCACACTAGGTTTAAGGAGCTCTAGAAATATCTATTTCACATTATGTTATAAACATAACAAGCATATGTCTATCCAAATTTTCAGTCACTTTTCCAATAATATACAGGGTGAGTCACTTAACGTTGGCGTCTCAAATATCTTTGTTGTTTTTAAAGCCTAAGTATGAAATCTACAAATAAGGAGCTTCGGAAATTAGTGAGTGATTAACGAGTAGACTGCGAATTTTTAATGGTTAACGCAAAATAATAATGTTCTGTGTTTGTTATATGGACTAGGAGCTACTTAGAAAGTTTATACGTGCATGGGTAATTATAGTCGCTGAATTCCTAATGAAAGGGACTATCATTGTAGGTGTTTAAAAAAGGGTGCTTCCATTTTAAAAAATAAAGGTGACCTTGATATCTTTAAAAAGAATCACATAAAAACAAAAATATTTTTGGTATCATGTGAACCCCACTGAACCATTCAACTTTGTCCTTTAGACATTTTACGTATGTTTAAAAACAAACAAAGATATTTGAGGTGGCAACGTTAGATGACTCACGCTGTATACTCAAAGAAATAAACTTGGTAAATTATTCCTCAGGGAAGCATCTTTACAATCTTAATAATTGCAAATTAAGAATATTACATAGAACATAGTGTTAAAGGTTGCCCGCTGTTGATCGTTCTCCGAAATGACGGAGACCAGCAACAGGAACCAAGGTATGTACTATGTATAGCTGCAAAGACAGTGTGTTCTGTCTGTAGACACGGTCCTTAATTCCGCGATATGTTGATAGACCGAGACGGAGATATCGCCAACGATAACGCTAACGATGTTTATACCGAATGTGGATAGAAAACTCGTGGACTCGACCGGACTGCGGCGGGACAAGTTGCACAACGGGTCGCGCGACATGCGCGACGCGACGGTGTGTACACGGCTTAACTGTTAATAAACGAGGCACGACTGAACGCATTATCGAGCTGGAAAACGAAAACGAAAATTGACCGGAGAGGTCTGTCCGCTCTATAATTTTCTCGGACGATAATTACGATAATTGCGCTAATGCGAAGCCCGATAAGAAGAGGAAGGCGAGCTCGATACTCTCGACAGGCTGTGCAGGGTACACTACCGGCGCGCCGCCGGAGTGTTTGAATTATCGCTTCGTTTCGCAGTGATCCTAATACCGAAGAAGTATCAAATTTCTCGCAATCCATCTCTGTCCGTATCGAACGCCAGAGCTCAGGGTCAACTGCGGAATTTGCGAGGGCAAGTGCTGCATAGTCACGATGACCGTTTCAGTTTTAGTAAAATAATCGTGTTAGGTTGTTGCACACGACATATCTGATTCAAAGTAGGAACTTCAAACAAACATAATCATATCCAATCAGCAAACGATGAGCTTTTCGATTATTCTGTCTCGTTCTACTATGATCCAATATCAACGAATCAGATCGCCAGACGGAATCAGAGAGAAAGAGAGAGTAAAGTGTTTTCCTAATCATCTTATCGGAACATCTGTTATATACAGAATTCGAAGCAAACGCGTCGACGATTTCTTGTGAGAGCCCTTTTTCGCGAAACCTTTTCGCTCCGTAAAAGGAGCAGGACAACAGAATCGAACTGCACCGACCGCGACCATTGTTCGCCGGTCGGATAGAAGTCATTAGACTTCGTCGGCTGTCTTTAATCCGAACCAAGATAAACCATTGTGCTCGTTCGGCGGAAGAAAGAAATCAATATCGACCGAGCGACCGTGCAACTTCCTTTCCGCTTTGCCTCCACCCGTTCGGTTTTCATCGGTAGACTGCTCTTTAAAACACGTGAACGGGCCAGAAAGCCGATTGTCTCCACTGCTGGCCGGAAGTGGTTTCGCCGTCTAACCGCTTCCGCCAGAATGGGCTTTAAACTTCGCCCCGGTCCGATGGGAAAAGATGATATCTCCCGTAACAACCGAGAGCCCTTGCCCTTGCCTCGCTGCGAGGAAACTTTGCAAACGCGCGTTAAGTTCGTTGCGTGGGACCACCAGGAACGTCTGCGAGAAACACCATATTCACGATCCCCAACAAGATAAACCCATAACCCCTTCGCGACACACATAGTAGGATTCAATGTACGAAACATTCTTTCGACAACGCGATCCGTTGCACGTGCTTTCCTTTTGTCGTGGGCTACTGATTTAGATTTAGGAACCGAGGACAGCATTTATTCCGGGGTATTCTGGTATTTTGGACTTTTTCTCTGAAAAACCATCGGGCCTTTCGCATTCGGATTTTGCACTCATATTCAACGGTATTTGAAATAAGGGTTCGGTGATTTTTCCAAGGAGAAATAATCAAAATTACTCGAGTTATATACTTTTTACCACGTTTTTATTAACTCGCTTTCTTGTCTGTCTGTTTGTCTGTTTGTTTGTCTGTTTGTCAAATTCCCAATTTATTTAAACCGCTGAAAGACAACGTGCATTTTTATTCCGCTCCTGTTTTTTCATAAAAATTTCTTTTATTACCACGTTTTTATTAGCTCGCTTTCTTATCTGCCTGTTTGTCCATCTGTTCGGTACAAATTTTGCAATTGATTTTAACCCTTTGCACTCCGCTGTCCCCTCTCAGGGGACATCGTAATTCTAGCATATCACTCGGATGTCCCCTCTCAGGGGACATTCAAGTTTATTAGTGATTACGGGGAATTGAGTTATTTCAGCGCAACTTTTTGAGACAAGCATGTTTGTTCGTTTTTGCCGTGAAGTGGCGCTGAGTAGCTGATAGCCAACGTCCAAAATCGTTCGGAGTGCAAAGGGTTAAACTAACTTCCCTATGAGCTAGAGACTTGAAATTTTAAACATAGCTCAGAACTGGATGACAATGCAATATTTGAAAAAGATTTTTTAATAAGCCTATTCGTTTAGGGGATATAAACAATTAAATTTAACCTTAACATCTCCCCGCGCGACGCTCGGTAGTACGTGATCGCGTTCAGCGATCCCCACTCCGCGCGACAGCGCTCCCTACTCCACTACGCGTTCCCACCCTGACTCATCCCCACTCCACTGACCCGCTTCGCACCGAAGGAGCTCAGTGTGCGTTCAAGCTCCGTGCGGTGTTTACAAACTTACTACGTATTATTATATTATAATGTTTGTTTACCAAGTGAAAGAACAGTTACACCGAGATTCTTCCTCGAACCTTTACCTTTGACATTTTACCACGGCGTTTGTTTTCGATATGACGCGTCGCAATACCGTCTGTAATTTACTACATGTCTTCTGTTACAATCTGACCAAAATGTTGAAAATCGATTGAAAAATTTCACACACACAAACAAGACTGAAAAGCAGAAAATAATTATTTAAATAAAAATACCACGTTTTTAAAACGGACTAAAAAGTATAAAATAATTTTTCCTAGCCCCATACAGATTCCTAACCCCAATCACTTTTCAAGGATATCTGTACGGGATGAGGAATCTGTACGGGGCTAGGAAAAATGATTTTATACTTTTCAGTGCGATTCAAAAACATGCTATTTTTAAAAAATTTATTTTTATTTAAATAATTTTCATGAAGCCAGCTATGAAAAATATGGTGACGGTGATAGCCTCAGCAACTACAAAAATAGTTCATTACTGTATTTTATTACCCAAATAAACTTTGTCTTCGAATACACGAAGGAACAAGATCAAACTAGAGTGGCTTTGACTGAACGCTGCATTCGCATTCTTCGCGAGAGTAGCAGCCGTAAATATTTCATTTTTACAACCGCGAAATTGCATCCTCGATCCCAACATATTTCGCTAATCGACGATACATGATCGCAACCATGAGACCGTCGAACTCACCCCCGGAAAGAGCCATCGACTCGTCTCGCTTTCAATTCCGACAAGGGTTTCAAAATGGACGGCCAGTTATCAGCGATAAAACACCTCGGGAAAAAGATAACAGTGCCGACTTTCATCCCGGTGGATACGACCTCGTAAAACGTGTCGTATCGTTTCAAATTTTATCGGCAATATTTTTCGGCGTGATGCGTCAGGCCAAGGGTTCGTTATCCTCCGTGTCAGTGCCAAAAACTCCGAGGACAGAGGCGAGCGGAAAAAAGAGAAGAGAACCGGAGTGAAATAAATAAAAAAAAGAGGAAGAAGGAACCGAGAAAGGGAACGAAATTTGAATTTTACGACTTCGCCGCGACTCGGCCTCCCCTCTCGATTCCTCCTACAGCTCTTTCCAACCCCCTCCGATGCTTCTGTGCTTCTGGCACGACGATACTAAATTTGCACGTGACGCGCGGCCAAAGCTGCACAATTTTTACGAGCTTTTATTAAGGGCAACGCGGGCGCGCGCACGCGAGCTGCGACCGTATAGAAGAGATCTCGGACAAAAGCGGGTCCCAGGGCCAGCCCGAGGATCTTTCGCCAGAGCAGACGGCATTATTGTCTGCCTTTAAAAATAGAGCCGTTCAAGCCGTAGAAATACATTTCCTGTGCACGTCCCGGGCAGCTGGTGCAAACCCGGGTTTCGTTAAACTAGAATTCTGTATATAAATCGGCCGGCCGAAAGGGAGGATGGGTAATTAGAGGTGCTCCGGATTGCTCGCCTCCTTAAGTAGCTTCGAAAGAGGAAATTGATTTTCCTCGTTAGCCAGCTGCACCCTTTTCCGGCGCGCGTTAAGACCCCGTCGCTACCAAAGCATTCGACAGCAAATTATTTGAAGAGGTTCAACGTCGGACGAAATTCTACGAAAACTCCAGGAGATTTCTCTTCTCGGGCAAACTGCTAAAAGCTGGATTCTCGTGTAGTGTTAGCGTGAAGAACAGGAAAAAAGAAAACGCTAAAATTGAGCAGCAGCAATCATTGTAGCGCATTGACATTTAGCTCTAGCTGAATATCTCAAAACTGTGATCAATTGTGCCTTCGACTCGGAAGTTCTATGACCTACATACGAATACAGCGTCGGTCAACTCGCTTAACTTGATTATGAGCTGCTCGAAACTACTGGCCCAGTCAGACTGAAACTTGTTCCACTGTCAAAAGTTCGGTTTAATTATTCCAACAATAATTAGAAACTCGAGAGACTACGCATTTATTATGCCAGACGTTTCCAGTGGAGCCGGTAAAATTTGATTGACTTGGGCGGGTGAAGTTTTGCTCGGGCCGAGCATTAATCGAATTAGAAAAATAAAATAAAAATCGCATTGATTGTGTTATTGATAATGGATTAAAATGTATACCTAATAATGTTACATCTTAAAGAATAAATTTCTATTCCGAGAACATGGATCAGCAGTGTGGAAAAATTGTTATCCGGCAATCTTTCCGTAACAATGCCACGACCTTTTCAGCTCCGATGTCGTGTACTTCTTATCGCGAGCTCCAAAATCTCGCCGATGGCTTCCGTTTATTTCGTGAGTCAGAAGACAAAAGCAATTTGTAGAGAAAGAGTAACGGGTCATTTAAGGGTTATTAGTTCCGCCTCGAGAGCAGAGGAACACGAAAGTGGGGTACGAGGAACGGCGTAAAGGCAGCCAAGTGTATCTCTCTCCTCCTCTCCTTCTCCCTCTTCTATCCCCCCTACCCCATGTGTTTCCCTTAAACATCCCCCCATGGATTTCTCAGAGGAAGCTATGCTTGTAAGGTCGCCGCCTCTACGAAGTACTACACGCTTCGTACAACTGTCCCGACAAGAGGGACCGAACTATCCAAACTCATTTGTCGAGTAATATTTATGTAAATGTGTACACAGGATGTCCTTTGGCCAGGAGGAGTGCAAACACCGTTCGTCGAGGGTGTCCTGAGTCTCGAAGGGGTGAAACGTATAAATCTAGAATAAGTATTTACATCGTTTAACGGGGAAAAGCTTCTTCTTGCTCGAATCGGCTGCGATAAACAGCTACTGCTTCTGTGATTAACGCGTGTCGCATTATTTGTACAGTGCCGAGACGAATTCTACAATTCTCGAATTTTCAGAGTAACGAATAAGGTAGTATGTACCTTCAAGAACTTTCGATTCAACCTGATATTACTGCCTTGCCTTACAATATCGTATCTGACACGTGTTGAAGATTCTGAACACATTCTGATAAAAATGTATGCTAATGATTTCCTTTAAACCGAAATAAAATTCTATTTTGGTTTTGTTAATATACAGCTGTTGGAGAACATACAGGCAAACAATTTATATCAATATTCTCCGTTTTTAGGAAATTACAATCTACAAAAAAAGTTCTAGCACTGAAACCGTAAAATAAACTGTAAGGGAAGGGTTGAAGCAGATTTTCGGAGCACGAGAAACAAAAAGAGCACCGAGTATTAATTTATTATTAAATAAAACCTATTGAAAATTCTTCTTTTGTAACCACTGTTACGAATCGAAAGAACAAACACAAGAAATGCTGAATTGTTCAATTTTTCGAATCGGAAATGATAAGAATAATAAGAGGGTGCACGTTCTGGTATTCATGTTATTCAATTCGGTGCAAACGGTGGAAACAGTTGCCAACAGCGTGGCGACACTTTCGACAGTCCAACAAAGGTAATATTATTACCCGGCTCCCAGGAAGTATTTGTCACCGTGTTTCCTGCGACGCCCGGTTCCATCTGAAATTTGTCAAGGACCCGCTCGTTATCCGAAATAAATTTCTACGTAGAAAATGTTCGCAGTAACGCCCGCCGTCATGTCAGCTCCCTCGGGGAGCACATTGTGGTTTCTTTTCGGACGTCGCGTCGTCAGACCGCGCGCAATTTCGCCGAGTACTCGCGCAAGAAAAATCAAAACATTTCCCGAGTTCCCTGAAAGCATTTGTCTCCCCGTGCCGAGAAACCCTTTTAACATTTCGTGCGCATTCCGGTTTTTTTCACGGTGTGCATTTAGAACCACCCTTAACCTTAAGCTTTTTCACACCTTTGCCAGGATACCTCTTTGTTCCCGAGGAAAATAGCGATCAAACTTCACTTCCTGTTTGCTTCGAGCAATTATATTAATATCCCGCTAACTTTCCTTCTAATTTAAACCTTCCGTGTTGTTCCTATTTTTTATAGTGCTATCATCGCTCTGGATACTTCGCGACACAATAGCGAAAGAAACCTGTACAGCCTGCACGAATTTGCGGTTTCGCCGGTGTTAAATCGAGCGTGACCATGGCAGGCCTGGAATCCGCGAATCGCGCCAACAAGGCGGAGGCGTTATGCTCCGACTAATCTGCTAATTGGAGGGTGGCCCACGGAGGCACGGGGGTTACGGAGCAAATTGGGCTAATACAGAAGCAAACAGCGTGACGCCTATAAATACGCGGCATCGCGGGAATATTTTCGTGCGTCGAGTGCGCGAGAAGCACACGCACCACGCACTCGTCGAACGCGAGCACTTCAGCAACCGCTCACAGACCGGATCGATAGAGGTCACCGTGTGTATACATACAAGGTGGACCGACAACTATGACTACCTCGAATATTTTCACCCTAAACATGAAAAATATTATACATACAACATTTATTTATCTTATTGCCAGGCAAACATTTTTTATATGGGTGAAGGAGTTTCGGAGATTTCAAGGTTACCTTGATTTCCTCAAATGGAACGACCTACCTTTTGTATCGTGAATCGATAGAGCCTCGAATTCTGCGTAAAAATGTGTTGACCTTTGTCTGTCCTAAACCTAATAGTTAACGAGATATTATCGAAGTAATTTTTAATACGCGCCTACTTTAATACACCTTGATGCGCTGTATTGCATGATGAACGGCCGTTTCATTATCAATCGCGTTTCGTATGTATCTTGTATTAAATGAAGTAGGTACACCTCCTTAAACTGTTGTTTCGAGCTCACGATTCACAGACACATTGGTAAAGAGCTGTGTACTGTGTGGAATGCGAAACAGAAGCTGCCCGTGTCGGAACGTCTTCGTTCCGAGGGTTAACACTATTATTTATCCTTCAATTAACGCTTATTCGGGAACCCTAACCTGGACCCACTAATTTCATATAACCGCAGACCTCAAGGAGCGCCAGCACACGCAGAATTTCAATTAAGGATGCGGAAGGATACACCCTCGGACGTAATTTCCAAGGACGACCGAACAACGGAACGTACTTTCTTCAACCTTCTCCCCTGTAATTGTCGACGTACCCGATCTACTTAAAGCACGATGTGAATTCTCATTTAGGCGACATTCCAGCGTGGACGAGAAAGGTGTCGTGTGGACAGAGCTTAACGCGGCAAAGGCAGTTCAAGTGTTCGAGGGTGGAGAAAGGAAAGAGAAAGAGAGAGCGAGAAGTCTGCTACTTCTCACCCTCCAGATACGGGTTGCTCGGCGCGTTCCTATAATAAGTCCTTAACGACCTTTCTAAATGCAGTCGGTACCTACACGACCACTACACACTATGTGACAAGAGCATCCATTAGACCGAGGGTTACGTGGTTCGTAGTGCGTGGGGTCGGAGTGGTCGATATGAAGGGTGGTCCCCGACCATGAACCGACGGGAACGGCCAATCTTTTCTCACTCGGTGGCAGAAAATGCTCTTTCCCGAATCTTGTCTCATTATGCTATTCCATTCATAGCGATAGCAACAATGATTTCTCTGCTCGAATTTTTACGACGTAAGTTCTGTGGTTGTCAGGAAGAACGCCGCTTGTCACATTATTTCACTTTCGAGATGTTGCCGTTTAAAGTTTTCAAAGTTTCCAAAGTGACAGGCGGCGTTCTTCCTGACAACTACAGAATTAATGTATAAATTATACAATGCATATTTTGAAATTGTGACATGCGGCGTTTTTCCTTGCAACCACAGAGTTATCAATCAGATTTTACCTGGAGGTCCATACTACCACCCTTACTCTAATAGAGTTTTAAATTTCAATCGTGCCGTGCCCCACTCGGAATCGAGATATCTGCCGATACGAGAATCTTGTCTCATTATGCTATTTTATTCGTAGCTGTAGCAGTTTCATCGCAAAAATGATTTTTCTGCTCGAATTTTTACGACGTAAGTTCTATGGTTGTCAGCAGGGGTGGGATCAAGTACCTTGATTGATGGAATTCGAACTATCTATAAGTACTTTGAAAAAAAATAGTACTCCCAAGTATACTCGAACCTCTGCCAGACAGTTTCGAACCCTTTACAAGTACTGTGGTAAACGTAAATAATGCTTACAACCTATACTCGAATCTTGGTCGAACAGTTTCGAGACTTTCGAAATTTTTATGAATATCGTTACGAATTTCCGTATTCTTGCACGCTCCGTGGCAACGTAAGGCTGTTCAGGCGCGGCGCGGCGCGGCGCGGCGTCTGTTCACTTTTTTTTGTAAACACGCTGTGGAGATGAGAGAGAAAACGGGGTCTCATAATTTTTTACATGCTTCTACCGATGATTGTAGTTTGGAATGTACTTTGCGACAAAAACTGATATATTATATCGAACATTATCTAGGTGATGTCGAGAACAACCATTTGTATTTGTTAACTGCATTATTGGATTCACGATTCAAAACATTAGCTTTTTCTAAAGATGAATCTATCCCTCGCGCACGGGATGCCTTGACTGATATAGCCACTAATTATATTAATAATTATCACAGACGCAGATGTCCGAAAATCGGCACAATAGCAAATTATCAATTTGGTCATCCTTTAACAATGAAATAGCAATTACAAATAATACGATACCTATTTGATCGTCTGCTGTGTTAGAAGTGGAAAATTATCTAAAATCACAATATTTAAAACGGAAAGAAGACCCGTTATTATTTTGGCGTGAAAATTCAATCAAGTACCCCATTTTATCAAAAATTGCACGTTGTATAATGGCTACTTCTGTACCTTCGGAAAGAGTTTTCTCAAAAGCAGGAAATATCATGGATAAAAAAAGAAATAGGATAAAACCAAGTATTGTAAATGAAATATTATTCTTAAACAGTTACGAATTTATTAAAGACAGCGCTTAAAACCTACTATGCAGTTTTGATTTCCAAGATTCGAGTACTACTTGTGAAAGTTTCGATTACTTTCAACATCGAAGTACTTATAAGTATCTTTTCGAAACTTGTAAGTACTCATACCGAGATTCGATAACTACTTGTATACAATGAATACTTTTCAAGTATAATCATTGAAACTTTTATTGATTTTAAGTAGTAATCGATACCCATGATATGAAACTTGGTTATTGAACTTGACTCGGATTCGTGAGTACATATTGAACTTGATTCCATCCCTAGTTGTCAGGAAGAACGCCGCATGTCGCATAATTTCATTTCCGAGATATTGCCGTTCAATGTTTCGATCGCTAATGCTTTCACATAGGACATCGGTTAAATTGCATTATTTTTTTCAGCCTTTCGAATTTTTTTCATGACTTTCTTTCTGGTAAATACATAAATTGATTGTCGGGAAGAACGCAGCATGTCAACAATTTCAAAAATAAACTCAAATTTTTTGAAATTGCAACATGCGGCGATTTTCCTTGCAACCACAGAGTTATCAATCAGATTTTACCTGGAGGTCCATACTACCACCCTTACTCTGATAGAGTTTGAAATTTCAATCCCCATGGAATCGAGATATCTGCCGATACGAGACCGCAACGGGTTTGAAAGGTATCTGTTGCGCTCTGAAAGCTCAGAAAAACGCGGCAATCATTTTCGAGCTCGGCAATAGCCCGGAATGGTGCAACGCGCGTGCACGCAGCACCGAACGCGAACCCAAGGAGCCGTATATGCGGCGAACGTTTACAGGTTGCAGGTGCACCTGTACCGGGGCAATAATTCAATGGATCGAAGCGAGCGGGCGCAGGTCCGGGTGCAGCACGGTGCACCGTGGTGCAGCTGGGGAGGCACGAAAGAACACGGGAGTTACAGAGAAACGGCAGAAATAATAAATCGCGTCGACTACGAGCGTCGGGGCATCGATGTCAATTATTAAGAAATAAAAGTCTCCTCTAACGCGACTGGAACAAAGGCGCCGAAACGCCCCCGACGCATTTCGCCGGGATACGGCCGCGTCGCAATAATTCAATTTCTTGCAAGAAAACGTGCAGCGAGCCAGAGGTACGGTGCCGCGGAGGATCGTAAAAAGCGCAAAGAGCACGCGAACGCTGGAACTTGGAGCATTTCGTCGAAAGTTTTCAGCCGAGACGAGGCAGGGGTCGCGAAGAAGTCGCGTAAATTGGCGAAAAAAAGGAAACGTAGACGCCTGGGAAAGGTGTGTTTACGATACCCTGAAACTCGCTCCTAAATTTCGTCCACAATGGCGGAAAGCCGTAGTTAATCGCGAAATGGAAACAGTTATTGATTTTCTCCAAGTTCAGCTGAGCATTTTAGAAGATCAATTCCGGGCTCGCTATTCACCGGAGAGGGAAACAGAAAGTTAATGGCAACGGAATGGTATATACAAATGATTTGGTGCAATTTAAAACAATAAAGACATTAAAAGAATCTAAGAACGTTGATATATTAATTCAAATTTATTAAAATCGTTCAAGAAAAAAAGTAATTGTAATATGTCTTCTGCTTCTTGCAATTGATGCAAACGATTTTTATTTTGCATAAAGACCCGCAGTCTATTCATGAGATACCCGGATAATTTTTGTTTACCCGGGTACCCGGATATCTCATAAGTAACAGCTCTAGTTTCATGTACTATTCACACGGACACCGCGTAAAGTAATCCCTCCAAGTATTTCTTACACCGCACCGTCGAAAAGGAAGTCAAGTGTGCTTGTAAATACTAGGACTCCCCGTGTTTCGCGAAAAGCAGCAAAGCGTATTTACTATTTACTGAAGGAGCGACGAGCGATGGATACTTTCGCGCAGACAAAACTGTTGTTTGCGGAGACGGTCTACCCCGATTTTTCGCGATAACTGGATTACATCGGCAAAAAGGGGCCGATTCGGTGGGAAGTTTGCTAACTGCCACGGAGTTGCGATTCGTCCCGTGTTTACGAAGCGTAAGGAAGGTCCTGGGAACAAGCGAGGTGGATAAGGTTGCCCGCACAATGTTGCAACAGTTTGATTGCAACACGCGTTTGTGGATCGTGTTACACTGGACCTAGGTATCCAGTGATCCAATTAGCGAGGATTCATGGTTTTATAGAAATGACGCAGACACCGTGAAGCACAGTTTCATGTCCAACAAACACTTCGGAATCATTAAATCGATTACAGTCGACTGAATACTCGAACAACCAAGATGGCCGCCTCATGAAACTCGCAAAAATAGAAAGAAATTGGTTAAACAGAAGTCAAGGTGCTCGTAGCTGCAAGACTTTGATATTCAAGAAAACCGGAGCAGTTTTCTGAAGACTACAGTTGTCGCAGCAATTCTAGTCGAGGAAATCCGATGCAAGACCGACAATTTCGTATGCTAAGTTTCGTAAGTGATGTCTTCAGTTGTAGGATTGAGTCCTAGGCCGAGTGTGTCGAGTTTCGAATCGATTGGATTGTATTCCTTGGGACCAGGCACATCTACTGCTGTCGGGGCCCGATTATATCGGTATATTCAAGTTCAAGGTCGACTGCATCCAGTTTCTTGAGTCACGGATCAACCAGACCAGGTTCCTCAAGTGCAGGGTCGTCTATATCAGGTTTCTTGAGTCTTGGCTCGACTGTATGGGGGTCTCTTCGTGTCTAAGAATGACTATCGCGTACTGCTCAAGTCCTCTATCGTTCTTTTAGACCGCCGCGCCGGAATCCTAAGCGAACTATCTTCGATTTCACAAAGTTGACGTATCTTCCATAATTCCAGTGATGTCAACGTGTCATGACTTTACGATTGTAGTGGAAGCGAAAAACCGGTAAGGGGACTGACGATTTCATAATATTTTTCGTTAAAATCGAAACTGCGCGTGACCGTGGGCAAATAAAACGATGTCGAACGTTGTTGGCGTAACTGTTATACGCCATAACACATAAAACCGCGTCTCACGTTACCCGACGGCGCTTTTACATCCGTACTTCAGCATCGCGGAGTATGTATCTTTCGTCTGCAATATCACCGATTATTATACGTCGTTTCTCTCTTTTCCAATACACGGTCCTTCCTCGTTCCCATCGTTCCCATCGATTTCCTCGTTGGCCACGACACAATGTGGCCATGAAGTGCGTTCCCAACAGACGTTAGAACGCGCTCGCACGAAACGAAACGAAACGAAACGAGATGCACACCGGGTCCAGGTACCGTTACACCTTTTAAAGCGTACTCATGAGTCACATCGCTTAAATTGTCATCCGGCGTTACCACCCACCGGCGACGCCATGCCGTTGTCTATGCAAAACCACTGCTCCCTTCCCCCCACCGTTAGGGGTAATCGATCTTCGAGAATGTCACCGATGCCCCGTCGTGAACGATTAAACCCGAGCCGGGCTCTTTCCACGTCGCATATTTCATCGTCGCGTTTAAAAGAAAGACCGCAAACACCTCTTGGCCGGCCGAACGATTACGACACACCCCGGATGAAAGAGAAGGAAAGGACACTGCCAGCTCATTCTTGAACGACTTCCATTCAAGCCGCGGAATGTCGCAATCGGCGACGTACGTTCATTCATAAAAATGCGGTTCGAGGAGCACGGTAAGCTAACGCGGCGCACGGGAATTCATTCGAAAATTCTCATCTCATGAAATAGATTAAAACTAGGTAATTTCGTAAGCTAATGCATGACTGAGATAGACTGAAAAGAACACAAACTTATACAGTACTGTGAATTATTATAAACTCACACTTATTTCCCGTATTTTTTCGTTATTATTTCCACTAAGATGACTTATGATGAGGTAGTACGACCTTTTCTATGTTAAAAGTTTCTTGCCATCTCACCTTCGAGCAATGTATGTACATAGTAGCTGAATGTTTTAAAACAGGGATATTTGAGCTGTGAAGATATTAATAAACTCAATCGCTGTTCATACCTCATTCAGAACGTTTCTGAAGTTTTGTCAGATCTTCTTAGTCGTAGTAGTATGCAATATTACAGCAAGTCTAAAAGTATTTTTTTAAGAATCTTTGAAAAAATTCTGTACTGTATACTATGCCGCTGTGGGAAAAGTCGACGACAAATTGCGAGTATAATTAATAGATCCCAAAGTGTAGTTAAAAATTTCTCGAAACTTGCTATTGAAAGTTGCGGGAATACCAAGCGATTAGGACGACCTACACGATTTTCGTCAACTGTAAAACGTGCAGTTGAAGGGAGATATTAAAAACTGGAACTTCCTCGTCAAAAATTGTGAGACGATTTAACTTGAACTGCGATTCCAGTCTTGTAAGAAAGTGGGTTGCACATTCTGGAAGGTTTAAATATCAGCGTCATACTGACACTAATTGTAAGACTAAAATTTGCCGAAATATTCATTCAAAAAAATAGCATGTAGAGACATGTGATCTGGAGCGATGAAACAAAGTTTAATCTTCATGGGCCTGATGAGTTCAATTATTATTGGCATGATTTAAGGGAGAAATAAAGATCATGTCGCGAAGAGCTCAGGGAGGTGGATCAGTCATGGTTTGGGCTGCCTTTAAAAACAATTTTAAAAGTGAAATTGCTTTTGTAAACGGTAGAATGAATGAAGCTAGTTATCAACAGACGTTACACGACTATTTGTTGTTATAAAACGATTTTCCAGCAAGATAATGCTCCCATTCACACAGCATCCTCTACAAAAAAGTGGTTTCAAGAGTTCGGGATGGAGCTATTACCATGATCAGCACCATCAAAAACCTATGGGGTATCCTTGCGAGGAAAGTTTATGATCAGGAGAAGCCACCAATATAGCAAGTATTGTTGAACTTAAAGAAAGAATAAAATCTGTTTGGGCAGATATTCCAAATGTCATCTTAAACAAGCTATTTATTATTATTTAGTAATAAAAAATAAAGGAAATTGTACTAAATACTAAATGAAAGATATTAAAATTAATAATGAGTCTATAAGCTTAAACAGCTTAAACCGCAATTTTAAGAACAAATGCAATTTTTCCAGATATCTGAGGAACAAAACTATTACTTTTCGTTTGCTCACTTCTGTTTTGTATTAAAATATAAAAATGCATAAACGGTTTCGTCAATTTTTTTTCAGTACTATGAAAAACATAAAAATATGGTTGAGTTTATAATTATTCACAGCACTCTATCTAATCTCATTAGTAGACTGCAGATTTTACGCATTTATGACAAAAATGGGCACGTACAATTTAAAGCAGTGGACGTGTTAAAAATACTTCAGTACCTCGATGTACTAGTTTCAGCTTAATAGGATAATTAAAAGAAGAATACAATTTTAATTCCGCTCCTGTGCCCTGCAATCAATACGAACATTTTTTATTTTGCATAAAGATCCGCAGTCCTCTCATTAGAATGAGAGTAAATAAGTGCAATAATCGATGACAGTCTCCGGTAATTTATCCACAGTCAAATCATAAAACACCACCATCCTAATCCGCAGAGAAACTCAATAGAACGTAGAAAATCGAGAGAATATCAAGCAGTAGATAAAAACAATTTAGACATTTTTTTGCACAACAACAATTTGTCCGACCACGCGAATCGAGTGGACACGCTTTTGTTCTCGATTCCCCATTGAATCGGCATTTGCATTTTCGCATCGGTGCAGGAAGTTTAAATAGCGCTGCGAACCTATTGTTTCTCGCGGCAGGTTTAGACGCGGATGAACTTATCCCCCCTGCTCTTTTCACCTTTTCTCGGCTGGTTTGAATCGCGGACCCATCGCGGGTCGAATCAAAGGTCAGTGTGCACGGTTGCCTCTGTTTAGTCGATAATACCGGGCGATCACGAACAGGGTCGCGTGCGAAATTCCGCATGAGGGTGCACGTTCTCACCGAGAAGCACAGATGCACCGAGGCTACCGGCGCGGTGGCTTCTTCTGCCCGGAGGACGCTCCGGTTTCAAGCTTCCGCTTCTCCTCGATTACAGCGAACGTCGTGCGGGCTCTCGACATCACCTCTGCCTTTGAAACTGTTGTACAGGGTACTATGTACATACATGGGTGGTTCGGACATCTGGTGGCACTTGCACTTGTGAGAATCATGCGATGCGTGATTTTCGAACAATTATACTATATCACACCCTCGTTGCAAACGTGACACCTCAAAAAAGGATATTCTTCGGCAGAAGCGGAAAACTACACATACATACGTATACAGGGTGGTCCGATACGGGTCCCATGGAAATCACCGACACAAATTTCCCCGACACGGTTTTCACCGACAATATTTCACCGACTCCAGATTTGACCGACAATAACTTTGACCGAAAACGCCTTTAACCGAAATCGATTTTGACCGACCGAATTTGATCCACAACGACTTGAGACGACCACAGTATAATAATACTGTATGATAATACATACAGGGTATTCGAAAAGTCTGGAAACGGTCGAATATCTCAAAAATAAAGCATTTTAGAGAAAAATGGTTCAGACATATATTTTATGGTTTCGCTAGGGCTATAAGATGGCGCCATTGGTTTGACCTTGAAGAATAATTTGAAGGTCACGTGAAGGTTACCTCAATTTTTTTAAATGGCACCTCCTATTTTTTATTACATATTCTTGTAGCTGATCTCGAGAGTTATCCAAAACACTAGAATCAAATGTTTTTTCATGGATTACTTTTCGAGTTATAAGGCTTCAAAGGTACAATACCGCCGGCATTAGCGTTAACCGAGATGTACCACGTGGAGGTTGCACGGTCGGATTTACATCTCTTGTGTGTGTGTGTGTGTGTGCGCGCGTGCGTGTGTGTGTGCGCGCGCGCATGTGTGTAAACAGGTTTTTACTGAATTAGATGTTCAAATTATTTTCCTTCTGCTGCTTGACAATGACCTAATCGTAGATAAAATTCATTTAATACGTTTCGTCTCATTTCTGGTGAGATAAGATTTACTTGGTGCAGTATGCGTTCCCTAAGGTCTGCCAAATTAGCAGGTTTCGTTACGTATACATTGTTTTTAACATACCCCCATAAAAAGTAGTCCAATGGAGAAAGATCTGGTGATCTAGAGGGCCACTCTAGTTCTCCACGTCTTCCTATCCATCGGTTTGGGAAAGTATTAGTTAAATATTGACGCATTATTACTGCATAGTGTGGCGGTGCACCATCTTGTTGAAACCAAATATTTTGTATATTTCCGTCAAACAAATTGTCAATAGCAGGAAGTATTTGATTTCGCAATAAATCTAAATAATTGTTTGCATTTAAGTTTCTTTCGATAAAGAAGGGCCCGATAATACCACGTTTGCAAAAACCCGCCCACACGTTTAGTTTTTGGGGATACTGTGTGTGGAGATCACGCATCCAGTGAGGATTCTCGTCACTCCAATAGCGGCAATTCTGACGATTTACTGTACCATTTAAGTCGAAAGAAGCTTCGTCGGAAAAAATGATGCTATCAAGAAAAGTGTTATCATTATCGCATCGACGCATCATTTCATCGCAAAACTCAATTCTTCTATCGAAATCACATTCCGCTAGCTCCTGAGTAACTTTTATTTTGAAAGGATGCCATTTTTCTTTCATCATTATTTTATGAACGGAAGATGTACTAACTTCAGTCGCCTGTGCTACCTTCCTCATCGAAGAATGAGGATTTTCTACAAATGATTGCATTACATCCATACTTTGATCATTTGTAGCTGATTTTGGTCTACCACTCCGCGAGCGGTCCTTGACAGATCCTGTTTCTTCAAATCGTCTGACAGTTTTTTGAACTGTAGACTTTGAAATGGGTTCACGATCGTTAAACAAATCGTTAAACAAAGTCGCTACTTGTTCGAAGGACCTAACGCGGTTATCATATCCTCGCATCATTAACAATGTAATTCTTTCCCTTTCAGTCAATACCATTTTGGCGACTACCGAAGGTCTTTCTTACTTTTGTTGAATGTAATAACGACAAGTCTGTGGATAACGAAGAACAAAACTATTATCATCGACCGTGCAACCTCCACGTGGTACATTTCGGTTAACGCTAATGCCGGCGGTATTGTACCTTTGAAGCCTTATAACTCGAAAAGTAATTCATGAAAAAACATTTGATTCTAGTGTTTTGGAAAAATCTCGAGATCAACTACAAGAATATGTAATAAAAAATAGGGGGTGCCATTTAAAAAAATTGAGGTAACCCTCATGTAACCTTCAAATTATTCTTCAAGGTCGAACCATTTGATTCTAGTGTTTTGGAAAAATCTCGAGATCAACTACAAGAATATGTAATAAAAAATAGGAGGTGTCATTTAAAAAAATTGAGGTAACCTTCACGTAACCTTCAAATTATTCTTCAAGGTCAAACCAATGGCGCCATCTTATAGCCCTTGCGAAACCATAAAATATATGTGTGAACCATTTTTCTCTAAAATGCTTTATTTTTGAGATATTCGACCGTTTCCAGACTTTTCGAATACCCTGTATAATACATATGATAATACATATTGTGGTCGTCTCAAGTCATTGTGAATCAAATTCGTTGTCGGTGAAAATCGTTGTCGACTAAATTTTTTGTCGGTGAAAATCGTTTTCTGTCAAAGGCATTGTCGGCCAAAGTTATTGTCGGTCAAATCTGGAGTCGGTTAAAACCGTGTCGGGGAAAGTGTCGGTGATTTCCACGGGACTCGTGCGGTACATATCAGAAATTCTTTTCTTTAATAACAATAATAATTTGCTTTCTTTCAGCCTTACAGCTAAGAAATGTGACTTGGTTTACATTAACCTATCTGTACAAAACTATCTTATTTCACACATTAGGTCCATACCTTCTCTCATCCATTTCTGTGTCCCATACATTCCTACCCTGTCCTACTCTTTTAGTATCCTAATTATCACTAACCCACTTAATTCCTTACTTATTGCTTCCCTCTCCATTCCCTAACTTTTGCATTTTTTGTTTGTTATTCTCTTTGGTTTATTTATGCTCTCTTTTCTCTTTTTTCCTCAACTTCTCCAACCACTCTTCAACCTTTCTATCTTTTTTCCCGCTCACTACATCCTCGAGCTTGATCATCTCCCCCATTATCCTGCAATCCCTTGTCAAATGCTCTAGGTTTCCATACAATTCTTTTTTTTATGATTGTTGATATTGTTCAGAATTGTCAAAATGAACATTCGTTTCTTCTTTAACAATCTTAACTCTTTCGCTAGGGTGTCATGGGAAAAACGTCCACCACAGCCCATGATTTTTTCAGGATTATATGACACCAATTGGAATAGACTACGTATTTATATTTACAACATTCTAAAAAAGGAAAATAAACATTCCTTTAAACTGGCACGCATGCGTGTCACTGGGCTATAACAATTCTGGTCAAAACACAACGCGTTTCAACATGTCTTCATAAATTGACCAAAAACGATGTGCCACACATATGTGACGGCTTGTAGCGAACGAGTTAACAAGCTCAAGACAATCGGTATCGACATCCTCAAATTCACTTAACGTTTCTAGTGTTTTAAGTTGCGCCAACTATCCGAATAAACGCGAGACGAAACCCTGCACTGCAGAATTCAATCGAAATATCCGAGTCTTTCGACTACAGAATCTTTTCCCCGAGCGTTACATTACCACTCGACTTGTTCGAACGCAGTAACATCAATCGGGAAGATCGCGGCTCAAATCGAACACGATCCCCGCCGTTAATTATCGGCGTATAACGATACGCTGAAGGAAAAAACTGATCGTCGTGTCCACTGGGTCTAACGATCCCGCTGCCAAGGTAATTAATCTAACGATACGAATCTCGCTAGGTTTTTTTTATCGTCCGGACAAACGCTAATTAGAAGCGATATATTATCCCCGGTGGCTTATCAGCGGAAGAACTTGAATAATTCAAGGCATGATTACCGTCAAGGTGAGCCGGTCGTAAGGTCATTCTTCGGCCGCAGCCTCTCGCAATTAAATTTACCCGGCGAGGAAGTAACCGGCTCGCTCGCCAAAAGCGTTTCCAGCCGCGGTATTTGTTTGTTATGTTTGCGCGAAAGTTCCTGGACGCCGAAATGGCAACCGAGCCGACCACGCGATAGATCGCGGAAGATCGCGCGTCGGTCGTTTTGGATTTATCAGCCTCGAGGATGATTTATACCATAGATCCAGAGAGGCTTGTATCCTCGAAATCAACGGTTTACAATAAACAAAACGCGTCGCCAAATAATATTACCAACACATACTTTCAGTTCCAGCTGCGTCGTTGCACCGAATCATTTCTGTGCAAGCCACAGAATTGTTAATCATCTTTGACCATCCGTGGACGCTGTTCGTAACACAAATATTTACTCTAATTGCGAATATCCGATGAATTATATCATGATTATTATGTTTGTTAGATGTGCAATCAATATTTACTCGATTTTCCTATCCCTGATGCATATACTATAATAATTATTTCTCTTTCATATCATCTACTCGCATTTAAAATATTGATTCTTTTAATTATTTCAATTTCTTGCGTGTTAACCGCATGATTTTGTGTTTCTAGGTGAACCCGAAAACGCTGCAACCGCTGCTCAGCTTTTGCTATTTTTACTCGGTGCACATGCACAGACCTCTAGCCTCCGCAGTATACTTATGCTTACACGCAGGTTCGCGAGACTTGCGAGCGTGCGAATGATTCTGCGCGAAAAATGATTTTAGTCTCATTCCGCTTTTTGAACGTTTACTCTTCCCCTTTGATGTGTGAGAGTTAATTTGTAAGTAATTGTGAAAAACATGATTCGTACGAAGATTTTCCACTTGGTCAGAAATGATCGAACACGAATATCCGAATATAGTTCCCGGCACTAATTTCGCCGGGAAGAAAGCAGCAAGAAGGATCGATCGTTGATGGCTCGGGGAGCGAAATTCTAAAGTTAGAGCTCGTCTCTGCATAATTTCTGTTCGGCGTGTGTTCGCAGCGCTGCGGGACTTTGCTAACCGAAGAAGAAACTCCGCTGATGTAACTATACGGTCTGCGCTCCCGGTCGGGCGAATATCTCGCATCGCTGGCCGGAATAAATAAATTTCGAGGAACATTTAAAAGCCCTCTATTTCCTTTGTTTCTTTGCTCCGCAGTCCGCTTCGTGCCCCTTCCGCACGATCGTGTGGAAACCGACTGTCAGTACCAGGACGCGAACCTTCTAATTCTTTTATCGAGAAACGAAAAAGCAGAGACGTACACAGACGAAATCACAGATAACTTTTTTAATATTGGACCATACAACTTACTTAGAACAAGTTAGAACAATTAGCTCAGTACGTGACGAAAAAAGAAAATTTTGAAATACAAAGAAAATACTAAATGTTGTATTTCACAACATTCTTATGCGTGACTATGAAAACGAATAGATTTCGGAACGATTGTCTGCTCGTACCATCGATCCAATATCAAATTCCGTCTCTTTCTTCAAAGTGGAAGAAGCTCGGTGCGATTTATATCGCACACGACCCAAATATCGCAGAGGAAAGTGCAGGGTTGGTATCAAAGGATCGAACTCGAAACAGCCTGCTTTTTCCGTGATATCAGAAACACGAAGTGCCGAAGTAATCGGGCGCGGCGGTGCGTCGTATTCCGAAAGACAAAAAGTCTCGAACGTGGCCCAGAAACCCGGTTGGAATTTTTAGTGGTTCCATAGGGCTGAAGGTTTCTTACCTTTTCCGAGGATTTCTAATTGACACGCTAGGCAAAGAAACGGGCCGGATTCACCGGCGGAATTTCACCTGTCCCCTGTTACGTACGAGCACAATGAAATTCCGGAGAAGGTAATGCCGTCGATCGCTTTGTTTCGTTACCTTTTTCCCACGGTGTTTAACATTCAGCCTTCGAACAGACACGACTGTTACTCTTTGCTGAAATTCGAACCTTCGTAACCCTCGTAACATATTCGTCGGTGATGTATTTACTGAAGAAATCGTAATGCGAATGAGGAATTAGGTATCCCTCGTGTAAGCGAAACAAGTTTAACACGTTATTTATCCGTTTTGCGATCACCGCTCAATTTTTAGCCATTTTTTACTAACATATACCCAAAGAAATAAATCTCTTGAGCTAGTTAAAAGTATTAGAACTGGCACAGTGATTTGTGCACAGTGATTAGCTTGCATTCATCTGCCCAGACTGTTTCCCAGTTTCCCTGTTCTACACGCCCTGAGTTTTTAACTGTTATCACAGCGATGTGCAGCGACATTCAGTATGCATATGTATATTGCTGGGTTAACCAAACTTGTTAGACGAGGAGCCCTACGCCACGTTTAAAACTTTCTCATAAGTCTGAGAACCCCGTCGAGTGCCACAGGCTTCCAAGTGACCCTGGCCTCGGGAGTCCCAAAGTTAACATCGTAGATCCCCGCGCTATCGGTTCTGGCAATGGGTTTAAAGTAGACCTGTAGACCCACCAGCTCTTCATTAAGCTTACATCTCCTCCGATCCTTCACCTTTTTCCAAGCATCAATAATTCCGAGTACACTTCCTCCCCAGTCAGACATCGGCCTTCGAAGATACTCGTCTACAGATACAGGTGATCCATCTATTTTCGACTTATCTTATCCCATCCGACGCGACGTGACGCAGTAGCAGCGTCGGGCTAGCGAATCTGAGTGCAACGGAACCCGATTACGATCTTTCCTTATTTTCTTCGCCGTTATGGCGTACGCTCGTTTTTATCACAAGAGTCGCGATCTGCTTAACGTTCCATTTCTCTGTCTTCAAATTTTTTTCTCTCCATCTTTTTCCGGTTCCCTCGAGCCGGAAACGAGAGGGGATTTTGCTTGATCGAGTTGCACGTTTCTCTCGCGCGTCAGATATAATTGCGAATGAGATTACACCCCCGACGCAAATCCTATTCAACGCTTTCACGTTGCTCGTCGCGTCGCACCGTTTCGTGCATTTTCGCCGGATGGATATGCCCGCTGCAAAAAGGAAGCGGGTTTTATCCAATATCGTCGCGTTCGTCAATATAATAGTCCCGGCTGACTATCCGCCGTGTAATTGAACGTTACTTTCCATTTAAGAGAGTGGTAAATGTTTCGTTCCACATATATTGTTTTATACCAATAGCAGACATAATAAAGACGTTCGTTGCTTCGTCCGTATATTATTCAGTCCTTTTACAACATCCTTTCCATTTTTTAAAACAGAATATAAAACCGTCTTAATTAAAAACTATTTAGTTGGATCACCCATCGGAGGAGTAACTAATTACTCGAGTGCACGATTAAATCGTGTAACGGGCTGTGCCGCGTATAAAAGTAAGAAAACTGTGTTGCTTTAAGTAAGGATGATCCCATCAAGATAACAAGTCCAGTGATTATTATAATTCGCAGAATATACGTAATTCCCAGTGGAAGAGTACGAATACATAATTGAATTACTAAGAGGTACTTCTTTGTAATTGAACGCACCGAGAAAACTCATTGAAATCATGCGTATTTGCCATTGCTCACGCAGCGAGTAAGAATGATAGTCGACCGATACGCGCGAGATAAGAGAACACGTTTCTCGGTTCCATCCCGGGGAAAAATTCTTTATTATTTTCAATCTAATCGAGACGCGGTGATTCGCTCATTCGTTCGTACACGTTTTTCTACGGTGTCTCTGTGTAACTGTATTGCACGCTGCTCTCGACGCACTTCCTGTGGGTGAATTCCTTAACGAACTAGTTTTCAGCCGCGTTTGCATTTCACGCGCATCGCGCGTGGTTTCTCGCTCGGGACGCGGACGCGCGGAATCGCTCGCGCTAGTTAGCATTTTGACCGAACACGGGCTTAATTTCGAATACCGTTAGCAGCACACCCGACCGGCAAGTTTTTGTCGGATCTAATTCGTAATTGCGCCAGCTAAACGGAACCGATCGTTCGAACTTGTTGGCATGCGTCGCACCGCGAAAACGTTCGGAATGAAATTGATAGAAAAACACGAAGAAAATATTAGGTTGTCCTAAATGTTTCTTTCACTACGTGCACATTCCATATTGTTAGATAACATCAGCATACACAAACAACACAATCTTCTGTTCGTTAATGTTTTATTATTCCTTAAGTTCCCCTTTCTTAACCATGCCATTGGTTTTCTTAAAAACTACTCTGAATTAACACTGAGCGCCTTAATCGAGAACGAAACAAACTGTTGGGACAACCTAATATTAATCACTTGCCGCACGATTATTCGTATCAAGTTTGAAATGAAGACTACCAAAACAGGCTTCCTACGATTAGTCTTCAACGCAACGTTTCAACCTTCAACTTGCCCCTCGAGCCACTCGTTCAAGACCAATTTATTATGAGTCTGCACTTTTCAGTGACCGCGATCGATGGATCACCGATACGCCTTTTCTATTGAAGTTTGAAGGTGTGACCGGCAACACTAATTATCGCCTCATCAATTAAACGATATAACTTATACGAACACAAAGTCGGCTTTCTATTCACGTCCCACGAGTGTCTGCCCATTTTCATATTGAAATGCAATGAAAATGAGCTCGAGACAACCGTGGCATCTTTCATTCAGTTCTAAAAAAAAAGATATTAATATTAAGCAATATGTGTATGTATAATTAGCCTTGGAACAACCTTGACAGAAAGACTAAAACGCAATGTTTCATTCGGACTGCTAAGCGACCTTGGAACGGCTCTGAGTTAATCATCTACTTATTCCTAAGAAAAGAAAGGGAAATACAAAACTGTATAGGGACACCAACGTGACCTTGAAACATTCTCAACGTGTCGAGAGCTGGCCAACATAACGATGGTCTCTACTATACGAAACTATACGGAACACTACTTTCTCTTGCATTAAACTTCACTTATTCAAGTAGAAATGAACAAAATTGAGTCCCATATATCTGTTTATCCGCTAAAGGGGCCTATTCGCGATCAATCATGTTGTGCAACAAATATTGTGCAGCATGCTGTTCCTCAAATCCAAATTGTTTTCGCGTTGACACATAATTTGGGCGACAGACACACAGACAGACGGCCAGGCACCAGAGGTGGGCATTATTTGGCGAAAAAAATATTTGAAATACTATTTAATATTTTAGATTTTATTTTGCTTAAAGAAAATAGTATTTTATTCGAACAATCTGAACCTCGAAATAAAATATTTCTATTTGAACAATCTGAACCTCAAAATAAAATATTTCTATTTTAACAATTTCATCCACAAAATAAAATATTTCTATTTTAATAATCTGAAACACAAAGTAAAATATTTCTATTTTAATAATCTGAAACACAAAATAGAATATCTTATTTTTTGCATCGTTATACCTAATACTTTCAGAGATCGCATTACTTATTTAATATTTCTTATTTTAGCAATAATTTAAAGGAGAAATGGTACTTAATATAAGAAACTATATCATTTGCCACATTTTCGTTTTATTTTTTTGTTTGATTGCTGCTATTACTGCGTATATCCACTTCAGTTCACAGCTTGTGTCTACTGAGGTTTGTTGATAAACATACAGTGTATCTTATCACCAGGAAACTATTTATACTCAGAAATCTATTGACTGCGAACCATTATTTTGAGCACTAATATTTTTTAAAATTAAAATTGAAACTAAACACAAAGTCCAAATATTTTTAATATTTTTAAAATAAAATACTATTTTTAAAAATTACTGCATCAAATAAAATATTTTATTTTCAAAGTTGTACAGACACTGTAAAACAAATGGGATTATTTACTATTTACTATTTCAAATACTATTTTCCCCAGCTCTGCCAGGCACACACACAGCAGCAGTGACGAGACTCATCTGACAAAATTTGTGCAACACTGCCGTTCACAGTACACATCGTTCAAATATCAGGAAATTCTGATTTTACACAACAGGTTGCGCAAGTAGTCAATCAGTATCATTCGCGATCAATCATGTTGCGCAATATGCATTGTTGCGCAACATGATTGATCGCGAATAGGCCCCTTAAGTCACATAAATTTTGTATTGTAAGCAGCCGCGTAGAATTACATTCCTGTTGTGCCTCAAACCATCCAAGTCCTTTTTCAAATGACTCAAATGCTTCAACGGCTTCAACATGAGAAGGCACGTCCTCGTCGTTACTTTCGTTTGCTGTTTCTATTTGTGTAAAATTTATGTTATCTTCATCGCTGATATTGTCTTTATCGCACTGAAACCATTGCATTACATTATCGCTGTCACAATCACATTATGTACATCTAAATATGTACATTGTATCATGTGTGCAAACATCACAACGATTCGTTGAGCGGATAACAGAACACCCGGCTGATAGAACGCCCGTATATTAGGGTATTCGGATACGGGAGTCTATACTGTACTTACTAAACGTCGCTGTTTATGATCTTCCAAATAATTAGGCACGTTGTAGATACGTGTACTATGTATAGTCGCGCCATAAACGTTCGCTGACCCGATCCGTAAGGACAGGCTCAGGAAGAACAGCATACCGCGACAGTTTAATAGTTCTTTTCTTGACGCGTAGTCAAAACGACGGACCCCACAATCCAATGAAAATTAATTAGGAAGGAAGAGGCGCAGCAGGTGTTGTGATAATTCTCTTAAATTAGCCCAGGTAAACATTGCCATGCAAAGTTATGCAGCGGGCTAAACGTAATCACCTTCGCCGCGCGCGCACACACACATACACATTATTTACGGGGATGCAATTATGTTACACGGGTCCGCGTCGCGTCGCGTCGCGTCGACCGGTGTTATTCCAATTTGCGATTCGAGGACGCATTCGAATATTTGCCGCGCGGATTATAGACGGTAGTTCGATATTACAGAGTGAACGAGCATCATCGATACCTCTATGCAAGTATCATCGACAGTTAAATTTGAATGCCTTGCAGTCAGATAGCAGGTATCAAATGGTAATTTCTGTTCCGCGTCGCAGCTGTTCAATATTCCTGTTTAATGTTCAGCCTGATTTTTTAAACTTTTTCTTTACGGACAGGTGGCCGCGAGTATAGTGAAACGCGTGGACATAGTGGAACGTGTGATTAGGTAGTGTTATTTAGATAAAGTGAATGGTGCGGTATTAATCATTGGACTGTCGCACTGTAGCCCGAGTTAATTTGTCCGTATTCGTATATAATTAAAACGTTTTCTTTTTTTCAGGTACGAGTCGGGTAGTTGCTTTAAATGATTGCAGTTTTATCCCGTACATCACAGTTTTCAGAGGAAAGTTTCCGGAAGCTTACAGTGAGTGTAATAAAGTATTCGTACGCTCTTTAAAATAGAATAACTTGTTTATAATTGTACCAAACTACCTGATCTTTCATAATCGATTAGAAGCATTGGTTTACGAAATGATATGAAAAAAGATTTTCCAAAAATTATAATTGACAAGGTTACATGCAAAAATAAAGAAGGCATTTTTAAAAATTTTTTTATTCGGGCCCTTAATGAAAATTTAAAATATTTGTTTTGTACGATTCTGTGGATTTCAAGCAGAAACTGATCAAAAGTCGTGTAAAACTTCTATTTTCACCATTTTTAACAGCTTGTAGCTCGTGTGTACGGTAATTGTCGAATGTGGAATGTGGAATCGTGTGTAACTAATACAGATCTACAAAACATATATTTTAAATTATCATTAAGGGCACAAATAAAAAAGTTTTAAAAAATGCATTTTTTATTTTTGCATGTAACCTTATAAATCATAATTTTTTGGAAATCTGTTTTGCATATCATTTCGCAAACCAATGCTTCTAATTGATTATAAAAAATCAGGTCATTTGGTACAATTATAAAAAAGTTATTCTATTTTAACGGGCGTACGAATACTTTTTACACTCACTGTATATCTTTGCGATTTTCTCACACATTGAAGCTTTTTATACGGGAACTGGAGCACAATATTATATCGAAGGAGTTCGTATAGCGCCCGGAGAACTTGGTAGAACAGTTAAGCGCATTACTTAATTCGTTTAGGCTGCTTCCGAAGCCAGATATATGAGCCAAACATTTATCAGATAGTAGATGACTAGATGCAAAGAATGGTTTAAAAAGTTACCGAACCGTTCGCCCAATAATCATTTGCTTAATACATAGTAATGATTAGACTGTGAATTTTAAGTTGAATGAATTGAAGAAAACAGAAATATAAAATATGTGTAAAGAAAGTACGTGGTACACTCCCTTTTAAATTATCCCGCGCACTTACGGAGCGTTGGTAATTAGTAGACTGCGGATTTTATGCATTTATGACAAAAATGGCTACTTACAATTTAAAACAGTAGACATGTGTAATAAATATTTAAGGACATCAATGTGTTAGTTTCAGCTTAATAGGATAATTAAAAGTAGAATACAATTTTTATTTGGCTCCTGTCTCCTGCAATCGATGCAAACATTTTTTATTTTGCATAAAGATCCGCAGTCTAGTAATTAGTTTAGTAAAATGAACACCAGATGGAGAGGGAGAAAAATATATAGAGAAAGACTGATGTGTCATGATTAGACTGCGGTTTTGATGCATTTATGACAAAAATGGGTACGTACAATTTAAAGCAGTGGACTTGTTAAAACTATTTAAGTACATCAATGTATTAGTTTCAGCTTAATAGAATAATTAAAAGAAGAATACAATTTTTATTTGGTTCCTGTGTCCAGCAATCAATGCAAATATTTTTTATTTTGCATAAAGATCCGCAGTCTAGTCATGATAGAGGGAACACGCGCAACGATTAACATAAGAGAAAAGTGATAATTGTAGAGATTGTAATTAGGGAAAGGACATAGAGAATAATTAACATTTAATGTCATTTCTCTTTTTACAGGTAAGCCTTGTAAATAGTTGTAAATAGGAACATGAATAATAAAATAAAAAAAACTCTTTTACAGGAGAAACTCAGTTCTGTTATTATTCCTGCCCTTACCTAATCATTCGGAGAATTAATTAACATTATATATGTACAATGTTCTCTGTAATTTTGGAAAGTTCTAGGCGATCTATCGTCGCCGGTGAGCCATCACTAATGACATCATCCTACGCGAAATGAACTCCAATAAACCAGCACCCCTAAACCGTCCCGGCGCGGCGCGGCGCGGCGGCGGCCGAACGATGCAACGGATTACTAAATTCTTGCCAATATTGCTGTACGAAGAAATTTGTTGCGGAGTTATTTACAACTGTACCGTAACTAGAACAATAGAACAATGGAACAATAGAGTAATGCGAGTGTAACGAGGTCTGGCGTTACAGAACGAGTTCCAGTGCAAGTAAAACGGGCCCGCATGCCAGCAATTTCCGTTGTCAAAAAGATAGAGGGGAAAAAAGGACTCCATGATCGAGGTAACAGTCCCCGGTGGAAGATCGCGCGAGGATCAAAGCGTTCCAACGTTACGTTATTTGTCGCCCGATTCTCTTTTTCTTCTTCTTTCGCGACGATTATATCCTGTTCGTGGAATCCTGAGGGGTGCCGGTCTCTGTTTGAGACATCGCGTCGCGTTGTTAGTCGATAGGATTGGTCGCCGCACCGGGTCCGAAAGTAAATACACCTGTGCCTTTTGAATTCGTATTTGTCTGGTGAAAGACTGCTGCTGCTTCGGGATAAACGCGCCGCACCGACTCCTACACAGATATCCTCGAAAGGATCGCCGTTTATTCGAACACTGACTTCGTTCGCCGGCTACCAAAGCATTATTCTGAATGAACAATCTTCGTGAATGGCTGGGGATCGAAACCGGTAAAAGGACACCGAAACCGTGTCCCGTGTGTGTCCCGCGACTTGGAAACGCATGCTTTAATTCCCCTTTGTCCTCTGCGAAACAATGCTTCTTCGCCATTTTCTATTTTACAGACCTTTCCTTTGAGCTATTAAAGATAAAATAGCGTCGAGTACTTGTATGTGCGGTTACATTCGCTGTATGCTTGCCTGCCGTACACTGGGTCACCTTTGACCCATGCTTTAGGTGTAACAAAGTAGATATTAAGGTAAAGGTACCAGTAGTTTACCATTTTATAGAAAAACATAAAAAATAAGATTTTTATAAGCTGTACACTTTTGATGAAAGTGAACCTGGGATGGCTTACCATCTGTTGGTCAAATTTCAAAACAATTACATGCGAAGTGAACTATGCATAGTAACAACGGACGTCTGAATTCATTAAGGTTAGTAATTGTATGCCGATATATTTATATTTCCTTAACGTTTCTTTTAAGTACAGCTGTACGGTTCAGGTAAAAAAATCCATACGTTGTGAACTTTTGCGGACTAAATTATTGGCTTTTTAAATTCTCACAGAGTTTTATAAGTGATAAATGCATTGTTTTTGTTATCCTAACTTGAAAAACAATAGTATATTAGGTGATCAAATACTGAATATTGTTTTTGAACAATTTTCAGAAGTTGACAGGCGTGGTCAATTACTGACGTGACTCATTTATGTTTACGATTTATAATGTATCCATTTTACATGTACGATTATTAGGAGTACAAAATATAATTCTAAATTTTGTAGCATGCTGTGTTTTAGAGGATGACCGCATGGTCAACTATTGATTGCATTCACAGTCAAGTATTGATCAGTGTCCACTTTTTTAACGCTTTATCGACCGATAGCTTATTAATCGGCTTCAAGAGGAAAACGAAGAAAACCTGCCTGCCTGGTTGCCTGTTGAAACGAAGTTTGTTGTGAACGAACACGTAATATTTTTATATGAAGGAAAACATTACCCTGGAAATATTCTTCGTATAACGAAAACTAAAGCGACTATTTCATCCATGGAAATGTATGGGCAATTATGGATGTGGCCAGAAAAGCCTGATGTGCTGCACTACGAGTGGAAGGCTGTACTTCCTCATATCAATGAGCCCACGTAATCGAGCAGAACTCGCAACGTCTACTCTGTTCCTGAATTGAACTTTTTATGGAATTGATTTGTTTTATTTCTTATTTTATTCTTTAATTGTAATTTGTGCTGGTAATTGTTCAAATTAAATGATAGTAAAATGATTCCCAACATTATTGCCTTAACCCTCTTTCTAGTATAAGTGGTCAACTACTAACGAACAGAAGGTCAATTATTAGATTTTTCATTATCAAGAGTGGTCAACTTCTGAAGAGATTACTGAATTTTTAAATACGTTTCTCAAATTTGTCTAAGTAAACTTTTTTTAAAAAGTGGCCTCGGTACATAATCTAGAAGACTTAAAGAGTGTCTTCAGGCATCGCCTCTCGCTATTTGATGACAGAGCAAGTGGTTACTATTGTTCGCGTGAAAAACTTCTCTTAACTGGTCAACTACTAGTACCTTTACCTTATACCAGACCTGGGCGACGCTGGCTCGAAAAACACATGTTGCTACTACTCTGGGACTGTCATACCGAGCAAGAGAAGGAGAGCTTACCCAGCAAGAGAAGGAGAGAAACAGCAACATGTGTTTTTCGAGCCAGCGTCGCCCAGGTCTGCCTTATACAATATAGATTTATTTGAGAAGTTTAAAAAACAACCTAAAGATCGTACTTTCATTGAAGAATTTCTTAAAGAATTTTTTTCCCTTATAGAGACCTTGATTCTTTTGTAACTTCGAAAGTACAGAACTTCCATTGAAGAATTTCTGAAAGAATCTTCTTCCCTTCAGGGAGTAGACTTGTGTTTCCGGGATTACAAGGCTGCGGGATTCACGTTCCAATTTCTCGATAATACAAAAATGGGGGTTTTCAGTAGTCAAAAACGCTAGATAAAAGATCGATCTAGGGCGCTATCGCCCTCAAAAATTCTATTTTTTCGTTTACAAGGAGTAATTTGTAGGGGTGTGTGAGTACTCGAAATTTCGAATTCGGGTCGGGTCGGGAAATTAACTCGGCATTTCGGGTACCCGAAATGGTAATCGGGAAATGCAATTGTAAGCGGCTACCTACATTTGCAGAAACAGCAAGACGATACCTTGGCATTCCTGCCACTCAAGTATCTAGCGAACGATTGTTTTCTGACGCTGGAAATATTGCCACAGCCACGAGAACAAAACTCGTATCGGAAAAAGTAGAACAATTATGATTCCTGACCACGAAATTAGAATAAAGTACTCTTATTTCAGATAATGCATTCTAAAATATTCTTTTTCCTCGCGAAGTTTGATAACCGATTCAACTAAAAATACAAAAATCATTCTGAACCTGCCAGTGAAAATAAAAGATTGAATTGAAAAATCATAACACAGCATTATACTTATATAAATACAACTTTAACTTTGAGTACTTGAGTACGAACTTTGTAAACATTCGGGATCCCGACTCAACACGAGGGTCGCGTACTCGAAATTTCGGGTACCGCACATCCCTAGTAATTTGCATTATTCATATAGGATTATTAATATAGAAAATAGCTACATGCGCAATTGTATGCTTCCGAACAATGCAAATTACGCATCGTAAACGAAAAAATAAGACTTTTGAGGGCGATAGCGCCCTAGATCGATCTTTTATCTAGCGCTTTTGACTACTGAAAACCCCCATTTTTGTATTATCGAGAAATGAGAACGCGAATCCCGCACCCTTGCAATCCTGGAAACGAATCTACGCCTTAAAGAGACCTCGTTTTTTTATAACCTTGAATGTTCTGTACCCGGGTTTGCCTGTTTAAAACTCGGGAGAAGTTTCATTGTTACAGTTAACAGAATAAGTGCTAATCGCTATAACCTAGCTGCTTCTCCGTGTTACCACAAAATGTGGTAAAAAGGTGCGGTGGTTTAAGGATTTGTGATTTATCGAAGTGGGACACTTACCTTTTCGACGGCTTCCAGCGCCGCTTCAAAACTCCCAGCATGAGTAAACCGATGTAAACGAGGCCCAGGTACCAACGGGCTTCCGACTCCCAGGAGCGTATCAACCACCACCACCACCAAAACCAATCACCACACAACAACCACCGGTCAACCTCGTCGATCTTTCCGAAAGACCTTTCTTGTCACCCGAGTCACACCATGATAGTTCACTGTTCTGCGATATTTGGCGCCAGATTAATTCGTTCTTTACTCCTCCCCTAGCCGGACACTCGATAGAACGATATGTAGATCGACACTCGCGATGTTCTTCCGAAAAGGATCGTAGGTCTCCTCACCCGATTGGCTCGCACTTTTAGCGCAAGATGATACGCTGTTTCATGGAAAGAGATCATCGAAAATTTGTGAAAACGGGAGCACCGTTCGTAGCTGGACTTTAAATCACGCACCGAGACTTACTTAGATCGAACCAGATAAATGTTACACTTGTCCATAAAGTGACAGGAATCGTGAAGAAACTTGATGAGTTACAAATAATTAGACAGCGGATTTTACGCATTTATAACAAAAATGAGACGGTGTAATTTAAAACAGTGAAAAGATTAGAATTTCAAAATATTGTTATATTATTTCCAACCTATTAAATGCATTAACGAAGAAAATAAATTGCTACCTCGCTTCAGTCTGTTGCAATTCAAGTACAAAATTTTTACTTAAAGATCCGCTGTCTACAAATAATATATTGATATTCTTAAACCCTTTTAATCTTCGACCTATTTTAAACTGCGCCAACTTGTTTCTTCTCATTAACGCATAAAATTCGCAATCTACTCATGAATCAGCTGTCATCGGTCATCGGAGAAACGTTTGAATTGAATATTTCTCTTTGCGACGAACCGATTGTTATCGTAAAGCGCACTTTCGTGTTACGCTTATTGCAATTTTAAATACCTTTATCTTTTGATCAGCTTTTAGCAGATAATTAGACAAGAAATCCTCGGTTCAAGATAACGATCGGAAAATCTTCGTGCTCAAGGAGAATCTCAATCGTTTCTCTGATTCGTTAACGCATCAGAATAAATAATGTGTTCGCGCGTCAATACGGGTGAACGTACTGCGATACTACATGTCACGCTTTCCTCCACCCATCAATACAGAATTGATAAAACATCGAGAATAATCAAAGCAAATCAACGACGCTTCTTCTCTTATCGATGACAATCGATTCGTGCTTCAGATTAATTAACCGGAAAATTGTAAACTCGGCACGTGACTTTCAGTGTATGTATTTGTATTTCCAAGATCTGATCTTTCGATTCGAAGGAAGCAAAACAATCAATGCAATCGAGTGTGGTCTTTAGTAATTATATTATAAGCAACACTATCGCTCTGATGAGCTCTGCAGCAATAATCCACAGTTGCTTGTCCCCGAGGTAGGTATGCCACTGATTAATTAGCTGTCTATGAACCAGCACAAACGCTCCTTAACTATGCATCCCGAATTAATCGTCCGTCCCGAATAATAAATTACAATGCGCGAAACCAACAAATTGCTCGAGCTCTCAAGAAAAACATTCAACCAAAATAATATTCTTCCCCATAATCACTGTTCTCCGAACACACAACTTCAACTCTAAGGAACTGTCAATTCATGTCGTACAAGTAAACTGTACCTCCTAGATTATATCTGTGGTTGTCTGGGAAAACGCCGCATGTCACAAATTTTTGATCACTAATTGCATTATTTCTTTCCGAATCTTCCGAATTTGTTTTCATGACTTTTTTCTAGTAAATACGTAAATCCTATACTATAAAGCTCAATTAATGCATAAACTCTTGAAATTGTGGCATGAGGAGTTGATCCTGACAACCACAGATATCACGTGTCAACGTCAAAAATGTTGCAGTCATCTAATCCGTCAATGGCGCACTGAATAGAACCGCGTGGAAGAAACTTTTCGGAGACTCGAACGGTTATGACGTTTCTCGAAGACGCGTATTGATTGTTCACCTCGTATGCGTTTCGATCGATCGATATTTCTGACTAATCTGTGGAACTCTGCAAGATTAACAAACGATCCAGCAACGAAACGTAACGTAACGTAACGTAATGCAATGCAACGCAACGAAACGAAACCGACGGAGCGTTTGCGCGGAAACGTTGCCAGCGAAACAAACCCCTCCTTCGTTTTCCCGTGTTGGTTATGAATCACCGCCTCTTCGAGGGGGTGATTCGTGGCACCCTCAATACCACTTGCCACTGTACGCAAAACACTAGGAGGGCAACAAGAATACTCGTACGGTCTCGAACAATATTTAGCTGTCCGATAAAGACCACACTCTCGATTGAACGGCGAAATGTTTTTCGAAATCAGTGCTTGACGTTTTACCCACGTTTTCCGATCAACTCGACCCGGTGACCGAGTTCCCCTGACAGTGGACGAAGCGAAAACACTTTACGACAACGTATCGACGCAACCAGCGAGTCACCGCGAAGAAGGAACGAGCGATCAGGCGGAAGTCGCGCGCGAAACACGGACACGAACCGGCTGCGCGCCGAACTCGAACTGAACCAAAGACAGAGATGGCAGACACGCGGTACTCCTTCCCGTCTGCTCGCCGCGCCGCACCGCGCCGGGCTTCACGCTTCCCCCACCCGCGACGATTCCCCACAGACTACACAAACTTCCCCTACCATCACGGCCAGGCTCGGCTCAAGGTGGATATGTAGTCGGGTGGCTCTTATTTGCGACTTTTGAATTTCTTCTACGGCAGAATTTCTTCTTCTCCAAGGTTGCTATAAATAGTTAAAAAAGAAAGCTGTGGAAAGTTTCAGTGCCCACAGGTAACGGGAAAACGACGATTAAACCTTAAAATAATTAATTTAATAACGTATATTAATGTTTTCAGCGCGTGTATCTTAGGTGTTTCATATCTAAGATTTACGCTATGATGTTTAATCATGTGAATTGTTTCTAATAAAATCCTTTGCTGTAAATTGGCTTCTTTTCCTACTATTTTTACATTTTTGAAATTAAAAGCATGGTCAATTTCTATTGAATGTCTCGTCAATGCAGTGTGTTGTGTTGGAGGTAGAAATATGTTATGTCTATGTTCTCTGATACGAGTCTAGAGATCCAAAAGCCTAGACGTTTGTCCTATGTATAGTTGGCTACAACCCTTACAAGGTATTAAATAAACTAAATTGCAGTTTTTTACCAATGGTACTTTATCTTTGATCGCGGGGAAAAATTCCCTTAAATAATGTGGTATTTTGAAAAATGTGTGAATTCCTACCTTTCTGAATATTCTTTTAATATCGTTAGAAATGTTTTGAACGTAAGGAATAACGACGGTATTTTTCCAATTTATTGGTCCTGTCCTCAAAAATCTTTTTTCTTTTCGTTTTTCAAAAAACCCGTTCCTTGACGATCTTGAATATAAGCAAGATAGGATAACCATTACGTTTCAAAACATCTCTAATCAATAACAAATTTGTGTTTGGATTTTTCACGGTTCATATTTACCGACAAATATTGATTGGCCAATGGGTCGATCGATGTTTTCTGATTCATTGCCTCTTCAAATTCTAACGTTCGCCTCAGTTCGTATATCACAGGCATGGCATCATCATGTGTTGTAAAGTTGTAAAAAGTTTAAACTAATTTGTTCACTTAGCAAGTAGGTTTGTTTTTTCTTAGAACGTTTGATTTTTTTACAGACGCAATTAAAAAATCGTTTTTGTCGAATATTTTCTAAACTGTTTGCGCGTCGAGAAAGATATTAGACAAAACCTGCAGATCTGAACAGGCTGTGTCTTTTATGTTGCATTACTGTATAAACAAACTCTTCTCGAGCATTAGAAGTTACAGGTCGTGTATTTGTTTTCCAATAAATAAAAAATATCATTCTCCACAGGTCAGTTGAATGTAATACTTGTACGACCTTTGTTCCATTCTGTGGGAACAGAACAGTGGATTTTCATTTGGAGAAGAACTCTTTGAAAGTATGACAATTCAATTACCGCTTAGTATTGTGTTCGACGGGGTTCTCATGAGGCCACTGTTTAAATTCGTTGAAGCGAAAGAATAATACACGCGCAGCGGGCTTTCGGAATGTAGAAATGACTTTTGCTGGTTACAGCCATTGTACGAGTATGTAATATTAAACCAGAAACGTGGAATCGTAATATTCAGGATTTTCATTGTAAAACTGCATTGTTCGAAGCAATCTAAGCGCGTTCACTTATACGCCTTAATTGAAGAAAGTTATTTTTAGTTTGAAAATAGAAAGAAACGGGGCAACCTTTAGTCGCAAGCCGTGCAGGGGGAAATGAATATTCTCGTGGGATGCGCAAATGTCAAGAGGCGCACTCATAATTTTTTAGGAAAGTTGCAGTTAGGGGATTCCCGTTAGAATTAATAAGTTAATGCGATTTGCGTTTGGCTCGGGTCAAGTGGCCTGGTACGTTCTCCATAATATGTACAGTACTGGTTGCGGAGTAACGTCGCTGGTGCACGCGAATTTTACATTCAAACCTTTTAATAATATTATTCGCAGGAAGTACGCTATCTCTCCGCATTGGAAATTATTTGAGAACATTCGAAATAACATGAATGTACATCGTTAGTAATACCGGAACTACACGGCGCAATTTATATCACACTGTAATATAAAATATAAGTGATAGTGAAACTCTCGTAAAATGAGTGTTACATCGGAAATAACAGCACTCTGGTTTTGCTACGAATTAACTATCGCGTAATCCGATTAGTAAACACGAGATTGTGTAGTTAAGCTCATCCCCTGGCTTGTTCCCAGCTTTTTACGTCCGGGTTAGAGGATGTAGATTTGCAATCCTATAACTTCACGCGAGATTGTTGCATAATATTTTCTAATGAACATAAGTTTTACTGCCTCAGTCTATACTCTTGACTTTTATTTCCGAGCGTGAACGAAAGAGAAATACATATTGATATACTTTCGGAGTGCTGTGCTATTAATCGTGCACTAGATATCATCAGTTTACATACAGGTATGAACTTCCTTATCCCTACTGATTCTTTGAAATGAAAATTAAAATCTGAAATTAAAAATAACTACTCCACCTATGTATCTAACAGCAATAAGCAAAATGATATCAAGTTCATATCGCCGCCTGAATGTATGAACTAGATAACTTGAAATTTGGACATTTTGAGTTATCTACTTTGTATTAAAGAAGAAATCAAGTAGAATTTAATGTAAAAACTGGGTAACCTATCAAAGTAATCTACGACATCCAGTGAGCAGTATTCAAAGTAGATAAAAAATAAATACAGATTTCTATTTATGTTATAAATGGGCAAAAAAAAAGGTTCAAAACGTTTTTTTAGTCCAAAATGATGTTTTTTCATGTATTGTTCCAGTTAAAATAAAGAAATATTAGCATATGTTGGTATTATGTTTAAAATAACGGTCTCCCTACCATAATCTGAAAACCTTAAAATACTGTTTCATCAATTTCTTTAAAATAAGGAATTGTAAGTTACCTAGTTCTTTTTCAGCGATATACGGGGTGTCCCAAAATTCGTGAACTTCCCGAAAGGAGGTGGTTCCTGAGACCATTTGAAGCGACATTTTCCTTTGCAAAAATGTTATCCGCGGCTTTGTTCAGGAGTTATTAAAAATAACTCGGGGCGCCAACTGTCTATTGGCCGACTGTGGCAACTCGCGTCTAGATCGCGCTCTGATTGGTCCGTGTTTTTCGTTAATAACTTTTAAACAAAGCCGCGGATAACATTTTTGCAAAGGAAAATGTCGCTTCAAATGGTCTCAGGAACCTCCCATTTCCGGGAAGTTCACGAATTTTGGGACACCCTGTAGATACTTTCTGCGTAATATACCGATCTGTATCGACACATTCTAAAGACAACTTGGATCTCTATCAACGCAGATGGGCCGTCGAAAATCATGTCCAACTGATATTTGCAGTTCCCGTTGTCAAGTGACAGCGGGTGACAGTAACGAACGAATACTTTCTTTTTGCACCGTAGAAGGAGATCGTGCAAGAATTATTATGTAAAAAGAGAGTATATACTAAGTGGTGTAATGTATGTGACAGATATAGCGAGAAGAGTTTCGAGGCGGCCAAATATCCCGTCATTCCGGACTTTCCACTTGTGAAGATGCAATTGCATCGAATTATTCAGCTTCTTCCGGAGCGCATCATCTTGCTCGAACTTCACCGACTCGGAACGCAGTCGCGTGCAGTCGCGTGCAAGTCGACGCGATGCAAAGTTTGTGCACCAATTGCCTCGGACCCGAGCATGATGCTTCTCCGGTTCCACACGGGTTCGGAACAGCTAAGCCGACTTCGGCGGCGCTCGGCCACAATCGCAGACGATGCATCGATTTTTCCTTCGTGCAGCCGCTGCTGCAACACCGCACCGCACCGATGTGCATCGTCTTTGCAACGCGCAACGGTTATGTTCTGATGACCCTTTCTTCCGACCGTTTCGGACCTCACGTTCGTCCGATCGGTTTCACCCTTCTTCATACAAGCGAAAAGTATCGCGTCGGCCGACGCAGAAAATAGTGCTGTTCAGTGGACGCATTCGCATACTTTTCGTCCACCACGGTTCCACCGACGACGTGAGCCCAGTCAAACATGCGATTTAATCGAGTCTGACGCCCACCCCCTCCATTGCATATTCATAATTTCGGCATGATTTATACGAGTCGTGCTACGTGTTTCACGAAATGTAGCAATGAATTTTCGCTTACGACTCCTCGCACGTCGCGAAGGATTTATTACGCGGAGTGTAAATCTTCCCTTCAATTTCTCTGATTTGAATATTTTCAATTTACATTATCCTTGTGTATTAATTCTACTTTCTCTCTTGTGGCTCTTCAGTTTCTCTCGCAGAAACCGTACCCTATATCGTATTCTGTTTGCTTCGTTTTGGTAAGTTTTTAATCGTCATTCCAATCGGTCATTTTCTTTCGTCTCGATCCATCAAGCAGAATGTCCAGAAACATAAGTTCAGATGTACGTAAAGTGGTACATGTTGCGGAAACCCTTCGAAGAGATAATTAACCCAGACGTATAAAGTACGGCTTTTGGAAGGAGGTCTTCTTCGTCAAGAAAAATACCGAGAAGTTCTCTGCTTCGAAGTACACCCGGAATATAACATTTCAGCAGACTGAATTCTTTTCATTCGAACAAAGAAAAGCGCGGAGAGAAAGCCGCGTAAATCAAAGAGTAAAACTCGTAAAAAGATTGGGGTTGTTCAAGGACACTAGACTGTGAACGTGCTCCTAAAGTATTCTCATAGCACTCGACCCGATTTTCTTCTTAGTCGTGTAATTACTAGCAAGCGAGTTAGATGCATGCTTCCATTTCTGAAAGACACACTTCCTTTCACACACGAGGCTCGAAAGATCGCGGCAGATGCGACAAACCACATCGATTTGCGAACATAATTCCTAATCAAATAAAGACACCATCGACAAACTGTAAAACGTTCACGAAATCATAGATTGAATGTTATTTCTCCCCCTAATGATGAAATCATACATTGACATGTTCAATTTTTAAAATCTTTCAACAATTTTGTATTTCATCTATTGAACCCGTAGCATTGAAAAGATCTCGAGTTCCATAAACGACCGGTATCCGGAAGAGGTCCGACAAGTCGCTAATTACACTGTCGAGGATATTACAAAATTCGATTGCGCAGCCATTCGTTTATCTCTTATCGGTGATCTTTATCGGTCACAGCCAGTTGAATCTCCGACGACCGCCGATTTCGCGTATCTCGTTAAACCGTCCGATATTATCGACGCCCCTGCCGGTTGTTCTTCGACTGGAAGGGACGAGAGAAGCGAAAGATCGGGCGGGACGAAAGGCGAAGACGAGAGGAGAGAAAAAAAGACGGGAAACGGCCGTTCAAAGAGGCATCGATGCCTCCGCCTGGCCGTGCTCTCCATCTTGTCGTCGCGATATAAAATACCGGCTGAAAAAGGCACGCTGAATGGCTGACGCCCGACTAAAAACCGGACTTGCTCTCGTTACACCGCGCCAAAGAAACGAAGCGGTTGGCCGTTGCACCTCGTCGAAGTGCAGGTGAGCTGCCAGATGACCGCCGCCGCGGAAACGGTGAATGAAGAACCGGGAGAAGCACACGTTTCGATGCATTCGCGTTCGTTGCACCGGGCCGGGCCGGACCGGGCTCAGCCGAGTCGGGCCCGCAGGCGCAACAAGACAAATGTGCACGCGCGAACCGAATATCAATTTCGACTTCCTGCCCTCGCGGTTCGTCAATTTTTTTCAACTCTAACCGCCCTCGTTTCATTCTTATTTATTATTCCCGTTGACGCGTACTCTGTTTGTTGGAACATTTGAGTAGAACAAACTGATAGAGGGATTATGTGGTACGATTAAAATCGATGATCGATGATCCATAAACATCCGCAGCCTAGATATAAGTTATTACAGAAACAAGTGAAATAGAGCAGCGGAGAGCAACGCTATTTATAAGTTTATCTTAATTTAATTCGTATATGAAGTACAGTACATGAATCGATTATTTACAAGTCCTAAGCAGGACTCCTTGCTTGTACAACATAATAAAGAACGAAATTTTCTTTATTATTTTTATTACTGGACATTTTTAACGTGATGTTACAACATTTTCATGATCTTCTTGTTCATAGCAAGAAAAGAAAAAAAAAATGGTTCCGGCCGGGATCGAACTGGCGACCTTCTGCGTGTAAAGCAGACGTGATAACCGCTACACCACGGAACCGGTTGATAAAGTTTGTCGTTATAATAGTATATTATAAACAACCCTACAAAAATTCCTACATTTCATTAAATGTTGTTTTTAGTTGGTATATGAAAAATTTCCTACGTATCTTGCATTTGTATAATAATAACTTGTTTTTACAAGAATCTATGTACAAATGCGCATTCGTTCGTATCATCAGAAAGTATATGAGAGTGCTTACTGCTTACGCGCGTTGCACCGACGATCGGTATACAGGTAAGTTTTCGTGAGAATCTATTACCTATTTTTACTACTTACTAATTTTTACTACTTTTACTAAAAAATTAGATGGCGAGGTGGTCAAGGCAGTGCTTGTCGCCATCGTTGACAAAAGAAATAGTTATAAACATTAAACATCCCGAAATAATAAATTTATCAATAATTATTATCACGGATCGAAATCGATCGACATTAGCTGAAGTGGGGAGAGTTTCCACATTACTGCGCGGGGGCGCCTGAACTCTGCGAACACCCTGAGTCAGCGAGTCCGACGGGCCGGGCACCGAGCCGGCCGGCAGGAGCGGTCGGGCTCCGGGACCAGGATGGACCAGGAAGACCAGGAGAACCACTGGTCCTGGACCAGGCACCAACCCAGTCAGTATTAGGCACTGATATATATACTATGGATACGAGATTCCCGTAAGCCAGCCGTACAGCAGTTGAAACATATTGAAGAGTGACTTTAGATGTAAGCGCTGCTAAGAGGACACCGCTGTACTAACGGAACTAGCGCGAAGTTTGAAAGATTGAATTTACAAGGGACGCGTATTAATATAGCACCCCAGATAGCCAAAATGCTCGATTCTGGCCAGGGCAGTTATGACCGTGTGGGCTCGTAACGTTTCCTCGGCACAAGCTGCTCTCGGCCCGTCGGTCCTGATTTCTGCCAAATTTTACGACATTCGCCACTCGGACCTACTTAAAATTTGGCAGAAATCAGGACCGACGGGCCGAGGGGAAGCTTGTGCCGGGTTTGCGCCGAGGGAACGTTACGAGCCCTCACGGTCATAAATGCCCTCCTCAGATTATAGCCATCGTGTGCCTTTTGCCCATTCAAGCGACGTTCGGCCCTTCTACCTGACCCCGACACGCCGGGCTCGATCTGTGCGCGAGGATCGCTTGGCTATCTGGGACAATAATACGAACTGCTTGTATGAAGGTTAAAATTAAAAAAACTGGTTGCAAAAAATAATATTGATGGAAATAGTGAAATAAATATATTTATATATAAATATAATATAAAAGAAACAGGAGTAATGATTATTGGAATTCGCAGAAAGTGAATAGTAATTTTAAAAATGTTTCTAAACATTAAACATTTCAACATTTAATGTTTAATGTTTTAACATTTTATTTTTTTTTTATTTTCACTAAATATGCACGACAAAACACGATAAACAGTAAAATACACGCCTGCTCCAAACCACGCTGTAAACCAAAATGGTTAAAAATGGTCGTTCTCCCCAACGCGCAACTACATTGCGAACAACGCCACCTGAAGAGTGGCAAAGTGTAGAGCACTACGGGGGTGAAGAGGAGTACGGGGGGATATAGTACAGCGGTGTCCTCCTAGCAGCGCTGGCATGTAAAGCCACTTCAATATGTTTCACAGCATCTCGTATCCATAGTACATATATCAGTGGTATTAGGTGCAAGATTTCACAGTGAAATCTTCACGCGCATGCGCGGCCAAAACAGTAACGTATTTAGTATTGGGTAGCAGGGCGGCCAGAGCCCTGAAGCAGTTATTTTGGCGGCAATGTGCCGTAATAATCTTACTCGGACAAAAAGTCTCCGGGACGCGTCCTACGAGTTACAAAATATACACAAATATACTTGTTATACATTCATTTTTCAGAATCAAGTCATATACATTTTTTAAAATTCTGCGGGGTGCTCAAGGAACCGCAATTTATCGAGAAGCTTACGTTACTGAAGCTGAAATCGCCGTGCATGCGCGAGAAAAGTTGGGCTCAATCGAAGCACTGGATGAGGTAGCAGAGCCCTGAGGCAGTTATATTGGCGGGAATATACCGAAACAATCTGTTTCAGACAAAAAGACTCCAGGACGAGTCCTACGAGTTACAAAATATGCACAAATACATATGTTATAAATTCATTTATCAGACTCAAATCATACCAATTTTTTAAAATTCTGCGGGGTACTCAAGGTACCCCATTTTATCGAGAATCTTACTTTACTGAGGCCGAAATCGCCGCGCATGCTCGTGAAATCTTGCATACCAGTATGTACTTCGATTGAACCCAACTTTTCTAGCGCATGCGCGAGAAAACAGTAACGTATCTACTATTGGGTAGCAGAGCGGCCAGAGCCCTGAGGCAGCTATATTGGCGGGAACAGTGGCACACCCAGGGGGGAGGGCCAGTTGGCCAAGTCCCCCCAAGAAAAAAAATGTTTAGCTTCCAAAATTAAAATCGCGAAATAGCCCTTGACAGATATGTTGGCTAAAAATAAAAAAAAGGTCATCACGCAAATCCTAGGGCTGGGTTCAACTCGCCCCCCCCCCCAAGATTGCATCCTGGGTGCGCCACTGGGCGGGAATGTACCAAACAATCTGTTCCGGACAAAATGACTCCAGGACGTGTCTTACGAGTTAGGAAATATACACAAATACATATGTTATACATTTATTTTTCAGAATCCAATCATACCAATTTTTTTAAATTTTGCGGGGTGCTCAAGGAACCCCATTTTATCGAGAAGTTTATGTTACTGAGGCTGAAATCGCTGCGCATGTACGAGAAAAGTTGGGCTCAATCGAAGCACTGCCTAATACCATCACTGGACCAACCAGGGGCTGACCAGGGGGTCATTCAGAACTACCCTGGCCTACTCTTGTCTATCCTGGTATGTGCTGGTCTATCCTGGCCTACCCTGACCTACACTGACCTACACTGGTCTCTAGCCAAAAATTTTCAATAAAGATCTTTTTAAATTTTATCCATGATTATTTCAAACCTATTCCCTTCCATAACATTTTGTAATGTCACCTTTCCTCAGAACAACATATATTATTTAAGCTGGTTCATTTGTTCTATTATCGTTCTGTCATTTTGTCTTACTTTTCGGACTTAGTAAATTCTTTGACATTATTTCGAACTTTTTTACAAGTCTTCATGGTCCTATTTCATAGTTAAAAAATTACATCAAATCAACATTATTCGACCTGGCGATAGGATTCTATTGATTTTTCCATGTGGTCTCATGTTTCTTTTTAAACCTACATGCCCTTATGACAAATCACCATCCTCTACTTTTAGTTTAAGAGTTCTCCAACGTTCAAAAATACCTACGGAAATACATTCTAAAATTGTCTCGAAAAATACTCTGAAGTACGAGTCAATTTTGTCCGAGCTGACGATCGAGTTTTATTGATTGTGCCATATGCTTTCATTTTTCCTTTTGAACATAAGTGCATCAATATATGTATGTATCCATAAACAATTTCTCCTTCAATAAAATTTCATTAGTTTATTCGCATAAACGCGCAATTTCAGTTGTAGACATAAATTACACAATAAACAGAAATAACAATTCTGGAATCATTTACATATATATCATTATTATTAATATGTATAAATATATGTATATATGTATTATTATAAGCACTTATTACCTAAGTTTAAAAAAACTGTTATTCCATCCTTTCATTATCACTTTGAGAATATTCCATCAAATAAAAATTATTATTATCAGTTATTAGGTTGCGTTGCACTTGAATCTTGTTGCTTGTTTTTTAATCCTAAAATGATATGTCTAATGCCAGGTATCCAAGGACTGCATAGGCTAGCATGCTGCATCATCAGCGACAGATGTATTTGATCAGCTTTTTCAACATTCCCTTCTTGTAGCGCTATAAAAAATATTTTCTATTATCTCTGCGGATGATTAAAAAGTATCGCATCCATGATATCTATTAAAAACCATCTAAAACTAACCTTTCGACAAGTTTAAAATATTTTTACATATAACATCGCTTAATTTATCTTCTAGCCATGCTGCTTTCAATATGTCTAATCTTTTCTTTACTTCCTCGACTTTCGTTTTACTTATATGCTCATCGATCACAGTCTCTAAACTTAGTAAGACGTCGTTCAATGCCTGTTCTTTGTCGATCTTTAATGCATCTGTGTCATTTATCACATCTACATTGGAAGGAGGTATCAATGGAGTACGCAACCCTGTTGTCAAATCAATGGAAGATTGTGGCGGTGGTGGCATAGTCATCGATGGACTCAATGCCAAAGACTCTTTATTGGAAGCTTGCGTAGAAGATAATGGAAATGCTACCCTTTTGTTTAATACTCGTTTAGTGGGCGTAGCTGTAGAACTTTGTGTGCCGGTATATGCCCAGTTCGGAGGATCGTTCCATCCTGGATCATGACCAGGTAATAAAGACTTTTGCAAAGAGAGATTTTTACCTGCAACATAAAAGTATATATATATATATAATATTTGTTCCTGAGATCATTCGAATCATTAAAATCAATTACTTTTTTATGCGTACATTCATACTGAAACAATCCCTAAATCATTTTATCCATTTCCACAGAAATGTTCATTAAAATTAAAGAGAACAAAGGAGTATGATAAAATATTTAAATTACTTGTCTCGTTTTCGTTCATTCTTCAAGTATAACCTTCTGGAACTACAAAAACTATAAATGGAGACAAACACAATGAAAATTACAATTTACGTTTAATTATGTATTTGTTTACATGACATAATGCAACACATCTCAACACATCTGTTCAATATAAGTTGTCACTAAATCTGCTGATCCTGTGACCAAAATCTAGTTACAGAGCGCGTTGTTATCGCGCAGAAGCGCGGGAATATGTCAACCTGTTTGAATTGAAAATTCTACTTGCACATGATAAATTTATTTTTATATATATAGCATAAACTTTCAACTCGATAACTTTACACTAGACAAGGAACGATACAATTTAAACAAAATTACTGTGACATTATCGACATAAATTGTAAATTTTTATTTTTCGTGTCTCTTTATTGATATTTTTCAAATTTCTTGAACGAATCCCATACTCGATTCAATTGTATACCAAGCAAATAGCTGTAACTATCCATAGATTATAAATCTCGAATAATAAACTACCTAATAAATTATGTAGTATTACCTAACGTGACCGCGCAATTATCGACAAATTTAACGCATGAACGTAATATAAAGTAAGGCAGTTTATGAATCTGGTTAGTTGTGATTTTATTTCAGTGAAAACTTGCGAACATGAAATTACTTCGACCCACTAATGTTTATGAAGAGTCGTGGTATTTGTTTTGTTTCATGAAACTTTTAGGTAAGAATTATTAAAAAGAATTATTATATATCTATGATTATCAGGAAGAATGCCGCATGTCACATATACATATATGTATACAGGATGGTCCGTTTAAATAAGACCATCTAAATATCTCTTCAGGTTATTGTGATGCAAAAAATATTTGTCGTGTAATGTGCATGGTGTCAATGGACCAAATATCTGGCAAGAATATTTTTTTCGACGGTCATTTTTCTCGGAGTTATCAAGGTGTTCGATGTTTTTTTATACATAACTACATATTTTTTTAATTGCATCGTGTAACTGATCGAAAAGAACATTCAGATATGTATAATAACATGACATTGACCTTGAACTGAAGGTAAAACTTTATTTTTCGAAGATCAAGGTCATTTCAAGATCATGTTATTATACATATCTGAATGTATTTTTCTATCAGTTACACGATGCAATAAAAAAAATGTAGTTATGTATCAAAAAACATCGAACACCTTGATAACTCCGAAAAAAATGACCTTCGGAAAAAAAATATTCTTGCCAGATATTTACTCCAATTTTCGAAGATCAAGGTCATTTCAAGGTCACGTTGAATGTATTTTTCGATCAGTTACACGATGCAATTAAAAAAATATGTATAGTTATGTATAACTCCGAAAAAAATGACTTTCCGGAAAAAATATTCTTGCCAGATATTTGGTCCGTTGACACCATGCACATTACGTAACAAATATATTTTGCATCATAATAACCGGAAGAGATATTTAGGTGGCCTTACTTAAACGGACCACCCTGTATACTTTCACTTTCGAGATATTACCGTTTAAAATTGTGATCACTAATGCTTTAACATAGGATATCGGTTAAATTGCGCATTATTTTTTTGAGCCTTTTGAATTTGTTTTCATAACTTTTTTCTGGTAAGTACGCGAATCTTAAAGATATTTTATACATATAATTACCCAGATAGCACAGCCTGCCCGAGCCCACCACCGGCCCAAACCTCCCGAGGCCCGTGACCTACAGGTTACTATCTAACACAATGCTTGGATCGGCTCGAGGCTGATTCCGTTGGATCCGTGCCTGATTTTTATGCGCGCAATGGCCCGGAAATAGCCAGGCATGGGCTCGAGCCCACAGCCTGCCGGCCGTGCCAGATTTCAGCCAGAGTTTAAGAGGGCAGCACGATCACACTAATATGGCCAATCAGTGCTTCGATTGAACCCAACTTTTCTCGCGCATGCGCGTCACAGTGCGGGTCGCATGGAAATGAGGATTGCAAGGATGCGGGATTCGCGTTCTCATTTCTAAATAATACAAAAATTTGATTTTTCAGTAGTCAATAACGCTAGATAAAAGATCAATCTAGGCCGTGATCGCCCTCGAAAGTCCTATTTTTACATTTACGAGTCGTAATTTGCATCATACGGAAGCATACAACTGCGCATGTAGCTATTTTCGTAACATATATAATCCAAATTACGCCTCGTATAGGAAAAAAAAGACTTTTGAGAGCGTTTGTTGCCTAGATTGATCTTTTATCTGGCGTTTTTGACTACTGAAAAAACCCATGTTTGTATTATCACGAAATGAGAACGCAAATGCCGCACCCTCGCAAACTTGTAAATGGGCTGAAATCTGGCTGAAATCTGGCACGGCCGGCAGGCTGTGGGCTCGAGCCCATGCCTGGCTATTTCCGGGCCATTGCGCGCATAAAAATCAGGCCCAAATCGAGCCGGTGTGCCGTCTGGGTAATTATAAATGATTATTTTAACTTTTTAACAAAGTGTCCATACTTCCATGGGCGGTAGTGTAAGTACAGTCCCAGATAGCACACTATGTCTTAAAGACGTCCATTTCACTTCTATTTTAGGTCTAAAAATCATAAACAGTGTGGTTTTTATATACATATACATAGCTATAATCGAGCAGTAAGTATTAGCATTGGTATTATTTGTCGAGTTATAGTATTTTTGCTTCAATTTCAATTCCAATTTCAATTCTAATTCAAATTTCAATTACATTTTCAATTCCAATCCCAATTTCAATTCCAATTCCAATTCCAATCTCAATTTGAATTTTTATTGTGATTTTAACTCTATATAATTGTAATCTTAATTTTTATTATTTTTATTGTGACTTTAATTGCAATTGATATCTTTATTACACTTTTTATTAACTCCACATGTGGCAAGAAAGTAATTTCGGTATTTTAAGGTGAAATAGAGAGTATTTTTTTTTATCCAAACAATTAATTTTAATGAATAACATATTCTCCCTTTTGTTCGATGATCTTTTGCAGAAAAGAATAAATAAATATTCTATTTATTAAAGTTCATTACTTCAATAAAGAAATTCGGTTTTGTTGTACCTTAAAATACCGAAATTACTTTCTTCCCAACGCATTGGTTTAACTTTAAATTCATTTTTGTCGAAATCTACTTTTACTCTTCCCTTCTTTTAATTTATGGACCTTTAATACTTTTTAGGGACGTCGTAAAGATCTCCTGAATGTCCTACCCATGTCTCCTGAACGTCTTCTAGACGTCTTTACGTCGTACCTTTTTCTAACACAAGACGTTCGGAAGATGTTCAGAAGACGTTTAAGACATTTGAATGTCCAACTGCGGACGTCTAAGAGATGTCTTTAAGACGTCTTTGTGCTACCTGGGTATATTAAATTCAACATGCTAACTTCGAATTTTTACTTGTCCTAGGATTATACCCCATGAAATTTCACAGATCTCGGTACGTGAACCAATTATGTGGAATTATAGTGTTACTACCCTATTACTGCCTTTTTAGCGTTACGTACGATTACACAAATCACGTAATGCAATCTATGATGGTGGTATCGACGGTAACTAAAATTCGAAAAGGCAGACGCCTTATAAACATCATTTTGTTACCCATAATAGTGATATCAACTACACGGCAATGCGGCAAAACACGACAAGTATTCGAAGATATACGCAGCGTCGATAACAATGTGAAATTTCTGAACATTGACATCGACTATAAACAATGCATGAAATCTGATATCGTTCAAATCACGACCGTAATATTTGTCACGATAATTTTCAATTTAATGGATTACTATGGGTTTCTCGATAACAATAGAAATTACATGTACGTTCTCATGTGGATTGTCGATCGAATACCCGATTTTGTTTGCTCGATCGTGATGTGCACGTTCGCTGTACTAATAAACAAAATTAAATATCGATTTACAAAAATCAACAAGGTCCTCGACGATATTGCCGAAGGGAAAACTTTCATCTCTGTTACCGAGTCGTCTTACATAAATAACGGTAGGCTTCAAACTTCATGAAATACAAAATACGAGCAATTTTTCCTTGAAAAATTAAAAGGATTATTAACCTTCAGTTACTCGCACTCCATTTTTTACATAACATTTTTTACTTACTCCAACATAAATAAATTTTTATTTATTAAAATAACTACTTCAATGCAAAATAGATATTCTCTAATGTAGATTTAATGTTTCCAGATTGCAAGTACTATATGCGTGCAATTAAAAGTTAAATAAGGAATATTTTATTCCTACTAGCTTCCTCTTTAACCACTTGCCCTTTGTAGTTCGTAATTTCCTGAAAAAGGAGAAACTTTATACCTATTGTATTGTATATTGTATGCTTACATGTTCAGAAATAACTATACATTAACAAAACCAAAATAGAATTTCACATCTCGGTTTAACCCAGATAACATTCAGACATAACATCTCAATGACATCTGTAAGACGCCTGCCGCAAGACATTCGGACGTCCAAGAGACGTCTGAACGGTTCCCGAAAGTCTCCTGAATGTCTTGTGGTACGTCTTAGAGATGTCTTCAGACGTAGTTTAGGCGTCTTTTTAGGCGACATTTCCGAAAAGACGTAAACGAATAGAATAGAATAGAAGTAAAACGTTCAGACCTAAAAACGACGTAAAACAGACGTCTATGAGACGTCGGGTGCTATCTGGGAAAGGAGGCTAATCTAATATAAACTACTATATATGTACACTAATACATTTATTAGACTCTGTTCCGTGTCGCCAGATGAGGGGAATCACGGTGAGATGATGTACCTCCTCTCCAGTGTTACCAGACCGTGGTAATCGAAAAGGAATCGAGGGGAATACAAGTACCCCCTCTCTGATGACCAGAGTAATATGTGACACGTTGCGCGTGCGCGATAGGGACTGAACGGTGGAACAGTGTCGCCAGGTCGTCAGCAATAGAGGGGAATCAAGTACCCCCTCTCTGATGACCAGTCCAGTCTACGGCACGGGCACCGTGGTCTACGGTCTTAGTAGGGGACGTTGGAGTGTGCGCATGGTGCTGGAATGGGATAGTGGAAGGGGAAAAGGAGGAGAGTAATTGATGACCATTTGGTCATCAACTGGCGACACTGCGGTGGAATAGGATAGTGAAAGGGGATAAAGGTGGAGAGCCTGGAGAGGAAATGAGGTTCGTTTCAACCTAAATCTGGCCACACTGCTCCTCTCTGATGACCAGACCAGTCCACGGCACGAGCACCGTGGTCTACGGTCTTAGTGGGGAACGTTGGAGTGTGCGCATGGTGCTGGAATGAGATAGTGGAAGGGGAAAAGGTGGAGAGGAAATGAAGCCGGGTTTCTACCTCATCTGGCGGCACTGACTCTGTTGAATTGTATATTGTAGGGCAAGGGGTTATAGGAAAGACGCGTAAATTTCCATTAGACAATTCGATATTTCCATTAATTGAACTATATTAATTAACTCGAAGTTTAGATTTCAGGTTGATGTTGTCAAAAGTGCTCGTTTTGAAACTGTGCAAAGCGTTGTCGTTATTAAACGACGCATACGGATTCCAATTTAAAGTTTTAACATCGTTGTACATTTGGTACCTATGCTTGCACATGTGTGTCGTCTATATATTATGCGATAACGGCATACAGGCAGTAGATACAATATTGAGTGCACTATGGGGTTCTTTAGATATAATAAAATTGATTTACATAATCCACTTATACCGTATATTATTAATACAGGTAGTTCAAGAAATTTTATTATTCTCAATTGCTTAATCGTTTGAAACATGTAATTCGTTTACTAAATATTATCGTATTTTATGTTTACAGTATACATAAACAAATACGAACTACAAGCGTCTCAAGGTCGGTACTAATGAATATAATTAGTAGTACAATTGCCACCTGGATATTTTAAATAATGCGCTGATGTATGTACCAACCAATTGGCTGGAAAGTTTCAACGAACATGCTCTCTCTACTGTTTCTCTACGAAGAGCCAGAATTCTGCGAAATGTTTTCGTTTTCGAATATGTATTTGTTATTTGGTCGGGTCTCGATGTTTTCTTCATTAATAAATGTACGATTGATGGGAAACAATAGTGTTTTCGTTTCATTATTCCTTTTAACATGTTCTAATTTTTCTCATGACGTGTCCCGTCAACGTGCATGGGGCGCATGCGCAATGCCACCTTACGTGGCATCGGCAACAATCACTATTGCAGCGAAATACATTTTCTTCATTTTACTGTAAACAGTTGTGGAAATATTAACTTTTGTTATGGTTCAAATACGTACAATGACACAACGTGAGTACTCAATATTTTCCATGTGTTACGTGAATTTCGAGTTTCCATGGCCCGTTCGTTAACGTAATTCCTTCTGCAAAATGGCTTATTACCTTTTTATCATTCGAAAGCAACAGAAGATTTTCATAATTAGTTATTGAGCAATAATAGTGCTTTCGAATCACCAACACATACGCATTTTATGTACGATCAGCGTTTACAACTTACGGAGATTGTGCAGATGGTTTTGTATAGGTTATCTTACGTCTGTCAATGTGTAGCATATTTTGAACGTTTGCCACTAATTTATACATTTTTCAATATGCCAACGAATATATTGTTTATATTTTCACGTGTTTTACATTCGTACGCTAAACAAATGTGCCTTATTTTCTGGATATGTTGTTCCAGAGAATAATGACTGTCTCATGCTTACTTTGTACAATCTGTTCACATTTTATAAACACATCGAACATTAGGATCAATTTCTTTCTTGAACCTGTATGTTTTAGCATCATCGTTTCATTGATCTAATATAATGGAAGAACTCATTGGAAAAATGATATAAGTGTATTTTATCTAAAGATAGAAAGTATATATCTCCAAGTCTTCGTGCATACATATGATAAAATGTTTTAATGTTTGCGATCACATAAGTGTCGAGATAAATGTCAAATCAAAGTTGTCATTTGAACTAATCTTCTATTAAAATCTTTTACTATCAATAGAAATCATATCATAAAATACTATACTCGTGTAATTAAAATTAATTGAGTAAAATATTATACTATATTCTTTATATGTATACATATACACATAATGTGTATTACGTATACATTATAATATAATCTACTTAAAGTTTTTGCATTCATGAAATATATCAATTTTATGTAAATGTAATATATCATCTTTTAGGAAATACTCAATTTGAACCATCGACAAACAATCCACACATCATGCCATCGTCAACCGGTCAGAACAATATAGTTAATCAAATTTCCAACATGTCTCTGGGTGATCAACAAAGACCACCATCTGCAGTAATTGATCTTTGATTAAATAATGCTAATAACATTAATATTATCCAGTATTGATACCATTTAATATATTGCAGAATTTTCCTCTACCACCTTTACCTGGAAAAAGTACTCCACCAATGTCTATGCCTTCAAATGTCAATAGATTTAACAATGTCCAAGATGCATCGTCTGGAGCTGGTCAGTATACATAACCTGTATAATCTAAATAATAAATAATGTTTGTACTCTGTATATTTAATCGCAGTAGGGCCTATTGGACAAACTGATCCTGGTGGAAATCCTATGTCGCCAATTTCTGGACAAGATTTACAGCAAAAGGCAATATCAAAGAATCCTTCCACATTTCAGTCTGGTTTCCCTTTCTCTGGGCATCCTATGGACTCTAATCTAGGACAATATTATCCTGGCCAGAACACATTACCAGAACAAGGATTTAACGCAGGATTAACCAATCAAAGTGGCCAAAGAAACGTTGTTGACCCATCTCCTGGACAACCAAGTTTCCCTAGACCACCGCCGATGGGACAAAAATCAACTCCACCTTTACCAGGCCAACCGAATTTGTCTAATTTACCGATGCAGGGACAACCAAACCTCTCCAATTCACCTTTACCAAGACAACAAAATCTTTCTAACCCAGCGATGCCATTTCAACCACATTTATCCGGACCTCCATTACCAGGTCAACAGAGTCAAAATAATGCAACTCTGTACGGAGTACATGGGCAACAGAATTTACCTGGACCACTGCCACCGCTATCCAAACAGAATTTATCAGCGATGTCAAATTTGCCTGCTCCTCCTGGACCTCCTGGACCTCCTGGACCTCCTGGACCTCCTTTACCAGGACAACAGTACCCGCCAATGCAAGGTCAGCAAAGACAAAGGGCCAAGTTCATCGTTGCATAAACGAAGCCTGGTTAGCACTTACCAATGGCAGCGATGAACTTGACCCTTTGGGACTGTGGCAGTTCTCTACGGCAGCTCGTACAATGTGATTTACGGAAGAAAATACGTTTACTCTAGGCTTTGTCACGTTGCCGTTTTTCGTCGCTTTGTTAAACGGGAAAACGGCCAACTCCGGGGTTTTACAGGTACCGAGACCGGGCCGCGTGCGACCGTGCAAGCGCGGTTTACCCGGACAATGGCGATTCTTGGGGGGGGGGTCTCGACCATAAAACGACAAACGTTCGGGTGCCACGTACCAAAAAGTACCACGCGAAATGCGACGAAATTCTCGTGCTCGGTAAAGCCGAGCCTCCTCGGAACGCGAACTACGAACGATGACACGAAGGGGCAGGCGATTCGGACACAGGAATAACGGGGACAGCCCATAACGCGAAAAATCCTAACGGTCGCTTCCCTCGACCGGCGGAGGATAACCTTCCCCTAGAGCCGATCACACCATCCACGCTAGAACCCTACTTTAGGCGTGGTGAGGCGGCGACGGGGACCGCGAAATGTCGAGATGTTCGCCAAGGCTTCCTGTCCCGTGTCGGCGCTTCCGTATGGTTTGCCCGTGTGTCGTGGTTCCAAATATCGTTCGCCCGTGCACGGGACTTTTCCTCGTTGGCCAGTTCTTTTTGGTGGATCGATCCCGCGAAGTGGGGTGCTTCCTGGGGAAATTTCAGAAGGTCAGTGGTGCCGATAATGGATAACGTGGCCCTGAAAGTGTCCGTCCTCGGCACGCGCGACATATGTCGTTATACGATCTATTTATAATCTATACGGGAGAATTTCCTTGGGGAGCGCTCTCAAATGCGGGTGGCCGTCTGAACCGCTAGAGCAAATTTGCAACGTCACAGCTTACATTTACATAATTAAATATGTCGGTATCTAATCAATTGCTAAATAAACATTTAGGTATTGTACGAGGTGTTATACCAATTTCATATCCATAAAATTTCAAAAATTATAGGGAATGGAAATATTCGAAGTCGGAAAAAATTTTCCCCAGTGAGAACTGCTATTTTTGCGATTGACTTGCCAGAGAGCGGTCCGGTCCTTTCGATTTTTAAGTTAGAGATTCCTCTCTAATCTGGAAAGGACGTAGCTGTGGCCGTTTTGCAACGTTACAGCCTCTAATGTCTAACCACGGTGTATTATAGAGGTGTTACGACCAGTGCTGCCAGATGAGGGGAATCACGCCGATATATGATGTACCCCCTCTCTGATGACCAGAGTAATATGTGACACGTTGCGCATGGGCGACGGGGATTGAGTGGGGCAAATGGGAGACACGTTGCGCGTGCGCGACGAGGATTGAGTGAGGCGAATGGGATAGTGGAAGGGGAAAAGGAGGAGAGTATTTCCGAGAACTGTGGCTCCGTTTGGAGCCGACTTGGCAGCACTGGTCTAACCAATAAGCTATGCTCCCGTCTCCGATGTCGTGTCAACAAAACATTGCTCCGCCACCAATGCAGGGCCAACAATACATGACCTCACTTCCGCTTCTAGGTCAACAAAATTTCAACAGACAGCCATACATGGGACAACCAAATTTACCGGAGCCACAAGCTCAACCTCCGTTACCAGGTCAACCTATAGGGCAAATGATGAATGCTGCTTCGAATGTACCACCGTCAAGTCAGAGACAGTACACCTCTGCTCCTCCTATGCAGGGACAAACTATGGGAGCTCCGTTAGGACCGAATCGTTTCACACCCGGTGCAATGGCTGGTTACCAACCTGTTGGATACCAAGGCTATAATAATGTATGTTTGTAATAGCTGAATCTCCTATGCTCTATTATATTGAATGATTTCTTTTATCGCAGGATATGTACAATGCTCAAAGAGTTTCGTATCACGGTGGTACACCTGGTCCAGGCGTAGGATATCAGCAAGGAGATGCTCAGACGCAACAAGTGAAACGTTTGGATCCTGACCACATGCCAAGCCCGGTAAGTCAATGGCTTTTACGAGCATTAAAGATGCTCAATCTCTTTCATTAGATAGTTCGTACTAATTTGAAATGTTTATTTACGTAGATTCAAGTGATAGAAGACGATCAACATGTGAAAGGTGGTGTGTTTGTAACAAATCAAAGTGGATTGGTTCCACCATTAGTAACTACCAAGTTTGTAACGCAGGATCAGGGAAATGCATCTCCTAGATATATTAGATCCACAATGTACACTGTTCCTACCACTGCAGATATTTTAAAACAAGTACCTATCCTGTCTATTAACTATTATATGATACATATGTTGGTATCATTTCGGGATGTTCATTTAATGAGTTTGATTTGTAGACGAATGTTCCGTTCGCTCTAATAATAAGTCCAATGGCTCGTATAGAGGAAGGAGAGTACGAACCGCCTATTGTAGATATGGGAGAGATGGGTCCAGTTCGCTGCGTCCGATGCAAAGCGTACATGAGTCCGTTTATGCAATTTATTGATGCCGGCAGAAGATTTCAGTGCATGTTTTGTAAAGCAACCACTGGAGGTATGTACCTTGTCTTTTCTGTAGAACTTGTTACATCCTAGTCTAGTCTGATTCTAATATCTGTTTTGTATTCTAGTTCCAGAAGAATATTTCCAACATTTGGATCATACCGGTCAACGCATGGATCGTTATGAAAGACCAGAATTAATGTTGGGAACGTACGAGTATCTTGCTACGAAAGAGTACTGCAAAGTAAGTGAATTAATACAACGATTGCACAGAATTTGATTAAACAATTTGTGTGTTCCCCTTTCTCGTAGAACGATACTTTTCCTAAACCACCAGCTATTGTGTTCGTGATCGATGTGTCTTACAACACAGTGAAGTCTGGCTTAGTCAATTTACTCTGTGCAAAAATGAAATCAATCCTGCGGAATCTGCCCGTTGACGTTGGTCAATCGAAGTCGAACATGAAAGTAGGATTTATAACGTACAATAACACGGTACATTTTTACAATGTAAACTCATGCCTTGCCCAACCGCAAATGATGGTTGTGGGAGACGTACAAGATGTGTTTATGCCTCTTCTTGACGGGTTCCTGTGCGATGTTGAAGAAAGCGAAGCCGTTATCGACAGTCTAATGACGCAGATACCAGCCATGTTCGCGGACACACGCGAAACGGAAATTATTCTAGCACCTGCGATACAAGCTGGACTCGAAGCATTGAAGGTATTTTATCAATTCGATTCCGACAAATTTAAAAAATTCCCAATTTTATAGGCTACTTAAACACAAATCCTCTTCTTTCCTTCCATTCTTTAACGTCGCGTCGACAGCTTGGTCATTAGTAGACTGCGGATCTTTATGAAACTCAAAATTGTTGGAAAATTGAAAAAATTGAAAAAGACAATATATGATTTCTTCTCTATTAAAATCATTAAGGGAAGAAATAACATTCAATTTGGTTTCAATTTCTTACAATCGATGCAAACAAATTTTATTTTGCATACAGATCCGCAGTCTAGGCATTAGCGACGACTATAACAGTGTTTAGATTTCATCTGATATGTATAGTAGCGAACAAAAGTTTAAGACCGCTCTAAAGAAGACTATAACTTTTTAAATATTGTACTATACGATTGGACCTTTTTTGGGAAGCTAGAGCAATTAGTTCACTAAAGGGTGTGATAAGAAATTTTTTCAATAATTGCAATTGATCAGAATTATTGAAAAAATACTAAAAGTGGAATTTTTAACTTTTTTATGTGGGCCTATATTGAAAATTTAAAAAATACGTTTTGTAGCTCTGTGTCAATTAAACATATTCTGAAACTTTCGTCAAAATCGGTGGACGTTACAATTTTTACCATCTTTAAACGTTTGTAGCTCATTGCAACGTCGACCGATTTTGACGAAATTTTCAGAATATGTTTAATTGACACAGATCTACAAAACGTATTTTTGAAATGTTCAATACAGGCCCACATAAAAAAGTTAAAAATTCAACTTTTAGTATTTTTTCAATAATTCCGATTAATTGCAATTTTTGAAAAAATTTCTTTTCAGAGCTTTTAGTAAACTAATTGCTCTAGCTTCCCAAAAAAGTTCAAATCGTATAGTACAATATTAAAAAAATTATCGTCTTCTTTAGAGCGGTCTTAAACTTTTGTCCGCTACTGTATATACTGTAGATTTCGTTAAGTTCTTTGGGGATTCTAAAAATTGAAATAACCTGATTTTTAATTTAAGGCTTCGGACCGTGTTGGCAAATTAATGGTTTTCCACTCCTCTTTACCGATCGCCGAAGCTCCTGGCAAATTGAAGAATCGCGACGATCGTAAAGTGCTTGGAACGGAGAAAGAAAAAACGGTATTAGGTAAATCGTTTGTTCGTACATTACGTTCCCGCGAGTACAAACAGTATCTAGAAAACATTTTTCTCTTTTCAGCACCGCAGAATAACGTTTATAATAACCTAGGGCAAGACTGTGAAGGTGCAGGATGTTCTGTAGATCTGTTTGTTTTTAATAATTCGTACGTAGACATTGCAACGATAGGTCAGGTTGCCAGATTAACCGGTGGAGAAGTTTACAAATACACCTACTTCCAGGTATTATATACATTCGTGTAAAGTTATATGTTATTTAGCACTTAAGAGTGTGAACAACCGGTAACTTTTAATTTTCTTAGGCCGACATAGATGGAGATCGTCTAATCGCGGACGTCATTAACAACATCAGTAGACCAATCGCATTTAACGCTACCATGCGTGTACGTACGTCTACTGGTGTTCGAGCAACTGATTTCTTTGGACATTTCTTTATGTCGAACACTACAGAGATGGAATTAGCCAGTATAGATTGCAATAAGGTACCATTACTTCTAGTTGTTCGGTAAACAAAGAGAAAGATAACAAGAAACTGTTAACATTTTCATTCAATATTTTAGGCAATTGCTGTAGAAGTGAAGCACGACGACAAATTAACGGAGGACGAGGGTGTATATATTCAAGCGGCTTTGTTGTATACTTCTTGCAGCGGAATCAGAAGATTGCGTATCATTAACCTTAGTTTAAAGACATCGTCTGAATTAGCAGAATTATACCGTGTGTGTGACCAAGACGCCATTATAAATTTCTTCGCCAAGCAAAGTAAGACGAATTACAACTATTTACCTGCACAGGTATCTCGGACCATCGAAATTCAAATGTGTTTTTGTACAGGTGTTTTCAAATTAATCGAATCATCTCCAAAAGCTGTAAAGGATAATTTGATCGCGAAAAGTTCATGCATGTTAGCTGCATACCGGAAACACTGTGCCTCCCCATCGAGTGCTGGTCAATTAATATTACCGGAGTGCATGAAATTACTCCCACTTTATACAAACGCATTATTAAGGACCGATGCATTAGCTGGTGGTAATATATTTGTTTTATCCAATCTATTCGTTATCCAACGATTGTGTGTATTACATATTTAATAACTGAAATGTTTTCAGGTGCTGACATGACCATTGACGACAGATCTTTTGTTATGCAAGCTGTTGCTACGATGCCTATCTCAATATCGGTAGCGTACATTTATCCGAGGTTATTTTCCTTACACAACGTTGATCCTCAAGACACGGAATTACCGCAAATGCTACGTTGTTCTATTAACAAATTCTCCGAGGACGGCGCGTATTTACTTGGTAAGTAATGTTGTTCACTATCTTCTGTATGTAAGCAATGCTGTTCTCTATTTTCTGTATTTTTATCCCTGAGAAAGCTACAGAAAAATATGTTATTTGTTCTTTTCGTCTCCATAGAAAACAGTATCCATATGTTCTTATGGCTGGGCCTTGGACTCTCTCCACAGTGGGTACAGGCAGTGTTCGGAGTTCCATCGGTGGTCCAAGTTGACACAGATCGTACTTCACTGCCAATATTAGATACTCCATTAAATAAACGAATAACAGATATTATCGATCGTATGCGCATGGAGAGGCATCGTTGCATGAGGGTAAGTAATTAGAAAAACGGAGTTCTAAATCACTGTGTAGCATGCAAAGTAGTCTTTGAATATTTAACGATACATATAATCGATTGTAATGTTTCAGTTAACTATAGTGAGACAGCGGGAAAAACTTGAAATGGTGTTACGTCATTTCTTGATCGAAGATAGAGGAAATGACGGAGGTCCAAGTTACGTTGACTTCCTTTGCCATATGCACAAAGAAATCAGAACATTACTTAGCCAATAAAATAAATCTCTAACGAATCAGTTATATTGTGTTGGAAAATACCTAGTTTGCTACATGTCTATGGCTGATTGGTCACGTTGTGTCAAGAATCGGATTAGATTATTAAACCGAGTTTATCGAGAACTTTAATGGGGGAAAAAACATGGATCGTGCACGTGATTGACGCGCACATTTGAAAGAAAGATGGATGGATAATGTGAAATAAAACTAACGTACATTTCTAACTTAATACCTATCGGAAAAAGGCGATGAACATTAAGAGATAACCAATCATTCCGAGATTTATAATGAATCGGCGCATGCGAAAGGGAAACAACCAGTTGCACTCACTCATAACACAGTGATTTATACACGAATAATTGTAAAAGTAAAAATTGTATTATTAATTGTTATTTTAACTAGCTCATTAATGTTATATTATTATACTAAATTAAATAATAAAAGAAAAACTGTATTAAATCATTATAAATTTATATATGAAAAAGTATATCTTGTGTTAATTTTAAATAGTACTTCCGCAATTTTTATGCAATGCGTTAACGTTATTTTAAATACAACAAACTGTGCACACACGTGAAACAGTTGTTTAAAAGAATTATTTTCAACTTATACTCGTTTAAGTATCACTAACAAATATAGTACATTTATGATTGAACGACTAATAAGTTTCTTATATATATGCATTCGTACTACACTCGATTGTTTTTCATTATTTATGTAAGAAAGGAAATAAAGTATGTTGTCAGCAATGAAAAATGAAAATTGCGTTTAAATGTTTGTTTGTTCACTGATTTTCAAAAAACGTAAAAATTTATAATATTACGATTTTACTTGAGAAACCGTTCAAAAAGAGCGCCTTTGAAAAATGTTTTTCAGATTGCGGATTACATATAATGTGTACCGTGTACATTTGGTCACTTTCTGTGCTTTCTGGCGACTCTGTGTCAGTGATGGTATTGTTGGCGCTTTTCACGCGCATGCGCGACGATTCTAGCCTCAGACGGCCTCAGTCAAGTACGAAGATCGGGTACCTTGGTCGCCCTGCTAATTTCCCGCCATATAGTTTCCCACTACTTTCTCCCCAATAGTTCCCCACTTTCGGACGTAGACGTAGATACGGCCCTGATGAAACTCGCGCATGCGCGCGAAAAGCGTCAACAATACCATCACTGCTCTGTGTACTGTGTACATGTACCACACCACCATACACCACAGTGCGGCGTGCAACGCATGCAACGTGCAAGAACGTGCGCTTTGTATACATGTGTAACAGCGAACAGTACTTACTAATATTGAATTATAAATAAAACAATTTCATTGAACTCGATTTAATTTAATATACTTAGGTAAGTACGCACAAACCGAAAACATTTAGTGGACTGCTAAAATAATCTTCAGGTTAGTTGTAATCTTTTGTTGGTTATGTTGATCCATTCATGTCAACAATATTCCCGTAATTAGTACATTTTACAGGTTTTGCACTCGAAATTCGCCCTTTTGCAAGTCAAATTCACCCTTTGGCAAATCAATTTCACCCTTTTGCAAATCAATTTCACCCTTTTGCAAATGAAGAATTTTCATTTCAATGAAGTTGAAAAATTCAAAATTTTATTTATTGCGAAGATATACGTACATCAAACACTTATTTAAAAATACATAATTACTATGTATTTAGACAGTGGATTCTATGCATTTATGACAAATATGCGTAGGTTTAATTTAAGACAGTAAAAATATTAGACGAATATAAAAATACTATTATATTATTTTCAACCTATTAACATATTAGGATAGAAAATAAATTTCTATTTCACTCCAGTTTGTTGCAATTCAGGTAGAACACTTTTATTTTGTATAAAGATCCGCTGTCTAGTAATTACCAATTCATTAACTTTCAATTGTATGAAAACTGTGTGATTAATAAATTTTTTAAATGAAAGTAAATAAACATGTATTTATTGTTCAGGTGTGTCTAAATAAACATATAATTTAATCTGTACAAATAAGTAATTAATTTTAAATATTCCTAATGGGTGAAATTGAGTTGCAAAAGGTTGAATTTAATTTGCAAAAGGTTGAACTTGACTTACGAAAGGATGATTTTGGCTATTTTTAAAAGAGTAGAGAGAAGAACGATCTTGTTTTTACACATTATATCACGTATTTTCACTTTTTCACAGGTGTTGCAAAATGGCAACAAAAAATGCAAAACGAAAAGCGCACACCGATACCGAATCAAAAAGTAAGAAGTTCAAATCGCACGCTGTCACCGACGATATAAGTAATGAGAGTAATATTTCTAACGATGATAAGTCTAAATCAAAAAAAGAGAAGAGAGGAATGTATGAGAAACCCTTGACAAATGGTAACCGTAAATATGGAGCAATGGGTGAGAAGGGAAAACATGAAATAAATAAAAATTCAGAGCAAACGGAGAAACCCAATTGGATGGAATTTAAAAAGCAGAAGAAAGAGCAAAAGGAGAAGTTCAAAGCAAAGAAACTGAACGATATCTATGAAATTGCAATTAGAGCTAAAAAGATTGGAGAGAAGTTGCGTAGGTCAGATTGCAAAGCGTTGGAACGTAAAAAGTTGACGTTACAAATCCACGACTTGCTGAGGTCTCATTATAATAAAGTAATGCTCACACACGATTTGTCTCGTATTATTCAATGGATGATCAAATACAGCGATCAGAAGATCCAAAGAGAAATTTACACCGAATTAAAACCTTCCATCGTAGAAATGATTTTATCGAAGTATGCAAAGAACTGTGTGAAAAGTATATTGAAATATGGACCGGTGGACTTGAAACACGAGGTCATTTCTACTTGTTATGGTAACATTGTGAAATTCATGAGTCACTCGGTATCTGCGCCCTTGATAGAACTTATGTACACAAAGTATATAAAGAACGCGGAAAAGAGATATTTCAAACAGGAATTTTATGGTGATATGTACAAACAAGCTAAAGACAATGAAATTAAATCTTTGTCCGATGTGTACAAGTCTGCGGAAAATATGAAATCAGCAACATTAACTGCTGTAAAAGGAAATCTAGCGAGGATATTGAACAAAAAGCTTTTGCACTATACGCTTGTGCAGACCATCCTTCTAGAATACCTACACGAGTGTTCAACCGAAGACAGATCGGAAATGATAGTCACGTTGAAAGATTCTATAGTAGAATTATCTCAGACCAAACCTGGTTCAAAAATTGTTGTACTGTGCATATGGCATGGCACTAACAAAGATAGGAAGTTGATTATGAAAGGTCTTAAGGAAAATGTAAAGACCGTCTCAATGTCCGAGCACGGATATTTAATATTATTAGCTCTGTTCGATACAGTAGACGATACTGTACTTGTAAAGAAGATTATACTAACGGAAATTCAGAAAGATCTGACAGACATAATACAAAACGAACATGGAAAGCATGTGATTTTATATTTAGTAGCCAGAAGAAATCCTCGTTACTTTCATCCTAATATAATATCGTATTTGGAGCAAGGTGATCAAAACGAAGCAAGTAAAAAGTTGACGGATGTTCGAGAGAAAGAGCATTGTGTTAACGTTTCTGATTTGCTACTCGACGCTGTAGCAAAAGACGTTACGACATGGTTGTCTAACAGTTCTATGGCAATGGTAACGTTGGCAGTTCTAAATGCAGGTGTTGGAGAAAAATTGAAGCAAGCTTTTGAGTCCATCGCTAAATACATTACAGACCCTGATACAAAAATTAAAGAAGGAGACACTGAACATAAGGCTGTCGAACATTCAGGTTTGCATATGATGTTGAAGAAACTTATACAAAACGATACAAAATTACGAGAAAAGAACGGAGCTACTTTTGGAGAAGTATTAGTTAACCATCTAGAAATAAATGTCATAGAGGAATGGATAGAATTCAATAGAGGTTGCTTCCTATTAGTATTCTTATTAGAAAACGAAATAGAATTAACAGTGGATGCTCTACGTTCTAAATTGAATCTGATAAAGACAGCTCTGAAATCGAAAACGAGTCCAGGAGCAAAAATTTTATTGAAAAAGTTGAACTAAACGTTTACCATAAGAATCGTGAATTCTACAAGATGCTTGTTTTAGAAGCAGTTGTAAAAATGTGAGAAATATAAATCATTTGCTGCAGTTTTATTGGCAATATAAATACTTACAATTTATTCAATCAAATTCCACAATCGTTCGGATTTAGCATTCAATTTTTTTCATTTGTGGCACACGTAAGCGACTGCTTATGTAAAAACGATAATACATAATTAGAATTTTTATCTGTATATTGCATATTACTTACCTACAGGTATGCGAAAATATACTTGAAAAAGATAAACGTGTTCTACATAGAAGTTTTATCGATTCAGATAGGTTCTTATAACGTTATTAATATTAAAGGTGAAAATGCTCATGAACTTTGTAATCTGTGTAATATATTATTCGTACAGAACTTATAGGACGACAAATATATTTATAAATATACATTTTCCTATCTTTTTACAATCGTGTGTAAAAACATAGGAAACCATAAAAAATATCAGTACTAAAGTTAGATTCAATCCTGCTGCGATTCTTAATTGAACTGTAAATGTAAAATATTCTTCGGAAAGGAGAGCATGTGAAAAATAATTGCACGACCATAATAACGTTAACCATATGAAAATGTGTGAATAAGTTGAGGAAAACCTAAAGAACGCAGCAGGGTTAAATTATGCACTATTAAAAACGATTGTTATTGTTATACATACGAGCCACGATTATAATGAAGTACCATTAAACGAACTTTTGCAAATATTACACCTTTTTTATCACCAATATTTTGCAGTTATTTAAATCGGAGTCGTAAATTGCCAACAACATCTAGATTAGATAGTACTTCAAATTTCATTTAATTCTCACAGCTTAAATGTTTGCTTGATATTCATAAGCCTGGTTAAAATCTCCGGTTCATTATCTTTCGCTAATTGGGGCAGAAACTCTTTGAGTACTGCGATCGTTTTATGAAAATGTTCAATATTTTTAGTGTCGCGCAACTTTGTACCAAGGGATAAAGCTATATCCAAAGATTCACTCCTAATCCTAGTGTACGAAATTCCTATAAAAACGAGAACATTTATTTTATTCGCATATTCCGCTACGTAGAAGATGATCCTTATCACACCACTTACCTATACTGTATCCTAGTATTTTATTCAACTTATCGCAAATCTCGTGCAACATTTCTTTATCTTTCATTGATAATTCCGCGCTGTCCAATTTGAGCAAGGCAAGTTTATTCACAAATAACGTAAGCGATGTCAACATTGACACCTGTATAATTGTCGATTGCGTGGGAAATACTTTTTCAAAACGGGTTACGATTTCTATGCAATATTTGTCTAAACAGATAGAAATTAAATGTAGAAAAATAGAAAGTTCGCGTATGGAGAGTCCAATCGATGTGTTTACCTTGAGTTTCCTTGCAAGTCGGCCATGCTTTTCCAAGTGCTCCGTAAACAGTTTCATGTAACTTCAGAATATCCTCGTTTCTTTTTGTCCTTTCATCGGAGAGCAGAGTTTCGTTGTCACTTTTATTCTGCACCTGCGGCCGACAATATTGAGATTAAAGATAATAAATATTATGTAATAGCCATTAAAATATTTTGTATTTACCGATCTCCAAATTTCTTCAAAAATATCGCTTATCTCTTGGAACTTATCGATATCTAACTCATGTAGAACAGTACCGAAGGCTTGTAGAGCATGTCGCCGATATACAAAAGCTTCCTTTTTACTTTCTCTGTGCAACGTTTCGACTATAACCGCACACATATCAGGGTCTTCTTTGAGAGCTTGCCTATAATTACAAACACAACAATGCAACGTTATCTCATTAAGGTTATCTTATTTGTCGTTTAAATAGAAAACATGTTTCTAATCCGTACTTGCTATTACACGACAGCGTAGCCAAAGCATTCAACACCCTTTCTTTTCCATCCCAAGTTCTTCCACGTAGACCATCTGTTAAAACCTTTAACAAAGTATTGCGAACAGTGGGATCGAGACGGTTTCCCAATTTCTGAGCTAAAGTGTCAACCGCATTGGCAGCTTGTGCTTTTGCAGTCCACGATTGTGACTCAAGAGACGACTGTAAAAGTTCAGTTATTGTTTCCAAGTTTTGCATAATTCCGGCTTCGGTTCCGGGAGTTATCTCGTTCCATAGGTCGGTCCACAAATTGACCATATTTTCATTCTCTGATAAGATAACAATCCATAAATATCGGAAAACATTTACAGATTTAATTGTTAGACCAACTACAAACCTTGCGTCTTCTGCATGTGCATCGCGAAGAAGGTAAGTGGCATAACGATATTCGAATATTTCTTCAGGACATCTTGATTATAATTATTTATAGCCTGCAGTGTTTGTCCAACCGATATTTTAGTCGAGTCATCTGAAATTAATTATGCAATTATTTTCTTCTCTGTAATTCAACGAATACGTTTCGAGAACTGGTTCTACGTACCTTTTTCTATATACCATGTGTAGAGTGTTTTGAACAATTTGTCGAGACTAGATTCTTTTACCGATACCACTATGTGACCGATAGCACTTGCATTATTCTTTCTTACGATCGAATTACGATCCGACAGACCGTTCAGCAATGCAGACAGAACTTTACCTGTGTGATAAGTATTTATATTACATTAAGTCACCGGAGTGATAATAATGTATTTGTGATTTTCTAATTACCGGCGTAAGGTTGCAGTTCCGTCTTATGATAAGTACACAAAAGAATTATAAAATGCGAACAAGCTATTTTTGTTCCAAATCCTACGCTAGACTTCATTAAATCTACTACTTTCGATATTAATGCTTTCAAAATCTCCGCGTCAACGTACTGTACACACTAGATCCAAATAAATAAATAGCATTATTAATAGTGTAAATACATGTATATATTGTACGCGAATCTCTTGCTGTGAAAACGAAAAACTTACTTTTGTTAATGTATCGGTAGCAGAGTGCCCTTTAGCAGCGCTAGCTCTAATACTATCGATAGTCTCTTGTGTTTCCGATGACGATCCATGTCTGATACTCAAGTAGGACAAACTTGGATTTTCTGATTCCCCAATGGAAGATAGAATAGCAGGAATCAAAGTAACCAGAGACGGTTTAAGCAACGGGCCAGCTTTTGTTACTAATTGCGACACTGTGTGTAAAGATACCGATCTTACTGTGTCCAGAACATTAGTTATTCCTATGTCCAACAGTACAGGTAGTATCGCTTGTATAGTTTCTTCTCCTTCTTTACCGTTAGTGGAATCGCAATAACGGATACAGATCTGTATTTGTAATTCGAACAGAGTTATGAAAAAACAAGAACAATGGAGAATCTTGATATATTCGAGAATTGCTAATATTTTAACACATTGTTGACCGTGAACCGTGAACATGTTGACATTGTTGATTTTACACAGAGGCTATCTCATGTCATTTGCTATTATTTCGTAATTGAATGTGGAAGTAAAACAATCTAAATAAACTTCAATAAACTTTATTTATACATAATGAATAGACAGCGGATTTTATGCATTTATGACAAAAATGAGTAGGTGTAATTTAAAACAGTAAAAATATTAGAGGAATTAAAGAATGCTGTTATATAATTTTCAACCTATTAAACATATTAAGAAAGAAAATAAACTTCTATTCACTCCAGTTTGTTGCAAATCAGATAGAAAGTTCTTATTTTGTATAAAGATCCGCTGTCTAATAATGAATTAAGATGAAACTTTGAATATATCTTTTATATAACTTTTAATATAGCAATCACCAAATGAACAAAGGTTTTGAAATATTCTATTTTGCCATGGCTTACATAAATTGAAATTGATGATGCAAGTGCAAACACGAGTTAACTCGTGACCGGTCAGCAATGTGTTAAAATATGAAACGCAAAACTTACCTTGCTGAATATTTTAGTCGTGCTCGTAGCTGCTAACCTGGTGCCCTCGTGAATGTCGTCCATTACGCGAAACAGTTTCTTCCACAAATCAGGCGCGCATTCCGCAACATTGAAACGAACATTCGCTCTTAACAGATCTGCAAGCGCATTGCAACTACTAATACGCACTCTCCATTCGTGATGTGTTAAATTATCAGTTATATCTTTCAATATTTCATTATGATACTGTTCGATCTATCAAGGCACGAAAAATTATTGTAAATGATTTCTTGCACAGATGAGAAAATTGAGAATCATCTAACGAAAGGTACTCACAGCCTTGTTTGTCGAAGGAACAATTATACGCCAGATGTTAGACATACTCTGCTGTATTTTTGGTGTCGGGTCAAACTGATATCTATACAAGCGTGGGATTATGCTCGGTAAATACTTGTTCAATTCTTCGCTGCCCATTTTAGCAATAGCTGCAAATCCAAATGCAGCGCCTTTTTTCGAATTCCACACAGCATTGTGATTCGCCAGATGCATAAAATAATATATTAAATCCGGTTTCTGTAGTTCCGTGGCTAGGGAACAAATTTCTTTGTATGTCGATAGGTTTCCGCTGCGAAACAAATATTTTTAATATAGATATCGATTCAAAGTGCAAGGCGAACCCGAAAAATTGGTCCCACCATTGGTTTGAAAGCCTGAAACCTCTAGCTGATGCTCTGTTTCAAATTGTTGCTATGTTGGTTTTTTACAACGTTATAGGGAGATGAAGACAACATTGACGGTTAACAAATATTTTGTGCTACTTTGGAACATCACACGGGGAGCAACAAATTTTGTTGATAAATCGCGTTAATATCATTTGGAAGGGCTATCTTTCCTGTGTAAAATGTGTGGTTGTTGAATATTGTGCGATTTTTTTTATTCGAGTTATTCAACATTGAAGTAAGTATGGGCTTTTTAACTTTAACTGGCTCTAGAAAGCGAAAAAATTATCGTTGAATCTTGTGCAAAAAAGCAAAAAAAAGGACGTTTCTTTCTCTTCAAGGCACTCCTTTCGTTTTTTCAATCTCATTAACATTTCGATATACCAGCTGTTTCTGAAAATATGCTTAGAAAATGCACAATTTCCATTTTTCCTTTAAATCTGGTCTCAAAATTTGAAATCAGCGTGAAAAAATCTACGGAAAATGATATATCAAAATCGATTTTGAAAAGTCCTGAGGTCGTAAACAAAATTTGAGACCAGATTTAAAATCAGCATGAAAAAATCTACGGGAAATTATATATAGCATGTTAAAAAAAAATGTTTCCCGCGCGTGGTAACGGAGGACCACATTCTCTTGAAATTCTACATGTTTAACGAATTTTCTCAACGTTAAAAAACGTTCGTACCATAATTTCCCTATTTTTCCCATATTCTGCAAAGTTTCAGGTTTAATTTTTAAAAAATTTCATCGCTCTACCTCATTTCTATCGAACGTTCTTTGATTTTTAATCGAGTTTGGTCCAAATTTTCCACTGTGCGCCGGCGCGGCGGTAGCGTATTCAGAGATGTCAGGTAGCCGCTGTACCTGGCGCGCTAATTTTCTGCGAAGCACTTCAAACACAGCTGCCATAGGTAAAAAATTGTCACAGCGAGTTCATGAGGTACTCAATTGAATCAGCAGCATCTCTGCTTCGGATCATGGTATTACGATCATTTCTCGTCGAGATATAGCGAGTTAAAGGAAAAATGGAAATTGTGCATTTTTTAAGCATATTTTCAGAAACACCTGGTATATCGAAATGTTAATGAAATTGAAAAAACGAAAGGAGTGCTTTGAAGAGAAAAAAACGCCCTTTCTATTGCTTTTTTGCACAAGATTCTACGATAATTTTTTCGCTTTCTAGAGCTAGTTAAAGTTAAAAAGCCCATACTTACTTCAATGTTGAATAACTCGAATAAAAAAAATCGCACAATATTCAACAACCACACATTTTACACAGGAAAGATAGCCCTTCCAAATGATATTAACGCGATTTATCAACAAAATTTGTTGCTCCCCGTGTGATGTTCCAAAGTAGCACAAAATTTTTGTTAACCGTCAATGTTGTCTTCATCTCCCTATAACGTTGTAAAAAACCAGCATATCAACAATTTGAAACAGAGCATCTGAAACTAGAGGTTTCAGGCTTTCAACCCATTGTTTAACGATATCGATACGTCAATTTTTGACGGAGTTATGATCACGTAAAGTGGGACCAATTTTTGGGGTTCATAGAAGTGATCCCTTAATTTTTTTGAGGAGTGTATTGTACCTCGTAGGCGATTTTCCCAGTTGTCCTTCCTCAAATAATTTTGTATCAGCGGTAACTTGTTTTACAGCCTTACGACCACGTATGAATTGATCTAATATATTTGAAACCAATACTTCTTTCTCCTCCTTTGAGCTGTTAATATGTATCAGACTGAGTGCTTTCGCTGCAATGTCTTGCACGATATCTGCAAGTAGAATAACGTATACTTCAGATAAATTCTTTAATTATTTTCTGAGGATTATAGAGTTCGGTAGCACTTACTGCTATCATCTGATAGGAAATCTATGAACGCATGGTGCAACGATGAAAACCTTTCCTTGATACATTCTTCGTGAATGTTATATTTCAATAGTGCTAGTAGCCACACGCAGACCGCCTTACAAAAAATGGTAAGAGTAAAGAAAATGAAGAAACCATTGCTTTACGTTAGAAATTAGCAAATTAATACCTGTCTCAAGTTAGGATGCGGCTCTCTATGTATTTTAAGCAATTCGTCGACCGTGTGCATCAGCAATTCCGTACTGGTATTGCTAAGAGGTATTTTATGTTCACTCGGCAGTGTTTCCCACGCGTTTCGTGTCTGTACGTGTGCTTGCCCCTGGACACAACACACTAAAGCTTCTCCCAAAGTTAAATGAACTTCAACATCTTTTGTCTATAAAATTTGAAGAGATATGCGTATGATTTCTGTCATTGACCTAATATTTTTATGGTCACGCGAGTATTAATATCATGTAATTACCTCCTTGACCGTAGTAATTATTTTGGTTACTACATCCGAGGTATACGGAAAATTTTCCCCTAGACACAAGTACCCTAAGGAAATCGCAGCCTTCTCTTTAATCTATACGAATGAAAAACAGAATGCGTTGTTAGAACAAAATAGTTGTTGGATTTTCTTTAGAAAGTAATCTAGAAACCTTGGTATTCAGTTTCGCGTCAGTCTGTACAGAAAATAGCGTTTCTACAATCGTTTTCTTATTTGGTTCATCGCCAGCATCAGGTAATGGCAAGCTATATGTTTTTCCCAGGATACCAATACTTTCTATTGCAACCTCCATTAAAAGTCGTGAATTGTCATGAAGAAGAATGCCTGGAAGAATATTTTTGATATAAAGCTGGAGATGTTTTCATGGATTCGTATATCAATGTCGACAAACGTACATGTGAATTTTACAATATTAGTATACAAATCTATATTGAACGAGTCCATGGAATTTTTACGAGAAAATAATCTTCGTTCCATCATATACGTGAAGGCCAATATTGCTCCGTGCAGTTCCTCGATATTCTTTTTCTGTTTCTTTTCATATTCGTTCGTTACAGTTGTAAGTTGACGCACTTCGGCCCAGAAAGCAGAATCAACTAACGGAGCAGTTATCGCACCGTAAATTTGGGCAGCTAATTGCCGTATGTCTGGCTTAGTAGACTTAAGTAAACCCTGAAGCCATTTTTCTTGAGTTTCTTTCTCATACAGTTTTGTTAAATACTGTGGAACAGAACCAACTACTTCTAATAAAGCTTGTAGGGAACATTGATCTGTATTAGATAAAACGTAACGTTTAGTATCGTAAACCATACATCAAATATACTAATGTCTAACGCATAATCGTAATCGTTACTTTTACCTGCAGAAGCATGACTAAGAATTAGGATCATGTCGAGATAGTTATTTAATATTTCAGGCTGTTGTCTGTATTGATTTTCCAAGTAACGTGCGATCAATGGTGTACTTTCGCACGGATGTTGCAATGGTTCGTGGCTTGTAACTACATTAGCACTTCTCGCTAAACAAATGCGAAGATAGGAAATTATCTGTAAAAATAAAATTCATTAGTTACATAAGACATTACGTCAGGCCTAATACATTCATTTATTTCAAATCAATTACCTGTGAGAATACGGTGACGCTGAATGGAAGTACTTTACTTTCTACATTAATTTTCCCGGTGTTAGAAGTAGGCATTCTGGTCTGCATCTTCGAGTATATGTAAATTACCAATTTTTGAAAATCTGGTAGCACAAGTTGACTGTTCTCTTGCGCGTCACTCTCGTTCCTTTGAACACTGCCGTAGAGAATCCTTACAGCTTCCGAACTGATCTCATCTTTGCTATCTCCGGATGAAAGTAATAAAAGATAACGAGACGGTACATCGTCCGGAGGGAATACATTAGCAGCGTAATGCATGGCCACAAATCTGTAGTAAACAAAGAAGAGTGTATTAACAAAAATAAGTAAAAATATTGCGCAGTATTATATAAATATATTAATATAGATGGTCGTGGACACTTGCCTAACATTAGACTTGGGTGATTCGATGTAGGGGGACAATAAATCATTCATCGAAGCTATATTAGTTTCGTTTTCCTTTTTAAGCGCGAATGCAGATGTTACGGCAATTAAGGCGTCGCGCACAGCCCTTTGCAAATCGCCTTCAGTCTTAAACGTCATAAAAAAATGAGTGAGACATAATGTGAACATATATCAATGCAATTATTACTAATTTACTTACCGACACAAGCGCGTCAAATAAATTCTTTAGCGTATTTAGATTCATTCGAAGCAATCGTGGAACCCTCTGTCCCAACTGTCCAATAATGGTGTACGCCATTATTTTGTGACTGTCTTCAAATTCAGAGATTAATTGCATCATTCCGTTTAGAATGAGACTATCTACGCAAGCCAAGGGTGCAAGACTACACCTTAAAGTGATACAGAAAATATATAATCACTGTTTATACGAATAATAATTTAAAAACAACATATATAATTAGATCATATTAAGCTTACTGTTGAACAATATTTAATGTGAACTGCAACGCCATTGATTTCAACTTGGGATTCGTGTTCTTTCCGTAAAGAGAGTCGAAAACTACCTGTAAGTTAAATTATATGTCGTATTTTCTTTAGAATCTTTACAAGAACTTTCCCTCGAACCTAACAAAATTATAAAACATACCTCGATGCATGGCGTTATGATGAAATCAACTTTGGTTATACGACACAGATAATGCAACAATTTCAATCGAATTCGGGTACTCGCAGGCAGTCGCTTCATCTCTAGCTTAACTTCTTTCAAAGGGTTAGTACCCAAAAACAGCGTGTACAGCGGAGTAGCTAACTGCTTCGATGACCAGTTCAATGTACTGAATATTTACAAAAACAAGTAAAAAAGTATTGAACGTACTCCACTTTAACATTTCTCATGAATTACATCTATATACGTGAATAAACTCACTTAACAATTTTCTTCAATTCCAAATCTGCCATGTTAGCAACATTGAATCTAGTATCTGCAGCAGCTACTATTAAATGTATAAGGATGTCAGAGTCGGGGAAAAATCCTCCGGCCAAGAATTTTACAATTCCAAGCTTCGTTTGTTCAAGCTGTTCAGCTGTTGGCGGTTTCTCTCCGATTACTCGTTTAAAGGCATATTCACTTAATCCAGGTGGCACAGGAAACTGTGACCAATCTATTGCTTGACCTGGTTGTTGAGTCTCTGTTTGCCCCACAGATCTAGGATAATCATTTTCTATTAGAGTTTAATTAATTGCTATTAACAAGCTTGGAATGTAAGGATATAATAAATATTCTTACCCATATGGTAATAACAGTACATCGAGCATAAAGTTGATTAACTGTTTCGCTACGTAAGGTTTGTCTTGCAGGCCGAGAAGGGATGCCCGTTTATCTGGATCCATAGGGATATCGATATGACCCAACACCGGCATTATTATCAGTAACAAACTGAAACATTTTTGCAGATACTTTCAATTGTGTAGATCGTTCTAGTTGCGTATACTACTCGCTCGTAGAAAGAAAACTGCGTAGTGATGTTGCAAATTACCATTTCCTGTAAGCGCAAACAAAATGCAACAAGCAAGGTTCGCGTAAAGAACTCTAGTCGGAAGAAATTTGATTGGAAACACGACGAGCGAGAGCCTACCGTAGCAATAGACTATAAACAAACCTATCTTGATGAGACAATGGTTTTCCTTCTATAGCATTCAACACGCTTGGAACTAGGTTGGCTTGTCTTTCCATTTCCATTCTAGGATATCCTAGTTTTATGTATATAATGGTAAAATTCTACAAACATATAAAAATTGATTCTCATCTTGTAAAAATGTTAGTAGTACTGAGCACATTTCAAAGATAACATACAATGACAAATGAACTAGCAGCTGGATCTTGATATTGCAATAATAGAGCTTCGACTGGCAGCTGAACTTGCGGTCTACTTTTTATTCTTTTATTTATGTGAACTAATAACTCCATCACTTTTTTCCTGACTCCTTCCTGCGAGCTGGATAACTTTAGCAAAACTGGAGGCAAAAACTTGCATACTGCTGTTTGCAATTGCTCGTCGGTGTCTGCGGATGCCAATCGGATAAACACTCGTTCCAATAGAACTACAATGGAGCAAATCATACATAAATTAATTGTAATCTAAGAATAACATCTGCATTATCGAAAAATGGAAAAAGTTGATTTAAAGAAATGGATTGGAAACCTTCAAGTTCAGTTTTTGATATTGAGCAATAAACAGACATTGTATTAACAATTTATAACTGAACTACTACAATATTGCACGTTAGAGAAAAGTGATTGATATAAGAATAACATCTGCATTATCGAAAAATATAAAAAGCTGATTTAAAGAAATGGATTAAAAGCCTTCAAGTTCGAAAGTAGAGAAAAGTAATTGATAAAAGATTAACTGTTATTATGGAATAAATGATAGGAAAGAGTAACAGTGTCGTACGGCATTACTCGATTGACAAATACAAATATGCAGAGAAAATCATACTAAGAGGTATGTTGAACCGTAAAATCAATCGAAGAGTAAAAATTTGAATGTGAATTATTGTAAAGAAAATTAAACAATTTAAAGTTGCCTTCTGCAACACGGCATGACAACTGACTTTCTTTCACAAGCAATTATATTTTTGATATTATCGTAATCGTAACCAATTTCGATTTGATTAAATACCTCATAGTATACTTGATAGTATTAAGCGTGGTTCGATTAAAAAAAAACATTTCCACATAAAATAATTTTCAATTTATTCGGGATTACTTACGAAGCTCGTCCGTAGCAGCTGCCATTTTGAAATAATGTGCGCAAGAGAAAGCGAATGACAGTGATTAATAAAGAAATATCACCAGTTTTGAATTCATTGTTTTGCATGAAGCAATTTCGAACTGGAAAATTATTAACGCACTGTATTTCTTTCTATAATTTCACCTGTTTCACCGTATCAACGATAATGTTCGATTTTCAAGATTTATCTTCGTAACATTGGGAACACTTATGGCATATGTACATATTTAACTACATATGTAGTAGAATCAAATTTCTCTCGCTTCATTTATTATTAAAATATTATTCAATTGTATTTATATTTTTAATAAAAATATCACAAGGAACCATAATCGATTACACAATCATAGATAAAATTATTTACTGTGCATTGGAAAATTATAACCTATTTAATATGCAAACGTAAATACTTGTATATATAGCACATATCTCGACTCTTGTATACAAAAGTATCGATTAAAAGTAACATAGTATCGCATCATCGTTATATCATAATAAAAGTAACATTATTTCGTTTTTACTAACAGCTTTCAAGATTTAAAAGTAAAATAACCTATATAAATATTTACATTATTTACTACTTGGAAGAACTCTTTTTTCCCTAGATCTCCCTCGTGAAAAAATAAAAGCATACGCGTTTGCTTCAATAAATTTATAAAAAAAAATACGAAGTCACTGTTTTTGAAAATATAAATAACTGAAGGTATAAATATTGTATACGTAATCGTACTATTTAAAATATAATTAAAAAAAATGAACTGTTTGCTGTATTGTCATTGTTTTAGAATAAAAAGAAAAATGATCTCTAGACCATCTTCTATTATTACAATATTCTATATATTTATACAATTCACATCTTCAAAACTAATTAGTAATAATAATAGACTGCGGATCTTTATGCAATTACAGCAAAATTGAGAAGGTAAAATTCAAAATTGTTGAAAAATTTTTAAATTTGAAGATGTCAATATATGATTTCTCCTCATTCTGTGAATGTTATTGATATTGAATATATATATTGACATCTTCAATTTTTTAAATATTTCAACAATATTGAATTTTATATTCTCAATTTAGTTTATATTTCTTGCAATCCACGCAGACAATTTTTATTTTGCATAAAGATCTATTAATAAACGACTAATTTCGTCAAATCTTTTGAATCAAACGCGCTTTTCGATGACTCATGTCATTCTTAATCGTAAATATCAATTAATCTATCAGATTAGAGATTTTAATCGATTAATGCCTTGCTTCGACGGGCAATTATTTAAATAAGATAACCGATCACAAAAATATATTTAAAGAACGGCTACGAAGTTGCCGTGGATGATTGTCCAATCAACAAGTCTGAATTTGTCATCAACGGCAACCTGTCGTCTGCTTTCAGCTGTTACTTTAAAACTTGAACCATGCTTCTATTTTCGTGACCTCTAAACTTTGTCTGCGCCGAATTAGAGGTCAAATTCGAGGGAAACGAGTTAGTCAGTTTATTACAAAAATAATCCATTGTACAGTGAATGTTATTTAGTATTTGTTTCCGTAGAAATACGCGCGTTAGAATACCATTTCTCCCGACGTTGTCTCGTTTACACTTTTCTCCTGTTCTTTTGGAATGAGCATATAAGAATTTTTCGTATCGAAAAGTTAGCAGAGTTGTGGTCAGGTATGAAAACAAATGCACGAGATTATACTCAGGAGAAAATTGTAATATTACATGTTTTCTAAGAAGTTGTTGTAACTATTTTATATTTTTGCACTTTTCTCCTGTTCTTTTGGAATGAGAATATAAGAATTTTTCGTATCGAAAAGTTAACAGAGTAAACAAATGCACGAGATTATGCTCAGGAGAAAATTGTAATATTACATGTTTTCTAAGAAGTTGTAACTATTTTATATTTGCATGCATCAGTTACACGAGGGAAAAACATTAATTAGAATTTTCTTTGCATTTATTAACCCATTATACGCCTATTACGATGTGCTGTTACAGATCATTTATATATTCATATTATAACAACCATAATCGCGTTCGAACAGCTTTGACATACTTATTTGAAATTGTTACATTTTCTCGGACAAGCTTTACGACATTAACGTCATTGTAAACTTTTATGTTTACACGATTGTATTCACGAATCTTTATTTCGTCAAACATAAGTTTTATACGAACATATTCTTTAACATTTTGAAAAAAACAAACGCAAGCAACAATAAATAATATTATTGTATTTTCAATGTAACCATATATGTATTGTATTTTTTACATATATATATTTTATGTATATCGAAAGAACAAATAAAACAGTTTTCTAACAGATTATCTTGTTTTAATGAAACGGAGAACGGTGAATATTAATAACTAATTTGAAAGGAATTACCTAATATTTTTATTATTAAACGTGATTAACGGCTTATCATCTATTCTAAATATAAACGTATATATCTTTGCATCTGTTATAGGAAATGGCCTTTGCTTAAGTAACAAAATAAAAAAAAAAGAAACAACTGTGATAAGAGCTGTGATAATATACAATTAATTTAACGAATTCGCTTCGCTTAGTAACAAGTGATTTCAGCCGTATGATTACGTTATTCTGAGAATGGGTTCTGTGCTTGCAATAAGTCATTTTTTTCGAGATGCGTCAAAGGCACTAATCAAGAAGCTTAGGAGCATTCTTCGGTGTCTTTACAGTTGTCACTACTTACAATGTCTTTGCTATTATGTAAGTTTCAACAGATATATCAATAATTTCCTAATAGCTCCCTTACATTTGTATCATTTGTCATGATTGATAAGGGCCTCATTATTCATTTAATTACCATTCGATAACGCATTGTCTTCGTAATGCTCGATCAATAAAATCATGGCCATTCGGTTGGAAAAAATCATTAACATTCAAGATATTCTATTTGTATAGGTATTAATATATGTACATGCAATTATGTATTCGACAACGAACAAAAACATATATGTCACATATATCAGCAAATAATCACACAATGACTTGTTTCGTTAAAATTAGTCAGAATCAAGTTGGAAGTCAGACATAGAACTGTAGTAATAAATGTACAATTAATACTATATGGTAGGAAGTCTGCTTCTGTCCTTACTATTACAAAGAGGTAATCCAAGCATCTAGATGAGAATAGCTCGAGGCTTTGTGCATGTTCATGCAGCAGAACCCTGTAATGTAATATGCATTTTGTACGCTCGCTAACTGCTTTGTGCTGCTAACTTATATTAAAGGGACTTGTGGCCTAAGTATTTATCCATTTACCGCATCTTGCGTGTAAGTACGAGGCTCTCGACCAGCAATTTGTCTTACAAGACTAATATGAATTGTCACGCTTACTTTGAATTGTTTCATCAATTTAAAGTTTTGTAATGTATCTTATCTTGTTCCGATATATGCGGTGGTTCATTAAAAGAAATTTTTCATTTATTCTTTATTTAGTATCTACTAGTTTCGAAAGTCCTGTGTTGTGTTTTGCTAACAGAATTAATTAGTGTTTTAATATGGTGTATTGCAAGAAATATAAGTTGTGAAAGTATAAAACTATAAATATTTTATGTATATCTTTGCTACAATTATAAAATGTAGAAGTTAAATATTCTAGATCTTACAGAATATTTGTTTCTTCCATAGGCAGTGGCTGAGAATATGACAGAGCATATGTCATCGTCACAAAGTGTGGACTCTGAGCAGATAAGAGTCTTAACTTTAAATAATGGAGAACATCTTGATGGGATACTGTATAGATTAAAGAAAGGTACGTAACTATAAATATCTAATTGTTATTTACGTGAAATATCATTTTTCTGCGACGGCTGTTTAAACATGAAATGATATTCTACAGGATGGAGAGTGGAATTTCGATTAGGCGCTTCCTTGCTTGGGAAAACACTTGACCTATTTATAAATCATCCTTTGAGCAACACTCAGACATTCGAGAGACACACGTATTATCCATTACAATGGTCAAACGAGGCAGCAAGCATATGTTTATCTTTGGCTGGTTCATTCCATTATTATCTCACAGATCCTATGTAAGTATTGCTACGCGTACAATGATGATATTAATTATTTCAAATATTCTACATTAATATTTCACATTTCAGTTCCGAAGGCACAAAACCAATTGCTTCTGGATATCTATTGGTTGACCCAGAACTGAAAGTTGGAGCATCTGGAGAAGCATTGCCGTTAGATTGTATTCAATGTCAAACTGTTCTGGCTAAATGTTTAGGACCCTTCTCTACATGGGAAGACAAGCTTTTGGTTGCTCGAAATTCTGGGTATAACCTAATTCACTTCACACCGATTCAGGTAATATTATTTAACTGATATGAAACGTATCTAAAAAGTTTTCTATAATAAACCTCTGAACTGTAATAGCGTTTCTTGAAAGAACTGTTTTATAAGAGTTTCATTCTAAAATTGGTCATTTCACGAGCAACAGCTGAATAATACAATTTGTAACGCACACTGCATTATTTTCTAGGAATTGGGATACTCTAAATCATCTTACAGCCTTAGCGATCAGTTGAAATTAAATCCATCTTTCAATGATGACGATAAAACGATTACATTCGACGATATCGAACGACTTACAAATAAAATGCGCAACGAATGGAATGTACGTCGTTTAACTTCTAATAAGCAGTATCATTTCTTTTTCTAACTTTATTTAATTACAGATGTTGAGTATATGTGATATTGTATTGAACCACACAGCCAACGAAAGTCCTTTCTTAGTATCTCATCCGGAATGTACATACAATTGTTCGAATAGTCCTCATTTGCGGCCTGCATATATTTTGGATGCTGCATTATTTGAATTGACAGTACAAGTAGCTGCCGGAGAATGGGAGTTCAAGGGTATTCCTTCGGTAGTTGAAACCGAAGAGCATCTAAATGTAAGTCAATCAAATTACATCCGTATTCGTATGCAATAATAATAATTGTGTATATTAATTATTTCTTTCAGTCGATTCGTCATGCGCTTCATACATATTTTCTACCGCTCGTAAAAATACAAGAATTATACATAGTAGACATCAATGAAACCATTGCCGAATTTCTGAACTTAGCACGAAACCAAATGCCTCAGGACATTACCGAGCCAATATTGGAGGATATACAAGTGATCAAAGACCCGAAATACCGTAGATTGAAGGCAACAATAAATATGCAGCTCGCATTGCAAAAATATAATATATACAGGTAAATGATCTTGTAACAATTGGAAATCGGACACGAACTTTTGCATTGTACCTAATATATTATGCGATTACAGAGTTGATTGTTTCGACGAGGAAACTCGTTTGAAACGATGCGCAGAGGATTTGAGGAAAAAGTTACAGGAGCTTAACGATGCGATAATTAACGAGGTACAAAACCATTTGAACGCTGCAATCGAGAACACGGTTGCTGGTATCAGATACTTCAGAGTACAACCCGATGGACCAAGGCTCAAAGAAATAAGCGAAAGGAACCCTCTTGTCCCTAGGTATTCTTTTAAACAGATTTCGTTTCTCTTGGGTTTTAATTCGTTTCTCTGATTCTACTAAATAATCATTATAATTGCCATTCAGATATTTTACTGACTATGGAGCGCCTCAAACGTTGGCTGAAAGAGAAGCAACAATGTATTCAGACGTAGGATGTTATTTGATGGTTCATAATGGGTGGGTGATGAATGGCGATCCTTTGAAGAATTTTGCAGATGCCGATTCCAATGTTTATATAAGAAGAGAGCTAATTGCTTGGGGCGATAGCGTGAAATTAAGGTATTGCAAACATTTCTGTTTCTTCCACAAAGAGTTCTCTTATTACTAGACTGCGGATCTTTATACAAAATAAAAATTGTCCGCATCGATTGCAAGAAATAGGAACTAAATTGAATGTTATTTCTTCCCTTAATGATTTTAATAGAGGAGAAACCGTATATTGACATCTTCAATTTTTTTAATTTTCCAACAATTTTGTATTTCATTTACTCGATTTTCCTATAAACGCATAAAAATCCGCAGTCTACTTATTATATTCGAATTTAAGGTACGGAGAGAAACCAGAAGATTGCCCATTCTTATGGCAACACATGACTACTTACGTTGAGCAGACAGCTAAAATATTTGATGGTATCCGTTTGGATAATTGCCATTCGACGCCTATTCCGGTCGCAGAGGTACTTGATAAAAAGAAATTGAAGAACGCACAAATTTCTATAATTATTTAACGCATCCTTAAACTTTTCAGTACATGCTTGATGCTGCTCGCCGAGTCCGTCCAGATTTATACGTCGTTGCCGAATTATTTACTAATTCCGATCAAAAAGACAATATATTCGTGAACCGCCTCGGTATCACTTCTCTAATTCGGGGTACGAACAATTAATTTTCATAGACACATACTTGTTATTTTTATAAAGTAATCACTAGACTGCGGATTTTTATACATTTGTGGCGTATGAAAATGTTCAAAAAATATTAAAACACGAAATTCAATAGAATTTGGTACGACTTTCATTAATTTTGTATTTACAACGACCATTGCCACTGACAATAATATTGTATTTGATTCTACTTTCTTAAAATTTATCTACGGAAATTAAAAATTGCATAAACATCTGCAGTCTAGTAATCACAGTAGACTGCGGATCTTCATGCAAAATAAAAATGTTGTGCATTAATTTTAAGAAGGAGAGGCTACATAAAAAATTCTGCCATCCTTTAATCATTTTAATACGTTGAAAATAGTAAATTCGTGTTTCTAAATTCTTTTAATCTTTACTTTATTTTAAATTGTACTTACTCGTTTTTGCTATAATTGCATAAAATCCGCAGTCTAGAAATCAGTTTTAGTGAAACCGTAAATCTGGTGTTGATTTGGGATACTTTCGCGAACGAAATTAATGTTGCTATTTTCTAAACAGAGGCAATGTCTGCATGGGACAGCCACGAGGAAGGCCGATTGGTATACAGATACGGAGGTGAACCAGTCGGAGCGTTTATGCAACCACGTAAACGGCCTCTAGTACCGAGCATAGCACACGCTCTTTTCTTAGACCTAACTCATGACAATCCAAGCCCGGTGGAAAAACGCAGCGTATTCGATTTACTACCAAGTGCCGCGCTTGTATCGATGGCAGCGTGCGCCAGTGGTAGCAGTCATGGATACGATGAATTAGTTCCTCATCATGTAAATTTCTTTATATCTACTCAAGTTTAATCTTGAATTCTAATCAATTAATTCCCACAGATACACGTAGTGGACGAAACAAGACAGTATGCTTCTTGGACTGATCATGAAGATTTGGTAGACGGTATTGGACTTGTAGGACTAAAGACAGGCATAATCGCAGGGAAAAAAGCTTTAAACGACTTACATTATACTCTTGGACAACAGAAATTCTCTCAAGTATGCTGATCTTTTGCGGTATCTGTTTTCTACGAGAACTATGAATAATCTAATATTGATTATTGAAATTACAGGTTTTTGTTGATCAAATGGATAGTGACGTAGTAGCTGTAACAAGGCATTCTCCGACATCTCATGATAGCGTAGTTCTCGTTGCCTTCACAGCTTTCAAACACCCAGATCCTAATGCTAACGATCTGAGAAGACATGTGAAACCGTTGCGTGTAGAAGGTGTGGTGGAAGAAATTATTTTAGAAGCGTCTTTGTCTCATGTGGGAGTGAAGTAAGAAATTGTCCAACCTTTTCTTTCTACTCTTTAGCGTGTATTTAAATAGTTAGTAACGTCGTATTGCTTTTAGGAATGGAACATCGCCTTTCCATTATCCAGAAAAATATACGCAAGACGAAGCGTACATAAACGGTCTGTCCGAATATGTTTTAAGTCTGAAAGAGCATATACAGATCTGTGATTCTGAAGTTTTGGAAAAAGTTGACTCTGGCGATCCTAAGATCACTCAGCTGAATTTTGTGAACTTCCAACCGGGCTCTATCATTGCTATTCGGTAATACACATCTCCGTGTTTCTTCTTATACTTTTTTTCTCGCAAAGATTTCATTATTAATCTATATTTCTCATTTTCAGAGTGTCGCTTCATGTTAACATAAAACCTGCACTTGCGAAACTGCATAATACTATTTCAGTGATAACATCGTCGAAGAGCTCTGATTTACGTGTCATAGCTTCTCGTATGAATTTGGTGGATTTGAACAAGGCATTGTATAGATGCGACCAAGAAGAACGCGATGAAACTTCGAACAGGTTCGGTGTATACGACATCCCTGGATATGGTCCTCTTGTCTACGCAGGATTGCAAGGTAAATTATTTAATATTTATACAGGGTGAACCATGAATCGCGACCAGTAGTGATTACTCTGTTATTTGCAGTCCGATCGAAAATGTTTTTATCAGGTGTAACATCCTTTCAAGAGAGCTCTCACGAGATTATAGCAAATTTTTTGTCAACTCTTTTTTTTCATGATTTTTCAAGGTCACCTTCAATTTCTTGCAAATACACCTATAACTTTTTTAAGCCTATTTGTTAGAGGATTTCAAGGCAAAATCGGTAAGTATCATAACGTAACAAAATTGCAAAAATTGCTTTCTTTATTTCTTTTTTACAAAAAAAATTTGCTATAATGTTTAATGTAATAAAAACATTTTCTAAAATATCTTGAAACACAGAAGACATAGAAAGTTGAAATTTGATACACAGACAGCAGGTAGACCAAAAGGGTGCAAAACACTCAAAAAAATTAAGGGATCACTTGTGCGAACCCGACAAATTGCTCCCACTTTACGTGATCATAACTCCGCCAAAAATTGCGATATCGATATTGTTGAACAATGGGTTGAAAGCTTGAAACCTCTAATTTCAGATGCTCTGTTTCAAATTGTTGCCATGTTGGTTTTTTACAAAGTTATAGCGAGATGAAGACAACATTGACGGTTAACAAAAATTTTGTGCAACTTTGGAACATCACACGGGGAGCAACAAATTTTGTTGATAAATCGCGTTAATATCATTTGGAAGGGCTATCTTTCCTGTGTAAAATGTGTGGTTGTTGAATATTGTGCGATTTTTTTTATTCGAGTTATTCAACATTGAAGTAAGTATGGGCTTTTTAACTTTAACTGGCTCTAGAAAGCGAAAAAATTATCGTAGAATCTTGTGCAAAAAAGCAATAGAAAGGGCGTTTTTTTCTCTTCAAAGCACTCCTTTCGTTTTTTCAATTTCATTAACATTTCGATATACCAGGTGTTTCTGAAAATATGCTTAAAAAATGCACAATTTCCATTTTTCCTTTAACTCGCTATATCTCGACGAGAAATGATCGTAATACCATGATCCGAACGTCAGATTGAAGCAGAGATTCTGCCGATACGATTGAGTACCTCATGAACTCGCTGCAACAATTTTTTACCTATGGCAGCTGTGTTTGAAGTTAGTGCTTCGCAGAAATTAGCGCGCCACGTACAGCGGCTGCCTGACATCTCCGAATACGCTACCGCCGCGCCGCGCCGGCCCACAGTGGAAAATTTGAACCAAACTCGATTCAAAATCAATGAACTTTCGATAGAAATGAGGTAGAGCGATGAAATTTTCTTAAAATTAAAGCTGAAACTTTGCAGAATATGGGAAAAATAGGGAGATTATGGTACGAACGTTTTTTAACGTTGAGAAAATTCGTTAAACATGTAGAATTTCAAGAAAATGTGGTTTCTCCAGTACCACGCGCGGAAAAAATTTTTTTTTAACATGCTATATATCATGTCTGGTAGATTTTTTCACGCAGATTTCAAATCTGGTCTCAAAATTTGTCTACGATCTCAGGATTTTGCAAGAAATCGATTTTTGTGAACAAAACTAATGTAATAATTTTTTCGTTGAAGGATTTTTTAAGAATATTTTCAGAAACACCTGGTATATCGAAATGTTAATGAAATTGAAAAAACGAAAGGAGTGCTTTGAAGAGAAAAAAACGCCCTTTCTATTGCTTTTTTGCACAAGATTCTACGATAATTTTTTCGCTTTCTAGAGCCAGTTAAAGTTAAAAAGCCCATACTTACTTCAATGTTGAATAACTCGAATAAAAAAAATCGCACAATATTCAACAACCACACATTTTACACAGGAAAGATAGCCCTTCCAAATGATATTAACGCGATTTATCAACAAAATTTGTTGCTCCCCGTGTGATGTTCCAAAGTTGCACAAAATTTTTGTTAACCGTCAATGTTGTCTTCATCTCGCTATAACTTTGTAAAAAACCAACATGGCAACAATTTGAAACAGAGCATCTGAAACTAGAGGTTTCAGGCTTTCAAACCATTGTTTAACGATATCGATACGGCAATTTTTGGCGGAGTTATGATCACGTAAAGTGCGACCAATTTTGTGGGTTCGCACAAGTGATCCCTTAATTCTTTTGAGGAGTGTATGTTACGATCCCGGAAATTTTTCAGGATGAATTGCTAAAATTAAATCAGTGGCATAGCTCCAGAAATAAGCCAGCTGTTGATTTGTCAACGAGAATTATGCTAGTTTAGTATATAATTCCCTGATTACAGTAATCAATAAACGTTCTATTTTCAGGCGCCATTTCTTTGTTAGCGGATATTCGGCCAAATAACGATCTCGGTCATCCAATGTGCATTAATCTGAGACAAGGAAATTGGTTAATAGACTACACGTGGCAACGTCTGAAGGAAGACGAAGGAACTAAAGCTCTCGGAGAATGGCTGGAAGATGCTGCCGAGCCATTTAAATTGATACCTCGCTATTTAGTACCTAGTTACTTCGATGTCATTGTTGTAAACGTTTACATGATTCTTCTCGAACAATGCTATAGCTTAATGTCAAGTTTCGTGAAAGATGGTTCGACTTTCATCAAAATGTTGTCTCTGACTTCGATACAAATGGGAGGTGTAGTAAGATCCTCGCCGTTGCCGGATCTGTCGCCTAATTTGGACCCTCCTAAGCCATTAGTTAAACAATACAACGGAGAAAGCGAACAAATGTGCATGACGCTGTCTGCTGGCTTGCCACACTTCACTACCGGTTATATGAGAAATTGGGGAAGAGACGCTTTTATCGCTTTGAGAGGATTACTCATTCTAACAGGCAGATACACCGAAGCAAGGTTCATCATCCTTGGTTACGCAGGAACTTTACGACATGGTCTGATTCCTAATCTACTCGACAAAGGAAAGAACGCCAGATACAATTGCCGAGACTCTTTATGGTGGTGGTTGTACACGATTCAATGTTACATACAAGAAGTGCCAAATGGTTTGAAGATTTTCACTGATAAAGTCTCGAGATTGTTCCCGACCGATGATTCGCCGGCGTTGCCAGCAGGGGAAGCAGACCAACCGCTGCACGACGTTATCCAAGAGGCTTTGTTAACGCACTTCCAAGGTCTTTGCTTCAGGGAAAGGAACGCTGGAAGACAAATTGACGAGCATATGACAGATCGCGGTTTTAATAATCAAATTGGAGTGCATCCGGAGACTGGATTTGTATTTGGAGGAAATGACGCGAATTGTGGAACGTGGATGGACAAAATGGGGTCTTCCGAGAAGGCCGGCAACAAGGGGAAACCTGCAACACCAAGAGATGGCTCAGCTGTAGAAATAGTGGGACTAAGCAAGAGTATTCTGAGCTTCCTGGCTGAACTATACAAACAAAACCTTTTCCCTTACGGTAGCGTGCAAAGAAAGAACCGCGATGGTGAGACAAATTTCACTCTACCCCCTTTCATTCTTATTTTCTAACCACGTTATTATTTATATTCTTCATTCTCATTATCTACTTCGATGTAACGTTTCAGGATCTGTCGTGACATGGAGTTACAAGCAATGGGCAGACAAGATCTCAATGAACTTCGAAAAATTCTTTTACGTTAATGAAACCAAAACCGAGAATGAACTGCAGCCAGAACTAATCCATCGACGTGGGATATACAAGGATAGTCACGGTGCAACACAAGCATGGGCTGATTATCAGTTGCGACCAAATTTCCCCGTTGCCATGGTGGTTGTAAGTAAAATGTTTTATTTAAATTTTTCGAACACAAAATCAAAACATTGTTGTTTTAAAAAGGCCCCGGAATTGTTCAACCCGCAACACGCATGGGCAGCGTTGAAGAAAGCAGAAGAAATTTTGTTAGGACCACTTGGGATGAAAACATTAGATCCCGCTGATTGGGCGTACAATGGATACTACGACAACTCGAACGACAGTGGAGATACGAAATTAGCCCATGGTTGGAATTACCATCAAGGCCCTGTAATTAGTGTTTCAAAAATTCTCCATCTCCCTGGAAAGTATCTTGAAATGAAATTAATACAATATATTATAACGAACAGGAATGGGTTTGGCCTATGGGATATTTCCTTCGAGCACGACTATACTTTGCTCCATTGGTTGGTGGAAAAGAAGAATTGCTCCGTACGATTGATTCAACTGAAACAATTGTTTCTCGACATTACATAGAGGCTTCTACGAATCACTGGAGAGGCCTTCCTGAATTGACTAATAAAGACGGCGAATATTGCAAGGACAGCTGTAGAACCCAAGCTTGGAGCGCTTCTGCTATTTTAGAGGTTCTTTCTTTCTTTCTTTCCCAAGAAACAGTGCTCGTTCTTTATTTTTCTATAATTGAATATTTTTGATTCCAGGTTCTTTACGATTTAGATAAAATAAAACGGGAGTTACGTTCCGAGGAGATCGAACGAACGAATTGATACAATTTTGCGTGTGTTCACCACCGCCAATTACACTTAGAACATTTGCGACTAGAGGAAGAACGTAGACGTAGAAGTATACAACACGACGACAAGTTGCACCACTCGGACACTGTCGTAGGTACACAACGCACGGAGACACACGCATATGGTATTTCGCACGTAGACAAACCAAGCACACCGCCGTGCAAATTTATAACCACCGATATCATGTCCGCGAATAATGGTTTGTACTCGATCCAAGAATCCGACGAGAACAGAAGCGTTTCAGACATCAAGCACGAGTACGTTTCTCCTGTTTCACTTGGTAATTTGGATGCAATCGAAACATTATCGAGTACCACAGACCTCTCGACGATATCAGGAGGCGATGCATTAAAAACGGTACAAGTTACTTATGGAAACGAGCCATTGAAATACTCGGCTAAACTATCAACAAAGTTCCTAAACGAATTCACCGATCAAAGTAACATAATTGAGAACAAAGAGGCTGATGAGAATATGAGATATTTGGCGAAAACGGATCACGTTTACGAAGAAGTTCACGCATTCGAGTGTGACATCATGGATTATTACGAGAAATATAGTCCAACGACCGCGAAGACTTTAATCAATACGCTTTTCCTTCCTCGACAAAAGATTTGCAAACAGTGCGCCAGCTTACAGAATAGTCCAGTATACTCTGATCAATTGGTGTATGGGAAGAAACCACTTTACGCAAAGGAAGTCGATTTGTTCCAACAAAACGACGCTGTATGCTTTAAGTATTGTTCGGAAAATGGTAAACGTAACGGTATATTGTTCTCGCAATACGATAATACTCAGCATTGCTTGTTAGTTTATACGTACACGAAAACGAATGCGTCCAGCATATTTTATTTTAATGGGTCGGCCAGAGACACTTTCGATGTGAAGACATCACTAACACCGAATATTCTTCTCATTAACGGCCAAACGAAGGGTGTAGTTAATACAGATTTATTTCACCGTTGCGCGAGTAATTATCATACAAGAATATCTAATAACGGAGTTGCACCAGCATTTCGCGTCGATCACAATAATATTTTGAGCAGTATAAAGCATGTCGGTTACGATACTGATCTACAGAATTGGATGAATTATCGCAACGATGTGTTCCGATCGCATGGTTTTAAACAAGACGATCCGATCGAACACCGGGCAAATAGATCTAGTTTATTGTTGTTGGAACCACTGTTACTGATGCCAGAGTTCACGAGACCCAGAAACGGGCACAGGAAAAATCGCTACGCGCAATCGGAACACATGAAAATCGTGAAAATAGTTATTGCTTACACCCTTTCATTCTTCATATTAGCAACAATCACGTTTTACATAGTTTATTTCACTTGAACGTCATGCGATTAGTAGATGAAATGTTTTTGTTACTTAAATGATAATTGTTCGTACGAAATGTAAAATCTATTTAATGTTATTGAAAGGAGAAAAAGAGAAGGAAAATGTTTTTGAAAGTTTCATTGGGAAAAGGAATTTTTCAAATTTTACAAAACAATACAAGATTCACTATTACGTCGCATATACAATCATTTTATTAATTATTATTTGTTAATGCTATTTGAAACTAATTATTTGTTCTTGCTTGTGTATAACCATGTAGAATATATATTGATGTACTTTGTTAGGAAATTGTATTCCAGCGATTTTATTTAAAACATACCGGTACAAAATTATACAACGAAAAACAAATTGTATTTACATGAAAACAAATGTCTTCGTTTTTGAAACATATATTCGGTGTCTGTCCTTTATAGAGTTTTGGCATTCTGTAAAGTTTGCTATCGAATGCAAATCGAAACGCATGTTTTGGGACTGAAAATGGGTTGTTGAGATTTCTAACTCCTCTGGTTTTTATTACATTAATAATATATTTATTATCAGATGTCGTTAATATTGCAGATATATTTTGGACATATATTTTCATAACCGTTTTCATATCTGTATGGAATAGTTGCAATAAAATTAATATATATAATGTTATTTTGCATAATAGTGGAATCATTATTGAACTCCTTCTTTTAGCTCTTACATTCTTCCTTTCCATTTATTTCATGTGGTATAAAATAAATTAGTTTATTGAACAATGTGTGCACATGTAACATATATATATATATAATGATAAATAAGTTTCACAGTGTTATTAATTAGATAATAGAAATATTTTGCCTATTATTTACAAAACATATTACTATCTCATCGAAGCAAATAAACTTCTACTTACAGTTAAGATATACGGCATTGATTTAGTATAAATATAAACTTTTCTCCATTTGTTGAAACTTTAAAATAGCAACTCAACGGTTAACCTTCGTAACACAGATAAATCCCTGTTTCCATTGTAATCATGCAAATTATACAATCAAGCAGATACTTTTTTACTTCAACTATATGAGATAAGAATTATAAGTACCCACTTATATGTATATGTATAATTACTCAATGACACGATAAACTACACCTGTTGCAATCAAGCAATCAATTATTTCTATATTTTAAAACTTAATGTGTAGCTTTCCCTGTGCTTACTCGCTAAAGTGTGTTATTGTTTTAAACCGAAAAGAAAATTCGGACCAGCAACACTTACAGTTTGCGTGCACACACTTCGATTTTTCTATTTATATAATTTACTACAATAATGAATATTTATGTTTATTTACGTATACCATAGCTACGTATTCATTGTTAAAAATATATCAAATACTGTACGAAATTTAACACTTTTTGTCGGATTAATAAAGCTAATTTTTATGATTTATTATTTGGACAGTGATAAGTGTCTCAATGATACGAATACAGAAATATGGATGAAAGAAATCAACTGTCTGAAAGATTTAGTAAAAAGATCATTGATATACATGCATTCTACTTTTATACGTTCAATAATTTATGCATTTATGACAAATGCGGAATGGTAAATTACAAGAAAACGTATCTATGAACAAAAGTAATAGTCTTTTCATTTTACTTTGGCTACAAATCAATTTTTGTGATCGACAAACAAATTTTCTCTTACTCCGATGTTTATAAAATAACTAATTGAAACGAATATATTTGCAGAAAGCTCTACGGTCTAGTCATAATGGACAGTGGAAATATGTAAATTGAAAACTCTTTGAATCGCACCTTTTAAAATTATAACTTGATTGATACTGTGTTTACGATAGCACAAATTTGTATACTATCCCTACCATTCAAACATATAATTATGTTCACAACCTTTGCATTAAAAAACTCTAACGTACCAAGAGTAGATGGATTAAATGTGAGTATTATTAACCATAAGTGTATTCGTTTAGTAATTCATTACTGGGCAAATATACTAAACAGTGTCGAGTTTAAATGTCATCGAACAAGCCTCTCGGTGGAGGACCTACACGGTTCGTGTTTGTAGTAAATGCTCTTGCATTGTCTATACGCTCTTCGTAAAAATCATCTACCGGATAGTCTCTATCGTAACTATTATTTGCACCGTAACTTTCTACACCGGAAGTCATACCGATGTAATAATCTGCTGGATCAAAGTCTCGTAGTAGTCCAGCCCTCGCTGATTCCACTGACTCGTCACGTTTCAAAGGTCTCACTGTAAAAAATACAATTTACATTGGAAATCTTATGTTTGCCTCTCCGTATTATCTCTACACAAAGTACAGAGTTAATTACAGAACTGGGATTGATTAAATACACTGTCCCACACCAAATTTGTTCCCTAATTACTGTTGGGTCCTTCTTATAAAGTTTTTTGCGCTGATTCCGAATCTGTCCTTAATTTGTCTCCTATACGCACAGTTTTTGAGGAACATGGCTTTGAAAAAAAAGCCGCTCCGTATCCCGTCCCGAGCGCCACTGGCGGAAATTCATGTCGGGCGAAGATATTTTGCTTTCTGGTTCGAAAAAAACGTCGATATCGCAAACTTCAAAGGGGGCTTTCTCAAGATAATAATCTGCTCTATCGCGTGGTATATTTCGATTTTCCGCTGGACCCTTATTTTTTGAGATAAATTGAAAAATATCCTCAAAAATTGGTGCAAAAGTGGTGTCTATCCGTCTTTAATCATTGTTTAAACATGTTTAAACAATCATAATGTATCAATATTGGATATCACTGTATTCGGGAAAGTCTACAGAATCTTTTGCTGCAAAGAACAATTCAATATCTTTTATAATAACATCACAATATTTGTTTAAAGTTGAAAAATATGTTTTTTTTTTCAGAGCCATGTTCCTCAAAAACTGTGCGTATAGGAAAAAAATTAAAAACAGATTCGGAATCAGCGCAAAGAACTCTATAAGAAGGACCCAACAGTAATTAGGGAACATAAAAAAAGTTGAAATTTGTTGGACAGTGATATCGTCGGCCTCATATGAAGATTGCCTAAGTCCTAAAAAGTCAATTTTACAGGAGGCGAAGAAAACGATTTAAAGCGAAAATATTTTGCTATACACGGGGATTTCAAATTCTGATATTGTGGCGCTACCTAACAACTTACCCAATTTTCATAAAAAATGGACTTAGGCAATTTTTTGGTTAAAAATAAATTTGATACCTGTATCGGTACTTTGCCGTGACGTCCTGTAGCGGGACGAAGTTGCGGAACTGCTAAATCTTTCTTGAAACTCGCGTCTTCTACACAGCGAGTCCTCGGCTCTTTGTCGCTTGCGTCTCTCTGAAAGCAATATAGATAAAGAATACACGAATCGAAATCATTGATAATAAATGTACGAACACAACTATACCTCGTTTTATTAATTCTCGACCTTCTTCGACGAGATCCGTTGTAAATTCATCGTCATCGAGAAATTGTTGGAAACCCAACATAGAAAGTAATCTGCTTCCTATGCTAAAATATGTTGCCAGGCAAAATGCCAGAATTGCCATTGGAAAGTACACGTTAAATCCATCCGATATAATGGAAATAACATCCATGTGACCCATTACCTATGCGATTAAGTTGAAGAATAAGTTATGTTAAATAAAACTGTTTAAAAGGGTAGTTAGCACTACGTTTACGGAGCGCTAAAACTGATTGTTTTATATTACTTTGTAAAAATAACGAGAACGAGTCTATCGAAATTTTTAGCCACTTTTCTTTTAATATATAACCAAAGAAATAAATGAATGAAATATATTAAAATGCGTCCCGTAAACCTAGTGTTAATATTGATCGAATGAACTAACTTGTGTGTAATAAGTTTCCAATATATGGGTCTTGATAATATGCGAGTCCATATGGATAAGACCCAAAAAATTCAAACACATAGGTGGCGTTAAACGACATAACATCATACCGCTAAATATTAAACTGTATTCATTGGTTTGATGATGTGGCGCCAGGTAATATAAATTCAAGACACGAATTTTTAAAACCGTCGAATAAGCACAGTAACAGAGGTATGCGATTATTAGCGTGGACAATAACTGAAATAAAATATTGCAACTCTTTAAATAGAATCTTTACGCATCAGTACTGGTACTGTTCTACGATTTAGTCGAAGCAGAAAAATGTAAGTCGCATGTACACTAGTAAGTTTGATCACTCATTCTCACCTCGATCGTAAAATAATCGTAATTCTCCTTAGCTAAATTCACAAATTGAGCAAACAATGACAGCACTGGAGATTTGTTGAAAAATGTTACTTCTGACCATACAACAGCTGCCGAAAGGCAACCAGCAATAATAGCTGCAATTTTCTGGACGTAACTCTTTACGACACATTTCCAGTACCACTCTAAAAATTTGAAGAAGTTGCAAACATTCAGTAAAAGATTGAAATTCTACGTGTGTCGGTACATACCGATAACAGGGTTGTAAATGACACGAAGGGAAAACGAACGATGTGCAGGAAAAGTTGGTTTAAATCTTCTGTCGTGACTTTCTTGATTTTTTGCTATGTCCTCTAAATCTATTATTTTATTGACTAGGATTCCCCATTGTGTTTCTATACGTTGCAAAGTCTGGAGCGCTTTTATAGTCTAAAGGAAAAGTAAATACGTCAATATTTCTCCATGTATACACGTAAATATAAGTATTAGGCTTACGAAATGTCCGTTTCGTACGGATAACTTTAAACGAACATAATTTCTCTCGAACTAAAACTTAACAAACAAGTTTTTCGATTATACTGTGGTAAAAATTGATTTTTTAGGTCATGCACGTTCTTCATTTATGAGACTGTCATATCTATTTTTGAGCTTTTTCTATTATTAACTATCAAGTTATGAATTCTGTGTTAATATTGCATTCTGAAATCGGACATTTCATACGCAACGGCTAATATTTGTTATCAACTGAACGAACTTGTCTGTGCAAACGAATCAACGATTTTTCAGACGGAGTATCAGTTGGCGTGTCATCGGGCAGCTGCCTTCTGTTCATTCTATCTTTTAATTCTGCAGGAATCTTTTGGAAGATAGTCTCTAAATTGCAATGAAACGGATGTCCGGGGCCAATGGATACTGTAGCAGCTTGCAGCGACTAAACAAAAGAATAAACAATCTAAACATCATACATTAAAATTAACCGTACATGCATCGATGAATATATTACCTCGAGTATATCATCCACTGTCTCTTCTGCCTCGCATTTGTCTAAACTTAACTTAGCAACTTTAAAATAGCTATAATTTAAAGTGTACCCAGGTTTACTAGCATTCCATAAACCACGAGGAACTTCCACGAGCGCATATCCAAGAAGCAGTACCAACAGAAATAAACCCCATGTATTCGATGCGGACGAAGCTATGGCTTTCAATTTTTGACTAGAAAACATAGGGAGTATCGATGAAATTTATGCAGCAAACGTTGCTTATCAATTGAAAATATTTACCCGTCAAGATCTAGACCAGGCTTTAATGCTATGTATATTAGAAGAATGCCACATATGAACAAATAACTTCCATAATATATAGCATTGTCGATCAAAGCAGATTTCAGTTTTCCTTGGACAGTGAAGTCTCCTGCCTTTATGTACGATTGCATAAGTGGCAGTATTAACCATGTCAAACATTGCGATGTCCAATATACAATTCTCCATAAATTTGGAAATACGTTTTCTGGAACATTGGGCCAAGGCTCTTTGCAAGTATGAAACGGTATCGAAGTTGTGAGATCGCTAGTCGCTTTAGTGGTATTGTGAGTGTTCTGTTCGACGCACGTTCTAAAAACAGTCTGTAGACATATACAATAACATTAGTTTCTGAAGAAAATATTAAAAACATCAAGTATAAAGTTCTTTAAATAGAATTTCACTTACTGACGAAACATCTAAAGGCAATATGAATATTATCAGCAGCGAAAAGTACCACGCTATGAGCACAGAGATCGTAACAAAGATGTGATGTCGAAAAATATTCCCATATTTGTACAACAAAGTTGCAGCAAGGCAAAACGCTACCACAATTTCTATCATGAATGCTCCGAGAATCATTTTGTATGTTTGTTTTTGTTCAATTTTGGTTAACGATACACTTCTTACATGTCTTATCTAAATTCTCAGATACTATTCATTGTTCTCCGCTTTGTTCTCTCCTTCTGCTGTTTCTCGAATTTTCAATTCGGCATCTCTTTGCATTCTTTCCAACTTTTCTAACGTGATTGATTTTAACGGCATCAACTTCGGTTTGCAGAGTATATAATCTAGATTTTCTTCTTGGTACAGTAAGCCCTGCCGTGGAAGTACAACATCAATTTTCTCTGTAGAAGTATCTACTATTTCTGACATTTTTGCTGGAACAGCAGGAAATCTGTAAACCAATGGAAAAACATTTATATATTAGGCTGTCCCAAAAGTTTCTTTCGGAATGCTGCTAAGTAAATACAAACAATGCGATAATCTTGATGATGTTTTAACATTAACATGTTTGATATTTAGATTCTACTTATTCGAATTATCGTTTTAACTGTAGACTTTCATCGTTTTCCATGCTTGTCAAGTTTTCGTATTTCGTGACAAATGATAAATATCTAGCAATTACAGAGCAACTACGAGAAGGTAGCAGATGCAAATAATAAATAGTACTGGAATCGTATGTATATCGCGTGTCTATGTACATACTTCCGTCAATTTATCCTGCTAAATTTGCATGTTAACATACTTTTTACTATCGAGAAATTTAATGTTACCATTTTTTATCCTCCTAAACGTTAAAAATACATTGTACAATACTATAAAAAGTATCGACGTCACACGAACGCTGTCAAATTGTCATACGCAAACGATAGATGCATCACGATTCACGATATTCACGATACATTTTCACTATTTTCAGACAATATGTAAAACCACGAACTAGAGAAGAAATGAGAAAAGTTCGCGCCTAGGGTTTTGGTGTTTCTGGTATAGTGCTGCACCAAGCGGCGTTTGTTGACGCCAGTTGTGGGTACCAGTTGCTCTGTTATCTTGGAACACTGTGTTCATTGCATTTCTTATAACAATGCCGGGTCGCGAGAAAAGTTGGGCCCAGTGTTCCGATTGTGGGTACATTTTCTCGCGCATACGCGGCCAGGGCAGTAGCGTATCTACAATGACGCAGCAGAGCGGCCAGGGCCCTGCCGCCTTGAGGTAGTTATTCTGGCGGGAATGTACCAGTGTTATTGGCGGGACGACTGATGGACGAGAGACGTGACGCGGAACGAGATAAGTATTGTTAATACGTTTAAAAGTCTTTTTTAAAAGTCTGCGGGGTGCTTAAGCTACCCGATTTCATCGAAAAGGTTACGTTACTGAGGCCGTGCATGCGCGAGAAGCGCGTGAAAATGTACCCACAATCGGAACCACGATCGGAACACTGGTTGGGCCGAATATGGCCGAATCCAGCCGAATCGCAGCATTCGCAGCTGATCTGAGCTGATCGCAGCACTGCTGGCAGATGGCAGCAACGGTTTCTATAAGAACGTAATTGACATTCGAATTGTAACTTATCGTAACATTTATCAGTTTTCGACTTATTAATTCTGTTAGTGGCAAATGATATTTTTAGTTAATGAATTACCAATTTCTGTTTGACTTTTTACGTGTAAGTTATGAAATTATTATAAGTGAGTCATATTATTGTACAAATGTGTGTACACGTCAATCTGTAAAATCATTTTTACAAGATACATTTGTGTTTACATTTCTAAAAATGCCCACGTTATCAAAGTGATATCAAGTTGCACCTTCGCATATTGTCTTTCAAAGTATTATGAAACATATGTTTAAACATTGATATTTATAATTACGATATATAATGGTCAGATTTTTAATATTGACATTTTCGTTCGCGTAGATTTGATGAAATATGACTGAAAAAGGGAAGATTATACTCGTAACTGGTGGAACGGGATTAGTGGGCAAAGCCATTGAAAGTATCGTCGAAAGCAATAAAGATAAAAATGAAAAATGGATATTTGTAGGTTCCAAAGATGCAGACTTATGGTAACTTATTTTTTCATTCTTATAAAACAAGTACTACCAGCAGATTAACAGAAGTAAAATTTTTTCATTTTCAGTGATAAACAAAGTACAGAAAAATTATTTGAAAAACACAAACCAACTCATGTTATTCACTTGGCTGCTATGGTCGGCGGCCTGTTTCACAATATGGCCCATAATCTGGACTTTTTGGTAATTGAAACGAGATCGAAGAGAATAATATCTGATTAGCATTACATTAATCTATTGAATTTTTAGAGGAATAACATTCACATGAATGATAATATATTACAAACTGCTCATGAAAATGGAGTTGTTAAAGTTGTCTCGTGTTTATCAACTTGCATATTTCCTGACAAGACTACATATCCCATTGACGAAACTATGGTAATATTCTTATGGTTTATGAAAATTTTCAAAAAATGCTAAAATATATAACTTCATAGAGTTTAGTAAAATTTTTATTTGTTTTGGATCTATAAAGGCTGTTCTCATTAAAAATAGGATTTCATTTTGTCACTTTCTTAAAATTTTACTATAAAAATTGAAAATTGCATAAACATCCGCAGTCTACTTATTATTACATAAAATTCGAATTATTCTATGCAATAAATCTGTTTTCTTTTCCTGTAATTTCTTTAGGTTCACAATGGCCCCCCGCATCCATCAAATTATGGTTACAGTCATGCCAAGCGGCTTATAGATATAGCAAATAAAGGCTATTATGAACAGCATGGTAGACTTTACACCAGTGTTATTCCTTGCAATGTATTTGGACCATATGATAATTATCATCCCAGTGCTAGTCATGTTATACCAGGATTAATGAGAAGACTTCATGATCTGATAAAAGATGGTATAGAACATTTTCAATTCATTTTGTAACATTCGTATATTGTGCAGAATCTAATCGGAAGAGATATATTTTCCAGGAAATACTGAAGACAAAACATTTACTGTATTGGGTTCTGGAAAACCCTTGAGACAGTTTATTTATAGTTTAGATTTAGCCAAATTAATAATATGGGTATTGAGAGAATATGATTCTGTGGAGCCAATAATATTATCAGGTACGCAGAAAGCATAAATTAAACATAATATTACTATATACAGTTCTCCAATTAATTATTTACTCTTGTCTTATTCAGTGGACGAATCTCAAGAAGTTACAATAGCACAAGTAGCTGAAGCAATCGCGAAGGCATTCGATTTCAAAGGGAAAATAGTATATGATTTATCAGCAGCTGATGGACAATACAAGAAAACAGCGAGCAACGCGAAACTGCGAAAACATTTACCAGATTTCCAATTTACACCATTCAACGAAGCCATTAAAGAAAGTGTTGACTGGTATACGGTGAATTACGACCAAGCAAGGAATTAATAAACAGTATTTAAATATTCCATTTTTAGCATATTCGCAGCTTATAATTATTCAAATAATATTAACCTTTTGCATTCAAAGCAATTTAAATTCCAAAATCAAGATATTTGTTTCAACCAAGATCATTTTTGTTCTATGTAGTCTTTTTTACATTGTGCATATCAAATTGAACCTGTTTTCTTATATAACAGTTGAGCTCTTTACAATTTATAGAATACAGACAAATTTAATAACGTTAAAACTATTTTGAATAGTGGTATGGCAATTTTTAGTGGCGCCTCAGACTCGCCATTCGAGTGCGAAGGGTTAATTTAAAAAGTTGCATTTCGAATTGTACGTCTGATTATATATTATCTGTTGGAAGTACGGGAATGAAATCGATGTAATTATGCTCAAGAATAAACTTGTAAGGTAAACAGTATCGTCATAAATATTGTATATTTTGAAGAAATATTCTGTAGATATTATGTACTTTCTTGTAAAATAAAGATCAATTATTTTCAAATAAATCGTCGTGGTGTATTGTTAAAATTACAATTGTCTGTCGGCGACCAATTCAAATAGGATATTGTTTACTCCATTATTATAAAAAAATGAGTAAATGTAGACAATTGCCTAAATGGACTCGAGCATTGGTAAATTCGAAAAGAGCAATACAACTTCAAAAAAACACTACTATAATTACTATTTCCAATTTTCCTAAGGACCATTAAAAATTAAAAAAAATTTGCGGTCACAATAGTCGTTCACCCTACTCTCACCTCTCACATATTGCCGGCCTCATAAGTCCATTTCTCATGAAAATTGGGTTTTCAGCTTCGCCTTGTTAGGTACTTTAATTGCTACGGTTTGAGGGTAATAGCTTCGCTTTAAATCGTTCTTTCGCCTCCTGTAAAATTTACTTTTTTGGCCTTAGGCAATTTTCATATGAGGCCGACGATATAGTAATCATGTGGTGTTAGCAGTGAGGATAGACAGCGATTGGGGGTAGACTCGTTTTACCAGAATTGCGCCTTCTCATTTCTCGATAATACACAGATGGGATTATTCAGCAGTCAAAAGCGCTAGATAAAAGATCAATCTAGGCCGCAATCGCCTTGGAAAGTCCTATTTTTACGTTTATGGAGCATAATTTTCATTATTCAGAAGCATACAACTGTGCGTGTAGCTATTTTCATAAAGCGTTTCACTCCATTTGCATTTACTTCATCTGTCTAATTATCTTCACTTCCCGTTTTCACCCTTTTCTATTAAATTGCACGTGATTTATCGGGGTAGAGTCGTTTCCAGGATCGCAAGGGTACGAGATGCGCCTTCTCATTTCTCGATAATGCAAAGACGGGGATTTTCAATAGTCAAAAGCGCTAGATAAAAGATCAATGTAGGCCGCGATCGCCCAGAAAAGTCCTATTTTTACGTTTACGAAGTGTAATTTGCACTATTCGGAAGCATAAAGCTGCGACAGCTATACGCTGCCGAATAATGCAAATTACGCTTCATAAACGTAAAACGTAGAACTGTCGAAGGCGATCGCGGCCTAGATTGATCTTTCATCTAGCACTTTTGACTACACTGAAAAATCCCATCTTTGTATTATCGAGAAATGAGAAGGCGCATCTCCTTACAATTCTGGAAACGAGTCTACCGCCTTAATAGGATGCAATGACGACGACCATCTGGCCGGCAATGCTCGATCGTACTGGATCGTACAATCATTGTGGAGCGTCGTCGCGACGCAGCGTCTGCGGCAGGCAGGCGTCGGGACGCCTGCGCGTCGTAGGTAAATTGAGCGCCCCCGTGGCTATCGGTGGTGCACGGTGGGTGAAATTCGGTGCTCAGTCGCGCTCGAGGTGGCTCACCTCGACGGTCACGAGTGATAAGCGTTTCCCGCGTCGATATCGTGGGAAGCACAACGCCGAAGTGATGTTCGTTCTGCACGTGGTGCGGCGTCGGTCTCGGGTCCGTGGGTGAGATGTTTCAACGGGGTTCGCGAATTTCTTATAATTCCTACCATAGAATGAGAGGGATGGTTTCGCACACGTTCTGCCATCGTGCACGGTAACGCCGGCCGATCGGCTTTGCCGGAGGGTACGCGGCCGCTATGGGGTTTCCGAATCTAACGAATCACGTAAGCAGAAGCAGCGTTGCGATTTCACCGAGTGATCATTGAAACGCATCGCCTCTGTCGAACAGTGTCGTGATTCGAAAAAGAGACACTGCTCTTAGAGGATATACCGTGGACTATGCACCCGGAGACTATTCTTGTCTGAAGAACAGCGATAAGAGGTCTTAGGCAGAACGACTGATTATTTACTTGTTGGTTCGGACCACCGCATCGAGGTAAATTCTCGAAGATGATTTTCGTTCTACATGGATTAAAGCGTAATCTCTGCTCGTTTGTTAGAGAAGATGCAGGGTGTCGGAACGTCTTCGGCACGAAGTAGTAAGGTGCTTAATTCTGGAGGCAGGAATAAGTTGATTAGTATTGATTGTGTCTGTGGAATGGGGAATTGATTGGAGAATGATTTGTTCGTTCCGTTTTTATTGGGCGTTAATTTTTCCTGTGTTTTTTTTTGTCAGAGAAATTAATTTTATGCTTCTAATAAGGAGAGTGTTACGTCATCCCTGCTTTAGTACCATACCGAGCAAACACGGCGGTCTTTCTTTAAGGTCTTGCGACTCTTTTAACGGGTTCCATTGATTCTGTGTGAAAAAGCGCGGTAAAAAGATCGAGATACGCGCGACTACGGTTCCATGAGATCCGCGGAGGTCCTGGGATTCCAGGAACCCGGTGTCGCACGGTTCTGGAAATCCTACGGGAATTAAAGCTTCACCTGGCACGCGTAAATGTCGTCGCTTAGTACTCGTCTACTGTTCTGTGAAAAAAGTTTTTCATAGCAAAAGGTTGGGTCGACACGCATGAAGTCGTGGGTAGCGTGAAAGTTGCTGTGGTTAAAGCGGACATGTGATATCAATTGCCACACTTGTCGAAAAATTCTGAGGAAAATTCGCTGCACAAATTATTGTGTTAAATTACTTCATTCTTTATATTCATATTGCAATCATTTCGAAAATTTTACGAGTTTATCATGTATTGATTCTTGACGAAATTGTCTCAATTAATTTCGAACAAAGTCTAGCATCAACTACAACGACGTTTTATTTTTCCGGGCAGCGTACAAAAATCGTGCGTAACACAAGCCTGCAGAACTTAAAAAATTCGACCGGACCCAAAGACGTTCCAAAAGGAAGTCGCAACGGCGATGTCAGCAATGTCGCTGACAGAAACCAACACGTGACCGCAAGATAACGCGTGTTAATCACGGTGCGCGTCTTCCGTTTGAAAAACTCGTCGTCAGTGCGAGATAATTTCTGCGTCAGTGATCAGTGACAAGTGAGAAAGAAAGAAAGAAAAAGAGAGGGAGGGAGCACCAACAAGTCCCTAATTGTTTTGACTCGGTTTTCGGACCGGGATGCGGTGTCGCCGGCTTACGGCGACGGTGCATTGCGTTGCAGTTGCACTCGTTCGGAAGAACAGCCGATAAAGCTTGCCCCCGAAAGAGGATGGAGAAGACTCGCGGTTGGTTGGACTATAGTTACGGAAATGCTTGTCTCGGGACACGACGACGAGCCGGAGGATGCAACCGGCGCCAGTGTCGAGCTTCGAAGAGATCTCGGTGCGAGGTCCAGGTCCGCGTGGCCCGGTGATTCGAGGACAAAAATCATCATATCGAGGCCGATCCCCGGGTTTTCGCCGACCTCGAGAACTATAGGCGATTGAATGGGAGCTAAACCAGCGGGAAGAGATGCCTGGTATCGTGGTATTCCGACGCCGATGGAGCGTCGGCAGCGACGACCTCGTCGTGCCCGGTGCTTTCCTGTTCATCGTACATCTGATATGGTGAGCGAAACTTTCGATTAGGTTAACCCTCCGTTGTAACCCGGGTCGTTTACCACCGGAGCGAAATTTCACTCTTCAATTTCTTTCGTTCCTATATCTATTTTTTCCCCATTAGTCCCCCGTGCGAACAACCAACATTTTCTACGATATACACTACCGGCCAAAAGTTTGGAGTCACAGTTTGATATTTTCCATGTAAAAGTTGTCAGAGATGTCCCTTTAGAAAAGTGCATTCCAAGCATTGTCTTACAATGGGTATATAAACTATACAAGAGCTTTATGGATATAAGAAAATGCTGAAATGTTAGATCATTTCAAAATTTTATCGATATATTGGTTTTTTTACAACAATCAGCAAGTGATTCCAAACTTTTAGCCGGTAGTGTATTCAACGATGTTGCGCTTTATACATATGTGGTTTCAATGCATCTATTCATTCAATATTATTGCTATTTGGCAATAGAAGTGTTAGACAAGTTTTAAAAAGAAGTAGAAAGTAGATATAACTAACTTACCTATAAATTACCTAACTCCCCGTGTGAACAACCAACATTTTCTACGATGTATTCAATGATGTTGCGCTTTATAGTTTCAATGCATATATTCATTCAATAATATCGCTATTTGTCAATAGAAGCGTTAAACGAGTTTTAAAAAGAAATTGAAAGTAGATATGTACCCGGTGTTGAGACACGGGTTAACCCATTATCACTGACGCATATGTAACTTGCCTGGCCACTATCGCCAGAGCGTATTGTCCATACATGCGCAATTAGTTGACATTCGAAACGTGAGCGATTGTTGGGCGCGGACCAACTTTCTTCATTCTGGATAAAGCTGATCAAACAAAATTTCGATAATGGGGGAGTATTTGAATGCGATGCAAATGGGTTAAGGGGATCTTCTGGTTAGAGCCTTGAAAAAATCGATTTTTCATTCTCTCGAAGCAGATTGTATAAGTAACGCATAAAATCCAGTCTATTAGTGATATAGACAGGAAATAGTTGGGTCTAACCGGACCCAACCGCAACCAGGCGAGTGGTTGGCCTGTTAACGATCGTCGGTCGCGCGTGGGTGTGAAGAGTTTTCGCGGGCAGGATATTCGAGGACAGATCCTTGTAATTATAGCATCGCCTTAAAATAGGATACGTGTCCGTAGGTAATCCTGTGTGACCTAGATTTTCGGCGTCGGTGCACCCACGCCGTGTGTTGTATTACAACTAATTAATAGAGATATTAGCGGACCGTCATTTCCGCCTGTTGATTACGACTGTAATTGAATAATCGGGTCGGGTGAATGCAGGTGCATACGAGCCTCCTTATTGACATTCACGGATACGTGTAGAAATCGGACGTTTAATTATATTAATGTGTAATTCAGCGTGAGTAGGCGTCGAGCGGAATTTCAATTATGCTTACGAGCATCTTCTCTCTGTCTCGCCAACCCCGAAACTCCTAGAACTTGGATCGTTTCTCTTTGTTCCCTTGCGAGAAACCCTAGAATTATGGAGCGAAGAAATATTATGCAGATTCACATTCTGCCAGGGCCCCTTTAACTGCTCGGGTTAGAATTAAATAAATATGTGGGCTCCTGCTGAGTCGGTAGAACGTTTAATTAATACCTCCAAACATGCTTTCGTAGCTTGAAGATATTTTTTTTATATAACATCGTGCAACTGTTTGTTCTGTAATTTACACCATTTACACCATTTTTCATCTAACCAATCTTCGCAGACTAGTTCCACCAAAATGAACGTTTCTCCCTTCTACTGATAGTACCCGTTCACAATTCGTCATAATCTAATCTTCTACTGTCTGCTTTTTCACCCAATAAATTTCCTACAGATTGGTTCCACCAAAATGAACATTTTCCTCTTTCACCGATAGTATTTGCTTATCTCTTTTTATTACTTCGTCCGTAACGAGCCACGACACATTTACTATATTGACAGTAGCGCTTTCAATCGAAGCTTTTCTACAATTTCTAAATTGTGAGCCCGGTTTTAGAGTACAAGATAAATATTACCGCGCGAATATCGATAGTTCACCAAAGCAGGAACGTTTTATAGGTATTCATTACATGGTTAACGAGTTATTAGGCGGCGATATCATTGGCTTATTATTAGCGCTGATCAAAGGGTAGTTTTCGCGTCATGATCCGCGTTAGCACATTTTAGCTTCGGAAAATCGTTAACGGACGTGGCAAATGACCCGGGACAGAGAGACAAGGGTAACAGGAATTGGCGATCGTCCATTTAATTTTCGTTGTCCCCCTGTGCTTTCGTCTTTCGAGATGTCGATGCAGCGACTTGGCTTCTCCGTGTTTCCTTTCACCCCCGCCCTCCCACCCCCGAAACTACGCGGTCGATAAGATTTTAATTAAAACAACGTTTCTATTTTTGGCGGTTCTAAAATTAATTCGTTTATACAATTATGGCTTTTGAAAATTGTGAAAAAATGCTAGGATATAAAATATGACAGAATTTAGGACGATTTTAATTTATTTCAGATTTGCACAAACTACTACAAAACACTACTACTGCAAAGTCTACAAAAATTGAAAATTGCAGAAACATCCGCAGTCTAATTATAGGAAAATTTGGGACAAAACGGGAAGTGAAGGCAATTATACAGGGTGAGTCCGAAGAAACAGAACACCTAAATATCTCCGTTACTTTTCGTTGTACAAAAAACTTCTTAGAACAAAGTTATACTGTTTGCAGGGTCACATGTAACGGTGTAAGGGAAAAAATATTCAAGGCAATTTTTTTTACAAGATTTCAAGGTCATCGATATTTTTGTACATGGAATGAGATATTTTTTAATACATCAATCGATGCAGCTGGACATTCGTTATAAAAAAGTACATACTAACCTAGGTATGTCGAAAAGTTAGTAGTTCACGAGAAATTTCGATTTAAATAACTCTAAAACACCATTACTGTCGTACTGTTATGCCGTGAAGAAGGAAAGGATGGGGTTCCCTTGAGAAATAATCCTTTTTCTTCTTTATAACTCGAAGTTTATTGAGTAGGCCACACCAACAGATTGTTCACAAGAAATCGCGCTTACGGAAAGTATACGTCCTTACAAAATAACTGACGGCTCGGGAGTGAGTCTCAGTCGATGAGAGGGTTCCTTATGTAGATTCTTTACAAGGACTTTGGTCTACTCTAAAATGTGTCACCGGATATGTAACTTTGCCGTTCCTAATCCAGCCAAACAATTGATTCAGGTTTGGCCAAAAGGGCGAAGATAAGGTTGGCTTGGAATCTTATCGAAAAGGGTGATGCGGCATAACAGTACTAAGACGTTAGCGTTTACTTACGTGTGTAACGTTTTAGTACGACAGCAATGGTGTTTTAGAGTTATTTAAATCGAAATATCTCGTGAACTACTAACCTTTCGACATTTATAGGTTCGATTGATGTATTAAAAAATACCTCATTCCATTTACAAAAATATCGATGACCTTGAAATCTTGTAAAAAAATGACCTTGAAAATTTTTTCCTTTACACCGTTACATGTGGCCCTTCAAACAGTGTAACATTGTCCTAAGAAGTTTTTTTGTACAAGGAAAAGTAACGGAGATATTTAGGTGTTGTGTTTCTTCGGACTCACCCTGTATACACTCCCAGCCAAAAAGATATGTAGCAAGCTATCTTTAATTTCTCGTGTAAAAATCATGCTAGCGTAGAAACTCTGTGTAGTATGTAAAACATATCTTCTGCGAATATGTAAACAGAACGGAGATTGACTTTAGTTCAATGAGTTCTCTTCGTTGGAGGGGAAACATAATCCGACACAGACAAAATGGTAGCACACTTGAAAATTAAAGATATTATATTTCATACAATACAACTGGATGTTTCATGAAACAAAAATACAAATATTTCTTATAACAATATACAGGGTGTCTCAGCTGAAGGGGCCACAAAAATATCTCCTTTAATTTTAATGGCACAAACAAAATATTTATGGCATAATTTAAATGGTATCGAAGGAGAAATATCATAGAAGAACAATTTCTTTTGTCAGGTTACTTTTTCATAGTTTTTTCAAGGTCATTGTTATTTTTTTATCGGAAAAACTTATTTTTTTTATTCTATCTTATGGCGGCTGAAAAAATACATTTGAATATGCTTAAGTCATTAACAAGATGGAATAAAAAAAAAGTTTTCCCGATAAAAAATAACGATGACCTATGAAACTTATGACCTATGAAAAACTAACCGGAAAAAAAATCGTTCTTCTATGATATTCCTCCTTCGATACCATTTAAATTGTCATAAATATTTTGTTTGCGCCATTAAAAATAAAGGAGATATTTAGGTGGCCTCCTTCAGCTGTAACACCCTGTATACATCAAACTATACATTCTGTTTACATATTCAAAGAAAATATTGACGGCAGAATGTAATAATTAGATAACTTGAAATTTGGACATTTTGAGTTATCTACTTCGTATTAAAGAAGAAATCAAGTAGAATTTGACATAAAAACTTGGTAACCTATCAAAGTAATCTACGACATCTAGTGAGCAGTGTTCAAAGTAGATAAAAAATAAATACAGATTTCTATTTATGTTATAAATGGGCAACTTGACCTTTTAACAAAAATCTTTTTTAATTGAGAATGATGTTTTTTCATGTATTGTTCCACTTAAAATAAAGAAATATAAACAGATATTGGCATTATGTTTAAAATAACGGTCTCCCTACAATAATGTCAAGATATTGTTTCATCAATTTCTCTAAAATAAGGAATTGTAAGTTATCTAGTTATTACATTCAGCCGACGATATGTATTACGCACTACACAGAGTTTCTACGCTAGCATGATTTTAACACGAGAAATTAAAGATAGCACACGCGTGCTATCTTCTTGTCTGGGAGTCTAGACAGACGGAGAACAAATTGTTGAAAGAAATACAGTAAATGGGTACCCGGTTCACTACATAAGGGTTAAATCATGTACAATTTAATAGAAAAATTTGGGTGGAAACGGGAAGTGAAGGTAATTAAACAGGTGGGGTAAACGTAAATGGAGGAAAAACGTTTTCGCGCGTACCTCTCGGAGATGCACGGCCAGATTCCTTTAGTGTACTCCGTAACGAGGCGTCCGAGCATAGTTTCGTTCCGCGTTTCAGTGATTCAGTGCATCCGTGACAGCCGGCTGGTCACGAAGTCCGGCGTGGCGGTCCGGTCGTTCGCCTTGTTCGAGTCTGTGTAGTGCGAAGAGCGCGCGGTCCGGCGACGCGACGCCCGTCACCCGTCTCGCGTTGTAGGTTATGTCATCGTGCGCGGGTGACGTTTGCCATCGTGTACGAGGGCGATTTCTGTATCGAACTACGAAACATCCGCCGGAAGTATGCCGTGTCTGGTGGTGTTCGGCAGGCGTTGGAAAATCGGCAGCGACGACCTGTTGTTGCCGTCCGCGATCTTGGCTCTCGTTCACCTGTTCCAGTAAGTGGCATAAAGCAATGTATACTTCTCGCACCGTTCTTCACGCGCGGCGTCTCTACGTCTGGTTGGTAGACTCGTTTCCAGAATTGCAAGGGTGCGGGATGCGCCTTCTTATTTCTCGATAATACAAAGATGAGATTTTTCAGTAGTGAATAGCGCTAGATAAAAGATCAATCTAGGCCGCGATCGTCCTCGAAAGTCCTATTTTTACGTTTACGAGTAGACTGCGGATCTTGATGCATTTATGGTTTTTGAAAATCTTCAAAAAAGGATAGAATATCAAATTCGACAGAATTTTGTACAATTTTTATTTGTTTTGGATCTACAAAGGCTGTTTCTATTAAAAATAGAATTTTATTTCATTCCACTTTCTTAAAATTTGTCTACAGAAATTGGAAAATGCATAAACATCCGCAGTCATTGAGGCATAATTTGCATTATTGAAATTTGGACATTTCGATGTCCAATAAAACTGCATAGCTGCCGCAGTTTTATGAAAATATGTAGCTACATGCGCAGTTGTATGCTTCCTGTTTATTAATTGGTGAATCTACACTCTTAACACATTATCGGCCGGTGATTATTGCATATTTTGAAAAATCTATGGTACATAGCTAAACACTTTTTAATGGAACCTTAAATAGCAACAGCAATTTTCATTATGGACTAACAAGTTATCCTCAATAACCTTATCTAATAATTTCATTTAAAACTGTAGTGTAAAAGAAGATTTCTATGCTTTCTTTTGGTACAGCACAATTATTGATACGCACTTCCGACATGAACTTCGAACAGAGAGCTTCTACAGAGAAAACTATCATTGACATTTGCACTATTACGTCACCCCCGAAATTGGCTTTCGCCGGTTAATTGAGAGATCGCGAGAGTCGATAACGTGCGCTAGTACATTTCGTAGCATCCGGTTGTTGCGGGCCCGCGGACCATGTGCACTGTGTGTATGTACACATACAAGTTACATATACAGGGTGGTCCACGCAACTTGTTCATCCTCAATAACTCTCAAAGTATGCATTGTATGAAAAAACTTTTTCTAGAAAAGTGTCATGGTATGAAGGGATACATTATGTAATTTATATATTTTTTTTGTAAGTAGAGGCGTTTCGGTGATTTGAAGGTCAACTTCGTTTTTTTAATGGAATGTTATATTTTTCATACCTGAACATTGAAGAGCGTTAAATTTTTAGTAAAAAAGTACTGACCTTTATTAGCTGTAAACCTATTAGTTAACGAATAATTTCATTTTGTTTCTTGAAAAAGGTCATATATAAAGGCCAACTTTGTTTTTTTAAATGGAATGAGGTATTTTTTAGTATATCAATCAATGCAGCTGGACATTCGTTATAAAAAAGTACTAACCCATGTACGTCGAAAAGTTAGTAGTTCAGGAGATATTTCAATTTAAATAATTCTAAAACACCATTACTGTCGTACTAACAATAAGACGTTACGGTTTATTATTGATTTCCTCACAATTGTTACTCGTAGCAAAAAATGTTTCAGCGGAGGCTTGAATGGTATCGAATGTAGCATATCCTGATGTTATTAGATTTTTCGTGAGTGGCCGCGTAGAGGTCATATCAAGGTCAACTTTGTTTTTTTAATTGGAATGAGATTCATTATAAACAAGTACTAACCTATGTATGTCGAAAAGTTAGTAGTTCAGGAGATATTTCAATTTAAATTATTCAAATTCTTAAAGCATCATTATTGCCGCACTAAGGTGTTAGCTCTGTTTACCAAAATTAGACTAACCGATGGACCACTAACTGGACCGATGTACAAACACTTCATTCCATTTAAAAAAACAAAGTTGTCCTTTATATGACCTCTACGTGTCCATTCATGAAAAAACTAATAACATCAGACTATTCTCCACTCGATACCATTCAAACCTCCGCTGAATCATTTTTTGCTACGAGTAACAATAGCGAGAAAATCAATAATAAACGCTAACGTTTTAGTACAACAATAATGGTGTTTTAGATTTATTTAAATTGAAATATCTCCTGAACAACTAACTTTTCGACATATATGGGTTAGTACTTTTTTTATAACGAATGTCCAGCTGCATCGATTGATGTATTAAAAAATACCTCATTTAAAAATCAAAGTTGACCTTTATATGACCTTTACGTGCCCATTCACGGAAAAACTAATAACATCAGACTATTCTCCACTCGATAGCATTCAAGCCTCCACTGAAACTTTTTTTGCTACGAGTAACAATAGCGAGAAAATCAAGATGTCAAAATCGGGTGAGACACCCTGTATACATGCATCGCATGATGTACATGTAACGAAACGGTTCGCGGGTTGCACGGTACTTTCGTTATGCACACGCGGGTTCCGTCGTTATCGGAACGTGGAAACTGCGCTCTCGGTTTCGTCCGCGAAGCATCTCGCATCTCGACCTCTCGAACGTCGTACATGTCAACGTCGATCGTCGTGCTCGAATGGTCCGTATCGAACTTGTTCATCGATCAAAGTCGACGACAGAAGTAGAGACGTCGGCGCGATCGATCTATCTGTCGATCTCGACTCGAACGCAGCCTTTAAAAAGCGGATGAGAGTTCGAGATACAGTAGTGCTCGGTTAGATGTACATTCGTTACGTTAGAGTCTCCTTTCTTCAGATTATATCCAGGTTCTGTTCCTTTGCGAAGTGAATTACGGGAGAAAGAGTAGGACCGATATAAATTTAATCGGGCATCACACATCCGTTTTTCTAACGTGGGGCGACCGTGCGGCAGAATAACGAACTAGGCTACGGATCTTTATGCGTTTATGAAGAAATTAGTTGGGCGAAGTATAAAACAGTAATAGATCAGAAAAATTCAAGATTATAAAAGATAAGAATTAAGTTTTAGTTTATGGTTTTTATTTGTTGGTAAAATATTTAGAGATATACCACGATTTTGCAATTTAAAATAAGGTTGAGTAATAACTAGATCTTTATGCATTTGTGGCTTCAGAAAATTTTTAAAAAAGGCGAGAATAAAGAATTCGACAGAATTTAGTACAATTTTTATTTATCTCAGATCTGCAAAGGTTGCCACTGGAAATAAGATTCTATTTTACACCACTTTCTTAAAATTCGTTTAGAAAAATTGCGAATTGCATGAATATCTGCAGTTTAGTAATAACGACCTAATAGTTTGATATCTCGGAGATGGTTCGATGGATTCTCAACCGTCGCAGCGTGTGTCTTATCAGTCTTTCCCTTCATCTCATTAAAAGTGACTGATATCGAAAAAATGGCGGACACGGTGAGTACGTGAAAGCGGTTTACTATAACAGAGACTATATCGATGATCCATTTAGTATATAGATGATGTCTTTTCTGTATGCGTTACGTGACAGCACCGAGTTCAGAGGAAAAGTTTTATCGAGCACGGTGAGCAACTTCTCTGAAGAGTAATAACCGCGGATATGTGCACACAGCAGAGCATTTTCCTTCAAAGTAGCGTGGTCTCATATCTTTTTGTACGATGGCAGACGTTTTTCGTTAGTCGGATAGAAAAACGGTTAGAATCTATTATACATATACAGGGTGAGTCTCGAAACGTGACGATCTCAAATATCTTTGTTGTTTTTAAAGATACGTCAAATGTCTGACGGATAAGGTGCTCATAAAATGGGGCTCATACAATACCAAAACAAGTTTTGTTTTTATGTAATTTTTTTAGGGATATGAAGGTCACCTTCATTTTTTTAAGTGGAATATGCTATTTTTTAATACATTAATCGATGCAATTCGACATTCGTTATAGAAAAAGTACTAACCTATGTATGTTGAAAAGTTAGTAGTTCAGGAGATATTTCAATTTAAATAACTCTAAAGTACCATTACTGTCGTACTAAGACGTTAGTGTTTACTTACTTGTATAACGTCTTACTTAGTACGACAGTACATAATGGTATTTTAGAGTTATTTAAATTGAAATATCTCCTGAACTACTAACTTTTCGACATACATACATAGGTTAGTACTTTTTTATAACGAATGTCCAGCTGTATCGATCTATGGTATAAAAAATACCTCATTCCATTTTAAAAAATGAAGGTGACCTTCATATCTCTAAAAGAAAATACATAATAACAAAAATTTTTTTGGTATCGTATGACCTTCATTTTACCATTCAACTTTGTTCTTTAGATATTTGGCGCATCTTTAAAAACAACAAAGATATTTGAGATCGTCACGTTACGAGAATCACCCTGTATACATACGGGTGTTCGAAAAGTCTGGAAACGGTCGAATATCTCAAAAATAAAGCATTTTAGAGAAAAATGGTTCAGACATATATTTTATGGTTTCGCAAGGGCTATAAGATGGCGCCATTGGTTTGACCTTGAAGAATCATTTGAAGGTCACGTGAAGGTTACCTCAATTTTTTTAAATGGCACCCCCTATTTTTTATTACATATTCTTGTAGCTGATCTCGAGAGTTTTCCAAAACACTAGAATCAAATGCTTTTTCATGAATTACTTTTCGAGTTATAAGGCTTCAAAGCTACAATACCGCCAGCATTAGCGTTAACCGAGATGTACCACGTGGAGGTTGCACGGTCGGATTTACATCTCTTGTGTGTGTGTGTGTGTGCGTGCGCGCGCGCATGTGTGTAAACGGGTTTTTACTGAATTAAATGTTCAAATTGTTTTCCTTCTGCTGCTTGACAATGACCTAATCGTAGATAAAATTCATTTAATACGTTTCGTCTCATTTCTGGTGAGATAAGATTTACTTGGTGCAGTATGCGTTCCCTAAGGTCTGCCAAATTAGCAGGTTTCGTTACGTATACATTGTTTTTAACATACCCCCATAAAAAGTAGTCCAATGGAGAAAGATCTGGTGATCTAGAGGGCCACTCTAGTTCTCCACGTCTTCCTATCCATCGGTTTGGGAAAGTATTAGTTAAATATTGACGCATTATTACTGCATAGTGTGGCGGTGCACCATCTTGTTGAAACCAAATATTTTGTATATTTCCGTCAAACAAATTGTCAATAGCAGGAAGTATTTGATTTCGCAATAAATCTAAATAAATGTTTGCATTTAAGTTTCCTTCGATAAAGAAGGGTCCGATAATACCACGTTTGCAAAAACCCGCCCACACGTTTAGTTTTTGGGGATACTGTGTGTGGAGATCACGCATCCAGTGAGGATTCTCGTCACTCCAATAGCGGCAATTCTGACGATTTACTGTACCATTTAAGTCGAAAGAAGCTTCGTCGGAAAAAATGATGCTATCAAGAAAAGTGTTATCATTATCGCATCGACGCATCATTTCATCGCAAAACTCAATTCTTCTATCGAAATCACATGCCGCTAGCTCCTGAGTAACTTTTATTTTGGAAGGATGCCAATTTTCTTTCATCATTATTTTATGAACGGAAGATGTACTAACTTCAGTCGCCTGTGCTACCTTCCTCATCGAAGAATGAGGATTTTCTACAAATGATTGCATTACATCCATACTTTGATCAAAATTTGTAGCTGATTTTGGTCTACCACTCCGCGTGCGGTCCTTGACAGATCCTGTTTCTTCAAATCGTCTGACAGTTTTTTGAACTGTAGACTTTGAAATGGGTTCACGATCTGGATAAGTATCGTTAAACAAAGTCGCTACTTGTTCGAAGGACCTAACGCGGTTATCATATCCTCGCATCATTAACAATGTAATTCTTTCCCTTTCAGTCAATACCATTTTGGCGACTACCGAAGGTCTTTCTTACTTTTGTTGAATTTAATAACGACAAGTCTGTCGATAACAAAGAACAAAACTATTACCATCGACTGTGCAACCTCCACGTGGTACATTTCGGTTAACGCTAATGCCGGCGGTATTGTACCTTTGAAGCCTTATAACTCGAAAAGTAATTCATGAAAAAACATTTGATTCTAGTGTTTTGGAAAACTCTCGAGATCAGCTACAAGAATATGTAATAAAAAATAGGGGGTGCCATTTAAAAAGATTGAGGTAACCTTCGCGTGACCTTCAAATGATTCTTCAAGGTCAAACCAATGGCGCCATCTTATAGCCCTTGCGAAACCATAAAATATATGTCTGAACCATTTTTCTCTAAATTGCTTTATTTTTGAGATATTCGACCATTTCCAGACTTTTCGAACACCTTGTATAGTACAGGGTATCCAAGACCACCCGTCCAGGGGTGTTAACTTCCTAGATAATTAAGCATATTCGATAGAAATGTTTGGAATAAAAGTTGCAGGGATTAATGGAGGAGATATGACCTTCGGATCCATTTTCAAGGTTACTTGGAGGTCAGTACGTATTTTTTTTTAAATGGGAATCCCTACTTTTGACTACGGATTCTGAAAGAGCTCGAAATTTCACGTTCAGATATGTACTTATGTCCTACATTAAAATGACTGCTAGAGGCCATTCAGAGGTCAAATCACTGTTTGGTGGTAAATAAAAGATAACGGTAAATACTGGCATCGAGATTGGACAAGGCTTCTGATTCATAAACTTGTCTCCGACGTTAAGCTTGTTCTCCATTTCCAAGGTCATTGAAAGGTCGATTACTGGAACACAACTGGCTGGTCAACAAACATTTACGAATGTTATTGTTCGGGTCTAGTGTTCTATTGCAACTCGAGGTCAAGCATAGAGACCGAGTATAACGTAAATCGATCTTTCAAGACAAGTTTATGAATCAGAAGCCACGTCCAATCTTGATGCCAGTATTTACTGTCATCTTTTATTTACCACCAAACAGTGATTTGACCTCTGAATGGCCTCTAGCAGTCAGTGAACGTGAAATTTCAAGCTCTTTCAGAATCCGTAGTCAAAAGTAGGGGTTCCCATTTGAAAAATACATACTGACCTCCAAATAACCTTGAAAATAGATCCGAAGGTCAGTTACAAGGTCATGGGCATATGTCCTCCATTAATCCCTGCAACTTTTATTCCAAACAGTTTTACCGAATATGCTTGTCTAGGAAGTTAACACCCCTGGGCGGATGGTCTTGGACGCCCTGTATATACCGACAAACGCCTATATAAAAAGCGATTTGTTTAAAATGTACTGCAGGAACAATACACGCTGTAAAACGTTTTACTCCATGGGAGATATCGCTAGAAAATCAATCATCGGCGAGATAGCTCCAGAACTTTCAAATGATTTATTCTTTAATAAAAAATAAATGAACTGCTCGTATCTGACGTGAATCCAATTATCTCCGGCACGGTGATCCACGTGGGAAGAGAATTTGCATATTCCATCTATTTCGGCGTGGACAAATTGTATTTTTCTTCGAATTTTCATAGATAAGGTTACTTCACAAGAGAGACGTATGCTGCGCAACGTAGAATCCTTTCGGATAAAAATAAATTGGAAATGCCATCGGCGCGGTGCGGTGTTTGTTACTACAAGCGTCTTCTTCCATTTCGCAACTTCTCGAACGGCGCAAATGCATCAAATGCATGTGTATTCGCGGAGTAGCGATGGGACAGCGTGTGTAAAAGCGAGTTGCGACCGCAGATGGTCCAGCAGCGTTTCAGGAAAATAGTCGCATTTGCTTCGAACGGTTCTCTTTATAGCAACTTCCTTTGAGCTTGTTTGGAAAACGTGCAAGCATCGAGCGGCGTCGGCAAACCGAATAGATGATGTTCTTTTCCGCCGCGATGCTCGATCACGTACATATACATCTATTTCATGCACCGGCGCTGTAACATCCGAAACGTCCGGACCGTGAAACATCGCTACATTCGGCAGGTTTTCTGGATTTATCTCTGACCTTTGACTAACGCTTCAAACCGGATGCTCGTTACACCACCTGTGACATTTAAATCGATTCGCTGGGAAAAATAACTTTGGAAAGCATCCGAGTAATTTCGTTTTAAAGCTTTCCTTTATATTTCGACTCGTACTGTACGTTTATGGTCGAGACTAGTATAAGCAGGTGGAGGTGGGAATCTAGTTTCTCGGATTTTGTCATCTCTGATGATGTATGAAGGTTCTAGCAAAAAATAACGAAACGTGTAAAAAGATATGAAACGATCAGTGATAACACGTTTATGGCTCCCAGTGGAGGCCGCATTGAATGCCTGTAAATTTACGATGTCGCTTTATTTAGAATCATTTTATAGATGGAAATGGAATTTTCTCATAAATAGTGACAGATAATTCTTTACTTTCTGTGTTGGAAATAGGTGGATACGGAATGTTAAGGAAACAAAGTTATTGGTTATAAGGACGTACAGTATTCGGTGAAAAGTGGATTGAAAAATGTTATTCGAGAGCAATGGAAGTATTGAGGAAATTTTAAACTAACCTGCTTTTAAACTAGCCATTCCCCCTTTGGAAATGGTTCCAAACAAACGTATATTCGGAAGAACCGTCCGCCGCTCTAGGGTCTAAAATTCTGCATAAAACCAAGTGACCTGGATGAAAATCGGTAAAAATGGATCTGGGTGGATCGTATATCTCAAACATTGTGCAAAGGAAGATCATGCTCGGTTACCGCGAAACCAAAGGAGCCTCACCAGCGAACTTCTCGCCGCACTGTTCGCATCATAATTTTCGAAGACAGTGGACGATTATCGCGCGCAAACAGCCTGAGGAAACCTTCTGTTTCCGTTTACAACGACGGTAAATAGATTTAGCTCTGAATCCAACCGCACACCGCCGTCGTATAAACTCGTCGGGCTTCCTCCTCGTGGGGCGTCGACGCGACGCTATTCTCTCTCTCAAGAGAGAGATACTTTTTCTCTCTTTCGATGAAAAATTCATGGAGTTATCGGGCTAGCGCAAAGGCGCGCACGTTTCAGAGTCTATTAAATTTCAAATTTCGCGACGACCGTGAAGCGCCGACTCCGACGTGAAACTCCGAGCATGTAAATTCCGCGGGAAACGGCCGTAACATTGAAGCCGGAGCAAGTGCGAAGGTTATTGACGGAACTGCGTCGGGCAACTGCGGAGGCATTTAGACTCGGCTTGAATGCGGAATTTTTCGTTTCTCTCTGAAGTTCACGTAGAATGCGCGAGGATCGTTGACTTTGTGTGGGAAGATTATACGAAGCTGCTGAATATCGTCATCTGCAAAATGTTAGGAATTATATAATAATAATATCACTTTTCGCTGTTCGTAAATGTTCTCTACGATTCTGTGCTAGTCCACGAATTTTCTAATGATTTTCGGGCATCTTTGTATAATTGTTTTTAAATTAAGGTGGAGTGGGGTAAGTCCGCCCTAGTTTTTGAAAAGTTGGACTTTAAACTGATATATTTTCAGTCTGGTATGTAAAAACTTAACGCTCTTGGTATCAAGCTCTTGCCACAGTTATTACTGATGAATTAATATTATGTAGAATTCTAATTTTGCTTGAAAATTATCATTTTGATAGGGTATTGTACAAAGTGTCAACTAGGACGCACTTGCCCCGAAAATGGGGCAAGTCCGTCTCTGAGAGTTAAAAATGCTTTCGAACCTTGTTTCAAGTGCTACGGGGCAAGAAAAGAATTATTATCAAGCCTGCTATAAAATGCTTTTTATTGCATTAAATATATGTTTAGTTTTATAGTTATCCATTTTTAAGCAAACAAATACTTTTATGCTGAAATATGAAAGGGGATACAGTGATATTAAAACAAAGTTTAAAAATGCTTTCGAACCTTGTTTCAAGTGCTACGGGGCAAGAAAAGAATTATTATCAAGCCTGCTACAAAATGCTTTTTACTACATTAAATATATTGTTTAGTTTTATAGTTACCCATACAGTACGCACTTACCCCACCGTGATAGTAAGCACTTACCCCGTGTAGTAATATTTACGGGGCAAGATCATCTTAGTGTTTTTCTCAATAAATTTTAAAAAATACAATAAAAACGGTTTATTTAATGTAAATCTACATCAATATTTGTTATACTTACCTAAAATAACAACACAGAATATATTAATAACTTGTAGACTATTGCATATTCAGGGTAACCTCAAAGTTGTAACTGTTTGGCATTGGTTGATTTAAACGATGAAAACATCTTCATTCTTGTGTGACATCTATGTAGAATAGTTCATACTAACTTATACTACATTAATAAATACAAGCTAGAGCAATTTTGTTCATATTATAATAAAAATAACCGATCAACGGACTTACCCCATTCCACCGTATACATTTTTTTTTAGATCACCGAATAGACATCGAGGCAAAAATATTTTTCGTAGCATTTTTGGCCTACATGTTTAGGATCATTTTCGGCAAGCCAGTTTGTGTCCAGTTATTCCACTCCTACTGAAAATTGAATTATATGTATGAATACTATAGTCCGGAGCTCCTGCGGATCATGTTTCCATCGGAAGATTGCAACCCTGGATTCTTCCAGGGTATACTGCACGACTGCTTCAGTCGACCCTCACCGACATCGGGTCACTTTCTATACATAAACAATGACGAAAGAGGACAGAGAATAGTATTCTATATTAGCTGGTTTTATTTAGATGACAGTGAGATAGAGAAATGCATTACACGTACCCTATATTCGGAGCACATACTACGGAATAATATTCGAAATTTATTCAGCGGGTCGAGTCAGCACAGATAAACAATCCTTGCTACTTGCTCTTTTATGAAGTCCGAAGAATATGTCTCTGTTCATTTATGTTTTCTCGTAAGCTAATGTTGTGTATATACAAACGGTCGCCATATTTTCGAATGGACTGCAACGTCAACTAATAAATGAATGGACAGATGTTTGTATGCACATCAAAGTATTAAAATTATTTCTAATAAATTCTGTTCCTCTCCCTCTAACAATATTCAAATTATTTTTCTATACATTTATGTCTGAAAAGTATCCACCGTATTTCAAAACACGAATAAATTGGAATTTTCATTTTTGCTCAGAAAAAGTCGCGGGTCTTTTAGCATCATTTCAAAAGCGATTTTAAAACCGGCTTTTCTAGTTGGACCCGACTCGGTCGTTCATTTCTGAAACGATCCCCTTTAAGCCTCGCAACTCCGTTGACAAGAAGGAGCACGCACCCCCGTGAAAACATCCCCCATAAGCGCGCGCGTCCTTTTTCACAGCGAACCGAGCTCTCTACCGTCTCGCCTATTCGCAGACTCGTCCTTTTGGGTCGTACAGTAAACAGAAGACATTGCGCGTGATCACGTAGCGCATATTTCTGTCAGTGATGACCTTTGGAAAACGCGGGGCGGGAGTGATCGTAAAGGAACTCCCTCGCTACGACACTCGTTTATTCCGAGTTCTGCGAACGTGTTAATCCGGGCGAGAACATAAAATTCTCACGATCCTCTGGAAACGAGTGCTGCTGAGCACGAACGTCACCGGGAGCTCGTATTTATACGCCGAATACTGTTCTATGGATTAATGAAATATTTTTGATCACCCCGGATTGCCTCTGAAATTAAAATCGTTTCGGAATTAATAAAATCCCGGAGTCTCTGATACCTGCTTTGTGTATTTTTCATTTATACCGTGACGGGAATCGTGAGCTGTTCGATCAATGTTTCTTTTAGATAATCTTTTTTTTTAGAACATTTTTATTCTATAAAACACTTCCAAAAAATTGTACAACATGCTTCGAGGCATCGTTGTACATAAAGTGGAAACTTCACTCTTCAAATCTGTGGTACAGTCGCGCGTGTCCGCAGCGCACTGGCAGGGATAGGTTGAATCAGTCTAGCTATCAGAAATCGGCAAAAGGCATCGGCGATAGTACTCTTCGAGGATCAATACGTCAGGCACAACGCTTGCAATGGTTTCGCTCGTGAATGGCCCGTTACACCCTCTCTCGCCAGCTATGAATCATTTAAGGGTCACCCTATATATGTATATCCATTCTCATTCAGCGCTATTGTGTTCACGCGCGTGTTATGCGCTCGAAAGAAGAGAGACACTTCTAATTTTGCTCTCGTTTTGTTTTGCATAAAAGTCCATAGTCTTGCTTTTCGTATACATGTTAATCTTTCCATTTTGTTCGTTTGATTAATTCGCCAGAAATTGGATCATTGAAAGACGATATTTAATGTATAAGTATCTTGAAATCAGCAGGTTGTCCCAAAAGTTCGTTTTCGACTAATCGTGTGCACTTTAGGAAACAGTAGAACATTACCTAACGAACTTAATAAACAACAACCTCATAAACTAACGATTAAATGAAATTCGCGAGACCGTGCGCGCCGCTGATACCACGGAAGATTGTCTCGCGTAGCTCCTTTTGTTTTCCGCGGATTTCCTCGCAAAATGCCCGCCGGGAAACTCGTTTGTTCCTCGAGTCGCTTTCAAAGAAAGTTGAACAAACTCCAGCCGAGTTATATCGCTAAAACTGAACCGATAAGATTTCGCGGCGTGAACACGATAGCCGCGGAGAGATTTTGTCGCGATGCGAAAAACCGGAACGCTTTTGCGCATTATTTTCGTGGAGCCGAGCCCCCGTACACGCGACGTTGCTTTGTGTTTCACAGGTTTCACTGATTCAGCGGTTTAGTGTTTATTAACTCATTTGCATCGCGGAGCTGTACACGCGCTTTTTACGTTCGTATCGGTCGACCGCATTTCAGACAGCTGGGCGATTCCTCCTTCCTATGAACACAAACCGTGTCTTTATCTTTACGAAGCTGCGATTGGTTGGTTGTTCAATGAAATTAGCACGAATCGATATTTATCGATGACACGTTTTTATGTATGTGTAGCACGTACCGTGTGCGGTGTTGTTCAATTAACCCGTGGATTTCAGACATTTATGGGAAGAATGGTTTCATGAAATTTAGAACAATGTAAGGATTAAAAGACTTTGAGGCCAGCTGGGTATTACTAAAATTATTCATTTCTCTATCTGTTCTATTTACTGGAATAAATACACTCCCAGACAAAAAGATGTCACGGTATCTTTAATTTCTCATGTTAAAATCATGCTAATAGAAACTCTGTGTAGTATGTACAATAATACATATCTTCTGCGAATGTGTAAACAGAACATAGATTGACTTTAGTTCAATGAGTCCTCTTAGTTGGAGGGGAAACACACAATCCGACACAGACAAAATGATAGCACACTTGAAAAATAAAGAATCATGAAACAAAAAAATACAAATATTTCTTATAATAATATTATATATACACCAAACTATATTTTTCTAATGATGTGTAGAATCTTCTTTGTTTTCTATGACTTCCACCATCCTTTTAGGCAATGAATTATATAATTCTTTAATTTTCGTTTGAACAAAATTTTCCCATTCAGCTGTACTGACAGTTTTCAATTAATTTATATTTCTGTGTATATATTGTTATAAGAAATATTTGTATTTTTGTTTCATGAAACATCCAGTTGAGGTGTATGAAATACATATGTATACAGGTTGAGTCTCGTATCGTCACGATCTCAAATAACTCGTAAGCTATTCGTTGCACAAAAACAATGTTCGAACAAATGTTGCATAGTTCCTAGGGGAACATACAGTGCTGCAATCTGATTTTTGTTACTTCGAAAGTTCTTTGATTTTGAATCAAGTTTGGTCCAAATTTTCCACTGTGGGCCGGTGCAGCGCGCGACGGTAGCGTATTCAGAGATATCAGGCAGCCGCTGTACGTGGCGCGCTAATTTCTGCGAAGCACTAACTTCAAACACAGCTGCCATAGGTAAAAAATTGTCGTAGCGAGTTCAAGGGGTACTCAATCGTATCGGCAGAATCTCTGCTTCAATCTGACGTACGGATCATGGTATTACGATCATTTCTCGCCGAGATATAGCGAGTTAAAGGAAAAATGCAAATTGTGCATTTTTTAAGCATATTTTCAGAAACACCTGGTATATCGAAATGTTAATGAAATTGAAAAAACGAAAGGAGTGCTTTGAAGAGAAAGAAACGTTCTTTCAATTGCTTTTTTGCACAAGATTCTACGATCATTTTTTCGCTTTCTGGAGCCAGTTAAAGTTAAAAAGCCCATATTTACTTCAATGTTGAATAACTCGAATAAAAAAAATCGCACAATATTCAACAACCACATAATTTACACAGGAAAGATAGCCCTTCCAAATGATATTAACGCGATTCATCAAAAAAATTTGTTGCTCCCCGTGTGATGTTCCAAAGTTGCACAAAATTTTTGTTAACCGTCAAGGTTGTCTTCATCTCGCTATAACTTCGTAAAAAATCAACATAGCAACAATTTGAAACAGAGCATCTGAAACTAGAGGTTTCAGACTTTCAAATCATTGTTTAACGATATCGATACGGCAATTTTTGACAGAGTTATGATCACGTAAAGTGGGAGCAATTTTTCGGGTTCGCACAAGTGATCCCTTAATTCTTTTGAGGAGTGTAGTAGGTGCTTGAACTCATATCCCTCAATTTGAATAAGTACATATGGAAAATGATTTCGATTATATCTCGTTAACTATTAGATTTATGATACACGAAGGTCGATACTTTTTTACGTAGAATTTTGTGCTTCATCCGAGTTCGAATAAAAATATTGGGCATTCTATTTAAAAAACTGAAGGTGACCTTCATATCTTGATAAAGAATCGAAGTAACAAAAATCAGATTGCAGCACTGTATGTTCCCCTAGGAACCATACAACACTTGTTTAAACATTGTTTTTGTACAACAAATAACTTACGAGTTATTTGAAATCGTCACGTTAAAACCGATCGCACACTTTAAATCAGAATAACTTTTTCATGAATGGGCCAAACGACTTCAATTTCCCTGTAAGGTTAGAAGAATTAGTTTCGTAAATGACGTCTAAAAATTATGTTGAAAAAATGCATTTGGTCGGAATTTTGAAAAACAACAGTAAAAATTATTTTTTACGACTTTTTTAGCTGGGCCAATAACGAAAATTTAAAGGATGTGTTCGGTCAATTGGTTAATTCGTTTACGAGTTATAAACGATCAAAAGTGGTAAAAATTGCAATTTTTCAAGATTTTCGGCTTTTTTACTACTTTTGATCGTTTATAACTCGTAAACCAATGAAATTTTCAGAACGTATATAATTTATATGAGTTGACCAACCACATACTTTAAATCTTCGTTATTGGCCCAGCTAAAAAAGTTCTAAAAATCAATTTTTATTATTGTTTTTCACAATTCCGACCAAATGCATTTTTTCAGCATATTTTTTAGGCGTCATTTACTAAACTAATTCTTCTAGCCTTATAGAGAAATTAAAGTAGTTTACTCCATTCATGAAGATGTTATTCTGATTTAAAGTGTGTGTGATCAGTTTTGCTCCTAACTGTATCTTTATTTTCAAGTGTGCTATCATTTTGTCTGTACCGGATTATGTGTTTCCCCTCCAACTAAGAGAACTCATTGAACTAAAGTCAATCTCTGTTCTATTTACGTATTCGCAGAAGATGTTTTACGTACTACACAGAGTTTCTACGCTAGCATGATTTTAACACGAGTAATTAAAGATAGCATACGCGTGCTATCTTTCTGTGCTATTCTGTGCTATCGAGCTACATATTTTATGTACCTGTCATCGCCGTAGCTGTGTTAAACCAAAACCCTCCTTAAAAGTAAATTTACAAAAAGCAAAAATATGAAAGTTTCAAGCGCGTTGGTCTAGTAAGGAATCTGTTTGATTAAATACCAAACGCAATTACCGCAGATTTTCGCACTGCCGGTCGAAATAGAGTACTTTTGGGTTAACGTCGGACATTTGAAGAAGGTTCTGACGTTCCCGTTGCGTCGTGTCGGGTTGAACGTACGCGAAAGTCAAATTTTTCATTGCGCCGAGTCGGTCGAATTTTTGACGACCGTGTCGTTACTGGCAAACGCCGTCGTGAAACTCGAGCGTGTCGCCGCAGATTTTTTTGGCCAAGATATAGGTAGCACCTAACGCCGGGAATGTTCTATTTATGTTACAACCAGGCCATACGTTTTCATAAATCATGGAATGCGCCAACGGCGAAATATTCTTGCCGCGGGTTTGCCGTTAACGCGCGCGTGCACCGCAACTATTACATTGCCCGAAACCATTGCCACATGTATTGCACTAGCCGCATTCTATGCCGATATCACGCTCGGCCGACACTGCGATATATTATATTCGATAAATTTGCGGAGAACCTCGCATTCTGTGCGTTTCTTCGGACGTGTTTTCACCGTGGCACGCGGCGATCCTTTCGGGCTTCCGGAACGCAAACTTTCGCTTCTTGGAAAATCCCTCGGCATTTCTCCTTGTTGTACAGGCCAATGGTATTTTGTGTACGTAGAAACAAGATTATTATTCATTATTATTATAATAAATACCTAATAGACTTAATAGCTAAGATAAACCCTCGGGTCCGTGCTGCTTCGAGATCATATCTGTAATTGTCAGGAAGAACGTTGTATATGTATGTCACATATTTTCACTTTTCAGATATTACCCTTTAATAACGTATATTAATGTTTTCAGCGCACTGGTTCGATCTGATGCTACTACCTAAGCAATTTTGCAAATTAAATTTTGAAAAAATCAACGTTTCGATCAATATTTACACCATTTTCAAGAAAAATTTTTCATATAATTGCGTCTGTAAAAATTATTAAATTAATGTATAATGTGTAATTTGTGTTGCATTCCGCACAGAAAACCAAATGTTCTAAGAAAAAACAAACCTACTTGCTAAGTAAACAAATTATTTTAAACTCTTTACAACTTTATAACACATGTTGATTTCATGCCTGTGATATACGAACGGAGGGAAACGTTAGAATTTGAAGAGGCAATGAATCAGAAAACATCGATCGACCCATTGGCCAATCAATATTTGGCGGTAAATATGAACCGTGAAAAATTCAAGCAACAAGTTTCCACTGTTTGTATACCACACGAAGTTGTGGTAATTTATTAATTGACATTCAATCTACTTCTGATATATTTTAAACCATTAACAGATTTTATTTGTTAGAAAAATTCATCGTAAAATATTACTGGTTCAGTAATGCTGCGTAATATTCATGTATATTAGGTGTTTCATACCTAAGATTTACGCTATGATGTTTAATCGTGTGAATTGTTTCTAATAAAATCTTTTGGTGTAAATTGGCTTCTTTTTCTACTATTGTTACATTTTCGAAATAAAAAGCATGGTAAAAATCTATTGAATGTCTCGTCAATGCAGTGTGTTGTGCTAGAGGTAGAAATATGGTATGTCTATGTTCTCTGATCCGAGTCTCTAAAAGTCTAGACGATTGTCCTATGTATACATAGTTGGCTACAACCCTTACAAGGTATTGAATAAACTAACTTGCAGTTTTTTACCAATGGTACTTTATCTTTGATCGCGGGAAAAAAATCCCTTAAATAATGTGGTATTTTGGAAATTGTGAGAATTTCTACCTTTCTGAATATTCTCTTAATATCGTTAGAAATGTTTTGAACGTAAGGAATAACGACGGTATTTTCCCAATTTATTGGTCCTGTCCACAAAAATCTTTTTTCTTTTTGTTTTTCAATAAAGCAAGGGTAGTAAATCTCAAAAACCCGTTCCTTGATGATCTTGGATATAAGCAAGACAGGATGACCATTACGTTCCAAAACATCTCTAATCAATAACAAATTGTCAGATCTAAATTCAGGATCAGATAGTAGGACTGCACGATCAATCAGACCTTTGATTAAACCCACTTTGTGTTGTATAGGGTGGAAGGAGTAGAAGTCAACGTATCTACCTGACCAACTAGTTTTATGGAACCAATTGGTTTTAAATTTGTTTCCTGCTTTAATTACGCTAATGTCAAGAAAATTCAACTTTCAATCGACTTCAATTTCATGAGTAAATTGAAGTCTTTCATGAAAGCTATTAAAGCTGTCCAATACAATTTGCAATTGTTCAGGTTTTATACAAGCGATAATTACCTTTTAATGTTTTGATCACTAATGCTTTGACATAGTTCATCGGTTAAATTGCATTGTAATGACTTTTTTCTGGTAAATACGTAAATCCTATACTATAAAGCTCAATTAATGCAGGAACTCAAATTTTTTGAAGTTGTGTGATTTTGCCTGGCAGCCACAGATATAGGATAAACTGTACTATTGCTGGCACTGCAGTAGTTATTGACACTTTTGATTTAAACGGCAAATATTAAGAATTCCTGATATAGAAAATCATTTAATATTGCTTATTATTTATATTTCAAAGCAACGTTGTAAGTCTTCATAACAGAGTTCCATATATGACTCTTAGCAACGCTGGTGCATCCAGTAAGACCGACGGATGACCATAGTGCAGTGTAAATAGTGTTTTATTAAAATTTTCGTTACGAGTAAGTATACTTTATAGCTGGTTAACTTAATTTCGGGCGGTACTACAGATGTTTAATTATAAAACAAAGAGCCTGTCTAACGTTTACTTCTCGCTCTGCCAATGACTGTACTATTTGTCTTACGATTGTTATTCACTGAATATATTTTATAATAAAAGATTTATGACTCGTAAAACTGTTTGATTTTGCTGAAAAATCTCTATTAGCTTATAATAATAGCAAGTTAAGCTCGTTTAAACATTTCAAAAAAAGATAAAAAGATTTTTACTACGATTTTCGCTTAAGGTGCCAATCATTGTAGAGTTTATCCTAGTAACTAGGGTAGTTCTAGTAACTAGGGCCTAGTTCTACTATTTTCTGCGACCTCGCCAACCTGGCCGAATGTAGAAAAGGACAGCGCGTGTAAACACGGATCGCGCCGTCGAAAACTTACCACATATCGTCAATTAAACCAGACCTGGGCAACTAGTGCTCCGAGATTCGGTGACATAGAATCAGCTACCCCCACTAACGCGCTCCGGGAATCTTTCCGGACTTGTCTCGCACTGGTCGGTCGAGTGTCAATGACGTAGAATCGGCTACCTCTACTGTCGCACTCCGGGAGTCTGTCCAGAGTCCAGACTACTCCAGACCTGCCGCGACAGTCCGATTCGCGCTGGCTGGATCTAAAAATTCAGTTTTTTTTTATTGAGAAAATCTCATAAGAGATTTACTACAACATTAGGTACAAAGAAAACCAAGTTATACAGAGCAAGTAACCTCTACAAACTAAAAATAAGGGTATACCATTTTTGTCCCTTTTTGTTTTTCCTTAAACGCGCAGGTTACAGTTTTTAGGAACGAAAGTATATGGAGGCAGGCTTTGACAGAGGCAGCCGAAATCTTTCAACTCAAAGGACTCTCAATCTACAAGGATCAAATCAGATCCAAGTTAAAGGATCTACATACTGAAGAATTCGATACGGAAATCTCCCAGCTTCACTCTAAAACCGCCTGTCACGGGCAATTTATATTTTATTTCCTCCCAAACGTGTCGCGACCATTCGTACAATTCAGTTCCACTTCCGCGGAGTTTTATCGTCGCAGTTACACTAAATTGTTATTGGTTTTTCCCTAAAAAAACTGCTCGACATATCTCCTAAACTTTTTGTTTTGTCAGCGACCCCAGTACATGACTTTTCGAGGGTAAAATTACCCTTTCCACTTGCGCTTTTCGCAAACACTGAAAACGGATATGCAACTGACGCGAAGAATGTGGGTGCAAGGTTGTAGAGTTCATGCTTATCAAGTCAAATGAGATTTTGTTGCGTTGCACGTTGGAATCGGATTAACATATAACCTTAACGAAACGCCGGATTCATTTACTCTGGCAAGGTCCCGGGGCATAATAGCCTCGGAGATCCCGCAAACATCTTCCACGGGTTAGACTCGCGCACGTGTATCGAATACTATTTTTTCTCCGATATGCAGGCGGCTAAATATAAGTTCGTTCTATAAGCCGTCACCATTTAGAATGTATTATACAGTGAACTCTCGTATAACGCGATTAATTCGTGCCGGGTTATATGGAAACCGCGTTACGACAAACTCTGAATTCATCAATCAAATTGAATTAAATTTGGTAGAAATCAAAATTACTGTATTAAATGTGTTTTACAGATTCTCGTCTTCGTCACGTCAGCTCGATATCAATTGCTTTCTGCAATCAGGATGCTCGAAACTTCGAGTTCAAATTCTTCTTATCGATGCTAAGTTCCCGTGTTTCGTCTCGGTCATCAAACTCGACTCTACTTGCCCGTTGTGTAGCACTCGGTCAAGCACAACCACGAACAAGCTTGGAAATCGTTATTTCTCGCTCTCAACCTTCGATTGTGCTTTATTAAAAGTTTAAACACGCCTGGTGTGCGCGGAGAATAGTACAATAAATCGATAGAAGGTATTCTGGCGTGGAGACCTTTTTTTCTTTCGCTTCGGGATCCTATTGTTCGATGATTTATTCTCGAAACGATACCTTCTCCAGATCAAATTTCCCGCAGTTTCTTTTTACTCGTTCTCCTCCTTTTCTCCTTAAGAAAATCCCATTTCGCGGACCGCGCGCGCGTTGCGTAATAAATATCGCCTTCCGAAAGGGATGAGTTATGGCACCCAAAGTCCCATGCCGACGCGACGCTCAAGAAATAATACGCGTTAAAACATTCATCATGTAATCCAACCAGTATACCACCTTGGTTCGGGTGGTGCTGCTTGAGTGACAATACCTGCAAGTTTCGCAACGTTCACTGTCATTTTTAGACGACGGATGGGCCTGCGGAAATAGAACTTTTCGAATTTTTCTTTTCGCGGACGTGCCACGATTTTTCCACATTCATGCGCTAAACTTTCTCTGATGGCGACCAAATTTTTCTTGCGCATTCGCTGCGTTCTAAAATGGTTGCATGTGCCCTCTACTTGATTGTACATTGCATTATTGCATTAAACATTGTGCATTGTTTTGGACAATTGTATTCTCTAGACGAGCGGCGGAGAACGTTTCGGGAAGCATGGATGGAGGAAAACATTTGATTTGGCAAATAGTTACAAGTTTTCCGTGCCAAGACACATGTTGGAGCGTTTATAGTAATGGTCGCGATGATTGAAAGGTGTTTTGTGCGCGGACAGACTTATGATTGTATTACACTACTTGTACGTATTAAATCGACGTTATAGAAATCGTTCGCCATCTGAGGATACATCCCTTGAATTTTCATTTAGAGAATTGCTTGAACAAATATAGGTCTGGGTTAGATAAATACAGTAATCACGCGTTTACTGTCAAACAGCCGTGTTCTGCACTGACAGTGATCGTTCAGAGACACTAGTTTTTAATGACTGCGTCTACCGCGCCGACCGCGCTAGGAGTCAGTTCTAGTGTGAATTAATTATTGTGCAAGGAAAAAAATTGACATTTTGTGTAAAAATTACTTTTAAATATTTGAGTAAAGTAAATAAAACGTCATTTACAATACTGACTACATGTTTATTAATATAATTATTATTAATCTAATACTACATTCATTAAAATTTTTTGATGGCCTTCCAACTCTTGCGGGTTCAAGTTCATGAATGTCAATCTCATTAAAGGGGAATACTATGATCGATTCTAACCAAGTCTTATTTTTTGATAGAAATCAATCTTAATAATTATTGCCTATTTTCCAACGTTTCTCAATATTTTTGATAAAGTTCTCTAAAATTCCTTCAATATTGTGTCCGCTCGCATTCCTTCCGGTAAAAATAGCTTCTAGTAATCCACTAATGCAATTCTTTCGTTTCAAATTGTTCAATTTGAACCATTCTTCGAACAACTCTAAGCGGGTGATCGTAGATACGTTTACTAAAATATTAAAATAAAATGATAATGGGATTGCGGGGGATCGCGTTTTCTCTTTGCCGTTTCTGGAGATGAAGTAAGCTTTCAAATTAAATACTTCGCAACGCGTTCAAATGCGTGCAAATTTTGTAAAACTTACGACATTCTAATAATTTTTCTTAAAAAGTATCAGTTCATAAAATATATCATAAAGTGTGTGAAGGAAACGTAAACCTACCATTTCCAGTTACAGATATACTGATAATATCATATATAAAAAGATACTAACACAATTTATGCACACTTCAAGAAAGAACTCGATATTTTCAGGTTATAATTTGTAGCAATTGACTAACGCAGAAAAACAAAATGTGGTTACTGGAATGTTGACAGTCTTGCCAATAATAATACGGTGATGTGATTTACTAATTTTGCTTTTGTTATTGTAGTATACATATCAAACTATCATACAAGTATAAATTTTAACAGATTTACGTTAGTTGGTATTTTTAATTTATTCGCGCTAGAACTGACTTTTAGACCACAGTGCGCCGTCGCCGGCACAGTTTAAAGACTCGCGTGTTCCCACAATGTAATGCCAGTTAAAAATACTTTATTTTTCATTATATATTTTTTTATGGGACTTTGGCTAATTCATTTCTGGCATTTTTCTTATTAAAATGACACCAAACACGATATAATTTCAACTGTATTTAGTGGTTTAATCGACGATGAAAGTTTCGAACGCAACAAAGAACAGCGTGTGAGAAAGAAAGAGACGCAGACAGTCGCCGTCGACGGCACAGTTTAAAGGCCCGCGTTGTCGCTGTCCTTCATTGCGCCCGAAACTTTCACCGTCGATTAAACCACTAAATACAATTTAAATTATATCGTGCTTGGTGTCATTTTAATAAGAAAAATGCCAGAAATAAGTTAGTGAAAGTCCCATAAAGAAATAATGAAAATTAAGAAGTTTGAACTTGAACATTTGATTCATTCGAGTAAATGTTGTGGTGTTCAGTTCTAATTGCGGCGCGGCGCGGCGTACAGTGGAGTATTTGGTCCGAAAAGTTGGCCAAAACTATTGCAACGTTATTTATGGTCTCAAGGTCATAATATTATATATCGTTGAATTTGTCTTAAGATCAGCTACAACATTATGAAATAAAAATACATTTTAACATTTAAAAAATCAAAGTGATCTTGATTAATTGTTGTAAAAAAAATATTTTCGAAATTTTATATATCGAAGTTTGTAGATGTCGGAACACTGTTCAACTTTTGTGCAAACCATTTTTTTAAACAAAATTATTTTATTTGCTTTTATTACGCTAAGATTTCTTGTGAATGAAGTAATGCCATTATATTCTGCAATTCAGAGAATGTGTAGGATAGAAACTTTGCAAACAAATTCATAATTCTATATTTTTGTGTATATTATTTCATTTTAACATATTACATTAATCCTTACTCATCTATTTCTGAATCGTCTTCTATGTCTGTACTACTTGTATTAGATTCTTGTTCCTCTGTGAAATTAAAAGTTGTAATGTTTCGTAATGTTCTGTAATCTTTTTTATGAAATTTTTTTCGGGAGCCAGATATGAATGGGTCCGATGATAGTAAATGTCTATTCAAAACGTCCCGATTTGCAGGCCGCACGAGAAAGTGCGGCGGGCCGCGGGTTGCTCATCCTTGGTCTACATTGTATCGAGCGTTGCCACAAAAACCGTTTGGAAATTCGCTGGGGCGCGAACGGGCAGCCAATTTTTTTCATGTAATAAACTAGAAACCTTGGCGCGTCTAATGGCACCAAAACAAGCACTTGGACGCACTTGGAAGCATACTAAAATTCTATTTGAATTCTTCGAATTTTAATGTACTTCACTGAATTGTTGGTCAGTTTTTAACAGCACTAATCTCAAAAACACAAGTAAAAAAGCGCATAATTTTAAAATGAAAGTAAAGTACATACTTACCTAAAAAAACATCTGTAAAGGGAAAAGTTGGCATTCATTTCATTGCGATGTAGAAAAATCATTAACGAGTTCACAGTAATACAGAGACTAGTTGAGAGAAACAGGACTACGAAAACTCTCCATCTTTGATGAAGCATAACACTTCATGGGAATAAAATTTAAAAAAGGTATTGCAGTATCATTCTATATATATTTAACTATCTCAAAATGCAAAAATTTTATATTGTAGACAAAATTTTTGAATTGACTTTTGACCAGCTTTTCGGGCCAAATACTCCATTGGCACTTGACAGTGATCGCACAGTCATTAAGCTGACAGTAAACCCGCGATTACTGTATTATTATTATTAAATCGACGTTATAAAAATCGTTCGCCGTCTGCGAATACATCCCTTGAATTTTCATTTAGAGAATTGCTTGGACACAAATAGGTCTGTATTGTGAACAAATTACGCTACAAAGTTCCACAGTTTTGCGTGTCCGCCAGCCAGCGCGATTGATTTCTTAGCGACCTAGATGCCGACAATCGAAATCAGAACCAATGATCGAGTCTTTAGAACGCACGTCGGGGGACCGTGTGTTTCAGAGGAGGGGAAAAAAGGAATTGTACTCGTCGGTGGTCGTCGAGATGTATTACGAGAACAGTGCACACATAAGGACAATGGACGAGGACAAACTTCAGTATCAGTGCTTCTGCACGTTCCTGATAAGGCTCTCCACAATACTGACGAAACGTCCGAATCAGTTTCTAAGCAATGTTAACTTTCTCGTTCGCCGATATACACCGCAACCGCCCCGACAACTTTCGAACCCTGATATCATCGACCATTTTATAGCAATTTCTGACAATATTTAAGTCCTGTCAATCCGATTTATCCCGTAAGTTTTAACGCCGACCGCGAAACCGTTTAACGCTGTGTGACGTGCAGCCTTTCTGGCCGCGACCAAAATTGCAAATCCAATAATCCACGTGGGTCGGTCCAGCCGCAAAAGAATCGAATTTGTTTGATCTAAAAATTGTCAGCTCGTAGAATCAAGCATCTTATTATTGGTATACCCGATTTAAGCCGGTAAAAGCGAAGCCGCTGTGCAGACGCTGTTCGAGCAAAATGAAAAGTTCCGATTCGCGTATACGCAGCTCCGAAGCTGCACAGTGTTGACAAATTACAAGACTGGTAAATATCAGCGCGCAAACAGTTTCCTCCAGATGTTCTCGCGTAAAGTTATAGGAACAAGCACTTTGGTAATTAATTGTCGCCATTTACCAGCAAATATTGAATGTAGGAAATCTTGGCCCGAGTGTTGATGTATTATTTTCATCTTGTTATTCAAACTGTTACACATAAAAGAACGAAGTGCGAACACAGAGAAAATAGACATCAGCCCTAACGGGTCAGAATGGACCCCGTTCCACATGATCCTGAAAAAATGCGTTGTCAGGAAGAACACCGCGTGTCACACCATGTTTGGTTAACACTTTACAAATAATAATGAAGTACAGTGACTCGAATTAATATTCGGACGCTCTAAAAAAAGAAGATAACTTTTTTAATATTACACTATATGATTTGAATTTTTTTGAGAAGCTAGAGCAATTAGTTTACTACCAGATGTGAAAAGAAATTTTTTCAAAAATTGCAATTGATCGGAATTGTAGAAAAAATGCTAAAAGTTGCATTTTACAACTTTTTTATGTGGGCCAATATTGAAAATTTAAGAAATACGTTTTGTAGATCTGTGTCAATTAACACTAAACCTACCGACCATCAAAAGTGACTGATGCGCATAGTATTATAAAAACAACCAGATTAAATTGATTTATATTTTGTGCGATTTTTACTATCTTTAAGCTCAATTAATGTATAAACTTGAATCTTTTGAAATTGTGTGTGAGGGAGAGAGAGAAAGAGACATGCGGTGTTTTTCCTTGCAACCACAGATATTACCGTCCGTCGTCGCGCCGGTTAATTAAAAGTGGCGTTTATCCTGTCATTAGCGGAGTGATCTTAATTTAACGAGTTACCATCGTCTTAAGAACGGTTTACCCGTCGCCGGGGAACAAAGGCGCAACCCACGCGAAAGATCGATACCGGTGATTATCGACTTGAGCAAATTGGAGGGAGTGCGGGCCCCTTAATCAAGCGGATGCGTAATCCAACGCGCGGAGCTGTCGCAAAGAGGAACGAAGGGGAGGAATGAAGATACATACAACTATACCTACATATATGCGACGACGGCGGCGCTCGTTTTCGATGATTATAGAATCAGTCTTGAAAGAACGTCTGAAATGAAACACGCGGCGGTCGTTCATTGATCCGCGCGGCTGCATATCACGCGTCCATTGTCGCCGCTCAGTTTCATAGCTTCGTTTGTGCACCGACGAGCAAATAGACACGGATGCAACCGTCTCGCACAGATTCTATTAACAGTTTGCCGTGCGACTAACCATTTAACTCGCCTGCAGTCGCAGTTTTTGCTGCAACGCGAATTCCGCGGATTTACTCGTCTTTTGCGAATCAACGTGCACGTTGCTGATCAAACAGCTTCAGAAAATGGTTCTCAGTCGATCCTTCTTTCCATTCGTGTATGTCTTTGATGTTCAACGAAAATGTATAATTTCAAAATGAGCACCGACGCACAAATGCATAAAGATCCGCTGTCTACACACGATGAAAATCGTCGAGATTGTAGTTTAAATCAGGTCTCATAACTGCTAAATCTTCCGGGCTTAACTACATTTAACAAACAATTCTCGTTTTATACCTGAGGGACCATTTATCAAAATCAGTCGAGAAAAACATTCTCCGAGTCTCGGAAAGAAAAAGTCGTTCCCCGGTAAAGCGTCGCTGCGCGCTGCGTGAATAAAACGTCTCCGCCTTTTGTTCATTCTTCTGCGAAAGTTTCCTCTTAGACAGTGACACCCTGCGTCCAATCTCAAAGCACGACGATAAGGAAAAGGGCCGCGAGAAATTCCGTGGAGGAAGGGTGAAGCTCTTCCTTCTGGCTTCCTCCTGAAACCGAGCGTCTGCGAAAATCGATCTCGCGAAACTTCCGTGGCTGGGCTGTTCTCTGCACGCGACATGAAAGAATCCAAGAAACCTGGATTATAGTCTAGGAACACGTCGCTGTCAAGTCACGTTGTCGAAGTTAGCTAAAATATTGTAGCGTCGATGAAACTCTATGGCGAAAATGGACGTGCAAGCTACCGCTCGCTGTTCAAGTTTCGTTCGGCGTTAAATTCCCAGAAGAGTGTGTTACTCTCGCCGCAGGAGAAGTCTAAACGCTATGGCAAGAAACTCGTTCCAGTTTGTTCCTTTCTTCAAAATGCCGTTCAGCTCGGGGAACATGTTACTGAAATGAGAATGGAGTGCTCGCGTTCGCGCTCTGTGTACATTCTTTAAACGATTGCGAATTGTGTCTATGTATTAGATTTGCACCAAGATTCTTCTTTCTACTCATTTTTACCGCAAACACAGAAAGTCCGCAGTTCAGTTACGAAAGTAATTGCCATAAGAAATCTTGTACATACCTTGATATTCTAACGTTACCAACACGTTCGCTAGCATCGTTACAGATAAGTGACGCCCACAGTCTCGTAGCCCACTCAGAGAGAGTCAAATTAATTTTATGCAGCTTGTTGCGTAAAGTCATAGTACATATCATAATATTCAGTAGTTCCACCAGGCTTCCTCTGCTAAATTGTTTGAATGTTTCATACAGGAGTTCCACGTAGCATTTTACAGAATATTTTAACAATGGAGGTGAGCAACGAAACCGATGCCGAAAATGTTAGAAAACATTTCGAAACGTTCTTCCTCCTGTTGTTGCGCGCTTCTCGCGAAAAATCGACCACTGTGCGAGATTCCCCTCGATTCTGCGAGTGCATGGGGTCGATACGGTTTTTCGGGGTCTGTTCCCGGCACCCCGTTGCGATAAATGCCCCTTTGTCTCCGGCAAACGACAAAAGTGGCTCCCTTTTGCGGCACAAGGCTGCCCTGCGACCGAGAACCAGCAACGTTCCTTTTTCCGCCTCTAATTTCACGAACCGATATGCTCTCGAAACGAGGCTCTCGACCCCTTCGTTGCTTCCACGTTCTGAGGAACGAGAACCAGTCCGTTGCAGAATTCCTGGAACGGTGCCGATATGCTATTAGATCGGAACAAAAGTTCGTAGAGTTTTTAAATCAAAGTTCAAAGATAAAATTAAGATATTTATTCATAGGTTTATTGAATAACGTGATAAGTCACCTAAGGAAATGGCAAAAAGTAATAGAAGAGAATGGAAAATATGTTATTGAACAAACCTATGTATAAATATGCTAATTTTATCTTTGGGTTTCAATTTAAAAGCGCTACGAACTTTCGTTTCAACCCAACATTTACCCGACGATTTGTTCGTCGACGCGAAGCCCCGAGATCGGCGGACCCTGCAATCGCGTTGGCCATTTTGCGAAGCTGTAGAAATAGGGCGCTTCGATTTTCTTTTATACAGTGTCTGCGTACAATTTTTCGCAGCTACCTCGTTCACGCTGGAACTCTAGTCTCGACATCGTTTAATTGCTGTTTTATGCAAAAGTTGATTTCACTTCAGACGCTGCGTTGATCGGAATTTTTACTCCGAAATCGGGAGATTTTAATATTGATTTCGGCCCGATTTTCGAGAAGAATGGACAGCAGTGCGTTGCCCTGCCGAGAAGGGGCCGCGCGGCGGATTTGCATTGATGTCGAGAAGGGGACCACCCTCCCACGGTCGCGCAGATACGTAAAACAATTCGGCGTTTGACGCGGGGGACGACGCACCCATAAGGTCGGCCGAAAAAAATCGACCAGTCGAAATAGCCCTCCAGATGCGTGGGATGCTTCCCGGAACCATCTCACCCTCCCACTGGGGTGAGACTGTCGATAGGGCATGGGGAAAACATTTTGAACATTCCGCCACGGACGCCGACTTTGATTAAAATCGACAGTGCGTATGGTTTCCTGCTTGGACTATTTTGTTGCTCGAGACTCGCTTTTCATTGTTCATTTTCACAGCGATCCTTCGTTGGCAATTTCGTTTTCTCGGGGGAAAATGAAAGCCAATTTTTCGAAATGTCAGCTGTCAAGATATAAGGTGGAGTGGGTTAAGTGCGCTCTAGTTTTTGCAAAGTTGGACTTTAAACTGATGTATTTTCTGTCTGACATGTAAAAACTTAACGCTCTTGGTATCAAACTCTTGCCACAGTTATTACTGATGAATTAGTATTATGTAGGATTCTAATTTTGCTTGAAATTTATCATTTTGATAGGATATTGTACAAAGTGTCAACTACTACGCACTTGCCCCGAAAATGGGGCAAGAGCGTCTCTGAGAGTTAAAAATGCTTTCAAACCTTGTTTCAAGTGCTACGGGGCAAGAAAAGAATGATTAACAAGCCTGCTATAAAATGCTTCTTATTGCATTAAATTATATTGTATAGTTTTATAGTTATCCATTTTTAAGCATATAAGTACTTTTATGCTGAAATATGAAAGGGGATACAGTGATATTAAAACAAAGTTAAAAAATGCTTTCGAACCTTATTGTTTCAAATGCTACGGGGCAAGAAAAGAATTATTATCAAGCCTGCTACAAAATGCTTTTCATTGCATTAAACATATTGTTTTAGTTTTATAGTTACCCATATAGTACACACTTACCCCACCGTGATAGTACGAACTTGCCCCGTGTAGTAATATTTACGGGGCAAATGCATCTTAGTGTTTTTCCCGATAAATTTTAAAAAATACAATAAAAACGGTTTATTTAATGTAAACCTACATCAATATTTGTTGTACTTACCTAAATAACAACACAGAATATATTAATAACTTGTAAATCATTGCACGTTCAGGGTAATCTCAAAGTTGTACGTGTACCTCGCACGTGACTGTTTGGCATTGGGAAACACCCGCGACATCTAATGTCGTATGCGATGAACTATTGTTCATACTAACTTATACTGCATTAATAAATACAAGCTAGAGAAATTTCGTTCATATTATAATAAATATAACCAATTAACTTACTCCACCTTACCACGATTTCGCGATTTAAAATTAGGTTAATTGTCTGCATCGATTGCAAGAAATAGAAACTAAATCGAATGGTATTTCTTCCCTTAATGATGTTAATAGAAGAGAAATTGACATATATTGCCATATATTGACATCTTCAATTTTTACAATTTTCCGACAATTTCGAATTTCATGAACTCAATTTTGCTATGAATGCGTGAGGATCCGCAGTCTATTAATAACAAATGAAATTACTTTCCGAACGACCTAATACATTGAGTAGTTTATTGAAAAATAAGACCGATAGTAGTAATTTAATAAATGAAGAAATGTTTTAATTTATTCACTGTAGATGTTCATAATGTGCGTAACAAATTAAGAAGGATAATACACGCCTCAAAGGAATTAAAGGATCACTTGTGCGAACCCGAAAAATTGGTCGCACTTTACGTGATCATAACTCTGTCAAAAATTGCCGTATCGATATCGTTAAACAATGATTTGAAAGTCTGAAACCTCTAGTTTCAGATGTTCTGTTTCAAATTGTTGCTATGCTGGCCTTTTACAACGTTATAGCGAGATGAAGACAACATTGACGGTTAACAAAAATTTTGTGCAACTTTGGAACATCACACGGGGAGCAACAAACTTTCGATAAATCGCGTTAATATCATTTGGAACGGCTATCTTTCCTGTGTAAATTGTGTGGTTGTTGAATATTGTGCGATTGCTTTTATTCGAGTTATTCAACATTGAAGTATATATGGGCTTTTTAACTTTAACTGGCTCCAGAAAGCGAACAAATTATCGTAGAATCTTGTGCAAAAAGGAATAGAAAGAGCGTTTCTTTCTCTTCAAGGCACTCCTTTCGTTTTTTCAATTTCGTTAACCTTTCGGGTGTTTTTTTGTTAACAACCAGGTGTTTCTGAAAATATGCTTAAAAAATGCACAATTTACATTTTTCCTTAACTCGCTATATCTCGGCGAGAAATGATCGTAATACCACGATCCGAACGTCAGATTGAAGCAGAGATTCTGCTAATTCATTTTTAATTGCATACAGTGTAGGACCAATCTCGATTCAAAATCAAAGAACTTTCGATAGAAATGAGGTAGAGCGACGAAATTTTTTTAAAATTATAGCTGAAACTTTGCAGAATATGGGAAAAATAGAGAGATTATGGTACGAACGTTTTTTAACGTTGAGAAAATTCGTTAAACATGTAGAATTTCAAGAAAATGTGGTTTCTCCAGTACCACGCGCGGAAAATTTTTTTTCAACATGCTGTATATCATTTCCCATAGATTTTTTCATGCTGATTTCAAATCTAGTCTCAAAATTTGTCTATGACCTCAGGATGTTGCAAGAAATCGATTTTTGTGAACAACACTAATGTAATAATTTTTTCGTTGAAGGATTTTTTAAGCATATTTTCAGAAACACCTGGTATATCGAAATGTTAATGAAATCGAAAAAAACGAAAGGAGTGCCATGAAGAGAAAGTTACGCTCTTTCTATTGCTTTTTTGCACAAGATTCTACGATAATTTTTTCGCTTTCTGGAGCCAGTTAAAGTTAAAAAGCCCATATTTATTTCAATGTTGGATAACTCGAATAAAAAAAATCGCACAATATTCAACAACTACATAATTTACACAGGAATGATAGCCCTTCCAAATGATATTAACGCGATTTATCAAAAAAATTTGTTGCTCTCCGTGTGATGTTCCAAAGTTGCACCAAATTTTTGTTAACCGTCAAGGTTGTCTTCATCTCGCTATAACTTTGTAAAAGACCAACATAGCAACAATTTGAAACAGAGCATCTGAAACTAGAGGTTTCAG